>JAILYA010000033.1:1773043-3093431 GCA_021437795.1 Rhodamnia rubescens
TAAAATGTTATTTTGAAGCAATCCGGGATTTATCCGGGCTTAAAGTTGTGCTTTTTAAATTGAGATATTTCTTTATTGTATTGAATCGAAGAAGTGAATAAAATGTTATTTTGATAATAAAAAAAAGGAAAGACAATTTGAGTTATTGGAGTTTTCTTTAGGTCAATTAAGAAAAGATTAAAAACAAAAAGTACCACGACTTGAGTTCGTGGGTCGTGCCAGCAGATGGGACTCGGAGGTTCATTCATGTCATTTTTTTGACAAATGCAGAGAGGCATGTAATTGGGGGAAAAAAATATACATGTAAAGCCGCTTGAAGAGGCACTTCCATGTAAGACCGGAATACTGTAAGGAGCAAAATGACCAATCGAATCGAGAATTGCCCGGATCGAATTAGATCGATGTGTTTGATCCAGTATACTTGAGGTCACCGATCCGATCTCCGCTTCTCAAAATGGAATCGGTGTTCTAGCGGTTCTGGGTCTAAGGAAGAACCGGACCGATGGACCATCTGGCCCGGACCGACAAATATTTAATTTTATTTTTTAAATACATTTAATTAGCAGAGAAATGAGATTCTAGCCAAAGAAAGGAGACTGTACATGAAGAAAAATTTCCGCTTAAATATTTTCTTGATAAATACAATATTATTCGTAAAAATGAGATTCACATAATTCTATATAATATCAACATTATATTCGATATTCACCTTTATATATGTCCCTCGTATGAATCATGAGAATATTATACGTAGATATGTGAATATCGAACAAGTCCTTTTATTTTCATTCTAACGATTCCATTGACGCCCGAGAATCCAATCAAGCTTCTGACCATGCTCACTTCTATCAAATTACGAGATAACAATAAGTAGCCTATTTCAGCTTTACTAATAACTTCTCCGATTTTAAAAAATGCTTCCCTATTTCTAATTTATAATCTTATAATCTAGTAGTAAATTTTGACCAGGCAAAGTAACTTATATTTTTACTTTAGTATTATTGGCCCATTAGCTACGTTTGATTTTACCCGAGTTCAAACCCGAGATCCCCTCAAACGGGCCGGGTCTCCTCGAGTGCCACGTGTCGGAGAATCGAATAGAAGAACTCCCGAACCTTCTTCTTCTGCCTTCCTTCTCTCTCATATCTGACTGGGAAAGCGAAGACTCGCGCCGTCGTTCCTCTGTCGTTCTGCCGTCGTCGTCAGTCAAAGCCAACCCGAATCAGGTACGCGAAGATCCTCGGTGTGCTCGAGATCGCGATCGATCGGTCGTTCTTCGTTTCTGCTGCGGTGGAAGCCCACGTTGTGCTTCATTCTTGCTTATGAAATCGAGAGAATTTCCTCGAATGAATTCGAAGGTTATGTTTGACGGTTGTTTTTGTTGCCGGTCGATCGCACATGTCTTTACTCTCACGTGTGAGCTAAGTGAAGCCAAAAGCCTGTTGTTTGCTGTTGTTGTCGGTGAATTTTGAGGAGTACTTAGGTTGTAGGCATGGCAGGGAAGTTTGTACACTGTGCAACGGAGCCGACAACTGACTTAACTGGACGCCAAACCAGAGCAGGGATTCTCATTATCTTTCTTAATTCTCGTTCCATTAGCTTCGATTCTTTTGTCAATTGGCAATAGAGTGTTCTGCTTTTCTCCTGTGTACATGGCAGGATTGCTAGGATCGTCTTCGAGACGCCAATTCTCGTAACCAAACGAGTGTACATGCGCGCACCTGCTCTGCTTTTGTCCGCGAGACACTAAAGCAAATCAACTGCATTAAAGGATCATGGGGTAATACATGGATTCCTTGTTTTTTCCTCCTCAGGATGACTTTACATTCTTGGCAGTAACTACAATTCGATAAATCAGGTATCTTGAGAAGTTCGACACCACTTAAACAAGGGAAATGTGACTCGGGAATGCCGGATCCCTACCTAAAAGGCTGAACCCATTGTGGCCTTCAGCAGGCCACCGCCGCTTCCGCTCCCGTGCTTGGACCGCTGGTTCTTTCTCTCTGTTTGAAACATGGAATAGCCGCCATGGAAACAATGACTGACGGGCGGTCTTCAATGCGTTATAATGTTTGGTTAGTCGAAGAAAAGTTTAAGAATGAGGATAATCATGCCGAGGGCATAGCCGAGCAGTCGGGCCACAAATTTCCAGGAGTTTATGTAGCTTGCCAGAATGGTGCTTATAAATGGTGCCAGAAACATATTGTAGATACGCTTTACCCATTGCACAATTGCACTAGGACTCTTTAGGAACCCTGCATGAGAAGTTTGCTGCATGAGTAATCTGCCATGATACGTTTATGTACTTATAATTTTTGGTGCTTAATGAATGTTTACGCACTTTCAGTCACTGTCGGAAAATCACAAACAATGATGTGATGGTCTTCAAGAGAATCTGTTCTCCAAATGAGAAAGTAAACGGTTCAGTATGATTGGAGGTGGATATTAGATGGTCGGATAGAGGAGAGATATTGCAGACTCGAGATTAATTCGGGTTATTAGTTTTGCTTCAGTAAAATTACCAGCACTATGCCTCCTGGTTTGATTGGCGACTGACAAATACTTGAGCTTTCCTGCATGCAGTAGTTCTGTATTCTATGACTATCATCGTTCCATATGGCATGTATGCAAGAAATTATGTTGAAGATGTTAGAATTGTCACCTAATGACCAGCCTCTCTCCATCTTTTGAGCATTCATAGAAGCTGCAGCCTCTAGTGAAGGGTATCTCATTTCTTTCCACTCTACCGCAGAAATCGAAGACCTTGAAGTTAGGCAAAGTTTGATTATTGTGCAGGTAAAAGTGGGAAGCCGAGGCAGGAGGAGTACCTAGGTGCCAATTCACCCACGCCCTGTCCTCGTCCTCACTGACATTTTTGAGGATGAATCTGACATTCTTGCCCATGCTTGAAGTGAGTTGCCCGAAGAAGAGCAAGACTCTCTGGTCTGCTTTGCCTTAGGCCATTCGAAAAGAAGCAACAAGAATTACAATTCAAGGAGTTGAATCCTCTACTTCACTTCACAGCACTTACTGCCTTCGGTTTCTTAATAAATCACAATTCATTGATTTATGGAGATGAAGCCGTAATCAGCGGTTGTGATTTATCGAGGCACCAAAGGGAGCAAATGTGGAGTAGCGGATCCTACTACTAGCTAGCACACGCGAAACCTTGTTTCCATTGAATGGTGTAGGGAAGGAGAAGTCTTCAAAGCAACAATCTTTCGAGATGATCTCATCTAGCGCCTTCAGGTTCTTCTCGTTGATGCATTCATACAACTGCTTTGCTCTCTCGCCCGGAGAGTGTGATCTCAGCGTAGGGTGATTGTCACTTCTCCGAAGTCAACACTAGCGTGAGCTTGTGATGATAATGAATTCGGATGTCTCGTGTCTTGATCTCCTTTTGACCAAATCGGAATCGCTCGAAAACTGAACTTGTGAGGGCAGTGCCACTGTTGCCGATGGTGGAGTTTGTGCGTGCTCCACGATGACAAGGGGAGACAAGAGAGGTGATGGCGCGAGCCATTTGCCTCTAGGCCAAGACGGGTCAAATGATTTTGCTCGACCAGGAGATTAAAAGCACAGGGATAACTTGAAATATATGAGAGTGAACGGGACTCAACGGGGCAAAGAATAATGCTAACTCTTGCTTTGTCACTTCCTCGTGCCTGATCGTATGCGTCCGTTGTTCCTTCCTGGTATGAACTCAAGGAATCTGAATATTGAAGGACCGAGTCCACGCCAGAACCGACAAGTAGATGTTGCTTACGGCCATCCAGGAGATCTATGGACATGCGACAGAAAAAGAGCAGCCTTCTTGTCTACGCTTGCGCAGATTGCATCTAATATCATGCATGCGGATCTTGTCGATAAATTTTCATAAAATAAACCAGAAAAAGACACTGGAGCTGACCAAGACAAAAACTTTGCAAAAAGACTTGCGTAAGTCAGAGGACTTAGGGCGAAAAACTCCCATAAACAACACCTGGACAAATCATGAGATGCGTCCCTAACGAGCAATTTGAAATCAGAATGCAAAGTTGTGAGTTGAATACGATGGAGATGAAACAGTGGGCAAATGCAGTTCTCATCCAGAACTGTATTCTCCAATGGCACACGCCTGTAGATTTCTTGTGACTATATAAAGAACAAAACTAAGAGTTTATGACAGTAATGTGACTCCTCATAAGCTTAATTCCCTGCCTAGGTTAGTATTTCAAGGTTGAATAGACGAAAACCGATCCGGTTCCCAAATAATTTGTCAGGACAAAACTAAAAGCAGCTTCTCTTCCAAAAAACAAATTGTGTCGGTCAATATTTGACGAATCCTACATAGCTAACCAGAAGTATCCCCGCTCCAATATTCACTTCGCGAGAAGTAGCTGCTCTTGTCATAATTTACCGAAAAGCTAACAGATCAGCTCCACTGAAGAGGCACAACCAGGTTCGGATTCTCTCCGTGAAAGCATTTGTCCATATAACTCTTGCAGCTTCATTAAGATTCTCTATCTGGGTGGGAGTGGTCATCGGTGGAAAAGAAGTTTAGAGTTCCGTTTACCTGAATCCAGCTTGAACCAGGTTCCTTCACCAACATCTTTTTCTTTCACTCTCTCCTCAATTCGCTAGCAGTGCTCCAGTTCCTCTGCTGCAGCATTTATATTTGATAGCAAAACGTAAGCAGAATCGTTTTCAGGTTGCAGCTCCAGGAGCTTCCGCCTGCAAGGTTCCCGAGGTCAACATCTCCATGGAGGTGGCATGCAGAAAGGAGAATTTGCCAAATCCGAGCATCGGGATTCATGGGCATGGTATCGATCATCCTCTTTGCATCTTCCACAAGGCCAACCCGACCGAGCAAATCAATTACGCAGGTATAATGCTCCACACTTGGAAATACCCCATCAAGTTCAAGCATAGAGTTTAAGTAAGTTTGCCCTTCTTCCACCAACCCTGCATGGCAGCATGAATGAAGTACTGCGAGATAAGTTATCTCATCAGGCCGTAATCCAACTTGAGACATTTCATGGAATAGCTTCATAACTTCACGGTCACAACCGTGTTGAGCATACCCCCATCATCATGGCATTCCGAGCAACCAAATTAGCTCTCAAGATATTTTTATAAGCCTTCTCTGCATCAATGATGCTTCCACACTTGCAATAGACGTCGACAATGGCACTTTCTATAAAACTGTCTTGATCAAACCCATTCTTGATAGAAAGGCAGTGAATTCTTCTCCCTAGCTCTAAATCTGTTAAAACTCCACAAGCTTTAAGGAGGATGCTAAAGTAGTGCCATCTACAGCAATGGACGAATGCCATGTCCTCTGAAACAAAACCAGAGCATCATCATGATATCCAGCGCTCATGAAGGTGACCAGCAACGAATTAAGATGCAATGCCTTGATTCGGTCAAGCTTAGAAAATATTTTCCTAGATTGGTCAACCCTGTTGCATTTCCCATAAGCAGTAATCAAGGCAGAGACCATGGAATCATCGAACATCAAACCGTACTTAATCACTAGGGCATGAATTTGTGCTGCCAACTCTTGCAAAATTGAGTGGGCAACCACTTCGAGGATGCTTGCTAGAGCATAGTTATTTGGCAACACTCCAACAAGAGCGCATCTTTGAGAACGCTTCAATACACTGACAGAGAAGATGATTCTCAGAATATGCAGCAACGAGGGAATTCCACGAAATAGGATCCGGGAGACGTTTTTATCAAATACAAGCATGGCATCGACAATCTGCCCCCACTTTCCATACAAGGAGATCAATGCATTACCAACTGAAACCAGTTGCATATGCCCCCTTTTGAAAGAAAGAGCATGGATTTGCTTCCCAAGATTCAAAAAATTTTACATCTATGATTTGCGACAGTAAAGTTGATCACTGTGAATTCGTTAACCACCACACCTTTAGAGTGGGAGCAATTTAAAGAATTCAGAAGCCTCGATGCCATTGCAGGCAGCAAAAATCCTTTCCGAACATGAAACAACGTCTGGCTCACGAATTTCATCAAACACCTTGACAGCGTCTGTTTGGCTTCCACACCGCGAATACATATGCATAATAGAATTACTCAGATGCAACGAACATCCAGGCAACAAACCCATCTTCAAACCAAACCCATGAACCTGTCCTCCTTCCCTACCATCAAGCAAAGCACCGAGAACAGCGGTCATGCTATACTCGTTCACCTCCAATCCCAACCCGCGCATATCCACAAACAACTCCTTGCACTCTCAAACTCCCCATTCCACACATACCCACTAACCATAGCGACCCAAACCACATTATCCACTCCCTCACACTCCTCAAAGCACTTCTCCGCAGCCCCAACCTCGCCGCCACCGGCATAATTTCTCCACCAGCCCACTCACCACACAAGCGCCTGAAGAGAACCCATACTTCAAGCAAACTCCATGAACGATCTCATTCTCCCAAACTCTCCCACAAGCCTTGACCAGGAACTGAAGGTGTACACATCGGGGCAGAGACCCTGAAGCCTCAGCTCGTCGAAAAGGGCTAGGGCGGGCTCGGGGCGGCGAAAAAGAGGCGAAGCCAGAAATGAGGGCGTTGAACGCGACGGTGTCCGGGGAGAGGGTGTCGGACAGGAAGAGGGAGGAGCGAGAGAAATCTCCGCTCTTGGCGGAGCGAGAGATGAGGAGCGTGGAGAGGAAGGGGTGGGGGGGTGGCCAGACTTGAGGAAGAGAGCGTAGGCCTGGTCGGTGAGGAGAGGAGAGAGGGAGGGAGGCGCGGCGAGGGCGAGCTCGAGGGCTCGACGGACGAGGGATCGAGAGACGAGGGACTTGATGCAGCCGGCGAGCGACTTCATGCATTGGTGTCTCCGTCGCCGTCGCCGTCGCCGTCGCCGTCGCCGAGAGTAGCTGGGGAAGAGGCGTTCCCGCGAGAAAAAGAACCAGCTTCAAACACGATTTTTCCTTTTCTTTTTCTTTAATCGAAAGAAATGAGATTTTAATCAGTAAAAATCAGTGTAAAATCTTTTTGTAAATGTTATACAGACTAAATATATGTGGCACGTATTCTGAAATTTAATCTTAGAAGCACAGCCAACTGCTTTGGATTTGTACTCAAAATAGCCGGCAAAATTAAACTCGACAAAAATTTTGAAGGTATGAGTTTTGGATTACTCTCCAAATTTCGCTAATCTAACTAGATTACGTGTGACATTTTCGTATTATGCGAATTCATAACTATCCCACGAAAATTTTAATTCCTTAAAAAATATCTAGTGGCAGTTTGATTCCAATTATTATAAGAGAGATATTTTGATATAGCATATCAGATGAATTAGACCAATTATAAGTTAGAATGAGTTTCATGAACCGCTAATCTTTGAAATTACGCTGGACTCACGAAATTTTTTCCCTCTTTCCCAACTCAGTCAAATATTCAGGAAAAAAAAAAGGCACCTAAAATAAAGTCGGAGCCGGCCCAAACCAAACCACAAAAGTGCGAACAGCCGTTTTCCAGCATTCAAAAAAGAAACCGCATGAAATGATGAAGGGATTCTCCAGCAATGACCCCGGTCCTCATCCTAGGTCACACAATCAATTTGTGCGTGCCACCATATATCACATAACATGGGACTACGACTTGATGATGAGCTCATGAGATTTGGTCCTATCTTAACTTCGACAAGTTCCGGATCGGTCCTATGTGAACAAGAAATCGAAACTTACAACGCCATCGAGTGGTATTTACCCAAAAATATTTATATATAATTTAATCGCGATCAAAACTTTAGCGATAAACGAGTGATACAATAGGGTCGTTATTTGCACCCCGCGCCGTATTTCTCCGTATTTCTCGTGGTGACTGTGGGGAATCGGTGGCCATTTGGTCTGCCAAGGCCTCAAGCTTCCAAGGAGCAATCGAGAGTCTTGATAGGCGGTTCCCTTCTAAGGCCGAAATTCTCCTCTTTAAGTGTACCCAGTCCTGATCGATTTTACATTACAAATGTAGTATTTTCTTAGTCATTGAGGGGTCTGGTCAGGGTTCTGTAGGTTCCATACTAAACTCAGCCCGCTCGACACCCAATTTTTCTAGATCTACTATTCGAGAACGAAAACATGACCGCGATAATCAATCTAATTTTAACCCCGAATGTTGCCTCGAACTTTTAACTCGCGCAACGTAGCCGCGGCGACTTTTAACCTCTTACGCGCACGTCGTCGTCTTCGAACTCTTTAATTATTCAATACGACTCGTGACATTTAGCACAGCTCAATTCTTATCTTCGACTTCAGCTTAAATGCTCCGAGCAAATGAAAAGTCTACGATCGAAATGATACAAATGTACAATGGGACTTAGAGGTGATTTGGTAAATCTTCGGTTCATAATTTATGGGCTCGAACACCTTGAAAGCCATTCTCCCTCGCCTCTTGTGGATTGAAGGAAACAAAGATTGAGAAATTCTCACATTAGAATTTTCATTGAAAAAATGGTATGGATAATCGAAGAAGTTGCCTTTAATTCTCGAAAAGCGCAAAAGCAATCTTTCTTCTTAATCTATTTTGCGGCATGACCTATTACTAGGAAAATTATGTCACTAGTAACGATTAGCATCCACCTTTTCCTGATGTGGACCACATTCCACTCTTGCTAATATTTGATGAAACGAAATAGGGGGGCCTTGATAAAAACTGCCGTGCCTAACCATTTATATGCACGCGATTTGGGCCAGACCTACATTAAGCGAATTTGCTTCGATAGTGATCGATGTGCATCCATCATCCCAATGCTTTAGCTTCTACGCTAGCTAATTGAATTTCTTCCGGGATAGAGTTTTTTTTTTTTGGTCGAAAAGAACCGCTAGGCTGGGCTGGCTTAGACATCCAATTAGGAGGAAGAGCCTCCTTTCGTTCTTTGAAACGAGTATGGTATGGTAAAAAAATTTTGTAGTCTAGATAAGTTTATCAGAATAGACAAGTATAGAATTGAACTTTAGAAATTTAGCTCGTTTACTATTTTAGGCGGACGTCGACTTCTTCAAACAAGGATCAAGGGTACTTTTTTCGGCATTAGAAATGGCTCGGTAGACAAGAAGCAGGTACAATTGATATTTGTAGCCATCTTTCGAAAAGAGCCACTCAATCGATACAGTCTTCAACCTTTTTTCTGAATGTCTACCGAGGACCGATCGTTGCGTTGGATTTATTTGCTCGCTCTTTTTCAAATCGAATTGATAGGGAACATCAATCGTATTTGAATTCTTTATAGCTTCAAATTTATGAATCGACAAAGCTCCTGATTAATCTTCTATTAGTTTGAATTAATTAGTTCCGAGTCATGGCGGCTTTAGATATGAGATCTCGACGGTCACGACCTCGAGATCTATTCGCGACGACCTCGGATTTGAGGCCACGCCTCAAATCTAAGTTCAAGATAGACATGGCCCCATGGATTGGCGGTGGTGGTGGAAGGCGGCAAGGTGGTGATAGGTCTCTTGGGATGGTGCTGAGATGGCGGTGGAAGGCACGGCGAGTTAATACTTCGAAAATAGATTATCGTAAAGCACGAGGAAGGTTAGCCATAAATTTCATTCAAATAACAATCATGGATATCGAAAATTATTATTGTTATTTTTTGAAGTTTATCTTATCTTTAACTCTTTTTTTTTTACTTTTATCGCTCCATGCGTATACGGTCAATTCCGCATTTATAATACTAACGTTCCCGCCTCCTCCAATTCCTTCGCGGCATGCCTATCGACAACCAGAACTAATTTCAAAAGAGAGAATTTCCCGTCGAGGTATACAAGCGTAGATCCCGGATCCATAGATCCATTTGATCGTCGGCGATCGTGGCGGTCGATCAGACGGCACTTGCGACGGACCTCTTTCGATGGCTTTTAGATGACGCTACTTCTTCCGACCTCCACAGGTTCAGCCCTGTCCCCGTGCGTGCGTGTGGGGTCCAGTGCGATCACCGCTCATCACGCCCGTACTCCACGTGTACATCCGAAGCCGCTGGATCACACCCGCCCCAGCACCAGCACTCCCCCCGCGAAGCTCCACCGCGCCTCCGTTCACAGCTGGAAAAAAAAGAGAAAAACATCCCCAAAAATAAAGACACTCGCAACGACACAATTTATATTGATTTTACATAAAGAAAAGAAATATTGAGTTGAGTTAAAGTAATTTATATTGAAGAATAAGGGATTTAAATAAATTTTTTTTATAAGAGATCGCTCGTATGATTCGAAATTGAAAAAACGAAAAAATATTTTTATCATTTACGAAAGCAAAAATTAATTATATAATTTTTTTTGTGACTATCATATGAACGATCAATTTTAGGTCACAAAAAAATACCTATTAATTGAAATTTATTGTGAGATCTATTTTTTAAGATTCTATGGCTAACAATATACTGAAGATCGTTATATTAAGAAAGTTAAATTATTGTCGATAATGACAATATTTCAAGCGTTATAAGTAATTATTGATTTTGTCGAGAAAGCAACATAGGCAAGTTATATTATGACATTAATTAATTGTTCAGATACAGTGACTGATTTGCTGGAAAAATAAATAGCTTCCCTCCTTTTAATGTCTAATTGAAGCATATCTTATCGAATTTTATTTTATTTATATTATCAATAACACTATTTCTCTGCATAAAAGCTGGCAAATACACATCTCTCTCTCTCTCTCTAACCCATCTCTTTTTATCCTCTCTCTCTCTCTCCCTCTCTCTCACTGCGCAACTCTCTTCGTCGTCGTCGTCGTCGTCGTCGCCATCGTCACCACTGGAATCGTCCATTTTTCTTTTGTTTACTCATCTTTATCTCTTCGTTCGTGTTGTCTCTCCCTCCATTTTTCTTTCCCCTTCAATTCCATGAATCGATTCTGAAGCCACCGGCGCGAAGCTCCCCGAATCCGATCGAGAAGCCCGCGAAATCTCACGCCCCCACGACAATGCAAAACCCCTGATTCCGAATGCCCAGCGACGACATTGATAGATTGGGTGCAGGTCCTTCTTCTTCTTCTTCTTCTCCTCCTTTCTCGCGAGAATGAAGGCGACCCAGAAAGATTCAGGGAGAATGGCCTTCTGGGACCAGATGAGAGTGCCGCCGCCCGGGACCCCGACCGCCTTGCCCGGCATCGGCGGCTCGCAGGCTCGAGCGCTGCCGAAGCTTATGGTGTGGCTCATCCTCTTCGTGTCCGTCACCTACGTCGTCTACACCCTGAAGCTCGTCTCCTCCTCCCGCGCCTGCGGCGACAGCGAGCCCTTCTCCACCTCCCGCCGCCTCACCTCCTCCTCCACCGACGGTCCCTCCTCCTCCTCGGCCGACGCCGCCACCAACTCATCGCTGTCCTCCTCCCTGTCTGCTCGCAACGGCACGGCCCTCGCCGAATCGGAACATAGGACGGAGCTCCGGCACGTCGTGTTCGGAATCGCTGCTTCAGCCAAGCTCTGGGAACAGAGGAAGAACTACATCAAGCTGTGGTAACTACAAATCGCCCCAGAGATTTTTTGCCAGAAATTTCGAGCTCGTCGTTGCTTTCCATTGATCAGTCCGTGTGGGTTTCCCGGAAAAACTTTTAGCTGGTGGAAACTGTGGAATGGGCACGGAAAATGTCGCCGAATCAGCACTGGAAGAATCTCTTAATTCCAATTTGAACACGAATTTGCTTTCTCATCCACCTACATTTTCCCGAATTTAGCTCTCCTTTTGCCGTTTGTCTCAATCGGGCTCTTGCTAATCTCATTCTTCTAGAAACTTTCCTCGATTCAGCTCGTGCCCATCGTCACTCTCACTCATCTCCACCGCTGATTGTTATTTTTTTTTTTCGCAGGTTCAAGCCGGAGGAGATGAGAGGCATAGTGTGGCTGGACAGGTCTGTGGCGACGCGCTCCGGCGAGGGTCTCCCCCAGTGAGGATCTCCGGCAACACCTCCCACTTCAAGTACACGAACCGGCAGGGCCACCGGTCGGCGCTGCGGATCTCGCGGATCGTCTCGGAGACGCTCCGCCTGGGCCTGAAGGACGTGCGGTGGTTCGTGATGGGCGACGACGACACGGTGTTCGTCGCCGAGAACCTGCTCCGGGTGCTCCGGAAGTACGACCACCGGCAGTACTACTACATCGGGAGCCTGTCGGAGAGCCACCTGCAGAACATATACTTCTCGTATGGGATGGCGTACGGCGGCGGCGGGTTCGCGATCAGCTACCCCTCGCGGTGGCCCTGGAGCGGGTGCAGGACAGGTGCATCCAGCGGTACCCTGGTCTCTACGGCTCCGACGACCGGATCCAGGCGTGCATGGCCGAGCTCGGCGTCCCCCTCACCAAGGAGCTAGGGTTTCACCAGGTGTGTTTCCCTTCCTCAACGTCAATCCCCAACTTGCCTTCTCAGTTTTGATCACTATTCGTAGAAAGTAATTTGACTTAATACGTATATTAGCGACCCACTTACTTTAATTTGCGTCTCACCATGTTAAGATTGATTAATCTACGGTAATCCCAGTTAAAGAATTAAAGTTAATTACGGTAATCGGATCCTTATTGCGGGTCATCAAAGCAAAACGCTAATTGCCTATGGGATCGCACTCACCCTCGGCAATTTCAGACCGTGACGTGGTCTATATCGACACATTTGCATTTACGAAACACTTTATTAAGGTAAGTGCGTGCGCTAACCATTGGCGTCGTCTTGATGGGAAAGAGCGGTTTTGTGGGTTTTACCCGGCCGGTTGCTGGACCCTAGCTTTCGTGCGGCTTTGACCTGCGGGGGTCACCGGTCCTTTAACGACAATGATTGTTTTGGCAACGTGTTTAAGGGGGTCTTTGCCCTAAGTGAAATGCTAATCTAATCTGGGTTAGTTAGAGATTTAACCTTTTTATGGTCTTCTAATTAAGATTATATCTGTCGGGTTTGCTAACTCAGTGATCGAAGGCGAGATTCCTTCTCATCAGTGGGGGGCCACCGTGTCGGTACCGGGTCATCGAGGGATTTAGGTCGGGTAATTTGGGATCCGAGAAGTTTCGATGATCGTGCCTGTGCTTATTGTTGGGCGCCCACTGCTCGATCAATCTTGATGGATATAGTAGTCCAATAGATAGAGCTCGGCTCATGAAATATCGAACCCATCTCGTAAATAAAATTAAGTGAATCTAATTCAAATCGAATTTCGATTAGTATGGTCATCGAATGTGGAATATCAACTAAGGTTTTGGAGATTGTTAAACGTCGAGCAATGGTGACAATTTGTTTGGTTAAGTGTTCAGTACCGTGTGCAGAGGTTCTGACTTCTGAGACCTTTAGCGTGGGGCGGTTACCTCAAAGGTTGCCCGTGCCTAGGTCCCTAGGGCCTCGGGCTGGGCCCCGCGTGTCGGTGGGACTTGGAACCGGTTTGCTCCCAGCCCGAGAATTCGCCGACACGCGCATCGAGGCTTCGTGAGTGGCACGCTCCTTATTATATATATATATATATATATATATATATATGTGTATAGCACCCGCCCCGAAAGCAGTCAACGTCTTGTCAACACTTTCGGAGTTTGAATTAAACAGCAGATGGGTTTCCATATTACGACGATTCTTTTTTCTTTTCTTTTCTTTTCTTTTTTTGTCTTTTGCGTATGTGAATGGTTGGTAGATTCTCTTAATCAGTAGTTAATTATTGTTTCGGCGCATTCTCAACTTTCTAATGTGATTTCATGAGTTGGTCTTGATAGCGAGTTTTATATTTTTTGTTTTGGTGTATATTGGCTATCAGTACGATGTGTATGGCAACCTGTTCGGGCTCCTCGCCGCCCACCCGGTCGCGCCCTTGGTTTCCCTCCACCATCTCGACGTGGTGGAGCCCATCTTCCCGAATGTCACTCGGGTCCAAGCCCTGCAGCGGCTCGCTGTGCCAATGAAGCTAGACTCGGCCGGCCTGATGCAGCAGTCCATTTGCTATGACAAGGCGAGGAGCTGGACCATCTCCGTGTCCTGGGGCTTTGCGGTCCAGATATTCCGCGGCATCTTCTCGCCCCGAGAGATCGAGATGCCCTCGAGGACCTTCCTGAACTGGTACCGCAAGGCGGACTACACGGCGTACGCGTTCAACACCCGGCCGGTCAGCCGGAACCCGTGCCAGAAGCCCTTTGTGTTCTACCTGTCGAACGCGAGGTTCGACTCGCCGACGAACTGGACGGTGAGCGAGTACCTTCGGCACCGGGTGCCTAACCCTCATTGCAAGTGGAAGATGGCGAGTCCGGAGGGCTTGGACTACGTGGTGGTCCGCAAGAAGCCCGATCCCAACTTGTGGGACAGAGTAAGTAAAACTAACTCAACAACCCCGGTTCTACGCTTAATCTGTCTTCGTTTACGGGCTTTTCACCGTCCAATTTAACGCGTGCTCGCTCTCTGTTCGTCCGTTCCAGTCGCCGAGAAGGAACTGTTGCCGCGTGGTGAGCTCAAAGAGGAAAGGGAGCGTGGTGGTGGACGTCGGCATGTGTAAGGAAGGCGAGATCAGTGAAATCTAAGGGCAGAAAATTCCTGAAAAAGAAGAAGAAGAAGAAGAACCAGTTCCGTGGGGGTTTCTTAGGAATTTGGTTAGCCTCTCCAAATTCTATTTCCAAGTCTCTTAATTGTTTAATTAAAATCCATCTTTGATCATTCATCAAGTTTGCCAATTTTGTAAGGATGTCCCTCCACAAGCGGGCATGATTTGTCAATTAGGGCAAAAGTTGTCAATGTACAAAAGCCGTAGATTACACATTGAGGAAGTGTACCATTTTGCCCTTTTGTTGGTCAGAAAAATGCGTACGTGGATGGCACCAACGTGGTCATCCGTGGTTTGTGGCGCCATAAAGATTCGGAAGGGTTTCAAGACAATTATTATGGGGGTCTTTTCGATCGGTCCCCTCAACTTTTTCAAGCTTTGTTTTGGTTATCCAATGTTCTAGCTCCGTCGGACCGGATCCTAGGACAAATCGATGTGACATTTATTTCAATGGTTTATATCTCAAAAAATCGTGAACTCATACAAAATTAATCTTTCTGACCATCAAAATATGTGATGAGTTCATTTCGAATTGATTTTTTAACAAGCTTAAATTGATATATTTGTGAAAAATTTATTCTTTTGTTAATTCTTGTTAACTTTAAGTTGATATGTTCGTAGACTGTTAATTAATAAAAAGTACATTTATTACAGGTGCACGAGAGTTTAAGAGTTTTCGTAATATTAATTGGTACTATAATCACCCTTCTGCTCTTGCTCGAAAACGGTCGTGCTTTTCCGATGTTGACGTCTCTGGACACTAGTGGTGGGACTCGCGGTCATTGAATTTGATTCCAGTGGGGACCCATCCCGGGGACGATCCCATCGTCACCATGCATGGACCGCTGGATCGGTTGTCGGGTCCTCCTCGCGCGTCACTCGAATCCGAGCGGTCCGACCGACACCCAAGGGCTGTAAAAATTCAATGAGGTCGAGTCTGAAAGTTTTTGTTTCGGCCAGTACGCACGATCGGTTGTCGGGTCCTCCCCTCACGCGTCACTCGAATCCGAGCGGTCCGACCGACACCCAAGAGCTGTAAAAAATTAAAAATTCGATGAGGTCGAGCCTGAAAGTTTTTGTTTCGGCCAGTGCGCACGCAGTGAACCCGATCAATCATGTGGTGTTTGTCCCTCGGAAGGCCATAGAAGTCTCTTCGGGCGGGTGGGGGCGTGGGACCCTTCGACCTGTTCTTCGATATTATTGATCGTCCCTCGCATCGTGCAAAAAAAAAAAAAAAAATTGTGTCGGCAACTTGGTCGAGATCGAGAGCAAGAAAATAATGGTGTCGGAGAAGACGAGGGCTTTCGGTTGGCAGCCTCGTTCCACGGTTCAACCCGCTACATAGGGCCGTGCTAATCAAGGTTAAGAGAACTCTTAACCCTGTCCGTTTCGAAACAAAATCTCGCTCGCGCATATCATATTTCTCTGGCGCGGTTATCTTAGGGACGAGCGATTTTAGGATCGATTCAGATTCCATTCGAAATCTCCCGTTGGAATCGATTTTTCAAAATTTTTAAAAACTAAAACCTACCCTGCGTATATGCCGAAACATACTTGTCATAGATTTCAGAAACCATGAATCTACCAATAGGCTTGAAACTCATCCTGCATACCCTATGTGGAATCGAATCTATTCTCACCGGTCCAGTTATCCGATCTCGGCTGCATCCCGAAATCATGCTCACCCCTAAAGTAGACATAAAATATCCGATTAATATTCGGTCGACCCGATTGACCAAACGCACCGGACTGGTCCCAGGTCACAACTTCCCCAACTTGGATAAAACTACGAAAAGGATCATGTGCTCTAATATAAAAACTTATAAGGTTGCCCCGTTTTCAATCATTGTTCGTTCTTACGGTCGAATTTGTTGAGTTCAACAGTTCTAAGCTTTTTGTACAGGTTGCTTTAGTTGGGGATGAACTTGCAAATTAATGAGATGGCGGTCATCATCTGCCCCCACCCCCCTCCTTAACTAACCTAGCTTTATATGGAAGCAACGGAGGAAAATCAACCTTTTTAACAGGGCAAAGCAAGTCCGATTAGCTGTATGCCCCACCATGACCAAATCGTCACCCTCTCCTCAAAGATTCATGCAGTTCCCCCACTCGATGTGAACTTGGGCAAATGGATTTCGGTCCGGGTTGATGGATCCGGTTCCCTCGATTCGAATGCCCCGTAGACCCGGCCCGACAGAGGCCCAAAAGGCCCTTTGTTACATTCCAAATGCTCCCACGTTGCCAAATCTTAACATTGTGCTATGACGAGGTCCACTTGGTCACTGTTTTGAAACTTCTTATAGGTGCGATAAAAAACTGTAGTTGACTAGGAAATGGATTTTTTTTCAATTGGCAATTCCTAATAAGAATGATACTGATTAGAATCGAGGGCCAAATTTTATCTCAATTGGGGAATACTTTGCTTGTTGTAACTCTCTCTTAAAAAAAAAAAAAGAGTTCCCTTTGCTAAGAACAAGAAGAAAGAAAGCGAATCGGTATGCCAATTCCTAATCCTCCAATTCGTCCTTACCCAGGGATCAGTGTCCCGACGAATAAGTAATTGTAGGAGTGAAATACTGATATAATTTGAAAAAATAAGGAGCAAGCCCCGGCCGTAAAAAATAAGATAAAAATTATGTATTTTTGACATTTAACTGGATTACACAAAGGGATCCGCAAATAAAAGCACTCAGGCTCGTGACCACGACATTACAAAAGTGGAGGAGGAAATGGACTGAGAGTAGGAAGAAAACCATTGGAAAATGGCGGGAAAATTCGACAACCCGTTCATAATACGGGATACCACAGGCCGCGAAGGTCTCGATACCCGCTTGTCCTCACCCGTGGCCGGCGACGGAAATCGACCTTTGTCCTATTAGAATTTGGACTTGTCAAAAAAACGTTAGCCTAGCTTGAAGGTTGTGAAGGCAATGAAGTCTCTCTCTCTCTCTCTCTCTCTCTCTCTCTCTCTCTCTCTCTCAGAGAGGGACGTGACGAAGTTCGCTCACGTCCACGAAAATTGATCCATCTGAGACAAAGATTCCGAGGACTAGAAGGTGCAACAACATAGTCCTCATTTGCAAAATAGCCACGAGCTCCAACCACCCTACAATCTTGTCCTCTGTTCCTGCAGGAATTATGTGTCCACTTCCCAATTCGATTGCCCAATAGCTTGCTTTCATCATCGTCTTCTTCTTCTTCTTCTTCTCCTTATTGTTGAGTGTGTCCAACTCTGGATTCTCACTCACGCGGAGAGACATGACCACGCTCCACCTGATGATCTCTCCGGCCTCTTCTTTCCCTCCTTCCCGCGGAGTTCTGCGCCACTTCGATGCCATTCGTTGTTGTGGCACTCGGGAGATCGAAATCTATAGCAACGGCAATGGCAGTACCAATGGGAAGGCCACTTTCCCTGAGAAGGACCCTCTGATCCGCCACGTCGCCTCGGCGCCACCCCGGCCTCACCGCATCATTCTGGTTCGGCACGGCCAGAGCGAAGGTAAAAATAGATTGGGATTTGGCTGAACAGTTCGGCAGTTTATCTGATGAAACGTATTGTCCTTACGTTTGTGAAGCCTGCACTCAATACTATAGTAGTGGTGTGGACTGCATCTGCAGTATAAAGAGTAGGATGTGTCTATGAATTTGACCAGAACAGAGGGTGTTGCTAAAATTATGGAGACTGCACTTACATTTTTAGGATGTTTGAGGGACACAGCTTGAGAGTTGGATTTCAATGAAGTGTCGAGCTCTGAAGCACAAAATGTTAAGTGCACCACCCCATTTAGACGAGGGTAAAAATCTGTTGATCCTAATTGCAGTAGGAGGACTACTAGGAAGACAAGAAGGAAACTGCTGCTTCTGAATTGTCATTTCGCATCTTGAGCTTGTAATGATCAAGTTGATGGCAGGTAATGTGGATGAGAGCGTGTACACGAGGGTCCCCGATCCTAAGATCAACCTCACCGACAAGGGGAAGGCCGAAGCGGAGGCAGCTGGTTGGAAGATCAGAGAGATGATAGAGAAAAATGGAGCAGATGACTGGAAGGTCTACTTCTATGTGTCGCCTTACAGAAGAACCCTAGAGACTCTGAGGTGTTTGGGCAGGGCTTTTGAGAGGTCAAGGATTGTTGGCATGAGAGAAGAGACTCGTCTAAGAGAACAGGATTTCGGTAAACAGATCTCGAGTTCCTCTTGTTTGTTGCCAAGCATAGCTATTCAAAACCAGCTTCAGTTCAATTGATTTTCTTGAATTTGTTTTCTTTTCCGTTCGAAAGGGAATTTCCAGGATAGAGAGAAGATGCGAGTTGAGAAACAAATGAGAATAATGTATGGTCGTTTCTTCTACAGATTCCCCGATGGAGAATCTGCAGCAGATGTTTATGATAGAATTACCGGTATTTCTTCTCTTTTTGCCTCCCATCAATTTCACTAAGCATTTGAAATTTCCTGGGAATAGCAGAAAGGTGTATTGAGGTAACGTTTACTGGTGGAAACAGGATTTAGAGAAACTCTAAGGGCCGATATTGACATCGGGCGGTTCCAACCGCCGGGGAGCGGAACCAGAACATGAACCTGGTGATGGTGTCGCATGGACTCACGCTGAGGGTCTTCCTGATGAGGTGGTACAAGTGGACCTCGGAACAATTCGAGGGCCTTAATAATCTGGGCAACGGTAAAATGATTGTGATGGAAAGAGGGTACGGCGGAAGGTAACTCTTCTCAACAGGTCCTAAAACAGAGTGTTTCTTGCTTCTGTGCTTTACTGGGGTCGCTCCATACATGTAAGCTATCAAAACTAAAACGATCCCCGACACCGGTGCAGGTATAGCTTGCTAGTGCATCATACCGAGGAAGAGCTGAGGGAGTTTGGATTGACAGAGGACATGTTGGTTGATCAAGAATGGTAATGAGAGATAACTGCTAGAATCATCGATTCTTCGAAGTCCTTATCCAACTGGTACTGATCTAAGAATTTCTCTGTTTCTGGTTAAGGCAAAAATATGCGAAGCCGGGGGAGCTGAACTACGACTGCCCTATGCTAAATTCGTTCTTCACTCACTTTGGGAACGACAGGGTTGCAACCTAGAGCGAAAAGGCAAGCAAAATGGGCACCGGAGCAAAGGTGGGAGGTGGAGCAAATTGCCGAGCGGACCAGAACCGTAGCATGGGCTGGTTGTAGTCATGAGATTAATATGAGGGTAGACACAATATCAGGATCAGATGGAGGGAAAACTTGATCGTGCTATTTATTCTACAGCTACTCGGGAATAAGTGCAATCCTACAGTTATCCGATGCACGGCCACTGAATTCCGGAATGTTGAGGGCATGTCCCTCGAAATATAGGTTTCTTAAAGAAGTAACATGCATATCAGGGCAGGAGAAATTTTTCTTGCTGAAAACAGAGCATAGCAAGCAGAGCAAAAGTTTGAGAGAAAGAGATAGAAAAGAGTTAGAATAAGACAGTTTCTGCTGGAAGAACAAGACAAAAAAGCTACGATCAACATACATTTGACTTTGCTAGCTCAAAGCTCGGACCAAACTTAATTTAGCATAAGAACCGCAACGGAATTTGAAAATGCATTCATCCCACAACGGGAAGAACAGAAGCTAACGGCATGATTTTTCCAGAGAAACACAGAAAATATCCAGACTAAACTCCACATTGCACAACAAATTTTGCATATATCACCTGGAATTAGATTCCGCTATCTACACTCAGAAACCATGTGTGAGGACGAATGTCCTGAACATCGCTTGGCAACCAACTTACACTCTCCGGTTAACGTATCCCGAGCCGGGGAGAGAACAATGTTCCCTAACCTCATCTAAGAGCGTCCCAAACCAATTATCCTGCCTTTGAGAACCCTGCAACTCCATTTACAGCATCAGAGGTCACACAATTGAAGTTTAGATATCTAGTTGTGCGATCCACTCCTTGGAAATCTAAAAGAGCTCACAATGACTAGGGAAATGCATCGGCTTGGTGCTCTGATCTCGGACTATTTGTCTCTGCATGTATAAAAATTTTGAAAACGCAACCCCGATTAGAGCAGATGCTAAGATCAACGAAAAATGCAAAGTTATCAACTCATCTTATGCCAAGCTAGTTTTTAACGTCACTGGATTGACAAAAACAGTAGAATCTAAAGGAAGAAATAGCGAACAAACCTCAAACGAACCCAGTCACTGATGTAATGTTTACACTTTAACAGGAACCGAAGGCCACATGCCAAGAAATTGATTTTCACATATTTGATGGCACTTTATCATAAACATTAAGTCAACAAAAGCTATCAAATGAGCATATGACATTAGGAGAAAGTGCCGGCTATCAGCCAGGATCAACTAATATGGCTTTGCAAGTTCATAAGTCAACAACCTAGAAGTTCATGGTTCACTAATTCGACAAAAGTTCACCAACAGCACAATATGGATCTTTTTGTTATTAGTCAGATGCCTATACTTGCTATTGAGTTAAATCTTTTCCAGTTTCCAACTGAACCAGGTTGAACCATCCCCCATGTTCATGTCATAAAAGCCCATTGGAATTAGTTTAACAAGACCATCCTCCTAAAGGAAGAGAAATCCACATTTTATATGCAGTTCTACAGATGTGACACTTACCCTTGTCATTGGAGAAATGAGATGGAACACAATTTTATCACAGGAAAAAATATACCATAAAAGCAGCTGGATTGAAGATGCTGATAATCTTGATAGACTCACATGAGATAGAGCAAATTCAGAACAGAGCATTCAATTTGGAAGCATAATAATTAAACTGAAAAGCTGAGATATACCTATTGAGAAGGAGTCTTCGATCAAGATAAACGACCTAGGAATTCTCAGCAGTTCCTGCAGTAAGCTGTAGTAACCGTGGCTGCTGCTGGTCACCATTTCTCCTCCAGAAAGCCCTTCGCCACCAAACTTCGAAACCTCTTTGGATGTTCGGACAATCTTCACCTGCATTCAAGAATCTGTCGAACCAAGCAAGCATTATTTCCTGTTGCCAGGCCAGAGGCAGTGTGAGAATCGTATTGCTAAGGCCATCTTCAATTAAGTGCCTATCAAGACCCTTGGATGCCCTCCTCATCCACCCGAAATCATTGTAGAACGGCACCAACCATGTCTGCAATAAGAGGCACCTTGCATCTTTTGAAGCCAAAAGCTGCCCTTTCCCAATCCCCACAAAGAACCGCGCTGTAACTCTGCTAACTTCGAATCTGTGAACCACCGGTACTTTAGGGTGTGCATCGGACATATCAGACCGAGAAGCCCAAGATGTTAGGAAGTCTTCGGCAATCTGTCTATCGATCAAGATATCCAAAAGCCAGTGCAAATTATTGGCCTGCCGTGCAATCTGAGCTACATCTTTCAACTCTGATTCTGCAGCTAGCAGAAAATGCCCGCGAGCGATTGCAAGCACCCATCACAGGCAGCATATAAGGACTCTTTCCGAATATCACTCTGAGACGGGTTCTCTCGAAGCATCTTAGCCACTAACCCTTTCATATCCCGCCTCGCCTTTTCATCCTTTCCTTCGAGGACCACGTGTAAAAGCTTAAGCAACACTTCCTCATTGTCATTCCCTGCAACTTCTCCTTTACTAACTTCCATAGAGACCCTCTTCAGAACTTCACCAGTCGCGGCTCCATCAAATCGAAGATTTGATAACAGAGAAGCCACCTTCTCTTCTTCATCCTCGGCCCATGGAGCAGCTTCTAAGTGCTCCAAACAAGATAACACCCCAGCATCAAAACCAATCGCTGCTGAAACCTAGAAACATTAAAGCAAACCATCACATTCAATGCTCCCAATAACCTTACGAACAACCCAAGTCGCCTATAAAAGAGGCAATGTGATAAAACCAACAACCATTTGAATTAACTTCGATTCACTTTTCAACTGCTTCAAGATGCTATGACATAACATTTTCAAGACCACAAAACTCTAGCTCCTTCCCTCTCTATATTACATTTTAAGAACCACATCAACAAATTCAGTATGATGAAACCAAATTTATCATGCCTTACCTTCAAGATACCAAGAACTCTGCTGACATCCTCCTTCATGAGGCTCCTCCTCGTATCCTCGCAATACATTAACCTCAACGTTTCCACGTACACCTCCACATCATCGCAGTCCGCAATCTCCACGGTGGGCACCGCCACCGCCGTCCGCTGCTGCTGCTTCATCCATTGATCCGACAGCTTTGAAGAGAAAAACTGGCTATGCGCGGCAAGTATTTCCCTATGCACATTCATAGAAACACTAATAGCCCCATCCTTAGAGCTCAACGTGAGCCTAATGTCGCTCGAAGCAGAGTCGTTGAAGAGACTCCCTGGACTTCTCGAGGCCAGGACCTCCGATATTCGCTGCAAGGTCAGGGCTTGCTTGTCGAGAATGGGCAAGGGGGGTCTCACGCTCGAGGCGTGAACTGGGATTTGCACGTGCATCCTCGGGTGGATCATGTCGGGTTCGCTGGCCATCATCTCGAAGAGGGTCGGGCTGGATCGGGCCTTCTCAGGCAGGGAAGCCCCCGCCGGCGGCGGAGGCGACATCGGGTTCAGGAGACCGGCGGTGAGCATAGAGTTGAACTTCGTGAATCCCCCGAAGCGAAGGCGTCGTCGCTTGGAGAGTGGCCGTTGACGGAGGTCGCCGCGAAGTCCATGACCGGCGATAGGCTTCCGGGCGAGAACCTGATCCGGAAGGGCGAGCCGGGAGGGAGGGCGTGGGCGTGGGTCGGGTCGGGCCGCTGCGGCGGAGGGGGCCTGGAGGCGGGGCAGCACCAGGAGTCGTCGTCGGGAGTAGAGACGACCGGGGGCCGGGCTTGGGAGGGCGGTCGGCGGCGGCGGAGGAGGAGGAGGAGGAGGGGGGTGGGGGCGGTGGAAATGGTGGTCTCGCGGCACTTGCGGCGTTTGGGCTTGGTGGGTGGGTTTTGGAGCTTGAGTTGAGCGGTAGTTGTGGTGGAGGTGGTGGTGGTAGTGGTGGTAGCTGTGGTCGCCATGGAAAATGTTCACAATTTGTCCTCCGTGATTAATAACGTGTCCTTTAGCTCCGCGACATTTGCATCAGAGACAGAGGGAGAGAGAGAATAGAGAGAGAAAGAAGGGAAGGCACTGGATCGAAGAGAGAGAGAGAGAGAGAGCAGCAATGGAGTCCTCTGACGAAGTTTCACAGAGTCATTAATGTCGCTTTCTTCTTCTTCTTCTTCCTCTTGAGCTCAGAAATGTCGATGTTGGCACCGCACGGGCCCCTCCCTCCCTCTCTCTCTCTCCCGTTAAATTGTTCGTTTCAGCTCGAAACTTAGGATATGGTCCAATGCACCACCCCTCCACGTGCATTCACCGTAAAAAAAAAAAATCCGAATACCCAAAAAAAACAAAAAACGACTGGCATCCATTTCAACGGTTGAAAGATATTATTGAGATACTTTTTTGTAATAACTATAGTTCGATTCAAACCTACATTCAAAATCGAATAACTATGATCACGAGTATATAAGCTCTAGAGAGCTAGTGAAATTGGCTTCCAGAGCCGCAGCGCATATGAAGTTCGATCTTCACGAGCGGGACGTCGTGATCATTTTTTTGCTCGAATTCTTAAAATATCGATTTTTTAAGGCAAAAAGATAATTGACGTGCGACGAAAATGTCTTTAACTTGATGTTAATATGTGGATTAAGCGAATTCTAGTTTACCTTTGTATTTATTTATGTTTCGTATTTGCTTTGTCGCGCAAAGTGATGTCCATGCCCCCAATAGATTCCTACGCGATGATGTGATTGGGATTGATTCGGACAATCTTCTCATTTATGCTCGCACTCTTACTCTTACGGATGGAGTATGTTTATTGTGATATGATGACACAACATTAAATAATAAAAATAAATCATGCGTACTTTTCGTATTGTCTCCAACATAGGGTGGTTGGTTTTCACTCCGATTCGGTGTCATTCAAGAACAGTCACATGTGCTTAAAGCACATATTCACACATTTTAAATGCGAAAAAATACCCATAATAATTAAGAGTTTCGATGGATTCTTTAAAGATAAGAAACAAATATTTTATAAAAAAAATAGTCAATCCGATCCTCGTGGCTCCACCCCACCGAATCGAAAACCGCCGGTTCCGATTTTATAAAATAAAAAACTGCTTTGAACCGATCGGTTCAATCCTATCTGGACGGTTCTTGGTCTAGTCGGTTTTTTTCCTCACTCTTACTCTTATGTATCATCGATCCACCGAACGATCTACTTTGTTTAGGAACATAATCGTAATCTTGATGTACAAGACAAGGCATTGTTTCGAATGGTTTTTCGAGCTCATAAAATGATATGAGATTAAGCTTTCGAGTGAGGATTTATCAAATACAAGGAAAAGTTGACATAACTTTTTTTTTTTTTTTGGTCTAAAAAAAGTTGACATAATTAGTTTTGGAAAATTTTCATAACTAAACACAAATGAAAAAAATTAGTAACTCGGGTCAATGGTTTCGTGAAATTTTATTCTTTTTACCAATCGGGGCAAAAAAAACAACGTAATTGTAACGGAGATTAGAAAGAACTTTGAATTCAAAAAATGAGCAAAAAAAAAATAATACTCTCGCTCCTCTCAAATTATAGCTCTTATACAAATTATCAAGAAACATGAAATTTCAATTTTTTTTTCCAATAAAATTTACTCTCTTTTTTTTTCGAAACATTTCAAAAGCAAGACTAATTCTTTTTTATCTGTTCTTTTTCATATTCCTGTGAAAGAGTGAACGAAAAGCAGAAAGAGAGGAACAGCGGAGCCCCACCATTAAGGTTTCTTCTATTTTATGGGCTGAAGTTAATGTCCTTTTGTGGTTCGGTTGCTTCGCTTGTCAGTTATTGTTCCAGCTGTTTTGTTTTTATTTTATGTTATTTTACTTGCTTTCTCAGTTGTATTAATTTTTCAACCATGATATATTTTTTTTCTTTAGAAAAATAACACAAATGATTCCTATGTAATTTCTGAGCTTTTAATTTAACTAATATGATCCATAAAATTTAATCCAATATATAATATGATCCATTAACTTTCAATTTGTTCAATGTAATTCCTGAACTTTTGGAACACGTTAAATTTAGTTCCTAAATCATAAGTAAAATGCTTAATATTGTCCCTGAATTTGAATAAATAAAATGACTACATTGAATGTCTTTTTATAATCGAATGCTAAGTTAAACATGTTTCAATAGCTCATGGATCATATTAAATATTGATTAAAGTTCGGATATCACATTGATCAAATTATAAAAAATTAAAAAATTATATTATGCATCAAATTAAAGTTCGAAACTATCCATGTCATTATCTTTTTTTTTTTTATAGTAATTTTGGTATCCACTTGTTGCCCTCCAATTGGGGTCTTTCTGTCTCCTCGTCTCAGTCTCGATTGTTGTGATAGATCGCACACACAGGACATGATGAGAAAACAAAATGATTTTACAAACACGAAGGAAGAAATCATAAGTTGTAATAAATCCATGAGACATTATATTGTCAGTCTGTGGACTGACAGTCTTGCTAATTGAGCCAAGCAACCATAATATAAAAAGCTATAATTGCAAATTTTCTCCTTATTTAATGACCTTGTCGTTATCATTCGCCCCTAAACCAAAAAGAAAGATCTTGTCATTATCAGTATTTTGCTTCATCAATGCATAGGTGCAGCTATGAGATTATTGTTTAGCAAACACTATGCAAATTATTACCATATTGCATTTATATGCACCAAATATAAATGCGGGTCGTGTCGATGCTACGTTGGCTAGAACGTGACATTACAGTCACGAATGTCCAAATTGGCGCGAGAATTGAAAATTTTCAAAACTTGATATCTCCAAAGTGGAAAGAACTTTTTTAATGATCGGATTATTTAAAAAAAATTAATAACTCAATCCACCAAGTCAGTAATGTAATATATCTAAATAGGGAGTTGTTAGAAAAATATAAGATAATGTGAAAATAAGAGTTTGTTGGAAATCTGTTGGAGAAAAATGAGAAAATAAAAATAATCGTCCGAGGCATGCAAGTCTTTGTCTTTGAAGATAATTTCGCCTCTCGAAGTATGAAACTCGGTGCGATAGACTTCTATTATTTAGTGCAGGGTAAAAAACAAGGCTTGTTGTATCTTGGAAGGATAGCTATTAGAAGTCTATCGCACCGAGTTTCATACTATGATGGACGGAATTATCATTAAGAACAATACTTGCACGTTTTGGACAATTGATCTTATTTTTCTTATCCTTTTCAATATATTTTCGACAACATCATATGTTTTTCCAACATGAATTTCAAAGTTTAGCACCACTTGAGATTTCCTTTTTATTGTAAGATGATATTTGCCGGAAATTAATGAAGAACAATCTCAAGAGGCTGTTCAAACAAAAACACGCTCGTCTTCCTCGTTTGAGGTGTGCATTCCAGCCACCACACTTGTGTATACTGGCGATTTCGCCCCGGGACCATCATGCTACTCGCTAAGAGACTACTCGATCATGAACTTGCTCACTGTACTCCAAAACAATGGTTCGGAAAAGCGAAAGCACTCTCGGATCCTGATTGTGCACGGGATGTGATTCTTCGATTGCGTTCTTGTGTCATCCCTGTCCTATTGCTGATGCTCTTGCCAAGGTTGGTTCAAGGGTCTTGAGCTGCAAATATCGAAAGATTTGAAAGGACTCTAACAAACAGTGATGGAAAAACCAAGGAGTGGTTGCTTGATCATGTTATTTGGGATGACATTGGAGTTCCTAGTGATGTTTTTTTTCCCCTTCCTGCTTTTCTAACTAAAGCCAGAAGAATGACAGCACCAAAGTAAAATATTGATTGGATGCGGACAAAGGGTCAGTTTGATTATCTTAACATTACTTTTACAATAATTTAGACACACTTGTGATCATTGCCTCTCATGCTTCCTTACCTTTTACTTGCTTTCATTCTCGTTTGTCCTCGAGGTATCATGTGGTCTCTCTATCTTATTGCTCAAATTCTCCTTCTTTGTGCCTCTCCAAAAATTTTAACACAAGCAAAAGCCATTTCGAACCGCAACGCCATGATCTCAACTGAGCCCTCTTGCTTGTAAATAATTTTTGTTTATCCTATTCGGGCCACACGCCCAGCTAATTTCTGACATATTTCATACGAACAACCACCGCAGAAGCACAGGATAGGACGGTTCCTTAGCTATCCAAGGTTCTGTACGATGCCGAACAAGCGGTAGCCTTAGGGAACGCATGGCAATATTTCTGCATTGAAAATCAACTTCGGCCGAAATTGATTTTCCTAATTTTGGTTTTAAGCGAAGTTGATTTTTCTACTTATGCTCTAGAAGTTGATTTCTAATAAGAGAAAAGCGCTTGATGCAATGACAAAAATTTCTGCTTTTGGAACGGAAATTCGTTTGGTAATGATTGAAAATTTATACCTTTGGAATATAATCTTCTACGAAAAATTATTACCGGCGGCCGAAATTTTTTTACTTCATTTTTAATTTTTTAAATCTTTTTAAAAAATAATTTTTGTTGTTAAAATTTATTAATTATTTTTTAAAAATAAGAAAAAAAAATTTTACTCCATCGACAGGAGACAAGCGAACCGGTGGCGGCGGTCGGCAGCGAGCTGGTGGTCGCGACGGTAGTGGACGGCGGACGGCAGCGGCCGTGCGGCGGTGAGCAATGTTCGGTGGTGGGCGGTGGTGGGCTGGTCGGGGCGTGGTCATGTGGGCGGTGGCGCAAAGGTTGACGGGGGCCGGCGGTGAGTAGCGACGGCGGATGCGTAGTCAAGAGAGAGAGGCGCTAAAAATGAAAAAGAAGTTGGAGTGAAAGAGATATTGATGTTGAGAGATTTTTACTTTTGAAAGAGAAGTAATTTTTTTAATTTCCGAAATTGGCTGAAAAATAACTTTAGAAGTAGAAATTTCCTTCGAAATAAAATTTTAATATTGTGTAATCAAACGGATTTTTGCTTCGAAAGTTACATCACAAAATGGATTTTTGCTCCAATAGTACTCCTAGAGCTGAAATTCATTTTCAGAAAAGTTACCATTCCCGCCTAGAGTTTGAGATCAAGCGACCATACAAATATGCTTTGACCGTATTGTGAGCCTTGGGCTTTGGGCCTTGGTCCTTCAATTAAGGTACAAGTCGTGTGGACTCCTTCATGAGTCCACGTATTACGTGGCATCGGATCCATTGGACCTTCGACAATTTGCATAGTGGCGACGGGCCTGAGCCCGAAACTTAGTGCGCTCACGCATGTGCTGAAAAGGCACGTGGCTTGGTTACATTCACTTTATTCATGTCAAAAAGCAATACTCCGATTCCGTTTGTTTCGCGGAAAATCAACGATTTGAAAAATATTTTTTAAAAATAGTTGTTGGCATCGCATGAAATGATTAGCCTTTGAAAAATATTTTCATTACCAATAAAAATTAATGTCTAAATATTTTAAGGACGATGAAAGCATTTCTCGTTGATTCACTTTAGTGAGCAATATAAGCAATCGCTTTTGACGTGGTTGATTTCAAGTAAAAGAAGGAAGGTATAACGAAATGGGAAAATGACATAAATAGCCATGAACTTTGGATCGATATGCGATGTGATCCCGAACTTTAAATTTGTTCAATGTAGTAGTCCTTGACTTTTTATACATGTTCAATTTAGTCTTTAGACCAGTATGAAAATATTAAATGTTGTCTATCCATTAATTGAAATTTAGGGACAACATTGAATATGGTCCAGAGACTAGCTCGAACATAAAACAAAAAATTCAAAGATCATATGAATCGAATTAAAAGTTCATGAATGATATTGCATATTGGAAAAAAGTTTAATGACCACATTACATATTTGATCAAAGCGTGTTTTGAAAAGTCGGTAATAAAATATGATAAAAAGACGGGGGAGCACGTGAAAAGTCACAAAGGCTAATTACCCAGCTTAATTAGGCTTAATCTTTATAGACCTTAAATTCTATTGAGCTTTGGTGGGCCTCTCAAATTGGTTAGGTACAAAGCCACCGGCATCCCACATGCCGAAGTGATCCCACCTCTCTGACTTTGTCCACCATATAAAATTTGCAATATAGGGCTCGATTGGTACTTGGTGCACCTATTAAATGATCGATGTGGTAGAATGAGTCAATCAAATTTAAATCGACCGGTTATAAGTTACCGAAAAAAAACAAGGGTTCTTTTAAATTTAACCGGAAAAGGGCATAAAATAATTGATATATACGTGTAAATAACAAGTGCTAGGACAGATGGGTAAGACACCTTAGATTCTGGCAACATGCTAAGTTAGTAAATCCAACTGAATGGCGTACGAACTTCTTTTTAGACTGTGGAAGCCTATATTAGGCTTTTGTTGTCATGGTAATTACTAATTAGTAAAGGTTTTCTAATCATATCTTAAATGACATTTTCCTCCCCTTAAAATATGCAAATCTATTATACTTTTTTGTGCGTTGCAAGCCTGCCTTAATTGGATTAATCTCATGGGTCAAGTAAAACGGAGTAATTGCCAAAAAGGAGTCTAAACGTATTATAATTGTGCCTAAACCTTTCAATTGTGTCGATTTAGCCCTAAAATTTTTCACGTTCTATCCGACCAATTTTATCCGAAAATAGCTTACTTTGATGCCGGCAATTTTATGTGATACTACCAGACTCGACGTGAACATATTTTAATAATATTTTGATGATTTTTTAATTTTTTTGGGTGAGAGCCGAGACGCCCTCGCCAGCTCTCAATATAAAAAAAGCAAAAGAAAAAAACACAAAAAAATAAAATATTACTAAAAATGTCGACGTTAACGTCGATCGTGCCACGTAGGACGGCCGGCGTTCCATCGCGATTTCTCCTCCAAAATTTGATCGGATGGATTCAATTTGCAAAATGTGAAAAAGTTAAGGACTAAATTGACAAAGCTTTGAGAGCACTCTTATGTTGTTCGAACGCAAACTATAATTCATTTTATAAATTGCCTAGATTCCTTCTACCCCATCATAGGAACATATTGTATTTACAGAGTTTTGAAGTGAGTAATTTATTTCGTCGATTCATTATTATTATTATTATTGTTGTTGTTGTTTTGGGTGTGAACAAGTGAAAGAAGCCATCATTCAATCAAAATGTATCTTTTTTCTCGGGGGGTGATATCGATTTGAAAATTGATGGGAGATGCATGTGATGATGCCTGGGTGTTAGCCAAGGACATACGATAGGTTCCAAACCAGGAGTCAACAATAAGTCTCCAAACAAGATTTCAATCAAAAGAAGATCATATGATGTTGACTCGCTCGTGACTTGTTTGGGCAAATTAAATTTAACGCAATAATCGGCTCGATCGGACTTCGCGTGTGTTAGGGACAAGAGTACGCAAAATTAGGGTGGAAAACTGTTAAAAAAGTCTAAAACTTATTGCATTTTTGCTAATTCAATTATAAACATTTTAGTTGTCTTTAATTGAGTCTATCCGATCAATTTTGGTGAAAATCGCTAACATAAAAGCCGGTATTGAGGTAAATAATTTTTAATAATATTTTAATTTGATTTTTTTAGTTATTTTCTATTTTTTTTCTTTTCTTCCTTTTGGTTTTTTTTCCTTATTGTGGCAGACGAGGGTCACAGCCCTCGCCCTCATCTGACACTTTAAGAAAAAAAATAATAGAAAAGAAAAATAAAAAAATATTAAAATATTTTACTTCAATTGATAAATGCTACGTAAGACGGTTGACAATTACGTAAGCAATTTTCTCCAAAAATTGATCAAATAAACTCAATTGCTTGCGACAAAAAAAATCATTGGCAAAAAATGAAAAATTTTAAAATTCAATTAATAAAATTAAAATATTTATGATTAAATTGAGAAAAGAGGAGCAATTTTTCTTCCAAATCTTTTTTTTTATATTTATAATGGTGGACAATTTTTCTCGCAATTGGGTCGTCAAGAATGTGTCTAACGAAGGAGGAGAACTCCCAAATGAAGATCTGGCAACGCTTGCTGTTGTCCGTGGCATGACAGAGAGGCACAGACCAAGCTCTGACAAGGTGGGTTGTGAGTCATAATGAACAGGGGATAGCAAACGAGGTCGGGTCGGGGTCTCGCTCGCACGCACGCACGCACGCATCCTCTTGCATTCGTGGGAGATGCAGAAAAAAGGCTCCTCTTTTATTGTAGGAGGAACCATTTGTGATCACACGTGTAAAAGGGACATTAAGTTTGATCCATTTGATGAAGTGTAGGCCAAGTGGAACGTGCTTGGTTAGAAATGGGGAAACAAACGGCGACAGAGAACTGGCACACGTGTGCTAAAGTGTCGGTTTTCGGAATACCATCTGACGGATCGATTGAGTGAGGTTTTAACTGATTTAACCCGGTAATGTACCGATCCATACTCAATCATTACCGACCCAACTCAAATTTCGAAAATAATTTCATACGTGTATAACCAAACTAAGATAAAAGTAGGGAGTGAATAAGCGAGAGATGAAGTGAGATCGAGAAAAATAAAGAGAAAATCATAAATGTTAATTGTGCTTACATTATGATCTATTTAACACTCATATTATGTTTAAACGTATTTATTAAATATAACTAACCTATATAACAAGTCGGCCCATCATACATGGGTTAAGAAAATGTAGTTTATGACTTATTTTGGCAAGTCTAATTTTTCATGTACCCAATTGGATTTGGGTATCCAGAGAAAGCCGAGGGGGTCAACAATGGGATGCAATGATTAGATGCGTAAGCATAAGAGCTATATACAAAATCATGCTCGAACCCGAACCCACTTGACGAGACCATTCAGATGATGGAGAAGTTTTTTTTTTCTTCGATCTGGGACGGAAGAAACACGCATGCCCGGTTGAGATTCTTTTGCCGTGCCTATGAACGGGCTTTTTTCCATCGCTGTCTATTGAGAATCGATCGGAAAGGACCGAATCGACGACGCGATTGAGATCGCCAGCGAGATGACAAACGTGACATTAAAGTCGCGAGGGCACCCATCGGTAGATCGATTTGCTTTGACACAATGTGACCTCCTGGTCAACAAAATGGGTCCGCCAAATAATTTGTGGTTTTTCTCTCGCATTTCAGTATTAGCTACGTAGGAATAAAAATATATATGAGCGCTTTGACCTAATAAAAATAGTTTATAGTTTTATAGTTAGTTCTTTCATTTGTTTAATGAGAAAACAGTTTGATTATGCACATCACGGGTGCCAGCTTGTATATTCTGCGGAACGGCGGCCTTGCCTTACGTGCGCCTTGCATAAAAAAAACAAAAAAATAAAAGTAAAATAAAACAATCCACCAAACGTAGTTTTTAATATTTATTTTTGACCAAATTTTTTTTTTAGTTTTCCTGTCCTTTTTGTCTTTGTCTTTTCCTTTTTCTTTTTTTTTTTTTAAAATCTGAAAAAATAAAAGTAAAATAAAATAAAAAAGTGAATGATAAAAATGCCCTTGAGGTCGGCCCTTTTTTCGAGACTACATGATCGCTTCACACCCTTATTTAAAATAAAATTTATTTCGAATTTTTATTTTAGGAAATGTGAACATTTCGAACTCTTTAACAAGTTTTCGATCACGTGAGCATAGGTTAAAAGCAAAATTGTACAACAAGAAGATGACATGATAATCTACATGTAAAAGCAAAAAATAGGGTAAAAAGCCTTATGAATGAGACACGAGTGAACAAGAATGTGAACACGACACGACAGATGACACCCCTTTCTTTCAATTTATGTTTTCCCTTTTCCGCCTACTTTTTTTTTTTTTATAAGCCAAAATCTGAAACACAAAGATTAAAAAAAATTATGAGTGAGATTAAACTCAGGGTCTTGAAGAATAAAAACGTGCTCATAAGGTTCAAGGCGCACCAAAGAAGAGGGTCTAGACGGTCTTACATTTCGCGAAACCCGACTCACCTCGTGTGCTCGGGATATCGAGGCATGAGGTCATGCTCGAAAAGGTAGACCAAAATGGCCTCAACCAACGCAGAACCGGGGCCTATACATTGTATCGCTTGCACACGCCGGGCAACGTGGAACTATATTCTTTGCCTGAAGGTACGGAGTTTTTGCACGTAGATAAACAATACTTATGGGAAATCCGTTTGGTAACACGCAATTTCTAGAGCGAGAAATTCGTTTGGGTATGATCGCATTTTTCTAATTTCGAAGCATTTTTTTTTCTAAAAGAACTAAAAGTGGAAAATATCAATTTTTAACTAGAAGTTGATTTCAGAAATGGAAGTGTTGCATGCGCGCCCACATCCACCTTTTCATTTAAAAAATTTGGGCATCCATGTAGCTAAGTTGATCTTATGTCGAAATTCACAATAAGTCGGGACTAATGCATGCATAAGAATATTTAAGCAAACAAATGATCCATTTTGTGCCCTTCTTGATAATAAATTGAGAATCGACAAGATTGTCTAAATGGTCCATGACCCAAAAAAGAAAAAAAAGAATTTTCAAAAGAAAATGAAGAAGGCAAGTGGATATGAAAATATTTTCATTTCCATGTTTTAATCTGGATAAGAGGAAGTAATTTGTGAAATATCAAAAAAGGAAATGAAATTGTTCTGACCTCTCTTTCTCCCCATGCTGTAATACATAAAGCCTCTCTTGCATTTCTAACTCCACACACACCCACACCGGAACATGGGCTTCCCAGTATGTTACACCCACCTCCTCCTTCCAAGCCTCTTCCTCCGCACTTTCTCTCTCTTCGCCCTCCTCCGAACCGCCGCCCACTTCCTCCTCCGCTTGCCCGAGCTCCTCGAGCCCGACCCGACCCCGCTCCAGGAACCCGAGTCCCTCTACTCCTCCTCGGTCTCGCCGTCCCTGACCATGATGCGCGAGCTCCTCCCGGTGGTCAGATTCTCGGACCTGGCCGACAGCTGCCCGGACCCGCCCGAGAGTGCCTGTGCCGTCTGCCTGCACGACTTCGAGGCGGACGACGAGATCCGGCGGCTGCTGAACTGCCGGCACGTGTTCCACTGGGGCTGCCTGGACCGTTGGATAAGGTACGCCTGGAGGACGTGCCCGCTGTGCCGGGCTCCGGTCGTGCCCGATGAGGTGGAGGCGCCGATCAACGAGAGGCGCTGGGCTGCTTCTGGGGTCCCTGAGTTGTACGAGGAATCTTATGGAGACGCCCGTTATAGTTTGTAGCAATCTAATCAAACCAGAAAGCTTTTCTCTTCAAAGAACTTTCCTATTCGGGGGTCTTGATCTACGGGAAGATGACAGAAATTTCGGTTGCTAGACGATTTTGCTACGTCTGCGTGCTTCGGATTGGTCAGATTTCCATTTCCATTTCCTTTTGTGGCCAACTGAAGAGTGCGGCTCGTGTAATCCGGTAACTATCAAGATTGTTGGTTATAGAATACATAAATATTAAATCACGCTTTCGTCTATTAGCTTAAACTTTCAGTGTAGTTGACAGTGATCTCGTGAAATCTTACATGATATTAGACGATAAATTTTTTTTCGAACAGTTCAGATAAACAAAGGACGAAGTAGCTAGAAAATTGTCCAAAAAGTCCTAAACCTATTGTACTTTCATTAATTCTGTCATAAACTTTTTAATTATGTCAATTGATTTTTAAATATTTTCGCGTTTTTTCAATTGGTTCTATCCGCAAATTTTCATCGGAAATCGCTAATGTGGACGTCGGTCATTCTACGTGACATGGCCGGTGTTGACATGAACATTTAAAAAAAAATCTTGTTTTTACTGTAGCCAGACAAGGGTCGTCGGGCCCTCATCATCCATAGTAAAAAAATATATTAAAGCATGACTTAAAATTCTCCATGTCGGTATCGGTCGTGCAATGTAGAACGACCAAAGATCCACGTCAACGATGTCGATCCAAAATTAGCCGATGTACTTAATTGATAAAATGTGAAAATTTTTATGACTTAATTAACACAATTAAAAGGTTTATGACTCAATTGACAAAAAATTCAATAGGTTTAGGACTTTCGAAAAAAATTCTTCGAGTCAGCCATTAGCTGCATGCCTCTATTTGGTAAATGGAAAAAGGCATGGACATTGACATTGACGTGTAACTCATGAGCAGCAATTTTTCGAGCACTAATGCTCCGTTTGTTTTACGAAAAATATGACTTTTCCGGAAAATGATTTCAGGCGATCATTTTCCAGGAAAATGACTTCTTTTTCGATGTTTGGCAAAAATTTGAAAAAATTCCGGGAAAACGTTTTCTACCGTTTGGTAAGGAAAATTCGTCTTATTTTTTTCTTCAAAATAGACATATTATTTTTCATTGTTTGGTAAGGAAAATTTATTTATTTTTCTTCGGAATAGATAGACCAATCAACAACATCTAAAAAATCTAGAGATGTTTTTTTATTACAACATATAAATCGTCACCAAACCCACTTCACTCAACGAAGATCCAAAAAAATGAAATGACCAAGAAGCAAAGATTCTTGTCCAAAAGATTCCTAAAAAATGACTCCAAAATCCAAGCTAAATCTAGCGTTCGATACCATAAATTCTCCAACAAAAAAAAAAACATAAATCCAAAAGAGTTCATCACATTAGCCGACAGAGCAATGGAACACTGGCCAAGGATAGGAAAAGATGCCACCATGGACAACACTCACTTTAGAATTTTAGACGAAAACAACGGATTAACTAACCAAACAAAGAAAGGCTCGAAATTATGTGACCATCGTTGAAAGAACAGAGCACGAGAAATGCAGAGGCTTGCCGAACGAAGAATACTACATAAGTTTTTTATTCCTCTTATATCATATGTGATAAACAACAACAGACCATGCAATCTTGCTTGCAACACTAGCTATAGGTTTCTTTGCTCGAGGCCGGTGACGCCAAGCCTCACCTGGCCGCCCACCTGGGTTGCCGTAGTCGGCGACCACTGAGGGAGAAGAATGAATACTTTAAAAAAAAAATAAAAAAAAAAGATGAAAAAGAAAAAAAAAAAAAGAAAGTAATTAAAAAATAAATTTTATCCGAAAAATAAAAAATAAAATTTTCAAATTTGAAAAAATAAATAAAAAAAAAAGAAAAGAAAGCAAAAAAATAATTTAAAAAATAGTTGAAAGAGAGGAGGAATGAAAAGCGTGGAAAATGTTTTCCTCTTCTCAAAATGAGAAAATCATTTTCCTTAGTTTTAGAAGATTTTTTTTGTTGACCGGAAAATATTTTCCACCCCGCAAACATCGGAAATTAGGAAAAATATTTTTTCAGAAAAATATTTTCTGTGAAACAAACGGAGCTTAAGTATTGCTAGACATGAGTTGTCTTGGTTAAAGTCATCGACATCAATGGACAAGCAATCGATGAATGACAAGTCGATAGATGTGCAACTAATGAGTAGCAACATTTTCGGGCTCAATTGTTGCTAGATATCAGTTATCTAGTTATTTGCGACGAAGTTATTGAGATCGATATTGACGTGCAACTGATGGCAACGATTATGAGTTATCTAAAAATGAAGTCATCACATCACATGGACGACTAACTGATTAGTAGCGATTTTTGCTGGCTCAAGTGTTGCTAGAAAATAGGATAGTGGGAACTTATTTATTGTGTAATGTAATTGTTAATTTTGGCTTTAAATAGCCACTCCTTACTCTTGTGGTAAACAATCTCCGGTCAATCAAAGAACTCGATGTTCTAGCAAATCTAATTTTTATCTTTACTTTTCCACGATTTATCTCTCTACCATCTCACTTTCTCGTCGATTAAATTTCAGCAAAGCGCTTTGTACTTCATTCCTTAATAAATTCCGGCGGAGTATATATGTTACTTGTGTTCTATTGAGATCCTTGCCCGGAATTGCCACCGAACCCCACCCATCACTTCTAAATAAAAAAAAATCACAGAAACAGTGGGTGAAATGCATTTTCGTCGACGACACCGTTTTCGGCGAAACAAAAGCCTTAGTAACTTTTAGGGGATAATCCTTCTTCTTTTAGAACAACTGTTTATTTTTCCTCTTCAATCCTCTCAGGCATTGGCACTTTCTTGCTGGCATGTCGCACACACAGGACAAGAGCTTTTTCTCTCTTCTCTCCTGTTATTCTGGTTTCGCAACTAGTGACCTCGTCATGGCCGTCTCGAATTTCCTGTTTGCTTCCGGAAAACTGCTGGAGAAATATCTTTAGCCTCTTGGCGTCATGTTGTTCTTGGATTCACAGGCATAACTGTATCTCCCAAAGATCTTTTGACAGTATGATCTCTACATAAATTGCTTTCGTTGCATCCAAGAAGACGATCGACTCTGGGCGCGCCGTTCTCAGAAGAACAGTTTGGAGTTGGTGTGAGCTCTTTTGGACAAGATACCATCATCTTGAAGATAGAACTCGCTACATTCTGTTATTCTAAACCCTTTCTTTCTGATATTAATAAAGAAAACGCCACCTCGGCGGAAACCCATGAAGAAAGAAAAACAGAAGAAAAGCTCATATGCAACGAGGTATCCGGCGTATCATCTGTACAATATGGCAGACAAGATTGTTATTCATGAGAATGTATCTGTCTAAAATTGCGCACGCTGTGCAGCTGCCAATGCTTGTCGCTGAGTGAGTTTGGCTATGACAATGGCTCAAACTCCTATCTGAAATATTTCCTTTTGGTGATGTTTGTATGTCGGCATCGTGGAACTACGTCATTTGTTTAGGCTCATGGTCGACCCACGCATGACGAAGATTACTAGATATTAACATGCACACAGCTGAGGTGATTCTCGTGTCTTAATCATAGCTTATGCGACTTTCATGGCATAACCATAGCCAATACGGTTCATGTGAATGCACATCTACTGTAAAAATAGGTGGAATTAGTTACTCTTTTCAGTTGTCATATTTTGCATATTCCCTTTTCGCTTCTCCAAATTTCGAGGCTGAGGAGTCTTTGCCGATGGGACACGGAGATCTTCGGGGAAGGATGACTTTTATCGGTTCGTTTTCGGGAATTTTCTGGATAAAGTTAGCAACTTAAAAATATTTTAGATTCAGATTTATGTCTTCCAAATGTTCGCTCTGCTTTGGTAAGTTTTACTTAGAAAACATTTTATGCATTTAAGCTTTTCCATCTTTAGGGCTTCGCCTTTTAATTATTGAAGAGCGACCTTGTTGTTCCCTAGATTAAGATATGACGTGAAATACGGGATATCTACCGAAAAGTTATAAATCTATTTCTCGAATACCAAATCAGTCCTAAACCTTGATTAATTTAATTCTAAACTTTCGATTTATTAATGTAGACATTTCATTTAATTTTGACTGAAAATCGCTTATGTGAAAATTGACCATCCTACGTGGCGGAATCGGCATTGACGTGAATAATTTTTATAATTTCTCCGATTTTTTTCTTTTTTTCATATATATATATATATATATAATATATATATATATTTTCCTTTGGGCCGGCGAGAGCTTGCAGGCTCTTACTATGGCCAACGAGGGCGTCATGGCCCGGCCGGCTACAAGCAAGGGTGTGGCGGCTCTCGCCAGATCTAGGCTTCGAACTGCGATGCCCTCGCTATGGCCGAAGAGGGTCTCCGGATCCGTAAATTTCTTATATAGAAATTAAAACAAAACCTTAGGATTTTTTTACGGGATAATCCTCTTCTTTTTCTTTGGAATAACAGTTCATTTTCCTCTTCAATCCCTTTAGGCATTGGCACTTTCTTGCTTTTGTGGGATAATCTTTTGCTTTTCTTGGGAATAACAGCTTGTTTTCCTCTTTATTCCTTTTAGGCATTGGCACTTTCTTGCTGGCATGTCTGGACAAGAGCTCTCTCTCTTTCCTCCTGTTATTTTGGTTTCGCGACAAGCGACCTCGTCACGGCCGTCTCAAATTTCCTCTGCTGTTCTCGGAGAATGCCGGAGAAAATATCATCAGCCTTTGGCATCATACGGTTGTCGGATTCACAGACACCGGGGGTATCTTTACCCTACCTCGGCGGCATCCCAAGAAAAGAAAAGGAAAAAAAGAAACAAAACTTGTATGGAATAATGAGATATACGACAGTATACGAGATTGATACAAGACTCAAACTCTTATCCGGAATATTTTCTTTTGGCGACATTAGGAGAAAATTGTCCAAAAAGTTCTAAACCTATTGTATGACGACCAATTCAGTCATAAACCTTTTAATTTTGCCAATTCGATATTAAATTTGTCAATTTAGTCCTAAACTTTTTGATAATTTGTCAATTTAGTCCTAAACCTATTAGCAATTCATCAACGTATTCCTTTTGGGCATCTATCCAAATAGTAGATTTCCACTAAATTGGCATAACTTCAAAAGGTTTAGGACTAAATTTAACGTAATTGAAATTTTTATGATTGAATTGGCCATAATCGTACGATAGGTTTATGACTTTTTGGACAATTATTGCATGATATTTGTATGTCGCCATCGTGGAACTACGTTATTTTTTTGTGCCTATGGTCGAGATTATCAGATATGAATATGTGCGCAGACCGGCTTTGTTTTGGAACACAATCACAAATAACATGACTCTCGAGTCTCAGTAAGAGGTGATGCGACTTTAATGACACAACCATAGCCAATGTAGCACATCTACCATAAGAATTGCACATTCATTACTTCATCACCTAAAAGTGGCATTCGTCACTCTTTTTTTTAAGATATCATTTTGCACGTACCCTTTTAACTTTTCCAAATTTCGAGGCTAAAGAGTTCCCTTAAATACTAATAGAGGTTAAGGTGTGAAATGAAATACGAAAGAATTATAAAAAAACCATAAATTTATTATTCATATACTAATTTAACCATAAATCTTGGCCACTTTAGTCCTAAAATTTTTAATTCGCCAATGTAGTCTTTTCGATTAATTTTAGTTAGAAATCTGACATAGAAAACGGATGTCCTGCATGGCACGGTTGGCGTTGTATTAGTTTTTTTTATTTTTTTATTTTTTTATTTCCTTTTTTTTAACCGCGGGCTGGTGAGCCTTGTCGACTACCGAGCAAAAGCTTGTGGGCCCTCACCTGTAATTGCCGAGAGCATCATGGCCCGAAGCCTGAAGCTAGCCACAACGAGGGCGTGGTAGCTCTCGGCAGATTTGGGTGAGGGGTGACTCTCTCGCTATGGCCGACAAGAGTTAAAAATAATGAAAAAATTATGAAAAAATTTACAAGAATTATCCACATCAAGACCGATCGGTGTTCACATTAGCGATTTCTATCAAATTTTGGCCGAAAGGATTATATCGGGGAATAGTCGCAAGGTTTAGGATTAAATCGGTCAAATAAAGAGATCTATGACTGAATTGGTATTCGTATAATCGATTTAAGGCTTTTTTGACAAAATTTTCTCCGTGAAATACCTTTGGCTTTTCCTGAACCTATAATTTGTCACTCTTTGACCATAGAGACGTTTCATTGATGGACAAACTGCTCTCTCGCTCCTCTCTTCTAATAAAGAACAAATGTTATCACTCTCTCAACGGCTAATAAGCCAAGGAAATGCCATTAGCATATTGCGCTAAACAGGAAAACATGACATGACCCTATCCGCAAGACGTCGGCGGACAGCAAATGGAACAGACATTCCGACTTCTTCTGGCCAGGAATCACTCCCCACCGGTGCATTATATATCCAGCGTACCATCCCCTCTCTCTCTCTCTCTCTCTCTGAGGAAACTAATGGGTTTCCTAGTGAATTACAGACTTTCTCTTGCCAAGACTTCTTCTCCATTCCATCAAAGCCTTCATTTCCTTTCTGTTGCATTTCTCATCAAGCCCTCTTGGGCTGGGCATCGCAAACTTCCCCGGCCCGCCCGCTTCCGCACCCGAATCGGGCACCCTTTACGCTTCGTTTATGCGGAAACTCCTATCCACAGCCATATCCTCGGACCTTGTCGGCTCTCCTGAGAGCTGCGCCGTGTGCATGAATGAGTTCGAGGGGGATGACGAGATCCGGCAACTGGAGAATTGCCGTCACGTGTACCATCGAGGATGCCTGGATCGTTGGATGGCGTACGACGAGTGCACATATCCGCTTTGCCGCAAAACGTTGATGCCCGATTACATCGGAGATGCCGTGAACGAGGTGCCATGGGCAGCCACCCAAGTTTTGGAATTTTATGTTTCCGATTCGGAATTCGATGATTCAGTTGATTGAGATCATCCTTGAATTGTTGATTTTTCTCATTCTCTTTGGTAATGCTGATCAGAAAATCAAAATTTCTGAGTATTTGAAACAATGAATTCTTTCTTTCATCAATTTCAATTGTTTCTCTAGCAAAATTATCAAAAAAAATTTAAATCTATTGCGGTTGTGCTAATTTAATTCTAAATCAATTTTTTTTTGTTAATTCGGTTCTAAACCATGTACATTTGTGCTAATTCAGTCCATTTGGCTAGCTAAACCTACGGGCACTTGCCATTTCGATGTGGATTTTTTTGTCCAAATCTAATTTCTAGTATCAATTATACTTTAGTAAAATTCAAAAAATAAGGTAAAAAAAGGAGAAGCAAGTCACGAGGGCTGTTAGCCTTCGCCACCCACCATCGCGGGAAGAGTCGACAACCCTCGGCCATGTCCGGACGAGGGCATGCGGGACCTTACCGGCGATTAGCGAAGAATGCCAGCCCCTAGCCGGGCTCGGCAACCCCCATCGGCCTTTCTCCACCCTAGTCGGCCCTTCCCGATGATGGTGGGACGGCAAGTCCTCGTCGCTTGTGTAGCGTCCAGGTCCCATCACATGTTTACTAACTGCGCTCTGCTTTAATATGATATTATGTGTATATTAGAGGAAGCATGTGGAAGACTATCACAAACAAGCGAGCCCAGTATACAAGTGCATGAAAATAAGCGGCAGACATGTCGCCTAAAGGATATAGCCTCAATAGGGTTCACCATCACGTGGCATTCAAATAGTAAGATTATTCAACAAAATTGTGCAAATATTTACTTTTACATATTAATAAAGATTGTGTACATCCCCATCTCAAATGACAACAAAACAACCACCTGGGAGACCGCCACAAAAGATAGCCGCTCCTGTCTAACTGACACAATCCACATGATACATCACCATCATCACCCCTACTACCTCATGGCTAACATCCCAAAAGCAGCTGTCGTGGCACTCAGTCATCAAAAGACCTACCTGTACACTTGGTTTTCCAATACCCACGCTCCACTACTCCTCGCCACCATCTCTACTATCTTAAAAAAAAACGAGAGGACAATTTTGGAGGCGTCCATTTTCAAATGAGTAGGAAGCTCAGAGGGGGTAATCAGGTTTCAGCTCCATAAATAATAGAAGGGAATCGAAGGTGAAAGGAGTACAGGAGTCCGCGATCTTCTCTGGATAGTGAAACAAAGGGGGGGCATATGACTCAGCTCCTACCGTTTATAATGATTGGAGGATAGGCCAAATCCCAAAAACATACTCCAGCTCGCATGGCGGTTTGTTAGTGGTTTGTTATATCCACCTGTATGTGTCCGGCACCCTCTGTCTATCACAATCTACGCCAAATTACCTCATCGACAATATCCAAGACGATCAAGTTTTGGATCTCGACTACCCACAACCGCAAGACCTTGACTCAACAAACAAACCCAACATGCAACGTCGTTTGTTTCACCACGCAAGAACATCTTCACTTCAACGCTACCTTGAATTCTTTCGTGCCAACTCACACAAATCAGCGACAATAGCTAATTTAGTGGTAAAGGTTAGTGTTCCACTAGTGTAAAAGGCCCGATGCCTTCCCTTCATCAGAGCTCCGATGCCCCAGGTGACACTAATTACGAGCTCCAATTTAATCTTTCATAATAGATAATAGATACAGAGGGGGCATGCGAAAGCTTAATATCTAAAAACAAGCAGTTGACCATGCAAAAATACACAAGTGCATGTGTAAAGAGAAATGGCAAACACGCCTATTAGGATATGACCTTGGTTTTCCTAACCTGTGTAACATGCATTGACATGAACCACACACATCAAATCATATGTTTCTGTATATAATATTACATTATTCATTTACAAAACTAAACTACAGAATACATTGAGAGGATTACAAAGAAAGAACTACTCCAGAATACTATCTACATCTCCGTTGGTGTTCGATCGTCCGAAGTTGCGGGAATCTAGGTATCTGAAAAAGAAGTTGAACAACAAGGGGTGAGTCGAAGCTTAGCAAATAAGACATCTAACCGAACGACTAAACCAACTAATGTATCATTCAATCAGGCACAACCCGCATTCAGATTTCAAAATTTCACTAAGGGCTCTTCCACACCTCACAGCCGTACACCAAAGAAGCGCGAACCAACAAATTCAAGTCGAATCGCCAATAAACAAACAATCAAGACACCAAAACAGATCAATCACAACCTGAACACAATGAATTAGTTAACAAATTCAGCATGTACCTCCACCTCTCCCCATACGCACGCCCTTAAGGCCTCGACCGAACCTCACTCTTCCCCAATCTCCAATTCTCTTCAATTCGGTGAAAATCAGGACGATCAACCATAGGATTGTAGTTGCCCATAGCCCATTGAGCCTAGATTAACAAGTAAAATGGACTTGCAAGGATGTTTGCTTGCCATGCAAATGAAACATTCCATCTATATGCCCATTTACAAAGTTTCCGTTTTGCGCAAGATCGAGTGATAATGAGACCTTCTAGTAGTAAGGCTAGAGGTATACTTGCCTTAGGATTGAAGCTTGGCGAAGACGAAAGTCGAATCAATGACGGAACGAGCTTGACCGCCTGTCCTTCTTCCTTTGCGCCGTGCGGTCAAACCTTCACGGAAGGGAGAGAGAATGGGTGTCGAGGGCAAGCTACAGCGGCCGAGAACCTCGTGGACCATCATCATCGAGCTACGATGTTACCGGTGCAAGAACGAGAGGGAGGGGAGAGCTTGGTGGAGCGCACGAGGAGGGGGAACGAGAGAGAGCGGATGGGGAGGGGAGTGTTCCACGAAACTAAGGAGAGAGAGAGAGAGATTGCCCCTTTTATAGGGCCAAGGCCGATGGAGATAGAGCTAAGTCGATCGGGGATCTTCGCGCCTCAATCTTAAACCAAATCCCACGCGACTCAAGAACATAATGATTATCACTAGATAACGGTCCATGATTTGCATTTTCATCGCGCCCGTTACTCCGTCGAAATCTAATAATTCACCGCTCCTAAATTAAATCTCCAATTTCTCATTCACTCTTGGATTTGAGTCTGATAAACATTAATCCGCCTGTTAATCTTATTGGGAAAAATTCAAGTCTTCACAACTTGCCTTAAGTTCAACCTTGAGGAGGAACGAAGCTCGAAGTTGTACCAAACGAACCATAAGCCTTCTCCTTCCTATTGGGCAACGGCGGGTCAAGGGCGAGCAACAGAGAGAGAGAGAGAGAGAGAGAGAGTCTCGAGTGAAGGATATGCAAGTACGGCAAGAGTGAGGCCGAGGTCGAGTAGAAGTAGAGGCCGCCGCTGTCGAGGCGAGCTCAAGCGAGAGTTAGCGTTGGGCATTTTGGGTGAAGAGATAGAGGGAAGCTCTCGGTTGAGAAGGGGGGTGTCCACGAAAAGAGTGGTAAAAAACTAAGTGGAAGAGAGAGAGAGAGCGAGGGGTTATTTATAGGTGGGGAGTGGGTTGGCCGGTTTAAGGGCATCGTGGTTCAATCCTAGACTGAATTCACGCGAGAACAAAACTATTCGATCCAAAGATAATACTAACGTCCAACGGTCCATCGTTTAAATCTTAGGCACGCTTGCCACCACAATTTAAACTTAATGGTCCACCGCACTAATTAATTGAACCCCCAATTCATAATCTCAAATAATCTAAGCCCGACATTAGCTATTCTTCTCGTTAATCCAATCCGGTAGGAATTTAGGCCGTCACACCCTGCATCTCCTCTTTTTGTGAAAAAAAAAAACTTTCCCTACTCTTTGAATTTGTTTAAATAAAATTGACATTAAAAATCATATTTGGACAAAAAAATTCACGTCAGCAGCGGTAGTGCCATGTCAATTCTCGACTGGCCAAATGAACTGAATTGGCAATAAAAAAGGTTGAAGACCGAAATAGGTTTAAGATTTTTTTGATAATTTTTCCTTGTTTCTTTTGTAGTTGGTTGTCTATATTTTGGATGAGTTCATTGATGATAACATTTGCACGTTCATATGATGTGATGAGATGAGAGCTTGGGCCTCTGACACAACAACTACTGAATGACAAAGGCTCAATTTGTTTCGCAAAAAGCAAATGATTTTGAAAATATTATCTTTGAAATGATCACTTCTCTCACTTGAAATAATTAGCTAGTGAAAAATTCTTCATTAATGATAATAATTTACGTTTGAACATTATCGTGGACGATGGAATATTTTTCGTTAATCTATTATTATAAGTGATATAAGTAATCATTTTTAGGAAAGTATTTTTCAATCATTTATTTTTCATAAAACAAATGGAGCCTAAAGTTACAAAGAGTGGCGGTTCAATGGTGTGCATCCCCCCCTCCCCGGCGCCGCTCCCTTAGGGTTTCTCCAAAAAAGCCACTGCCTAGCATAGCAGTGGAATCCCTCTCCCTCCCCTTCTCCCTTTCCATTTCTCATTCTTTCTTTATTTTTTCTCTGTTTCCTTTTCTTATTTTCCTCTCATTTGAGAGCTTTTCTCTTCCGACTTAGTCTAGATCTAAAAGCTTCTCTCTTCTATTTTGGGAGATTTCTATCCCAATCTTGTCTAAGTTTGAGATTTTTGCTTGTATGTTTTCAGGATTTCACTTTCCTCAAATTTTTCTGGTGAACAAGTTCAATTTTGAAGAGGATCATAGGAGATTTGTGAAGGCTACGCTCTCACAGGTGTTAGGTCTATGATCATCCAACTTTTTACTCTGTTCGGTGATGGTGTTGGAGATGCCAAGCATAGATGCGCACCACCGAAAGACAAAGCCATTGCATTAGATGGAGCTCTCGATGTGTGCTCGTCATCGAAGATGAATTCGGTGATCGATCGTCGATTTTTATTTGAAAAAGTTATAAGTGTGCTCTTTGAGCATATGACCTGTAACCCAATTTTGATGATCTCTTTGTTATTTGGAGCTTGTTTTGTTTTGAAGTGTTTGAAATTTGCCTTGATTTGAAGTTGTGCTATTTGAACTAAGATGTTTCTCTCTCGTATTTCGACGAGGAATTGAATGAAAAGGTATTTTGACAAACAAAAAAAAAAGATGTGCGTCATATTGGATAGAAACATTTTCATGAATAATATGTCGTATACCACATTGTACAAAATGATATGTTGAGAGTTAAACAACGCATGTCTTTAGTAAATTAAGGAAACATAAACAAACATCAATTATTAATTAAATAAAGTTGATAATTCAAAATCAATTGATAACTGAATTAGAGAAAAGTAGATAGATCACTATAGTTAGTTTACAATATAAGAGTTCGCAAATTTAAGGCGCAATTCAAAAAGGTAAATAAAATTTTGGTTTCAAATAAGAAAAGTTGGTAATTAAAAGAAAAATAAGCTTCGTAAGTAACTCAAATGAGAGTTAGTAAATCACTGTAGTTACGGTTAATAATTTTTAAAGCAATTGACAAACTTAAGGCCCTGACAAGAAATGCAAATACCAAGTTTCTAAATGATAGAAAAAGCTGGCCAATCAACAAATATAGGTATTTTGACCCAAATATATATAAGTATAAATGTTAGTAACTTAAATTACAATGAAACCAACATTATGCGATAATTTAACGGGAGATTAGTCCGCGAGTCATGCCAATTGGATTGATAATCTCGGAAAAACAGTTAGCAAATGTAAGAGGTTGATAAACAAAGCAACTAAAAATTGTTCAATCAAGAGTTGTGAAATTGAAAAAAAAAAAAATAATAATATATATATATACACACACAATATATATAAAATAATTTGATTCGACGAAAGTTATTAAGTCACTCTGGGAAAATTTCCTATAAGAGTTAGTAAATCCGAAGCGTGATTAAGCTATGCCGGTTTCCAAACTATAAAAGCAATGTGATAATTTCATAAAAACGTTGGTAAGCTACCAATTGTGTCTCCCAACAGTAGAACACGAGTCAAGAATGTCCGGATACAAATCTGAGTAGAAAGAGGACGACTTTGATCGCATGACCTGTGCCTGGAGACAGCGAGAGAGGTTTCATCTCGAGCAACTGGAATAAGGATAGGGGTGTCGGTATGCAGGCTGAGGCTAATAGCCGACTGAGGGAGGCACCCGCTGGTCAAGCCGCGACATCTGCTGCCATTGAGGCACGGCCATCGGTCCATCGTTGATCAAGCCGTCTCGCTTGTCCATCTCTATCTTGTGCTGAGTCTGCAAAGCAGTCTCGGTCTCGGTTAGCAAACCAGAAGGTTAAAAAACAGAGACAGTGAGATGCAATGTTCAGTAACGATATGAGGCAGCATTGGAACTCACTCAACATACCTGCATACAAGCGCAAACTCTGCGAGAAGAGAAGAGGGAAAAAATTAGCATAAGCCATGGACTCGTGGTTAAATTAGTTGCGCTAATGTTCAGGAATGAGTACACGGTAGAACTTACGTGCAGTAAACCATGTCGGCCAAACAACTGAGCATCTGCGAAGCCTGTTGGATCTCACTGTTCCCACATATCATTGCTATGATCGAAAACACGCAGGCAACTTGTTGGAGGATGATCATGAAGGCCTGAGCATCATCGGAACATGCTAATGATCAAAAAGGGTAGATTGCACGATGAATTTACTTTCCAATTTTTATGATTGGTGCACAGGTTAGAGCATACAATGATACAATTGTCGCATTGAGTGGTCTGTATGTTGAACTCGTCTTGCAAGAGAAAGCGCGTCGAGGCCACTGAATTCCCAAAGCAGCAGACGACCTGGCCATCCGAAGAGATATAGAATGAGAGAACCGGCGAGATCAGTGATTGTTTGCTAGAGAAATATCGCCACCATTTATTTTGCAACAAGTGAGGTTGTGAGATCTTAACGCAATCGGCGATCACGAGTACGTGAGAGGAGAGGGAATAAGTAATTGACATGAGAAACAGGGGAAGAAATCAGAACCACCAAAAGTTTGAAGGGTTAATACACCTCAGTGGCGAGGCATAGCTCAGGATACTGTCTTTCTCCGCACCTTCCGCTACAGGGCATGTAACCAGCGCAACACACGTATCTAAAGACGGAACGAGAGAACATATTTTCACCAGCAGATCGTGGAATTGAGTAAGAGAGAATTATTTGAATCACGAAGATCCATTACCTGGACATGTCATTGTAAAGGGCTCTTCTCCGGAGCAAGTACGAAGCACATGGTCCACTGCAACAGAGCAAAGGGATTTAGCTGGATGTCGACAGCAGAACTGCTCATTGCATAATGCAGTCCAAAATTTGAAGCATAATGAAGCTACAAGAATGACCGTAAAATGTCGAATCCTTGTTGGATAACATCAAACATCAGTCGCTATTGGCTACAAGAAATGCTTTCGATCAACTGCCCACTGTTAGCTGCGGAAACCTCTACTGCATGCATTGGATTACTGCTTATCACCAGCATGAGACAATCCAGCAATTCTACAGTCAGAAAATGCCTAAAGAGAACTCTCCAAGATGTGGTTCCATGATTTGTCCTCGTTTGGAAATGTTCTCCTCCAGGAATAACACAAGGGATAAAGATTTACACGAAATACACGAACCCCAAAATAGTTTCCATTGCGGCGGTGTTGTTAAATTGAGATGTCTTGGATGAGTACTAGTAAAGACAGTGAAGTTCTATGATTTCAATTTTATCTCAGTTGCACATTACCGCTGATGATCTACATTTTCCTCTTGAAGTTAGTACCCTATGGATCGATTGCCATAATATATACTTCATTGACCACTTCAAGACAGATTGATAGCGTCATTTGTCGGCAAGGTGAAGGAACAGAACCACCTGAGATCTAGCATATTTCTACATCGTCCGACACCGTGTAAGGAACCTAGCCTATATGAAGTTATATGCTTTTGTGGAAGCATGTTCCAGAAGGACCAAACTTCCTCGAAAATGCTTAGCTTGCGGGATCACCGCGAAATGTGCCTCGGTGAAAGTGTGGTTACCGGATAAATGGACATGACTCAGAACGATTATCTTCTCTCTCTCTTTGATTGTTGAAGAAAATTTGCAGAAAAACGCCATCAAATGACCTTAGCTCAATCCATAGTCCAAAGGGGAACATGTAAACTGTCTGTTTTCCAATTTTCCTTCCGACAGTCCATGTTTTTGTCAAATTTTCATCGTAACATCCTCTTCCTTATGGACCATAATCTCGTAACAGTAACAAGACAACATTCTTATTATCAAGCTACTCGTAAGCACTGAAACAAATCCAATTCCCGGCAATACTTTCAAGAATCATCTCAAATCAACAAATTGGAAACGACTTACCACCAAAAGGCAAAGCAGCAGTCTGCGATCCCATGCAGCGAGAAACAGAGCAACCCCATCAGAGATCAGGAAGAAGATTAGATATCGCATTATATTCCTCTCTTTTGCAGAAAAGACCATGTATGAGATAGAGAGAGAGATAGAGAGGCAGAGAATGGAACAATACAGGAGGTGTCAGCTTGAACGGTGTGCGTGAGGTCAGCGTGCCAGAAGTTCCTGTAACTCTGGCGGGCTTGCAGCTTCTCCAGATGCTCCTGAGACGCCATGGCCGCGAAGCTCAATCAACTCTGCAAGAAGAAGAAGAAGAAGAAGAACTCGCGAGCCAAGAAGCTTGAACGCAACACACCGAGAACAACAAGGGACGCCCTTTTATACTCCGAAGACCGGACCAAGGAAAGTGGGTGGTATCAGACAGAGTCAAGAGTACAAAGACTATTAAACGGGGGAAGAAGACGACTGGACTTGGCCAAAGAGAAGCTTCTTTAGGAGAGGTCATCGCGTCAACGGAGAAGAACCAGGGCTGTTTCGTGTTTTTCTCCAGGACACAAATGAAAGGGACAAAGCGGGCTCACGAAGAAGCTTCGTAAAGGCTCGCAGATGGCGTTAACTCCGAAGCTGATTGACGATGGTGATGTAGAGCGTAGACGGAGGTCGTTGGTTTTCTTGTGTATGTGGTTTGGGCCCTGGGGTTGAACTGGTATGGGCCGGAGGCCCATTAGGCCCATCATGAGAGCCTGGACAAATCTGGGCTGGAAGTTTTAAGCCCGATACATAACCTAGCGATCAACAGATCATGTTTCAAACGGGCTTCAGACAGAGTCTAAGGAAAAGTGTAGGCCAATGGCTTGCACTGCGTTTTAACTCTAAATTGTTTGGCAATTCCTTATACAGGTTGCTAATTTTTTTTTTTTCATTTCTCGTTTTTTGGAACCGAGTGCAAAGACCGGCTATTTGGAAGTCCATGGAACCCTCTGTAAGCCTCATGAACTCGTTAAATTCGGACTTTTCATCTGTGCGAGCGGCCTTAACCCAAGTACGGTTTGCATGCGGTTTGTGGAATTTAAACATATAACCTCTTGAGTTGGAAAACGTCCAATGCAACCTATTCGAACTTTCGTCTTTTAGAAAGCTTCTTATGAGCTTGTGGCTATGAGGGCTTCTAATACTTCCAACTATGCATCAACCAAAAAAAAAAAAAAAAAGAGTCCTCTCATTCCGGGAACGGCGATTTCAGAGTAGCACAAATATTCGAGAGATACCCTACCTAGGATAGGAGGAATAGAGGCCAAAAGCTAATTATCGAAGGTGAGACATACTTCATCCCACCAAAAGAAGTAGGGAAGCACGGAAGCATCCATCTCTTGTTGGATGGGATTCGCTAACTACCGGTTAAAGAAGTGAAAGATAGTCCCTAGCATAATATATAGGGCTCAGAACAAGAAGATACATATTACATGTGATTTACGACATCTCGGGTAACCTTGAGAGGGCCATAACTTGTAATCCGATGGCTTGGAAAACATTCTTAGAAATGATCGCTTATATCGTTTACAAAAATGAATGAGACAAAATATTTTAATCGTTCACGAAAAAGTTTAGGCGTAAATTGTTATCGATAATAGAAATGTTCTTTTTTTGTTGGCTATTTATTCCAAGCGATGCGAGCTATTATTTTTTTAAAAAATATATTTTTAAAATTATTTATTTTTTTCGAAATAAATTGGGCTAAAATGAAATAGTATGCTAGTGATTGTGTTTTGTAATGTTGCTCTGGTCCTCCCCCAAGCACCAAGCTTAAATAAAAACAAGGAACAGAGAACAACTGTCACACTTTTGCGCTTCATGGCCACAGCACGCCTGCCAACGAACACACGTACTCCAAAAAAATTGAATAAATTTCCAAAGTAAGAACTCGACTTGCTTTCCACTTCCTAAAACCCAAGTTCTTTCCCCGAGCTCTCATCACCCACGCCCCCCACGAGTCCAAGGAGAAAGCTCTGAGCTTTCAATCCCAAAAAGATGTCTTCTGATTATCTCCATGGCTATGACGCGGACCTGCAGTTCGTCCCCGACCCTCTCTCTCCTTTCAACGACTCCTACATTGACATCCTCCATGAATTCTCCAGCAGCGCCTCCGAGAACCAAAACCCTGTTCCCCAATCCCCTCATCTCCACAACCCTGCCGCTGCCGTCTTCTCTGCTTCGCCCCCAAGCCAAGAGCTTGAGCATCTGAGCCTTCGCCGGGTGCAGCCACCCTCGAAACGTGCTCCGGATTGCTCGAATGGGTTCGCGGGATCTGCTCAAGAGCTCAAACCTGATCGAGGATGTCAGCGTCGCGCCGGTTACGATAGCGAGGCCTTTGAGTTTGTTCCCGACGGTAACGGCGGGTGCGAGGATAATGCGGGCAAGTATATGCAGAGGAGCTACAGCACCAACTTCTTCAATGGAACGAGGCCTCACCTTCTTGAACCTCCACCGCGCTTTGATCTTCCGGACATAAGTTCGCCGGAGAGCCGTTTCTTCAGTGGACAGATGATGAGGAGGGTCTATAGCACAGGAGATTTGCAGGTTCTATGTTTATTAACCGAAATTGACGAATGCTCTGTTACTGTGAATTTTTTGGGGGTGAAAATAGAATATAATTCTCGGGTTTTAATTTGTGCCTTTTTTTTTTCTTTTTCGGTTGTGAATCTCAGAGAATGAAGGTAGCAACGGCCAATTCGACGAGCCCGTTCATGGAAGAAGCGAGCTCCTGCAGAGTGGGGCGATACAGTGCAGAGGAGAGGAGAGACAGGATTCAGAAGTACAGGGCAAAGCGAACACAGAGGAACTTCAACAAAACAATCAAGGTAAGAAAAAAAAAGATTCCTTTTTTTACGATACATCGATGCATCACATCCGAGATGATACCGAAAACGTAGTCAATTTAGCTCGAGTTTTCTCTCTGTTTCTTTCTCTGCACTGGAAGGGGAGAGAGAGAGAGAGAGAGAGAGAGAGAATACGTGGGTTGGTGTTGTGAGCTGTGACTGATGACGAGAGTGTCTGTTTGTTCGTGTCGAAACGACAAAGTATGCATGTCGCAAAACTCTAGCGGACAGTCGACCGCGGATACGTGGCAGGTTCGCGCGCAACGACGAAGCTGGCGAGGCTCCCAAGGTTTCAGGCTTCGCCAGAGACGAACACGACGACGACGAGGAGCACTGGGTAAAATCTTTTTTGACTTTTCTTTCCTCTGTCTCTCTCTGTTTCCTCGCTTCAGCTTTCAATCCACCCACCACCATTCTCTTTGACCCCTCTGCATGAACGGCTCATTTTATTTTTTACTCTTCTACCTTCTCTCGAATCTGCAAGTTCGCATTTCACCTCGGGGGAGAAGAATTCGGAGCGGCGAGAGGAGGAACGATCATGACCAGTTACGGCCAAACCCAGCTCCATTACTACGGCTCTTGATGACAGATGAAGAAGCTCTTCGTCGCAGATGGAGATTTCAACGTGCTCTTCGTCGCAGATGGAGATTTCAACGTACATATTAGCCCCAAAAATTTTTCTTTTTCCCTGAAATGGGACCATCGAAGAGAAATCCAAAAGGGATTTTTCTGGGTGAAAAACAGGGCAAAGAAGGGTGAAATTGTAGGCAATAGGAAGTTTAGGAATTAGGGTTCTTGTTTCCTGTGCTTTTGTTGCTTTTACGTGGTGTAATTTAATAATCCCAAGTGATGTGATGAATAACTATTGTCCTATTTCCATCTTGTATTATGCCCAAATCTTTGACCTCTGGCCAGATCTCCTCAACTAGTGCTTTAATGTAATTTAATCTGATCGCTCTTGATCCCTGCTTTGACTCCTTTTTGGGAGAGTGTAGATTCTTATTTGGCACTAATCAGGTTGGAGTGGTACTGCTAAGCATGATCTAGTATCATGATTTGACTGGACTATTCTCATTTCACAGAAAGAATACTAAGTACAAAAGGAGGACGCGAATCGTACCGAAAAATAACCTAAATCTTTTCACATTAGTATCAATAGAGTCTTTTCGATCAATTCAAACCTTAAATTTTTTACATGGAAGCCGACCGTCCTAATGAAACGGTCGGCGCCGACGTGAAATATTTTTAAATATTTTTTTGACTTCTTGCTCTTTCATTTTGGCCGGCGAGGGCTTCGCCCAATGGCCGGGCAAGGGTTGCTCGTGACCTTTGTCTGCCAAAATGAAAGGAAACATAAAAAGGAAGAAAAATAATAATAAATTGAAAATTAAAAAAACTGTCCACATCGGTGCTAATCACTCCATGTAAGAAGGTCGGCATCCATGTCAATAATTTTCTACCTAAATTGGCCGAATGGACTAAATTGATACTAATTTGAAAATACTTATGACTAAATTGGTCCAATTAAAATATTTAGCTTTATTTTAATTGGTATCACCACTACTACAATGGTTTAGGACTTTTTGGATAGTTTTTACAAAAATTGACGTGGGCATTGCTTCTCTAATTAATGAGTTCTTATTCACTATGTTGGCAATATTTAGAGGTGTCAAATGGGTGGTCGGACCATATTCCATTTCCCGTTTTGACATATTCATCCAATGCAATTTAATGACCCACCCTACCCGACCCTACCCAACCCGCATTCTTAAATACTTATATATTCAAATAAATCATGGAATATTTATTTTTTTAATTTATTAAGAAAATGATATTGCTAAAATATGCAATTGAATTTTTATTTTTCTGAAAATTTAAATTTTTTTATTTTTAAAAATAATTTTTATTATATATAATTTGCTTCCGTTGTTGCCTTCCACCTCCGTCGTCCCCACCATTCCCTTTTCTTGCGTGCATATATTTCATGTATAGATTCTATAACTCAAATCCTTTTTAATTTTTCCATTATCTTTGAAGTTTCAAATAATATTTATTTTGACGGACAGTAAAGCAATGTTTAGGACAGCCAAGGCGGGAGAAAAAATAAAATAAAATAAAAAAGAAATGAAAGAAAAATTACTATAAAAATAAATTATTAAAATATTAAAAATAGAATTTTTTAAAAATATTCACAAAACTTATTTATGATTCACTTAAGATGGTTTTCTTTGTTAACCCATTTTGACCCATTTAAAACCCATTTTTGACATAGATTTAGAAATCATTTAGATACTTAAGCCAACCCTTTTTCTCTCTGCAATATTGTTTGACATGGTAGAAAAAATTGTTTCACTAGAATAATGTGTTGAATTTTTCTGGAAACTCCTTTTTAAACCCTCAGTTTGACTCGAGGTCATAGCTTTTCTGGCTGGATGATTACCAATACTATCTTACTGGGAATTAATTCCAGAGTTAGAGTTGCTTTGGGTTCTCCAGGAAATTAAGACATAATTTGAGAGAGAGAGAATAAATGTTGAGCATAAAATGGCAGTAATGAAAAGATCCACAGGGAGGTTTTTTAATAGTTGTCTCCCAAAATATGATTGACTCCTTTGCTTTGGTGGAATTACACAAACGAAAAGAAGATTGGGAAGGAATGAGCAGAGCTGTCTTCACTTGACTTCTGAATCCGTCGAAATTGATTTGCTATATCACTTGATCTTAAGATCGACACGTAAACGGAACAAATATTTTTAAGACAAAATGTACGTCTACGTGACTTAATCAAATTACACGGGTGGGATCTTAATCTCTTCCTAAAACCAAAACATGTTTGGTTGAAGCAAGAACACAGCACCCCATTGCTTTAAATTACTGGTATCTGGAGATGTTCATGCCTTGATGTCTTTTGCCTATCTTGATCTGGCTTCTTATAGATGTTGGATGTGCAGATGAGATTTCAATGCAACTTTCAACAGAGTTATTTACATCCTTGATTTTGGGAGGGCTTTTCCTAAATGAAAGGTCCTTCCACTATGACTCATGTGCAGACAGACAACAAAAAGGGAAAAGGACAGGAGGGAAGTTACACTTGTTCTTGTCTTCCTCAGTACAACAAAAGATTGTCTCGAGAGAAAAATCGGACCAGCTGAAAAAGATTGGCTTTAGTACTTTGAATATACTGAACAATTGATGCTTCCGTTTCACTGCGTAGATGGTCTGGTTGGCCTTCTCACTCTGCATCTCGCGGGAAATCGGGGGGACGGACTTTGCTCGAGGAGTAATTCATACTTTGTTGGCTCAATATTCATCGATAGGTGCGGTAGATCTCGTTCTCGTCTGACTACTTCTTTCATTTGAAAAAGATCAAAAGAGTTAGTCCAATTTTTTTGTGTGTGTTAATAACGATACGATTATACGTTTAACGATGGCTAATCCAATTACTATGCTTGGAATCCATTTCACCTTTCCTTAGTGGCCTATAAAGAATACATTTTCCATTCCCAATCTGGAAATGAAGTGGTTGAAAAGACCCAACAAAGTTGGGATTTTGGCCCTTGACCCTCTCAAAATGTCGCAAGTGGGTCCTTGCGAGTCTAAGAAATTTCCAAGACTGGTGATTTCTACGATATGCCATTTCTGATTCTACCCTTTTGTGTTTTCTCCGGTGTTGTCAAATCCACGAGTGAGCAAACAGTGGTTAAAGCTTGGAGCAGAACTTGATTTCTTTTGATTGATTATTCAGTATTGGCCAAAGAAAATTGCGGTTGTTTATCAAGACTTTTGGCTAAGACGAAGAACTTGTGGTATTCGGTGGAGCGTGGCCGGGTGGGCGGCAAGATTTGTCCATTGTGGAGCTTAAGTTGCACCCAATAAATTAGCTATAGTAAATTATTGTCTCAATACGGTTATGGTGCAAAGGACATCAAACCTAAGCGTGTACCATCTTTTGATAAAGGTGTAGATACCAAAGAGGGAAATCTCGGCGTGGGCTCATCACCGATGTTAATACGAGATTTGGTGATCGGCTGCTGATTGTACTTTAATATAACGATAAACCCGTTTTTGTGAAATGAACGAGTCTCTGTATCCGTGGGACATCTTACAAAGACAAAGACACCATGGGCAAGTTCAGTTTTTATGTTCGACAAAAAAAAAAGTTCGGTTTTTTTATGTCAAACCAAAGATCAACAAGCATTACAAGTCTCAAAAGGCATGGAAACCTGCAAGATGGCAACTGCATAAACAAGAAATGCAACCACAAAGTCAACAAAAAGGCCATACATGAACCAACATAGCAAGAAGAAGCGGAGGAGCTGCTAAGGACAGACCTGTGAAAACTATAGGCCATCTTAAACAGAAGCTGGGCAAGTGCATGGGAATTGACTTTTTTGCTTGAGACCCCTCATGGCCTTCAGTGCTATGTTTAGCAGCAGACTTAATCATCCTCAAAGTTCGATCCACATTGGATGAACTTTTGACTGTGGAGAACCTCATTTCCTGGCTTTCCAAATGTAACAGGTGCTGCTGTTCCAAGCCACAATCCCAATCTGCAGGGGATCTATCAATAGAGAACAAGCTCAATCCTTTCTCCCTAACTGGGCAGAGAAACTACAACCAAGGAAAGGGTGAGCTCCAGATTCATTACATTGATTGAAGAGCAAACAATGAAAGGATGAGGAGTCTGCTTAGAATGGCCATCCAAGAGATCAAAGCAAATCTAGGAACATTCGGAGCAAACCGTGTTAAGCTATGCTCGTCCACTTTAGGTCCTTTGTTTCAAACTAAATCCCGAGCAGCTGCAATAGTGAAACTACCAGAAGAGGAGGTTGTACAATTAACCTTGTCTTGGTGGAAGAGTTGATGCTCTTCTCTCTATCTATCAATCCAAAAATGGGAAATAAAACCACTAATATTTCTTGCATGCCGCCGATAGTGTAATTCTTCCACATGAATAAAGAAAATTCAGTGTCTCTTCTGGTACTTACAAATTGCATGCACCGAGAGCTCGCTTATGACAGCAGACAAATTCGAGATTGAAGTTACAATAGAATCATTCAAAGAAGAGATTCGCAAAATACCACTGAAAAGTTTCTTTTAGCATGAGTAATTACCAAATATAACACTTTAGCTCTAGAAAGAAAATCGATCCAAAAAAGGTCATTCAACCTACCAACAACTATAGAACCTTGAAGTACGGTTCACTGAATCTTGTCTACAATACAGCACTTTCACTTGTGTTTTTTTCCCTCTATGATCACTTACCTGGTGGGACCACTCTTGAGACAACATTTAACATAATGGGCTGCTCATCGATTAATAAAAGAAGAATGATTACAATGATTCGCGCTTGCAGAATCAAACAACATTTCCAGAGCAACACTTTTGACCAGCACAACATGGGAGGACAACCAATATAAAAACACTTGATATCCCTATCATGGGAATGCTTGTGCGTTGAAGATTCCTTAGGCCTGCGTCGAAGATACCCCAGAAGACAATTCTTCTAAAGATTGAAAGGACAAAAAAAAAAAAACAAAAGAGAAGCTGTCGGGGTTAAGATAATGCAATAAAATCTGTCCAAGAAATGGGGTTGCTGCTGGTACATCGGAACTCCCAAGCCCTGACGATATCTGGGGCCATGTCGTCCAACAAAAACTTACCGGATCATCATGAAATGATCAAGTGCACGAGTGAGAACAATGATCGAATTTCGGAACAGGATTAGTTTAGTAGTATATCCCATGTGATGATGGTGGTAACATTTGGTGTTGTGCGCAAAAGAGATCGTGAAAGGAGAGGGCAACCCCATCTTTGACTGTCAACTGAGACTTTTTTAGCAGCACTCACGTATCGGACTGGCTAGCTAATTGGCACTTTTGAGGTTTACGCCGTCGCTTTTGCAGATTTCGCCTTTCGCGCGGGCTCCTTATGTGAGATGGGAATGCCTGCGTATGCATTAGGCGAAGAAGATGTAAGTTTGGTTTAGTGGTTACAAAGGAAGTGGATCATATCATGCGATGAAGCAATTACAGTACCGGTGGTTTCAACGCTTCGAGGGAGTTCTGATGAGAGTTTTTCCCAAGTTACCGGCTTCTAATTCTCTGTTAAATTCATCTGCAATATCATACCTCCGCATAGGTTGCGTAGATTTTTGAGGGATTTGCTTGTCAAACAGCGAAACCTGTTTCGATCGAGTGAAACTGGACGACTCTGATTTAAACTTCAAGCAATCAGACTCCAGAATCTGCTTCAAAAGCAGTCTATGGATGATGGAGACTTGTGCTTGACTGAACCAGAGAAAGGGGTTCTTTCTCATAATTTATGAGCAAATAATTGGAAGGTTTCTTTTCATTTCTGGGCTTAAAAGTCCTCCTTTACTGCATATAATTGTTAATCTCTAGCTGTATCCCCACTACAATGGAATAGGAGTCAAGTCCTTTCTCCTAAACAAAGTTATTATACAATGTCTGCTTTGTTCCATCTTTATTCATAGTTCTGCCTTTTGCCCTTCAAAAACCTAATCCTGTCTGAGAACTGCAATTAGTTTCTTTGCTTAACTTTCAAGTCGCTTTTGGTCTTTCGGCCCCGTTTACCCTCGAGCAAGTAGGTGTTTGATGAGTCCAATGATTCTCCAGTGTCATGATTTTTAAAGTGGAATTAGAAGTCAGGGCATTTGGAATGTCCAAAGGACAGCCAAAATGCTTGAAACCCCTCCAAGGCCATTGGAGAGCAGAGGAAGGAATTCTGCCACTACGTGGGGAATCCCTAAAAGGTGACAGGTATTAGCTGCGTCCTTATAACTGTGTGCGCGCGAGTGAGAGAGAGAGAGAAGGGCAGGCTCTCTTTTCCTTAAAGCTAATGATAACTTCAAAGATGGTGAGAAGGCATTCTTCACTTCCTAGTGGGTCTTTTTGGCAAACGATGAGCTGAATGGCAAAAGCCAAGTTGAGGTAAATCAGACGTCATTGTTCGTTCATTTCAAGGGGAGCAAATCATTTGCAAGAGTTACCTTTCACAGATCCACCACTGAGACTCCGCTAGATCCTCCCAAAAGACACTTGGATCTCTTCAAAAATTTCTTAAAAATACATTGAATGCTTCATTCCAATCATTCTAAAACGCATTGAGTGTTTAGACAGCAAATTAAATCTCACCTTTACTCCAGCAACTAATACGACGAGGATGAAATACTACCCACATACCAAAAAAAAAAAAAAAACAAACAACCGTTGGGCATCATGAATCCTTACTTTGCACATGGAAGATTGAGATCACCCGAAGAAGATATGAACCTTGGGATTATCCCAACATGTCAACTTCTTAAAATGTTGGTGTCATCAAGGACGGCAAAATCATTCAATATATACATGTACAGGAGGATACACAAGCATCATGACGCCAATTTGCAAATGGGGATGGACAACGGCTACCAACACCAAGGGAGGGTAGCACAATATGTCCTGTTTGGATCACTCTTGCTGCATCACGATCACGTGCTTTTGCACATACTGAAAAGCAGTTAGATAGCTCCTGAGAAGCATACTGTTTTTAGGCACTTAGAGTTGCAACTGCTCTGCTGAATTTCATCAGTGTCTCAGCCATATCTTCTCTTAAACAAATAATGTCGCTTGGCAGGGTCCTTGGGTTTAGGTTTTTGTTGGCCAGGTCCTAGCTTTCGTCCAGTACTGCAAACAAATTCGCCACATTGTTCTCCATTTGAGAAAAACAGTCTTGCATATACTAAACACTTCCCATGCTTAGAATAGAGCAACTAGAAAGAAAAACGGTTCTACCTGTATTCCATGTACACCATCCCATTTGCACCTGACATTGCACTCATTGATCCAAAAGAACGACGAGCTTTGTGAAGAGCTATATCATCGGCGTCTTCTTCCAATTGCTCTAGACCAACTGCATCATCACCGGCACTCAGTACCTGCCAAGATCCAGACATGTGCAGATTAGCACTAAGGTTAGATAAGAGAAGTTTCAAAGATCAAAATGAGAAAGAAAGAACTGACCTTGCCTAGAAGTGCCAGTTGCTCATCCAGTCGGTGATAGCTCAAATCAGCTCCTGTATCAGGAGGCGGCAAGCTTGTGATCACCTGTAGTGTGCAAGGGATGATTACAATTAACAAGAATGACCAAGCTATGATCAATAACAAAAGAAATGAGGACTTGTTAATCTGTAAACTACTCTTCGACACAGCATAACAACATACCTTAAAGCTGTAACCTTGATCGATCAAAAACTGCTGCCGTTTGGTCGAGTAGTACATTTCCTTCATGTGAACAATAATAAACAATATCAATACCATAAATAAAAGCCGCAATCAGAGCTGCTTTCCTTTGTGCTTAGGTTCTTTAATAAATCTTCTAACTTTTTGGTGCTTTTATTCTCGCACTGGCTCACGCGGTACTGACCACTTCGGGCCCCACTTCCCATCTCACCTCTGTGTGTATATGATGTGGGAGCTCATGAGGCCCTCAACTAGTAACTAAAAAAGAGGCTTAAGAGGACTCAAATTCTTTCCAATTGATATTTTCCAGAACATAACTCTAAAATGGAAAATATTACATAATAACCTGTGTATCTGTAGACACAAGGGAATAGAAAAACGCATTGTATTCTTCCTTGCCTCCTGCCATCCTATCTTGAGGCTTGCCCTGATTGGAGCAATTTGAGACGTTAAATTCGCAGAGTTATCTTGTCAAAGCATAGACAGCTTGGATTGAAACATGAGATGGTTGGAACAAAAAATGATGTTGGATCACTGTTAATGAATACATCTATTTCTGCAGGAAAGGTTAGTTCAATTCATTCCCGATGCCAGTAATGGAAACAAGGAGATAGAGTTGTAACACCTGTATAGTAGTATCAAAGACATATAACAAGTCACACATGGAGATAGACGTGTAACACCTGTATAGTAGTACCAAAGATATATAACAAGTCACACATGAAGTACTTGTACGATTTCCAGATATAGAATGGTCCTCAGTAGAAATATTTCATATTGTGATGGCATTGTAGATACCAATATGAAGGTAGAAAAATTGGAAAATATCAAGAGATGTTCAAATCACCTTTGCCCTAAGAATACGTCCAAGACGTTGGGCTTCTTGTCGTCTAGATCCGGCATGTGATGAAATTTGAATTATAACATTTGCCTCAGGAATATCTATTGAATTATCACCAACCTGTAGAAAGTGTGCGAATTAATGAACAGAGAGAACATGCCATTACTTAGGTCAATGCCAGATTTAAAAACCATGGTACCCAATATTATTCTAGATTATCCCATAGAATGAATATTGATGATCAGAGGATTATGGTACCTTAGATAAAAAAATTGTGTTCACATCCCGACTAGTTTTAAAAGCTTGGAGAATTTTTGTCCGTTCAAGATGGCTGCACATTCAAGAATCCCGGAATGACTCATCATAAGCAAAGGACAAAGTAACCATCCAAAAGAATGCAAATGGTCATTAATACCTGGTAGCACCATAAATCATTGGTTTGCGCAGTTTCATTGCATACTCTGTTAGGGCAAAAAGATTATCGGCAAAGACAATTATTTTATCCCCACGCTGTTGTTCATGAAAACGGATCAAAAATTCGCAAGCTCTGAACTTATTGGGGTTCATCACATACAGTGCCTGCAGTTGAAAGCCCATCATTTAGAATATCAAGAAGTTCTGGGTGAAGCTGTACCTGATTTTCATCAACCATTCAGAAGTAATAACTATGTTTTAACATTTCAGGCCACAAAGGAAGAGATCAAACTCTCAGAGAGAATATATACATCCATCCCATTTCCACTACATTTGCAAAGGAGCAATATCTCAAATATCTGAATGCACTAGACCCCATTTGCAGGAGTACTAGCGACATTTTACCTGCTTTTTCTTGGAGTTCTCCTTCTTCAGATACTCAGCGAAGAACTCCTTAGTCATGGGACACCATACTTCTGCACACTGTACATTCGCAATAAAGCCTCCTTTCACCAAATCTAACCAATTTGCTTCATACAATTTAGGACCGATAAGGAAATTCAGATCTGTTATCCTCTCATCCTCACGAACAAGTGTGGCTGCAATTAAATATCATGAAGCCTACTTTAGATGTTGTGGAAAATAAGGTAGCAAGGAAAACAGGCATGTAAAGAAGTTGGAGAGAGTGCAATAACATCCAAGTGACATACCAGTCAGTCCAAGTTTGCAGTGAGATTTTGTGAGGCTGATGACCTTTCGGAACATGTGAGCAGGAACCACATGCACCTGAACAGATAGTAATTCGATGCAAAGACAAATATGAAGAGGGGTTACATAAAGCTAGGTATCATGGATTAATGAGATCACCTCATCCATCAGAAGTAACCCCCATTCTCTATTCCTTATTTCTTCAATGATTTTTTCAGATTCTTCAGATCGTTTTCCACCAAAAGCAACCATGTTGTATGTAGTAACAACGACCCCGGCATTGCCACGAAATCTTTCTTTGTTGTCGGATGTGAAACGACAAATTTGTTCATCTCTTATAGTTGACCATAACTTGAACTGAAATGCCCATTGATCCACAGAAACTGCATTTGTTGCCAAGCAAAGACAACTCTTCTTTATCCGGCAAGCTGCAGAAACACCAACCAGAGATTTCCCAGCACCACAAGGTAGCACGATGATACCAGATCTGGCTCGACCTAAAGAAGGACAACAAAAAAATGAGAACTATCAAAGAATCAAAAACTTCAGGGTCTCTAACTTCCAGTCGAAAACACAAAAAATAAGGAACTAGATAACACATCGAATAGTTAGTAAGACCTTGAACTATGGGTTATACATATTCCAAAACATTACCAAAATATGTATTCAATAAAGTCGTGTTTGCCCACTCCCACGTCCTTCATGCCTTAGTAAAAAGTACATCTTAAATAGTAAAAGGAGGAAGCCTCAATATAATAAATCATCTGAGAAAGAATCAAGAACATCTAACCTCTAAATTGATTCATGCCCATTTACAATTTGTATAAGTTTTGTTACCAAACAACACACTTTCTGTGACAAATACAGCATCAAGACTACCTCAACATTGCCAAATTGCACTTTCCCCAATAAGAAGGTAGCTTCTTCGTCAAGTTTCTCTTAATCAGTAATCACAAGGTGGGGCACCTAAATTCTATAAATGTAAAGGCATTGGGATTGCAGAGTTTGAAGTCTGAAGCAGTATTCAAAACCCACGGGGATCATCCGCTGAAGACTGCTTTATGGAAATGACTGAAAAAATCAATGCTTGTGATTGTAGAAAAAGTCCTACCATTTCCAAACATTTTACTAAGGCTTTTTTCTTGATATGGTCGTGGTTGTGCATGAGGCTTCAGCTCTACTTCCAGGTCAGCGTTTACCTGCGCAATAGTAAAGGAACGTCAACTAGCACCAAGATCTCACAGAGGTAAAGACAAGTCACGAAAGGTTCTACATGTTCAATTTATTAAACGTGTATAACATTGACATGGTACTTTAGATTTCAACTTAATACAGAGATCATAATCGAGGATTAGAACTCACTGTATCATTCCTGAAGTCATACTCCTCCAACATGGGATAGTTTAAAGCATTGGGCAAGCAGCGTTGCTTCACATTTTCAACCTAAAAAAGTAAAAGACAGTACTGAATGCGCTTGCAAGAACCTTAAGGAATGCATAAAATCCAATATAACTTACAGCATGCACACTTGATGAGCACCAGTCAATTGACACTGATGCAACACCAGTCAGAATCCATGAGATGGTTATAGAAACGGAAAAAATAGAGAACACAAATGGAAGGATAGAGGCAATGGACTGAACAGTTCACAAACTAAAAAGGACAAAGAAGCAAAAAGTTTGAAAAACCATAGTTTCTGGCCAACTAAATCTAGGATATGCAATCGCAGTTCACGATCAGTGACCACAACTATGCTTTGTTAAAACATGATCACTGACAACTAGTCGTCCAAGCAGAAGGTACGAGATCCTAGCACATAGGGGACCTAACGGTCTGAAAGCTTTACCTGAGAAGGATCGATCTCAAATGAGTGGGTTTCTTTCTCCTCAGCTGCAGCAGCCAGTTCAGCTTCATTCAGTAGCTCATTATGTCCAACCCCAACTTCACCCATTGCTTTGCTAATTGTGAATCCATCAGCACCTGGTCCCTGCATATTACCAGATATTCAGTGACCAACGATTGTACCACAAAAGACGCTATAGTATTCCTCTCACGATAAAAACATAAGGAAACATAAACCACATATGGCGAGCATGAAGCTATCGTTGTCAAGACTTAAACTTGAAACAGGAACTGTGCAGGAAAGAACAAAACAATAACAAAGCTTTAACTCCATAAGAAAGTTTGCATCAGAAGGAAGTGCAAATTAGAATATTGATATTGTACTCAAGGGCCAAGACTGACTGCTATAGTAGACAAAATATAGATGCCCTGTCATAAGGCAAATCAAGGAAGGATATGAATATTGGGGTAAAATGAATCCCTTCCCCAAAGCAAATTTAAAATTGATAACCACATTAGTAAAGATTTCATCATAATGTTTGCCAAGTCCTCATCAAGTTGGCCAATTAAAAGGACATGATTTCCAAGTTGTTTTCAAGTCTCCTAAATCCAACCAGGACAGAAGTATTATCCAGTTATAAGGAACTCAAATTCATGTGAATCTCTTACTGTCAGAGCATGTCATAATCTTCTTCAATTCTGAAGACCACCGACTTACAACACCGCTAAATCATACATTAGACAAAATGTCTGAACAACAGCATTGAAAGAGAGTCTATCGCAAAAGTGCTAGCAACCAAGACGGGCATCAGCAGGCAAAATAAACGCATCATTTCAACTAAAAATAGTATAGACACAAACCTCAGAAGATATCCTAGCTCGAGATATAACTTCATCCCTAAGCAACTTCTTCAGCACCTGTAATTAGTTTTCTGATTAGTAACCCCCAATCCAAACGTTTGTAAGAGTGAAAGAAATGGAATAGAGAAATTGTCCTGCCTCAGGAAAGGGTGACTCGATGAAGTATTTATTCTTTTTAAGCACAAGCTTCACTTTTCCGTAATTAGCAGTCGAAGCATGTATGAAGTCAATCATCTCTTTAGGGAGCTTGGTCTTTGACAATTTATTCAATACAGAAATGATAGTTTCTGTCTCAAGACCAACAGACACCGCTGCATACAATGAATGCGGGGTCAAATTGTACTCATGCATCGACTCCGGTCTACAAAAGAAAGAAAACGAAAAATTAATCAGGGTAAATCACGCATCGGGCCATGCAGTGCAGAACTACAAATTAGTGACAGGTGATTGAAATGGATAAAACTGCCCATGCTTTGAGAAAATTTCCTAAACCTATGGCTAAAGACGCAATGCTAAATCATCCGCACTAGGAATGCGCACAAACTATATCGAGAAGAAGGCTTTGTATTGAAAGAGTACCTGCAAACAGGCTCAGCAATGGCAATGAGAAAATCATAAGCCTGCTTGTATAAGGGGGAAAATGTCTCCAGGAAAATTCGGCCATCCGCACAAGACCATAAGGGCCGATTGCCGTGATCCAGCTTCAGCTCTAATTTACTAAAATCCTTATTTTTCCCTTCACCGTCGCCTACAACAACAGATTAACTTATGATTTCGTCCCCCGATCGAGCTAAAACCAAGCGTTCCCAACACAACCCCGCGTGCCGCCCTATCTCAAAAAACAAGCAAAACAGCGAACCGCACGCGTCAAAAATCAGTACCGTCGCGATAATCGTCCTCCATTTCTTCGCCGTAGATCGCCTCGTCCTCCTCCGGCATCGCGCTCCTGTAATCATCCTGCAGCAACAACAGCGTCGCCGCCTCAACAATCTCGCGGAAACGATACGCGAGCTGCGGTTTTCTTTGTATTGCGGCGAAATCGCAACTGGATTCAGAGAGGGGAGAGAGAGAAGGGAGGGAACTGACCTTGGCCGACGATTTCTGCCTCTTGCCGGGCCGTCCCTTTTCACCTGAAAATTTGGAATCGGCAGATCAACAACGACTGATGAGCTCGGATTCTAGAGTTCAATGTGGTGGGTTGCGACAGCGAGAAGCTGAGGAGTGAGAGGATCGTACCGTGTCCCATGAATTTCCTTCGGCGGTTGGAGCGAAATTGCAGAATCCGTTTCTCTTTCGATGTCCGGAAAGTGGAAGCTGCAGCCATTTTATATGGGGAAGTTCACTTTCCGGGCCGGGCCTCGGATTTAGAATTCAAAACTTTAATCTAGGGGTGTCAATGGGTCGGGTCTCGACCCGGCCCGGGTTTACCAGAAATTAACATTGCCGACCTTGGTCCGACCCGGCCCGATACCCCAGTTACACGCTTCCCAGATCTTCGGGTCGGATCTTTTTTAATAAAAAAATTCTCACAGTTTGAAAAGAATTAGAAATCAAGCTCTATAATTAAAGGGTTTCGATTTCGGGAAGGAGAAAATCAAAATTACTTGAGACTTTAGTTCGAAAAAATTTAGATTATATTTGCTTTTTCAACAATTGTTGAAACTTAATTCGACACCAATTTTCTTACCTGAATTTTTTAGGCAAATGCCTTGGTTTCAACCCGGATTGCAATTAGATCCCAAACATGGGTGAAAACATCAAACCACACTCATAATGAACACGACCCAATTTTACTCATTACCCAACAACTTTATTTATGGCAGCAATATCACCGGCTCTTGATTCATCTTCTTTATTCATACTTTAATAAACTATATCACTATCCAAAATTGGAGACCAAAACTTTTACATGGAATTCTTGAATATATAGCTTAGGGCAATAACTATAGACAGTATATACTCGGACCACGGATGTTCATCAATAGAGATATCAACAAAATATATCGAGAAGAAAAAAAATCAAAATTTTCAAGGAGGAGACGGCTTAATTCATAGGTTGATGCAACATAGAAGGCGTAACTCTACCTCAGAGATCATCTGTTGTGTAAAGAATTTGGACTTGTGTAGACTTTCCTCTTTTCATCACCAAAAGGGCCATCGCCGTCTTCGTATCTTTGCTCCACCGAAGCTTGCATTTTCGGCTTCATGGCACCGAACCCGGAAGGATCGGTCTTAGTCTTGAAGCTTGGAAATCCAGCAGACCCACCGTAAATCCTCGTAGAGCAACCCCCTGTCTAAGTAGCTGCAAACTATACAACAATCTAAAGGAACTTCTTGAACAACTAGTGATATGCCTTTGTAATGAAGTAACATTGCATCCAAACAAAATGTAATGTCAACAAAATGTAAAAGGAAGCTTTTGATTAATACAACACACTTAATGTTTGTCTTTGGTAATTAGTACACTCACAAAAGTTTAATTGCCAAATGTCGCATATCGATGATTTAGCAATAAGATTACTTGATCTAAGAGAGTTTAAAAGGACTGAAATAACAACATAACATATTGGCAAAGTCTATTAGGAATTTTAGCAAACTTATTATTAGTCTCTTTCAAGAAATGAATCCAAAGGATTACAAGTAGTGAATACAGAAAGAGCTAGTCTCTTACAATCCAAAAGAGAAAATATTCAATAAGGAGTAGGATAAAAAAAATTCAACACTCAACAATAATTCGGTGCGATAGTTTTCGGAACTACAACAAGTGTATACCTCAATTTTTCAAAATTACATGTACCAACCTCCAACTTCGTTAATCATCAAGAGGCATCGATGTTAAGTTTAGCTCGGTGGTCATAGTGGGTAGCTCGCATTAAATTTACAATGAGAATGAGAACTAAGATATCCATTGAAATATAGAAAGGTATAAATATTCTATAACCATATTTTTTTTACTTCGACTCGAATTTTTCAAGTTCGTCTAATTCCTCCTCAATCGAACAAGAAACCGGCCCACTTCGTAATCAATCTCGAGCACATATAAGAGTTTCAACCATGTTTGGGGTCAAGGAGCTACGAAACACATCAAACACATGACTTCTTGTGCTAAATGCGGCCTCGATGCTACGGTCGAGACGGATACGGCCAAGATATCTCGAGCAATGGAAGAGAGGATGAGATATCTCGGAGAATTTCCTTTCCACCAACTTAAGATATCAAAGGTAGCGCTATAACGTTTACATCTTTTCTCTAAATACAAGTTCAATTCAGATTTTTCTTCCAAATATTCTTGTCCAATTTGGCTAAGATCATGCACTTTAGATGAGGTTCAGATACTTGTTTGGGCTTTTTTGGGGGTCGACCTTAATACTGACTTAGTGTACATAGGTCAAATTCAGAAGCATGAATCAGAGGTCAAGATGATCAAGATAGTTTGCCTAATAAAATTCTCTCCTTTACTGCAAGTATGAGTGTTTTAGAAGGTCAAGACTTATGTTGGCATTGTATGGTCTTGCTCTTCGTAGTTGGCATCCTTTCCCAGAATCCTTGTATGAGGACATGAAGGGGTACTGTGTTGTGCCAATATGTAACTGCTGACCTTTGAGTTTGTTAACTACGTAGACGTGGCCATTTGGGCCGGGCCGAACGTTGACCGGGCCCGGTTCCAACCCGGTTTTTTTTTTTAAAAAAAAAAAAAGGCATGAGGCAATGGAAAAGGCTTAGAACCGGCGGTTCGACGAACCGGCCCGAACCCCGGTTCAACCCGACGTCTTTCTCACCTTTTTATCGATTGAACCAGCTTAACTACGTCTTTCCTTATCGATTGAGATATTTTTATCCTAGCGTTAAGAATTAACAACACATAGACTTGCTCGATGATGTTCTTAAAAGTTTGTAGCCCTGCCCCGCATTGGGCTTTATAAAGTTGTAGGAATGGCACTAATCGGTGGTGGCAATTTTTGGTTACTTAAGTTGTGCATGGTAACTATTCTATTTCGAAAAACCGATTTTAGTTAAAATGACTTTTTCGATTCTGTTTCTGGATAAATTTTAGAGAATCGAACGCGTTTGATAACCGCAAAAAATTTATGTTTTGAAAAACCGCTTCTTTTCCTTCTTCTTTTTTGTCATTTAAGTCAAATAACTATGTAGTTATTTTGTAAAATTTCATCATAAATTGAAGACTAATTTTCAATGCACACTAAAATAATTTAAAATATATTATTTTTTAGCATGTCATAAATGAAATACAAATTTTAATATATGATGTTTAAAGTTTGATGAAGCATGGGACACGTTCCTATATTAAGGACTCATTTTTTCTTTAAAAGTTGCATTGTCTAAATACATAAAAACATCTTGTGACACACGGTTGCGAATATGCACTTTGGATGCCCTCATATTCTACGATATTTTTTGTAGGAGAGTGAAATTTATGAAATCTAAGAAATTTAGGCCTAAATTTATGAAAATAAAGTCAAACTAGTCTGATCTAAGGCTCTTCTATTTTTAGGGATTTTCTAATTTTTTTTGTGATTTTTTTTTAAATTTTAAATTTTTTTCCATTTTTAATTTTGTTTTATTTTATTTTTATTAGGTAGAAGGAAAAATGACAAAGAGAACTAAAAGCGAAAAGTAAGAGATGTGAGACTTCATTCTATTTTGTTATTTTCAAAAGTGATTTTTTTTTAGAATCCGACTTTTTTTGGTTTTGGAATTTGCTCTAAAACTTATTCTCGATTCTCTAAAATCGATCGTAGAAGCAAAATTAGAATTCGGATTATTTACGTAACCAAACCATATTCTCATTTTTTATTATTCGGGGATGAGTATCGGAGAATCGGAATATTTCTTGTGCATGCTCTTAGTGCATTGCAACTAAGTGGAATGCACTAGTCATCGGTTAAAAGGTGAAAAGCGTTTTTTTCCTTTTTCCTTTTTTCGAAGGGTGAAAATGATTATGGTTTCCCATGATCTGTTTAAAGCAGATGTTTCATTTGTTGCTCATAATTACCTGTACAATGTGCATTCCGACACTCGTCTGTGCAGCTTTTGGTAGTATAGTCATTGTATTTCACCTCCTGCTTTTATGTTTTGTCAAAAAAAATCTATCTATTCCAGAAGTTGATTTTAGTAATTTTTATTTTTTAAATAATTTTTATTTTAAAAAATACTTAAATTATTTTCTAAATGATTTTGTTTTAATGCTTCAAAAATAAAAAAATTAAATTATATAACTAAATAGATTTTTATTTTAAAAATTGTATTACTGAATAAATTTTTTCTTGAGAAGTTTTTTTTGAAGCAAAAATTTTACATCAAAAGCATTGTCATGCCCAGAAGTATTTTTATTTAACTTTATGTTTAAGTGACTCAACAAAAAATTTTGAGACTTAACGAAGTGGCTTACACAAATTTTGACAGGTGTTCGGTCTTTTTTTTTTGTCTGAAGCGTTCTCATTTTTTTGTTGGCCTATAGCTCATAAAGCGTCGGAAGGAGCGGGCTTCGGAGAAAGGTGGGAGTTCTTTGCCGTTTTTCAGCACTTCCGTGCTCAGTTGCAGACGATCCGACGGACCGCTGTTCTAGGGCATCTGAGTCGATCTCGGCGATTCCATTTAGCTTAACCCGAGTAAAGGTTAGTCCCTCCATTTTTGCTCCCTAGCTCGCGGTCGTCTAATTCAATAATAATTTTTTTCCGCCATGTCGTACCGTTCGGTGAAGGTCTACGCACCGATCAATCCGGCGTTCGTCCCTCTTGTCAAGATCATGCGAAGTTTGATTGGGAGATGCGTATCTGACGTGGGTTGTTTCGTGAATTTGCGCTGCTTGGACAAGGGAAGATGTTGAATTAGACTGTTTTCTTTTTCTTTTCGCGCGTTCGTGGGGATTTCGGAGGGAATCGAGCTAGTAGAAGTTCATGGGCTGAGATTGGTTCTGTTATCGGGGTCGAAACTCTTGATACGTTTGTAGAATTGCTTAGCAGGGTTATTTCATTGGGTCGACAGCTCGAAATAGAGATTTTTGGTGGCATTAAGCAACCTGAAGCTTAAAAGTTTTGAGCAGAACGGCGAGAATTCATATTGTCGCACGTTTGTGCAACATATGTAGTCGAACGAGTAAGGCTATCGAGAGATAATTTGCGGAGAGTTGATTATGTTGGTGCTTAATGGATTCTGACATCGAATTTTTTGTTAATTGTAGATGCCATACAAAAGGAGAATAAAGTAAGTTCTCCTGTCGATTCTTTGAATCTCATATGTGTTTGCATTACCTATGCCTTGGTAAGCCTACTTTTTCCCTGTGGCGCTTCATGTCGCAGGTCTCCTTCTCCTCATGATTCTGCTTCACCCGTTAGAGGCCGTCGCTCCAAGTCAAGATCCTTGTCAAGATCAAGGGATTCCGCTTCGCCCGTTAGAGGCCGTCGGTCTAGGTCAAGGTCGCTGCCAAGATCAAGGAGAAGCCGCTCGAGGTATGTTTTTGTTCTATAGACAAGTATGGATTTCCTTGTATATGTTGTATGACAAATTCTTGCTATTGGGGTTTTTTAGATGATAAATATTTGTCAGTTGTGTCTCGAACTGAACAATGGAGGTCTACTGTTCCAGGAGCCAAGATTTCGAACATGTTTCCAATCCAGGAAATAACTTGTATGTGACGGGTTTATCAACCAGGGTTACTACAAGTGACCTTGAAAAATATTTTAGTAAAGAAGGAAAGGTATGTGATTCTGAAAGCTGTCATTTCCTCATAATAATCACTTGTTTCAGTGATGTCATTGGAAGCTGTTGCGGTCTTGATGCTTTATGAGTAAGAACCTACGGCATCCAACTGCCTAATGTTCAGGGATTCTGCATTTTCTTAGCTTCTATAGTTGTCGGCCTATGACTTTAACAAAATTAAAAGTTCATCACGTAAGGTCATTATGTCCTATTTCACAATTTAAAGGAGAACATTTTGACCTTTCTTGTGTTTATTTTGATTAAAAAAACATGAGTGGAAAGCTGGGGCAACAGTTTTTAGTTGTGCCTCTTTTATATAGTACCTTGTAATGCCAAATTCTTTGCTGGCCAAAAAAGTTGATTCATTCTGGTCAAAAATCTGGAGAAGAAAGTGGGCGACCAAAAGGCCCTCCCCTTAGGCTATGAGATTTTGCTGACAGTGATTGTGGGGGGGCAGTATCATCTGATTATGGGGAGATGTAACAACATAGTCCACAGAACACACTAATACTACCTTTAAGGTGCAGTAGCAAGTCGGTATGGTGAAATTCGGGAGAATAAATTTATTAAATTAGCTGTTATCAATGTATGCTCTGGAAAATGGAAAGTTGTGGCTTGTGCAAAAGTGTAGCGTTGTCTATGTTTCATGGTCACTGGATAAACACATGGCTAGAGGCTCGGCACAGTTGGCGGAACAACTGCTGTTTCCTCTATTGCTTATTTGTTGTGTCATTTGCTTCTACTTATTGTTAGCCTTGTTGGAATGTCTGCCGTCAATGAAAGAGAAAATTCATACTCGAAAATCAGTAATGACTATGGCGTCTTGTCCCATTATAATGCATTAGTCAACATAAGCCTTGGAAGGTAGACACTGAGAAAGTTGTTTGTAGACATAGAGAAAGTGTTTGTAGTCAATCAGTCATCCCTTTACTAACAGTGGTGGAATCTTATCTTTTCTTCAGTAAAGGAAGGTAAAAATAAGAAATAGATGGATACATTGTGAAAGTGATTCCAGAAATACTTTAATGAGCTCTGTTTTAGGTTTTGGAGTGTCAGTTGGTTACTGACCCTCGCACCAAAGACTCGCGCGGATTTGGTTTTGTCACCATGGAAACCAACAAGGATGCAGAGCGCTGTATAAAGTATCTGAACCAGTCGGTGTTTGAAGGCCGACTGATCACTGTGGAGAAGGTATGTGTTTTGTTTTCATAATTAGTTAACTGGTGTGAGTTGTTATGTCTTGTCAACTTTTTAGTGGTTTTTTCTGGGATTATTGCCTGATGAATTTTAGCAGCAGGTCTGGTCTGTGTAGCTCCATCGAATTCACGATCTAAGATCTAACCGTTGAACCTATTCATTCACCGCATGAGTTCTTCAGCGACATTCCCGAACTCGTCAGTCAATTCGACTATTTTGCCGATGCCGAGGGGTGTATGCCCTTTTTCGATATGAGTAAAAGTATCTGTCGTTGGCCTCTCTTTCTTTTCAATTTAAGTCGATGGATTTGATCCTTTTCTGCTTGTTTCTCTGTGATTTTTTTTTTCTGTATTCAATACTGAAAGGCCATAAAACAGGATGCTAAGTTTGTTCGTTTAATTCAATCAGTCTGAAAATATAATCTATCTTCTACAGGCAAAAAGGAAGCGTGGGAGGACACCAACACCTGGAAGATATCTTGGATTGAAAGAAAAACAAGGTATGCACTTGATTTGCGCTCGTGGTGATTGAATGTGGGTGATATCCCCGGCAAATTATAGTATCATTATCTTATATAGTAGTATTAGCTTTTATTTGATTCACCAGAATACCTTCTTCTTTTTTTCAATATTTGTTTTGATAAAAGTATCGATATCGATGCCCTGGTAAAGTGTATGCATCGTTTCTCAAGATTTTACAATGTTATTCGAACATGTCATGCTCATTGAAGTTGAAAATGCAGGCCGTGGTGGGAGAAGATCCCGTAGCCATTCTCCGCGCCGACGGCGCAACGATGATTACCATCCAAGGGACCGGCGAGGAAGATCCCCCTCCCGCTCTCCTTATGGTAGGAGGGAGAGGGACAAGGGACATTCAGACTCGTCCAGGAGACGCAGGGAGCGCTCCTTGTCAAGAGACAGTGGTGGATATTCTAGATGAGTGGTGGTGTTCTCTGATCGAAGCCCCTTCTACGTCCAAGGCGGAAATATTGGTCGACATGTGAAGCATGGAATCTCTAATCTTTTGCATATCAGTTGCTGTTTCTCCGTAGTCTTTGCATCTTGATTCAGTCTTTCGACTCCTCTTAGTCGGGATTCATGGTAGAGAATTCAATTCACTTTTTTCTCATCGATCGATTCACCATGGAGGGTCATTTCCCTTGTGTGCTTCAGAATGTTGCACCGCGATTCGCTAGCAAATTCCGAGGCATGTTATTGCTGCAACTAGTATCTGAAAGTTCGCTTCGCCGGTTCCGTTTGAATCCTTTTGTTGAAAGGGACTTACCCGCTTCACCCTTCTTTGTTGCTCCTATCCACCACCATTCCTGCAGAGTTCTCTGACCGCTCCCGGATTGTCGTGTACCATTGGCTCGTTCAATTTGCGGTCTTGTAGCTGTCTGGACTCCGTGGAAGCAAGCCGGCAGCCTGCCAGCGTTGGGGAGATTTTCCGGAGGAGATATGGGATCGGCGCCATTGGAAACGCCCAATGGGGGCAGCTGGTCCTCCTCGGTGAAAAGCGGAATCACGAAGGGCACGCGGCGGAAAAAACGATTCTTCCATTTTAGCTTGAGCGCCGTGCCGATGTTCTGGCGAGCGGTTGACCTCACAATCTTTGATGACCGTGAGACTCGAACCTGCGGTGCCTTAACTTACGAGACGAGGGGTGAAATCCGCCGTTGGTGCAGAAGAGAACCGACGGTGGTTCCATCTCTGCCATGGATAAGGAGTTCGGACCAAGGCAAGGGTGCCTTCTACTCTTTTTTTTTTTTCCTGTTTTGGTCGCAAGGCAAGAGTGGCTTGGAACGACGACGTTTTGAGTTGCGACAGGGGCCAGGTGGCCCCACTGAAATCCTGCGGAGCTCCGCTACAGGCTAGAAGCACCGGATTTCAAATCCCCTTTCCAATCGAGTTTTGGCTGCTCGGATAAGATCCTAGAAAAATCACCCCCGACACAAACCGCTGAAAAAGAAAAACTATGAAATTTGGATTTTTCTCTTCTTCTTTTTTTTTGGGTCAGAATTGATTAGAGTATTTCTGATGCGGCATTTCCAGGAATTTAATCGTTTTTTTTTTTAATTTTTCCCTCCTAATTAATTGCGAGGATATAAGTTTTGATGCGTGCGGTTATCCAAGAGGAAAAATTCGCCTCGTGTTCCGCTCGGCTCCGACACACGCAACCCCAGGCAACGATAAAAACTAGCTGAGGGAAAGACCGGGTCCCGCACGCACGGCACCGGGCAAAACGCCGGACAGCTTTGTCTTCCGAAAAGGCCGAGCCGGGTCTTTTTCCGGAAAACAGATTATTTTCCCACAAATTAAAGAGGGGAAAAAAAAGGAACAAAAACCGATTTTTTTCACCCCCCCCCACTGTTCTATCGCCTCACTAGGTATGCACGCACGAGGAGCCTGAGATTTGAACCACCTTTGATTAGTTTGTTTTCTCCATTGAATGTTTTGCAATAACATGATGAAATCCCACGTCTTCGGTGGACCGGGGCCGCTCCGTTGCATACTCTCTCTTCTCTTGCAAGTTGGGAAAAAGCCTACTCGAGGTTGAAACGAATCGTGGAGCTGACTTACACACATATGGTGAAGAAACAGTAGGCAGGCGAGGGCGTCGCACTTTCATGTGTGGGAAAAACATCTCATCGGATCCCAATATAGATCGATGCATTAGCTTGAGCAGTAGCGGGAAATAGATAGGACAAGTCGCAATCCGACTCCACTCCCCTTTGTTTTCATTTCGTGGACTTTATAAGGACATTGTGTTGTTCTCTGCCGAAGTAAAAGAATGATCTTCCTATAAGTCGAAAAATTCAAATTTTTATTTATCACCATCCTTGTACAAAACTACGTATAATTATTGGCCCAATTCCTTTAAAAAGCATCAATTTTACGAGTCTCAAATTCGGCCCCCGGACCTAAAAAAAAAAATTCTGGCCCAATTTTTTTTATTTCATGAAAAAATATCGACTTTATATTGAATCTCAATTCTAATTCTAATCAATATTTTTTTGTCTTGTAAAAAAACAACTATAGATTGGGTCCCGAAATATGACTTCCGTCAAGCTGTCGTCTAGTAATGCCCTTAAAAATTTTACGTGTATGCTCAACGGAATCTTGATGGAAGGTTGACATTAGTCAGATTTGGGTACCAACTAAAGTTTGACCTTCTTTACTAGATTTAAAAAAAAAAAGTCTGGCCAAAGTTTTATGAGGACAAAAAAAAGCTTGGGTCAACGACAAAAAAAAAAATTTGAGCCGGAATTGAAAATTTGAATTAAAAGAGTTGCTTTTTAAAGGGATTGGGCCTACAATTGTTTAAATGTTCACGTAGTATTTTCGGGAAGAGGCGACCGGCTACCTGCAATACCCGGTAAAATGCAATGCCCGACCGTACGCCATGCTGTCAGGTCCGTTTTCTTATCAGCAGTTGGTAAGCATTTAAGAGCATACACTCTCACTCACACTCCCTCTCGCTTGCTCGGTCGCGCTTGCAGATCATTTCAAGAGTATCGTCATCAAAATCGCAGTTTGCTCTCAAAAGTTGTGCGCTTTTTCTGAAGCATCGTTCAGAAAAATCCCATCCATCTTCGCATTTCCTCTAGCTTTTGTTCGGGTCGAGCTCGCTCTCGCTCTCGCGGTCTTTCTGTGCGCAGGTATGCGGGTCAATGATCAAGTCGGTTCTTTTGGGTTTTTCTCGTCACGCATTTCGGTCCCGAGTTGCGAATTGTATTGAGCTCGTAGCCACTGTTTGTCGCGCAGAGAGCGAAATGCGTCTAGGTGGGCATTGAGTATTTGAGTCATTGCATTTCGTCAACTTGTTCTTATCTCGGTCTGGGTTTTGAAGTGAGGTTAATTTAGTCCAGGTTGGCTTCTGGTTGCGTCCTTTTGGTTTTTCTTGGGAAAAGTTTCGATTTTTTTTAGATGTTTGGTCGGGATCCTCTGAGCTGAACTTTCCGGGTAGAGCCTGAAGCACTCTCAGGTTGATGTTGTGGGTAATCGAGGTGATTTTTGCTTGAATAGAGTAGTTCTAGTTCCGAATTTGGTGTAACTGTGACTTGAATGGAGGTTTATCGAATGAGTTATCAGCACTATATTGACGTAGATCACAACGTTGGGTTCTTCTTCTTAAAAAAAAAAAAAAATTTAATGAACGGGCCTTATCTGCTATTCAATTGTTTTCGAACTCTCTTCTCTTATTCAGTCCTTGAAAAATTAGTGTCAGATTGGTTTGTCTGGTCCAGCTCTCTCTCTCTCTTTCTCGTGATTCTAAATTTCAGTAGCTGTTAGCCTGTTACTTGCTTTAATCTGTTCACAGGAGAACTTGTTGTCTTTTCTATATTCTACTTTGCAGGAAAGCTTACTTGAATGAGGCCTCTTTTGAGATATCTGCGGAATGGGGAGTCTGGAATGCCATGAGCTTCTACTGAAAATCTTGAGCTGAAATCAATGAATCACCACGTTATTAGCTGAAAATCCTTTATTAGTGTATGTTTCGCACCATCTGGGGTTGGCGTAGGGGTTTTTTATCGGTTTATTGAGAGGGTTGGATTGAGTTGGAGACAATGTTGGGGGAGACTGAGCTATGTCCTGCTAGAATATTATCGCCATTTCGTGAGGAGAGTGGTGACGAGGAGCTGTCCGTTCTTCCTAGGCATACCAAGGTCATTGTGACTGGTAACAACCGAACAAAGTCCGTCTTGGTGGGTCTCCAAGGTGTTGTCAAGAAGGCCGTGGGCCTCGGTGGTTGGCACTGGCTGGTATGCCTTCATTAACTTTTTCTTGGTACAAGTTGACTTGAGTAATGCTTCATTACGTGGCAACACAAGTGGAGCAATATTAACTTCTCACTTTTGGGTCAGCTGCTTTTTATTTGCTTAATCCGACTGCGAGAGCATTTCCATCATTGGAAATTTATGTTCTGGTGGTCACATTTCTACTTTGGTAGGCTACCATAATCAATATAATGACTAGCGAATCGCGTCATTCTTGAATCTTTCCATTCATTTTAGGAATTCATCTGATGTGGTTTATCAATATTGAATTAGTTGCTTATAAATCATACTGGGTACTGAAGCTTGTACGTATCGGTAGCTTGGTGGTTCACATTAAGGAAAACTTCAGCAAGAAGTTGATTAAATGAGATTAATGTTTGATTGAAGATAGGCTCTATCATTGTGATGGGTAATGCATGTCAAAACTTGTGGTAAGCCCTGGACATTAAGGTCCTAGGTTGGCACATAACTGTGACCCAAATTTGTTTCCCTTATTCAGCTAGATGACAGCACTTGCATATGAAGAGCTTAGGTAGTTAACATCTCTTTTGTTTGGCTTCCATGGGATGATATCGTCGTGACAGAAGTTTTTTAGAGTGCTTGCTTTTAAGTGACTGATTTCTGTACGCAAGAATTTGCTTTGCATGTCAAAATTAGGTTCTATCCATTGCATAACTGTTAGATTCAGATCTGATGGACAAAGTTTCTGCAGTCTTCTCATCTACTTAAGATGGGCATCCTCAGAAATTACCATACTGGTTTTCTAGTCATCTTTACTATGGGAATGTTCTAAATGAACATATATTGCTGTTTTGCATCTTGAGCGAACCAAGTTTTGAGGATGTGCTTTAAAACTATGCATGCTTTCTCCTGCAAGGTTCTGAAAAACGGAGTTGAAGTCAAGCTGCAAAGGAATGCATTGAGCGTGCTGGAACATCCTACTGGGAATGAAGATGATAGTGATCATAACTTGGACTCTAGCACTGACTCTGACATTGTCGAAAAGGAGCATATCATCTGTTAGTCCAACTTAGGCCCTATCTTCACATACTTTACTGGAATTCCGTGTTTTATCTTTTGAAGTGGTTATTTTCCTCGAGCAGCTACCAATACTAACTCCCACAAACCGGGAAAACCAAAAGTACGGCATGCAAAGCCATTGGTCACCCCCGCTGCAAGGAAGTCTGTTGTCCATGGTGGTTACAGAGATGTCCGGTCGATCATTCAGACACCTCAACTGGTATGACCAGCATGCGGTTATCTTGTTTATTACTTCTCTTGTGGACTTAGCTCTGCTCCTAGGGATACCATAATCAAAGTTGAAAGGGGGAACAAATTTCGACGATTCCTTTTAGATACTGAAATGTCTGCTAACATGCTGGTCAAGTCTTTTTCTAGCGAAGATCTGGCGTTTTCTTCGTATTCATTGAATTGGACATGATTTGTTGCTGTTTCGTGGTTTTCAGAAGATAGATTTGGCAAAACTGAGCACACATGCATTGTGGAGATACTGCAGGCACTACAAGCTTGTAGGTTTTTCAAACATGGTGATGTTGATTTACATTCTAAAAGATTTTTCCTGAGCTGTATTTTCTTGAAACATGATATGTAGATACGCGCATCAATCCACCCACTGAGGAACGAATTGCTCAACATCGCGGAGCGCCATTTTGTATCACAGGTTTCTCTCTCTCTTCACATACTCACACACACCCTCACACGCAAACTCAGGCATTGCCTTCAAGATAAAACTGATGCGTCTACCTTTTTCGCTTATTTCTTATCCATCAGAGAGTAAAGGAGGAAGAAGTGATTACAGACTTCATCCGCATGGCCAAGCGACGGAAGGGGGAAGAACCATTGCTGCAGCACTCGATACCTCGGAAAAGTGTCCTGGAATTAACCCTCAGCAACTAAATATGACCCACCTAGACTCTCATGGGAGGATAGGGTGAGGTCAACCAATTCTTGTTCATCTGTTGGATGCTAACCCTCTGATGTAGTTGCTCGCTCCGAGCCCCAGGTAATGTCTGGGACGACAATTCCTAATTATGTGGTAAAGCTTTATTCAAGTAAACGCTATTCAATCCTGGTGTGGATGACTTGCCTCGACCCCGTTGAGACAAGGCCTTCAAAAGAAAAGAAAAGAAAAGAAAGACCGGGACTTTTTCTTCATTTTCATATCGAAGCCTCAAAGGAATTAGGCCTATGCGCTTTTGATTTGCTTTCTGCTGCTCGAGAAATGGTCGAAACATCCTAAGATGGATCGAAGTTTGTCAGCCCAGAGATTAGGATTCGTTTGTTCTTTGGACCACAAGCGGGATCAGTCGCCTTTTGCCTTTTTTCCTCGTCATTTTCATTTTCGTTTTCTTTTGTTTTGGCCAAGTTCTGCGCAAGTGGGACCCCGGCGTGGTCGAACTTTTTCAAAAGACTGTTGATGGCGCGGCTAATAATTCCTTGGTGATTGGACATGGGATTGATCGGCTCAAATCTTCTTCGGATCCGTGTTTGGACCGGGCTGGAACTTAGTGCCAATCGCTAGTGATCTGCCCTTTGGAGCGACATGGTGAAAGATGGACCGATCCAGCTCTTGGATTAACGATTCAAAGTAGAGGTCATCAATGGGCCGAACCGGATCGAATCGGCCTTGAATGAGCCGTCCACCCGTTGTTCACCTTTGTTAAACGGATTTAGTAATCACATCCATTGCGTTTGGCACAGGCGAAGTAGCACAAAAACCCGACCGCGTAGATCCTAGAATTTAAGTTGGGAAATGCGTTCGATGACGATCCGACAATTTTGTCTAATTATTTCGATTATAGATCCACACTTTTATCACCGCATGTTTTGCTTAAAGTACTTATTAATTGAAAAAATCGTGGAGTCGAAATAATCACGATATTGTCGGTGTCGATATAGGAGCTTCCATTGAAGTTCACATGTTCAAAGGTAGAGAGACTTCTCTCGTTTCATAAAGTCGTGAGACTCGCGTGTGATCGGGGACATGTACGTGCGGAACAAAGTTCAGAGGTATGACCGTGTAGTCAATTGGTGCAGGTGCAGCAGCAACTAAGTAACAATGTCGCTTCGATGCAACATATATCTCAACAAAACTGTGCACACACAATCGGCAATTTTTCAACCCAAAACTCGAATCCATTACCATGGCGACGGTAGAGGCCGATCTCGATCTCAAAATTCGGCCTAAACTCCACGCCATTCCCACCATGGACCCAAACATCAAATCGGCTTCCAAACGAGCAAAGGCCGATCTCGATCACAAGAATACAAAGTGAAGAGTATTCCCTTGTCTAGCACCAAAGAAGAGAGGAAGAGAACAACTTCCAAGTCAAGTTATTACTTCCTTATGACTTGATCCAAAGTGATATTTTAAGTGATAATATAGAAGTTTAGAACTCAACTTTCGGAGAGAGATTTCTACGTGTTTTGAAAGGGAGGATCACCTCCTAGTTCACGCTAGGAATGAGCGCCGATGTGTGATTTGATCGTGTTTGGCGCCCAAATTTTAACCAAATCGCACCAACCCATTTCAAAAACTATGAAGACAATATCCAACCCTTTTCTAAAGTTTGGATTTTGTGATTCGGTATCAAGCAGACTCGCATACTCTGAGATTGAATTATAAGCATGGACATTACGAGGCTGAAGCATATGAAAGTAGATGACGCACTCAAGCAATCCCAGCTCCTTAGAGGTCCCGTGAAATACTATGCAAGCCCCATGAACCGGTTAAAAACTTAAAATGTAGATGATCCCGACCCAAAACGGCTTACACCCAACTTGTGGTTGCTGAACAGGTGGCATCAAGTTCTTGAACGCCCCCAATGGACAATATCAACCTAGAGGGATAATTGTTCAAAATGTCATTTAGCCTTAATTGTTTACATTATACCAATTTAGTAGGCATTTTGTCAATTTAGTTTTTCCGGATAATTTTGGCCGAAAAGTATCGACATAAATACCGGTCGGCCATCAACCATCCTACATGGCATGGCCGACGATGACGGGAACAATTTTGCATTTTCCTTTCACTTGTGGCTAGCGCTCACCATGACCGGCCACAAAAAAAATCAGGAAATTATTTTAAAAAAATTGCAAAAAATGTCCACATTAATGTCGATCACGCCATGTAGGATGGTTGGCTGCCGCCTTCCATATCAACGTGTTTCCAGGCCAAAAATTGGCAAAAAGGACTAAATTGGCAAATTATTAAAAAAGTATTAAGACTAAATTGGTAAATCGTTAAAATGATTTATGACTAAATTAACATGATTGAAAGGTTTGAAATTGAATTGACCGTCGTACGATAGATTTATGATTTTTTCGATAATTTTCCTCCAATCGGGAAGATCGCAGTAACTAGGATTGCTGTGGTGTGGATAGTTTGCTGTAGTGAGTTTTGCTGTATAGTCTCCTTGGCAGCGGACTTGTTTTGGTTTTCCTTGATAATTAAGTGAAGAAGACAAATAACACAACAGTGACCGAGAGGAATATTAAAAAACAAATGGGATTGGTCTCATGTCGATGTTAGGCAAAAATAACAGAAGACTAATGTTATGCATGACCCACAATTTTTCAGTTCAAAGAAGAACGACAACCATATGAAATCACAAAAAACATAAATTCGATCTAAAAAGATTGCTTTTGAACTAAACTAAATCTTGAACTGTTTTTTTTTTGTTGCAAATACCTTGGAGTGATGAAAAATTTCGAAGCATCGAATCTCGATTATTCGGTCACTTTTGCTTGTTTAGAAGGAGAAGAATAATATGAGAATGAGAGAATCGTAAAATTTATGTATATTTCGATGTACATGATAAATTTTAGGGTTAATACCATGAAAAACCCGAAACTGGTATATCGGTGAACAAATTTATCTTAAAATATATATTTTTATCACCAAAAATCTCAAATTAGTACACGTGTGATAAATTTATCCCAAACCATTTTTTTTTACCACCAAAAATCCTAAACTGTTATATCCGTGATAAATTTACCCTAAACTAATTTTTTTTAACCACAAAAAACCCTAAACCGGTACTTACGTGACAAATTTACTCTCCGTAAAATTGGATTAATATCACGAAAAATCTCAAATTGATACACATATGACAAATAGAGGGTAAAAATCCTAAACCGATATATCCATCAACTTACGTGTTATTCAACTCGGTAATTTGAAAATTAGATTTAATTAAAATTAACGGATGGTAAATTTGTCAAGTGTATCGGTTCGGGGTAAATTTATCATAAGTATACTAGTTCGAGATTTTTTGTGGTCAAAAAAATAATTTGAGATAAATTTGTCACAAATGTACTAATTTGATATTTTTCGTAGTATTAACCCTAGATTTTATTAGATTGTACACAATTTAAAAGGAGATATGGAGAATATCCACGGTCACGAAAGATCTGAAAATCGGGAGAAATATCTTAAACATTTTTAAGGACATATCTCAAATATCTCTAAAAGTTACATGGACAGTTTTTCGATAACTCAGATAAATAAATCGTTATTATCCTCTCGTAAGCAATGGCGACATAAATCAAAATTCGAATCGTCGACCACAGTACAAACGACAATGGATGATATCCGACAGTATATGACGGGTACTTGATAAGCATACTCTAAATACAAATTACATATACGACGCACGTACATTCTCTCCGCACGCACGTGCCAGAAATTGGGGAACGCAAAATCAGTCGAGCAGGGCGCCACGTGGCTGCGCGCGTGGGTCCGACGGCTCGCGCTTTGGCAACATTCCAAGCTTCCTGAGTCCCGCGGGTCGCTCGAGTAGGCCAGCTGACGGTACTGGAATTCAACACGTCACTGTCGAATCCCCGGCGAGTACCTCCACTTGCCCACTCGCGAGCGCGTTTGTAATCAAATACCCTTCTCTCTCTTTTCTTTTTCTTTTTCTTTTTGGGGGATTTTTCGTTTTTCTGTATTTTTCTTTTTCGTCGCCATTTCTATCTCCTCGCTCAACTACACAACTGATAGCTCAATTCTCTCCGTCTCGAGGAGGAAACTCACGCTTCGTGTTCTCTCTCTCGCGATTCAACACGCCTTCTTATGCCCTGCTTACGGATTCGATTCGGCTTCCCGTAGCAGGCCAGGTAATCACGTTGCGAAGCTCTACTGTTTTTTCGCGCTTCGATTGGAATCGCCAATGATCGGTCGGCTTCCGAGCTCGCGATTTCATCTTTTACGTAGCGTGTGCCGCGGTGGCGGTTGATGCGTGTTCCCGCGGGCTCGTCGACCGAAGAGACGAGTCCCTGGCGCTGGTCGTTCAGCGTTGGGAGCTCGTCGTCGCTGCTGTTTGCCGCTTCGGCCGACGCGTTTGCTGATGCTATCTCCGATTGTGTTGCTCGCGGCGGGTTTGGTGCGGGAATTCTGAGTCCGGCGTACTGGCTTGCGTCCGTTTACTCTGCCGAGCTGCGCGGCCGTAGTTAACGAATCGGTAGATGGAGGATGATAATGCTTTCGCCTTTGAAGCTCGGTCCGCTCTCGATATGTTTTGTGCTCTGCCGATTGCGAGGAGATTGTTAGTGGTGTGGAATTAGCGTGCCTGTATCGCTGACATAGAATTTCGTGTGTATGGCTGCCTTTGCCATGTTGCATTAGAGGGTAACTGCTTGGTTGTAGCAGGGAGGACTAACCATTGATACACGATGAGTCTGAACAGAATTAGAATCTTCCCGAGTAGAATTGTGCACTAGAGTAGGAGCCGACAATATAGGGCTGGGAATCTTCTAGAATTTTCTACCACTAGTGCGTTGAGTGCTGCCAATGTGATCAACTAGGCGATCCTTTATCAAGGGGGGTGAAGGAAGTTCTTGGAAGTATAGCAAGGTTCACTGCTGGTGTAGTTCTGTTGTCTCAGAGACTCTCGTGCCATTCCATTGTTTGTTCTCACGGTGATCACTATACCGTGGCAATGTTCTATTGGGTTCCAATGAAGTGGGGGATTTCCTTCTCATTTTTCCTTTTATTTTTTTTTGGTTATGGCACGCCGATTGCTTGAATGCACATAATCCAGGGTTCCACACTCGAGTTCCTCACAAATTGGTGGTCGCCATGAGATGATTTTGCATATGATTGGTTATGTTACCAGTAGTTATTTTCCAACAATATCTGCAATTCGTTATTAGCAATGGCTCTGCGAGAATACAAGGCATCCGATATTTGCTATTTTGTTTTCTTTCTTTCCCATGTTCCTTTCAATAAAGTCCTGGCTGGTATTGTAACCAATTACATTTTGGCAGTAGTCTAAATCGCAGCTTCTCCAAAAACAAACTTCCTTTCTGGTCTGGTTTTCGACTTACCTCTCTTTGCCTTTTCTCATGATATCTACTACTAACTATTTTGATGTGCTTCTAGATAATAATGTCTACATTCTTGTGTTTGATCTAGATAGCCCAATTGCACTTATGTTGGAGGATGGGATATGATGAACCAGGTGCCGATTGATAAAGCTGAGCAGTCAAAAGAATACCAGTATGGGAGGCTGTTGCTGCTGTCCTAGGCCTGAACCGCCGCCATTCTATCACGTCAGTATGAGTATCTTTTTGATCTGTTCAGCCTCATTCTTGATAAGTTCTTGTTTTTCAAGAATCTTATTTAGTACAAAAGCGTGTTCCCACTGGGACTGGATGGAAGTCAGTATTAGGAACTAGTAATTGATATTGTAATACTTCCTTAGTTAAGTTATGCATATTGGCAAGTACATTATATGCTTTTGGCAAATGGTCGATGCATTTCAATATGCCTCCTCTTCTGCTGACACCGTCATTTTTGCTGACCATCAGTATGCCTCCTTCCGTTTAGTGCTTGACCGAGGGGATTGTGTAGTATGTTGTTGTACTTGTGGGCCTGCGGCCTTTGAGACATTCCTCTCTAAGCAACAATAGTATGCATCAGTAGGAACTTTCAAAGGGCAAAGAGGTCGGGGTTGGGGGAGACAATATTGTTGCCACCCCCACCCACCAAAGCCCTGTACCAAGCGGGCTGGCAGGTTTGATTGGCTCTTGGGGAAGGGTTTTTTTCCTATGCCTACTATGCAGCCTCTTCGTACTTTTTTTTGTCTACTTTCTTATGATTACTTTTTGAATGATATTCTCTTAATATTTTCACAATTGTTTCAGGTGTTCCTTAGAGTTTCACTAGGTATCTACATAGGTTTCTCTTAACTGCTCGCAGAAGACCTCCAATTAGGATTTTCTTGTCTGTATTCTCAATAATGGTCAATGATCCTCCAAGCAATTTTCAGAACATTGATTTCTTTTGTAGATGTCTATATTTTCATTTACTTTTATAATGATTATTTTTCATCGTCTCTTCAAAATGGCGATACTTTGCTCCTGCTTTAATTTTCAAATGATTGATCTCCATATCACCGCCTCGTTCCGAATTTCTGATTTCTTATACTTGAGAGTACTTTGGTGATATCTTTCATGATAAGCTTCTTCGGTTCTTGCAGCCAGGTGTCTACATGTAGTGAAAGTTGCATGAATTTCTGTTAAGAGTAGCCTCACATGGTTGCATTGCGTATGTTTCATGTGCAAATTAATTTTCACGTCATCGTGTAAGATGACAGTAATTTAAGTGCTTTCTGAGGAATCTGACATGTATGGACTTAACACCAATGATATAGTTCTGTTGCATTACTTTTCGCTTCTGTACTATAACAAGCAGTGCTCATGTTCTGGTTATTGTTATGTTAATCTAAGTAGAGTGGGTTCAGTTTAGGCGGTTGTCATGGGTAAAAGTCTTTCGTGATTTCGAGCACAAATGGTCAAAACAAAATGCAACATATATGTAATTTTTGTGAATTTACTCTCATTAGTACTTTCCTTTTGTATTATTCTCTTGAACCTTAATCTAGTGCATATTCTCTCTGCAGTACCCGACAGCATCCGAACAGCTTGTTCCTTTATCATCTCACCATAATTCTGCCTCTACAATCTCTTCTGGGCTTGTGGTTGATACGAATTTAGAAACTACTTCTATTGACACCTATACACCACCTCCTGCACCTTTGCCTTACGATGTGGCTTCAGGCCATCCTCAAACTCCACTGCGGCCTCAAGAAAGTACTGGCATTAAAACCGATGCATCAGTCGAGACACCTGATTCTGTTCCTGCAGAAAATGTTGGCAGCAATGTTTTAGATAAACCAACCAAATGTGGAGATTTGAAGCTATCAGACTGCAAAGGACAAGACTATGTTCTCGGAACAGAAAACGAGCCGGAAATTGAGCTCTCAGAATCTGTTAATCTTGTTATTTCATCTGCAGAGGAGTGCCCCACCTGTCTAGAGGGTACTGCTTTCGGAAAGCCCTAGTAGTACGCATGAAATATTTGGGATGTTCGGATCTGAGGAAGTATTGTGGTTTTCCATTTTCACTAGAAACTTCTTAGTATGTGTCCATTTTGGTTCTTGTCAATGCATCACTTCAGTTGCTTACATCTTGCTAGTAAATGAGGTCTACAATTAGTTGAACGGGACGTATTCTCTATGAATTTCAGTTTTCTGTAATGACTGATGTGGTGACTCTGAGTAAGTCTCCTTTTTGTAGAAGATTTTTCACCGTTCTAGATATCTTGAATAATACAAGCACCTATGTCGTGTTTCTCCACTGTGTCCTTGCGCTCCATAAAATTGCTAGTGGAAAAATCTTTTAACATCTTTTCTCCCCAGATATTATTACGGTAGATGTATCTTCTGCACTTCGGCGCACATTAAAACTGCTTACTTTCTGGTAGACTGATCGATTTTACTCATTCTTTGTGCAGAATATGATGCTAATAACCCCAAAATTGTGACAAAATGTGAGCATCATTTTCATCTTGCATGCATTCTTGAATGGATGGAAAGAAGCGACACTTGTCCTGTCTGTGAGGAGGTTTGTCTTGGCTGGATCTGATGTGACTTTCATTGGGATAAGAAGAGAGAATACATGTCATTGCTCATGACTTTTCATTTTGTTGATGCAGGAAATGATTTTCAACTACCCTGTTAATTAGAGGCACCAGTGCTGTAACGCTTTCGTCGGAATTCACAGGATTGGTCTAATCAAGTTTGCACCATGATGGTAGGATATTCCACAGTAGACAGTTTTGCCTTTAAATTCCTTGTGAGTTCATTGAGATTTTGGGAATGCTAGGGATGATGTCAAAATAGGCTTGACCGATTGCTTGTGGTCCATTTTTCATTTTGTTTGAATCTTTCATACGTATAGGCAGTTTAGAGGAAATTAAGAAGCGTCTTTTTTGTCTGTTTCTCTGTTGATCGGGGATTGATCTGTGAAACGGAGGCAGGATTTTCTCTGTGATATTAGGTAATTCATGTAAATAAAAATATGATTTGATGACAATGCTTGATCGTATAAAGGTTACAAGTTCAGAAAGTCCCTCTCTTGGCCTCATACTCCTCCTATACTACTACTGAAAATTTCTGGTACCGAAGTTAACAGTTACGAATTCCATCTGTGGGCTTCGATGCTGTGAGTTAGATTGTGAAATGTCAATGAAAGCTTTCTAATACATTCGTGCTCTGGACTCGGCCTACGGAAAGGTAATGCTTGAGTTCCGCTTTTCTCCAATGTGAGCTTTGGAAGGTATATTTGCGTCTCTTCAGAGACATCCCATAAAATTGGTATTCACGTCGTAGACATGGGAGTGGGCTGCTCAGAAACACTTAGAATTGCTTCCATTAATAACCTATCTGAGGATGAAGCATACTGTGCACATCTTTGGCAAATATAGATACTTCATTTCCATAGCTTGCTAATCCTGACTGGATCGCAGAACTTGTGCTGGCCGCCGAGCTAGCACATGACAGTGGATTGAGTACGTATTTCTGTATCTGATGGGTTTTATCATTACTTGTTCCGATTCACTTGGATCGTGCTGCGTGCTTACATTAGTTGGATACGGGGAACCAACCTCCCGGCAAAGATGAACAGATCATATGATTGGCTCTCTCATTTTTAGAGCTTGCTGTTCTAAAAGAAATTACTTCGGTCTTTTGCTTGGTGAGTCTTGTTTCATTCCTCATCTTTGCGTACAAACTACTGTGTGTGTTCCTCAATCAAGTGACTAGGAACAGCTGTAGAGGATGCAATACTTGCCAATCATAGTACGTTAGCTTCATCATTCATTTGATGGGTTCTTCAATTATTGGTCTACAAGATCTGTGTGATTTACTTTTTTTTTTTTTTTGCATCATGGGTAAGAGCAATTTGAAGAGGCTAGTAGAGCTAGGAATCTTCATATTGCGGAAGGAGATATGACTGGGCTGTCAGTGTCCTGGCAACCAAAATTTCAAGTTGATCAAGTTGATGGATGATGCATACCCTTTATACTTTTCTGCTTTCGGTGCTCCTCCACTGCACTCCACTCCCCACTCCCTGTGTCCATATTGAAGAAAAAAGTCGTTCCTGTTCGCTGTCTCTGAGCCCGTCATCATATCGCTCTCATTGCACAAGCGTTTTCCCTGCCTCTCTCTAAGCACGTCGTGTTTCTCTTCATCATCGTAGGTCCACAGGAGAGAGAGAGAGAGAGAAAGAGAGAGAGAACAAACAAAAGGTGAATTTTTTCCCCCTCGTATGCTGTTTTTATACCCTTGATGTAATGGGCGAGTCCTCGCCTCTCAATCTGAGATTCTCCTTGTACGACCGATGATTCTGCTTTATCTATGCTGGCGATCCACCGTCGAGATCTTTGTCCTTTTCGAACTTCCTCGAGGTCGCATCCAATCACAATGGGACGGGAAAACTACCGCGGCCACCGTAATTCGTCGTTGACCGCCGCAAGATGGTGTCGAAGTTCAACATTGCCAGCGAACGGGACGCTTGCGATTCAAGACTGACGCGAACTTGCGATGCATGTAATGCCCTTTGAATGGCTTGATGTACACATATTGTAGACACATTCTTAGGCGAAGAGGAACATGTGGGTAATATTTAAAAAGGAGCTTGCGTGCCCGATAGGATCAGCAACTGACGGATTGGCCCCTATGAATCCCCCATCCTTAAAATAGAAAAAAAAAGTGTAATAGGACGGAGGAAGAAGCTATCGCGGAATCTTTGGGGACGCAAGGAAGAAGCTTTCTTTTATTTCATGGGGCTCCGTAAACTATTCGCCTTCCCTCCGTGATCTTGATGTTGCCTCCACCTCATAGTCTCCTACTGCCCTTTCTTTATTACCTTTGTTTCCTCCTCATCCTTTCCTACATTCACCTTTCATTTGTTCTGTTTTGCGCAAATTCATCCACATCAGGATCGCGAGATTCGATTGTGTTAAGTCGCGAACTAGTTGCCCCCGAGCGAACATTCCCTAGATGTCTCTCGTTTCTTAAGGATAAATTTATCGCATTTTATTTCCGCTCACGATTAACGCATTTCACAAAGACTCGAGAAGCAAAGTGGCGGATCGTTCCGTCAAAGTTCAGATCGTTTTGTCTAGACCAAAATTTGTATGGCATAGACGATGAGCGGTATAACTAATATTAAAAAACTGACGTTTACACATGGGACATGTTGCTAACACGAAGTGTCATTTTTAAATTTGGAAAAATTTCAAATAAATGCATGAAGTGCTATCATTTTATCAAATAAGGGTCTCAAATAAATATTATTTCAAATGATGACATGAAGTGGCCATATCAATCTCAAATAAAGGTCTGAAGTGGCCATGGAAGTTTCAAATAAGGGCTCGACATCGTCGGCTAAATATTTCTACTGGTCAAGGGTATTTTCATCCGAAGACAATTTCAATTCTAAATTATGATTTTTTTTATTTGGTGCGTCCGTCAGCAGTAGCCCCTTGCTTTTGAGGGCGGCCTCGCCCGCTCTCTCCGAGCATCCGGTGTCGGCCGCATGCAAAAAGAAAGGAAAAAAGAGAAAAAGGAAAAAGAAAGAAAAAAGGAAAAAATACTAACAAAAATAAAACACTAAAATGCCCTTGACCAGCTTGATGGTCAAGCCCTTCTTTGAGCATAAAATAGTCACTTCGGCCCTTATTTGAAAAAATTAAGGCACTTCATGTACTTATTTAAAACAAGGTCAACTTTAGATTCCTATTTGAAAAAGTGAGAGCGTTTGAGGCCCTTATTTGGATTTTCTCCTTTAAATTTCATACGATGAGTCCAAATAAATTTTTAGTGCTCGCTTCTTGCTTGATTTAAATCTTACGGGGCCGCCTTTTGACTTCTTTTTCTTTTCAACCCTAAATACTTGAAACCTCCACAATGTACAAGTATCAACACATAAATTCACGGGCATGTGATTTTCATAGTTTTTCAGGATTCTTGTGATACTTTAATTTTCAAAATATCTATGTTTCGTGAAACGATGAGGGCCTAAATTTAGCTATATATACTTCTCCATAGCGTTACCGAAAAATTTTACTGCATGGGAAACATAAGACACACGTCATGACAGATTACAACACCATCGTGGCGTTCTTGCCGCTACGAACGATGATTACATTATCCACGAATTGATTAGCACTTGGATTGAAAATACTAAAAAAAAAAAAGAGAATAAAATAGCAAATCCCAATCTGATCTCGTCTTTTGATAAAGTTAGGTCGGACGGTGAGTTATTTAACTTAGGCTTGTATAATGTTCACCAGTTCGACCCTCATATCATGTCATCATCTTCCTAAAACGACTTTAAATAATAACTTGGTGTGTTCTCTCGTTTTTCATTTTGTTATATGTCAACATAGCTTTTGAGGAGAGAAAATCCCACATCTGCTCCTCTTAATTCGGGATTCCTTATTCACCTTCATCCCTCCACTCTTTCTCCATACCGATTCATGAAAATTGCCGTCACAAGATTTCTTTCTTGAGATAATTAGCAAATATTGATACGTATTGAGAGGGGACTACCAATCATTTATCGATTTTGATATCATTCACTGGGAGTATGCAGCAAAAATCCGATACTTTCACACGGAAATATCTCTAAAAGGGAATCCAATTTTGAGCCTATCAACATATCTAGATTTAACCCACATTCATTCAAAAACTTAAACTAATGAGTTATGGTCACATCAATTTTTCCGTGAATAATACTTTACGTAAAAACAATTACACGTGAATCTTTTATTGGGAAAAATACTAAAAAATGTCATAAATCTATTACATGGATATCAATTTAGTCTTAGACATTTCAATTGGACAAATTTAGTCATATTCCTTTTGACAAATTTTCAATATAGTTCATCTAATCAATTTTAATCATAAATTGCCAACATAATCGTCGACCATTCTACGTAGCATAACCGGTAATGACAAAGGCAACTTTTTAACTTTTTATACTTCTTTTTATTTATTTTTCTCTTTTTTTCCTTCTTCTTTTGACAATTGTGGGATTATGAGCTCGCTGGCGGATTGTCATTGGCCAAAGGGAAGGGAAGGGCCGACGGCACTTGCCTCGCATGTAGCCGGCGACCTTGTTAGCTAGAGTTATAAAAAACAAAGACAAGAAAAAAAAATGTTTCAAATTGTAAAATTTGACCACGTCGGCGTTATCGTGCCACGTAGGACAAGCGGCTATCCATATTAACGATCTCCATCCAAAATTAATCGGATGGATTACATTGATAAGAAGTGAAAAGGTTTGGCGTTTAGTCAAATTAAAAAGTTTAGAATTGAATTTTTACCAATATAATAGCTTTATGATTTTTTGACACTTTTTTTATATTTCATTTAAAGAGAAAAAGCCACCAAGAACCCTAAACTACATCCATCGTGACATATTTACTCAAAAAAATTGTAATACAAAAAAATCTCAAACTCGTATCCATGTGACACCAAAAATCCCAAACTTGTACCAATATGACACATTTATAGTAATTTTGTTTTTGGTGAAATCAAAAATCATAAACTTATGTGACACATAGGGATTTTTTGTGTCGCCGAAAAATAATTTTAGATAAATTTGTATATGGCTACAAGTTTGGAGTTTTTGTGTCCCAAAGAAAGTTTGGGATAAATGTTTCACAATGAGCACGATTTACGATTTTATTTGGGATAAATATGTCACCGTGAATATAATTTAAAATTTTCGTGATTTTTTCTCTTCGTTAAACAAGGAAAAAGAAAACTGTTCAAGGAGAGTACTCACAAAAGGAACTCGTGCCTCAGAAATTAATCTGGGCAAAGCAAAACAAAGCATGACACTTCTTGAGATCATGGAGATTATGCATAAAAGAATCAGTTTATCCTTGAGATGCATCCGCGGGTCATTTTTCAATTTCCTTTTCTTTTGTCCTTGCTTATAATTTAATAAAGTGGCCACTTTATTCGGCAAGAAAATTCGTTAGGCCCATATGATGCAGCCGCCTTAACATGTAAACATGTCATGAATATCCGATCAAGCCGAAAGGAAACAAAAGGTGAAAAGAAAGATATATAGCTCTGCTCATATTAATTTGCGATAAATATATTCGACTCCGCCGCTAAGTTTTGACTTATATTCTTGAAATATGAATCGAGATGTATGATTTCAGTTGAAAATGTTTCTAGTAAAATTCAAATCATACAAGTCACGAACTTTCAAAGAAATGCGGGAAAAAAAAGCATTATTTCCTGAAAATGGGATAAGATCAGGATATGTGACCAGGTTGCTTCGTGTCTCTACATACACCCGCCCACACATACGGGCATATGCATTTGGATTATAAATATTTCCATGATTATATATATACATATGTTTATGTACTGCATCATCAATGATAATGATGATTATCATGGTTGTTATATATATGTATATGTATATAAATCATCGCAGGCCCACCTAATTTCCCTCTTTCTTGTCTGAACCCTTTTTGAGGAATTTTGCTCACACCTCTCTCTTCCCCCACCTCCCCACAGACACCTCTTCCTCAGCCCCTCACCCAAATCCTTACCCACAAGGGAGGAGTTAAGAGAGAAGCAAGAAAGGCAAAAGGAAAAAAAAGGAGGAAGAACCATGTCTTCTCCAAGCAAACGCCGTGAGATGGATTTGATGAAGCTGTAATTCTTCTTTTTTTTTTTTTGTCCTCTGTTTTTCTTCTTGAGTTTTTGTTTGGTGGGTTCTTTGTTTTTTGTTTTTTGTTTTTTTCATTTCTGTATGTCTTGCTCTGCCTGTTATTGATTCTGGGTTTTGTTTGGTTTGAGCTGTATAGGATGATGAGTGATTACAAGGTGGACATGATCAATGATGGCATGCAAGAGTTCTATGTGGAGTTCCATGGACCCAAAGACAGTATATCTTCTATACCCACTTCTGATTTTGTGATTCACTTAATTTTACCTCTTTGATTGGAATTTTTAGCTCCTTTTGCTGGAATATTTTGGTGGGTTGTGATAGATTATGGTCTTTTTTCGTTGGACCGCTTTTTAATTTACTGAAATAAAGGTGATTTTGGGGGGGTTCCAGTCTTCAGATAATTCTCGCTCTCCTTCCATAAGACTAGTGGGTTCTTCTATTGAGGGAATATTTGTTGTGGTACTCTTCATTTTGGCTCCCAGATGAAACCCTTTTTGGCATTTTACATATATAACTTCTCTTGAATGGTAGAGCAACAACTTTACGTACTTTTGGCAATAATTAATTGTTATATGTAATTTTCTTTTTCCTGAATGTACCTGATAATTTGTCAGCTGGCATGTTTATTACGGTAAGTAGCTGCAAGTGTGGTAATCAGTGTCAGTGGTTTTCCTTTTCAAGTAGGTTGCAGTTTCGGGCATTTGCTTGGGTTAATTGAATTGGCCATTTGCAGGTCCTTACCAGGGAGGTCTATGGAGGATAAGGGTTGAGCTGCCAGATGCTTATCCTTATAAATCCCCTTCGATTGGCTTTGTCAATAAAATTTACCACCCGAACGTCGATGAAATGTGAGTCAGTGAGTATTAAAAAGTGGAAAATGTAGCTCATTTACTTGAATTATGATCAACGGTCTATTTCTCTGGAGCTCTAAGTTTGTAGTTGAATTTGTTGCATCAGTCTTACACTGTAGTGCCATTTTGAGTTTCAGGTCAGGCTCAGTTTGTTTGGATGTTATCAATCAGACCTGGAGTCCCATGTTTGGTATGACACATCCACCACTTTATTGCCTTTTCGCAAGCCCTTTGTACCATCTTGCCAATGCCATTTTATGGAGAAATCAACATTTCTGTTTGTGCTCCTTAATTTGTGCCAGATTTGGTAAACGTGTTTGAGGTGTTTCTTCCTCAACTTCTTTTGTATCCCAACCCATCGGATCCATTAAATGGAGAAGCTGCTGCTCTTATGATGCGTGATAAAGGTGCATATGAACAAAGAGTGAAAGGTAATGATCGATCCAAAAGGTTTATACTTGTTTTCTGGTTGGTTCTCATGAATGTAGTTTGCGAGCTTGCTTCTTTCACATTGCATGTTCTGAATTATATCTTTAGTCTATGGGGGAAGTAATAGGGTAGGCAATGCATTTCTTGTTCTTGAGATGTTGAGAAAAAGAAAATTAAGAGCAGAGGAACTTGCTAACTGGAAGTACATTGTGAATTGTCCTGGTTTGATGTACTCAAACTTATCTGCTTGATGTAAGCAATTTGTGATCAAGGCAGCAAACGCTTGGTATTCGAGTGGTCTCCAACCTCCAAGGCTATACATTTTATGGTCTACACGATGTTTCATCCATAACTTTCTTTAGTAGGTGCACAGACTGTTTTTGATCTCATGGTACCTTCTTTTTGGGGTTTTCTCATTCTTTCTTCCAAAAACTCTGTTGAGCGCGATTCCGCTTCACAAGGTTTTATGCTGCTACCTTGGTAGATTGCTGCACATAGTTCTGCTTTTGAGACTATTTTACCTAGTCTTTCCCTATGGTTCTGATTGTACATAATGTTTTGCAAGATGGAAGATGTGGATGCTAGTGAGTTTGTTGCATCTTTCCCAATCCCTTGTGCCTCAGCATTGGTTGTTGGCTTCTTACCATTTTTTGATTTGTTCAATGGTTTTTGCCCTCATAAGCAAGATATTTCCATTGACTATTATGGCCCTCATATGTGTGTGCATTTCTGTAGCTGTATCCAGGAAAACAAAGTGATTTTTGAACTTCTCTAACTAATATACCTAGGCCCAACACTGAAGCATCACTACATTTATATAGTTCCAGTTTTTTCGATCGCTTAATGTTTTTTAGAGGATTTGGGAAAATGAGTTTGAAAGGCAATATATGATTCGCTGTCTTCTTCATGTTTACTAACCAAAATCAATGACAAATGAGGCTTGTTACGGCCGATTCTCATTCGCTTGCTTGTTTACCTAGGCAGATGGTTGATGGCTGAGAGGCTAGAAAGGACTAATTCATACGTCAATATATTCTTCACATTTGCAGTTGAAAAACTGTCAGACAGAGATTGATGGTGAATTTAACACTTTTTAGACCACATTTCTTTGATACCTGTAGGTTTAATGTAGATAAATGACGCCAGCATAGTTGGGGGAAGGTTTCATTTGTAAGAGATACAAAGTTTACCTTGAGCAGAAGATAATGTGACATATGGCATGAACTTTAGGCAGAGCTTATGTATCATGCACATTGTATAAGAGCCTCCATAGGTTTTAATATCAACCTCCCTTGAGTAGAATAATTTGGTGAACCCAACAGGATTATAATGCATTAAGCACATTTATGTTGGCTGGGTCCGTGTGGCATTTTACTAATTCTATTGGTTATCAAGTCTAGAATTGCTGGAAGATATCGTTTTTCTTTTGCCAAAAAATGGAAAATTTCATTAGTCCGGACAGAACTTAGGTTGCATTCTGGATATCTATTATACGGGTGGGGGCTTCTTGATGCCAGACGCCGCATGCCACTTTCTATTGCACTGGGGTCTCCAAGTGTGCTTGTTCCCTGCATTTTCCTTTGGAAACCTTACTGACAAGATTGTGAACCGTGTTTCAGCTGAATAATTGCTACTGTTTTGAGTAGTATCTTCCGTACTAATATACCTTTCGAATCCTTTCTACCAAATCTTCTGTCATCAGAATACTGTGAGAAATATGCGAAACCCGAAGATGTCGGTGCAGCTGGGGAGGACAAATCGAGCGATGAGGAGCTGAGCGAGGATGACTATGCTTCGAGCGACGATGAGGTTGCCGGCAAAGCCGATCCTTAGGTACCATGTACTGTACCAGAAGGGGAAAAAAGATTGTTTTCATCTGTACATGATCATCTGCTCCTGGAAAATGAAACCCATCAACAAAATGGAAAAAAAAAAAACTGAAGGCCTATGGGGGAAAGAATTTCCTACCCTTTCTAACTTAATATTTTCCATGGATGATGCTGTGTAAATTATTGTCTGGATGTTTCATGTTGTATTGATTCAGTGCTGGAATTTCTTCCTGTTGTCTCTCTTCTCTTGCATCTTTAATATATCCTTCTCCTCATGAGTTGCCGCAAAACCGTTCCATGGCGATTCAAATGAGTTAGAAGCAGGATGGCGAGTTCTTCCCTTCGCATTTGCATTGGGTCACATGCTAGACGGTTTAGAGGTCAAGTTCAATTCAAGCATGATGTGAAATTTTATCAGATTTTGCTCCTGGGTATTGTTGCTTTTGAATGATGACAGCATAATTTGCCAAGTTTGCAAGTATTATGTGCGTCAAGTGTATGACTTCCTGCTCTTATGAAACATTGAATGTGGTAGGGAGGCTTGATAAGATGATGCATGTGATTTACGTTGGTACGGATTGGTAATTTGGTGCTAATCAAGTTTTATTAGCATCTTTCGGAGCAAGTGAAGATTGTAGTCAATGATTAACATGAGATTCGAATAAACAAAGATTGTGACTGAGTTGTGGTTGGGCAATGAGGTCGTTCTTGACTGCTTCAAATTTCTTCAAGAGTAACGTGTAAGGGAAGTAGTTTGACGAAGCCAATGGAGACTCTCTTTGAAAGCAAGTCCCGTCCCATCTTCTAAAGCCCAATCAATTCCCGAAAGAACGGGCGAATTCGACACCGACACCGGGTACAAGTACCACCTCATAAGGTCGATTCAACTTCTGAATTGATCTTGGATTGATGCACTGCATTCATTCACGCTGTTCTGTGGAAATGAAGTTGCCAGGGACGAAAAGGGGGACCCCCGTGGAACCGGCGGGCCCAATGGGTCGACTCACTTGTGCTAATTAGGAAAGAGATCGCCGGGCCGACGGTGCCCAATTGCCGGGCCAAATGAGACCCGACCCGAGTCCGATACTCCCCTCGAAAAATGCAAATTGGGTAGGTCACCAAGCTGGTGGAATTCCGCAAACTCAAAAGCCATAGCGTCAATTTGAAGACTACGACGTGTGGAATTGAAGGTGGTCCCTTCATGGTGGGCGGGCGCGAGACATTTACAGTTAGCGTGCGAATCAGTCACGGAGAGAAGCGTCCCTGTCCAAGACAAATCCTGCCAAACACGTAACGAGGGGGGAAAACAAAAAAAAAGCTTGACAAGTACGCGCAGCTCGAGCACATTGCGACCGGCGGCGCACCGATTGGTCTTCGCATCGGTCTAGATCGAGCACGACTCATGAATAGCTCGACCCGGTCTGCACCCGATCCTATCCTATACCGTCGGCGGAGCATCGACCGGATCCAACTGTAGCCAAGCGGGCGTGCTGTACCGATTCATGGCGCGTCGGTCGAGATCGAGCGCGAGTGGATCGGCTCCACATCAATGTGGCGAGATCGTTCCACGAAGGAGGTGGGTAGTGGCTAACTAACCCTCTTTCGTTTTCCCACAAAAATTTTTTTGCCAAAGTAGTCTCTCGCACGTTAACACATTCACCACGTGGTTCGGCCTTATCTCGCTAGTCCAAATTGCTGACCGCATTTGGTTAGGTGTAAGACTTACAAAATTACTATTTAGGTCGCTCCAATTTTTTTTTTCCTTCGAAAATAATAATGACGAAAATTTAAAATTTTAAATACCGTGAAAAGATAATATATAATACGTCATTATGAGCTCAAAGCTTATCTTTTTCTTTTTTTTTTTTTTTATTTGCCTTATTTCTAACTCTACTTTTGTTCTATATATAATATTAAACAAATTCAAAATTTAAATAGCCCGCTGCTCAAACGGACTTTAGACCGGCCCTCAATAATGCTCCTAAGAAAAACTTTCAAGGACAAGCGTGCATAAAAAGAGAAAAACATCCTAGGTTCGACTCCCAACGATCACGTATTGAAGACTTATCCAAGAAGCGTTGGCATATCCGCACTACTCCGAAAAATAGTCATTGCACGTACGTAAAACCTCGATTATAAAAAGAAAAGAGAGAGAGAGAAAACTATAAAACTTTCATAATGAATTTTGGTTGACTATGAACTGCAGTTGTGGGATGATGCGGGGGGAACAGCAATTTGGCCTAAATCTTTAGGTTCGAGTCAGTGTCAACTGCAGACAAAAAAGAAACGCCAATTTCCATTTCACATGCTCCGAAAGAGTCTTAGGGCCCTATTTTTCGTCTCTGATATTTAAGTGTGGGATAAATGTATTGAAAATATCAAAACTCATATATAAAAAGTATAATCAAATATTAAAACTTGTCCAATTGGTGTAAATAAACGAAGGGTGAGAAACAGCCCTCGACACCGCCGGGAAGGGCCGGCTATGGTGGGGGAGGGCCGGCGGGTTGGCCGCTAATTTCTCGCCCCTCCCTTTTTTTCCCCATAAATGAGCTTTTTATAATTTAATTTGCATAAAATTTGTATTAGAAATCTAATTCGGAGCAAAATGACGTTATTTCAGCCAAATAGCTAAAAAATATTTCAAAAAGCTACGTAGGCATTTTTCGTAAGCTAAGCTGAAAAAGGTCAACGAAAGAACTCAATTACACCAATATGTCAAATTTTAGGCTAAAAGCTAGTCAATGAACATGCGTTCAATTCCCTGAAAAAAATCCCTCAATTTTACTTCCAATCCTGATTTTGTCTCGACTTTTTATTTGCCAAATTTTTGTTTACAAACTTTTACCACGGCCCCAAATATGTCCACACAGCCAAAATCGCCACTAAATTCTTTAAAATTATCAACATAAGGGCTAGCTAGAGTCTCGTTATCGGAATCAGCGTTGTTACTAACACCCTCACATTCGTATTTGACAATATCGACCTCCTGGAATTAATTATTACGAAGAAACCGGTGGACTAAAGTGGAAGTTATTGATTTTTTTTTTTTTCAAAATCGAAAAAGTTCGGGATAAAATTAGAATTGAAACTAAAGTGTGGAGTTTCTCATAAAATTAGGTTACGAATGTGTGTAATTTGTGAACAAACAGTGTTGGGAGAGAGGGGGGGAGAGAGAGAGAGAGAGAGAGAGAGTCTGTGTCGTGTCTACAATGTGGTGTGCCCTACTTTCTAGTGGAAAACCAGAACCTCGAAATTTCCGAGCACCGTGGTCAACTTTCAACTTCCGTAAAGATCATCCACAGCCTCGACGTCGCGGTGGGGCCCGAAGATCTTTTTCCGGTTCACACGTGCGAATCCAATTCTTACAAGCTAGATTAAATAATTCATTTTGAGGTCGGATTTTTATTTCGCGAAAAAAATAAATAATTTCTTAAAAGTAATTATTTATATTATTTATAAAATTATGCTGATTTTTTCAAACGAAAAGAAGGATTAATCTTCAATTCGATAGCTGTGAAGTAAGTAGCGGAGCTGGCGGACCATTCCGTGATTTGGTGGTTTTGCATAAACGGGAGGAGCAGAAGAGGCGCCTGCGAACCCCTTGCTGCCGTCGTCGAAGTATCGAAATTCCTTTATAGCAAATAATGTCACATCCTAGTTGCCTCATTAGACGTGTGGCCTATCCCATCCACTGCACGTTCGGCCAAATTGCATAGTGGAAGTGAAGCCGGTAGCGTTCATCATTCCATAAGTGGACTAGGACTTCTTCGGATACTTTAGACAAGGAGGGGAAAAAAAAAAAGGCGTTACTAAAGACGGAACACGTCGAGTTCAGCCGGGAGGCAAGGGCGATTTCCGTCCAGCTCGAGTGCTCGATGCCGAGTTCGACTCTAGCTCCGCCCGATCCCGCCTTAGTTAGGTGTTCCGGGATGTCGTACTCGGCCCGAACAGAGCGTATTTATGGAGGCAACTCAGGGCTCGAGTGGAGCCCGGTTTTGAAAGTGCTCGGAATTAGACGAGTCGATCTCGAGCGGTCGGTCGGGTCCAAACCACTGGCCGACCTTTTGGTGGTGGTGGCGCCCCCAAAGTGGGAACCGACAAGCCAATCGCCATCTAGAAGGGGAGGGATGAGCACACGTGCACGCCTTTCACAACCCCAATGATGGCAACTCCAGCCCAACCGCACGCTTCCCCTCCCCCCCCTTCTCTCTCTCCCCACAACTTCTCTCGTCTTGTCCCTTTGATTTTCTCCAACGGAGAGAACTGACGGCGGTTAGCCTCTGGCGAAGTGACCGGATCGCCCTTCCTCACCTCTCGTTTTTACGCTTAGATTCGCGAATGAATGAATGAGTCAAGCACCACGGCTCTTGCTCAGCGCGCGTCCGACCCGGCCGATGTATGTCGAACGAGACGCCGGCCGGATTTATCGTCTAATTGGTACAGGAAATGCTGCTCAAGCTGCGTGTGCCAGAGGGATCGTTCATGTAGTCTAGAGAACGACAAAAAAATTGATTCAATTTATGTCTTCATTTCACAATCTAAATTTGTTTTTCCCGAATACACAACGGATCTTTTCGATGCGTCCTATATTGCTCGCTCTTTGCTCGAACGAGACGTCACGAGAGGAAGAAAGATCTGTTCGCCTATCTACGGCCGTATCGCACCCCGCGCGAACTCTCTGGATTCGTAATTTGGGGAGCGCGGACCAAATGAGAACTTCCCATTCAACACCCATTCTTAGGATAACAAAATCAATGTCAAAAGCTCTCTTCTGCTTTGTTCTTTGCACGTGGGCTAAAAATACCGCACGTTCGTAGGGGCATTTTCGGAAACCCGCCCTACACTATGATCAATCAATTAAACGGCGTCGACTTCCACGAAACTGAAAGCCAAAAAAGTCCGGGTCTTCCACAAATCAAAAGGAGGCACCCCCACGACGTCATTGCCGTGTTCCACCTCAAAAGCGAAAAATACTCAAATATTCACAGTAATATAATTTTCATTAACAAATATTCTCGAGATATTCATCAAAGATTTTTCGAAAAATTTTCAAATTAAATTCTGACATATCTTATTTATTTAAAAAGAGAGACTTAATCAAACGTATTTTAATCATTTATATTTTTTTAAAATATTTTTTTTCTTTCATTTAAGGAAATGAACGATCACCAATGCGATGGTTGGGCAGCCTCTCCATCTAAATGACTAAAATACGCTCAGTCAGGCTTTTATTTAAAGCAAAGCGTGCATCTCCATGTCCTTATTCGAATTAAGATTTACTTTAGATCTTTGTTTAAAAAAACGATGGCATTTTCTATTTTTGTTTGAAATTTCTTACGATATTTTTTAATCCATTAAAGGGTATTGAAAATTACAAATATCATGACCCCAATGACATTTACAAGGACTTCGGAAAATAAAAAATGATTATTTTAGAGGAGCTAATATTCATTTTCCACGCGATTTGGTTCGTCGTCGAAGACCCACTTTCCGAGCCTTCTCTCGCTCCGGTTATTTTCTCGAGAAAATTTTCTCGGCTCCTCGCATGGGTGCACGAAGCTCTCGATAGCGTGGTTTTAGCCGGAGTTTTCTCGCTTGTTTTTCGCTCGTTGGGATCGAGAAGAGCGAGGACATGATGAACGGGAATGGGGAAGCGAGGGCCGTGACTGGGAGCGCCGACCGCAACGACGCTCTGGAGACCATACACGCCGCCGCCACGGCGATCGCCTCCGCCGAGAACCGCGTCCCTCAAGCCGCAGTTCAGGTGAGCATGAGTCGCTCCTTGACCCGGCTCGTGTGCTGATGCGCTGTTTCGCTGTGCTCGTCGGTGATTTTTTTTTTTTGGTCGAATCCGGGGAGTGGTGCTGAGGGAGTCTGATTTGTTTTGGCGGTTCGATTGATTTTCTTCTGCCGGTTCGGCTCGCTTTTGATTTTGCGTGTTCAGGTTGGGATGTGCGTAGGATTTGTAGTTTCTCGAGATTTCCCTTCCTTCTGCTCGTGCCTCGTAAAGCAAAGTGGAAGTGGGAATGAGTTCCCGATGCGAAATAGGCGAGGCCGCTTTTTCAAGTAGAGGCTGAGCAAAAAGATGGGTAGGAAGTCTGCTAGTAATCATTAGAGGAGAAAAAAGTGATTTCTAATGGCAGTTTTCTAAAGTTTTGATCTGCTTCTTTTTGTCTCTGGTTTAATCAAAAAGGTAATAAAGTGAAGGAGATATTTGCTGGAGAAAAATTTCACCTCAAAAGTACAGGGGGCTTGATAGTTGAATTTGGAGTGAAAGATTGGGATATGATGGTATGATTAGAAGTTCTGAGAAATTGAACAGGATGAATGCTCTGATGTAGATAACTGTGGTAGTGAATTCTACTTTGTAATGGTTAGGTTCTTGGTTTTGGATATGATAGGGAATGGAGTTCGGACTCGGCACCTGCATTTTCTGAATATTCTTTTTGGTTGGAAATGGTCCATTTTGTTTGTTTAACTTGATACTTTCCTTCCTCCTGCCTTTTTCTCCACTTGTTTCTATTTCAGGGTTCTTCATGCGTTGTGCAGTGGAGTTAGAACTTTGAATAAAAATGTGTAAGACGTCCTTCGACCAAAAGAGTCCTCACTAATCGACACTTTTTTTTTATGGAAATGTGGGCTAAGAGCTTGTGATATGTTTTATCTTGCTCTGCAGCAGTGAAAAGTAAAAGGCAAGTACTCAATTCTAATAGTCGTAAGGGCAGACGGATTCAAGCACGAGCAAGTTCTGAGTATATAAGTTCCTGACATGCTTTGCTGGATCCTCCTTTCAGGAAAAATGAATTTATCACGTTGTTTCGGCAATAAACCACTATGAGGTCCGAGGAATTACAAAACTTTCGGTGGCATCTAAGCAGATGAAAGGGCCCCCTTTTTTCCTGCATACCTGTTCTGCTTTTACATGGCTTGTCCTGAATATGATTATCAGTTTTTCACACCAGTTTAAGCATCACACGTACTTTAAAGTGCCAACAATTATAGCTTTTGTATGCCAATATCTCTGTCGAGTTGTTGTGACCTTTTTCCATTATATTACTGGCACTTTCCTTGCTAAGACATTTCTATTTGTTGTTTGACAGCAGAAGAGAAGATGGGGTGCTTTTTGGAGCTTGTATTGGTGCTTTGGGTCTCAGAAGCACCGGAAGCGTATTGGACCTGCTGTTTTTCTTCCTGAGACAACGGGTTCCACTGGCGATGCTCCGGCTGCTCATAATCTAGTGCAGCCCACTGCTATAACGCTGCCATTTGTGGCACCACCCTCCTCTCCAGCATCATTTCTTCAATCAGAACCTCCTTCCGCTGCCCAATCTCCAGCTGGTGTGTTCACCATGACGTCCATATCAGCAAGTATGTATTCCCCTGGTGGACCTCACTCCATATTTGCTATAGGACCTTATGCCCATGAAACCCAGTTAGTATCTCCACCCGTTTTCTCAACATTTACAACTGAGCCGTCTACTGCTCCCTTCACCCCCCCTCCCGAGTCCGTGCATCTGACTACGCCCTCATCACCAGAGGTGCCGTTTGCCCAGCTGCTTGATGCCAACCTACGGAACTCTGGGGCCTGTCAGGGGTTTCCGTTCCCTAACTATGAATATCAGTCTTATCAGTTTTCTCCTGGAAGCCCTGTCGGCCACTTGATTTCTCCTAGCTCTGGCATCTCGGGCTCGGGCACTTCATCTCCTTTTCCTGGTTGTGAGTCTGCTGGTGGTCTCAATGTCCTAGAGTTCCGATCCAGTGAGCCTCCCAAGCTCTTGAACCTTGATAAGTTGTGCACCCACGAATGGGGATTGAGGCGAGATTCTGGTTCATTGACTCCTGATCCTGTGAGAAATGTAGATGGATACCCTTCAGATTTCAAGGCTGCAACACATCCATCTGTCAACAAACGCCAAAATGGCAATCTGACGGTCAACAATAGAGTATCATTCGAGATACCTACAGAAGATGTGAGACACGGGGATGGCAAGCTTATTGCTTCGACAGGAAGTGCAATCATTTCTGCGAATAATGCATCTGCTGAAAGAGAGAGTATCTGTTGTGAACTCAAAGGCAGGAGTGAGGACGCTTTAGGTGCAAAGTCCTGTAATGAACAAGAGGGAGTTTCCATAGGTGACAGTGAGAAAGGGCTACATCATAGGCATAGTTCTATCACATCAGGGTCTTCTAGAGAATTCAATTTCCATAATGCCGATAGGACAGATGCTCATAGGCCCGATTTTGGCTCGGCTTGGTGGGCAGGTGAAACGGTTGTTGAGGAGAATGCCGATGGGAGAGATGCTCATAGGCCCGATTTTGGCTCGGCTTGGTGGACCGGTGAAACGGTTGTTGAGGAGAATGGAAACTGGTCCTTCCCAGTGATACAGCCAGGTGTCAGCTAATCGGCAACGCTTGCTTTTGCGCTCTGTTGTTAGTTTAGTCTTGCACAGACCATAGTAACTCTAAAAGCTCAGGTGGGTGAATTCTAGTGTTTGACAGACCATCTATAAACTAACAGTATACTACTTTCTTCAAGTTGGAAGAATTTGGAAATTTAATTGGAAGGACCAATGCATGTTGACCCGCATCTGTTTTTGGGTAAACAGGGTAGTCCATGAACTTTTGTTAGGACTAGAATAGAACAGTCTTTCCCTCTCTCTTGTAAAGTTCAGACAGGAAAAATTACTGGTATTCCCAGGCATCTCAAGGCTCTATCTCATCATATCATATTCAGCTGTTGTCGTGTAAAATAGTACTTACAATGAGATTTTGATGCTGGTTATTTTCAAGAACTTGTAACAACAGGCATTTATCAAGGATTGAAGGAGGGTTGAACCCTGAGATTTTAGAAGACCTATGGTCTGTCTCTGTCTTGAGTGTTTCTTTGAAATCTCAAGCCGGTTTCCACTTTTACACTACTAGTGTTGTGTCCCGTTCATTTACGGCGACTCCATTAGAGGCTGGCATGCTCATCGTTGTGACTGCAGCCTACGGTGTCAAAGTCAGGAGAATGTTTAAACGGAGCATCCGTTCTACATATGAAGGGCACATCCGTTCTACATCTGCATTCGTCGCAGTCCAATGTTTGACTATGCGCGACTACAAGGATTTCCTAGATTGCTGATTTAGATGTGGGACTCGATGAAGGTGGCTTTAGTTCTGTAGCTGCGGTCGTTTCGTGGATGAAAGCATCTGCTATGCGGTTGTCTTAGTAGCCTAGCCTCCGTGGCACTGCCCGCTTCACATGTGGTGGGGAGCTCTACGCTGGGTTGATTTAGGTTTCTAAAATCTGGAAGACGATTGCAATTGCAGATATCTAATGAATCCGGTCCGATTATGGCAGCCGAGTTGATATCACGTTTAAAATGTTTTGGCCGAAACGGCCTAGAATCCTACTCTCTATCAAGAAGCCCTTGCATAGATCCATTTCTCGACAGTCCAGATCTGTGATAGATCCGATCCTAGAAGGTCTAACATTATACGTTTCATACGAATGCTTCTGGGGTCATAACTCTAGAAGATGCCCTCCGTGTATTTTTATCATTGGGCAGTCCAAAGGTGGGACTTGCCGAACACAAAGTTGTTCATTTTGTGTAACCACACCAACCCCCAAAAGAAGACACTACTCAATTGATTGGTCTTTGTCACATTGCCTTAGACCAGGGGCTCTGCTACTGCTGGGACGGTGGGAACGGAAGTGAAGGAAGGAAGAGAACCAACATTCAACACAGTGGTCCAAATCAGACGGCTTTCGCAACCACATTAGTTGACTCGCCAATTTGCAAACAAAGAATCTTTCCCCTCCCATTGTCCTGTCCAAGAAAAGGGATATTATTATTCACTGTTGGGAATTTCTTAATTGGCCCGAAGGGGGTTTGTCTAAGCCGCGAATTAAGTAATCTTTTTGATTTTCGACGTGCCGATTATTCTGATATTATGCACAATTGGTACCTGGAAAAATACTCGTTAATAAGATTGTATTTGGCCAATTTATTTATTTTTGGTCGGGTTTGGCTAATTTATTGGCTCGCACATCTCAATGGGTTTTATTTGGAAAGACGGGTCTAACATTTGACACACACAATTCATCGAACTCAAAGGACAAGATAGATTCGAGCTCATACGTTCGTACCACGTTATGTTTTTTTTTTCCCTTGGGTTCTGGAAAACATCCTCTTTGACCTTCTGGACACCCACAACCTCAAGTTTGACCCCATTTTGTTTCCGTTCTCTCACTTGCATCTCTTTGGTTTCGCTTGACCAACCTTTGTTTGTTAACCCCCCTTCCGCTTTTATTTATTCAGCACTCCGTCTTCCTCTCTGTTTCCTGGGGTTGCTCTTTCTTGGTCCTCTCTAGGGTTTCTTTTTTTCTTCGTCTTTTAATTTCCGCGGGAGGTCTCGATCGAATTCGCTGGATCTTCGCAACGTCCCCAGCTTCGGAATTCAGGTAAAAATGCCACCTTTCTCATGCTCCACGCCTTCTAATGGGTTGCTTCCGGCGAAAACGGACTCCAATGTGGTGACCATCAACGTGGGTGGTCAGATTTTCCAGACCAGCAAGCAGACCCTCGCTCTCGCCGGCCCCAAATCGATCCTATCTACGGTGGCCAAGTCCCAATTGGCTCATCTCAGCGAGCATTTCGTCGACAGAGACCCCGAATTGTTCTCCATCATCTTATCCCTCCTCAGGACTGGCAATCTCCCCTCGAAAGCTAAGGCCTTTGATCTCCAGGATGTGATCTCTGAATCCCAGTTCTATGGGGTCGAGTCCCTTTTGGTCAATTCCGTGTCGAACCCCTCTCAGTTCGAAGCTTTCAACCTCGAGAAATTGGTGGTTTTGCCGCTGAATGGCCGGGATACGCCTTCGGCGATTGCCTCCACGCCGTTCGGGTCCCTCCACGTTGCGCACGGGAGCAAAATCACCTCGTTCGATTGGTGTCTGGGGAGGAAGAAGACTATTCTGACTCAATTCACTGCCGTTGACTCGCTGCTGCCCATCTCGCCGGCTGTAGCCGCAGCTGGCGCCACCGACTTTTCAGGTTTGCAGATACTTGATCTTGAGAATGGGTCTGTTAGAGAGACTTTGAATTGGGAGAATGTGACTAGGTCTGGTTCAACCGTGCAAGCGATTGGTTCATCGGGTGAGTACTTGTTTGCTAGCTTTGAATCAGGTCGGAGGAACTCGAATTCGATCTTGGTTTATGACTTGCAGAGCTTAAGGCCAGTCACAGAGATTGGTCATAATGAGATATTCGGTGCTGATCTTGATTCAGCTATTCCAGCAACGAAATTGAAGTGGATTCCAAGTTATAATCTTTTGATGGCATCTGGGTCTCATGGTGGGCCATCAGGTGTATCGGGCAATATCAGATTGTGGGATATAAGGACAGGGAGCATAGTTTGGGAGGTGAAGGATAAAGTTGACTGCTTTTCCGATGTTGCAGTCTCTGATAATCTATCTGCCATGTTTAAAATTGGTGTGAATTCAGGCGAGGTGTTTTATAAGGATTTGAGGAACTTGGATGATGAGAAGTCTTGGGCTTCGCTTGGAGATGGGAGAAACTTGCTAAATGGAAAGAAGGAAGGAGTTGGTTGTAAAATCGAGAGTCATGGGAATCATGTCTTTTGTACTAAAAAGGGCGATATAGAGTTGTGGTCAGAGGTGTTAATCGGCTCAGGGAAGAAAAGCGACGACGGTTTAGGAGAGAGGGTATTCAGGAAGAACTTAATGGGAAGAACAAAAGATATGGGAGGAGCTAAGATAACCAACTTGGCTTTTGGAGGGAACAAGATGTTCGTGGCCAGGAAGGATCAGCAGTCTATTGAGGTTTGGCAGAGTTCAGTAAGAGGATTTTGATCCCAATAATTACTGTGGATTATTAGATTATTGTCAAAGGTCCGCGAATAGCATTGTATTGTAAAATACATTGTAGCTGATTCTTTTGTAAATATTTGTGTTCGTTCTTCCCCAAGCAAGAAATTGTAGAAGAATGAGATGTCAGTTGGTTCGATTTAGATACTTGTTTCCTGTCATTTGCAGTTGCAGCTCATTTTCCTAAGTCAAACGGTTTAATACTCGTATTCATAAGCGAGAAGATGAATATCTCAGAGGTTCAGATTTTTACTTCTTTTGTCTTGTTCACTCCAATCTGACCTTTTCCTAGCATTTTGTTTGTAATGAAGAACTAATGAGAAGACGGAGAGGATTTAGCGGATGTGAAGACCTACTGTGTGACGGAACCCATTGATCGTGAATTTCAGTTCTTTGATCGAGTTGAGGTTTTCATTCTTCAAAAATGATGGAGAGAGAGACTAGGATTGCATCTAATGCCCGGTTTCTGCCTGCTTGTTCGACTTTTATAGTGCAAAACTTCGTGCATCTGTCAAGCTTTATATCTTGTGTGAAATGCCATTACCTACTTCCCATTTGTAAGGTGATTTCATATGCTGCTGCAGTCTGGAGATTTAGGGTGGTGGATACCGCCAATCATATGTTCTCCTGTTCTTATTGTTCTGCGTGTGATGTTTTGCTCCATTGAAGAAGCAATGCAATGTGATCGCATTCTTGAAATCTTTTTGCTTGATGCTATTAAAACAATTATAAATTTGTTTAAGAGGCCTGTTGTGTTGTCGGCTCTATCATGGCGACAGCTTTTACTGAAACAGTCTGGTATCGTCGTAGTCTTATCTACGAAGTCGCGAAAAAAAGCTAACTGTAGTGGAGAAACTAGAGAATAGTTCATGTTCTTTTTCTTGGTCTGCAGGACGAGCTCCACATGCTGATGCATGTCCAATGGAGTGCGAGTGGAATGATGATATCTGTGGTGAGAAAGAAAACGTCTCGTTTAGGCTTTAGGACCATCCATGTGCCTGTGTCTTTTTTATTTTTCCTATGCTTTGATATGAGGTTGAATTTGTGCAATCGCCTTTTTAGTCTTTGATGGAAAGCGAGCCGTCTTGGCAAGTTAGGTGCTTAGCTTTGCAAACAGTAATTGCTTAGCCATCTTCGCAGTCGCAGTACATTCTTGTAACTCAGTCGGGCTATTCATAAACAAGAAGACGAATATCTGGAGATCCTGGAGATTCAGATTTTGAGTTGAAGAACCCATTTGTCGTGGGCTCAGTTCTCTGATCATGTCGAGGTTTTCATTCTCTGAAGGAGACAGAGTGAGGTTCCGCCTACTCTGATATCTGTGGTGTCCACGATTAGTTTTGCCGTGAGAAAAAACTTCTCCAAGAGATTGTCGGATTTGAATGATCCATCTGTCGGGATTGCTGTAATCTTAGGATTCTTAGCTGCTTGTGTTATGAGGCAGGACTTTTTAAGTGGTTTCGGTTCTCTGCAGGCAACTTTCTAATTACTACAGTATGAAACTCAAAAGGCAAAAAATTGCTCCAGCCATGACAGCTTTGGAAGGTGGGAGAAGAAAAGGATGGTTCATTTCATAAGGAGAAGCGTTCACAAGCTCGACGTACCATCACAACTTTGATAATTTACATCATAAAGATTGAAAGGAAAAAAAAAGTCCAAACCATTACAAAAAAGCAAAGCCTCAAGTGAAAGGAGAGAGGAGCTAGAGATGCAAATGAAACTTTCAGGCCCTGGCTTTGAAGGGGATGGCTCTGATGATTATCTGGTGGTAGACAGCAGCAAGTGCAGCTCCAATGAAGGGTCCAACCCAGAAAATCCACTGGCAAAACCAAATTCATCTCAGAGTTTAGTTTTGATTATCAACCAAGAGAATCATGTTTTCTTCTTGAACAAGAAAATAAGGAGCTTACTTGGTCGTCCCAGGCATGGTCCTTGTCGAAGATGATGGCAGCTCCAAGGCTCCTTGCCGGGTTAATGCCGGTTCCGGTGATGGGGATCGTGGCCAAGTGAACCAAGAACACTGCAAACCCAATTGGAAGAGGAGCCAAGATCTGCAATATGGATGCCCCAAGGAAAAAATGAGATCAGCCTAGAATTAACTATCTTTCAAGTATAAGACAACATGGATATCTGTTCGTTCATGCCATTGGTTACACGATGCTAAACATTCTTTACACACCGATTGTTTTTTCAGTAATGTCTACTTCAGATGTTGGTATTCTAACCTCATTAGGAGTAGTCTAGCATAAAAAATGGGCAGTCGTTACTATGACAACTAACTTTTTCCAAATTCTCGAATGTGCATGATGATTCAAGCCCTATTTGATCCAAATCCAAAAGTCTTTAGAAAAAGGCAAAACATTAAAGTCAAACAATTCCACCATCCATAGCTTCTTTTCCTTATGCCACCAACTTTAGTTTATGGAAGTGGAATGATACTTCCAACTCAACAAACCACAGCACTCAGATTAAGCCAAACAATTCTTACCCCAAGATAACACTAAAATCTTCATTCATGCCTACCCCCAATGATCAATATTTCCTAACCACTCCTTGACTCCCTAAGAATTTTCATCCTCAAAAGTCATCATTTTAATTGCCCTTGAAAAGAAAACATCCCTTGTCCAAATTGTGTGAACTCCTTTTACCCCACTTTCATAGATCAAACTACAAGAAGCAAAGCCAAGCATCCCACTAAATCAAACCACTTCATGAACAAAGGATCAAAAGCTGAGTTAAACCAACCCCTCCCCACCCCCCAACAGAAAAAAAAAGAAAAGAAAAAAGCACCAGAAGTATCAAGAACACCAGAGGGAAGAATAGGCCAGAGCGAGCACGTACAGGGACATGAGAATCTCTGGCATTCCTCTTGGCATCAGTGGCAGAGAACACTGTGTAAACCAGGACAAAAGTGCCCACGATTTCAGCACCGAGGCCGTCGCCCTTGGTGTAGCCAGGGCTCACAAAGTTGGCGCCACCACCCAGAAGCTCATACTGCTTGTGGCCCATTAAGCCCTTCACCACCCCAGCTCCACAGATGGCCCCAAGGCACTGCATGATAATGTAGAACACTGCCCTGGTCAGGGACAGCTTCCTGGCCAGGAACAGCCCAAAGGTCACTGCGGGGTTGATGTGTCCACCTGAAGTTCAAGAAACCAGAACACACCTATCAGTCATGGGAAGGGAGATGAGGTGAAGTCCATGAGGAGATGCGCCGTTATTAGGTAAAACACGGCAAAGTAAACGAAACTTCTTTTACTCGTTAAAGTCACTCGAGTTGTGATAAAGGTGTAACCTGTAAGAGCCATCTATGTTATTTTAAGTCATAGTTACAGCTGATATAGCAAGTGATCTTGCACGAAAACATTCCCCAAAATTACTAGGAAGTCTTTAGAAAAACTGATACCTAAAGCGCTTCAACAATCTCCAGCTGCAGGAAGCAGGAAAAACAAAAAGGGCTCTAGCAAGCAGGAAAAGCGAGACGAAAATGGCGAAAATGGCATCTTCTGAAGAGAAAACAAATCTGTAACTAACCCCCAGGACGACAGAAATAAAAGCATGCATATGGATGTGAAGATCCCAGAAAGACAATTAACAAAGTTCTTTCCTTTTCCCTTCTCGCTCTCTCTCAGACAAATCCTAAACATCTCCAAGCAAGAAAGAACAAAACAGAGACACAGAGGCAGTGACTGAAGTAAGCCCAGCAAGCTCACTCCAACGCACACTCGTGACTCACCAGAGATACCAGCAGTGCAGTAGACAAGGGCGAAGATCATGCCCCCGAAGGCCCAGGCAATGCCCTGGACGCCGACGGTGGCGCACTTGGAGGGGCTCTTGAAGACGCCCATGACGGTGAGGATGGTGATGTAGAGGAACAAGAAAGTGGCCATGAACTCAGCAATCCCAGCCCTGTAGAAGGACCATGACGAAAGCTCCCCAGGCTCAAACAATGGTGCTGGGGGTGGCTCCTTGTAGTCCTTGTCCGTCTGCGCGGACGTCCCAATGGGCTGCCTCTCCGGGAACTTGTTGGCTCCCACTCTCACGTCCTCTTCTCTGCCCTCCATTTTCCTTCTACTTCTGTGCTCTGTTCTCTGCTTTCTGTTTTCTCTGTTTCCTCTGTTTCGTGGACCGATCTCTCTCTCTCTCTCTATAAAGCTATAGCTGTGGCAGAGGAGATGACAAAGGTGGTTTTATGGATGACCGTGCTACATCTTATTTTTTATTTTTTTATCTCTGTGGGCGACAGGCGGACGAGAGCGGGGACAACAGTGCTTTTCCTTCTTCTTCTTCTTCTTCTTTTTCATTTTCTTTTGCTCTATTATTTGTCTGAACTGTTTTCTTGACGAGGATAAGCTTAACCTTAGTTTTCTCTCGGCACTTGAAAAATCATTTTCTTTCTTTTTTTTATTATTCTGAAAACAGATTTGAACTAAAAATTCATTTGGCAAAAGTAATTTTATTTTATTTTTATTTTTTTGGATAAATTTTTAACTGTGAAATAGATTTGAAACTAAAATGAAATATGAAAATTTCTTGCTTTTCTATTTTTAGAACAGAAACAAAAATAAAAATTCCTCACTCACACTCTCGCTCGCATGTGATCTCCCTCTCTTTTGCATCCCCGACCGCCGGCCGTCGATCGACAGCCAGCAATGGTATAAATGTATTGCCATTATCAAACGAATTTTTGTTTTGGAAACAAAAATAAAATAAAATTGTGTCGTTATTAAATACATTTCTCTGCTCGGAAATTCGTCTAAAAAACAGAAATGAAAAAATAAATAACTTTCGAGAACAAAGCGGTTATCATTCGCGCCCTTGATTTCTTCTTGTGGTTCTTTTCTTAATGCTTTACCACACTGTGGGTACTACTCCTGATATTTTCACTTGCAAGTGTTAAGTTATTTCAAAAAATGTTCAATAATCCATCTCCACGCAAGGCTGAATTGAACTAACTCTAATGATAGACGGCAGTGATCGGCGAAAGGGACACGAGAGAGAGAGAGAGACGGCATTGATCGGCGAAAGGGACAAGAGAGAGAGAGAGGAAGTGAATGATATGAAGAATTTTTATTTCTGTTTTTGTTCTAGAAACAGAGAAGTAGAATTTCTACTTCTCATTATGTTCTAAACTTATTTTTTGACTAAAAATTTACTTTACAAATAAAAAAATAAAATTACATTATCAAATAAAATTTTGTTCAGAAAACCAGAATGATTATTCAGCACGCTCTAAATATTTCTTTGCTCCAGTTAAATTATTCATGCATGTTGCATAGATAGAGTAGCTCCTACCTAGGGATAACCCAAGCTTGAATTTCCAGACTTCTGAATTCTCTGCTATTGAATCTGTGGATGTCCCTGGTTGGCCTAAGGAAAGGGCCTCTGAATTTCAAATTGAATGGACCTAACTGCCATAATGATCTACTATGTCTCCCTTTTTTTTTTTTTTTCCAAGTGAGGGATCGTTCTGGAAAGGGCAAGGGGATGTTGACAGGTTGGTTGGTCCTGCTGGCTTTGTTCTTATCCCCCTGCAGTGGCGGTCATGTGCTCTTCTTTTTGTCTTTTAATGCAGAAGGGTTGTTTCTTTGGAAGCTCCTTGATTCATCCATGGTGCATCCATGCATCAAAATCATAATTTTTCTTTTGGATGACAAGCATTAGCAATGTGATTGTATGGTGGGTTTTCTAATCAGATGGTAGATTTGTCTTTCCTTTTGTGAATTTCTTCAAGCTTAAGTGAAGAGTGTTTTTAGCTCAATGTTGGGTTTTGGAAAGTTAGGTGAAGATTGAAACAGTAGCTGTTTGCTCACTATGGTCACTCGAACAGTGGGGCCCGGCCTGGTTCCTTCCGAAGCGAACGGACGATGCTTCCAGCAACGGTAACGGAATCACAGCCACAAAAAATTAAACCAGAGGGAAAAGAAAGTTTAATAAAAAAAAAGAGAGAGAGAAGAGAAATGGGAAAGCAGAGAGATACGGTCAAAATCCAACGGCTCAGCAGAAATCAGCGGCCTTTTTGACCGTTCGATCTGTTGACAGCGAAAGGACTCGAGGATGAAAAATAGCGCATGCGCAACGGCTCCACGACGACCGCGGTGCCGTGAATTTACAACTTTGTCCCGTGGCATACGTGATTTTACAATTCCGTCCCTTTTTGCATGGAGCTGGTCCCCACTTGTGCGTGAACGGTTCGGGCAAAATCCCACGTGAATTTGTGTCGTCGTGTCTTAAAACATGAATGCTTCTGCACGGTCCGCAGCAGCAGCAATGCCGACCTTTCGACTCTGAAATGTCGATCGCGTAATGAAGAGTGTCCCCCCCCCATCTCTCGAACCGTAGCTTCTAAGACTTCTCAATCGCGTTTTGAAACCCCGTCTCGTTTGTAATTACGAAAGGCTAATGACGGTTAAATCCGTGACCCATTTCGACCTTAAGTGAATATCGCGCTGATTTTTATTATCTGGATTAGTTCACGAGTCCTTAATAATTGTGCTTACCTAACATGACCACCAAACGCATCGAGGGTGGGGGCCAAATTGGCCCTTGACAAGAAAACAAAAGGGAAAAGGGCAAAAAAAAAATCTAAAAAATCACCTTCACGCCCCACCGTCCGAAATTTAGAATTCCTCATGTCGTCACATCACGGCCGTCGGAACCACCGGCCTCTCGAGAATTCGAGCGAAGCCTATCGTGCGAACTGAAGCGACGGTAATCTCTTGATCAGCAAACGGACGTCATATCCTCGAAGAGCATTACGGTAAGGAAATCAGGCCTATCTCGAACTTCGATGCATATCACATCCTCTCTTAAGGAAGCTGGTTTTAATATTTTATCATACCACGAAAGATTGTAATTCGAAAGGGTGGACATGTTCGCGTTGTCCACGAGGAATAATGCGTAACGGCACGATTGATCCGAAAGGCCTTCATTAGGAAAACAAAGAAAATGATCAGATTGATGGGTCTCTCGTGTTTGTTTGGCTTCAGCATCAATCATGTGCATCTCTCCTTTTGTTTTGGTCTGGCTGTATGGCATTCGATTGTGTGACATAAATTAAGTCCAATTCGTGAACATTAGCCACGAGGAACATGCAGCATTGATGACATTATTGATTTCCAGCCTCATGGTTCCCGCGTTGTCATTCCATTATCAAGCTCAACACATAAGCATGTCCTTAGAAGAAATAAAAATGCAGATTGATGACCTAATAATCCAAACTGTCACGCCTAGCTTTACCGAACATTCTCCTCCCGACAACCGCCCCGTGCGGTGATTATAACAATCGCGGGTCGCCGCCGGAGGTTTTTCAAGAGGTGAAGGCAACACACCTTCCCCGGTGAGGGGAACCCGCAATCTGATGCTTTGGCGATGCATGCCTTGTCTCCTCTCTGGTGACGGTATCTTTTTCACTGCTGTTCTTAGTGTCCTGCTATCATTTCATAACGAGTTTCTCGGTCATGTAACTGTACAGTCTATTTTCCTTTCGGAGTCGGGCTCGAAAGAACTATTTCTTTGAAAGAGGAATACTTCCACATCGATTAACGAGTCGAGTTAATCAATTTTGCTTAATTAGAAGAGAACCAACTTCGTTGTTCGCAAATTATTTTCCGTTCCCGCCCCTTCCTCTCTTGAAAAACCTAATCAGGATTAGTTTTGCAAATGATAAAGAGAACATGTTACGAGAATCGGTAAGTTGTCCTGCTAGTTCATTTCCCTTTTGTCGCCTTATTCTGGGCCTAGGGTATGGGCCTAATCGCAAAAAAGAAATCGATCCAAAACAATAACAAGAAGCAACAAGTTTAACTTCAGATCTGATCTCGGGCCCAAAAGAAATTCTGATTTGACATTTCTTGAGTTGGCAATTTGATCTGGTCCACCATGATTTGGACACTAAAGTCCATACATCTGAATCCCATCGCTCATCCTTCAACCTCTTATTTTTTTTGTTCAAATCCGCCTGCCGTGCCATACATGCCACGTAAAATAGTCAGCATCCACATCTACTGTTTTCATCCAAAATTAGTTGAATGAAATCTATCGACAAATCGTCAAAATGTTTATGTCTAAACTGGCCAAAGTAAAAGGCTACACGAGTGCAAGATAGATTTATGACTTTTTTCGATAATCTCAAAAAAGAATAATTACATTCAACTCTTCTTCGCTCCGTTTGTTTCGCGGAAAATATGACCTTTTTGAAAATATTTTTCGGAAAAGTCATTTTTCAGGAAAATGGCTTTCTTTTCCGTGTTTGGCTAAAACTTGAAAAAGTTTCGAAAAATATTTTCCGTCGTTTGGTAAGGAAAATTCGCTTTTTTTTCCCTTCAAATTAGACATACATTATTTTTTTGCCGTATGATAAAGAAAATTCATTTTTTTCTTCAAAATAAACAGCCCAATCAACAATGTCTTAAAAATCTAGAATTTTTTAATAAAAAAAATCTATATAAAATTACAACATAAAAATCGTCACCAAATCCACACCCCTCAAAGATGATCCGAAAAAACGAAACGACCAAGAAGCGTAAATTCTTTTCCAAAAGATTCCTAAAAAATAACTCCAAAATCCAAGCTAAATCGACGTTTGAACACAAGTGTTGGACTGGTCCGAGAAGCTCCGATTTCGTCGATGTTTTGCTCTCCCTTCAAGGGCATGATAAGTTATCGGACCCCGACATGATCGCTGCTCCTTGGGTGAGCGATCTATCGTCTTATATTTCCTTTGGATTTGTTAAGTTAACCTGTGAAAAAACTACCTCATGTAATATGATATCATGTCATTAAGCGATTTTTGTTGCATATAGTTCGCACAAAGTTAATTTTTTAATATATATATGTATCTCCATTAATTAGTTTCTTAATTTGTCTCTCGCCAATAATAGTACTTCTTAATGCATCTCTTAATTTTAAATGATTTTCGGAGGAACGGACACGATGGCGGTTCTCATCGAGTGGATCTTAGTGAGGATGGTGCTCCATCCTCACATCCATTTGATGGAATTGGACCTCCAATCGGCACCGTACCTCTCTGCCGTCGTGAAGGAGACCCTCCGATTGTGCGCGCCAACTTGGCGACCGTTGGCCTAGCCTTGCGCGAGGCCGGCGACGCCAGCCGGGCCTCGTGCGAGGCTAGCAACGATTTGCCTGGCCTCGCCAAATCGGGTAAGGTCGACGGCCGGCGGGCTTGGCCTCGATCGAGGCCGACGACACCGCCCTGGCCTCACTTGGCTAGCCATTGGCTACGGCGTGGCCGGCGACCGACGAGAGGAGAAGAAATAATACTAAAATAAATAAATAAAAATAGACTAAAAAAGGAAAAAAAAAATAAAGAAAGTAATTAAAAAATAAATTTTATCCGAAAAATAAAAAAAATTCGAATTTTGAAAAAAATAAATAAATAAAAGAAAGCAAAAAATAATTAAAAAGAAAAAATAGTTGAAAGAGAGGAGGAATGAAAAGTATGGAAAATGTTTTCCTCTTTCTCAAAATAAGGAAATCATTTTCCTTAGTTTTGAAGTTTTTTTTGTTGATCGGAAAATATTTTCCGCTGATCGCTCATTTTCCACCCCCCAAACACTGGAAATTGGGGAAAATGTTTTACGGAAAAATATTTTTCGTGAAACAAATGGAGCCTTCATATTGCTTTCTTATTGTATACTCGGTGTTAAAAGTTACACCCTTTGATTTCCTTTTGCTTTTCTTGAGGGCGGTTTTCGAGATCATATTTACCACGGTATCGGAGCACGAGTCAATATCAGTGTTTATTTTCTTTAAAGGCGTAGTTTACACGAAAGGAAAAGATGCTCATATCATACTTGGTATATCATATTTGGAGTCCTTTTCACGGTATTAATACTATAAGCGGGCCACATTCGATGATCAAATCGATCACGGGATTCATCAGAAGGAGAACAGTCAAGGGTCAATTCTCTTGCTCGTACCCTCATACGTTTCTCTGAACTTTCCCCTTCATTCCATTTCTGGTTCGCACACGTCGGAAGAGATTTCCCCCGAAACGCTAGCTTTAAATTCCAAGCCACGACGTCGTGGAAAGTAAGTCTTAGGGCCTAAGAAAAGCTCAACGTGTACGATCCAAGGCCGAGAAAAGAACGAGCTTGGAGGAAAGCGACGCCATTCATGGCTATTGATTTAAAGCCCTTCGTTTCGTAGAAAACGGCACGACATTCAAGGTCGCCGCCTAGAGTTATGAAAGACTTAATGTAAGAGTTTTTCTAATGCGAGTTACATTATTTATTTGAATTAATCTAATATGGAACGGATTAATATGGACGGAGTAGAGCCCGTCCGGTGATGAGAGGCCGAGTTATAGTACTCGAGTCTATCCTCTAACATGATTCGTGAGGGCAGCCTCATTGAACTAGATACATATGGCACACTTGAATCTTGGATCGTCGTTGTTCTTCGTAAAAGAAGATGAATTCCAAATCAGATGCTCCTCAAGAATTTTAATTGCGCTTTTATTCATAACTGAATGGTCGAGGTCAGAACAACGAAGAAGAGGGGATTCATGGCTGGAAATGGGTCTATCGAAGTGTCGTATGCCGATGTTTATTCCTTGATGCTTCAGCAGATATGTGTTACATTTTCGAATGGTCAAGGCTATCTTAAGTGTCCAAATCGAAGTCGGTTATGTTCGTTCTAAGTTCCTGTTTGACCAACCGTTGAGCGAATTCAGACAGCAGTTCGCCGTCGAATGATACAAAACTCGGGCCACAAGAAAGATGTTTCAAGTCGCTGCGGCCGGATAAGCCGGGATTCCACTTCCGATTTGGCAAGTTTTCGATCCAACAGAGAGCAGCTGGAAGAAAAACCAACAAGAAAACTGAAAGATCTCGCACTGCATGAAGACTTGGTACGTGTAAATGTAAGATTAAAGACAAAAGGATCTGTGGAAGCATGTGTTGAACACGATAACCAAACCGGCAAGCAAGGGCAACCACATGAAGCTTTTCCCGATGCGCCAATAGCGGATTTCTCTTCAGTGTCTTCTTCTGGGCAATGGTCATTTTCATGTACGTGATAACTGCTAATCAGATCCCACTTCAGTGGTTTCTATAGGTGCGTTCGGTTCGGCTTTGCCGAAGCCCTTTGGGGTTCCAAGGCCCTTAGCCAAATGCAAATGGTTTGATAATTTTTTTTTTTTTCAGAGAGATTTGGGGAAAGCAATTGCATTTCCAAAGATCCTTAACTCAAGATAGGTCCGGAGGTGCATTGGAATATTGCATTTCCGAAAAGCAAATACAACTATTTTATCTTTCAACTTTGTCCACGCTCAACTTTCATAATTTCGGAATTTTCATGATTTCGAAATGTACCCACCAAACACGCCCTCATCGGTGAGGCCAGTTCCGGCTGCTGGCCAGCCACGCTAAGGCCTTGGTTGCACGACCTCAGGCGCAAAAATCTTTTACAAAGTGTAGTTTTTATCAAACCGACATTTAAGTCAAAGTTGCTTCCTAATGTGTTTTTAAAATGCAGTTTACCAAATACAATTTGTATTTCGAAAACTTCCATAGTCTGGAGGCTTTTGTATTTTCTCAAAAACTTTCCCCGAGAGCCGAATCAAATGCACCAATACATCAGAGGACGAGCATTCAAGGCCTGAATTGATGGCTGAAATGTGGACAAAGAGACATCCTCGAATGTCAGGTTGATTATAAAATTAGAAGTTGCTTACGGACTTGAATGGTTCAAGCCCCTTACAGTGCACGGCATCGAAGGTTAGATGTCAGCCACAGTTTTATACAAACAGCTGCAGACAAGGTTCGGTGGGATCATTTGTTTTGTATGCACCTTATTTTGTGATAATCCATGGATAATTCTATGTTATTAGATCGATAAAAACGACGAAACTTCTTGTCGAAACACGTTTTATTAAATGGTGTGTCGTATTTGATCGGTCGTTTCGGGGTTTCGGTATAAAGTCCTAGCAATCTAGCAGCGTCCGATCTTATGATGTTAAGCTCGGAATTGAACCTTTTAGGTAAAGCTTTGAACCTCATAATTCGTTTTGCTAATCCAAGTTCCAACTACACTCATCATGCAATCTCACGTGGCTTTCTGAGGCAAGTAATGACTAGCTTTCCCTTGCCGTAGGATCAATCCATTCTTTTTTCAACTCCTTCCATGACCCTTTTAATGGCTGTCATGAAAGAGCTGAATGATTCAAGATTTTTACCCACAAACGCCCACCCTCGGACGACCAAGTTTGAAACTTTCCCGATAAAAAAACCTCACCAGCCAAATTGCTGATGCATTGGTGAAGTCGGACTGACCGCAGAAGTTTTGTACATGGCTTTCTTGGAACCTGTCTTCTCTCACCATAAACGGAGGAGAGAGAGAGAGAGAGAGAGAGAGACATGAGGGAGAGTCCAAGAGGATCAAACACAGGAACCAAGGGAGAAGGACACTCTGCAAATTTTTTGTAAGCTTTCGTTTGATCCCACCTCACTCTTTAGCTCTGATGCTGTGTCTGGCTAGAGGGAGAGAGAGGCGGAGAGAGAGAAACTTAGCTCTGCTTGAATTCCAAGCCTGCAGAAACTGTGGTGGTTACTCTATTTATCAGTCAATGGCATGATGACTCCCACCCCCCATGTCTTATTTAAAGTCTTCTTCACACTTTCATGTCACCTCCTCTCTCTTCCCTCTCATCTCACCTTCACGTTTCCTCGTCCTTCTCCTTCTTCTTCTCTTTCTCTTCCTGGCAAAATTGTTGATGTGACGTTGAATCCTCAAGCATAGCCATTGCAAGTTAGCCTCAGAAAATCTTGAGTTGACTGAACTTTCTGGGCATTCTCTCAAGCACTTGAGCTCAGATTGTCCCCTTTCTGGTACTTCTTTTCTCGCTTTTTCTGCAAGCTAGTTCATGCCTTCTTGCCCTCTCTTTCTTGAGAAATCCTTTTCCCTGGGATTCGGTAGCAATTCTGCGTTTCCTGCTTCCGGCAAATGAAGAGTTCTATGAGACTAGAGTGGACAACTTAGACTTGGTTTTTGTTTTATGTCCAGACCCTTCTTTTCCCATGCAAAAATTCAAGCTTTAGACTCAAAATCAGCAACTTTCTGTCATATGGATTAGTACTTTACTTTCCAACATAGACTTGCCTTTACCGAATCACTCTAAATAGGCAAATCCGTTTGACAGCGTCTAGTCCCAAAAAAGTGAATTACGAAGGGCGGAGGAATTGAACTGTATGTTTTGCATTAGAAGAATTTGTGTCTATCGACTAATTATGCAAAAAGATTGCAGTTTTGAGGAATCTGCTGCGAGTTTAGATGTTCTTTTGCAATGAAACAGTTGAAAGAACTGGTTTCTCTCATTCCTGATGTTTTCCTTTTTCAATCTGTCAATGTGCCGCAGTTTACCTGGGGGTCCTTGCCTGAATGACAGGAGCCAAGAGGCAATTCTGAGCGAAGAGCGCTTCTACAAGTATCAAGGGAAAGAGATCATAGAAAAGCGCCGGGTTCCGCCTCAAGTACCAATTGGGCTGCTCGTCGTGGGGTTTTGATGAATGTTCCCGAGCTTCTCCCGGGTCGTTTACAAATGAAGCTGCTCAAAGATGCGAGGCACTCGGGGACTAGACACAACCATGGTGAGGATTCAAACCGGACTGCATCACTTATCGAGAAACCATCAATCTCGATTTATTTCTGTAGCACAGAAGAAAATAAACGTCAAATATAAAGTATTTCGAGTTTGAAATGTAGCATTTATTGATTTGTTTACCTCTGCAGATGATTTACATATAAAAGGGAGACATAAATCTCCTCACAAGTTGGATAAGAAGAGCCAAGTTGCTGCGGTGAGTCTATTTATTGTTTCCTCTGCTATTGAGAACACACAAATTTTTGCATACTTCACACTATAGAAGCATGATTTAGACAACATTGATTCCCGCAATTCCATGATTAGGCCAGATCTTCCTCTGTTTGAGCTAAGTCTAATGATCCATTTGTAACCTTTTTCCACGAAGCAGAATGCACATATTCAAAATTTGAACTCAGCCATCGGTTGCATTTACATTTTCTGGTGGAACATTCTTGTAAATGCAATGTTATTTCTGAACATTTTTGCTGGATGGAGTAGTGCATCTGATTGGCAATCTGTAACTTCTAGGACGAACAGGATCACACAACTTCGGTTGTCAAGTCCAGAGATGAAAGTGTAAATACAATGGGGCAAAAAGAGAGGCACATTAGCAAGCAGTTAAAAAGAGAGAATGCTGAAGCGAAGCAGGAAGAAAAGCATTTTCCTGAGAATCCAAATCACTCATCCAAAAGCCGAGGGAAGACACACTGTAGGCCTCGACGAAATGATCCAAATACGGGTTCTCCACGGAAACTTCCCCATCCTATGTTAGTGGATGGACCTCAGTCGACGTTCAGAGGAATGTTTTGCCATCAGGTACATCCCAGAAGCGGAGTAGAGATTGGCTGTAGAAGCATCAGTGTGGCGGAAAATGAAAGAATTGAAGAAGACGAATGTCCAATCCCTTCATAGGAATGGAGTGGCGGAGGCACAGAAGTTTCCCAATGGTGGCCACTTCGGCGATGATTGGACGGGCCACAAGTCTAAGCAATTCTTGGAAGCACTGCACATGCCGAATTCCAACATGCAATTATTCTCTAAACCCCAGGATGACCCAAACTCTGTAGTAGCGAAGCACATCCAAGAATTGCGGGACTCTCAGGAAAGAGAACAGAAGTGTGAAAGTACTATTGATACGAGTGGGATTCAAGGTAAAAGTGCAGGTATGCTTTCCTGGAAGAAGATCAAGAGCTGGGGAAAACTCCGTCCCAGGAGAAGCAGTGAAGAGCACTTTTCAATAGTGGTTTTAAGGCCTGGACCACAAACTGCAGGCAACATCGAGAAAACCCGCTCATCTTCACAAACAAACAATAGCATAAGAAATGAGGTCCCGACTGTTAGAGAGCCGCACTTTCCATTTCAAAGTTTGATAAGGAAAATGAGGAATGCTACCGAGCTAAGCAGAACAAAGAAGGGACAGATGCCTAAATTTTCATTTGATCTTGAGAGGAAAGGTGATGCAGGTGAGCACGATGGTCTCCAAGTGAAAATCGGATGTGAATCTGCTACAACAGGCAGAGTTGCTCGTACGGGAAGTGATAGAGATCACAAGGAAGGAAACTTCAATGTTGATGAAGCTGGGATGCATCTCCCTATGCCATTAAGTAAAGATCTGTATAAAAAAGGTCATGATGAGCAGTCGATTGATACTGCAAGGAAGTCACTCTCTTTGCCTGAGCAAGACTTGTTGTCCTTCCCCATTTCTGGGAGAAAAGAGGAAGTGGGGTTTTTTACTGCTCAGAAGAGGTTCGGCTCCTACAGCAACTATCTAAACAATCAGAACAGACTCAGGATTCACAAGGAAAAAGAGAATAATGTTCCAAGTCCACCAAGGTCAAATGAGGAGGTCCCTACGCTGAATGATCATACTTGCAGGAATCCAGATGATCTGTCTAATCATGCTGAAGCAAACTCAGAAATTCAAGAGAAACTTCTTGAAACCGAAATGCATGAAATTGCCCCTTTCCCTATTGATTCAGTCTCCGAAGGTATATCTGCACCTTGCGAGCTTAGTCAAGCTCCTTCTAACCCCGCACATCTCGGCATTGCTGAAGTATCTGTTATTGCAGAAACAACAAGTAATATGCTCCCAAATAGCGTCGATCCTAAAGAACCTGCGGCATTGAATTGTGGGCCATATTGTTGCGCTAATCAGAGCACCAATGAATCGGTAACACTTTCTCTTGTCAACTTTAGTCACCAAGTTGTCGACTCCATTGTTCTACTATCGCCTATATGTCTTTTTCTCTTCCATGTTCTCTTTACAGTTCTTACAGTCATTTTAGGATATTTCATACAGCTCACAAGTTTGCATCTTTCGATATTTTTAGGATTCACCTGTACAAAATCTACCGGAAACTTCTTCTGTGGGTGATTCCTTATTAAGATCTATAAATGGCCAGAACGCAGATGATGAGATTACTTCCAGCACTACTGTGAGCTCGGATAGAACCGTATCTGAACCGGGTAGGATTCATCATGGAAAAAAATAAATTAACCTCATATAGTTCTTGTTTTCTTTTTATTCGTATTCTGTTTCATTGACCAAAGTGTATTGTGATACTTGCAGCTGATCTACCGTCAGGGTCACCCGAAATTGCTTTAGTGACATCCCCACCAGAGACCAAATTTTCTACCAATAAGGCTGATGTTAAGCTCGGACTGACATCTGAGTACGTGAGGTCACTTTTGATAGCTTCAGGTTTAACCTGGAATGACCTCCTGGTGAAGTACCCCCGAGTCGGACCAATTTCTTCCACCATCTTTATTTGGTGCAATGGAGACGCAGCAAGATCGGCCCGGCATCGATCACGCGCTCCTCTATGATTACGTTGATGAAATCCTCCAAGAAGTTGCATACCATTGGTATTATAGATTTCTTGGACTAAATACCAAGATGGTTCCACTGGATGAAAATGTGGCTTCTGAGGCGATGAAATGGATCGATTGGAACCTTGTTCTCCAAATAGGGCCACGCGCTGGGGAGCAGCTCATCGAAAAGGACTTGGCAAACCCTCGAGTTTGGTTGGACACTCGAAAGGATGCCGAAGGCATTGTTAGCAAGATGGCAGAGAGCATCCTGGAGGATATAATAGAGGAGACGGAGTAGAAATGCAAATATGAAGACAGATCTTTCGTACCGAGGATTAAATGATGATCGGGAATCCTGCGAAAAAGCATTGGCTGGCAGTGAATTTCCCTGTGGCTATGTTTCATCATGTGTGAAAAAACTCGAGATGGACAGAGAACCTGGCGAGTTTTGTCCTAGAGCCGATGATTCATCTGTGGCCCTGTCAAGCTCACTTGACGTATCGAAGTTACATATACTCACACATTGTCCGCCTGCAAGTCTTGATAAGAATCTCCTTGTTGCTTTTGCTAGGATCTGGTATACTGTGATTAGTAATGGGAGTTAAATAGTTCTGCGATGATTGTAGGAAATGGGACTACCCGGATAGTCAATTTGACTTATTCAATTGTGGTAAACTAGAATTAACCTAATCCTAAATCTTAGTCCTGAAGTCAACTGGTGTTTGGAGAAAAGATCCAGAAAACACCCAAGTGAATGTGTCTTGGTGTTTGACCAAAAAAAAAAAAAAGTTGTCTTGGTGAACATATCGATAGTCTCATTAGTCACGGATGCCTGTGCGTGGTGCTTTCATGAACAATATTATTATGTTCTATTTGGATAGCACTTTAATTATCGCAATGAATAATTGTACCGCCATTATGACGCACTCCCATATTATCCGGCAGCCATTGCAACGAATGATAACTCGATGTCGTATCAACGAGAATTCGATATTATGCTTCTAAACAAGAGCGAGTGGCAGTTTTCTGTTTCTTACTATCCTACGAGATTGAGTTGTCCAAAAAGAAACACTAGTCTATGATGGACCGACCATCTTGAGAGTCTTAAGCCCGGTCAACATTACAGTATGGAATAAGCAGTCAACACTAAGGTTTTTTTTTTTTTTTTTGGTCGAACAGTCAACTCTAAGGTTGAGTGAGCTAAAACGTGGAAGCTATGAAACAATGTACACTTAGACATAGCAAAGAATCCAGAGGAGTATAGCACAAATTCATTATACAATGTATATTTAGTATTTATATTTAGTACATATTTTTGTATATTAGCATAGTTTACTATTTAATAAAATTTTATTAGAGAATGATGGAAAGGAATAAAAGAAATAAAAAAATAAAAGAATTAAAAAAGAGGGGGAAATAATTAAAATTAAGCAAATAAAAATGTGAATTAGGTAAGAGTGTTTCGAGAGATTCTTATCATTTTCATTTGTGCAATATTTTGATTCATTTACACCGATATACTTAAAAAATATATATACGTTGGTCAAGTCGTTATTTTGTTGGCTCAAGTTGATAGTCACGATTCATTCTTCCTAGGATTTTATTATATAATATCCCTTTGTTTAGCGAATCGCAATAATAAAGCTGAATATTTTCATATCATATCCAATTCATTATTTGGTAGGAATTGCATATCGGTGCGAAATGAACCTCGAAAATGCACAAACAAAAATGATAAAAAAACCTCTCATGAATCACCGCTAAATAAACCTGATTGAAGGAAGGTCATAACTCAATGGCATACTCATGGAAGTCAACACGCTTGACTCCACAAGGTTTGGACAAAGAGCTGTGTCCATGGCGACTTCGCGAGGTTCAGACCAAAAGTTCTGTCCGTGTTTAAACCACAATATACGTGTGAATATTGGTTTTTTATTACGTGAATATGATTAAAAACATGATTTGAAGAACGATTTTGAAAAAATTTTCATTTGCAAGGCTGAATAACTGGGAATTAGATTTTCCATAGATTACCTTCATAAGAATATCTTCTTTCCTGCCACGTGTCCACTAAAAAAAATCCCAATTTTATTCGACTTAAAAAAAAAATCCCAAATTTAGAAAGGTATTCCTACTTCCTTTTCCCCACTATTACAGACTAATGGCGTCACTTCCCGCCAAACTCCACTAAAACCCTAGCCTCTTTCTCTCTCCCTAAACCCTTCAAGGCCTGAGCTCCCGCCTCCTCCTCCTCCTCCTCCGCCGCCGCCGCCGCCGCCGCCGCCGCGAATTCCATAACCCTGCCCTCCTCAATATGGACGCCAAAGAAGGCAAATCCGACCTCGTCCTCATCCTCGACTACGGCTCCCAGTACACCCACCTCATCACGCGCCGTATCCGGAGCCTCTCGGTCTTCTCCCTCTGCATCTCCGGCGCCGCGCCGCTCAAGACCATCACCGGCCACAACCCGCGCGTGGTGATTCTCTCCGGCGGGCCCCACTCGGTCCACACGGCCGACTCGCCGAGCTTCCCCGAGGGGTTCGCCGAGTGGGCCGAGAGTAATGGGGTGCATGTGCTGGGGATTTGCTATGGACTGCAGCTGATTGTGCAGAGGTTGGGAGGGGAGGTTAGGGTCGGGGAAAAGCAGGAGTATGGGAGGATGGAGATCGAGGTGGAGAAGAATTCGGGGCTTCTCGGGACGAAGCGCGTGGGGGATAGGCAGACCGTGTGGATGAGTCATGGGGATGAGGTGGCGAGATTGCCCGAGGGATTTGAAGTTGTTGCACGGAGCCAGGAGGGGGCGGTGGCGGCCGTTGAGAGCCGAGGGAGGAGGTTCTATGGGCTCCAGTATCATCCTGAGGTTTGGTTTTGATTCTGTCTTTTGGTTTCTATTGTGAAAAATTTTGTTTTGCATTTGATTTATGGCGGTGACGGCAGTTAATTTTGCTTTGCTGTTCTTTTTGGTTTTCTGCTTCACGATGCAAAAGAATTTTCACAAAAGATTTATAAGATTTAATTGATGGAAACCTAGAATTTGGGTTATTGGTTCGTGAGTTCACTCCGGGTTTAATTAAGTTCGATTGAAGTGGGAGGCAGCTTCTTGTACAACCTAATTTGTGCAAATTTCATGTGAATTTCGTTGCTATCTTCCTCAAAATGAGAATTTTTTTCTTGTGTGATTTGGTTAATTAAAGCAATTAGTAGATATGACCGATTAGGCTTGAACTTGATGGTTTTCTCTTGCTGTCGAGTTGTGACTGGATTTTGAGATCGTCACGTCTCTCCTTATAAATGGTGGCTGTTGAATATGGTGCAGGTTACTCACTCACCTGAAGGAATGGAAACACTGCGCTACTTTCTTTTTGACATCTGTGGAGTCACTGCCGGGTGGAAGATGGAGAATGTAATGGATGAAGAGATTAAAGTGATAAAGGGCACAGTGGGGCCTGAAGATCATGTCATTTGCGCATTATCTGGAGGTGTTGATTCAACAGTTGCCGCAACTCTTGTTCACAAGGCTATTGGAGAGAGGCTTCATTGTGTTTTTGTTGACAATGGTCTTCTGAGGTGAGTTGAGCCCCCATTTCGGGGAAATCTTTTGTGTGTTCTTGCCATTTTATGTCCTCTGCCTTACTTTGTATCTTTGCTTCCTATAGGTACAAGGAGCAGGAGCGTGTCATGGAAACCTTTGAAAGAGATCTACACTTGTCAGTTACTTGCGTTGATGCTACTGAGCAGTTCCTTAGCAAGTTAAAGGGTGTAGAAGACCCTGAGGTTAAGAGGAAGATAATTGGAAAGGAATTTATTTGCATCTTCGATGCTTTTGCCCACGATCTGGAGAAGAAGCTTGGGAAGAAACCTGCATACTTGGTCCAAGGGACTTTATATCCTGATGTGATCGAATCATGTCCTCCCCCAGGGAGTGGAAGGTCACACTCGCACACAATTAAGAGTCATCACAATGTTGGAGGACTTCCCAAGGATATGAAATTGAAGCTGATCGAACCGCTTAAGCTTCTATTCAAGGACGAGGCATTATTTCTTCTTGGCTCGTGGATTGTCCTTAGTTTTGTTCTGACTTGTCTGGTTTTTAACCTGCTTTATTTATCTCTCTTAAGGTTCGTCAACTTGGAAAGATATTAGATGTTCCTGAAGGATTTCTTAAGCGTCACCCATTTCCTGGTCCTGGCCTTGCAGTTCGAGTTTTGGGTGACATAACTAAAGATAATGCCTTAGACATCCTTCGCCAGGTATGTGGTGTTAGGCAGGTCAGAAATGCTTCTCCACTTTATTCACATCAAAGGCATAACCTTTGTCTTCTTGTTTTGTTTTCTAAAGGTGGATGAAATATTTATTCAATCAATTAAGGATGCTGGACTTTATGATACAATTTGGCAAGCCTTTGCTGTGTTTCTTCCAGTAAGGTCTGTTGGAGTTCAGGGTGATCAAAGGACACATTCTCATGTTGTTGCTCTTAGAGCGGTAACAAGTCAAGACGGAATGACAGCAGATTGGTAAGCAGTCTGTTCCTTTAGGGCATGTCGTACTTCTTTCTTGTCTTTGGAAAAGAATGTCATCTTGCCAGGTTGTATTGTGGGAAGCTCGTCTCTAGGATTGAATAATGACTTGTAAAGTCCACTAACTATGTCGGCATCTTTTGCATTTTTGTTGCTCTGATATTTATTGTTCTAGATCTTTTACACGTGTATGCATGTTTCACCAATTTCTTTCCCTTTTTCTTGCTTATCTGGATGACAGTCTTTATTAAAGGGCATTGGGGCCCCGTATCACCTGAGTCTTCCTTTTGATTTTTTCTTTTCGAATGCTGAGTGCTTATATGTCAATTACATACAATTTCAGGTATCAGTTTGATCACAAGTTCCTTGACCACGTATCACGAAAGATATGCAACAGTGTCCGAGGTGTCAATAGAGTTGTTCTGGACATCACATCGAAGCCTCCATCAACAATCGAGTGGGAGTGATACCATTATGCATGGAACTTGTCTGGATTCATAATATTTATGATCAGATTTGAATGCTGATTTTTGGGACATAAATTTTCCAAGTAACTAGGGAAAATTTATGTGACGTGCTCTCATGCTCTTGGAGCTAGAGTTTTGAGATGGTGTAGGGAAATGGCACAAAGCCCTAAAAAAAAATCTTTGGTATGCATAGTCTTTATAACTTGTTGCTGGTACTCTGTTGATGAAATGGCAGATTGGTTTGCTGAACTCTTATCCAGATATGTGGTGCATATTGCAAGGCGCATCTACCTGATTTTAAAATAACATTGAGGCGTATGTGCGTTACTGATAGAAGCTTGTCTGACTACTAATTATAATACAGCAATACTAAAGGCTTTACTAGGACCAAAACCTGCTCTCATCCTCTGTATTATTGCTGTTGAGATAGGGGTTGAACTCTTTTCTACATTTTTTATCCTGGCAAATCTTATTGCTTGCTTTTTTCAGTGATAGCACAGTGTATCCTTGGCTATTTTTATGGTGGGTAATCAGTATGACCTGTCCCTACCACTATTGTGTTAATAGTGAACTTCGCTAAAGTTTCTCCTTTTGAAGTAGTGAAAAAAACTGACAGTAACTAACTCTCATTCCATTTATGACCCCTGGTCTAGGCTACAAATTATGGTAGCCTTTGTGGTTTTATTCCTACCACGTGATGTTGGAGTGTGGCAATTGACGACTTGAAAGGTTTTAATGATTGCTCATCATTATTGCGTTTGAAACTTACATAAAGCAACGAATGACAATTTTGATACATAAAATTCTTTTCTTGGGTACCCTACTCTATAAGTAGCCAACCCTATGTGCCTACATTCCTAGCTAGCTGAAGTACCCGTGTCATCTTCTATTGTAATAATGACCAAATCGAAAACTTCCATTCAACTTCCTGTTCTTGATTTGTCTCAACCTGTAGAGTTCACCTTCCTCTCTACACTCTCTCAAGCATGTCAAGAATGGGGATTTTTTTATGTTGCCAATCATGGTATACCTGAAAGTATATTCAGTGAGCTTTGTTTGCTATCGGAGCATATATTCAGCCTTCCCCAGGAATTGAAACTTAAACTAGGCCCATCATCATCAGTCCAGACCTATACTCCGCGTTTTATAGCGTCTCCATACTTTGAAAGTTTGCGAGTTTCTGGACCCAACTTTATGGCCTCTGCAAAGGCTTCTGCTGATGAACTTTTTGGCTCACAAAATCGTGAAATAAGGTAACTTAAGTTCCACCTTTGGTCTTTCTCTGCCTTTTTCTCATGCACTATTTTGTTTTTGAATTTGGTTTCTTTGTTTTTGTTCTGCCAGCAATGTTTTGCATGAGTATGGAAGCAAGATGATTGATGTGTCAAAGATAGTTATAGAAGTTCTGTTGAAGTGCTTGGGCGATGATTATGAAGGGAAGTATTACAAGACAGAATTCAGCAATTGTCATGGTTATTTGAGGATCGTGAATTATTCCCCACCTGAAAATGTAAAAGAAAAAGAGGTCGAAGGACTTGGAATGCATACTGATATGAGTTGCATAACACTGGTATATCAAGATGAGATTGGTGGGCTTCAGATGAGATCCAAGGAAGGGGAGTGGTTGAATATAGACCCTTGCAAGGGATCTTTGGTGGTTAATATTGGAGATCTGATGCAGGCTTGGAGCAACGGAAGGTTTAGGTCATCTGAACACCGAGTTGTTCTTAAGCAACCAGTCAACCGACGTTCTCTGGCTTTCTTTTGGTGTTTTGAGGATGAGAAGGTGATATTGGCACCTGATGATGTTGTGGGGAAAGGTAACGCAAGGATTTACAAGCCATTCGTCTGTGCTGACTATCTGAAATTTAGGGAGAGTAATGAGGAAGGGAAGTTTGAGAAAGTTGGATACACTGTCAAGGATTTTGCAGGTGTTAAAATTCAAGCAACAGTCACTACAATGCTATAAGTACTGTTTAACATGTGAGATGTGATTCTGTTGGCTGAATTTGCTATTGATAATCATATGTTCCTGGTTTTGCCTACTCTGCCGCCAAAGATGGCAGATGATAGAGAAATTGCTCTGCAGTAATGTTCAGATTGCTTCCACTCCTTCCTGCCCCCCCTTTCCTTGTTTCAATAGCAGTAATTAAGATTGTCTCTTTGTATCTGGAATTGGTGTGGTTTTGTTTTATGAATTGTATCAGTGTTTGGCTTATACTTGACATGGGAAGAGCAGGAGAGCGATGTCCATTGAAACTAAGTTGTAGCCTTGTAGGGGATTTTGTGCCAAATGTGCTAGTTGCTAGTTTGAAAGGAGAAAAGACGAAACATGTACTGTTGATATTGCATTCTGTTGAGAGGGAATTCAACGAATGCAGTTTATCTCTTGTGCGCTTGGATTATTTATTATTTATCTAGTGGAGGAAATGGCCCTACACTTTTTCGCTTGTTTTCCTGACGTACTTAATTGCTTTAGCGGTGGAGCTTTAGTGATAATGTGGCATACTCATTCTGCACGCCCTCCTGAAGCATCTCTATTTTGAAAATGGTCAAGAATTATGTGGTGTAGCTAAAATTCGAAGTCATGGGGTGTTGGTCCTTGTGGGAGTGGCCGATGATCATTATTGAAGGTTGTCTCACAGAGTTCTCGTAGGACAGGTGATGGTGATTGTATTATGATCTGGAACTTCTTGCTTCATCACTATTGGAATGAATTGCAAATGCTAGTTCTTTCTTCACTGACATTGCTTTCTGCAATAGCACTTCAAGATGTTGAGCTAGAGCAATACTCCTCGAGGGTGTGGCTACTGAAGCATTGGCTTTCTCGATCCCTGCTGCCCTGCCCTCCTTTTGATTGGCGATTTACCTATTTCTAACTTGCTAGATTCTACTACTGTCCTCTTGATCGTACAACTTTGTTAGCCACAAAAGACATTGCACCCTTCATGTGTCTGCAGTTTCCATATGGTGGGGCACGAGTGAAGTTTCTGGGAGATTTGTTTTAGAACTTCACGTAGAAATGTTCCCGTAAGTATGCCTTTTTCCCCCCTCTTCAATATCCACGGTGGGAAAAAAATATAATTCAGAAGAATCTAGTGTGGTAATTTAACATATCGCAACACTATAATCTCTCCGCCTGCGTACTAAAGTTGCTTACTCCCAACTGTTTCTGTTTATAGTCGGTTGCCTCGGCAAAGGTTTCGTCTCTCATGTCTATCACACCGTATTTTTTCTTAGCTGCTTCCTGCGGGAAGCAGGAATTTTCTTTCCCAGATTACTTGGTATATGAAGTAAGTACTGTGAAGGGAAACAGTACAGACCATCTCAATGATGTTCTTAGTTGCATGCTTATGTCAAATGAACCGGCGATTTCCCGCGTTCTGGAACTAGTCTGTAATTGGAGTAATTTCAATTATCGGATTATGGTAATGAAGCAGGGACAAAGGACGGACGAGAAAATCACCGGCTAAATTTAAGTTTGGCCCCTACTTTTTCTGGTTCACCTGATGTGCATAATGATGGACATGAGGAAGAACTTTAATCAAACAATAGTGCTGCTACAGTACCAAAAATATTTGCTTTAACCTCATCAAGATGGCCTTGTCCATCTTTTTCCACACCGGGGTCTTGATTATGTCTGCTGGAGGTTTTTGACTACTTCAAGCCGATCTTTGCATAAAGCAATGACACTTTACTTTACTGTCCAATTAAAGGAAGGAGGGCTTTACTATAGAATATCATCAGCCCCAATCATCTTCTTTAGGTTTAGTATTCATGCTCCATCTCCAGTGCATTCGCCTCTCTCTTTGGTTTGTCTTTTTTCTCGATGTTTCTGCCCTTTGTCCAATTGTGAAAAGCAAACTTGCATTAGTTTAAAGTTTAATGCCACGAAAAACTCTAACTTGATACACTCATGATAAATTTATTCCAAATTAATTTTGTTGACTATCAAAAATCTTAAACTAGTATAGATAAATTTATCCTATATTAGCTTTCATTAAATTTTATCATCAAATTACCGAGTTGGATGACACGTAGCAATTGATGGGTGTATCGTTTGAGGTTTTTGGTGGCATTAACCTAATTTAACAAAAACTAGCAAAAAGTAAATTTATCACATGTGTATCAATTTGAAATTTTTTGTTGTTAGAAAATCGGTTTGAGAAAAATTTGTCACATGATGTACATAGATTTTTTGTAGTCGGAAAATTAGTTTGAGGTAAATTTATCACACGTGTATCAATTTGAAGTTTTTTGCGATATCAATTCTTTATTTTGAAAAGATTTTAGTGAATGCTTTTCTTTAGCCTCTGTTAAAGCGTGTGCTCAATGAGATTACGATACTAGACCTAAGTAAGTCTTTAAACTATTTCGTCCAAATTTAAGGACGTAAAGTTTGGGAGTATTCCCTTGAGTTAAAGGGATTTTTTTTTCTTTCAATTGGGGAGATGGGGAAGTAATTTCACGTCATCTTAGGATGACTACTTATCAAGTAGGATAGTATAGTAGCGACCCATGCGTGAGGTGAGTTATTGGAGTTTGGCGTCGGCGATGTCGGTCTGTACTTTGCACAATGCTTATTAACCAGCTTACGGATACTGTACCCCCGGTTAATAAGCACTGTGCATGTGCTCAATGAGATTACGATGTGAGTGGCCGAAAAGGATGAGACTAAAATACGATTTATGGACGAACACATCTTGGAAGGAGCTATCTTTCTCGCCTTTCCATAAAGCCTCCATTATAATATTTTACCCCCTCCACTTAGCCCTAGTCTTGATGCTTTTTCCAGAGTCTCTGGTTCTTCCTCTCATTAACTTCTAGTTTTTCCCTCTTTATTTTTTGTGAGTTGGGTTTCTGATTGTTTCACCTTCTCAAGCAAAGATGCATTGCATGATGGGTAATTTCTCTGTAATGTCAGCTCTAATATGACAAAGCCTGACAGGGGTTGAAGTGGTTCTTCCTCCAATTCTCTGCTCAAAATACATCAGTGAAAGCTCATTAGAAGGAATAGACACTGATCTGAGATAGGCACACATCTTCATTCTGGCCCTGAAAGAATGAACTCAATATTTCCGAAAAATGCATTCTCGATTTATTAGACTATCCCATCAGGAAGAACATCAGTATCGACTTCTCAAAATGATTCTGTTTTTTCAACCGGTCGAGCTATCCTAGGGATGTCAGTGAGTGAATGATGAATGATCTTCAGCATTTCTGAGCGACTCCCCAAAGCGCTTGTTTGACCGATGCAGCGGTCGTTTTTGTTGTTGTTGATCTCTGCAGCTGCAATACGATAATAGAAGATGTTAATCCTTGCTGGGGGATCGGTGGTTTATTTTGCTACCTGTCTTATTATCTTGGCATTTTCTGGACTAAACATGAAAGTACATAATGTCGCAATCTAATCCTGCTCTATACCTTGGATTTGATGGTCACGGAAAGAATACCATCGCTGGTGGATGACTGAACCGAGTGAGAATCCAAACTGGAATGGCTTAAAGCTTCAATTATCTCAAGGATTACTCCTTCCCTCCAAAGACACCTCATCTCAATTACAACGCCCTTGTCATTCACACTAACACTTAAGTTATCGATTGGACCATCTCTGAGATAATCGGAATCTGCATCTGTCGTGTCATAGTTGTGAGCTTTCCTTTTTTTAGCTACTGGCTGCTTGCCGAGACCCGTCCTAGGATTGCCACAGTCATCAGATGTCCTCTCTGTACTTTCTTGGGGTTCTCCTCCGGAGATTGCCAATAATTCACTCGATGTCCTGCTCGACTCCAATTCTTCCACCCTTCTCTGAAGCTCCTTTACATACTCGATTGTGTCGTCTAGTATCGATACTTTGTCAACCTGGATCACGCGATACCGCAACATTCATTCGAATGACTTAGCTAGTGCCAATAGAATGATGAAGAGATCATTGTCTTTCCATGTTAAAAGGCATATAAATGTACGTACCTTTTTCACTGATGGGACGATTGCGTTAAGAACACAAAACTGCTCGCTTATCTTATCATTTTGCCTACTTCCAGATAGAGTATGTTCTGGACTGAGTTCATCTTTCAAAGCCATCCAATTCCCATCTTTCTTGCAACTTACTCCTGAAAAGTCGAGCATGCTCCTTGCATGCAGCTGAGGTACTTCAAGCAAGATCCTCTTCAGCAACTTCTGCGGAACACCTTTTGCTCTCTGCCATTTGAGCTGTCCTTTCTTCCAACCTATGAAACTTGACTCTGGTTCACCCCATTCACAGTGAGGTCTTGACCTTAATTCGTTGGAGGTATCCAGTACGGATGAAAGAATGGTCCGGTGGTGCAAACCATCCCCTCGAAGGTCGACCCTGTGCAGTTCTTCGTTATTGAATTCTTGAAGGTCTTCTAGCCAATGATCGTTGGACTTCTCAAGATTAGGAATTGAAATGGAAGTTCCAGTTTCTAAGAAGGATTGCGAAATAGAGTCTCTGGAATTTCCGGATTGATGGATGCGGTAACTGAGCTCATCTTTCTTGATATGCCAACTTTGTAATTGAGAAGCAACCTCATTTAATTCTCCAATAATACAAGAGTAGTCAAGTTGTTGGTTCGGCTCAAGCCCATTCGAACCGGTATTAAGTGAAGTTATTCCTTCCTCTGCTTCTGCTGAAATCAATTCGGTGTCGAAAATTGCTCGATCAAACAATTTACTTCTATTATCTCTAGCACAAGGGTCAGGTTTCTCAGAGCCTTTTAAGTCTGAAGACTTCAAGAGGGATGTTTTGACATGTCGAATGAGATTAGGATCTTCCAAGACCTTTCGAAACAGTTAAAAACGAAAAATAAGGAAACTTGGTTTAGATTTCCTCTGCATTTGCAGCTTCAAAATTCTGAAGAAACCATACTGAAGAGTTGCGACGCTATACCAGTTCGGTTGTGCCGAGCTCAATGATGCCATCCAAAAAAGGAAGCACACAACAGTCTGAAAAGCGAGAAAGAGGATATAAGGAGAGTTATCTAGTCAAGAAAAGACTTTAAAACTGTCCAAATTACAAAGCAGTGGTTCTTCTTCCGTGTTGGAATCGTTTCATTGTCGATGGTGCGGAATCCAAGTGAAAGCAATCAAAAGTTAGCTGGTAACATTTTGTGAACAAATATAATACCTGAATTGATGCGCTCTGAAGAATATGGTCGTTGAATCCCCGAATCACAGGAAAATATCGGCACAGTAAGGGAATGTCAGATTCCACCAGCCATCATAAGTGCATAGGCCATCAAATGATGACAAACTTTTAACATTTAACACTGCTTCTCAAGTAAGATCATCACCAACCTTAGCAAGCAGAGACCGACTGAACACTTTGCTATCTGCACAGTGTGCATTGCATAGCCAAATCAGTTTACCAGTTGCTAAACTTTGTCCCGGCAAACTGCAGGTTAATGAAGTGAAGAATCATTATTCGCGAACGGGTGAGAGTAGAACCCAAGCTGCTCGCAAATTGGAATAGGAAAGAGAAAAAGTCATAACACGGTGTCGAAAGGTCTAGGTATTCAATACTTGTGAGAAAGGAATTTACCATTGGCCAATGTTGAATATGAAGGACATACAAACCAAGTAATACCATTCTGTATCGGCAAGATCTTCTGGGGACAATGCAACCGAAGGCCTTCTACTAGGTCGTGGATTGGATTCACTGCCTGAGAGGGATTCATATAGTTCTCTTAGCTGTTCACTTCTATGCGAGTCCATATGGTCTCCTCCACCGAGCTCTATAGCTTGTGTTGTCCTCCTGGTCTTTATGTCGCCATTATAGTACCCACCACCCCATTCCAGTACCCTGCGTGAAACTCAAACATTTTTCAGCTAGAAGAAACATGATGAGTCTCAAACCACTATAATTCTCATCTCTCAAGGCAAGCCAAGAAAAGGCTAACTCAGAACCAAAAATTGGTTAAATATCTGCTGAACTGTTAATATTCATATTCTGCATTAAGAACCACCTACATGCGCACATGCGTACCTGGTGACGCAGAGGAAGATTCTGATCTTGTAGGCATGACAATTGCAATCATGAACAGAAATTCAAGAAGCTAATCTGTATACGAAAGAACCTAAGCAAGCCAATATGAATGCCAAATAAGGGAAAAGCCAAGCTGATATGACCATGGGAATGCAGCTCTAAAACTGAAAAACGAAAAAGCCGGCGGTTGGAATCAATAGTGATTGCATTACAGATTCAGTGATCTAACCTCTGAGTTAAGCGGGCAAGCACCGATATTCAAATCCTAAACTAGACCTACTAACTGCATTGACTCTCTGAAATTCAGGGCAACAAGCAACCTCAGATAGAAGCTTATGCATAAAAAATATTTCACAACAAAAATGTACAAGAGCAGAGATGTGGCTGGTAGCATACCCTGGTTGTGCAGCTGGAATTGACCAGAAGATTGCATAGGTCCATTGGATATTCCTCACAGCAAGAGCAAGCTGTTCCTTTAAGTGCTCTCTGATTGTCCCCTGGTGTTGGACTCCAGCTGAGATTTCCAACATTTTCTCTTTGACACCCCCACACCCCCACAAACCAAAAACAAATAAATAAAAATGAATATGAAATTCCCAACCTCAATTAACCCAGATGCGTATATGAATGTGAAAAATTTGTTCTTCTGTCTCCTTCACTCTCCACACCAGAAAACATTGTTTTTTCACTTCTTTCTTTTGCCCTTCATTCTATGCAAACGAAGTTTTTTCAGTTACCACAAATGCGTATAATCACCTCAGATTGTGTAATGGTGGACCAGAAAGGCAATGACACAGGTAGCTTTCAAAAGCTGAGCTCGGTTACTAAATTCCCAAGAAACAAAAGTTTTTTTTTTTTCTAAACCAGGAATGGGATAGGAAGAAAAAGTAAGAAAGGAAAAACAGAAAAATGGAGAAAAGAAACTATATCTTCTCACAGGACAATGTTCTGGAAACAAGATCTCATGCTGAGTTACGAGGCCTCATCAAGTCAGACATACTCAAGATAAGGCACAGCCATTAATGGTGGCAGAGCAGCAGGGGGTGGGAGAAGTAATGGACGAACTGAAGATCGCTTAGCCTTTTTTTGGAGTTGTTGAATTCTGAAAACCAAGTTGAGAACCAACCCAAGATCCAATTCTTCTTCACGAGGCAAAAACAAAGAGGAGAAAAAACAAGGGGCAAGAAAATGGAACTGAAACACTTGGCCCTACAACGAGACCCCGGTCACTCGCTCACTCTCTTTCTTTTGACGATGGTTTCGCTAGTCCTTTCCCACCGCCCAAAACGCAATAAAGAGAAAAAAGCAAGCTCATTCGAGAGAGAGAGAGAGAGAGAGAGCTTCAAAAGTTAGAACAGAAGTGAAGACCATTTACGTACATGTTGAAGCTTTGGAGTTCTCAGAGTCTCTGAAGAGAGAGATGGAGGTGGCGAGACCTACGGGGAAGGGTGGTCCGATGAGCATTTAAGGCATTTGCAGAGAGCCGTGATGATTTAATTTTTTTAATTTTTTTTTTTGGTCGTACAACTTTTGGATTTGGGTAAGTGGGATTTGGTAGATTATAACAAGCAAAAGACCAAAAATAGATTGGTCGTAGATCGAGAGCATGTCGCGTGTGTCGGTTTGCTACGTCCCGAAGCCGCTCCATCCTATTCTCCAAATTCAAGTCATACATATAAGATCCGACTCAACTCAAAGGCGTGTGTTCATTCGAGCGAAAGAATCTTTTGCGAAATTGAATTTTCGGACTTTTACATGTTTGGTTTACTGAAAATTATCGAGATTGACAGAAGACCATCTAAGATTAAAGAAAATAACGCATGCTTAGAATTGGGAAAATGAATTCCCTGATCTGAAAAAGAAGAATATATTTTTCTGAATAATAATTTCCTAAAAAGCATTTTCTTTTATCATGAAATTTTTCTCGAAACAAATGCCTCCTAAATGTAGATGAGACTGGGAAAAACCGAGTTCCCACAAGGGCATATGTGACAATTTTTGCATAAGTAGGTACGGTGAAAAATCCGAAGTCCTTAACTTAAGTTGAATTACGGATGAAAATCCCATCTAAAAATTTAAGAAATAGATGAAGGGTGATTATACTTACTTACATTATAATTGTCGCAATGCCCCTGTTTTACGTGCGTTCCTTATTGTGAGCTCGACACGAGGAATGAGCTTGAGAGAAGAGCGCCGGGATTCGAACTACTTGGCCCGAGCTTCGATGCCATATTAAGTTCCAATCCAAAAGTTCAAGCCAAAAGGTTGATGTGCCTGTATATTACAAACTCGGACAATTGAGTTCTATTAATTTCTTGAAGCCATGGTATATCGAGTGAGTTTCGTAATTTGAATTTTCTGTATTGCAACTTGGGTTTCTCAAGATTCGAAAGCATCAAATAGAGTAATGAAAAACAATTTTAGCTGCCGGCATTTTTATGAAAGTATCTGCTGGACTAAACGAAGAATTTGGAGGTGATTCCACAGTTTTGCCCAAGTGCAATTGAATCGCTCTCAGACTCATCATGCCCTTCCCAAATCCTTATCATTTCTAACATGGCACAAAATCCTCGAAAAGGCGGATGAGGCTGTTTTCGTATCGATGTCTTTACTCCGACGGTATATCCTCTGATTATTATTATTATTTTCTCGAGAAAATGACTCTCGAAGAAGCTACTAGAATCCGAAAGAGTCGAAGTCGTTTCGACGATGATCAGCTCGACCTGCCCGCCGGTCGTCTTCGACTACGCTTGTCCTAACTCCTGAGGATTAACGAGACGCACGCTAGGAGTAACGAAATTGGCAACTGGTTTGGGAGAGGCGGTCGTACATATCACGAACGCCATTGCATCATCACCAGTGCCCCTTTTGACCCCCAAAAAAAAAAAATTAGTAATATTCGTTTTGACCAGCCTCGAAGTAAAATTTGTTTGCGAAGGTTCCACATTGGAGGCGTCCCAAGCAGCTTGTTTTAGACGGATTGTAATTACCATCCAACGATTATTACTATCCACGGAAGAGATTTAAGGGTTTTCACGGCAAGTAGTGCTTGGACGCCTCCAACGATCATCGATTCCTCGATCAAAAACGATTATGTAACAGTACTCAATCCATCGTGAAATTAACATCATGTTGTAGAATTAGAATTATTATAGGGTCTATTCTTTCAAGAATTTGCAGCCCACAATATGTTGTTATTTTCACGGTTATCCAAATACCGTTATGCTAGCAAAATCATCCCTCAATTTCTATCGCCGGCGATCACCAAAAATTTTCCAAACAAAGTAATTTGAGAAAAGAAGGGCATGATACAAGAGATGCTTTTGCTGAAAATATGTCTCAAGTTTGAGTTCGAAAGAAAATTTTTCCTAGCTCAAGTAGTTTTGCCATTCGAGTTGGTTTCCTTTTTCGAATTTAGCTCTTATCTGTACATATATGTTGGGAGTATCTTCCTCGTGAAGAGCACCACCATCTTTTTCAACCTTATCGGCGAGGCCGTCCCTCGCCCGGATTTGGCGATCATACTCAACATCGTCATCATCGCTAGCCCAATTCTTTGCCAATTTGTCTTCGTCCTCTTCGTATGCTTCTTCGAATCGTGTGCTCTCATGGACAAACTCTTCTTCTTCTTCTTTGGAAAAAGAACCAGCCGTTTTCACAAGAACAGGCTGTGTTCTTTAGTTTTATAATGGGATAAGTGCATTAGAAGTCCTAAAACTTATCACGAAAGTGTAATATCACACGAAAAATTGGATTGCCTTCTTTTTCGGGCCAAGAACGTTGGCAGTTTTTCATATGCTTCAGTAATTTCTTAAGAATTAAATATCTTTGTTTACCTAAAGCTTCTAGAGGAGTAATGCGCAGATTTATAATTAAAAGTGTTTCTTCATTGATAAGTATAGCAACACTATTTTTCTTAGCTTTTCCTAAAACTAAAAAAAAATATTTAAATTGCAAAAAAGAGAATTATATACACGAATTTATGTATCAATATTTACATAAAGTTTGAAATATATCGCATTCAAAATACATAAGATATGAATTACGCATAATCTCTCTTGGATGAATTTATTTTACGAATGTATTTGTGATTCTCTTTTTACTTTCCTATAAGATTTTTCGCATTGGTGTTTTCGTGGACGTGTCGATGGAGCTAAAAGAATTGAAGAGTTATTCTTGTCTAGTTTTCTTTTGCTTTTACCCACATTGGTTTACGCTACTTTTACCAAATTTTTTTACCGGCTTAGAAACCAAATAGAGAAGTCGGTAAATTAAAAAAAACCAAGTAAACATTGGTAACTTTGAGAATTGGTAGCTCAAAACTTGTTAATTAGTAGAAAAATTAACATAAAAATCCAAAAAAAAAAATATAAAAAATAAATATTTTTTTATAAAACTTTTTTTTTTTTTATTGGATCACTTAAACACTATTTTTTAAAAAAATAATTATTTAAGTGCAATTCGAAATTGACGGAATGTTTTATAATTGGCATTAAAGTGATCGTTTTTTTTTGATTTGTCATTAAAGTGATCGTTTTTGAATAATTTAAGTGTCCATTTTTTAAAAAATGATTATTCAAGTGCCAACTGTGAAGTCATCGAAATTTTCGTTGTTGGCACTAAAGTGATTATTTTTCCTCCGATTTTACTTAAGTAATCCCAAAAAAATTTTGGCATCAAAGACGTACACAAATATTGACACTTAGGTGTCATTTTTAAATCACTTGAAATTAAGTTTGTAATTTCATTTGACAATTGTTAAATTTAAGACGTAGTTAAGAAAGGTAATTTAAAGTTGACAAAGATCAGCAAAGTCAGCAGTTAAAAAAAAAAAAGATTTATATATAACTCACATGATAGTTGGTAATTAATTAGAGAAAAAAATGATAAGTTACCGTAATGAGGTCAGTAATTTACAAAAAGGATTCGGTAAATTGAGGTGTCACTAAAGAAATGCGTACAAAATTTTGTAATCAATAAGAAAGAGTTATAGTGCCAATGGTAATTTTTTTAAAATGATTATTTAAGTGCTGCAAAAAAACTTGGAACAAAAAGAACATAAGTGTTTGGTAAATACATAAAGTTTATGTTCCCGAAATATTAAAAAAAAGAAATACGTTTGACACTAAAAAAATTGTTCCTAATTTTTTCATTTAATTAAGGGGACTATATATATAGATATATATTAAAATTAAGAGCCTTTATTTTTTAGCTTACTAAATCAAATTAAATCTCGGTTATTCAATTTACTAAATCAAATTAGACCAATATATGTATAAGTAATTTATGCATGATTTATCAAATTACAAAATGGACGAGTCAACATATTAAAAAATAATAACATTTAAATAAGGATAAAATATTAACTTGAATTGAAGTTTGTAATTTCATTTAACAATTGTTAAATTTAAGACGTAGTTAAGAAAGGTAATTTTTAAAGTTGACAAAGATCAGCAAAGTCTAAAAGTAGTTAAAATGATTTAAAATGAAATTTTTAGCCAATTTAGGATTATGCTCAATGAAAAGGCATGTGGTCCCAAACTGAATTTTTAAAAATTTAAGAAGCAAAAATGATAAGGGAATTAAAATAAAAATTGGCTTTTTTTCACATTTTTAATCATGATTATTAATATTTTTTTTTTTTTGCTATTTTTATAATTTAAAAAATGAAAAATAAGATAACATTTTTTGTTCAAAATTGGTTTCTAAGTCTAGGCCAAAGTTCTGAGATTAATTTTTAAATTTTTGAATTTTTTGTTTTTAATTAATTTTTAAATAAAATAATTAAAAAAAGTGGGTAAATTTGAGGCGTCTAAAAAAACAAAATTGTTTTTAAAAATGCAAAATACAAAAATTTGTAGTCAATAAGAAAGAGTTTATATTTACCCATCGCATCGCACAGGTTCTTCCAAAAAGACATAAGACATCGCCTTTGAATTGATCAAAAAGACAGAACAGTTGATACTACGATTTTCGTCTGATGACGCCCTTAATTATTTTTAAATCCGCCACCCAACCATCTGTTTTGAACAGACAATGGATGTATATTGGGCTTCGCTTAAAGCTGAAAGCCCATTCTCCGCTAAACATAAGAAAGATCGTTGCTGGGGAGTTGAGTTAAGTAGCATCCATCATCAACACGTGATACGACACGACGTGACACGCCGATACGTTATTATTTAAAATATAGAGAATTTCGACATGTTAAAACGCTTTGTATATTAATACATGATAATATATACAAATATCATTAGTGAGTTTCTTCTTTTTCTGTTAGGGATTTTTTTTTTTTTTTTGTCGAAATTGCTCATACTTCATTAATTCAAAACAAGTTCCTGAACATCCAAACATAAAATATCTAACGTAGATTGTTGGGGGGGAGGGCAAAGAAACCAATTAAAAAGGAGTTCATTTTATCTCTTGGCCTTCACCACCCAATCAGCAAGCCTATTAGCTTCTATTGGACAAAATTGCAGCCGCACAAAGCCAAGTCGGCCTAGCTTCCGTTAGTAATTCATGATTAGATTTTTTTATACTGACTGGATATATTCATTTTAGGGTGGCTAGATGTATGAATTAAATATATATTTTTTATAGATTTATATTTTGACCCCTAATTTATTGGAAATGCTTGTTGAAATAGCGTGTCAAGAAATCTGAACTTGAATATCGGCTGGCATGTCTAGAAGCATTGACTAATGACCATATATCGGTCGAATATCGGAGTGTGTTCAGAGTGTCGGAGAGTGTCCGGCACGATATGAAAGCCTCTGAAGAGTGTCGGTGCATCCTAGGACTTGAGGCGACTTCCTTTCCCTGAAAACAAAAATCTTAGCAATCGACAATCTGTCTATACTTATACTCCATCTTGTTTTCCTGGGATTCTCCGTTTCTTGGGGGACCAGAATGGGAAATTTACCCATTAAACCCAAATCATTGGGCCAACTTTATGAATGATTGCACAAAATGGGTTGGATTAATGGGTAATTTGACATTTCAGACCACCAGATTGTAGAATCCTACGACATCTATTGGTAATGCAGAATTCTGAACCAGATTGTACGAATCCTAGAAATAGATTCGTAATGCAGAATTCTGAAATAATTGTTGGTGGTCTGAAATGTCAAATTACCTCCCCATCGTGTTTCTGATGTTTTATGTTTCCTGGGAACATCCTTCCGCACAAGATAAACTAGACATTACAGCCGGCCGCTCTCAACCATGTCCTGCTGTCTTTCTTAGGAGCACACGGTTCGTCGAGCCTATTTCTAGGTTCCAAAAGAATCCCGCCGAGCGAGTGCACTTTTCAGCTCGTAAGAGTTGGGCTCACCGCGGCGATCGTCACTTCGCCACTGGAGCTTGGCGGTCGCACTGCCGTTTTCAGTTTTAATCGCGGAGCGGTGAGAATGATGGATCGAGCTCCCACATCCACATTAGTACTAGTCTTGATGATCTCTATGCTCAAGCCCTTTTCAGCTTTAGCCACCCACTTTAACAAAACATCTTTCGATTTCCCATCCTTTGGGTATGAGAGCCTCAATCTCTTACACACTCAGATTACCCTTGTGATGCCCCCTAACCTATATGTCAGCCCAATGCAGCCGAACCATGACCCGAGCGGGGATTGCGGGCAAGCTACGTATTCCGGGGAAATGCATCTTTGGGACAAGGCCACAGGGAATGCAGCAGATTTCACTGCCCAGTTTGTATTCGGCATGGAATCTCGAAACAGGAACACTTCTGGTGACAGGTTGGCCTTCTTTGTTGCTCCTCCGGGCTCGGTCGTGTCATGTGACTTGGGAGGAGAATATCGAGGTCTCCCCAAGGGGGTTCTTTCGTCGCGAACAGGGTTGACAGTTTCAAGAATCCCTGGGATGGGGATGTGCCGCATGTTGGTATAGACTTAAACAACATCAGGTCCGCAGCCAATGTCACCGTCACATGGTTGAACGAAACCATGGATGGCCGATTGGTTAATGCTTCGATAACATAAAACTCAAAAGGCGAAAAATTTGAGTGTTATCTTGGTGGATGCTAATGGGTGATTCCAGTAACTCAGTCTTCACTATGCCCCACTCGACTTAAGTGAGTATTTGCCAGAGTGGGTGGACGTTGTTTTCTCGGCTGCAACTGGAGCTGCACATGAGTCTCACATGGTCCACTCATGGGAATTTACCTCCAGTTTACGGCTCTGGCCGGAAAAGACTACTTTATCTTGGTTGCTGTGGCTAGCCATCGGCGGCATCGGTATATTGGCAGTGATCATTCTCGCTTCATTTGCTTGGGTACATTATAGGCCAAAAGGCAACCATCCATACCCGATCAATGATTTGCCAGAGGGAGATAATGGACCTAAGACAACGAGAAGAGGTGGAGGAAGCTGGCGATCGTAGCGTGAAATTAACTGAAGAGCTCGAGAATTTCTTTGAACCCAAGAAGTTCTCCTATGAAGAGTTGACAACCGCAACCGATTCTTTCGCAAAGGGCAGGCTCTTGGGGAAAGGAGGTTTCGGGATGGTGTATGAAGGGCACATTGGTCGCACAAGGATCACTGTGAAGATAATAAAACCCGATTCACACCAAGGGAAAAAGGAGTACGAATCCGAGGTGATGTCGTTAAGCCAACTTTGGCACAAAAACTTGGTGCAACTCATAGGCTGCTGTCACGAGGCGGATAACTTGGCCCTGGTTTACGAATTCACGAGAGGAGGCAGCTTGGAGGATCATCTGTTTAAGCGCAGAACGTTGTTGAGGGGCGAGGTTACTGGGAGCCTCGGCACTCACTACCTGCCGACATGGTAATCGTGGGAAAAGGATATCAAACCAGCAACCCTCTCGATGAAAAGTATTTATAACATCGCTCCGGGGACTTGGCTCCGGATTATCAACATGGAACTAGGAATCCGACATCACGTTTGAGTGGTCCTTTGGAAATAGCATTGAAATGATTTCGACTCAACTAGCAGGGCAAGCCTCGGCCTGTTCTGGGTTTAGCTTTATGGGTGCCGGAGCTGGAGCCGGGCCCGGCGCTGGCACAGGAATTTTCTCAGTGCGGTGGACAAGAGGCTCGGCAAGGATTTCGACGAGAAACAGGCGGAGGCCTTGATGGTTGTGGGGCCGTGGGGTGCTCATCCCGTTGCTGCGTCTCGGCCTTCGATCGACGCGGCAATGTCCCTCTTGGACTTGAAAGCAGAGCCTCCCAAGCTCCCCTCGAAGATGCCAGTCTTCAACGTATAATTTGACCCGAAGGTCTCGTCTCGATTGCGTTTGGCTTCAAGCAAATGCCTCGCTCTGTAAATTATCGAAAAGCTGTTGTCCTCGCCTTTTTCATTCACCACTAACAGTAACGTTGAGCGCCCATGCTTTCAGATTAAGATCCTGTCAAAACCGTGTCATTTTAAGAGAGATCTTGAGTTGCGGTTGCAGTCAATCATATTAATTTAGTCTTAAATTTTTTCACATTTTCATCCGAGTCTATCCGGTCAATTTTAAATTGAAAAATCACCGACATGAACGTCGATTATCTTAGTGCCACAGCCAGTAGCGACAATGACTTTTTTATTATTATAATATTTTAACAAATTGTTGAATTTTTATAACTCTTTTTGTTCTTTTCTTTTTTCTTATTTACTTTTTTCCGAAAGAATAATAACAAATAATCATCATTTTTTAAAAAATAAAATAAAAATCATCCATGTTACTGTTGGCCATGTCACGTGGGACGGCCAATATCCACGTCAACGATTTTCGATCAACATTGGTCGGATAAACTCAATTGATAAAACGTGAAAATGTTTAAGACTAAATTGACATAATTGAAATATTTATGATTGAATTGACACAATTATAATAAATTTAGGATTTTTTTTGTACTTTTCCCAAAATTATTCTCATATGTCCTTTGGATGGTCCACATAATTTTTCGGTGTGCACGTGTTTCGATTTTTTAAATAATGACAAGGTAAATAGCTAAATTTTTGTCACTCTAAAGTCGACCTTCTAGCTATTATTTTCTGTTAAATCACGTACCTCAACCTTTTAGATTTAGCTCAATGTGAGGCTTCCATCGAATAAATTCCTTGGCGTGACTCGTTTGCCTAGCAAACGTTGAGCAAAATTGGTGCTGCGACTTGCATACTTAGCAAAAATGTGGCATCTCCATTTAGGAATCGAGCGATTATAGGAGAGAGAGAGTGTTTGTCGACTAGGATGATTTTAGCCGTCCAAATAAGCATATGACGATGTGGGATCGTCTCAAAAGGCTACATTGGACGCCACTATTGACGAAGGAAAATTACAAAAAAGTCCTAAACCTATTGCAATTATGCCAATTCAGTCTTAAATCTTTTTTTTTTGTTGATTCAATCCTAAACTTTTTGCAATTGTGTCATTTCGGTCCATCCGACGAATTTTAACTGTCGGGGCTAGCCGATCAAAATTCACAGGGATGGATGAAATAGAAAAATTATAAAAGATTTAGAATTGAATGGGCAATAAAAAGAAAAGAGAGGTTTATGATCGAATTGACATAATTGTAATAGGTTTATGATTTTTTTGGTAATTTTTCCTATTGATGATTAAGGACTATTTAACCACGTTAGTGTCCATGTTGACATTTTCCGTCCTTGATTTAGAGGGACATCTTTAATAACCCACATTTGAAAAGCTGAGATACTTGATTGAACAAACGAAACCAATTGAGATAAGCAATTGTAAAAAGGGTAAAAAATTCGAGTGATTGCAACGTCACTATCTCTTAGTCTTTCCAATAAAATGAGACCGCGACATTACTTTTATGGGAAGTGGCGATCATCCGCTAAGGAAGGATGACATAAAACTTGTACTTACGACAAATGAATTGCACATGTGATATGTCAAATGACCCAAATGCACACAATATGTCAGTTAGACTACTCAATTCCAAATCCCTAAAAGGAATAGATTGCATGGTAACGCCAAAATGTTTTGTTGGATACCTAAGTATGACCTGTTTATTTGAATATCTAATCATAATTTATAGATGTATAATCATATCTTGTCATTTTTAAGGAAAACCACTGCAAGTTACGAAAGTAATATGCTAGTTTCATCCTCTCCTTCTAAAATGGCTTTAAGGGCAACTTGTGGATAATGAAGCTTAATATTATAGACATATTTGATGATTGTGGATCTTTTGATCGCCTAAAATTAGGGATGATTGATTCCAGAGTGAGGGTTCCCACCCCGAAACCGGCCACTCTGGAACCGAAAATCGCCCACTAAAGACCGATCCCCGAATAATTGGAACCAAGAACGGCCATTGCCGGTCCAGTTCTGATTTGGTCCTTGGAATCGATCCCACTAAGCTTCACACGATTAGTGGCTTGTTTTCCACCAAGTTTTGAATCGATCCCACCAAGCTTCTTTTTTTTTCCAGCAAAAAATGAATGTCATGTTCTTTAATTGCCCTGTTGTTTGTAAAAGAACTTCAAATATATGCAAAGAATATTCACTTTCCTATCAGTACTTCGAACAATGAGTAGATTGAAGAAACTAAAAAGGCACAAATTGTAGCAATTAGGGTTTTCAACTTATACCAAATGAAGGCAACCGAGAGCTAGAGAGGAAGGCGAGGCCGTGAGTCGTGTCTACGAGAAACGGCCGAAGGCCCTGCCGTGAGTCGATGGGAGTTGAGAGTCGAGAGATCAAGATGAGACAAGACGATTGATGAGCGAGATTATGGTTTTAATTTTTTTGAAAGGTCATTCTTACACACACACATACATATATGCGCGCGTGTGTGTATATATATATAATATCGGTCTAGTCCAAATGAGTGGGTGAGCGGTTCCACACATGAAATCAAGAATTGGACCGGTAACCCAGGTGCTAATTTATTGGAACCGAAGAATTGTACCAATTCCCTTGGGACCCACCAGTTCGCTGAGCCATCTGGTCCTGTTATGCGCGATTCCTGATTCTTTTGCATACCCCTACCTAAAACTCATGTCGTTGAATATCCAAGTCAGCAAAAAATGAGACTGGCCTAAACTCCAAGAAGCGGAAGACTAGAGTCATCGGGCCCAACCCCATCCCGCTTGGCCCGCTGTCAAACCAGCGCTGGAGAAGAGCAAGTCGATGGAGGCGCATGGCGGGAGCGCGAACGCGGAGGCGAGTGGGGACAATTGGCTTGGCTGGAAATGGCGGCGGAGGTTGGTCGTTGCCAACCATTCTGATAGGCTCGATGAAAAAACGGTGGGTAAATTTATTACCTTTCGAAGAAAAGTTAAATGTATAAATCACTCAAAATATAGTTAGTAATTTCATGCAATAGTTGGTAAATTTAAGATATAGTCGAAGAAGGTCAATAAAAGTTGATAAAGATAAAAAATTTAAAAAAAACAGAGACTTTGTAAAAACAATTGAAGTATAAATTCAAAAGGCATCGATGTGCAAGAGCGGACAATTAGGCACCTGAACAAAGGTACAGAGGCTGAAGAAGTTCCTGATGTCTAAGACACTCGTGGAGGCATAGATTTTTTTCTTGCCTTTGTAAATGTGTGATGACTATAGACCATTGGACCTTAGCACCAAAATAGAAATGCAAGCTTGTAATGAGCCATTGGCCCATATTCATTTTGCCTCAAATGGATTCAATTATACATTGATGTGTCATTGGTTCCGTTTGTTTTGAGAAAAAACGAATGATTTGAAAAATATTTTCCAAGAACCGATCCCTTGTTTCGTTTAAAATAATTAGTCAATGGAAAATGTTTCCATCACGGATGACAATTTATGCTCAAACATTTTTGTGAACAGCAAAAAAAATTTTATTCATTTTTTAAGCGATATAAATGATTGTGTTTAAAGAAATATTTTCATAATCCTTCATTTTTCGCGAAACAAACAAAAGTTAATAGTTGGAGTCACTTTGTGCATAGTTGTGGTTTTGGACCGTCAGATGATTTCTGGTAATAACATGAAAATATGTTGATCTTAGCCTATTTATGCATTGACAACATCCATTCAGCTTTCTACGCTTTCTTATATGTATTATTATGTTAAAATGTAACCTCAGACATTGCAGACTAGTGGCTCTTGTATTTAGTAATTCCTCCACATGGCAAGATACGAAAATAATAAATAAGAAGGAATTCCCAAAATATATACATATAAGGGTATTTGACTCAGAGACAAGTGGGGAATATTATTTAAAGGAAAGGTAGTTAACTAATTTCTCAAAGATCTCATAAAAAAGAAATAAATTGACTACTTCATGACCAAAATTTTGGAGGGAATCTCTATATACTTTGGCCACAGCCTGATCCTAGAATTGGGATTACTACGTTAAATCTTTTTGGTCCGGAGCCGACCAGCAATGGACCTACTTACCTTGCTTGTGGACCAGCAGCAGAACTAACCCTTGGTCAGTTCCTTCAATAAACTTCTTTTGTAAGTCAAAAGTGAACTTTAGATAAGGAAATAGTCCCATATGAAATTCATAAAAAAATTCATATCTATCCCCTTGTCGGGTGGGAATCCACTCCCGAGTCGTCGCTTTGCTGCATTTGGCCTGTCCTCTAAGCACCCTTAGAAGGCAGGGAGTGTGACAACGTACGCGCTCCCCTTGCCAGCCTTCCTCATACTCCTCCCCTCATTCATTGAGTTGGAGGAATCCATAGGAGGCCGGCCCGTTATCCATTGCATGAAAAAACCTTTATATATATGCTTATAGACAACCAGGAAATTTCAGTAATCTTGGATAAGGAAATTAAACGCATGATTTTTACACTTGGAAGCCCCCACTTCACATGCTTCCTAGGCCTCTCCCCTCTGGTTCCCAAGACTTTACCGACATAGATAAACATGCTCGGGAAGGTACTGAAAAATGGCGAGCACAATCAAATCTCTTAGGAACTGTCCTCAGACATTCTAATATAACACCAGCAAATGCATGTCATGTCTAATCATTAATTGATCAAATTTCGACGAGCTGGACTTCTTACACCCATGAAGATTGCATCAATATTTGCATCTTTCAAGATTCGACCCCTCTTATCCAATGCTGCCTCAGCCTAGAAACACATGCTCTCTGCTGCAAAACACCTAACGATGAAAATCTGGCCTATGGGTACTCCTCAGCACGGCAACAACTCATCGAGACTCCCAGTCCTTCAATTTCTTGCTTCCTTTGGGTTTCGATATGGAAGCATTCATTCCAGCCATCTTGGCATTGTACTTCGCCCTGAGAGGGTCATTGTAGGTCCAACTGCATCACAAGCAAACACCAAATTAAGTTCCCATCAGCATCACGAATCGGTAATAAATTGTTCTCTTCGAACTTCCGTTCTCGGGTAGTGCACTGGAAACAAGACAGACTGCCTATCCATAGGAAGATGGCATCAATAGAACCAAAACAAACTTCCCTATGTAGTTATTGATTTTTTAAATGTCCAGACCAGCTAAAGGAACTTTGTTCTTCCGAGGAAGTAACTCGGGAACGACAAATGAGTTCTCGTGTACAATTCCACTTGAACAACATTAGACCGTAGCATTTAATATAACCCTAATATCTTGCAACAGAAATGAGCAGACCAGTACATTTCAACACGCTTCATGTCCACAGCTGCAAGTTTTATCATAAAAGATTACAATATAAGTTAATAATTACGACAAGCATAATATCCAGTTAACTTTGCTGTAGACCCCCCTCCACAGTCATCAAATTACAATTAAGAATGCACATCAATCTCAATTATGCAAACAAGAGAGGCGTCCACAAGGCGCAGAGACGTAAGGAAGAGAATTAGGGAACTATGTCGGAGTGAAACAATCAATAGATAAGTAAAACTTACGGATTGTTCCAATCAGTTGTATCTTCATTAACAAGATGAGTCCACTTTGTCCTTCCACTCCGACCAAAGTGCTTGACTTGCATGACTTTGGGCAAAATAGTTTTGTCCATCTTATCCTCTCCAGTTGGAGCAGAGAAGTCACGGTTGTAGATGTATTCCGATCCAGCTGTTCCAGCACGCTCATCGGCTTCTGACTGGAAGAAAGCACCCTTGTGGTAATACTTTTGCATGAACCTCCACTTCTGCTTTGGTGCCGAAGCAGGTTTGGGATTCTTTCTTTCCCACTCCCTCCTTTCCTCCTCTGTCATGTTTCTCACCTTCTCAATCTCTTCCTTCGCCTTCAACATTGCTTCACGGTCCTCTCTATCCCTCTTGATCCTTGAGATCTCTCTTGCTTTCCAAGCTTCATATTCCTCGGCCTCATTAATCTCATCATCAGTTTCCACGTCAGCAATGTTCGCCTCCATTTCCAGATTCCTTTGAATTTCCTCGTCTTTCCTGATCTCCTCAACCACAATCTGCTTCGTCTCCACCTTTCTCTCCTCTTGTCTCCTCTTCACTAGCTCCTCAAGGGCTCTTTCTTCCGCCTCAAGCCGCTGTCTTTCAGCTATAGTATCCCTCTCTGACTTGACGACAAAAACCGGTTTCACCATGGCAATACCTTTCGTCTCTTCTTCTGAGTCCGTCTCATACTCAGATTCCTCTTCTTCCTCCTCCTCTTCCTCCTCCTCCTCTTCGGGAAGGAGTGCAGCCGCCTCTTCCTGTTCCCGCAGAAGCAACTTCTCCCTTATCTTTTTTCTCCTTTCTTCTAAAGCCTCTGCGTCCTCTTCTTCCGCTTCCAGACCCTCCCGTCTTCTGTTTTCCTCTTCTATGGTAGAAACAATCTCAGCTTGCCGAATGCGACGGTGATCAGCCCTAATTTCATCACGATTATCTATTTTGTTCTCGGCCAAACGCCGCAACCTGGGATCATCTTTCTTGCTAATACCTGAATCTTCATGAGTAGGGAAAGCTTTCTCCAGGGCAACTACCCTGGCCATCCTCATATCCCCTTCTTCATCAGCTTCATCTGCCCACTCCGGAACTTTACCAGGCCAATACCTTTTAACTTTGGTCTGTCCAATTTTACCCCTAAGTTTATCCCTAACGGCAATTACAGTGTCACTCACTCCTGCTGTCACCGACATTGTTGCGTATATTGTATGGCACAATATGAACAAGAGAAAAATATTATGACCAGCAGACCACTTTGTGGTATGACTCCTCCGGGACCAACTTATGCCTCAATCACAGCTGTTCTGTGCGCAATGACAGAAAAAATCTATAAATATACAGCAGCTAATACAGCAAATGAACCTTATTTTCAACAAAATAAGAAATTGAAGTAAACCCAAGCTCGGGGAAGAGGAAGGCTACCTACACGTAGGGCCGATCCAACCCATGTTGACCCATTTAACCTGTTTTGATCCATAACCGACCTAATCCACCCAACCCATATATCACGATAACAAATTAATATTTGACCCAATCTAGAAAAACCCATACCACCCATTTAACCCACTTTAAGCTCTTCATGTGTATATGTTACTTGGTAAAATTCACATAAAAATTTAAAAAGTAAACTAAACAGTAAAAAATCAATAAATAAAATAGAATGTAATAAACCTATAAATTTGAAACACTTATAAAAAACTCTTGATGAGAGAAATTCTGGTCAGCTAACCATTGACATGAAAATAACATTTGCTTATAAGTACTCTTCTAACATGCATCAAGTTTGTTGTCCATGGAACGAAATTAAGCAAAAACAACAGACGAAAATCAAGGAAATAAAAGAAATAAGTATGATAAAAAGAAACTAAGTATTAAGGTATTTAAAAAAATAGAATATTCCACCACACAATTTTGGAGTTTGTGTTTTTTCGACAGTACGCTTAAATAATAATACAAGAACATTGAAACTCCCAGACCAGCAACAGCGTTAATTTCCTGGCTTGTTTCCTCAGCATCTAATTAGCAGCAACTGCGAACGCATAAAGCCCATATATGGAAACAAATGCAATAGCAACCCAACATCGACCTCCCCAACAATCAAAATCATGCCAAGGCACATCAAAGTGAACAGGAAGAAGGATATATCTCTTTTCTGCTACAGAGAAAGAAACAGCTCCCACGACAACACGAGTAACAAAAACAGCACCACCCAACAGCCTATTAAGACCCACCTCCCCTGCAACTTTCCCCATGAATGCAGCAATGCTAGCAAACACATCAGGTCCATTAACAAGCGAAAGCAGAGAAACCCTTGCAGCTGTGGGTGGAAACTTCAGAAGACTAGAAAGCTTCTCCAAACTACAATAGAAGTAATCTGATACAGTGTTGCTGGACAAGTAAAACAGAGCAGCCAGCCACAATGCCAGAAAGGCATACCCCACACCCGTGAATTTCTCACAACCACAGTAAAAGAATGAAAGGTGATCGAACAACCTACCAGAGTTACACTCAGGATTGGCGATCAGATACTCACACTTGCTCTTAAAACCTTAGTGCTCATATGAACCAACACATATTTTAGGATCCTTCACGTTCAAATTACTGCCAACGGACTCCTCAACACTCATAGTACCATTTGACCCGGAAGCATTAACTTCAGCAATCTTTCCGTGTATTACCTTGATCAGCAAAATCTTTTGAGTGCCAATATGGAGGCAGGACCGAAGGTGAATTCCCCGAATAGGGACCTCTCATGAATTTATCTTGCGTATTAAACAGAAATAATAAGACCGTGGCGCAAATCCCATTGAAAACCCCGCGGGAATTAGGGTTTCTGGCAAAGCCATAGAAGCCCTGGCTCCACCATCCTCCTTTGCCTTTTAAGCCCCCAAAAAAAGTCAACCAAACAGAAACGCTAAAGCTACGACTTTGCAACACCCAAAATTTCCCGTCGACGAAGATCAATCTAGGGTTTCAACACGCAACCCGCAATTGAAACCCAACACACGGAACAAGAGAATTGGAAACTTGGAGTACAAAACCGAATAAGGGCGATGAACAGGGACCGCGGGGAATTTCCCACGATTCTGTCGGAGCCTGAAGAGCGAGAGGTACCTGATGAGAGCTTCTGGGTATCTTGTTAAGACTTGTCTGGTCGGGGTTGGCTGATTCTTGAGCGTGTCGCGCCTGACACAGTTACGCGTCGCGCGAAGGGACTGATCGGGAAAAAAGCGGAGGCCAAGCTGCAACGATAAGGCATCGAATGGTTACGCAGAACAAGAATTGTCGTCGCAAATGGCTAGATTCGACTCCAAGCTTCCTTGGAGCCGTACCTCACCGTGGATGCAGCAGCTTGAGATCTATCTTACCAAATGGGATACAGCAGTCGGCGGAGGCACGTCGGCTGTGGATGCAGCAGCTTCCCCGACGAAGAAGAAGAAAGAAGAAGGAAACGAGGACTTCGTCGAAGTGAAACGAAGCGAAGAGCAGGCCCTAATTTGCGAATCCGAGCTCGTGAAAAAAAGGAGTTCAAATATGTTGGGGGTGGGTTTTGGGAAAAAATGATTAAAATACGTGATCCATATAGGGAAAATGACATAAATAATCTTTAAACTTTGACCCAATATATAATGTGATTCCTAAACTTTTAATTTGTTCAATATAGTTCTTGAACTTTAACCTAATGTGCAATTTAGTCCCTAAACTTTTGACTTGTTCAATGTAGTTCTTGAATTTTTAGTAAATGTTCAATTTAGTCCATGAATTATATGAAAATATTCATTATTGTCCCGATCTTAAATTAATGGAAGGACTATATTGAATATTTTCATATAGTTCAGGGACTATAATAAACATGTAGCAAAAGTTCAGGGACCACATCAACAAACTAAAAGTTCGGGGATCATATTGAACATTGCGCTAAAATTCAAGGACCATATTGAACAAATTTAAAGTTTAGGGACTATAATGCACATTAGGTTAAAGTTTATGACTTATTTATGTCATTATCCCATCCATCTAAGACTTACATTTTGGGCCTTGGAAAAATAGTATAAGAGCGCGTACTATTATAATCGTGTCACTTTAATATTGAGTCACAAACCTTTTTGTATATATGTCAATATAATTTATTTGTCCGGTCAGCCGACGTTGACAGAAAATATTTTTAATGATATTTCGTTATTATTATTTCTTTTTTTTCCTTTTTTCTCATTCTCTTTCTCTCTCCTTTTATTCTCGTTGTTTCCTACGAGTTGTGGCCAACAAGGGTTTCACGGCCCTTGCCCGGCCTCGCGTAGGTTGGGAGAGGCCATGGCCGACTTCGCTAGCACCGTGCCTCACGATGTACTAGGTTCACAAGGCGCGGTTGCGGGAGAAGCCGACCATGGCCATCCTGTTGCGAGCGCGGATTGTGAAGCCCTTGCTGGCCACGGTGGAAAGAAACACGATTATCTACCTCAATGCCAACTTTGTCATGTCAAGATCGACCTGGTCAAATAAACTAAATTGACACAAATACAAAAGATTTAAGACTAAATTGATAACAAGAATATTTAGAGCCAAATTGACACAGTTATGGTGGGATTAAGATTTTTTTTGGTAATCTTCCCAACATTATAATATGCCAAACACAAGTTACACTAGTTTGTCCCGCTGAGTCACGGAGCACCCAGGCCGCCGCTCCTTCCGTCGCTTTAGGGATGAGAGCTCCGTCAACAAGAATAGCAAAGGTGCGTCCTTTAGTGGTTTCAGAGCTATTTCAGTCACTACTTCTCTCGATTTGCACTGCATTTGGTTTGATCCGCCATCTTTGAAAGCTTTTTAGTGAATTTAGGGCTCTATCCACAACTTCCTTCGAATCTGGTGAGTTTGGTCTGAAATCGCTTTCCAAATTTCCCACAACACATATGCCACCACCGCTAGATCAGGTGAGACGTTTCTTCGCTCGATCTAAGTGCAGAGCCATTCTTCAATTCAAGCTAACCCGAGGCTTGGGTTTCGCAGGTTTAGTTGAGGGTTGCTTCATACCTCTTCGGTCCACGGGCAGAGGATGCATAGGTGTTCCACCGTTTTGGGGCTTAATTCGCAGAGGGGGCAAAGTCGTTCAGGTATAATCTTTCTTCGACACAGGTTGTCTTTTGTTGGGAGTGCATTTTGGCGTAAGTTTGATAAAAAAAGTTTGATTTTTGGGGGACTTGGAGTGTCCAAATTGTCGTCCACAGATTGCTAGGTGGACCGTAAGATGATGAAGCTTAGTCAGTTCTGAATTGAGTCGTTGAGTCACGTATAAAGAGGTACCCTGTTTTTACTGTGTACTGACCATTCAATGTACATGTCCCACACAAACTGGTCTTTTTCAGTTTGAGGTTTGATTGGGCTCGTCAGGATCTCGCAACCTGTTTGGTCATCAAAGTTCCCATTTCAATGTGCAATTCTGGTGGAAAATTGCCCAATCCTGGTGGAAAACAAGTGACAAAAACGCAGGCGTACATTGGAAAAAATGGGAAATACTGACAATGAGTAAAGATAAAGGGGGTTTGGGTTTTCGCGACTTGCTGGATTTTAACAAGGCTTTGTTGGCAAAACAAGCTTGGCACTTGGGAAACAAGCCAAATTCCCCTTGGGATCTCCTTGGAAAGGGCCTCTACTATCCACCTACAGATTTCTGGCATGCAGAAGAGGGTCCACCGATCATCATGGGGCTAGCAAAGCCTCGTGCTGGGGAGAGACTCCATCTCACCATCCGTTTTATGGAAGGCGGGGAATGGGACTAGAATCAGAATTAGAAACGACAAATGGCTAAAGAAAGGAGTTTTATTTGGCCCTGCAAAAAAGAAATGTTCAGGGTTGATTGAAGCAGAAGAAGGCCACTGGAAAGAAGTTTTGAGAGAGCACTTTGATCACCTAACAATTTGCGAGATCCTGACGAACTCAATCAAAACTCAAACCGAAAAGGACCAGCTTGTGTGAATATGTACACAGAATGGTCAGTACACAGTAAAAACAGGATACCTCTTTATACATGACTCAACAACTTAATTCAGTTACAGTCAACCTAGCAAGCTATGAACGACAATTTGTAACCTCCAAGTCTCCCGAAAATCAAACTTTTTCTGTGGACTTAAAAGCCAGAATGCACTCCCAACAAAAGACAGCATGTGTTGAAGAAGGATTACACCTGAACCACTTTGCCCCTCTGCGAACCAAGCCTGAAACGGTGGAACATCTATGCATCCTCTGCCTTAGAGAAGAGGAATGGCTCTGTGATGAATGGAGACTTCCAGAGCTGGTGTTCAACCCACGAAGTGACGACTTATTGTTTCATTCAGACTCTGCCGTCCTAGTTCCGGGCCATCTCAAAGCCCATCAGTGATCTCCTGGCAGGCCCACGTCCCGGTTTTACTTTGTAAAGAACTGCTAGTCAATTTCACAAAAGCTAAGGTGTGATTTTGTCCCAGTTAGCATAATATGGCGACGGATTGGGTAGTCAAGATGCAAAAAGAAAAAAGAATTATCTCGGAATTGAGTATCATCCCCACCTCGAGCTCTTTGGGATCTTTTTCGTAATAAAGCCCATCTCACGGGTTTTCCTCTTTGAACGTTATTAATAAAAAGTTCTTATTTGGCGAAAACCCGACCCAAATCGATGCACGAGATGGCCCGGGTTGCAAATGTACAGATGTGGGAAAATAAAGACTGTATCTAATGAGATTGTGCTGTTCTTTGCCTTGTTTGTGCACATTGCAGTACAGAAAGGCTTCTAATTGGTATTTACTCTTCAGGCATTATGACCAGCTAAGGGCGCGCATGGTAACATTTCGAGCCAATAAAGTTGATTTCTCTTACTTCGCTCAAAAGCAAATTTTTTTTAGTTTTTTTTCTCCAAATTGACTTCTCGATCGAGAGAAATTCGTTTGGTAACGGTTGAAAATTTCTACTTTTGCAACATAACAAAATCTTAACAAAATCTTCTGAGCCAGGCCAAAAGGGGGAAGGGGTGGCAAGCGGTCAACGGGCGGCGGCCGGAGGCGGGCGGGCGGGGCGGAGGTCTGGGCGGGGTCGGTGGGGGCGGTCGGCGGGCCCGGGCCCGACGGCCGCATGGCTCGGGCGGCGCGCGGGCCAGCGGGCGGCGATCGGCGGCCAACGGCGGGCGGTCGGCGGCCACGGAGATGGGCGGGCGATGGTCGGCGGAGGTCGGTGTAGTTGAAGAAGTGATTCTTAAGTGGAGAAGTAAAAATTTTTTACTTCTCAAAGTTGGTCAAAAACCTTGTAGAAGTTGAAAATCCCGCCTGGAAGTTGAAAATCTTATCGAAGTCAATTTTTTTACCAAACGGATTTCTACTTGGCAAGATTTTTACCAAACGGATTTCTGCAAATTGACTCCGCGGAGAAATCGATAGAAGTGTTATCATGCGCGCCCTAATATGTTCCTTTTTAGGTTGAGGTTGAATTGGTGGTATCTAATTTGGTTTGAGAAGCCAAACTGAGAAAGTGGTATTCCTAGAGTTCAATAAAGATGTAGACTTGTTGATAAGTACTAAGAAAAACATGATTTTCTGTATAAGCAAGGAAAATCAGCGGAAGAGCAATTACGCCTTCAGCAATCATGTGTAAACTGATTTGGCTTATCATATATTACAAAACATTATTTCGCTCGAAGGCGTTGAACAGATGGGTTAGTTGGTGATAAGCTCCTTTCAAGCTCGACAACCCCATTACAGTCGAAGATCCCTCCCTTCAGAATGTGCGAGTACCGCCGAGCTGAGAGATTCAGGGTATCTTCTCAGCTCAGGATCGTCCCAGTCCAGGTAGTACAAGCCGGAGCCGGCCTCGTAGCGGTCCAACAGCTCGAGGACGTCCTGGAAAGACCACATGAAGCAGCCTCTCACTTTTCGATCCACTCCTTCACGCCCAAGAAATCTGGTCACGTTGCGTAAACGTAACACGCATCTCTGCTAGTATTAGCTAGGATGCTGTAAAAATTGATTGTGAAGAAGTCAATCTAACCCTTGGTTCTTCCGGATTCGAGAGCCGTCGAGGAAGGGAGTCTCGATCCCGCACTCTTCTTCACCATATGAAGGCCGAGGCCATCTGCAAGTTGCAGGCAGTGGAGGGCTTAAAGGGGCACCAGGGTGTCCTATCCTTGGCTCAACGCGCATCCTAGCCTATCGTACGTCTCTATTGTCTTCACAAAGAAGTCCCAGCCCAGACGAGATCCCTAAACATGGAATCCATTTCCCATCCCTAGGTCCTAGGACTCTGAACCAGCGATCGATACTGACCAGAGCTCGCCCCGTTAAATTCAAGGAACTGAGTTGTCCTAAGAATGTCTAGGTTCAGTTGCCAGATCTCTGTTAAGTTGGTGTCGGAATGACTACATTTAGGCAAAGTAGATGTACTGCCAGTGCCATTTACTTGCCATTTCATGTTGTGCAGGATATCTTCCTGCTCGCCAGACAGTTTTTGTAACTTAAGTTCGACTCCTCCCAGGTGTTTTACCGGTCTGACTTGTAGACAATATCAGATCCCCCTCCAGGAGGCAGATGCTACAGCGACAACTCACAGAGGCGAAGCTGCAAGAGAAGAATTTACGATCACCTCGCTTGGTTCATTTGAAACTTGCAGTAGAATAAACATACACACACCGCTATGTCTCTAGAATTAGTAGTCCCGATTTTGCTGGGATTCTCATGCTGTCATTCTCGGTCTACATGAAGACTAATAAAATCCCTCAGACTTGATAAACTTAAGTATATCTCAGGTATTGAATCGATGTATTCAAACTCTGCAGGTTAGAACTATAATTAGTCGAAGCCTTCTCGTTGTGGCAATGCATCTTCCAACAGTCCCTCCAATTGAAAAGAACCGGAGCAAGCAGCTTAATGACGGACTCATGGAGTTTTGAGGAAGAAAACGAGTCGCTCATTTACGATACGGCTGGCCCGGAAGCCATCGTAAGACACTAACCATATGACCAAGAAGAGAGTTTGGAAGACAAACAACTTATGAGCTGCAAGTTCTTTAATTCAAACATGTTGGCCCAACTGTGCCATTCCAGATTACTCTACAAGGCCACAATCCACTACAAAGCTCTATTTTCTCATCAAAGAAGCTACCGAGTCGCGGGCACCACCTCCACGGCATTACCGGGTACCGCCGTCATTAAGAACGCAAACATCGTCGTAGAATTGTTTCCTGATGTTATGATGGGTCGCTGTGAGCAAGCGTAGTGTACCTTAGAAATTCCCGCTTGGCTCGTCTCGTCTGTAACTTTGCAATCTCCATTGCCAGAGCGGTTGAAGGAGCATCAACTCATTTAAAGAAGTCCTGGTGGGTGAATGTGAATGTATTGAGTCTCACATTGACGACAGAACCAGCCTCCTCTTCTTGCCCGCTAACTTCTTCGCAAGCAAAGTGAAATTTTGGAAATAAATGCATCATCATTCAAACATCCGAAGAGTTCATATCACGAAAAATTTTAAACTGATACACATGTGACGACTTTATCTCAAATTAATTTTTTGAGCACAAAAAATCCCACCAAAAACTAAATTTTTAACCATCAAAAATCCCAATTGGCACATGTGTCCTCCATTAGTTTTCGTTAAATTTTATCGTCAAATTGCGAGTTAAAAGACAGGTGTCGGTCGACAACGGACGTATCTTTTTTTTCTTCTTATTAATCCAAACCCAAAAGAGAGGAAAAAAAAAGTGAATGAATTCTATAGGGAATGGCGACCGAAGGCACTGAAGAGAAACAGAGAATCCAAAGGAACTGGACAGGCCAGACTCGTCGTCACGAGCGGGAGCGGCGGCGCCTCCGGAGCTTCCAGATTCATTTCTTTTTCCCGAGAAAATCACAGAGTTTGGTGCTTGTGCGGGAAAATCAGGGTTCAAGGCGAGTGGGTTGGAAATTGCCAGGAAAATTCGTGTGTTGGCGCGTCTGCCGTATGGATTTGGCATCGCGCGAGGGAGCCCGACCGGATGCGTACGGGAAATTGGTGTCCAAACAAATTGGGAAAATTCTAACTTTTTTTTGGTAGAAGTAAGTAAAAAATAATAATAAAAGTCTGTTTACTTTCACAAATTTTTTTTTGTGCAGTCGAATCTTCATACCTTTTATTTATTTGATCTAGTCTGTTTACTTTCTCAAATTTTCTCATTAAATTCCATTGGCATCAAATTCAACTAGTGTTACCATCGAATAAGATTGTATAACGTGCGGATAACGAATATTTCAATATAAACACACGACTAGATTTTATTTGCGTTATATCTACATTTGTTTAAATTTTCCACACAAATCCAAATGGGCATCCACATATTTTATTCACGTCGTGCTTTTGAGCCGATCGATTGCCATATCAGGTGAATTTGGTCAAATTTGGCATAAAAAAGGGTTTAGTTAAAAAAAATCGGTGAAAATTAAAGGCCTTAATTGGACAAATTAGACACAGACATGATTAGAAAAATGCGTAAAAGTATAGTGACAAGAAGCAATATATTTTTTTTAAAATTCAATGTTTGACTACAATTACACATGCGAAAGAACAAATGTGGTGGAGCTTTTTTTTTTTCCCAATAAAGTCTTTTGAGCATGTTTGTTTATGCTTAAGTTAACTTGTTACTAACCTGTCAAAATTTGAAACATTATATAAATCACGAAAAATAATAAAGAAAGTTGTACGTAATTTTGCATATCAAATTTTGCATGTCGTGAGAGTTTTGGGTGTTCTAACTACAGAAAAGGTAAAGAGCTTTTTCTTAAGGGTCAAGAATGTTGTTAATTATATGTACGCTTCAGTCAGTATCTTCTTGAAAATTACATTTCTTTGCTTTTCTAAGACTCCTATAGTAAAAATGCAATGAACACAGGTTTCAGTGTCTGCTTCATGATAAATGTAGCAAAAACTATATTTTCTTCTTTCCCTAAAACTTGAAATACTTTAACCACGAAAGATTATACGCAAATTTATGTGTCCACATTCACACGTTAAACTTAAAAAATTAGGTGCGGGGTTCGACTCCTGTCTCTTTGCAAAATAGATTGCAAAAGTCGGGTACATCGTGACAAATTTACTTTAAATTAATTTTTTATCATAAATTTTTTTTAAACTAGTACATTTGTGACGACTTTATCTTTTGTTAGTTTTTTGTGACAAAAAAAAATCCTTTGTTAGTTTTCATTAGATTTTACGTATGTGGCACCATTAGATTTTACTGTAGAGCAAATTTATTATAAATATACTAATTTTAATGTTTTTTTTTATGATAAAAGAAATTTCTATCAAAAAAATGATAAAAGAAATTAATTTGAGTAAATTTTATCACAACCGGTTTGGGGTCGCACCAGATGCTCGATGAAGCTCCGCGCGCTCAGACGCATCCGATCGCAGCTCCCTCTCCGCGCGGGGCCAAAATCCATACGGTAGACGCGCCAACACACGAATGTTCCCAGCAATTTCCATCCCCGGCTTGCGGAGCATCTTTCAAATTCGCGCTGTCGCAGAGCGTAATCCGAGCTTTCTACATAAACCCACGCTCCTTAAACCCTGATTTTCCCGCAAAGAGTCCCCAACTTTCTGATTTTCTCGGGAAAAAGGGAAATGAATCGCCGAGCTGCGGAGGCGCTGGTTTCGGCTCGTAGCGAGTCGAGCTTCTCCAGGTTCTTTGGATTCTCCGATTCTTTCGCATTGCTTTTGGTCGCCATTTCCTATGGAGTTCATTCGACCTTTTCCCTTCTGGGTTTTTGAATGATGATGCCTTTGTTTTTCAAATTTCTCTTCGCTTGCCCAAAAATTAGCGGGTACGAAGAGGAAACTGGTTTTCTCATGCCCATGACTTTCCATTCAGTTCGCACATTCTGTCGTCAATTTAAGACTCTTCAATACCTTTTTTAAATTCTGAGTTGTAGGTGACTCAGTGGGATTTCTGATGTACATAGACATGCTTACAACTAACCATGTAACTCTCGCAAAACAATTTTATGAATGTGTTACGACGTTCTTGTACTTGATAAGGACACGTAGTAATGTCATACAGCACACCCCGTGTACCGTATCAGTGCCCGTGACTCAGTGGCTTCTTTGATGAGAAAATGGAGCTTCAGTGTGGATTGTGCACTATGGTGGCATGATATGGCCTCACTATGCTGAGCAAAATCAGGGATCCATTGGGTCAACTAGTTGGAATTGGTGAACTTATAGCTCATAAGTTGTTTGTGTTCCAAACTTCTTTTTGCCATGTGGTTAGTTTCTTATGATGGCAGCCTGCATCTTATTTGTGATCGCCTGATCGTTTGTCAATTATATATTACCGTGAAAGAGTGACCCTTTCGTTCCTTAAAACTCCAGGAGTCCATCATTAAGCTGCTTGCTCTGGTTCTTTTCGATTGGAGGGACTGTTGGCAGATGCAATGCCACAACAGGAAGGCTTTGACTGATAATTTACGTGTTAAGGTGAAAATCACTCCAAATATACCTCTTTGTACCTTCAGCTTCTTATAGTTCTAACGTGCTTAGTTTAAATTCATCGATTCAATACCTTGATCAGAAAGTGATTTATTTGGAATGCTATCCACTGCCGTTACTGAGATATACTTAAGTTTATCAAGTCTGAGGAAATTTATTAGTCCCTATGTCTTATGAGAATGATAGCGCGAGAATCCCAGCCAAATCAGGAGTATTACTTCTAGAGGCATAGCAATGTGCATAGATTTATTTGCATTTACTGTGAGTTTCGAATGAACAAAATAAGGTGATGATTAATTCTTTCGTTGCAGTTTTGCCTCTGTGAGTTATTGCTGCAGCCTATTAGAGGGGGATTTGAGAATGTCTACAAGTCAGACCAGTAAGACACCTAGAAGGAGTCAACCTTCGATCCAGTACCGGTGTAACCTTGTTGAGCGGGCATCCTTTGAATTTGCTGATTTTGTCCATAAAGGGGTGTCCCCACACATTCTGAAACTTTTCAGCCAGAAAAGGCAGATCCCACGTCCAAATCAACTGAAATACTCACCACTTCTGAACTCATCTCAGCAGTTGGCCATGCATGGGACTATACAAGTCGTTCTCTCGCAGTTTTACAGCAAAAAGCAAACTTAAGTTACAAAATCTCTCGTGAGAAGGAAGATATCTTGCATAATGTGAAATGGCAACAAAATGGCTGTACATCTACTGTGCCTAAATGTAGTCATTCTGACACCAACTTAACAGAATTGCGGCAACTGAACCTAGACATTCTTAGGATAACTAGCAGAATGTCAGTGCTTAAATTTAACAGGGAAAACACTGGGCAGCATCAATCACTGGTAGGGAATTTTAGTAGGGACATGACCAATTTGCTTAATGAACCTAGGGATGGAAATGGGATTTCTTGTTTGGGGATCTCATCTGGACTGGGACTTATTTATGGCTGGATGAGTGAATTGATACCTGCTGAGTCCAAACATCCTTTCAAAACCGCTGTATCTGATAGTGAAAAAACTGGTAATTACTTTTCTAGAGAAATAGCTACTCCTCCGCAGAATCTTATCTCAGGAGATAAAGGCCCCAAAAGCTACATAGATAGTGGAAGTGCTGATTCTTACACCCCCTCTATCCAGTCCGAGGATTTGCTGGTGGATAACAATGCAAAATTGGACGTGGACAAGAAGGAAAGCACCTCTTTGCTTTCGGATTATTACCTCAAAGTTGCCAATATTGAGGCAGACAGCTGTATCTCAAAAGCTGCATCCTCTATCCTTCATGCAGACTATCATTTAAAGTTTGTATCATCTGAAAAAGATGAATGCAAACTTCGCTATGAGAGCGCCAATGGTATTGAATTCTTTCCTGAAAGAAAGGAAGTGCACAATGATCATCATGCCCAGGAAGAACATACCTTGAAGATACACTGTTTGGGACATGATAAGCCTCAGGCTGCTGTTGCCAAGGAAGAACATGCATTTGCAGGGGCATTTAGTGGTATCTTTGTCAGCCTTTGTCTTCACCCAGTTGATACAATCAAAACTGTCATTCAGTCTTACCGTGCAGAGCAGAAGTCTCTTTGCTATATTGGGAAATCAATTGTTTCTGAGAGAGGTATGCTTCATTGGATTCAACATGATCTTGACAGTGATCATTTAGAACATCTTTCACTATTGCAATTAAGGTTTGCCTGTTCTGTATTATATTGCTAAATTGCCTGTGAAAATTGGTCGATATTTGTCTCATTCTCCAGGTCTAACTGGACTATATCGAGGTATCTCAAGCAAAATTGCATCTTCAGGTCCAATTTCTGCGATATATACTTTCACTTACGAGTCAGTAAAAGGTGCTTTACTTCCTCTTTTCCCCAAGGTAGTTTTTTTTCCTCATTTTGCTTTCTAAACTCTCTTTCTCCACTTTTTGGTATTTCTCTTTTTGCTGAGTTAAATGGGAGCAAGGTTCTGAATGGCCCCCTTCTAGCCTCGGCAAGGTTTTGAATGGTCCCAACTAAACAGTGTCTGTTTTCTTGATATCTCATCTACTTCTTCCTGCAGGAGTATTACTCCATCACACATTGTATTGCAGGTGGTTGTGCAAGCATTGCTACCTCTTTTGTCTACACTCCGAGTGAGCGCATAAAGCAGCAGATGCAAGTGGGCTCTCACTATCATAACTGCTGGTATTCTAGTGTAATCCCGTTTCCATAATCTCCTTATTTTACATCTCAAAATTAGTAGGTCAGAGGTTGTGATGAATTTCAGATTTTCGTCCTATGATCAAATTCCTGCATCTCCTTGAGATGTTTCTCTGTAGCAGCCTCGCGAAATAATCCCTCGCTACTTCATCCTTGGCTGTCAAGCATGTTTTGCGCACATGTGTTGTTTGTTTAAGTAGTTCATTTGCCATGCCATTTACTTTTACTTTTTGTTTTTGCAGGAATGCGTTGGTTGGAATAATCTCAAGAGGTGGTTTGCCTTCTTTATATGCTGGGTGGGGAGCTGTGCTCTGTAGAAATATTCCCCACTCAGTGGTCAAGGTAGACATGAGGCTGCACCAGATTATGGATTTCTTTTGTTGTTGTGGCTCGTAATCTTCATTTTTTTCGGCAAGTAAATAGTTAATCTTGTCTTACACCTCTTGCAGTTCTATGTTTATGAGAATTTAAAGATGTGGACACTTTCCTCGCTCCCACCTGGTGCTCAACTGAACACCCTGCAATCGGTTGGTTGTCTGCCTGCCTCCCGTTTTCCTTTTGGAGTCCATGGATAATTCCAATTTGCTCTGCAGCATATTATTTTTCGTTCTTGGCCGAAGCGCATTTTTTTATTACAATTTCTTTCTTGTGCAGCTTGTTTGCGGAGGACTAGCAGGATCTACTGCAGCTTTATTTTCAACCCCTTTTGACGTGGTGAAGACAAGATTACAAACCCAGGTTTGGTGGGATTTCATTGCGTATATATGTCTATATGTAACACAATCCATACACAAAGTAAGGGGTGATGTTGTGTGAAGTTTTCATCAATTCCGTGCTCATTTTTTTTTCAATACGAAATGATAAGTAGGTGGAGACTGTCTGTTTGTGTGATATTGAGTCAGCAAATTGATAGAATGATAGTATAAATCGCAAGCACCTGAACATTTGAACACATTAAAGTTTGGTTTTGTGGAAATGTAAAAGAAGAAAGGCAGTGTGTGATATTGAGTCAGCAAATTGATAGAATGATAGTATAAATCGCCAGCACCTGAACATTTGAACATTAAAGTTTGGTTTTGTGGAAATGTTAAAGAAGAAAGGCAGTATGAAGTAAGGACAATTATACCCTGGGGGACATGGTCGTTTGTTTGTCTATGATGATCATTTTCTGTAAATCAGCTAGAAATAAATCACATTTAAGTACTTCTAAGGGCCTTCCTCTCATCAATGCCATGTTTACTACTGCTTGTCCACTCTCTTCTTGTTTCTCAGCAGCCAGAATTGAGTTTTTTGTTATCATCCATTGATTTAGGAATCACTGAACTATGTGCATTGTTATTTGGCAGTTATTTCTGCAGTTAATTGATAATCGGAGGAATGCAGAGTAAATCAGCATGACTCGCCTCAATTTTGAGAAATATGCAAAACCATGCCAACCATGCATAACAGTATAATTCAAACTTTTTGTCCGCTTAGGGAAAAGAAATTAATTTTCTGTCTCGATAAGCTAATGAGCTTGGATCTGTGAATGGGGCTTTACAGCCTCCTTCAGAAATTTTATTATATCATTGAAATATGAACGGAATCAATTGATTTCACTAAAGCATGTTTTGGACGATAATGTTGGAGATAAGACCCTTTATTTGGAGATCATTTTTGAGGTTACTAGAGTAATCCGCCATCTTCCCTGGCCAATAAAATGTGGGAGCAAGGTTTGAAGTGTTTGTCCATTTCAGAGTTGAAAGTTAGATTTGATGCTAGTATCACAAGCCTGTAATCTCAATCCAAATTAACGTATCAGCTAGCAATTGTTAGTTAACCAGATGAGCTTCTCAAAAGCTGGTTACTTTGCAGATACCCGGTTCTGTTCGCCCATATAATGGCGTTTTGCGTGCCCTTCAAGAAATAGGCCAGCATGAAGGGTTGAAAGGCCTATACAGGTATTGCCTTCTTCATCTAGTATTATGTTGTCCGACACTGCACTTTCTTCACAATAACTGACTATGTTTGGAAGGTGATGACTGTATTGAGCCAATCTCCTCCTGTTCACTTTAATAATCAGGGGATTGACTCCAAGACTTATTATGTACATCTCTCAAGGAGCGCTATTCTTTGCATCGTATGAGTCCTTTAAGAGATTATTCTCTTTGGACAAGCCGCAAGTAACTGCTCAAGGACAAGTATTATAAGGACAATGCAGAAGATCATTCACCGTTGTTAAGCTTGGAACTGCAGTCATCATCTTCTCTGCCATCAGCAGCCTCATCCATGAACTGCTCCGGCAATAGATAGTGGTGGTTCTTAACAGAAGGAAAATGGAGTGGGTTGAAGGGCATGACAGATGAGTGCTTATGAAGTTCGGGTCACATCCTCGTGTGCCTTGACCTGATGAAACATAGCCAGAGCGGCTCGTCGTTGAGAAATTGCTATTGCTCAGCAGCCGAATGGGGATGCATTAGTTATTTGCTGGGTTTGTGGAAGCAGTGTGTGTACCTCTTAGAAGGGTAGAGGCAGAGATCGCTCTCATTGTTTGACCTGTGAAACATGGCCAGAACGGATCGTTCTTGTGCAATTTGCTATTGTTCAGCAGTCGAATGCCGATGCACTTGTGATTTGCTGCTCGGTTTGCGGAAGCAGTTTGTGTACATTATAAAAGGGTAGAGGCAGAGATTGTCGGCCGCGGGAGCAGCATTTTTTCTGTAGGATTTTCGTTTTCCAAATTTAGCAAGGAGCTTCTTTGTCACAGTTCTTTTTTTTTTTTTTGGCCCAGTTCAACCAGCAGTTTGACATCAATAAATTTCCTATAGCTGCCACAAGCAAGTGCAACAACAGCTTGTAGATGTCTCTCAGTCATTTGATGTAACATGTAATCTCATTGACGTTGACATTACATGAAACAGTTACTCTGGAGATAACTATTGAGCCTTGACTTTTCAAGTGCTTAAAGGGTTCGACTTTGAGAAGATTCTGCTCCATGTTGAACCTGAAATGCTACTCTTGACTCCTTTTGGGGCTTTAATTGATGCTATAAATGGCTTTCCCTTCTTTTTTCTTTATTTTTTTTGTTTGTCCTATCTTTAATTCTCCTCTTTTTTATTTTTGCTCTGCCTCTGTGTAGAGCATGAGAGTCGAGCCCAGTGAACTTCATCTTCCAAAAATAAATAAAAAAATAAAAAAAATGGTAGAAAAAGGTATAATACATCCTAAAAGTTGTCAAGGCAAAGTGTATAATGTTGAATTGAAGGGTATCATATTAGGAGTTTCAAGCTAAATGGAAAATTAAATTGCAAGAGTCGGCAAATTAGCAAAACTGTGTGACCCCAGCAGGCTAACACAGTAGAAACTCGGAGGAACAACGTCAGATTCCGGGTGTTGTGAATTTTGTTATTTCAATCATTAATTTATAGAAAAATGTGAGGCAGCATTGCAACGTGGTCGTTGTAGTATAGTGGTAAGTATTCCCGCCTGTCACGCGGGTGACCCGGGTTCGATCCCCGGCAACGGCGTCTTCTTTTGGTTTTTCCCTTTAGTTCTTGCTTTGTTTGTTTGTTTGTTTTTTTTTGTGGCTCCCTCTACTGACATTGGAATTATATATTTTTTCCTTATACTTCTCTGTTTCTGTGCTCCCAGTACATCCATCTCGATCAAAGAACGAAGTTGTCATGTGCTCAAACATCAGTTGTCAGTTCAAGAAATTGGAGTTTGCCCCGAGGGAAATGAACACTCGAGAAGGTAAGTCAGTCTGGATTTTGGATTGTGGCTTGGTAGAACTCTTCACAAATCCGCACCTCTGCATAACTGTCGCCCCGTTTGAAGCGGCGACACCGCCGTACAAACTACGTAAGACTTTAAACTTGGGTACACGACACATCGACTCAGGGAGCCGATAAAGCCGGGCAGTTAGGAGCAGTACATCACTTTGGGGATAAACAGGGGGTCGGGCATAAACGAATGACTCGGAAAAGAGCAAAACGTTATGCGATGCGAAACTCGAAATGCCTTCTCATTGATTTGCAAAGACAGTACATAATTCCTGAGAAAAATGGGGCAAACTGGTATTATGGCTTATTCATTACATGGTATTGGCAAATGGCAAATGGTTCCAACCAAGGTTTCCTAAAGGCTCTCGGCTCCCATACAGAGTTTGGCAACAAGAGCTCTTCAGAATCAAACTCCATATGCATGATGCCCTTCATGTGAAGACTACAAAGCAGGAAAATCTTCCATCTGTTTGACGAATCAAGCGAAGACCCTTTTTTCCTTCTTCCCTATCGAACCTACCATATGGACAGTAGTGTGATGCTACATGTAACTCTAACTAAGAAAAGGGGAGGGAAAACTTGAAAAACAATGAAGAATTTTGACAACAAATTACCCATCTTTAGCCAACAAGGGACTCGCTGGCCCGTCTTTATACAGCAGCAGCCTCCTTTCACAGATCTCAGTTCACTATCTTTTGTTTTACCCGCGTCAGGGGACTTGCTGGCCTTGGTCGGGAATTCACTGCAGAAGCACTAAAGCCTTATGTATGGAGCTTAAAAGTCACACTCGTGCAATCGGGGAGAATGGAGGATTAAGCGCATAAGAGGAAGGAATGGCTTTCATCTTCTCGCGGACTTTTTTCTCCTCCGAAACTGCTTCTGTCAATATCTGCACTTCCTCTTCAATGAGCGTTTTCAGCGAATTGGTTAGCGGCACTTCCTTAATCTCTTCCCTGGAAGCACTCAGGACTCCCGAACCATGTAACATAGCGACGGAGATAAAGAAAGCTTGTAAAGAGGACAAGTGAACGTGAAAGTCGACAGCATAGTTCCCCTCTTCAACAAACTTCATTGTTAAGGCTGGAGTGATTTGTTTGGCTCCCTATGTGCATACCAAAGAAAATAGGAGGTTGTAAGAGAGTGTTCACGCCTAAAGAAAAGCAAAAATTCCAGCACACAGTTACAAGCTATTAGAACGGGTTCTTAGCATATGCAGCTGCCAGTTCTAAAGCAGCAACAGTAATAAAGTGTGATGTTATGTCATTTGCTCTTACAGGCATCTACTCCACACAACTGATAAAGAGCTCTATTACTATTTCTCCGACATTTTCTATGATTCGATATGTTGCAACTTACTTCAGAATACTAAGCAAAAAAGAGGAAAAAGAAAAAAGAAGAACTTGTTCTAGCTTTTTCAGGACTTTCAAAAGGGTGCTAACTAAATGTACAATAGTCAATATGGTAACAGGAAAAAGGCTGACTACAATGAATTCATTAGCTAGTGCGCATGCATTGAAATGATTTTGAAAGCTTTAAACCCAATATTCTCATCAACAGAATATAGCTTCACCCACTCCGAATCTTCCAATAATATAAATCAAAGAATCAACTTGCACTCAATACAAAACTAACCTGAAGAAAAAGTTGCAAGGGCTTCTGATTGTCCACAAGTGATTGATCTTCAGTGAACTGTATTTTGGGATTGCCCAAAACAGTAAGGGGGCAGGCCATATCCCAGCCACCACAGTCACAACCTCCACCTGATCTCCACCTCCCTAATAACGATGAAGGGCCACGGCTATCACAATCGGGAAAACCATGATTTCCAGTTGGAAGTACCACCTGAACTGTGTTACAAGTTCCCTCTGGAAGTTGCTCTCTTGTTGGCTCAAAGACAGAGAGATTGAGGAAGCTTGGATGAGCATTATCATCAATCTCATCCCCTCTTTTACATTTCAAGCTCTCTGTCTTCTCATATGGAACCTGAATAACAATAGCTGCAATCTCAAGGTCTGGACGCAGTTCGCAAGGAGCCCAAGGGTACAAATTCAAACTATCAGGATCTCTACTATCCTGAGTATGTTTTGTCTGACGCTGGATCTTCACGGCATTGGCGATGTCATCTATTTTGCTCGTCCTCCCGACACATCTAGGATTGTTCCTGCCCACACATTTTACCTCTGGCAAAGAGCTAGCTTGATCTTGGGATTTGCGAGCCGAGCTTCGTCTTGCATGCGCAATATCGTACAGAACAAACTCTGTCACCAAAGAATTGTCGAAAGATCCGGTACCTTTCAGTTCCGAACACAAGTAGCAGCAAAATTGCATCTGTCCCACCATGGACGATTCTTTCTCGCCCCCATCCAATAACCATCCCTCGGCACTGCTCTTTTTCCTTCCATCAAGGGAATGGAAAGTGTATATCCAACTAAAAGAATTATTTGCTTTCCATGTCTGGGCCACAAGAACCTCTTCCCGACACTTCAAAGAGAACTCGAAAAACGGCACTCCATGTTTATCCCTGCATTTGAGAAAGCCATGTAGGTGGACTGGAGACTCTTGAACCATGGAAAGACCGCAGTCAGTCTTAGGAACTTGAGCGCTCAATCTACAATTGTGTGGTGTACTTGAGAAATCATGAGATGTAGTTTTGGATCTTCTAAACGTCCCATCCCTTCTAGCATGCACCGTCCCGGTAGTTTTGACTAAACTATCTTCCCTGGCATAAGTTAAAGGACTCCGTAGGGATTTTGACTTTATCAAAGGATCAAACATCTTTCTGACAGGGTTGATTCGAACGTTCGAGCTGGTTTTGGAAGAGGGGCGGCTTTCTGATACAGAAGGAGAAGGGGGCATTTCCACCTTCGCTGATAACGACTTGGGCAGTGGGCATACTTTATCTCTGTCTTGAATCCCGTTGCTATCATTAGAACGCCCAATGTTTTCGCCGCACCTAAATTTGAGATCCCAAGTTGAATCTCTGTCCAAAGCTTCTGCAGATTGCATCTTTCTGTCATCCACATTTAGACATATATCCTTTGAACGATTGATGATGGGAGGCTGCATGTTAGGCTTGTTAGTAGAAGTGGAATTCGAGTCCAAGCTTAGAGAAATAACTGACGATCTCTTCCGTGGGCTTTCCTCATCTGGAGAACACAAAGAATCGACAATACTCACAGAGGAAGTGGCATCGCTGCCTCGTGACACTTCAATTTTTCTCCTCTCAAAAGTTCCGATATTCTTCATCCTCCTGATCTCTCGAGAACTTTGATATACAGAACCTTGCCTGAATTCGACATTTCCATCTAGTTCTACAGGCCTAGAGGAAATGGTTTTGCAAGAAGCACTTCGGTGGCATCCAAAATCTATTTCCAGGAAATCTTCATTAAGGATCAGCAAATCGTCTTTATGAGCATGTTTTGCATTTTCTTTCCTCTTTTCAGTGCTTAAGCTATGTCGATGAGATCTGAGAACAGTCTTGGGACTATGACGCACGGCGCAGCTCTTTTCGAAGCGTAGATCCATATCCACCCACATTTATAAATCCATACTTCTGCAGGGAAAATAAAAGGATCATGTTGTGAACTTCAAAGAAGAAACCCGAAACTTTCCACCGAGCAAAGTGCAATCTAGTGCTATGATCGGAATTTAGAAGAAGGCAAAAGAAAAGTGTCGTGCAAGACTTCCACAGGGCTTGAATATTGACATATACACCAGCTTCGCTGATATGAAGCTCACAAGGACACAATTTTCATTGCGTCTGTATCTTATGCTAAGCACAAACCACAATCAGCGAAGGTGTGCTCATCAAGCAAAACTGGAGAATGAAATCAGACCAGTAAAAAGTCCAGATTTTTAAATTACGATGTAAGATGGAGATGCACAAAGATTCACAGGTAAAATCAAGAACCACACAGATTGCAGAAACAGACAATATTGTCACATCAAGCAAATGCAGAAGGAGCAGTTCCTAAACTTCCCAAACCAAAGGAAAAATTGATGATCTTACTGTATAAACAACTGGTTTTTGGAAACGCCTGAATCCCATATTTGGATTAGCAATTCACATAAACTTGAAAAGGTTGTTCCTGATCCCAAAAGAACGAGACCCTCGAATCCGAAAATTTATCCTCTGTGATACTATAACCGGCTAGAAAGCAACAGAGGAAGATGCTACAACAATCTCAGCTAAAAAAAGCAATGTCTTTATCTTCAACTTCACTTGCATTACAAGCTAAAAGGAGGAAGAACCAAATGATAAAAAACGAAACTTGAAACCGGACATACCCGACCAGATCTCTCATAGAAGTGGGTTCAAAGAAACACCCAACGAACTGCGAGTAGATGCAATCATATCCCACCAAATGCTTGATCTCAAAGTCTTCATAAATCTTCCCACAGCGCCACATGAAAATCCCAAGAACTCCTCCTTCGAGAATGAGTGAACCGCAACAATGTTACTGTAACACTGTTCTAGAGTGTGCCAAGAAAATGGGCAAGGTGGCAAAGGGTAAAGTGAGAAACACAAGCAAAGAACTTGGCCCCAGAAGCAGCAAAGCAGAGTAGAGATCAGAAAGTGGGGTTAAAGAGAGAGTGAGGTAAGCCAATGATAGAGTGATAGCATGCCTGAGTTTTCTTAGACTGAAAATAAAGTTGAGTCTCTCTCTGTCTCGAGCAAACACTGGAGAAGAGAGAGAGAGAGAGAGAGCTGCCAAGCCTCAGTTCACACTTCACCGTCTACACAAAAAAGCATTTGCCTTCCAGTCATTCATCATGTGGTTGTTCGGACAAAAAAAAAACAAAATCATGTGGTTTTTTCGTGTCATGGGTGTGTTTTGGCCCAAAAAAAATCTCTCTTTTGTTGCTTTCTTTCATTTATTTTCCCCATCCATTTTTGGCGAGTCATAAGGGCAATCTTGAAATGGATGCCCAAGCGCTTGAAAAGACAAATGAATTCTTCTGAAATTGGCTTTGTCCCCCTGCCACTTCGAAGGGCAGCTCCGGGATAAAATATTTGAGGCTGATCGACCAGAAAAGGGCTGGTGTCCAAAGCAGTCCCCCCGGATATTATTATTCAAATGCCTTGGAAAATTGAAGATATCAAGACGGGAATCACACATTTAATTTGACTGTCCTCGCTAATGAGAATAAGATTTAAATTTTAATACATAGTTTACGGGGTTGAATTTCAGATGCACCCTTGTGAAATCACCATAAACCCCCAGAGGAATAGGGAACCCCTAGGACTTGGACTTCTAATTGACCAAAATGGCCAAACACTCGTGTCGATTTGAAATCATCACAACGACTTTCGTTGCTAGCGAAGTGTTTGGAATGGAGACTACACGCAAGGGACCATCATCCAAGCGGTCCAAATGCTTCCTTCCTTGTTATAGCAAAAGCCCAAACATATAATCAATGCCAATGAGGACAAACTAGTAAATGAAATACACGAAATCACTCAAAATCATGCATGTCGAAATCGCAATATCTCGTCGGCGCATGAAGAAATCGCAATTATTTTATTAGGATAGTTATCTAAATCATCTCATGCGATGTGTAGGATACGATCAAATATGAACTTGAACAATCAAATCCAATCTTGGCAAAAGATAAAAAAATCGACGACCCATTTTAAAGCTCATTAGGAGAAAAAAAAAAGGGGGGGGAGAGAAATACACACTCAAGTATAGAGTCACAATAACTTGGCCAAATCACCCGAGATTGAACATTTGACTTAACAAACAACTATGGACTAATGTCTAAAAAAAGCATGCAAAGCGACCCAAGTCTATCTTACCATTACCCCTTTTCCAATAAGCCATGAAGCGAAAGGCTATTATAGGTAACCTTTAAAAATAAAAGTAAAAAGAAAAAAGAAGCAGGAGGAGGAGGAGGAATGAAGGGCAATATTGTAAATAACGAAGATTCGAATGGGGATTTGACCGATTGACCAGATGCCCCTTTGGCTTTGATATTAAAAGTGGGGCATGTGATTGGGGTGTTGGGCGGGAGGAGGGAGGAGGGAGGAGGGAGAAGCCAAAGCCAATTCTCGAAAGTGACTTGGGGCGTTGTCCACATCAAACCCACGGAATCTTCCCAACTTCACACCCCCCATTTCCTCTTTTCAATTAATGTGCGCCCCCTTTAATTTATTAAGGAGGTGGCTGAAAAGTACCGTTTAGATCCCTCGATAATCTCACTTCTTAGGCTGCAATTAGGGAATTGCTCTGTTTTGGTAATGCTACTGAGCAGAACAGAACTGACCCTATTGCTAATCCGCACTGAAAGTTAAATCAGATTTAGGAGTTGGGATCGTGTAAAAGTGAAGATTTTTCGAAAATGGGTTAACAGAATTAGACGATGAATCCTGCTTGTAACATGCATTTTGCAAAGACTTCGACTCGGTCACAGATGTGCATGCCAACCGGCAATTTCATGTGTATAGGATAAAAAAGGTTCATTTCAACAAATCACTAGCTTCGCTTTCGTAGGACGCTAAGCAAATCAAGCGTTTGACATCTTGACAATTCCCATTTGCCCCTTTTGAATACACCGAGTATCATGAATGCTTCCGGACAATAACTAACAAAGTTAGGTTCCTCGGCACCCTTAGCAACAATTGAAAGGAAAGAAACCATGAAAAGAAGCAGCCAACCACCGCGTACCAAGTCGTTACAATGTTAGTGCTTGGAATGTACAAGCGCAAGATGGAAAGAGTTTAAGGACGGAGTGAGACCAGTTATGATAATGGCAGATGAACATCATGAATTACCAACAACCGGAATTTGCATCCACCAGGAACTCAGTTCCCTGGCAGATGCGACTCTGATGAGATGTAGAGATCATTACGTCAATACCAATCCAACCGACCTCCTTAAACTTTTTGGTTGTCCATCCTCACTCATCCACCGAAGAAATCAATTAGAGGGCTTCCGGGGAAGGGGGGGTGGTTTGTGGGGTGGGGTTGTTGTTTGGGTGCGGGAAAAAGGAAATACTTGTGCTATCGGACAATGTACGGCAGAAGATGCATCACCGTCTCTAAGTTTCTCACCTGCACACTGCGATTGCAATTACTATTGCGATCGCTTTATATTGAAATCGAGCTCAACTAAAAGGTCATCCCTAGCTAGATGGAACAACGAAATTAGCCATCCGCCGCACTGAGCAGTAGGTGGGGCAAAATCATCAGTTTTGCACCGCATTAACAATCACACTGCTTCGACCAAAAAAGGAAAAACAATCACACTGCAGGTTATATAGCAGCCAGTACCCTACTCAGCACGCCACAACAACCATACTGCAAACAAATCCTCTGTTTGCTCATTTGTCTTGAAAAGATCAGGCAAGAAACTGTATGCATCTCCCAAATGAAACCAGTCATTTCTAACTCGGTCAGTCTCAACACGATTTCATGACTAGATATTGGGAGGATATACACCTACGTATGAACACGAAAACAGCATGACTATCCATGACAACTGTACATCACGATCCTAATTCCCTTCGCTGACCACTGCTGAGCTAGTGAATGCTACATGAAGGTGCAGGAGGTGCCTACTTAGTTGTGATTTCGGAGTTCTCCTCTAACTTGGACTTGCTAATGGATTTCTGCCTATCTAAAACTGGGATTTTGGCTTCAGTGCTTTTCTTAAAAGCATCGTCAGGTGGCTTGGTAGACTCTCGGGGACTGGCCAGCTGCTTCTCCACGCTTTCGAACTTGGTAGTTGCCCATGGTGCAGTACCCACACTTCGGGTGGAGCTCGGCCCATCTATTGTCAGCATTGACACCGCATCTCTGGATGCATACCAGGAATGTCCACAAGCAATGCACTCCAGCTGAAACCAAAATTTCTAGTGTCTCAGCATCAATAGACAAAAGGCGACGGTATCAAATTACAGAATTGTTAATTGACGGCAAGCAAAACAGTCAAGATGTAAGGCCATTTTTGGTAGGTGCATTTGGATAAGGATTAAATTGGATAAAAGAGCAGAGAAAAACTAAAAGCTGAGGTGAGAGAAAGATCGCAAAGAAATTCTTATGCTATATACAGCAGACTATCCCCTTCCAACTTGGAATATATGATGGTTCAATCAAAAAGGAGCAGTGAATGAATCTCTCCAATTGATCTGTGGCACCAGCTACAAAGCAGGCAATCTGACTAAAATGACAATCAGGCTGTATATTAAAACCTCTGGGAGACAAGGCATAGGAAGGAAAATCTCAGCAGCAACATTAGTTAAGGAAGAGCAAGGTACTGTTGATGCTGGAATCTTTTAGTCTTTATGACTGAGGAAAAAAACACATAATCTTAACAACCTGTTTTCTTGTGTTCTTTGGCCCATTATAAAACACAAGCAGATATTTATTCCCCATTAAGACCAAACAGGATCTCTCTTGGTGAATACCACAACAGCTGGTGCATATATCATAGTCGTTTTGCGGCTGCCAGTACACTTTCCGTTAATACAACCAGGATAAAATGGAACATTTAGCCTCCATCAAAACACACACTGACCAGATATCACAGAATAAATTCATGACAACCATAAGAAGCCCTCCATCACATAGATTGAACTGTAATACTGAATTGTTCGCATTGAAATCTACTATAGTAACTTATCCACTCAGACTAATTCATTGATCCAATGGAAAGCTATAATAATTTATCAGCAAGAGAAAAATACCTGATAACGATCTCCATGTCCAGCCTGGATGATGTCTCTCACACCGACTTTAAACTCGCTGCATCTAGAACAACGGGCATCTGTCATCTGCTTACCAGGTAAAATAAGGTAGAAATAAGTGACAATGATCAAACAGAGATTAAATATAACAGAACTGAATCACCGGTAACCAGTTTTGAGGACGATGGAAAAGTGACCTGCATGCGCTCTGACTCCTCTGGCTCCTTTCTTGCTGTCTCCTCCGCAGTCAAGCCCTCCTGTGATTTTTAAGGAGGGAAAATGAGCAGTTCACTTCTCTAGCTTGAAAGAGCATAAAATTATGGTAATCAAAAAGCAAGAACTTGACTACAGCATCCAATAATAGACGCAAAGATGCCAATTAATTCACATATTAATTGGCAACCACTAACAATATCACTCTATACAGTAAAGCAGCTGTGACCATGAAATAGTTAATTAGTTCATGAAGTAAGAATCATAACATAATAGAAATAAGTCAAAACTCTGTAGAATGCCAATACTAAATTTCATAAAGCCAAATCTTTTAAAAAAACCAAAGTTGCAGTTACAGCCAATAAAAAATGTTTATTTCCTATACCACCCCAAACGTCTCTTAAATTGGCAATCACAACTAAAAGCTTTTATCACAGCGAGTCGGATAAACACTAGAAGCAAACTTCCTCCATAACCACATCTTGCTATATTTCTAGTTCCGGAAAATAGCAAGCAAGCGATGTCAAGCAGACCTCATCTAAATCAGTAACAAAGCACAACATGATGCAGTCAAGAACAAGCATGGTGGAAAAGAAACATGAGCTAGTGAAACAGACGGATAAACTGATACTCCCATGCATTACTCTGACGGTGATTTACTGACAAATGCATACAGGATTCAAATGACAAAATCAAATTATTCCAAGATAAGTTCTCTCCACATCAGCTCCCAAAATCATTTCATTGGTCACAGCAAGGGGGAAAATTCTTGTCACTTTTTATTAGAGCTGCATTTGTGCAAAAATCACTTCATGAAAATTAAAATTGCCCTCACTTTTTCCATTTGAAGAGTTAAAAGCAACAAATTACCACATTTTGTCACACTGGCAGGAACAAATATGTACCATAATATTCTCCAAAAACAAAGTAACTAGAGTTTGTAGGCCAATTCAGATGTAACCAGTAGCCTAAATGATGCTATTTGTGAGAATGAGAATTTCTGTTTCACCAATAACTGAGACATTGGCATAAATAATGCTACCCATCAAACAATAGATAGAATACCTTCAACTCAATGGGCGACATGTTCAGTATCTTGGAAGGTTCCAATTCTCCCTTTAACAAACGGCGGGCTAGAAGTGCATTATTCTGCAAGAAAAATCAAAGAACATAGACACCACATTTATAACTTTCTCAGGGAAATTTATATGCCGAAAGGCACAGACAAACCACCAACCTTTTCCTGCATGGATGTGCTCAGATTTCGGCTAGAATGCTAGTGATTTTTCCATAACAGGCCAAACAATTTCTTACCTTCAGATTGAACAATAACTGCCTCAACTTCTGATTATATTTCTGGAAATCTGACGAAAAGGTTTGATGTGACGCCTTCTCAAGGGCAGTTACCGCTGACACCGCAGCATCTGGCCAAATTAAAGGATGCTCACCCTACAAGCAAATAAAAATAACATCACTAGTTTAGCATCTCTATCATCATCCACTTCCAAAGTGAAACTAAATGTAATTAGAAAAATTGTCATCCATGCCTTCATTTGCTGTTCTTGAGATCCATTGACTCCTTCTGAACATTTAGTTCCATTTTCATCATTAGTTCCCTCAGAAATGCAAACATACTGCACTGCCTGAAGAAGCCTCTCTAACCATTTATCACGAGCGCTTTCTCCAGTTAGTTCATTAAACCGGACTAAAATGGCATAGTATTCTGAGGCATTACTTGTACAACTTCCTGGTGTTTCAGCTTTAAAGTGTTGATCTGATTTGGCTGAATCTTCATCTCTGGAGACATCCAAAGGTGACACATTCCTTCTTCGGAAGCTCCTTTTCCTCTTCAACTGATCTTCCTGTTCAGTATGAGCATCCTCTGTGTCGATATCTGGGAGATCTACCAAGCGTTGCATGGTTTTTTGAACAAGAAGGTCTATCTCATGTTGTTTATTGTCTTCATAATCCTTGTCAGTCAATTTCCATAACTTCTTTTCAACAGTGTCATAAACCTTCTGCACTATGAAACCAGGATTTTGTTTTCGATGAGGGAGTTGCTTGTGAATCGGAACAAAGTGCACCACACACTTGTGCATCACGGATTCTGCGGGGACTTCATCTCGATGGAAACTATAAAAGAGCTCTCTAGTGTCACGCGACTGCCAACTCCCACCTCCCTTTTTCTCTGCCTCTTCAGGGCGGTAGAACCATTGCCCAGTAACCATTATGCTTCCTTTTGTGGTTTGTGCAATATCCTACATAATTAGATGATGAGTACCTAACTGAGTACTGCTTGACAAAACATAATAGCAACCAGGGTACGGACTTTTCTAGGACAGTTATCAACGAAACAAAGTTTTCACAAGATAATAAACAAAGAACGGAAAATTCAACGAAAAAAATCAACCACCACAATGCAGCAATATTTACCTAGGAAGGAGAAGACCAATGCTCACGTAACCAAAGTCCTTACAAAGGGAGCCGGAGGAGAAATAAAGGAGACAGAGAGCTTTATATCATTCATGTAATTTGATTGGTTATGAATGAAAGTGGGAGAAACTTCAACACAACCAAGGCGCCGGGCAGAACATAAAAACTCACACTAAGCTTCGTGATATAGCCATCCCTAGAGGATAAAGCTCTTGAACAAGCCTCTAGTGATGACCCAAAGCCCGAAAATCCACTCTTCTGATTGAACTCATAGGGGAGTCAAAACCCAATCCCCAACTAGTCTGTTCTATTCTACCATTAATCAAATTCTTCAGAAACCACAAAAACCTGCAGGCCAAAGCTAATTCAGCACCTGTAGAACTCTCGATACCCACCTAACATCCAAAGCATCACGAATCCTTATTATATCAGGTACGTAGAAGAGCTATATGTTTGACATTGTTCAAGATTCTACATTTTTGTTCAACAAGATATCATTCCTCGGAAATGCCAATGCTAACTCAAAATGATAACCATTCGGAAGGGACGTGTTGAAAATTTAAATTGGATCAACACGATCACTAAAACTTTTCACATAACTCGGAATGAGTTTTCCGAGTCCAAACAGTGAGATAAGGAGGCACTGAACAAAAATGGAGGCACCAAATAGTTACCTTGATAATAGCCACATAAGGTTTCTGTTCTTTTTCCGCGGGGACCAGAAGTACAGGATCCTCCTGAATGATAGGAGCAATACAATAAAAAGAGAAGTTAAACAAATGTTTGAAGAAGAAGGAAAGTAAAGACTTCCAACTTTTCTTAAAGGGGAGAGGGTGAAGATTTTTCCAAAGAGGATCATAATGTTAAGTTGTCAATGCATTTATCCTAGATTAGATTCTGGAGATGGAATTCAATTGCCAATTCATTGGCAACATTTTCTTGGGGAAAGCTGTGCATGCATTTGTCGACATTACAACATCAAACAAGACTAAACAAACAGGCAAATGAATGTCAACAGGTGTTCTGAAGTGAAAAAAAGAAAAGAAAACACGAGCACAATACTTTACCGTATAACCGAAAGCAAGACATAATATATCTTTAAGTGAATTACACAGCCTAAGTGATCATATCGATCAAAGGAACGCAATTTGCCGATAAAGGAGACATCAAGAAACCGTAGTGAAGAACCTAAAACGAAGAACAACACAAGGGAGAGAAAATGAACGACCCCATCCTACGTAGAATCACCGAGCGAAAACCCTAAAAACCTTACGAAGAGAAACCAATTCCAAGCCTCCCTTCAACACGCCTCATCAAACAGCGAATTGACGAGCTTCCCATTTTCAAACGCAGACACATAACACTCGATTAAATTTACAGTTACCAGAGAATAAACAACCGATAAAAATTTCTTGAAGGAAAAAAGAAAGCAAATACTCACGAGCTCGTACTGATTTCCATCCAACTCGAACGCCTCGTAATGGCTCTTCCGCCCCCTCCCCTTGCCGGAAAACCTAACCGCGTCGCCAATCGGCTTCGCATCCTCGTCGGGCTCCTCCTCCTCCACCTCCTCCTCAGGATCCTCCTCCTCCTCCTCCTCTTCCTCTTCCTTCTTCTTCCTCCTCTTCGCATTATTCGCACTTTTCTCCTCTCGCCCATCCTCCCGATCAGCCTCAGGTTCGCCTCCGCCTCCCCCCGCGTCCTCGTCCTCGTCCACGAGCTTCACCAGCTTCCGGCGCTTGCTCCTGGAGTCGGCCTCGCTCTCCACGGGATTCTTCGAGGAGCGAGTGACTCGCTTCCCAGGATGCGGCTCGTCCTCCTCCTCATCGCTCGTCGGGAACTGCGCGAACCTCCGACTCCCCATTCCGCCCTGTGTGTGTCCACCGAATGGATTTTGCGCAGCTCTTGGGCGCGGATTAAATTTTTCTATCTTCCGAAGTCGAGCTCGTGCTTGTCGATCGATCGATCGATCGAGAGAGAGAGAGAGATGCGAAAGTTTAGAGTCCGTGCGAAACGGCGGCGTCTTGAGGACGAGTTCCCAACGGCAATTGCTAGAATTCGGGTCTTGATCTTGAATTTTTCTTTCGACCAAATAAAAAATAAAAAAAATCTTGAATTTTTCTTTGTTAAAAAAATAAAATAAAGACAATTACATTGTGGTTGTATGATCTAACCTAACTATAAATATGATTGTACTGAAAATACTTTTCTTCTGGCCAAAAAAAAAAAAAAAAAGATAATTGCAATTTACATCTAGAGTCAACACCAATATTGTCGTTCATGCTTCCAAAATGGAGAGCAAGTCCCAAAAAGAGGAGCTTATAACAAGGAGGAACGTGTCGATTTTGTCAAAATTATCCATTATAATTCGAGAAAAATTACCAAAAAAAAAAGTCATAAATTTATGGCGCATGTGACTTTTCAATTTGGCCAACCTTTTTTGTCTAAATTCGATTAATTCGATCATAAATCTTTTGATAATTCGCCAATTCAACTCTATATTGGCTGGAAATTGCTAACATAACGATCGGTCAACTTACGTAACACGATCCACGTTGACGTGGATAATTTTTTTATTTTTTTTCATTAGCTAGCGAGGTTGCAAAAGCACTGGGCGAAGCCATTGCAGCCTTGCCAGCTATGGCACAAAGGCCCTTGCCAGACTTGGGTGAGGGCCTTCACGGCCCCACCGGCCTCGAGCAAGGGGGCCCTCCCCTAAATATGGGGAGGACCTTTGTGGCCTCACGGGGCCCAATAAAAAAAGAAAAAATAAAAATAAAATTAAAAATTTAAAAAATTATCCATATCGACATCGACTACGCCACGTAGTAAAGAACCGACGTCCACATCGGCGAGTTATTGCTAATGGGACTGAATTAACAAATTATCAAAAGTTTTAAAACTAAATTGGCCAAATTAAAATATTTAGGAGTCAATTGATTTAATTTTTTTTAGTAATCCTTCGTGTTAGCTTAGATGATAAGAGTGGTTTTGGAGGCTACATAATTCGGATCGACTCGATTTCTCTCCATGACTTCCGGTCCTGTTTCTCACGGTGATTGTAAGCTTGGAGTGATTTCCAGTTTGATTAAAATCACAATGTTTCATGAGGATAGGGATATACATCTCTCTGAGGATGCTCATTTTTTTCGCAAGATGCCAGTTCTCACTGACCTGTATTATGCATAACGGTCATCTTTCACATTGAAGGGCCTCATCCGTTGCTCATCGGAGCACCCCTAAACAGGGCATCTTCTCCGGCGAACTCGGAGTCGGAGGCCGGGAAGACGTGGAAAACTCCATTAGAAGCAACGACTAACCTGCAGCGGATAATTGATATTTAGCAGGAGACCATTGGAAGCACGTACAGGAAGACAGTCTGATTTCTTCCCGGGTCCCAAGTTCAACCAACAGACGTAATGCATTGACACCACCTTGCCGGAAATGAATGTAACACACGGCGACACCAGCCTCATGCTCGTGTGATGTTTTATTTTCCAGTTCCCGTCACAGGAGTTGGGACGGGTCGGCAACAGGAGGGGGCTACCTTAAAAGTAGACTCACGGCACCATGAGGCAACACAGAACTTTCATTGAAAGAGAAAATTAGAAAACACTGCATGGAGAAACAGTCAGTTAATTCCGCATGAACAAGTGAACCATTGTGCTGTACATAAGTTGCAAGCAGTAGCGACTATTTTTTCTCTCAAAACTCTGGCAATTCACCCTTTTCAACTATGAAAAAGTCTCTGTATAAAAAGGACAACCACCCAACACACTACGGACAAATGCTTCGGCTCAGGACACTCCCTACTGATACATAAGTACATTGTACCTCGCACACGGAATGGGTCATCCTAACTGGGAATGTGAGAAAAGACTGCTCCGAGATGACAGGTATTAACCAACCATATACATGGGCTCTGAAGTATATGTGCAGTTCAACTCAATGGTGTTTTCTCTGTGTTTAATTAGTATCTGTTTACTCAAGTGAGCAACCAGCAGGTTCATTCTGTTTGATGCTTTTCTTTTTTACAGGGAATATTTCTACGCGGTTTCGGATTAAAAGTTGAATTTGCAGTTTCCAGTCATGCGCCAGCATTCCTTTTGCTTTCAAGGACGGAACCTTCTTCAAGTGCCACCCGTGCCTCGCTGTCCTTCCCCATCATAAAAAGAGCTACAGCCTGTAGATAGGATGCAATGTGCCAGACGGGAGATATCACCTGAGCTTGCACTGCGTCATCAAATGCTTCTTGCAGCATGTTGCTCATAAGATGAGATAGACTGCGCCGTGCATAAACAGTTGGGGACACCATCGTTCCCACTTCAATGAACTGAAAATTGAATGAAACGGTGAGATTGGTGATGAATGTGTTTTCATCTTCACTGAACGGCACACCAACATTAAACCTACTGGATAGCAAGGGGAATCATCATATGCTGGTCATGCTAAGTTAGCTGTAGCTTACGTTTATCTGGTTAAATGAAAACTAAAGGGCATCCACACACAATTATATCCACAATTCAAGGAAAAAGTATCCACTAGCAACATTGATGGATGCCTGTCACAGAACTAGTAGCTCAATTTGTAAAAGACCCCAGTAAATGTGAGCAAAAAACTAAGAAGTATGACCACAAGCACATTCTCCTATCCACCCAAAACATTTTAACCCTCATTTCTCCAAAAGGGTGACTTTGTTATATTAGTCATTGGTAGTCATTTGATACCTCGTAAATAAAAAAAGATCGCAAAAACCTGAGTATAGCAGTCAATTGCAGCTCTAAAATCTTTATGCCGGAAACCAGCATCACCCTTCTTCTTTGAGTTCAGAGTGTCCTGCACCTGGTTGGTCCACATCTGGAATGAAAGCTACATATTACAATAATAGGGGTTAAACTCCAGTCATGGTGGCAGGACAAAATGGAGAGTCCAGCAATTTTAAGAAATGGGACAGGCACTGGACATATAAATGACATTTGATATGAAGCACATCTCGCCAGACGTAACTACAATCTGAATTATGGCTCGTTACAGAGAGTAAAAATAAATAAATAGCCAATAGCATTGATAGGTTCATTTCTTGGTCAAGTAACAGCACAGAGCAGTCATTTTCCAGCAACATATTGTTGTCTAAGATGCATTTTACCCTGGGTAATTTGCTTTGACATGATATACTAACAGAATAGTAGCATTTCTAAACAAAACCAGTGTGGTATCTCATGAGAGGTATGGAATGAGAACCACAGGTTAACACATCTAGAAAATCCTCTCCAGGTTAACTTTACATAAGGTCCTACAGTACCCAGATGATGCGGTAACAGATCTTTTGTCCAATATCTAATCAGAAACTAACCTCAGGAGCTGCTCCCTCATCATCTTTATACCCAAGTTTTTCTAAGACCGCGTGTATGGCAGTCAAGTCCTTCCGGAAACATGCCTCACCCAGAGGTGATAGGGTTAGGGAGGAATCACCGCGGTGGATGGCCATCAATACATGAGAAGGAACCTGCAGTGCAGAGTGATTAATTAAAGCTCAGTCTAGCAAAATCAGGGGGAAAACATACTGCACTTGCAAGTCAGTGTAGTGTATCATTGCATACCAAAATAAAGGCTCATAAAGATCAAAAGGGATGAGAGGATAGGGTGTACTTACATATTTTTGATTCCGAGAAATTATTGCCCTCCCCCCAGCCCAAAGAAATAAAACACACAAACAGGCGCGCGCCCACAAAAGTACATGTGCACGTGCACTTGCACATATCCATCAAAGAAAGAGCAAGTAAACCATCCTATACACAAACTCTCAATTGCTTTTATGATCTTCCAAGTTTAGTGTTTCTAATAAACAGATGTGCAACTGAAAAATGTGACCTTTAAGGATGTACAGCATGCACATTTTCTTCACGCTTATACTAACTAATATTCCAGTTATATAGCTGCTGTTCTCTTTACATGGAAATTCTTTAGATAGCTCTGAACTACAATTTCTTCTGCTTTGCACTGTGCACGATAGTAACATTCTTGAAGATATTGGGGAAACTAGAATTACTGACCTCAATATCCTTTTGAAGAGGAGCCAGAACAGCAACTAGGGACTTCGGATTTGGCCGCTCTCGGGGCTCATATTGTAAACAACGTGAAGCTAACCGCAATAAAGCTGTGCGATCATCTTCTGAAAATTGACCTTCCAGGCATGAATCTGTGAGCATCTGAACGTTCTTGTCTCGTATTAGATCAAGCGCCTGATTGCAAATTAAGCAAGTTTTAGAATTGGAATTTATACGATCACTGTAATTTTGATTCGGACAGCATAATATTGGGTATTTTGGTTTAATGTGATGTCAGAAGGCAGCCGCTTAAGCCGTCACTGTGAGATAACAGTGACCAAGTTGCTGAACAGACTCTGACACCAGGTCGACATGATTTACAGCACACTATGTGCAATCATAGTGATTGAACTTTGAGGAGACCTGCCATGTGAATTACATTGTTCTCTGACTCACTGCTCCTTTCTTTCAAGCAAAATTAAGATGTTTTTATCTCATGGCACTGAAACCATCTCATCTGCAGGTATCCAAAATTTGTAATAACTTGCTGAGGAAACCAGTTTCAGTTTCTGACTTTGAAAACTGTAGACATTTATCAAAGAAAAACAATTAGGGAGAGCTCCTTGTGCCCTTTTATGATTTAAAAATTAACTATAACATTACCTACTCCTACATTCACATTTACAATAAAGGAAACAACAAGGGGCAACAGATTTGCTTAGTCGGAATTGCCTTCATCTGGAAGCAACTTACACGGCTTGGAGGAATCTTCTTTCCACTAACGAGGTCTAGCAAAACAGTACCGAAGCTAAACATCACACTTTCAGGAACGACTCGTCCTGCAGAACGCAAGGATGCAATAAGTAGTCAATCATAATCCACAGTCCACCTGATCAGTGACGAGAGGCATGTCCAACGCATTAATAGTGAACGACATCCTGTTTTTGAAAGCATCAAGAAGAGTACGCTGGCAAACCAACATAGTACTTGTGTATTTATATTTCACACTAAAAATCTAGAGAAGAACACATGATAAAGACAATCATAAAGAGCTCAATCCGTTTCATCAGCCTTTCCTCCTCAAGAATGACCTCAAAACCACCAATACATTACCAAATATTCAAGTGCATCCGTTACTTGATAGCTTGAACAGCTGTTAAAACCCTTAAAGACGAAAAAGAATAGCATTCCATAGACAAGCTTACACACGTTCATACCATTTATGTCCAGATACAAAAGCAGCTGCTTCATTTATAGTCGGAAAGGGCCAGTCACACATTTACATGCGTTTTCATACCTGTCCTCAGATACTCGGGAGGAGCAAAGGCCAAGTTTGTACTGTAGCTTTTTCCGTTTTTGCTGTTCTTCATAAGACCAAACGATGAAAGTCTAGGGTTTCCTTCCTAAAAAATGGAATGTCGTAAGATTATATTCCTTTTAACTTGATTGTAGCTGAGAAATGTCATACTTACCCCATCAAAAAGGATTCTATAAGCATTCAGATCATGATAAAGATCATGTCCTTTGCTAGTACAATATTCTAAAGCTTGTGCAAGATACAAAGCCACCCTTAGCCGCATTGCCCATTTCATGGGCTGTGTATCCCCTGAGTCAAAACATATTCCAAATTCAGTCTTCCATTATGTGCCTAATCTCTTATAAGTTAAAGGAAACAATGAAACCAGACACAGAAAGAAGAATGCTGCTAAAAGGATAATACTGTACCAGGGACTAAAAAATGCCACTACTCAAAACCAGTCTCACCTGGATCCAGTTCTCTCATATAAAAAGGCCAGAGAATGGAAGAGAATAACATCCAGTTCTATGACCGGGCTAATAGTGAGGAGGGATGAAGAGAAAGGAAGCACAAAAGTTCGAAGAAGATGATTTTTCTAAAGAAAAAATCCACATTAAAAACGAATAAAAGGTAACATATCCATTTGGAGATGCCAAGGTGGAAATCCACCCAAATAAAGAATATATAATATCAAGTAAACACCATCGACAACTACATTGACAATCACCAATAAACGGAGTAGATACCCAAAAGAGAGATACCGATAGACTGCTTGAGTAGAACAAGCTAAACTTCTTTGAATCAAAGGTATATGTATAGGAAGGAAAATGAATCAATGTAGCCATGAGACAAACTTACAATGAAAAATATGTTTTGGTAATGAATCATTGGGCATATATTCTGCAACCAGCAACCTCTCATCACCTTCACAGCAGCAACCAATTAAATTTGCCAACCTTTGGTTACGAAGCTGCCCTACAGCTCTTGCTTCTTCCTACATTATAAGATCAGAACTCAATCAAAGGTAGCCAGAAAAATACCCCATTTGTAAAAAAATTTAACTTCAGGTCACTCAACCGTGACACAGCCACAGGCTCCCACAGAGCCAAAGCGATTAAAATTTCTTATGGCAGCACTATACTGAAACTTCACCAGTCAGAATGATCCGCATAACAAAAATATTTTCAGGACCAGATCATAGTATTTATATTGAAAGGAGACGCAACGTACAATGAACTGCCTGGCATCAGGCCAAGCTGATCTGTTAAAGCGCTTTACAGCAATTCGCACTTGATTTTCCAGTTTTCCTTTGTAGACCACATTTGGCGCCTTTTCCCCATGTTCAGACACAATGTTTTCAACAGCAAACCAAGATGTTGCCTTCCTCAGCTGATCGTACGTGTATTCTTGGAAGGAAGGCAGATTATCAGGTTCGCCCTTCTGCTCATCTTCTGCACACAGATGACATTCTCACTTACTATAATTGATCAAACCAGTCAATGACCTAAGTAGAAATAATCCACTCACCAATGCCCTTGACCTCGGGGACTGCTGAACCTTGTTCTGAACCTCGGAAACAGACAAATAGCTTGGAGCACTTACAACCCATCCCCGTGACAGAATTCAACAAAGAGCAACAGCAAATCTTGAAGATCCAGCATTTACCAGACTTTTAAGCACAAGCACCAATCAGTAGCTTCAAACACAATCCTCATTTACTCAAGCAATTATTGTCAACAAAAAGGGTCACGGTATCTTAAAATCAATTGTCAAAAGCTCATTGTTCCTAGTTCAGAACCTTAGCCAAATTCAACAACGAATGTGACTAAACCATGCACATTCCGCACTCAAAATTCTTCTCAAGCGGAATTAACATGCAGGTGCTTATATCAAGTTCAATTCACATATCTACGCTCATCAAATAGCTCCAGAAGAAGTTTAGCCTTAAGCTCAATATTTCAAGTTCTTTTTGTACGCAACGAAAATTTCTCAAACTCCTAAATCATCCAAACCCAGCACATTCCCAAATTCACTTGTTTTCCACCTCAAACCGAGGCGCTACTCGACCAAGTTCCGCCGATCCTTTTCATCAGTCCCCACCGAACTCAAGCCCAGTCAACAGAAAAACAAAGCTCTAGGTAACTTCGACGAGCACCATTTCCGCAACCCAAGACAACCCAGAAGCTAAAACAGAAAAAAGGGCAGAACAAAGGGTAGATTTAACACAAAGCGAAAGAGCTTTAGAGAGGACCTGAACGACGATTCCTCGCAAAGTGGGAGTGGCACAAGCGAAAGTCCCTGTTGCTTTCTGCCTTCAATCTCCCATTCATTCCATTCTTTCTTTGATCCCAATTTGAACACGGAAACAGCAAGCGAGCGTTGAGTTTGAACGCTTTGAAGGAAAAAAAAGATGGACTTTGGAGGATTAGAAAAATGGAAAGAAAAGAGACAGACGAAGATGGAGAAGGAGAAGAGGAAGAAGAAGACCGAGCACGGAAATGAAATCGTTGAGACTGGGGGAGTCATGAGATTTAATATTTTCAATTTTTTTTTTTTTATTTTTTTACTTGCCTCCATGTTTTCCTACTTTTTCTGTTGATAAATCTTAATTTTTTTTGGCAATTTCCACCGACATGACAACCTTCGGTTTACCAAATTTTCTGCAGCAGGTCCCACCATCGGTTAATAAGACCATTAACCGCTAACAAGTTCTTAAAAAAAATGGAAAATGATAAAATTAAGGAAAAAATGCATGTTGAATTTGGCTTGGAAAAGTATTTTATGATAGTTTTGGAAATTTATACGGTAAAATCGTGTGGTCAAACTTGATCCATGTCACATCTCGATGGTATAATGTCACTTCAACGTTATTTTGTATGATTGACCGTCGTGAAAGATTCGATCCGGCTGGTCATTCCTCTAATTGGCCGTTGCGTTAAGGAGAATTATGCGTTACCGTTGGTATAAGTCGTTACGTGATTTAAATGAGTCATAGAACGTTATTCGTGCAATTGACCATCGTGAAAGATTCGATCGGTTGGTCGTTCCTCTAACCGGCCGTTGCGTTATGCTCGTGACGGCTTAAATGAGTTGTCCAACGTTATTTTCTCATCTCAGTCCAAACGTTTAGGAAACACATGCTCATCCTCATTCTCATTAGTCGTTCGAGTCCAAAGAATCATGAAAGTTGGTGTTGCGACGTTTTTAAACGAGTCGAGGGAGCGTTACTTTCATATGATTGACTATTACGAAAGATTCGTGTTACGATTGGTCTGTCATCCCGTTTTTTTATTTGGTGATTGCGTCCCACATGTACTTACCACATTTTGAATGAATATCATAGAGAAAAGAAAAATTCGATTAGCTGACATATCCTCGATCATTGACTCATTTTGAATCCATGTTAACATTTTCTATCTCGGTTCTTTTATTCAGTTCTTCGTGTCAAATTGATACTATTTCGATTTGTTGCCGGATGAAAAACATCGAGACTATCACGTCTTCTCGAAATTAGAATTTCCAGGCACGGGCGATCTCAGCTTACCGGGAATTATTAGTATGGATTGCGACGACCTAAGCGAGTTGCAGAACAAGTATATTAATCATCACTAGAGGTTTGGCCAAAATTGATCTTTCCTCTTCTTCTTCTTCCTTCCTTCTCCCTCTTTCTTTCTTTCTTTCTTTTCCGAGACTCTCGAAGCATTTCTATAAGCCTCGTGAACCGATTCAGTAGAGGCTGATCTTCCTTTCATTGTGTACTACAAACATGGCAATAAAAACCATGGCATTTATTCAGGGGGGAAGTAAAGGAGGGGAAAAAACAAACAGGAGGAGGCATTTAAATCAAGAGCAATAATGATGGGCAAGCGTGTGGGGTACTATGAGATGCCATAATTTGAAGTGACAAGAATCTCTTCGAGATCTGTCCCCAAAATCTACAATGAACATTAAATGTCTGGCGATGGTAATTTGGTATGCCTCGTGGGTACATTTACGTAGTACGGTCCTTGGAATCCACGCAACAAGTAGTTGTCGGCTCATATCATGAGGCAAATGTGCAGGTGGACTGAAAATTGAAAAATCCCCTGATTTTTCAATTCGGGGCAAGATGCAAATTGTGATTTAAGTCTCCCTCCATTGGTGGTTATCTCGACATCTTTAGGTTTGCTTTTGTTCGATAGAGAAAAAAGGTCAGCATGATGGGTGACCAACTATTGTTAGGGACGATCATTCTCAGTCCAGCCCGATTTCACCTGGATAATCGAGAGTGGGTCGGAGGGACCGACCAGAACCGGATCTGGACCGGCCGGTGTTTCCGGGCGGTCCAATGAAACCGCTGGACAACGGATATATACCGAGACTAAGGTTGCAACCAACATCACTCACACCCGTGCGTTGCATACAAAGTGTTTGCAAAAGACTGATAAATGAACGATCTAGCCCATCATCGACATAAAATAACAATTATTTTGCCGAGTATTCCCATTGTATTTGATAAATTGTGCCTCCATTTTGTGTTTTACGTGCGTTGCCGCTTTCGCTTTTTGCCTTTTACGTTTTACTTCGTTGTGATTATGCAGTGAATCCTAGTAAAAAATGTATCTTAGGTCACGCAAATCTACACTTCTTTTGTATTAGTGGTTCCATAATTTGTGTTATAGTTGTCGAGTTTAATTTACAGTATTAATCTTTTGCAAGCCGTGAGCTTCCTTGATTAATGTGTTTGGGTTCTCCTTAAAATTAGGGAGAACAATTATATTTGGACTTATCCGTCTAAATGGTCGATGCATAAGCAAGAAAAAACATAAATGTCGTCACTTCACTATTGGCAAAATTGTCAAAAAAATGCTAAATTTATTGTACGACGGTCAATTTAGATCGAAACCGTTTAATTTTGTCAATTTAGTCATAACTTTTTAACAATTTGCCTAGGTAATTATTCCAACCAATTTTAGCTGAAAATTACTAGTGTGGAAGCTGACAGTTTTACACAAAGACAACCATCGCTAATATGAGTGATTTTTTGTTTTATTTGTTTTAATTCTTTTCCTTTTTTTTTGTTTCTTTTCGCCTAGGCAACGTAGCCCCCTCCCCCCACCCAAACCCTAACCATCGCTACATCCGGCCAAGGGTTGGCCGATGAGGGCAACCCTTGCCCGTGGCTAATTGCCAGCACCGACAATTGGCCACAGGTGAAAAGGAAAAACAAGGAAACAAACAAAAATAAAGATAATAAAAGAAATGCTAAAAAATTCAAAAAAATTAAATACAAATTCTAAAAATTATCCATGTTAGCGCCGGTCATGTCACATAGGACGGTTGGTGTTCACGTCATCGATTCTAGTCAAAATTGAAAGGAAAAAATTATATTTATAAATTGTCAAAATGTTTAAGACTAGATCGATACCATTGAAATGTTCATGATTAAATTGGTTGCCATATACATAAATTTAGAAATTTTTAGATAATTTTCCCTCTAAATATAGAAAATCTCAAAACTCTATCTTTTAGAGTTTGGATAATTGCACACTTGATGGTTTATTCTGTTAATTTCTGCACAGATAGGACAAGTATTGCCAAGGCAAACAACAAGAACATAGCAAGAAAGTAATACAAACAATAAGGGAAAATAGTTTAAAAATTTATAAATCTATCGTGGGACGGTCAATTTAGTCTCGGATCTTTTAATTGTGTCGGTTTGGTCTTAAATCGATGGACGATTTGCCCATTTAGTCATAAGTTTTTCAATAATGTCAATTTAATCTTAAATATTTCAATTGATTCAATTAGAAGATTTAAAGTTGAATTGATTGTAACACAATAAATTTTAACACTTTTTGGACAATGATTTCCAAAGAAAAGAATGCAATGAGAAATACTATGGCACTGGCCTTTCCGTGGCCGGCCGTAGAATCAACAAAAAAGATTTTAGTGTGCTTTTCTGACATTGACAGTCATCGAATCCTAGTTTAGTACCTCGGAGCAACGAGACAGAATGAAATCAGCAATGATTAGCACAAAAATGATGACTCCACTACCGCACGAGTTAAAGCATGATTAGAACAGTCTTGTCACTGCCATGCTTTATGTAACATCGAGGAATTATAGTACGACCAAATAATTGAGCAATTACTACAACAATTATGGTAAGGCGTTAACATTCTCAAATTCGACAATATTTGTGAAGGAACTTGAGGAGAATCCATGGCGCTTATCACTTTATGTTCGGCATCAAAACTCTAGGAATGATTGCTCATACGATAACATTTACGGAGTATCACTTTTGTGCTAGAGGTTTTTAAAGAGCGCTCGTTCGAACAATCTCGGCGAAATTTTTTTTTTTCTTCATTATTGAATAATATCATATGAGTTTCTCTAACAAGCCAAGCTGTCGGAGAAGTCACTTAAGTGTTAGTTTAAAGGTGCGATGCTAGAATAGTCGATTGCAACATATCGACTTCAAAATGGACATCGCACGATAGTTACGATCGACGTTATCCTCATTACTAAAATGTGTATTGGAATGGAAGCGGGTTTTTTCCAATTTAATTTTTTAAAAAATATTTACAAAAATATTTTTAAAAAAAATATTTACAGATTTGGGTCCTATTTTTTTTTTTTTTCAATTTCGTTTTTTTATTATTAGTGCTTATAATATTTATTTTGTTTATAATTTTTTCTTATGAAGCTTATCTTTTATAATATAATTAGCAATAATTAATGTAAAAATTTATTAAGATATATAATTAATAAATAATTTTGTAATTATAAAATTAATTAAAAATATTCATAAAATAAAAAGATATTTTCATAATATATAATAATCGTCAACTTACCAATTATTAAAAAATATTTTTCGTATTTTTTTCGAGAGGGTGGGCCTTTTTTTATTTTTTTAAATTTCATATTTTTTAATTATTTATACTTATAATATTTATTTATAATTGGTAAGTTGATGATTGTTATATATTATGAAAATATCTTTTTTTCATATATCTTACCAATTTTATTTTATGAAATATATATATTTTTAAATATAAGTATAAATATAAGTATGAAATATTTGGGTCTCGCTCGACAAACCCACTGCCGAGCGAGCCAATCCAGAATATTTTTTTTTAAAAAATATTTTTGTAAATATTTTTTAAAAAATTAAATTGGAAAAAACCCAATGGAAGCCACGTGAGAATAGTCCAAAAATGGGGCGGAAGAGATATGTGAGTAATTAGACTGCAAATCTCATGTGGGTCCAAAAGATAAATGTCGGATTACATGTGGATCTTTTTCTTTTTTAAATTATTTGTTCTATTTGTAAGTCTCTCTCTCCTGGCTTTTTCCCTATTTGTAGAGCACGGGTGTCAAACCTCGCACTTATAATACTAGTATCCCCATCTCCCAATCGCTTTATTAAGTAGGGCCGCATGTCTATTGGCATATGTGAATCTTAACGGATTGGAAACATCCACATTCAAATCCATTTTCATTGCAGCATGTTAACCATTTCAAGGATTGCATATGTACTTGATGTTTTTGCTGATGGGTCCATTATGTTCTAATGGATGCACCAATGTGATTATAGATTACATGGACCTGTACAAATTTACCAATGTCGCTTGTGAGGCCCAGGAGTAATTATTTGACTAAAGTTGCGTACCAAGCTAATCAGAGTGGGTATGAATTAAAAATGCAAGCGCAATAAAAGGTGATTTGTTGGTGAGGACCGATTAATTATCACGTACGTCATCATCGATATGGATTCTAATACAATGCTTTCCTAGTTATTTATGAGCTTTCGATTTTTAGGTTCTTCTTGCATTTTTTTTTGTTCTATATACTGACATTTTTATTGTGGCAAATTTACTTCTTTAATGTGAAGTGTAATTTTATCCAAATAACTTGTTCGCGTAAAGATCTTAAAATGGGTTTAGTAAATGGGTATTAGTTTTGATAGGTTGGGTCAAATAAGAACATGTTCTAATAAGATAGATTGAGCTGGGTATAGGTTTGATCTAGGACAATTAAGATGGACATGAACCCAGGGAAAGGTATAAATGTGAGGCTAATAGTTATACCTTGCCACTATGGCTGGCCGATGCCTAGAAGCAAACCGGTTCGAGAGAGTCAAGGCGTTGCTCGTCTCCCGGCAAGATCCGCCGACCTTCACCTTGTCGCCGCCTTCGCGGTCACATAACCTAACCACTGAATTGTCTACATAGGTATTGTTAATCGCCAGCATAGTACTCACCCATGTTTTCAATTTGTTTATGTGTCACGTGAAGTCTTAACCCACGACCCGACTTGAGCACCCAAGCTCCCTTGTCAACTTGATGAGCCCATCTATGGAGCCACCCATTTTTATAAAACAACATTCTAAGAAGGAAAAGTTGTTAAGAATTGGAACCCGAATTAGTTCGGGTATGTGCTAATTCGGGTTGGGCTGGATATGAATCACTAAAATTGTATTGTACAAAAATTGGGTCGATTTGAGTCGGACGACTTTTGATCCGACCCAACTCACCCTAACCGATCGGCTTAAATTTAAGTACCCAATTATCTTATTTGAGAATTTCGCGATCTCGTGTAGCCTAGTTGCTCGAATAGAATCGGGTCTTGTTTACCGTTGCAAAGTTAAATTTTGCGATCGTTAATAAACTTCTCATATGTACTATTTACTTTCAAGAACTACATAGCTTACCATCTCGTTTGAAAGATCAAGCCCATAGAATCACAATCTATATATGCGTCGGGTGGGTAACTAAACTCCTGACCTCGTGGCTCTAATGCTATGCTATATACATTAAAATGAATTTGTTGGATTTATTAAAGCGTAATGGAACCCAACATTATATATGTTTTTCATTTTCTTAATGTTTTTAATTTGGTGGAGAGTTGGCAGGTAAGTTCTTTTCGTCAACATTATCTTCTTTTTTTTTTTTGGGTCATATTTTTGGTACTAGAGTTAATAAATGAATTATAAGACTGTTTTTGTTTTGCTAAAGGAAAAATCTTTGATCCCTCTTAGAAAACACTCACTATTTTTTTTTTTTTTTTTTCAATTTTAAAACTAAAATTAGAATTTTTATTCTGCATTTGACCATTCAACAAAAATTCTTCAAATGTATAATATGTCCGTGAATGTTGATGCTCCTAAATTACCGAAAGCATTTTGACCGAAAAAATTGGGAATAACTCTTTTTACAATAGTATTATCTTCAATTTACCTAGCAAGGAGTAAGTGTACTTTGATTTCCTAATGTTAAAAGATAAAAGCCCATAATAGTTAATGACGCTTAATAAGTGAAAATACCTAATGTAGGCATGAATATTCCGACTTTTATGGGCAAATTTTAATCTTCTTTAATGGGATATTTAGGACTATCCCTCAATAATTTAACTCAAAACGTTGGTATCTAACTTCGAACCTTGTATTTCACAAGGAAAATTTTGATCTATTAAGTATATCTAACTCTTTCAACCGTGAAACGATTTAAAGCAGGTAGATTCGTTTAGCCCCATATTTTATCGACTTTAATGACAAATATCAATGTAATTTTTCATTTTGCATCCTTCATAAATTTCACGCATATTCTAGAGATATGAAATTTTGTAACTTTGTTTACTTTTAAACATCTCCTGCACCGCGCGAGGCTCATTTCTAATATCATAATAATTCGAATCGAAAGTTCCATTGTCTCTTTCAAAGGCTTGAACTAAGAGAAATCGAACTATACGGCTAGTCGTTTGAATAAAACCGGGTCTAACCGGCTCACGATGGTTAAACCGGCCCAACCTTGAGTCGGCGAGGACCAGGAGAAGAGAATCGAAAAAGGTCGGTTGCGAGGAAGTTTTCCACTGTCTCCACCCAATTTCAGTGAGACCGTCCACTCGTGCAATTTCTCTCTGTGTTAGTGAAATCGAAACAGGCCGCAAGAACAACGAAAGCGTAAACGAAGGAAGCCACCAATTTGCCAAGGAGGCGATGAGGGCCAACAAGGGTGGCACGAGTTGACCAGAGAATCGCCCACTTTCATTGATTGGATCACGAGCTTGCCTTTGGGGAGGAGGAGAAGAGCGGGTGGCATCCACGCACGCGGTCACATTTCCCTTTGGGAAAGCAAAGTTGTCCGGGCGCGGTACGTGAAGGACCATCTGTGTGTGACTCTGATATATAGCCGTCCATACCAAGTGTCTGTTTTAATGCCTCAGTGAACACTAGCGAGACAGATTTACACCATATTCAGTCTCTCAGTCGTACGTTTACTTGCTTTTCAATTGAAAGTAGTCAAGATCGCCATGCTGCATAAGCTTGCGTCGTCGCTGTAGCTCATTGCTCATGCAAGCTATGTGCTTTAGCGTAACCCGTAATTGCTATGCTGATGCTACCGCTAGTTGGAGAGCTGCTCCCAGTACTTGTTTATGGTTTACTTTATTGGGTATTATTTGAGATACGAATAGTATGTAGTGATAGATATGTCGATGGGTTGCTTCATGAGAGTTCGTCTCTCTGACATCAACGCACCGCTTGAATCGATGGATATTCCTATTTGGTCTCTGCTTAATTTTCCAAGCATGTAGTTTGAGTCATTAAGTGAAGTTTCTCAACTGGGTTCATTGTGTTGTAGATGAGGTATGTGAAACCTTTGAGCTTGTTCCAAGACGTATTGATGGCGCATACAAAGAAAAAGGCCGCTTGCTAGGCTTGGATGTTGGCGATAAGTATGTTGGGCTTGCTGTCTCTGATTCGAGTAACAAGATTGCCTCACCCCTGAGGTATTTCCGTTCATTCACATTGTATCATACTTTGGCGAAAATGAATTGTGGTATATGCTTTTATCATTTCCTGTGCGATTTACCTCCATAGAAATTGAGCGTTGGGATGCATTAATCAGATGATTGAGTTGTGGATAATATAAGCCAAACAATGATTGCGTATATGATTGGTACAGATGTTGTTTATCTTAATGATGTTAGTATGTGTCTCTCTTTGTAGGGTTGCCATGTAAGAATCTGATTCAGGAAATACATACTGTAAAGTCCTAAATCTTATGTATGGAATAAAATTGAATCCTAAAGTCTCAATTGATTCAATCAAGCACTAAACCTTTACCAAAAAGTGCAATTGAGTCCTAACTTTTCAAATGATTCAATTGATCGCATTTCATACATAAGATTTGGACTTCTGGTGCACTTTTTCCCAATCTGATTCTATATTAGAACTATTCTTGTTATTTGGTATTTAGAAGGATGGAACTTGGAAGTCATACCCACCGGTGGGTAGCTGTGTTGGTTGAGAACAACTCCCTTATCGCTGAGGTCGAGAGTTCAAAACCCGCAGTTGCTAGCGTCTTAAGTGGGGGGGCCATGGTGGTGGGGTCCTGTGCTAGTCCCCCCGAGGTATAGGGGCCCGCGCGCCTGGTGGTGCCTGCCGGGCGCCGTGAGGGCCCGTGGTGGAGTCCTCGGTCATCAAAAAAAAAAAAAAAAACTTGGAAGTTATGAATTTGCTGCAGCTTGTCCCTCAGGGGGACTTTTCTATTTTCTTTCCTTGTGTCCTAACCTTGGTGGGGATCTGCGATTGTCACCTGTGAAATAATCTTTGTTGTTGCCATAATTGCAGCGTTCTGCTTAGGAAGAAGACAACTATTGACTTGATGGCAACCGATCTTCAGCGTCTGGTAAGTCTGCCTTTCAGCCTGCTTTTGTGTCAGTATCTCCATTTCTTGAAGGAATTGTTCCTGCGGGAATTACTGTTTGGATTCGTCCTATAAAGACGTTTTTCCAATATAAGTGTTTGGGTTGACTAGAGCATTTTGTTTATTGTACTCGGTCTGGCTTCCAACTATGAGTATAGTTGTGTGAAGGACCTCAAATATGGATAATTTCTCAGTGTTGATTCTGCTAAAAGCTTGGTATTTGTTATTGCTTATTCCTGAAATTAGTATCTTTAATTTCTTGCCTCATAAGTTCCTATCTAAAACAGGGGATATTGCTATTGCGTTATGTTTACCTGGGCTAGAATCATTAGACTTGGTATCTCAACTACATCAGACCTTAGGTTTTGAGCGCTTAAAAAAGAACACCAACTTTTAGGCCAATCCCAATTTTTCCCCGAACTTTTTATTTTTGTCTAAAAAAAAAAAATCCCTACTTTAACTCTAGTCCCAAATCTGCCCACACTTCCAAAAATCGCCATCGGTTTCTTCAAGATCAACAACTTCAGGAGACTGTTGTTGTTCCATACAAAAGTGAGGGTGTTGATGGCGACGCAAATTTTGATAATAAGCCTCTAATTGGCCGTGATGTAGATGATCTTGAGGAAACCGCTGTTGATTTTTGGATGCTTGGGTAGATTGGGACTAGAGTGAACTTTGGGGATTTTTTTTTAGAAAAAAAAGTTTATAGCAGAACTGAGATTGGACCTAAAATTCGGGGGTTTTTAGGGAGCTAGGCCAGGTTTTGGTCAATGATCTTATTGTTTCTCAGTCTCGGGTCACAATATCCTTACTGAATGTGTACGTGAAGTAATCTGCATGGGCTTGGACATGTTTTTACTGGGGCCTGACTGGTTCCCGTTTCCTTGTATATATATGCAGGTCTCTGAATTCTCGCTACTTGGATTTGTGGTTGGCTGCCCTCTTGACCGGTTTCGTGGTGGCAATCCTGAAGTATGCCTCCTTTAAACCATTATTTTCTATAAATTTTCTGACATGCTATTTATAATTTTCTTAATCCTTTTTGTTGTCTGTAATCAGGCTGTGCAAATGAAGGTTTTTATTGACGAGCTTTCCAAAACAGGAAAACTTGATGGTGTTTGTTATACGTATTGGGAAGAAAATTTTACATCAAAGGTGCGACTTGTTTTCCCTCCTCTTTCAAAATCTTAGCCTGAGTTCCTTTTTGTATTTTACTAAGGTATGCACCATAAAGCTAGTTCCTTACCTATCCAATCTGTAAGGTCCGAATTGTGATAGTAGAAGGAACAACATAAACATTAAATAATTCTTCAGTTTGTAAGGCTTAATTTTTATATCCTCTGGTATATTCCCCACATAATTCAATGTTCTCGCAAAGCTGCCAATTTGCCAAACAATGCCTAAGCCCTATGTTGACTAAATTCTGCTTCTATACAAATTGATCGCAGTTCCCTTATCGAGACTCATTTCCATACTTTCCCCTAGCTTGTGTTCTTTAGTGGTGCAGTGGCAGTCCCCACATGGAAAGCTAAATTCAACTCCCTTTTGCAAATGAGTATCTTCTTGTTATTGTTAATTAATCATGGGGCCCTAATGCATGCCCGTTTACAGAATGTGGAATTGTTGTTACAACCTTTGACGTTGCATCCAGCAGCAGCGAAGACAATAATGGACAAGTTCGCTGCTATGGGGATACTCCAGGTAATTAGCTTTTCACATCTTCCTGGGGAAAAAGTAGCTCACCCCCTCCTTTCGTTTTGCTAGTTAGAGATCACCATTTCATGATCGAGTACACAAGCGTTAAGGTTAAGCGTTTTGTTTAGGATAGAAATGAAAAAATGGGACTTGGCTGATGAACAGGCTTTCCCCCACTCGCAACTCTTGAGCATAGTTGGCGAATTGCAATTAGCAATACCTCTAGGCTGTCGCAAATAGAAGGAGAAGGGCGAGGATGGATTTTCGCTTATTGTTCTGCGCTCAATTGTTTATTTAAGATATGTAGTTTTCAGTGTGCGAACTTTTTGTTTTTTCATCTGTTGTTGAACACTACTTTTGTTACGGGTAGGGATATTTGGATTATGCCAACAAGAAGCAGAGATCAGAGTCTTCTGAATAGGAGGACATGAGCGAGAACTGTGGGGGCTTTCTCATTCGCAGAGGTTATCCTGAATGTGACCTGCAAATTGCTATGGTAAGTATGCAGTGCCATTACCACCTGCTGCTAATGCACCATAAAGAGTTTGAGAGGGATAAGTAGATATTCAAACGAGTTTTGGCAATTTTTGGTTCGTATGCTGAGGGAAAAAGCACAGGAGGATTTCAACAGACCGTGTCAATTAAGTGATGACGATCTTGCAGATGCAAAGAAAGTTCTTTCCTACACTCACATTGAAGACCCTCTAGTCGACGCGTCTGTTTTTTCGAGAATGATCTTATTAATGTAAACTTTGATGACCTGCGGCAGTTCATCAACCAAGTATTTTTACGTAGTTATTGATTAGAGAGAAGTACCTAATGCCAATGGCTAAACAGTTTCTTGTTCAACTCACATCAGAGATTCTACAGTTAGGAAAACCATCTTCTAGTGAAGACACCCACGACAACATCACAAACAGAAAAGGGACCATACTCTCTGTACAAAGTCTGTCTAATCCAACACCCAAAAACTCATCTAACTTTAGCGCCGTGTATCGCTCATTCGAAGCTTTTTCCGCCAGAGAAATGATCAACCATCTAATAGCATCGTAGCATCTGAGTACTAAAACTTGTTACACCCGCGATAGTTAGCGCCTTTATTTTTCTAAGAGCAGTAGGAAACCGGAAGCTGGATTTGATTGACAAGCATACGTTCTCTTTACATTATTAAACCACAGTGCAAAATTCAACAATATAACATGTGAAGAAGACATCTAGAGGTATCCTCATGATGAATCAAGAGGATGCTTATTTTTCAGATTACTTCTCATCCTTACTGGGGAACAGAAGTTCCAGCGCTCATGCCACTCCCAACAGCTTCTTGATGTCCTTCTGCATTAATAACAAACCACGATGCCTTGGTTAGACAGCCAAAGAAGTTAACAAACCTCAACTATGGTCCGTCGATGATTAGACTCTTACCTCAATGCTAAGAGGAGAAGTAGTGGGTGCATAGCGATCGACAACATTTCCTTCTTTATCGATGAGGAACTTGGAGAAGTTCCACTTAATGTTATCCCCAAAGAGTCCGCCCTTGCTCGATTTCAGGAACTTGTAGAGAGGAGCGGCACTTTCACCATTCACATCAACCTATACAAAAAGCAATCAGATTCTTCATCCTCACTTTTTTTATTTTTAACTTCAAACTGCAAATTATAGTCACTAAGAAATATAAGGGAACTGCAGATACAACTCCAAAAAACTTAAGAGAACTTGAGGAGTTCACAATACGCTCTTCATCTTCAGAAAAGGACCTCATTTATTTGTTTTACCTTATCGAAAATGGGATACTCCGCCTTGAATCGAGTGCAAGCAAATTGTAGGATCTCCTCATTTGTCCCCGGCTCCTGAGCTCCAAACTGGTTGCACGGGAATGCTAGTATCTCCAAACCTGCATCGCATTAGAGTGACATCCTTTTTAAGTTTTCGAGAATCTCCATATGCTAAGCGATACCAATAACCAATCGTTGTAGATATATGATTATCATCCTGTTAAGGTCAGTACTCCACTAAACATGAGAAATGACGGGACATCAGGACCGGGGGAGGCATAGGAGACCTTGATTCTTGTATTGCTGATAGATCTGACTGAGTTCGGTGTAATTTGAATTGGTCAGTCCACTGCAACAAACAACATACCATAAAAAAAAGAAAAAATTAGAACACAGTGGACTGACCCGATTACTAAAACGTTGAGCTACCCCCAAGCAGAGTTGCATAAAGAATTCTCAATGACAAAGGCATGAAATACGATATCGCTTTTAAGCAGATCACCCAAGATTAAAGTCCAAGCAGATGTTTCCTGTACAGGGCATAAACACAAAATCCTGAGAATTACCACTGCGAAGCAACGTTGACAATCAGCAAGACCTTGCCCTTGTAGGTACTGAGATCGACATCATTTCCCTGGGCATCCTGAATAAGAAAAGGAACCCGAATCTCCAAGTCTCAGCACAGCACAACATTATGGTTCCCAATTGATTCATAACCTCTTAGCACACCACACAGAAACATAATGCTTTCTGGGTTTGTCACCCTGATTGATATGTACTGCTTTTTTTTTTTTTGGTTCGCAGTGTCTAGTAACACATGATTTTCGCTCCCTGACCAACTTATCTCAGCAGCTTATTCAAAAACTCAACTTGTATCAACAAGAATCTGATACATGCACGAATTACGCATATAAGAGGGACAAATATATCTCAAAGGTTCTGTAGATTGGTCCATTTTCAGATTAACCAACTAGACCTTTAAAACCTATAAAATAAAAAAAAAAGACAAGGTTACAGAAACACCTTGATAAGGGCCTCAGCTTACATAGATTACAAAAAAAAATCAACCCCGTTTGAAAAAAAACAAGAGTCATCTGTCCGAGCTAAAATTGCAGCGTTGCTGTGGATATAGAAAGACAAAATCTTCGGTCAGAAACGACGTAAAAAGGTGAACTTTATATTATAGGTTTAACGTTTCGGCTAATGGGCGATCCCTGATTCATAATTTCAGAAAACCTCAGAACTGACCTTCACAGTGAAGTCGTAAATCGACCCGCTCGAGGATTGGCTGGCCATCGTACGATTCGATCTCCGATCGCGCGAGACAGAACTCCGATAACGATAGAGCGAAGAACCGAAAGTCGGTGGCTTGATCGACGGAGTACAGTCAGGGAACGACGAGATTGGGCGAGAGCAGAGAAGGGTTTCCTTTGGGACAGAAGGCGAGAAGAGATCGGGAAAAGGCAGAGAAGAAGAAGAAGAAGAAGAGGTAAGAGCTGCGCTGAGATTTCTGCAACGAAGAAGCAGAGTTTTTGTAGAAGAACAGAGCATTTGCGGTCAACTGTCGCTGATGTGAGATTTTTGGGCTCAGCTCGCGGTCCTGTAGTGTAGCAGTTCTTGTTCCTGGGTCGTGAAGATTGCGTTCACACGTGGGGGCCGCTGAGTTATCCACGTGGACGTACTGTTTACGTGGAGCGTGGATAGATGCCAGTTTAGTTGATCTGATCCGAGCTTCCTGTTGACACCCAAAAATATCAAGTTTTTATTATTATCAACAAGTATCATATTTGGCCGATATAAACAGAGTTTGATCAATAATGAATAAAATTATCGATAACTTGATGGGAATTGATAACTCGTCAGTGAATTTATCGACAACATAACGAGAAGTTATCGATGTGAGTCTTGATATTTCTCATGAATTAATATGTATTGACAGTGAACGACCAACGAGAAGATAATCGTTGGTCAATTATGTCTTATCAGTTCGAGAAGTAATTTCCAATAACCACCGAAATTATTCGAACGAAATCGTGGGTTAGTTTTGTCTTATCTGTTTGTGCGATAATTTTCGGTAACCATCGAAAAAGAGTTATTTATTCTTTCTAATTTGGTAATAGCTATGTGTAATCTTCGTTTGTAAAGGTGGCCACGGGCCGGAACCAGCCGGTGCTAGTTCGTGGCCATGGAGGAATCGAAATCGGAACCTTGAAAGGCAGTTTCGGTTCCGATTTTGAACCGGCGATTTCGAGCCGGTTCGAGGCCTGATTCCGGTTCAAAACCAAAAATTGGCCTCCGCCAGGACCGCCACCCTTTCCTCCCTCGTCTGAGTCGTCTCCTACCTCTCCGCCACCCTCTCTGTCGCGCCCCCCTTCGCCCTCAAGTACCAGCTGCCCGATTCCGACCTCGACGCCCTCATCTCCCTCTGCACCAACGACGACCTCGCCATCAGAAACCAGACAAGCAAAGGCGACTGCGAGAGAGGAGAGATTTTGATTCAGATCAACATTAGGGGGGGGAATGAACAGAGGCGAGAGGGAGAGAGAGAGAGAGTGATTTGATGTAAAGCCTGTGCGCGAGAGGAGTAGAAGCAGAGGGGAGAAGTTGAAGCAACCAAAATCCAAGCAGGACGCGGCCAGATCTAGTGGCACCGGTCGCCCCACTTCTGATCTCTTTGACGGAACGGGCTGATGAGAGCCTACTATAAAAAAAATCAAAAAATAAATATCCGGGCCGGTTCCAGATTTTTAGGAACCTTTACTGGCCCGTATGAGTCGGGCCGGTTCCCAGCCAAAACTGGCCCATAGCCACCTCTAGGCTCTATCCGTATGTAAAGATTATAAATATCCAAGTGTACTTTTTGTAAACCCCTTTCAACCAATGATAGAACTCAATATTTTTTACATTTATCTTTACTTTCGGTAATTTATCTTTTTTGCCGCGTCTTTCAATTCCCATATTTTAGTCATCATTTCAGACGCTTCATCATCGATTAAATTTCGATGTTGTATCTATCTATCATATCATTTTTTTTCGTCGATTAAATTAAGCGAAGTATTTGTTCAAATTTTTCCTAGAAATTTAAACACAGTTTTATTTTGAAAATATTTTTGTTTACACGATAAGTGATTTTAGATGATAAAACCTTTGAATGACAACCAGAGAAAGCACAATAATGCAGTTGAAATTAGGTTTATAATCGAAGAGAATTTAATCACGTAAATTATTCACTCCTGCTATAGATGATGTTTACGGATGAATTCGACCTCTAGCAATATACCAAATAAAATAGTTTGTTTAACCACTAAAATCGTTATTTCCCCATCAATGAATAGCATCGATTCGATATGAAAATGCCGTAGATTACGTGACGTACGAACATTTAATCATTTGGATATTCCCAATCGGTTCTTCATTTTTGCACTAATGTATTGCTAATCATAGGACCTGTCACTCGTCTGGCATCAACAACATGGACCACCTTCAACGTGTGATGGTACTATGGTGAAACAATCCAATGCCACAAGGTAGTATTTGAACTGATTTTCATGGGAAAAAGACTTGATCTTGCTGTGTTTCAGGAGAAAATATTCGGTGGTTTCAATGTGAGCATTCGTTGTCGCTCCTTTCTCAGTCTGCCCGCCAACCAGAGGAGAGAGAAAAGAAAGCCTTCCATTTCCTTTTTTTTTTTTCCGAACTAGTCATGTCAGAAGACACGTGTCGCATTTTGAATGGAGCTGATTAGGCTCGCGCACGCCATGTAAGCTGGTGACGTGGTGATTTTGAAATTACTGAATATTTTTGTGTGTGTGTGTGTTCATAGTCATGATGATTCATGAAGGGGAACATATTAATTTCACTGAGGCCGACGTTTATGGAATCAAAGTTGGCATTGGAATCTCCAAGAGAGGAGGCCCGGAATATTTCAGGGCAAGAGGCTCCAACATCACGAGTCTCTTTGCTACCAACCAGTACAGTACCCCCGGGTCCCGGATTGAGCTTCCGTGCCGTCACCCCAGATCGAACTTCTGCTTCTTCTGTTGCTGACGCCGCTCACAGTTTATGCAGAACCTGAGGCGATCGAGCTGCTGGTTCGACCGTCGCGATGCCGAGTCTCGCTAATCTATCCATCGGAGCACGCTCTCGACGCAAATGGGCAAACCATGTCCCTTGATATACTGAGTCTTGACTAACCACTGTGCACTCGAATGTTGATAGTTTTTCAAACATTTTCAAGTTGGTGCAAATGATTTTTAGAACTATGATTAGAATCAGAATCAGAAGAAGAAGAGGCCAACAGCAGCAAAGGAGTTATTTATTCACATTGAGATATCTCAAAGATGAAACATTCCACTACTCAAATACACACCGACTCTTCATAGGAATCCCAGACAACACTGCCACATATGTACAATTACATCCAGCTGGCTAATTTCACCCAAATAAACAGGCTGCAAAATTTATTCTTGAACAGATTCATCCCCAGATATGCATCAACCAGACAACCTGGTGCGTCATCAGTTCACTGTTATCCCATGTATCTGAAGGTTGTCGAGCTGCTTCGGCCTCCTGTACTTCTTCAGCAAGAGCGAGCAGCAGACGACGCTGACCGACGATGCGGCCATCGCAGCGCCCGCGATCCAAGGAGGCAGGCGGAACCCCGTCGAAGGGAAGAGAGCCCCAGCGGCGATCGGGATTCCGAGGACATTGTAGCCCAGCGCCCAGATGTAGTTAAGGCGGATCCTGGAGAACGTCGTCCTGGAGAGGTCAATTGCAGTTATGACGTCCTCCAAGTTGCTCTTCATGAGCACAATGTCCGCCGCCTCGATGGCAATGTCCGTGCCCGCACCGATCGCCATCCCCACGTCCGCGGCCACGAGCGCCGGCGAGTCGTTGATGCCATCTCCCACCATTGCTACAATGCATCCTGAAGCCTGCGGATATCAAAAATCATGGTTTAAAGCAAACGATGCCTGCTTGGAAAAAAGTCCCAAGTTATTTGATCGAATTCTTGCTTCTTAGGGACGAGAATAGCATGTTAAATCACCTGCAAATCCTTCACTTTCTCTGCCTTCTGCTCAGGCTTGGCCTCTGCTATCACAGTGTCGATCCCGACGTCCTTGGCAATGGAATTTGCAGTTCCCCAGTTATCGCCAGTCACCATGATGCTCTTCACATTCATCGAATTGAGGATAGATATCACCTCGCGAGCGCCTGGTTTCAGCGGGTCTGAAATCGCGATGACTCCAATCAGTTCCCGGTCTATCGACACCAGTATCCCAGTCTGTGCCATCCCTTCGGTCTCAGCCAGGATCTCTTCTGCTTCTATTGGAATGGCAATGTTGTGCTCTAACATCAGGCTCTTGTTTCCCACCATTATCTCCTTATTACGAACCATGGCCTTCACTCCGTGGCCAGGGGCCGAGACGAAGTCGCTGGCTTCAGGCCAGGTGGGATTCTCCTCATCGTCCCTGAACTTTTTGGCATACTCGACAGCAGCCTTGGCTAATGGATGTTCGCTATTCACCTAATACAACATCTGTTAGTTCGAGGGGTCTTTCATGGCTCAGTTGACACGAATTTGGCCTATTAGAGAAGCGGAAAAATGGGAGGATTCATACCTCAGTTGCAGCAACCAGTTCATAAAAGTCTCTCAGCACCAGGTTCTTTAGGAGTCTCGTGTTGACCACCACGGGCTTCCCGACCGTGAGCGTACCTGTCTTGTCGAACACTATGCAATCAACCTGCCATTTCGAGGAAGCAGCAAAAGTAAATAAAAGGGATCGAGATGTAAATTACCACGAGAGACAGAAGACACGATCAACCAATTCAAATAAGTTCCGGAGAAAGGTAATGTATGACACAACATTTGCAACTTCTTACTAAGGTTGTTACTGACCGAGTTCATCTGTTTAAACAATCAGGAGATAGAAGACAGGATAGAAGACAAGATTTCATATCCAGCAACGATCAATAGTCTCAAGATGCTAAAGTAGTACACGAAAAATTATTAAAAGGACCTAAGGTTGTTTAGTATTATCTAGGATTATGGTCAGAATTTGAATGCGCGAAAGGTTATTGGATGCGAACCTTGTGTGCACTTTCCAGTGCTTGGCCTCCTTTAATGAGGACTCCTTGAGAAGCGCCGACTCCGGTCCCGACCATCACTGCTGTTGGAGTTGCAAGCCCCAGTGCGCAGGGGCAGGCGATCACCATCACTGATATCCCGAACTGGAGAGCGAGCTGAAAGCTGTCCATGGAGGACGGAATCCAGGATTTTGGGTAGCCGTGGAACTTTCCCGCCAAAAACCACGCGAGCCAAGTCGAAAACGAAAGGATGATCACCTGCCAAAACATATGCAATTAGTGAAATTTAAGTTGCACTTGCCAATAAGGGAACCAGTGTAGGTAATTGACATACCAGGGGCACAAAGACCTTGGAGATGCGGTCGGCGAATTTCTGTACTGGTGCTTTGGCCATCTGAGCAGATTCCACGAGTCGAACAATCTGTGCAAGAGCACTCTCCGAGCCTACCCGAGTCGCTTTAATATGCAGGACGCCGTTTTCGTTCATGGTGCCTCCAATTACAGCATCCCCTTTCCTCTTTGCCACAGGCCGCGCTTCTCCTGTAATCATGCTCTCGTTGACATGACTCTGTCCCCAAATCACGAAACCATCGGAAGCTACTTTCGAGCCCGGAATGATCTTGATCACGTCGTTCTTCTGTATCAATCGGCTGTCTATCTCTTGTTCGCTCACCACATTTCCCTCATTATCGAGAGTCAACAAGATCGCCGTCTCGGGTGCCAAATCCATGAGCTTCGCAATGGCCTCGGACGTCTTTCCCTTTGCCAGAACCTCCAGATACTTCCCCAGCAAGATGAATGAGATGAGCATCGAACTTGTCTCAAAGAAGTCCGTGCCTCTGAAACTAGGAGAAGTCGCAGCTCTCAGCACAGAGTAAACAGAGTAGAAGTAGGCGGCGTTGGTCCCCAAGGCGATCAGAACATCCATATTGGCCGAACCATGGCGCAGAGCTTTGTATGACCCGGCATAGAATCGCCAGCCTATGACGAACTGTACGGGGGTCGAGCAAATCCACCTGAGAAGCTCGCCGACGCTCATCATGTTCACAATTTTGGTGTCCAACCCGTGTTTAATCCCGGGGATGTACATGAAAACCATGGACAGCAAGAAGACAGGGACAGTGAAAACCAAGCTCCATTGGAAAGATCTGTAATACTGCTTGATCTCCTCCTGTCTATAAGATTCTCTCCCTCCTTCACCCTGGGGAAATATCGCTGCTTTGAAGCGACCCGACCCCGTCGACTCGATTACTTCGATGAAGCTCCTTGGCCCCGTCAAGTCGGGCTTGTAAGAGAGGGTAAATTTGCATAGCTCGGGATCGGTATCGATGTCTTCAACTCCTGGAAGCGCTTGGAGAGAATTTTCGAGGATTCTCATGGAATTGTCGGTCCTCACACCCTCGACTTTGAGGTGTATGTTGCTTAGGTCTTCCCCGGTACTGACGAGTATGGCTTCGAACCCAGTGTCCTCGATAGTCTTCAACAGGAGATCCAAGTTAGTCACGCGAGGATCAAACTGGACCTGCGCTTCCTCAGTCGCCAACGCCACCTGGGCCTTCAGAACGCCCTGGACCGCCTGCAAGGCCGACTCGACCGTGGAAGAGCACGAAGTGCAGGTCATCCCGTTGATGCGTATGCGGCATACTTGAGTGGTTCTCTCGCTCGTCTCGTCCTTGATCAAGGCGGCTTGAAACCCGACATCGTCTATAGTCTCCCGTATCCTTTCCTCCTGTAAGAAATTAAAACACAACAAAAAATTCGAAGCATGATTCAATTCAAACCGCGAAACAGAAAAATCGACCCGCCAAACCTTTCCTGTGAGAAACTGCAGGTTTCGAGACTAAATTCAACCTAGTAGCAGCATCTTACGATAATTTCTCCTCAGAAATTCAGGGACATATCCTAAATTCATAGCAATCATGGGGCAGTGCCAGAAGGTCTCATGCTCTATTGGACAACCGACACGATCAAAAAAATGGAAAAAACACGCGCGGAGTACCCGAGATCCTTTGCACCGGAACGTCGAACCACTTACATTTACGAAGCTCGGATAGTAAAGGACCTGAGCCCTCCCGTTCAGCACGTCGACGACGGCCTCGCGGATCCCGGGGAGCCTCTTGACCGCCTTCTCGACCGAACCCGCGCAGGCCGAGCACGTCATCCCCACGACCGAGAGCACCGCCCTGGCCTCCGACGCTTCCATAGCCGCGTCCTTCCCGTCTGCGGAGGCGCCCCTCGGGATCCTGGGCATGGAAGGGTAGTGCGGCCTCGGGGAGAGGTGGCCATGGTTCTCCTTGCGGATGCAGGTCAGCGCGAAAAGCTTCGCCGCCGCCATGTAACCAAGACACGAAATCGTTTCCCGGGAGCTTCGTCGCAAATTGGCAAAAAGGAGATACAGGTTCGTTGAGATTTCAAACTGAAAAGTAGATGTATTGCGCCTTGATTGTCTAACAAGAATTCAAATTGGAGTGGAGGTTTGACATTGATCATTCACAAAAAAAAAAAAATCATTTTTGAAATTGCGAGGAGGGATTCTCAGGTCCCGCCACGACTTGGTTTCAACGCTATGTGATGATGTCAAACGTTTGTGCGCGCCACCTAGCCTCTTAGCCGAATTTTGAAATGGGAAAAGCAAGCCCGCGATGTTCTCAATCTTGCCATCCAAATTTGTCAGGTTAACTCAAACTTATCTTCAATTAATTTTGCAGATTCACCGAAATTCGTTGAGTAAAATTTTATTTGGTAATGAAAATGTGATCTATTAGTTATTATTGGAGGAAAATTCAATTGGGATAACAACAAAAAAAAGAAGAAGGGAGAGTTGGGGTTGGAATTGAGACCCGAGCTAAAATCGAGGACATCTTTTAAGGGATCGGGCCTATCTTTATCTTGAGATTCACTTCTTGTTTTGAAGTTTTGGCAATCATTCCATGCTTACAAGCTAAGTTGACCATAGAGAAGGATTTCAATGACAATACGCCAACATCATTCTTTTGCACAACACTCTAAAACCGAGAGAATTACCAAAAAAGTCATAAAACGATTGCACTTGTATCATTTTTTTTGTCAATTGAGCCCTAAACCTTTATGATTGCTCCAATTTAGCTCATTTGGCTTGTCGGAGCTAATGTGGTGCCGACGACGTTGAAGTGGCAAATTTGTAATAATATTTTAATATTTTTTCTAATTTCTTTTTTTATTTTTTCATAAATTTTTTTCTGTCTTTTTATTTTATTTTTTGGTTTGGACCGGCAACCTCCTGTCGGCCACCGGCCCTAGGTGAGGACCCGCAACTCCTCGTCGGCCGCTTGGCTAGGGCTCACGACCCTCTACCGAAGTCGGGCAACCTCTTGCCGGCCCAAACCAAAAAGAGGAAAAAAAAAGACATAAAAAATTATGAAAAAATAATATAGAAATTCAAAAAAATATTAAAATATCATTACAAATTTGCCACGTCGCCTTTGGCCGTCTAAATGGACTGAATCGACATAATTGCAAAATTTTTAGGACTCAATTACTAATAAACATAAGTTCAAGACTGAATTGACGCAATTGCAATCGATTGATGACTTCTTGAGTAATTTTCCCCTCTAAAACATCTAGCTTGCTTTGTGAATATTTCCCTTAAAACAACCATGATCATCGACTTCTTCCTAGACTTTTCCTCGATTTAAATTATTTTATTCGAAATGGAAACTTAGTCATCCATATACGATGATCTCCCAAAAATAACTATAACTACAAAAATCCCATAATTAGGAGGAGTAATAATCACCCGACAATCAACACTAACCAAGTGTCTCAAGCAATATTAGAAGCAACGGTCCGAAGCACGACAAGAACATCAGTAAAGATGTTAGGTTGTGTAGACGTTTTTAATGAACATAGTCATGGAAGTTTAAAAAAAAAAAAAAAATGTAAGGTGATGTGTAATTGTGTATAGCCTGTAACCCGCCAATCACAGACGGGATTCCAGAAAAATACGGTATCGTATAAAAAGAAGCCAAGGAAAGGCAAAGCGTACAAGAAATTTCTTGATGACCAAGTAGAGTAAGTTGGCAACGTGGAGTAGCAAAACTTAACATGGATGAATTTTTTTTTTTTTTTGGGGGTCGAAATGCGAATATTACCTTCTACGGAAATTAATCGAAATCTAAATGATAGCTAATTATCTCATGTGGTAGAGGAGAGAGAGAGAGAGAGAGAGAGAGAGGGTTTAAGGGTAAGGGACTTTACTTGTGACGGTCTTATCAGGAATAGTGTGATTGCGTGCTAAAGCTTTCTATGTACCTCGTATTTATAGGTGCTTAAACCGCCAAAGACGTGATTAAAATATCGATTGTTATCTTGTCGATCCTAATGTCAAGTGACCTCGGACCAATTGTTAAAGAACTCCGCGTCGTTTTGCATCTTACCCACAATTTTACGTTATCAATTCTAGACTCGTCATAACGGAAGTCTACGCAATGTATTTTATAAGCGGATGGGGTTTTAACCGATTTGTCTTTCCTAGGCGAGGGAATCTTGAGCGGTGAATCTTGGAGATTCCCTCTCACGTGCGACAAAGTGCGTGGTTAGGACATCTCTCTCTTCCTCTTCTTAACTAGCATTCAAAATTCGAGGTGAGCCGAGGTCACTGGATTCAAATCTCTCGGAAGTCCGGCGAATTTTCGTGAAGAGCGTTGGGCAGTAGTCACCCTCTAGGGAAGAGAGCGATAGTTTATTGGCAAAGTTAGCGGGGAGCTAGCGATGGGCTCGCCAATCTCGGATCCGCACATCGGGGTAGTTCCGAGTGTAATTACAAAAATTTCCATAAAATCTCATAAGTAGTGCAAGATTTTTTTGTTAACGCGAAACGTACTTCACTACTAATGTTGGATTATTAAGGAGAGCGCCAGCTCTTAAGACCATTTAATACACATGATCGAGGGAGACATTTAATCTCATCTATGCTAACTAATGAAGTCTAGCCTACATAAATATATAATGTATGTTATTTTTCCAGGTACATCGTTCTTCCAATGAAATTTAAAGTATCAAGAACTGAACAATATTCTCAAGGCGACCATGCGAAAGCTCTAGGCGGAAAGAAGTCCCCGCATCAAGAATGTGACGTAAATAGAGAACAGTCAATGCACCCTAATTGGTCCGAGTACGCAACTTGAGGTTTTATCGCGTATGTTTAGACCCATCGATTCATATGATACATCTAAAGATTCGAGTATGTAATTGAAGGTTTATATTTTCCAAACGCATGGTTGTCAGCGTGGAAGAAATTGACCGCCCGATTAATTAGCATCAAACATCTATTATTGTTTCCCCCAAGTGATTAGATTAACCCCTCTCGATCAAGTGATTTACAGAGAAGTAAGCAGCGTGCATGAACGTGATTAGATGAACTTGCTCGTGTGACTAAACTCCAAGTATTCGAATACATTATTAACGAGGAAAAATATTTGTCATATTTGCCGCTGACTTCATGAATATTATAATTCCACTACCCATCAACGTCATCTATTTTTTTTCTTTTTTGCCCTCAATCGTTGGAACGAGCATGTCCTTCCCTTCCTCACACATTCACGTCCTGATGGAGACGAGGATTCGGTCTATATTTTTAACGCAATTATTGCCGGAACGTTTGGTGGAATCTAAGTGTTTGCTAGTCCAAAGAAAGATTTCATACATAGAAAGCTGAGATCTCCCGCTCCATTTGCGATGGCTTGCGGTGCGTGTTTAGGTTCAACGTCCATTTCACCATCGCATCAATATGTTGAAAGAACACGGATCAAGTACACGTAAGAAACCCCCAAATCTATATCAAAATCTAATTCCGGTGAGTACAACCCTTAGATCTTGACCTAAATTTTGATCGAGAGAAGAGAGCGACCTAATCTCGAAGAGGTTGTGGAGCCATGTCACACAAATCCTCCTTGGTGGCTCTCGATTGGACAAATGGCCCAATAAGTTTTCTTCACGTTCATTCAAGATAAGTTACGGATATCTATTCACACATACAAACTCCTAGAGAAAGAAAAGAAAAGACAGATAAACAAAGAAAAAGAAAATCATAGACTAAAAAAACTTTTGAGAGCTTGAAAAGAGGGAAGGTTTTTGGGAGATGAGGGGATTTGCCGAGAGAGAGAGAAAAGAACGAAACCCTAGCCGACCCTAGAAAATATGGGTTTAGTTTCTAGGATAATTATTTCGTGTATAGAGAAATTTCCACACCTTAACTATATAATCGATTTCATCCATAGGTCGATTATTTAACGGTGGAAGGTGTAACTTATTTCTTCCATCGATAGTGAACCTAATCAAAATATCGATCGGGTTTGGTACAAATATAGAATCTATCCAGGATTGTCGACAAGTGCTAAAAATTTAACGATTGATAAGAGACTAAACTCGTGAGATAACTCTAAACAGTGTCAACTCAAGTTGAAACTGACTTGATGGGGGATGATAAGTATGGAGTGAATTATCCGAGTTCTCTCAATCGGAAACATAAGTGAAGGTAGTTAATATTTCGCCAATGATATTGATAAGACCTACCAATTTAGTCATGTACGATGACCGAGTCCCATCTATGATCAAACGACGACTTTACCATAGTCTACGTACTTAACAAATTTTAGCACCTAAATTGTTGAGTTTGCATCGACAATCTAGCAATTGACAACGTTAGTACCATACAAAACCACCGCCCTTGGTTTTTTCTAGTGGATTGTCGGTCAAACAACTTGTTCAAATCAACATCTGTCCTCATATACATCCCCGAAAAATTTTTATTAAGAAGACGAAAGGTGAACAAGACGACCTCCTCGAACAGGACAAACGAATCGGCGCCCTTGATGAACTAAAGAATCTTAAAGTCGACGTGGGGTGACTATTGTTAAAAGGGAAATGCTTTCCCGATAGTATTGTGAATCCACACATCATCAATACATATTTTACATAAAGCGCTCATTAATTAGGAGATCGCGTGATCATAAATAACAGACAATCGGACTAACAGCTTCATTACTGAAATCTATAGAGTCTTGTATGCTTGCCCACATCATAAACCGTCGTTTGTGAACCACATTTTCAAGTATGTAATGCCGTATATAGGTAGACGTGGCCGGTTCCGAGTTCGGTTCCGGTTCGGAATTGCCGGTTTCGGGTGGGTTCCCGAGCCGGTTCCGGTTCCGTTTTTTAAATTTAAATTTTTAAAATAATAAATAATAAAATAAACATAAACAATTATAAATTATAAATTATAATCAAATTGTACATTGTAATAAAATTTGGGAAAAAAAAGATAGAGGAGGAATGGGCTTGAACTTAATGAATTATCATTAAGCGCCTACATATCTTTTTGGGGATTTAGAAGAATCAAAACCCATGTAGTTCTTTTACCTTTGATAACTCCAACTTACCTCATCGTCAATCGTCGCTACCTGTTTGTGGTACCCGTGGCGGTGGTATCTCCATAATCCTCACTAAAGAATTCGTGTTCTCGATCCAGCTCTTGGTGTCGAAATCTAGCCATCGTCCAATTGTCGACACAAGCTTGAGCTTTCACTGCACTCGGACTTAATCTTAAACGGCGAAAGTCCAAAACTAATCCTCCAACGCTAAATGCTTGTTCCACTGCATTGTTGAAAAATGGGTTGCTAATATCTTGCGAGTGATGAGAGCGAAAACCGAGTAATCGTTCGAGTGACTCTTCCACCACTATGAGATTTGAAAATTTGTACTTGTGTTCGGCATCACGAAACTCAAATTGAGTGGTTAAATATTTTTCTAATTTAGAAATACTACATGTTACCCATTGTTATTTTTTTTGTATACTCTTAAGCATATCGTACCCTCTACTAAGTGAACTACCGCCTTCGTTCGTGAGGCGATGGATTGTAAAGATCTACAATCACTTAAACCATATCTACCACAAAGTTCTCCGTATAATACTACTATAGATTCTTTAACCTCTCCTTGTATAATTGAAATATCTATTGCATCTTGTAAATGTAAACAATCATAATAATACACATTCAGATAATCTAGCAAACCATCTAATTTAATACGTGGATAAAAAACAATACCAACTAAATAAACAAGAGGAATTTTGAAATAATAATGCAACCAATTTTCTCGCATTATTAAAATAGTCCAACCTAATTTAGTATCTTTTTCATATTCACTAAAAATATTACCAATATTAACACACTCTATTAAAAATAAATGCGTAGTAGGATAATATACCGGATAAAGCATTAGTAGCATCATTAAAAATTTTCAAAAAATCTAAATTTTTTTGTAAACGTCCCAATGTTGCTTTGAAGTAAAGTAATTTCGAGAATATTTTGCGAAATAAACATACACAATAAATCTTTGTAATCAAAAGTTTGACGAAACAACTCGTAGGTAGAATTTCAACGAGTCGGAATATCTTTTGGAAACCTTTTGCCTTTCTCCCATATTGTTTACAAAATTTTCCCAACGCTTTCATAAAATGGGCACTACTCATCGACTCCATAAAAATTTAATTGCACTCTTTATTGTGGGGGAGAGAAGTCTTAAGAGTTCGTAAACCATCTTGTACACATAAATTTAAAACATGGCAAGCACATCTAATGTGAAAAAATTGTCCGCCAAAGAGGGTTTGCAAATATTTTCTAATTCGGGAATAGAAGCGGTATTTGCAGCGGCATTATCAAAACCAATTGAAAATGCTTTATTTATCACAGTATATTCTTCTAAAACTTGCCTAATTATTCTATAAATATTATGAGTTGAATGCTTTTCATTAAAAACTAGAAATGCAAGAAGTCTTTTTTGAATGGTCTAGTTGTCACATATCTAGTGACACGTAACACCCATATAAGAATGAATTTGTCAAGGATCACTCCAAATATCACTACCTAAATGCACACGTCCATTGAATTTCGAAAAAAAATTTGCTAAAGTTTTTTTTTTTTTATAAAGATGCAAAAGTTCGCGTTTAAGAGTACTTTTCGGAATAGTTGGTGCTTGCCTAACCAACGCAGTATTTATCAAATATTTCAAATTAAAATTTTCACTAGTAGTAAACGGAGCATGATCAAAGGCAACGTATTCAGCTAATGTTTGTTTATAAAGTGTATTAGTATAACGGAATAAAGGATGAGCATTAGAATTGGCGTACCCGGAAATTTGTTGTTGCCTAGTGTAGATCCCCTCTTGAATTGGATGTTTTTTCGTCGGATGCCGATGAAATGTTCCGTAACCGTCTCTTTTAGTAAATTTGTATGTTTGCGAGTAATATTTATAATTTATATTATACTTACCTTTGCTTTCATCATATACCTTGTCGAAATGCGATTACAAGTCGGATGTACTCTCTCGGCCCTTCCGTTTCGGCTCATTTGTCGTCGACGTTTCTTCGACACTAGTATGAGGATAAAGACTTTCTTGTGTTGGGACGTGCTTGACGTTTGGAATGGGAACAACGTTGATATTATCGTCGTCGTCTTCCCAATATGTATACTCACGAGGATCATATCCAGGAATAGGATGTTCGAAATCTCCCATTGCCATCTTGCCCTTTCCAAAGATTTCGCTTCCACTTGCCATTTTTGAGAGAATTGAGGCGGGATTGAGAGAATTGAGCGGATTGGGAGAATTTGAGAGAATTGTTGACAAAATTTGTGAGAAAAATGAAAGGGAGAGGGCATGTATTTATAGATAAGGAGAGGGTTATTTAACTTTAAAAAATCATTTTTTTTTGCAACCAAATGGCCTCGCAAATTGCAACGGCTCTTTGGGCTGTTGGGGCTCGGGAGGCCTTTTTTTTTAGTGGGTCGGAACCGTGGGCCCGGTCAACGGGCCGGTTCCGGGCTCCTGATTCCATTTGGCCATGTCTAATATAGGTAAAAAACAGAGACACGGCAATGAAGAGATTAAGAGAGGCTCGAATAGATTAAAGTCAGGTACACCATATTAGCCTATGAATTGATGGTTAAAACTCTTTATCATCAATTGTTTAGAAGACTTTTACTTAAATTTATGTGCCCCAGAAGCAGCTATAAGCTTTTTCGCTTGAAAAAAAAGGAGAAGATTAACATGACATTTCTCTACATGCTATATATAAGAATATAGTATGATAGGAGAACATGAAAATTTGAAAACTGGACATTTCATACATCATACCATATCAAGTTATATATGAAGGCGATTATCCCAAGAAGCTTATACTACTATAAGAAATGAATGTATTAAGGAAGAAATGTACCATACTTGGGCCATAAGAAAGGGTTAATACAACAAGAAATCTCAAACTACTATACTTGTGCCATGCTTACCCAAAATTAATTTTCGTGTCACAAAAAAAATTCAAATTTGGTACACGTGCACCACAATCACATCAAGCTAATTTTCAGGTCGGAAGATTCACAAGCAGGTACACTTGTGCTACTCTCACCCAAAATGATTTTTCATGTCGACTTACAAAAATCATAAACCAGCACATCCATGCCGCATTTGCTTTAGTTTTGCCTCGAGATTTCGGTAGTTTCGTCACGGGGTGTACCGCTCGAAGTTTTTCGTGACACGAAAATCAATTTGAAATAAACGTGGAATCATGAGCGTACCAACTCAGGGTTTTCCGTGTCCGCGAAAATTATACTGAAGATAAAAGCTGCACGGGTGCTCCGTTTTAGTAGTTCTTGCGGTGTTAATAGAAAAACGAAAGAGGAAATATATCCCGCAAGCGCATTAATCAAATTCTGTAGCTTCATTTTTGGGGGCCCAATGGCCTGGCTTGTCCAACAAGACAAGAGTCGGTCCGATCCAGAAGCCGACTGTTTTCCGATGGGTTGGCTCCTCTCCTTATTGACCATTTCGTTCCCAACCATTTACGTGAACCACATGAGGCCGGGCCGAGTATTGGGTCTAAAGAAAATGTCCAGTTTGGTTCATGATTATACATGCCCATTTGCAACCACCGATCGAAGATCCGGCCTCCTCCAGTGGCTGACGAGGGCCACGACCCCCTTTGGCCATTAGGCGAGGGCCTGCGAACCCTCTCTTGGCATGTGGCCGGCGGTTGGCAGGCCCTTAACATGAAGAAATTGTGCAATATAGGATGGCCAAGTGTTCATATCAGAAATTTTCGCTAAATATTAGCCGAAACTACTAAATTGATAAATTATCAAAATGTTTATGACTTAATTGGCATAATTATATGTTTATGATTAAATTAGCAAAAGTATAATATGTTTAGGATTTTTTCGGATAATTTTCCTGAAAATGGGGACCCACTTTTAATGAAATCTCATCCTAGGATCACAACACACGTGGATTCGGGGGAACTATACACGCAATGGCCGACCTAAACCCTGCTTTAGCGTAAAGACAAAGCCAAGAGCACCACGAATCTCTTTCCTTGTTCGTTCACGAGTCTAAAGAGGGCCTGTCCAGTTGGCCTGCGATTGGATGCCTTCATGAACAGCTCCGTCTGGCAAGTGGCCGTCGTCGATACACGCGTGTCCTCTCCGTTACTAGAGATCTATTCTCAGCTTTCTCAGTTCTCACGTAATCACCACCATTAATTGGACCGTTAGTGTGAGATTAGGTTGGTGTTTCCGCAGATTAAACCGTGCTCGAGCTCTTTCCAATAGGAGCCACGGCATTGATTCAGCAAAAGATAAGGAAAAAAAAAGAGTAAAATAATAAAGCTATTGTATTTCCAATTTAGCAGATATAATCACGAAAAAAAAATACTTGCAAGATGCTCACTTTTTACTTCCGATCGAGTTCAAAATTGAATCCCAAATGACGATGGGGTGTGGCGCGGTACGTACGTCATGAAACGTATGCAAAACGATGAACCGCGTGGAAAGCAAAATGCTCCTCGGACCGCAACCAACCGTGCATCCTTTTTCCTTATCACCACCGTTGCCGCCGCTCGTTTCGGAGGTGGACACCACAGCTCTAGGGATTCCATGCCCCTCTTGGCTCATATTCAGGATAATTGTCAAAAAAATCTTAAATATATGCTAATTCAATCATTAACTTTTCAATTATTTCAATTTAGTCTTAAATGTGTTGAAAATTTATCAATTCATCCAAAACCTATTATTTACATAATTGGCCGAAAGGATTATACCGATAAAATTATCAAAAGATTTATGACTAAATCGACAGATTATCAAAAAGCTTATGGCTAAATTGACAAATCGTCTAAATGTTTATGATTAAATTTATACAATTAAAAGGTTTAGGATTGAACTGAACTGATCATCGTACAATAAATTCAAAACTTTTTGAATAATTTTCCCCATTCTCAAACTCCCGTCTCTCTCACTCGCTCGCGGGCCTTTTCAAAGTAATTAATCCCCGGTCTCTAATTTTCTCCTTCCTCCCCCACATCCCAACAGCAGAAGCAGCAAAATTCAGAATCGGATGCGATCCGGCCGACAAAACATGCACGTCCATCACGTGGAGCCAACTCCCAGGGGTCGAGGGTCGAGTGGCAAAGGCAAAACGTCTCTTCTTGCTCCTCAAAACGAAGAGAGACGTATCAGCCACCATTCCTGTTGGGACGTCGAAGGTGGTAACTGGGACAGGCTGTGTCTTGGATGGAGGGATGGATGGACAGGCTCGTGGCCATGAGAATGCATTGGATGATGGCCAACGTAAGCGCTTACGTTCACGGCCCGTGACTTGCTTATCCCTATTTTCGCCCCCCATGCCACTGATTCCGAGCAGGGGAAACAAAAAGAAAAAAGGGCCACCGAACTTGTACCGGTTCAGTCGATCCGACCGGGAACAGGTCCGGCTTTCATAAAGAAATAGTTTCGATCTGTTCATTAGGTTAAAAACGGGCACGGGGCACTGATCTAGACTCAATCTTCGGAACGGTTTTGCGAGCAGCTATCTCCCCGTTATTGGTCCCCCGAAGTCGTCTTTTAACACATGCATGTGCACCCACGCACTCTAGCGAATCGAAGAACCACCGTGCTGCAACAGCGAAACTCGTTTGACCTAATAATTCGCATGCGCATGGGCTCACGTGTGTCGGGGACCATGTGGGAAGCAGAATTGCGCCGGCCGTCGATACCGAAATATCATACGAGGAAAACAGGAGGAAAGGAGGAAGGAAATCCCAAATTTGCGAGCACGGCTGTCCTAAATGCGACCGACATGGTTTTTCGTAGGATGCGCATGATCAGGTCGACCGGCCGCCTTAGTCCCACATTATTGATCCAGCAAAGAAGGAAAAATCTCCATTGGCTTGCCTCTTTGATTCCCTGATCTCCCTCCCCCAGTCCCGACCGATTCATGAGTCCCACTGTGAGTTTGACCTATGAAATGGACCGTCACTGACTTGGTTAATGGACCAAATCGACCGGTCAAGAAGACTGGTCCATAATTATTTTGGCGGTTCAATGCGCGCAGGCCGTCGTCTTCGTTTTTTTTTTTTCACGCGATGGACGTACGTCAACGCTTAACACGAACATTTCGATAAAAGTATTTAAAAAGTCTTAAATTTATTACATTAGTGTCAATATGAACCTATTTTTTTTTTTACCCGAGTCAATTAGATCGAGTCCAACTAATTTTGACCGAAGATTACTAATGTGGTCGATAGACGGCTTACTTGATACGGCAGCGCTAATGTAGACATTTTTATTCAAAATGTTTTAATTTCTTTTTTTCTCTCTTTCTTGAGGTGGCTAGCACGACCATGTCCAGCGAGGGCTGGCTTTGCTCGAGCGAGGGTGGACTTCGCCACCAAAGGCGAGGGTCGGCCTTGCCGGGCGATGGCGAATGCCGACAAGGCTAACCCTCACAGGCCATGGCCATGCCCGACCATCGGAGGAAAGGGAAAAAAAAGAGAGATTAAAAAAGAAAGAAAGAAATATGAAAATTATCAAAATATTATTTAAAAATGTTCACGTCGATACGGGCCCGTGCCACGTCGACCATCCGACGTTCATGTAAGCAATATCTAATCGAATTAGTCGGAAGGATTGAATTGACTCTAGGTTAAAAAATTTAGGACTAAATTTATATAATTAAGAGGTTCATGATTAAATTGACGCTAATGTAATAATAGGTTTAGGGTTTTTCCAACACTTTTCCTCCCGGCATTTCTTTGACGGTGTTTACATGGATGGATAGATTTTATCCTCTTCGAGGACTAATCTTGCAAGTAAAGAAGAGGATCCAACCAGAATCCAGATAAGTGGATAGGTTTGACCACGCAAAAAGCTAGCAAGAATCACATGTTTTTCCGTGATTTCGCAAGCACGACGACCTCAAACTGCGGCCCTTGGAAGCTGCATGGGGGCAAAGATTTATACAAGAGGACGCCACTTGCAGGAACCCTTTGGTCAAATTTGGCTTTTGGAGGAGATTTTGGAGCTTCACCGCAAGCCGAGAATCCTCCTCGTACGAAACTTCGACGATGCCGACGGTTGCCATTTAAAACAAAATCATGGGACGTGAACTCACGGGAACTTTAAACGACGATAAAACTTCGCGAATCAGGTGGGTCTAATGTGGATGACGGGTGCTAATCAAGTCATTAAGCACCTTGTTGTTTGGCAATGGGGTGGGGTGGGGATCTTTCCTTTTGTCCGTGGTCATTGTGGGTTTGTCCTTTTTATTATTATTATTATTATTATTATTATTATTATTTACGTATTGTGGCATCGAATGGTTCCCGGCTTCCGGCGGAAGCGAAACGTAGATCGTCAAGTTTGCAAGCTCTTTCCTGGCTTCGGTTCAAGACTAGAGTTGTATGGCGCTCTTCATCTTGGCCTTGGCTTTTCAAATTGCAGCTATAAGCACGCCTCTCATGTCAAAAGATCAGATAAAAGAATAGTCGACGGACCATGATCGGTGATTGTAAAGGCTGACCAACTAAGATTGGTCGTATAATTTGATTTGACATACTTCATTTTTCCTTTCATAATCTACATTGATCTGAGAAAAAAGGGTCAGCGACGATTAATGGCAACGACCACAAGAACTCCTCCCATCTAGAAATCCGCACGAGCTTGAAAAATTTGACCCTCCAACACAGTCAATTTAGTATGTTGGGACGTCAAAACATCATTGTGCGTTGGTTAGTCAGGTCATAGTCGCACAAAAGACCGGCCCAAAAGAATGATAATCAATCCCGCGTTATTGATTTTCGTAATCGAAAAGAATTACACAATCCTAAATATATTGTACGGATGTCAATTTCAACCTTAAACTCTCTAATTCTGCCAATTTAATTTTCAACATTGACGAGTTCATTTGCCTTACAATTGAGACTTTATGGAATACTTCTCTCATGTAAAAGAAAAATATGAATTTGGAGAGCATTCCATCCTCAAAAGCCTTGCTACTAACTAGCAATATTTACGGATATCGTGTGGTCATATTTATTATGTATCGGAGAAATGAATTGAGTGTGGCTTTGCACCTTCGATTAACACTAAACAACAGCTCGTCTCATTGCCTTTCGGCTTCGATCAGGTGGGAATATTAATTTTACCATAATAGATTAAATTAAGAGATACCCAGGAAGGATATGCTCTGATTAGTGATTAGGAATAAACCATGTTGTGATGTTGATGCGTTCTAATTTTTCACTTAACAGCTTATTTTGTGGTGATAGCTGGACATGAGTTGCCACATAAGGACATGAGGCACATGTCTAAATTTAAACCCCAATGACAATCTCGAGATACAACTTTAAAATTGAAAGTAAATGGACAATAGGCATGCGTTTTATGGATTAATAGAAAATTTTAGAGCAACGGACGGTATTGATGCTTGGGACTTTCATAAGGGATGTCGCCGGCAAGACAAAATTACATGGTTAGAACGGCGAATCGGCATGCTTATCGAGGCGTGATCTTTAAAGCAATAGATAAGTTAGGCAATCGAATATATTCCGGCCTGTATAAAACTACACAATGCTTGCACTTTACCTCTGTTCTGACGGTTCAATGCTACCATTCCTTCACCAATTTCTTAATAGACATCATTAGCACATGACATCTCCCATATCATGATCGTCGGATCTTATTTAATGAAAAGGATCCAATCTCAAGGAATATATTATGTGCGCTTTAGCTTCCTTTTGATTATTCGCTAACATCGTAATTAATTCCACTTATTCATTTAAAAAAAACACTTTCGACGGCAGTCAATTACACTTAAAAAAAGAAACTAATCCGTGCTTAGCATGTCTCCCATGTTTTATTTTGAGATAATCACTCAAAACTCCTGCGATCCTTGGCAATGCTGCAAAATTCATCTCCTAACTCCCGTTATTTTTTGTCTTGGTCGCTAATTAATCTGTCTACGCAACACTAAAGTGTCATCCGAAAAAAGGAATTGTCCAGTTTTTTTTTTTTCATCAAGATAACCAATATTGGATGGTTGGTTCAAAAAATATAGAGAGTATGCACGGTTGTGATCATATTATCAATCTATAGTAGAGGTTATTTTGAAAAAGAAAAATGAGTTTATCCATTCTTACTCTTAGTACTTCAATTGTGCAGACGGAAAAAGTTTACTTATGTCAGCTGGCTGTCGGTTTGTTTGTCGCTCGCGGTATCTTCCGGGGAAGAAGAAGAGACAATCGTCTCAAATTAACCTTATCAAAGCGTATGAACATTCCGACCAAAAAAAAAAGGCATTTGAACAAAAAAAGAAAAGAAAAAGATAATCAAGCATAGGAATTCGAGCCCATCGAATTTCTATTACCAGAATGGCAACAATCCAACTTCGCTCCTTCCAAGAAAAAGGGATAAGCAAAAACAACTGCTCAGTCATATGGGGTCATATTTGACCACATAAGCCCCACACCCAAGCCGACCAAATCTGGCATGCCCTCGCCTGGCCGACACGTACGAAGTAATCGATGAAATATTTAAAAATATTAAATTACGTCTTCATTTAAAATTTTAAAATTTTAAAATAATTGATAACGATTTACTAAATAACGGTGGCCGACGCTCACGATGCGATAATTAAAATCGAGTAGGTTCGTTTCATATAAAGGAAAAATTTCGGATCTGGATTGACTTGATCGGACGAGAATCACGGCCGTTGATTTTGAGGGGTTCTCCCAATGCCGCGATCGCTCCGCGTCCGCTACAGCGCTTGGCCCTTCCCGAAGACGCACCTCCTCACGCGAACCCATTCTCCGCTTCGTGGACCCCACTCCCCGGTGGGGAACCCGCGTCGCGCCCGACTGTCCGCGTCAGAAAGGTGCCGTCAGCCCGGTCGTCCACGTGGCACCGATAGGGCGGGATAGAGATTCTCGAAAGCAAAAGCACGTTGCGCAGCACCTCCCGACGACACACGCTCCCTCCCCCTTCCCTTCTCGAACCGACCGTCCGCTCCGCCACGTGGCGTTCCCGGGCCCCACCCCCCAGTCGCGACCTTCACCGAACTCGCACTGGCCGCGAGCCTCCTCGATTTTTCCCCTCCCGCCCCCCTTCGCACCTCCCATCCCTTATATGCATCCGCAAACCCTCCCCAATCTCGTCTCACCGAACACTTCGTTTCGCTTCTTCTTCTTCGTGCGGATCGTTCTCGTTGATTGTGTGCCCTTTTCAGTCCCAAACGCCATCTGGTTTCGGTCGATTTCGTCCCGATTCGTGCTTTGCGGTTAGCGAATGGAGACGCTCACAGGCCTGTTGGCAAAGACGGCTTCGGATTTCCCCGACAGGAGAGCCCTCTCCGTCTGCGGGCAGTTCGACCTGACGCATGGGCGGCTGCGGGAGCTCGTCGATCACGCCGCCGCGCTCCTCGCCGCCTCCGGCGTGGGCGCCGGCGACGTCGTCGCGCTCACTTTCCCCAACACCGTCGAGGTACGTCGGGATCGTCGAGTCTGTTCCGCGAGTGCGACGCATGCATGCCTTTTTGTGCGAGTTTTCGGCTGTGCGATGATGTGAATTCGGACGTGAGAATTCCTGATGACGATGTGTATTGAATTCGGAAATGCAATATCTAGGAGATAGGGATAACGACAACTTCCTGACGACGAGTCCGATCATTTTGTGAAAGATCGACCAGGAAAATGCGTGAAAAGAAGACGTTCCTTCGTGCTTTACAGTTCTTCCAGAACAGAGCAATGGAAATGGTGTCAATTTCCATAGAAGGAAGTGTATCTAAGGCATGAAATTTCTGTGAGCTCGTGATTACTGTTAACATGACGAGTTTTGCAAACAGAGAAAAACAAAAAATTTGGAATAAATTGGACAGGGTAGAGCATGAAGGGCATTTCTGTCGTGTCCTGGGTTGTTTGGGATGTACAAGCATCGATTTATGGAAAAACAAGTTGGAGCTAATGAAAAGGAGACGGATGGTTTTAATGGAATTAAACAGTGACAATCGAGTTGTCTGTGTATTCTGAAGATAATATGTGTGTGGATCTCCTTTGCGAGGGATTAGTATGTTACTTTGCTGATTGGAAATATGTGTTTGTTTTGCAGTTTGTGATCCTCTTTCTGGCGGTAATCCGATGCCGAGCCACAGCGGCTCCGCTCAACTCCGCCTACACGGCTGAGGAATTTGAGTTCTACCTTTCCGACTCGGAATCGAAGGTCCTATTGACACCACAAGAAGGAAACCAACCGGCTCAGTCTGCTGCTTCCAAGCTTAACATCCCCCACCTAACCGCCAAGCTCCACTCGGCGGATTCCAAAATCACTCTCTCTTCAACTGACATAGAGCCGAGTCTCGACTCAATGTCCAAAGTCATCAATGGTCCCTCGGATGTAGCTCTGTTCTTGCACACCTCTGGCACCACGAGTCGGCCCAAAGGCGTGCCATTAACTCAGCTCAATTTGGCTTCGTCAGCTCAGAACATCAAGTCGGTATACAAACTAACAGAGTCAGATTCTACTGTGATTGTGCTTCCATTGTTCCATGTGCATGGTTTAGTCGCTGGATTGTTGAGCTCTTTAGTGGCCGGAGCTGCCGTGGCTCTCCCGGCGGCCGGTAGGTTCTCAGCGTCCACATTTTGGGCAGATATGATTTCATACAATGCCACGTGGTACACGGCGGTCCCTACCATCCACCAGATCATCCTGGACCGCCACCTCAGCAAGCCAGAGCCGGCTTACCCGAGGCTGCGATTCATAAGGAGCTGCAGCGCGTCACTCGCACCCTCTATCATGGATCGGCTCGAGGAGTCATTTGATGCACCCGTGCTCGAGGCTTATGCAATGACGGAGGCTACTCACCTGATGTCATCAAACCCCTTGCCCGAAGATGGCGAGCATAAGCCTGGGTCGGTCGGGAGACCCGTGGGGCAGGAGATGGCGATTTTAGACGAGCATGGGGCCGTACAGGCGGTGGGCTTGAGTGGGGAAGTGTGTATAAGGGGTCCGAACGTGACCAAGGGTTATAAGAATAATCCAGAGGCAAATAAGCAAGCCTTCCTGTTCGGGTGGTTTCATACGGGTGATGTTGGGTTTATGGATTCGGATGGGTACTTGCATTTGGTCGGTCGGATCAAGGAACTCATCAACCGTGGAGGTAACTGGATTGGAGTTTGGAATTATGGCCATTTTGTTTGCTATAAGTAGTTTGAAAGTAGTTCTGAAAGTAGTTTCGATGGATTTTGTGTTGAGGCCAATGTGCACTAAACTTTGGTTGTGCTTTGCAGGAGAGAAGATATCACCAATTGAAGTCGATGCTGTGCTTCTGGCACATCCAGATGTTGCCCAAGCAGTTGCCTTTGGAATCCCGGATGATAAGTACGGCGAAGAGGTAAACAAACATTTCATTCTTCACTTTTGTGTTACCTAGTGTTTCTCATTAAGAATCAGCTCTTATCTGTTTGTCAATTTCCTGAGAGATTAGATGTTTCTTGGAATGGCAGTTCGAATTTAGATGACTAAAATGGAGATTTTCGTGCACAAGTTTCGAAAACAAAAGAGAAACGTTCTTAGCCATATAATTGCAATTGTCAATGCCCGGTTGGTTTGTGTGCAGATAAATTGTGCCGTGATTCCGAGGGAAGGTGCCAAGGTAACAGAGCAGGATGTGATCCAGTTCTGCAGGAAGAACCTCGCCAGCTTTAAGGTCCCGAAGAAGGTTTTCCTCACAGACTCCGTCCCGAAAACTGCTTCTGGGAAGATCCAGCGCCGGCTTGTGGCGGAGCATTTCCTTGCGCAGATCTCGACTGCCAAAGTCCCCAAATTTGGTGCTTAATCACCTCCTTAAGAGCGCACGAGTCTTAGGTTGGACTATCATTTTCAGTACCAAATACTACATTATGTCGTCCCAAACTCAGAGAAAAACAAAGCATAGGGGTTACCTTTTTGTTCGTCTCCATCTCCGTATTGTTTACCGGCATTCTCTCTTTGCTGATTGCCGGTGGTTGGATGGAATTTGCATTCGTTACCTTGTACAGCCGTGTTGGTATCAATAAAAGAAGGAAAAACAACGATTCTCTCGTTCTAAGGAACTTCATAGCACGGCATTCATCTTGGTCTGAACTCTTCGATCTATGACGGGGCTGCTACAAAATTTAAGCACAAAACACTAGACAAGAAGCGGCAGGTCACGTTTGCATTGCATGGAATCGTGCATTCCACGCGTCCGAAGCGACAGTTCATCCGAGCATCGGAATGTCTGAAGCCCCTCAGACGACTAGTGATGGGAATCCCGGCGAGTTCTGCGAACCTTCTTGAGACGTCGCCGGAATCTCAACAGCTCCCGAGCAAAATGGTTATCACCGTCACCATCTCTTCCAATGTGCACTTCATCAATATGGGTTGAAAACCCATATTATAACCTACATATAATAAAATGGGTAAAATATTAGTTAGTTAAGTTCTAATAAATGCTGACCCAAAAAAACAAAGTTCTGATAAATGAGTTGCTAATGGGTATGATTTTAAGTCCAAATATTCATGGGTTGTAAATAGGTTTGTCTTTGAATACATTTACAACCCATTTAGCTAGACAAATTCAATCCATTTTCAATTCATTTGGCTTGTAAAGTTTATTAGTTTATATTTGTTTGATTTTTATTTTTTTTACAACCCATTTAGCTACAATGAACTCATTTGCAATCCATAGGTAACCTCGACGTGTAGCGCAGCAACTTGACCGGCACATTCTAGTTCAAAATCCAAGCTGCTGTGCATATCCTTGGTTATTATGTCGCCGAGAACCCGACCATGCCTCCCCCAATTCTCTACAGAAGATGCCTTGCCGAAGAGGATAAGTGTAAAAAAAGTCATAAATCTATTGCATTGGTGCCAATTTAGATATAAATCTTTTGACCTAGAGCTTATTCAGTTTTTCCAATTAATTTTAGTTAGATATTACTGGTGTGGATGGCAGATAGCCTACATAACACTAACGGCGCATAAGTGGACTTTTTGTAAATAATATTTTAACATTTTTTTATTTTTGGATTTTTTTTTTTTTTTTTTCTTTTTTTTTCTACCTTTTTCGAGGTTTCCTCTAGTGGTCGACGAGGGCGAACGCCGATGAGGCCGCCCTCGCCTAGGCCACAGCTCGCTTCATCGGTGTTTGCCCTCGTTGGCCACCAAAGGAGACATGGAAAAAAGTAGAAAAAAAGAAAGAAAAACATAAACAAAAAGAATGTCAATGGAGGGTGTTGGACGAGTTGATTGAACTTTCATGAACCTTAGATAGTTAAACTAAAGCTCCCAAGTTTGAATTCCAACGATCACGTCTTGGGAACTTACCATATGACATTAGCATACCCCTACAACTCCGCAGAAATAAATCCATTGCACTAGAAAAACCTAAGTTAAAAAATATTTTTTATTATTAAAATATCATGAAAAATGTCCATTTTAGCGCCGGTTGTGCCACATAGGCTATCTCGGCATCCACATCGGCAATATCCGGCTGAAATTAGCAGGGAAAGAATGAAATGGCTTTAGGTTGAAAGGTTTAGAAATAAATTGAATTGAGTTACTATGTTTTTTTAATAAAGAAAAACGACACAAATGGTCGATAGACTCTAGCCCGATATGCGATGTCGCTCTTGGAATTTCAATTTGTTTAATATGATTCCTACACTATCACTAAATGTTCAATATAGTCTTATGACAAATCAAATGTTATTTGACGATGTGGATTATCATGTGCTAAGTCGGACTCTTAAAAATGATAAGTCAACATATCCATCCAAGAAAATGAAAAAAAAAATGAGGGCGTTAATATATACTTCATTATTTAGTTTCGGCGATTGCTATGATTTGAGATGAATATTTTATATGGATAATTCACGCTTGAAATTTTTTTGTTATCCACTGTTCAAATTTTTAACTTGATTGGACGTCACGGCAACCCATTTCATTATTTTGCATTAGCGGAAGGACAACGTTGTATATTTTATCTAATCTAGGGATTACATTAAATATGTACTCGATAATTCATAGATCATATTGAATAAATTAAAAATTTAGAAATAATATTATATATCAAAATAAAATTCAAAGACTATTTATGTCATTTTCTTGTCTAATAGTCTCGCAAACCCTAGTATGATAAGATTTATCTTGGAAAAGATCTATGGTGGCTTGCTATTCATGATTCTTCTCGTCTCGAAGAGAAGATTCCGGGTACGTAGTCAAAACTAATTTTCACCGAAGAAAAAATTCTCGAAAAAGGGCAAAAATCGTGAGTTCTAGTTCAACACTATGGCGGCTTTGATACCACATGTAATCCTTGAAGGCATCCCAGGAACACCATTAGCTAAGATCTAGAAACAAAATACCAGGAAAAAAAGGATTATTTGTACACCGATTTGGAATCCATCGTTCTTGATGCGGAATAGCAACTATACGAAGCTTAAGTGCTTCTTCTCTATTGCATTCTGTATTACTAGCTCGATGAGATAGCCCCTCACGATGTGAATCAGTAATGCGCTTCTTATGTGAGGCTATTTGTGCATCAATATTGGTGGAGAGAGATTTATAGAGTTTTTATTTATATAATTTTCATCTTGAATATTCTCATCACGTATTGGCTCAACACGGCCCACAGCTCATATTAGACTAATTAAGAATCTTTTTCTTTTTCTTTATGAGATTAATCACGTAAAACGGTAATTACAATATCAATTAATATAGCCCACATAAAAAAATAACTTTCATAAATGTGGCTCAACAAATTCCGTCGGATGAAAGTCAGTGTCTTGCATGGTGATCGCATCAAACACCAATGAACATATGTGGCTACACCACTTCATTTGGTCAAAAAAATTAACGCAGTGGAAGGGAATGCAAAATTAACTCAAATCATTTGTTCAATTAGAACCAACATGGGGAATTACATAGTGTTCACTCCACATATCATGAATCGGCATTGCCACAACCGTTGTGCCGGGAGTTTGTCACCGATGTACCAGTTTTACAAATCGACTTATTTTACTGAGTTACCATCCGTTGATAGTTCAGAGCTTTTGTGTCCGCTAGTAATTGGAAAGGTTTTAACTTGATTATTCCTACAAACAGATGGTTAAAAAAGCAAGTAAACAGAGGCTATTCAGTGCGACTGCAGAAGGTCTACAAACAGTATAAATACCGTCATCTGGGCGTTTTGCTGATTTTGATCCGGATCTATATGAGCAAACTTATCTTGAAGACCACGAACGTTTTAATCTATAGTCAAAGTTATGGTAGTTTGCATCATCCGAAGGAGCAGAACAATTAGTAATAACTGCAATTAAGAACGTGATGTTCATCAATTCTTCTAATAATTGGCTGGAACTCCTCCCGGAGGTCGGTAAATTGGCTGGAACTCCACCTGGAGGTTGTTCCTTGCACGGAGAGCTCGAGCGCGGTCCTTGATGGCCTTACAAAGGAGGTAGTTCACTAACGGAGTGAATTCCATATTCTTTAACTGATTCGCTCATTCCCAGTTAAGCACGGGTGCCGCTGTGCCCATTCCCGGCATTTGTGCAGCCAGAAGCCGGGAAACCAGTGGTGCAGCAGACGTCCTTTGGCGCGGTAGCCGTCCCTGCCTCTGCGGGATGCGAATTGAGGTTGGCGTCGCCAGCAAAATCCGGGGAAGTGGGGCCGCAGATGTTCCGGGGAATGACAACTTCTTCTTCATTGAAAGGTGGGGAACTGGATGGTTGAGCTCGAGCGGTGGTGAGGCGACGGGAGGAAGGGCGAAGGCGTTTGTCTGATCGTCGCGCGGAGTGGGCGTGCCTTCTTTGCTCGTCGATTCTCTTCCTTAAGTTGCCCTCAGCCCTGTAGATTCCGGCACACCTTCCTGCTTCCTTCCTCAGCGTGTTTGTTGCTGATAACGGATAAAACACACTCTGTTTCCTGCATTATACATGCATCAACAAAATAAATAAGCGCCACATTGTGGATGGATCGTAAACACATTTATATCACCGATCGAACCCTAGCTACTTTTAAATTGGATAGAACTAATTAGAATCCATAAAAAAAAAAAACCAAGTAAATAAGCGCCTTCCGTTTTCAAACATACAAGATTGTCGACCGTGGACAAACTTGACGTGGAACGATCGTGTCTAGGGAATTCATATCGACAAAAGCATTAAGGAAAAGGGAAAGAAACACATATATTGTGTGGATGCTTTGAGTACTCGTACATGATCCAGGGTCCATTATCGGCCTTGTCGGCTTTCGCACTTGAGTTGGCTTTAGGTTCGAAAGTAAAGAATTTCTTGTAGTCAACGACTTCACCATGCAAACCCTTGATTTTGTAACTCTGTTCGACCTTCCAAGTACCCGAGCCAACGATCTTGTCCACTCTCGATTTGTTCTTCTTCTTTAACATGGTGAAAACATAGGACTTCTCGTCCCGATCCGTGCCAAAGATCTTCCAGGGATTGCCGCCGCAGAGACGTGGCGCCCACGTGGACTGATTTTTTTTTTTTTAAGAATTTGCCACGTGGACACCATGTGGACTGACCTTTTGTTTTTAAACTCTACATAATATTAAAAAACTAATAAAAAATACCACTTGTATTGTTTGATCGGAATTAGCACTTACGTAATGGTTTTTGGCCGGAATTTGCATTTAAGTGACCGTTTTTCTTCGATTTGACAATTAAGTGATCCAAAAAAAATATTAGCATTAAGGTGAGCGCCGTACACAAATATTGACAATCATAGTATCCTTTTGCCCATTATAAAATCATATACAGACATCTACATATCTTATATACTACTACATAATCTGTTAACAAGCAAAAGGATGATGTACCCGGGAAGGAGATCTTACTCCCATGTTTGATGGAGTGTTATCTTGAATCTTGATAATTGTGGAATATATTGTTTCGCGTGGCATGCGATTACTGGAGGACTTAACTAATTCAAGCCACTTCTATCCAAAGCCACATTTACTCCCATCCCTTAATTCCCTCGAGCAATGTTGTAAACATCATAATTTGCTTTTAAAAGTTATGATTTTGACTAATGGAGAAGAATTAAAATCCACTGTTGTGAAGTACGGCGAGATCCTTCGCATGCGCTATACACGTGTCCGATAAGAGCCGAATGCAATAGTAGAAGAATAGAGATATAAACTTGAAAGGTGATGTATGAACAAAGTTCATAATTTTTAGTTATATGGTATAAGTAAATGACCAAGTAGCTAACAACTCGAAGAGAATGAAAGGATTAACATATAAAAACCTAGGAGTCGGTGGATTAACGACCAACTTGATTTCTAGTTAATTTATTTACCAAACAAGCAAAAAAAAAAATTATGAAAATGCAAGCACTACTGATGAGAAAGAGAATTATGAAAAAGAAGAAGAACAAAAATATGGTAGAAAGAAGTAATTTTCATTATCTAAGCCTATCATGATTCTTAATGTGTCTATACTATTAATATTTATCCGTCTGTGATTAGAATCCCAAAGTTTCGCAAGACCGAGCTTGAGTTGGAAATCGACGACCTCATTCCGTCGACTGTGTTAACCGAAGACCAAAGGCAAGACCTAAGCTTGAGTTGGAAATTGACGACCTCATTCCCGACTGATCGATATCGGTGTTAACAAGACCATAAATAAATAAATAAACCTTCAATTTTTATTTCTTTTTTTAATGTTCTCTACCCTCAAATTAGTAACTTGTCCTAATGAATCTATCATATCTTCTATGCATTTTAAGTGGATATTTTTTTGGAAGTGTGTACTTCTACTAAAACCACTCCCTTGTATTATCATGCATGTCGTATCGCACCTCATCTCAAAATAACCACTCACTTTCTTTTCATGCCCTACATATGCTCTAATAAGGAGAAAAAGCAACTTAGGCTCCGCGTATTTCGCGTAAAAATGAATGATTTGAAAAATATTTTTTCAAAAATGATCGCTCATATCGCTCGAAATTATCAACCAATGGAACAAAAATTCATTGTCTACAACAATACATGCCTAAATTTTTTCAGAAATGATGAAAAAAAATTCCATCAACATATTTTTCTAAGCGATATTTTTAGGAAAATATTTTTCAAATCACGTATTTTTCGGGCAAACAAACGGAGCGAGTTATCCACCATAGTGTGTATTATTATTGTCAGTTCGGATGTGTAAGGTACGAAAGAAATTCCTTTTTAGCTGTGGCGATACTAGTCGCCTTACGTGGTATTCTTGTTACGTATAAAGCCCCTGTTAGAGAAGATGCTTCTCAAAAGGCATTCTTGACAAAGTTTAACATTACAAAAATGAAGACAAAGGGCTTAAATCAATACGATGGTAAGTACCCAACACCAATAAAAATAAGAGGCTGTATTGCTTTATGTACAATCGAGAGCTACATGAGCAAACTTATTTTCAAGATCACGAACATTTAATCTATAATCAAAGTGATGATTGTTTGCATTATCCGAAGGAGCAGAAAAATTAATAATAATTGCGATTAAGAACGCGATGTTCATCAATTCTCCCAATGTCGGGCAAATTGGCCGGAAATCCTCCCGGGTTCGATGCAACGAGGTCGTCCCTTGCATGAAGAGCTTGAGCGCGTTGCTGCACGACTTTACAAAGCAGTACCGAACTTTCAGACTTAGTTCCATGTTCTGCAACTGATCGCCCATTCACGGTCGACCACGGGGGCGTGGCCTGTCGTGGGAAAGTGGACCGGCATTCGCACCACCAAAAACCGAGAAATCAGCGGTACAATGGATATCCTTTGGCGCGGCAGCCGTCGCTGCCACCGGGGATGCGAACGGAGGTTAGTGTCGCCAGCAAAATCCAGGGAAGCCCGCGCGGATGTTTCATGGGATGACGACCGTCTTCGTTTAAAGCCGGGCAAGCGGATGGCCGAGCTCGAGCAGTGGCGACGGATGGCGGTGGCGACGCAGTGGAAGGAATGTCGATGGCGTTCGCGTGATCATCGGGGAGCGGACGTGCCTTCTTCGTTCGTCGATTCTCTTCCTTAAGTTGCACTGAGTTGAAGATATGTTATAAATACACTTAACTCACGATAGCTAATACATGTTTATGAGTCGGACTTGTCATGTCCATTGAACCCTAATCGATGCTTTAAAACTGGGTCAAAATGGTTAGATCCCACAAAAATACCAGGACAAGGATGGTTGAATTCATTTAAAGTACGAAGGAAAACCCATCCGAGCTAAACAGCGAACTTGGAATAGTTAATAACCTAAGAGGAAGGAGACACTTACATTGTGGGGATACGTCGGGTACCCGTACATGATCCAGTGTCTGTTCTCGGCCTTGTCGGCTTTCGCACCCGAGCCGGCTTTTTGTATGAAGTAAATAGTTTCTTGTAGCCAACTAGCTCGCTTAGCGAATTCCGATTTCGTGCTCGCCCTTTCAAGTGCTCGAGCCGCTGCCTCTCGGTGAAAACGTAGAACTTCTCACTACGATCCTTGCCGAAGATCTCCCAGGATCGCCGCTGCCACACAGTCGCAGCAGCGGACGGGGTCCGGATCGGGCAGCGGTGCTCGATTCAGCCTCGGCAACAAGTAATGGTAAGAGAGCTCTTCGCCGGTGGGTTCAAAGTGAAGCTTGGGGTACCTTCTCGCCATCGTAATGAACTGAACTCGAAAGCGATGACGGAATCTCTTCTTCTTCTTCCGCTTTTGTTGTTCACAAACGAGAGATATTTGGCTCTCGTGTGCTTTTACGACTTATGAGCGAAGGCCACGCTGTTAATATACACAGATGAACCACCATCACGAGTCTTGATAATCCTTGCACAAACTGTATTACGTTGCATAACTGAGATAGGTTACTCGGATTAAATGAAGACAGATTAAATACCTCACACCCATATTCGATGGAGTATTTATCTTAAATCTTGACAATTCTTGAATAAACTGTATTGCGTGGCGTGAGATTATTGGTGGGTGTAATAGCTAAGACAAATTAAGCTGTTAATGTTGATGTTTGTTTTGAATCGTGCTGTTTTCCATTAAGTGTTTGAAAACATTAGGTTTGCTTTCGCAAAAATAATCAGATCTTTAAAGCTAAATGAACGAAAAAGGAGTCGTGCACGGTACACGCACCCAATTAAGCCGTCCCATAACTTGATTTTTGTTATTTTTGAAGCGTCTCGAGTGTAAGGTGATAAAATATTCATGTCCGTCCATCGTTTTTACGTGATTATAAGGATCTCGATGTTCATTAGATTGATGACAACTTTTACACAAATAGAATCTAAAGTTGAAAATGAACGCGACTAATTTAATAGACATGAGATAGATACCCACAATAACCAAAATAAAACATAGTGATGTTCTTAATTACGACAAGAGCTTGGCCGGCACAACAGCACAATGGTAATTAAATATCGCACGATTAAGCTCTTTTATCTACATATTGAAAATCCAATTAGACCCTCTTTGAGGAATATATATATATATATTTTTTTACTAGTCTCTTCTGAACTTTACTCAAGTACCACTAGACGGTACTTGGACATCATGTTCTAGTTGTTACATATGATTTTTTTCTTGAAATGAAATGCTTTAAGTTCATAGATTTCTTAATATTTATACCAAAAGGCAATATTTGACATTAGAGTTTTGACCTTGTATAAAAGCTAAAATAATTTTGTTATTTAAGAAGAACTCCGCAAGAAAATATTCATCGGTTGCAAAGCGCCACGTCAATTGTTGATATAGTGCTTGTCTTTACTCATATGTAAGACAAATTGACATGTGTCCACTGCGGTAGAATAAATAAAATAAAAATCTAAGTTTTTTTATTATTATTATTATTATTCCTCCTCCGTCACGGAGGACCACCCTCGTCCGACCAGCATCTCCACCCATTTCGGCGTCACTTGCAATTGGCCCAAGCTATATACCTCCATCGTTGCTCGCCGTCGGCTCTATCATTGCTCGGCCCAAGACCTAGCCTCGCCCACGAACGCAAGCTTTGCTCGTCCATCCGTCGAGGGCAATGACCCTCCAGCGATCGCCCATGACTGTAGACTCGTTGACGGCCACGAGCAACAAAGGCGAGCGATGAAGTCTCAATCTAGTCTCCACAAATAACGATCGCAAGCGGCATAAGTGCAAATTGGGTTCGCCGGCGGATCTCCCTTACTCCCTCGATCGTGTCCACCTATGTTATTGCTCGTTCATGCCGACCACCCCTCTGCCGTCCTTACTCGTCCATCGCCGTTGCTTCCAGATCTGGCCCCGACAAAAAGTCAAGTTTGGAGCCATGGCCGTGAGTGACAACGGCTCGTTCGGCGCCGGCAGCCATGAAGAGTCGGCCAAAAAATTGCATGAATGTGGCGACGGCAACCTTGGAGAACAACCAGGTTTGGAGAGCAAAGTGGACCAAGGAGAAAGATGACAAAAATCAAATTTTTTATTTTTTTTATTCCATGTCAACTGACACGAGTCAACCTATTATTGGATATGAGGAAAATACGCAACACATCAGCAATTGATCGATACATATTTTCCTCACTTGATAAGGTTAATTGGGCTAGGTTTTATTATTTAAAAGGGATGGTACGGTCAGCCACTCATTTTCTTATAGTAATTAGATTTCGCATAAAAAAATAAAAATAATTTGGGGCCATCAATTGAATAGTTGACGGCAATTTTATGTCTTTTGTGAAAATGGGGGTGCATTTAGTTATATAAAGAGTGCAGATAGCATACACATGCCGCGTCATCGTGAGTGTAAGTATTCATATCTTTTTGTTTTTTTTTTCTTTCTTTTCTTTTAATTTTCTCTCTTGATTTTGTCGACAAACCATGCTTCCGGCGAGGGCGACGACCTCTCCCTACCCAAGTGCAACGAGCAAAGCGACTTTCGCTGATTGTGGCCTTCGAGGGCAGCCTCGCCTCGACGGCCTCGAGGAGAGCCCCTCAGCCCTCGCCGGTGGGTTGGCTTGCGGGAAAACCAAAGGGTAAAAAATAAAATTAATAAATAATAATTAAAAAAAGTAAATGACGAAAATAGTTTTAATTGATCCTTTTTAAGCTAAAAAATATATTTCATATCTTTATTTAAAATAAAATCCATTAGAAATACTTATTTATTTTTAAAAAAATTCAAGCCTTTACTTGAAAATTTCCCCATATTTATTATGGACTTGCGGAAAAAGCATTAAATACCGGCTTTGAAATGATAAATGTTTGTTATATACTGGGCTTCTTTTTGAGTTGCGCCATTAGGGTTTTAGTCTCATCTCTCGTGCTCTCCCTTTCCACACTCGCTCAGTTATGGAAGATGCACCGCCGTCGCCCACGGCTCCGCCTCCAGCGGCTGCGCAGCTCCCTGCTGGAGCAACATAGTGAAGACCCAGCCTCAGTCGAAAGGCGAAACACAACGCAGCACGACCACGACGCAAAAGATATTCGTAGACAGCTGCAGCTCCTCGAAGGGCGTGGCCGTGGCGGTTGTGGACGCCAACGCCATCATCGAGGGCGGCGAAAAGCTTCGAGGCCTCGCCGACAGGTTTGTCTCCGTCCCGGAGGTCTTGTGCGAGGTCCGCGACCCCGTCTCGCGCCGCCGCATCGAGTTCCTGCCGTTCTCTGTGGAGACCATGGAGCCGAGCCCAGAAGCTCTAAATAAAGGTACTTTGATGGTGGAATTTGCCCTGGTATATAGATTATAGAGGAGGAATTATGCAGGCTTTGAGGCATTGTCAATTGACTGTGCTCGTCGTGTTAATTGAGCTTAAAGTTAACTTGTCCTTTTGTTTTATTTACGTAAAAGGTGATTATGAGAGGTATTGGGGAAAAAAATCGCTAGGATTGTCATGTTAATTTGGCTGAATTGAAAAATTTTGGGGGTGTGTTTTTTGGAATAGAAGATGATTGTGAGAGGTGCGAAAGAGAAAAAAAATTCTCGGTATTGTGCTCTGTAAGAAGCTTTAGGAGATATATAACTTGCTTATGAGTGGAAATTCATAAGGAGTGAGAGAACCAGTTATGCCTGTCAAACGCAATCAGTGTGCTATATAACTTGCTCATGAGTGGAAATTCACAAGGAGTAAGAGAACCAGTTATGCCTGTCAAAGGCAATCGGTGTACTAGACATTGGAACTGCAGAACCGAATCAAACCACGGGACTTGAGAAATTTTGTCAAGGTTTGGTTCCTGTAAGCAAGTTCCCAGTGCTCTGAGACCATGGATGACAGAAGCCAAGTTTGCCCCAAGCCAAATTATGTAATTCACATGGGTTATTGTTGTCTATATCCATGCAAAGGTGGAGACATACTTGCTGAGTGATATATGGATTGTAAACTAAACAAATCTGACAAGAGCATTAATGTAATAGAGTTTGGGTTTTATGAATTTTAAAGCAGTTGCCATAATTCCGTTTTGACCTTAGCTTTTTTCTTGCTTGGCGTTCTTGTATAGGGTGGGACTTTGGATGATTTTTCTTGCATATTAAAAAGCTATGCTTTAGACTTTATACAAGAGTTTGAATGTCAAGTTACTTATCTGTTTCATGTGCCTCGACAGTTATCAAGTTTGCGCGAGCAACTGGTGACTTGCAAACTCTTTCTGACGTTGATCTGAAACTCATTGCCCTGACATACATGCTTGAGGCTCAAATTCATGGCACTAACCATCTGAGAGATTGTCCACCGCCTGTACATACAGTTAATATTAAGAGGCTTCCTGAAAATGACATGCCTGGATGGGGAAAAAATGTTCCTAATCTGGAAGAGTGGGAAGCATTAGAACATGAAGCTGAGGAGAAAACAAATACTCCTTCGAGAATTCTACCACTGAAGGACTTAAACCTGAACATTATTGCTGGAGACAACCATTCCAAAGATGATTCTGCTGGTGATAATCAATCTGCGGATCACGAGGAAGTAGAAGGAAGTTCAGCAAAATATAGGAGATTTCCCCCTAAGAAAAAAGATATTACAATTGAAGGCAAGAAAATGATAGCAGATGGAATTGACGCTTCTCAGGGACAAGTCGACGATGATGCTGGTGATTGGATGCCTGCCGTCAGTAGAAGTACTCATAGAAGATATCTTAGAAGAAAAGCTAGACGTGAATATTTTGAGACATTGTCTGAGAAAGAGAGTCAACAAGATGCCGAGAAGGATAGTGATGACCGCTCTATTGATGATGTCAAAGGCTCGGGAGAGCTATCACATCAATGTCCTGAAGAAGTGCTATCCGCCAACGAAACTTCTGAGGAGAGTGAGATAGTCAAAAGTGTGGAGGGCAGTGAGCACCTTTCTTCTATCCTGAAACAAATGAGATTGGAGGAAGATTCAGCATCAGCTCTTCGAGAAGGGATAGAGCACGGCCTTTCTTCTGCAGTAATGGAATCCAACAAGGCGATGTTATCTGAAGTAACATCTGCTGATGCAGCTGAAGCTGAAGTTGCTGGCGGAGATGATGCTGATAATGCCAGTGAAGATACAGATCAATTGGAGATCTTAAGCCAGAATAATGAGAGCAATGATGCATCTTGTATAGATGACAAGAGTAGTGAACAGAGTTGGGTCCTGAGATCGTTGTCGGAGTCCAGCGTAGCTTGCGTTACTGGTGATTTTGCAATGCAAAATGTTATCCTTCAGATGGGCCTACGCCTGCTTGCTTCTGGGGGAATGCAAATACGTCAACTGCACAGGTTTGTATCCAAATATAGATAGATGTAATGACATGGTAATTAGCTTTCTGATTTTCTTTGACAGCAACATGAAGTTCTTACAGGAGAATGCTAGCCTTTTGAATTTCTCATAGTTAATCCTACAGGTTTCAGCTGAGCTCCCCTTCCACTTGATTCTTGTCCCCATTCCCTATCTGGCTAGTTTGAAGTTGAATTCAGCAGTACAATATTTTAACTACTAATCGAAATTGGCCGTCTCATTCTCCAGATGGAATCAAATGTAGGAAGTGTTCAGCATGAGGTTAGAGTTCCCTTGGTGTAGATTTTTTTTCTCCCCTTCTTGAAGTTCCACAGGGAGGTAAAAGAACTTGTAGAAGTAAGAGCCATTTTTTCTGGAAAAAAGTTATGGTTGGAGGAGGAGGGAGGGAAGGAAAGGAGAAAAGAGAAAAAGAGAAAGGAATGGGGGAAACAGAGAAGGAACTGAGATGGGTGGTGGGTGGTTGAATCTGGTATTTCCTAACTTGTGACTTATTTGTGCAAAACAGTGGTAGTTCTTCAGCAGTTATAGCTGTTGAATCTTTTACTTTCAAGCATAATGTTTTCATTTTTTTCGGAGGGCTAGGGGTCACTCCCTTTTGACCTGGATGTCACTGGTTTGAGTCTCAGAAATAGCCTCTCTGTGGAAGCTGGTAAGGCTGTGTAATCTCACCCTCCTAAGACCAGATCATCAGGAAGCTTGTTAGGTTCTATTGTTCTTTTTACTTAACCAAAGAAAGTTCAGACATCTTTAATGAACTTCCGTGTCGGTCTACTCACGTTTGTTACATGTTCCCAGGTGGATACTGAAATGCCATGCTTGCTATACTGTGACTGCTGAAATTGGGAGACTCTTCTGTCCAAAGTGTGGAAATGGTGGGACCTTGCGTAAAGTTGCTGTCACGGTCAATGAAAATGGAGTAGTGTTGGCAGCCCGTCGACCGCGTATTATTTTACGTGGCACCAGAGTACGTATATTTGGCTGCTGGAATTTGCAAGTTTTAGTCTTTAATAATAACAGAAGGTGGGTATATTCATTGGGAATGTCATTGTTATATTGAACATGGTTTTTGGTTCGTCCGAGCACGTCGGCTCTTGTTGCTAATTTTAGTTCGATTGCTGCACTTGCACTCTTTGTTGCTATAATCTGTCTTCTGTTTTACCAAGTTTTATTGTGCTTGGTAATAATTTCTGCTTGTAAAATGGGAACCACCCTGCTTTTGCTTCGTAACTATGATATTGTGACAATTTTTCAGTCTCTGAAATATTCCTTTTCTTTCCGCAGTTTTCATTGCCATTACCCCAAGGCGGAAGAGATGCTATTACGAAGAACCTCATTCTACGTGAAGATCAGTTGCCACAGAAGTACCTCTATCCTAAAACAAAGAAGGCTGCAAATAAGCAGGTAGATTATCTTCATTGTGTGATTTTTTATGCCATAACGATCAACTCAATTAAAACTGGAACTTGGAAATGTTCCAGTTCCTTTTCTTTTGCTTGAACTAAGGCTGCATTAAATTCCATTGCGCAGGGAGATGACTTCTTCACTTCGGATGACGTGTTCTCCTACCATAGCGTTAAGAGTAGCTCTTTTCAGCCTCCTGTAAGGAAGGCCTTGGCAGTTTTCAGTGGAAAGAGAAATCCAAATGACAATCATTTTTCCCGTTCTAGACGTAGATAGATCTTTTGGCAACTTTCTCTGTTGCTCGCATGCCCCCGGGTTGAAGGGGAAGGGGGTGCAATTTTGGTCGCCTCGAGTGTTTAAGGTTTTGCTTCAATAGAGATACAGATATGCCTGTTTTATCAATTGTGATGTGAGACATGTCAACATTACGTAGATTGAGTATAATTGTGTTTTGATAAATGAAGGCAGTCTCACTAAGCCATGATCCGAGCCTTTGGCATATCTTGTTCTCATTTCCTTCATCCAGAACACAGTTAGAACTGAATGCACAAAGAAAAGAGGTAATGTCACTAATACTGTGGATTGGGGATTCCGGGATAGGTAACTCGTGTTATTGATGGGAATGCAAATTGTAAGATCGAGTGGAAGTTCCCTACATAGTCGTTCAGTTATTTCTGGTACAATGAAAAGCTCTTACAAATTTGTATGAGGACGGTTTGTCCTGGAAGGACAGGTACCTAATCGGAAAACCCTCACCGCACATGCCCATAGCTGTTATTTGCTATGTACAAGATTATTAACGGTCGTCCTTGCATCAAGACTCTGATTGGGCAGATCCAACTGCTTAGTTCTGTACACTATATCGTCACCGGTGATGATCAGCTGCCAGTCTTGGCATTCTTGAGGTTTCGTAGAGCCATCACCAGCTGTTGTCTCTCGCCTTCCACCTCAGCGAACTTGAGGCTTATCTGGGAGTATCTTTCCTGCAGATCCTTTAGCTCAAGCTCCATCACCTTGTTCCTCTCCCTCAATGATGCCGATTCAGTTAGTTGCTCGTCGAAGTTGCCTTCTCTGGCATTTGAGCCGGAGATAAAAGCTTCATTGTCCAAAACAATGTCATAATGATCCCTGGAAGAAAAGGAAGAATATAGAATGGATCAAGAGGTGATTGGTGACCATGTTCTTGTGCCGCAAAGAACGAAAAGTTTTTCCAAACTAAGCACCAATTGTTACCGCCCTACAAGTACAAAGAATAGTTCATACAAAATGACCTTCTACTGGCTAATCCATCATACCCATGGGTCGTATCGACATTTTCTCCGGGCTTGCGCAATGCATTGCACAAATTTTCTGCTAGAATTTCCTTTTCTTCAGGTGTCACACTTGTTGGCGTGATTTCGCCAATATCTTCAGGACTCTGCATCGAAGACGAAGCTGTCATATATTAGAAGCAGTGAGAGAAAACTCCGTGAACTCTCGGCCAAATGCAGGTCAATAACGAAGTAGCAGATATTTAGTACTAAACACCGAATGTCTCGTCCTTTAATGAACGTGCCTAGGAGCTTGACTAATCTCCCGTTGTTCTACAAATGTTTAGGCACGATCTTGCCAATCGATCTCCGGCCTGAACAACTTCAGCACCTTGTCGTGCTTAAATCTCTAATTTGTACCAAGTACAGAGCATCTCTGTGCATCACAAGACAAGCTGGGATTACCTTTTCTTGCAACCTGCTCTCTAACTCCTCAATTATGTTTTGCAGATTATTTTCCCTTGCTAGGAATGAATCCTTCATGGAGTCAAATGCGGCTTGCTTTGATTTGATCTGGTCCTGTCAGAAGCAGAAGTACAGCATTTTTATTGTTATGTTGCAATAATCGAAATGTTGAACTAAAGCTAATCCACCATGAGGCAACAAGTTAGAATAGAACAGCATTTTTATTCTAATGTTGCAATAATCGAAATGTTAATCACAAAAACGAAGAGGTTCTCAATACCTCAAGTAATTTGATTTTCTCCTGGAGACTTGTTAGTTCTTTGTAGCTGCCAGAAACTTGAGCAGGCTTATTACTTCTAGGAGTACCCTTTTTTCCGTCCGAAACTACTGCTCGCCTGTTCCTCTTTTTCTCGGTCACGGTGAATGCATCTTCCTGCTTCTTGAGATCACCCTTCGGCTTGATTGCTTCTTGTTCTTTCCCTGGATTATCTTCAACTATTGAGCTTTTCATGTCATTACGCTGAGCTTTAAGGTTTTCCAATTCCGACTTTAAGCTTTCAATTACGATCTCCTTTTGATCTTTCATTTGCCTCAAGGAATCTAACTCCATCAGTGAATCCTCCACCTCTTTCTTCATTGAAGCCAGGGCACTGACCAGCTCATCTCGTTCTGCATTTCCTTTTTCCACCACAGTCTCAGTTTCAGCGAGTGATTTTTTCATCTGTTTCAACTCTGAAGTTTGATTTTCCTCTTGATCAGAGAGGAAATTATTGTCCGTACTCAGCCTTGTTATCTCACTTTTCAACATCGCGATCTCCTGAGACAATTTTTTTTTACAGTCTTCAGTCTCATGCTCCATCTGATGTTCGAGCTTCCTAGAATTCTCACTGATTTCCAACACCATCTGCTCGATCTGATCTGTTTTCACTTTTATTTCTCTGGAAAGCTCTTCCATTTTTGCTTCGTAATATTCTCGAACGGCAAGGAGCTCTTCATTAGCTTTCTGGAGTGTTTCCTCTAATTGACTTTTGTGTGCACGCAGTTCTCGAGCTTCTGTCAATGCTTTCGCAGTCACTGCCTCATTCGCCTCGAACGTCGACAACATCTGCATGGAGAGTTTTTTGAACTCCTCCTGAATCCTTTCAGCAACATTGGCGTTCTTCCGTCTTGTCTTCTCAGCTACATTCGCATATTTTTGTCTCGTCTTTCTTAGAGTTTCCTCTGCTCGGATAGCTCTTTGCTCTTGCTCTACTTTGGCACACATTATGTCTTCGAAAGCTGCTTCCAATTCTATCGCCTGCTTCTCCAATTCTCGCTCCAAGCCATAAATACGAGTTTCAAGCTTGTTAGTGGTTGCTAGAGCATCTGAGAGAGATTCTGATTTGCTCTTGAGGTCATTCTCCAATATTTGAATATGATTTTCCAGTTCACTTCTGTTGGTCAAACATGAAGCGCATTGATATTGCATAGTCAGTTGTTCCTGGAGCTGGAATTGTTCCCATTCTGACGACATCTTGTGATTCTCCTGCCTCAATATTTCATAGTCCAGTGCAAGCTGCTCCATCTGCATCTCCAACTCATCCTTTTCTCTCTTGCAGTTAGCTATTTCGCTACGAAGGTCTGTGATATTGTGATCGAGCTGGGTCGGATCATTTGCATTTGTTTGGCCCTTAATGAGCTCTATCAATGCCTTCTGGTCCTCATCTTCAACTGCTGCGATTTCGGGTGATTCTCGATCCTTCTGCTTTAACATATCATCTAGTTCTTTCACAGCAAGAACCAATTCAGCATTTGAGTCTTGAGTCTTTTGAAGTTGCAACCTCAGATGAGCATTGACCTCCTTCTCGTGACTTAGTTCTTTTCTTAATTCTACCGTGACCGCCTGCAGATCTCCACCCTGAAAATTACTTTTGAAGGCCTTAAATTTCTCAGATTCTTCCTTGAGAGAATCCCTCTCCTCCTTCAATCTAACATTTTCTATTGAGAGCCCTTGAGACCTTTTGGTCTCTTTGATGATTTGCTTGCGAAGAGTTTGCAATTCCAACTCCGAAACATCCGCTTGTCTAGCCAAAGCAAATAACTCAGCGTTGAGCCTTTCAACCTCATTGTGGGAAGCCGGTTCTGTTCCTTCGCTCGTTTGAACATTCTGTAATCTAATCTTCGAGTCATCTGTACTCAAGTTGCCATCAAGATTTAGCGACCACTCCCACTTTGACCTCTGATGTTCTTGGTGAGCTCTGGCTGATTCATCTGCTATCAGTTTCTGAGGCACTGAGGCATAACCAAGAGATGAGAGGAAACTAGTTGGGCTGTGCTGGATGAAGTTTCTTGCTTTAAGCTCTTGAGGTGAATTTAATCCGGAACTGCTCTCGGAGCTAGATACTGTAAGATTTGATCCGCTAGACATTCTACATAGGTTGTGTAGATCGGCATTTTGATTGGTCATAATTAATTGTCCTTCTGGAAGACGGTGAAGCAGAATCTCATCATTTCCTGTCGGCAACTACAATAGGAAAACATCCAATAACATCAGCCAAAAATCTTGAAGAAACCCTTATATTGTGAAATTTCTGGTACTTCATCACATACGACTGAAAGATGAAATATGTTCCCGCCAGAGGAATGAACGTAATAATTGAAAATGTTGCCACAGTTCACTGAAAGCAATTGACTTAGAATGGAAGCATACATCAAGAAAGCTAGTCTCAGCGCTTTTGCATCCTTTTCTCTCACTTGCTTGGGACCTGAAGCTCTTGTCTTTCATTTTAAGTTTTGAATCTTCAGCTTCTTCCACCAATCTGCAGATGTTCGGGCAGGGGAAAACCCCATTCAGACGACATCATCAGAACGATAAAAGCACGAAAAACTACATAAAATGGAGAAGTAAAGCTTGTGTCTTACCTATGAACAGAAATTTTCTTGGATTCTGTGGACACAAACCTCTGTGGGATAAAATATAATGAAAAATTAATTGAGATCTATTGTTGTATCTCCACCATCTCAGAGAAAGTGAATTCACCTATTATCATTGTCAGTTGACCGTTTTATAATGGTTACATAGTATCAGACAACTAGAGAGCAATTCATTCCAAAAATTTCATACCATTAGACACGCGATGAAGCGGGCGAATGGCAATTTTCTCAGCAATAGTCTTGAATCTCCGGTGCAGTTTTCTGATCTCAGATTCGGTTCTTTCGTATCACCGGGAAGAACCAAAGACCCATTCCTCCATTGACACCAAAACTGTGACACCTGAATCAATATCAGACTTCCTACACACTGCCTCAATTCAATCACCCAATCACATTGACCTACAGCTATTTATACATTTGTTTATCCAGTCTGAATAATTAGACTTTCTGGGTTGCCCGGGTTAGAACACAAAGTTGAGACAAAAGATTTGTAAATGACAAAAAAAGAAAATAATTGGAACTTTCAGTCAAATCTGGGTGCATTGGCTTTACAAACATGACAATGCCGTCTTACAAGACAAAAGAGAGAAAAATTTAACAAATTTAATGAGATGCGAGACCTTTTCGGTTGTCACCTTCTTGCATTGCATTTTCTCAATGAATTTATACAGACTAGTTCCATTTTTACGAGAGAGAGAGAGAGAGAGAGAGTTTTGAGTAACCTGGAGTTGCATGAAACTGCAATCTCAACACACGCCTCTCTTCATCTAGTGCTTTCTATCTTCTCAAACATTCTCTATGCCCCGAGCACCCTCCCCCTCGCCGGAGCTCATAGGCGGCACCTCCGGTCACAGGAAGCTCAAGCTCGCCGGAGAATCACCAATGCAGGTACACATTGCGTCAATGAGGGCCAAACCGAAGGACCCCCAGATACGTATTGCAGCTCCTTGAGGACGTGTGGTGCCAGTTATCTGAGTTCACCATGAAAAGGAGCGAGCTTTACGACATGGGAACGCGGTGAGCGAGCGAGTGAGCCAAAGAACACGGATCTGAAGAGCTTCTCCCTTTGTCCCTGCGCTTGCTCTGTATGTGCATTCTGTTCTAAGCGTTCCTTTTCTATCTCTCTCTCTCTCTCTTTCGCTCTCTCTGAAACAGTCTCGTTTCAGTTTCACACCCAGAGAGAGAGAGAGAGAGAGAGAGGAATTCCTTTTTTTTTTATTTTTTCTTTAATCAATTTGCTGATTTGGTTATGGTAAATTATAAGCTAAGAAAGATTTACTAAAGCTTGTTTTTCTGGGGAAGGACAGATCAGGTTCACTGAGGGAGAATCAGAAGCTTCCCTGTCATTAAAATCAAGGTCGGTGTTCAATTTGCCTTCTTTAAAGTATAAGCAAGTGGCTTTATTCACCTTAATGCGTTTCAAGTTTCAACGTGTGACTTTGAATCAACCCACATGTCCGCTGCCATGTTGCTATTGGGTTCTTGGTTTCGAAAAAAAAAAAAAAAGGTCTTGGCATTTGTAAACACTACGGGCAATCGTTCCCGGTTCGGTCCCACCCAAGTTCCAAGAACCGGACCGAAATCACTTATTCCTAGTTTCATAGAACGTAAACCGGACCGGATGGATTTCAATCCCACAAAAAAAAAAACTTGACCAGATGGTCCTGGAACTGGATCGGACCGAACCAATCGATCGGTCCAATTCCCCGAATGTGCCCATGGAATCGATGGATTATTAGTAGGGGGGAAGCAACACAAACTTTAATTTTGACATATTAATTAAAATGAGGTTTACATGTGCAAAATAAAAAATAATTGGTGGATTATAATGTTTACATTTAAGAAATAACTAAATAAAAAATAATCGATCCGATCCGGGCGGTCCGATCTCCCCTTGGAATTGGGAACCATACCGCAAATTGGAATCGGAAATCGGTCCGGACGGCAATTCTCGTTTCGATCGAGCCCTCTTTGCTCGCCCCTAATAAATACCGGGCCGATATGTTATGAAGCTTGATCAATCCAACGAAGAGCATGAGAAAAGCAAATTGTCCCCCACCTTCTTTTCCGTCCGCTCTAATGGGACAAATCATACTATCCGAACGCTACGTCTCTCGTAGTCATGGAAACCGGGATTCTCAAATTTGCATTTATATTGCATTCCTGCTTTTTCAGTACCAGGGAATTCCTTCGTCTTCATTTCGATGTACCCTTTTCTGGCTGCAAGTTGCCCCATCAATAGTCCTTGGCCAGAGCCTCTATGGACTATCAAAATTAATATCTCTCGACCCAAAAATAGGAAAAAAAGAAAAATAAAAAGGAAAGAAAGAATGATGAAATTTGAACCCTACCTCCCTATAATAAACGTCACGAGCAACTAACACTTCTCCTTCAAGATATTACATAAATGTCATTGCATCATGTGTTCATGTATAATTAATCGGAGCGTTCACGGACTTTCAGCTCAAAAATCGAAAAATTCATCGTTCGAATCTAATCAACTGCGTGCAAATTGCCTTTGGACTAGACTTTCTGCATAGAATCAGAGGCCCGACTTCCAACAACCGAGCCTCAGCGCCCGTACTCCCGGATTATAAAACGGACAGAAAAGAGAGAGAGGGCGGGGGGAGAAGCTTCCATTAGAGGGTAAGAAAGAAGGGTTGCTTTGAATCCCAGCTTGTAACTTGGAGTGAAGACGAAGAACCTCGTGTCCCCGCTGTCTTCGTTCACGGTTTAATTTTGAACAACATCGGGTCGGAGTCCGAGGCGGAGACTCGATCCTTTGTGTCTGAAGATAGTAGTTCCCCAGCTGGCTTCGTTCTGCTGCCAATCACCTAACTTCTCTTCTTTGATAAATTCCAGTTTCTTGGCTCGCGGGTAACAAACGATTTGACTTGGCTCGATTTCATTCTCTCCTTTTTGTCGAAAGTAATTGGTTCTCGCCGCCTCGATATGTAGCTTGGTATGTGCAAATGGGTCGGTCCGGGACAAGTCATTTTGTTGTCTCGGCCGGGGCTCGGGCGCAACCCCTTCTCGGAATCATCTTCTTGAATGCATTCTTGCTAGAGAAGAAGAGTTTCTCTCTCCATTTTTGATGTGCTTGAATCATAACTTATACTTTCATTTCAACATCGGGTGTTTGGCGGCCAGTCATGGCAATTCGAGCCTCATTCTTCCACAAGGACGATTAGTCTTATGTGAAACCATAACGAAACATGACTAATTTACAGCCAAAAAAAAAGGGGCGACATATCGTGTTAAACTAAGCAAAGCGGACATAATCAATTAAGTTGTTACGAATGCTAAAGCAAAGCGGACATAATCAATTAAGTTGTACGGATGCTAATTCAGTAGAGAATGAGCAAACCTAACGCCAATTCCGAACTTAGGACAGATGATCAAGAGGTTCATGGTCACTAGATGGTCCACTTGAACCCTGTCCAGCTAATGGTGATGGATGAGAGGGACTCTTAATCTGCTTGTTAATCGATGGCCTTTCTGATTTCACTGAATGTTCGCTACTAATCAAATAGACCCATCATCAACTTGCCTCGGGACTACTTTTGGCATGAAAGTCGCCGAAGATTAGACCTTCTAGCGGATTGAATTAAAGCTGCGTGACATTACATTAATCCCAAATCTGGGGTTTTCTTTAATAAGGGAAAGAGCCATCGATGATGTCCCTGGGTTTTCAATTGATTCCCAGCCGAAAGGAACGAACCAATTATACTCATTGCCAAGGGAGAAGCATGCATTGTCACAAAATCAATACAATTGAAAAGCAATACAATTAAAAATTAAAAGTAACAATCGAATAAGCTAATTAAAGCTGGTAGATTTCTTCTAAACAAGTTGCCTTTTGAATGTTATGATGCCAAAAGCTAATTTCATTTTAATTCGTTTTGGGTCCGGCCAAACTTTATTAGCATGAAGTGTGTGAATAAGAGCATGTTAATTAGGGTGCGCATGATAACACTTCTAACGTAGAAATTTCGCTTCAAAAGTACTTTTGGAGTAAAAATTCGTTTGGTAACACAACTTCTAAAACGGGAATTCGTTTGGTTACACAACTTCAATTTTCTACTTTTGAAGTAATTTTTTGCTTCAAAAGTTGTTTGCAACAACACACTTTCAAAGTAATATAAAAAAAAATACTTCTCTTTTAGAAGTAGAAATCTCTCGACATCAATATCACTTTCACTTTGCCGAACATCACTATCACCGCCACCGCCACCCACCACCGATCGCCGACCGCCGCTTGTCGCCGTTGCCCCCCACTTGCCGGCCGCCGAAGAAAAAAATAATATTGAATTTTTTAGTTTTAAAAGGTAAATAATATTTTTAATAAAAAAATATTTAAAATAAATAAAATAATTTCAATTGCATGAGAAAGTTTTAGCAATATCATTTTTTAAATAAATTATAAGAAAAAAATTCTATGAATTGGTTAAATATATAAGTATTTAAGTAACATGGATCAAGTCGGATATGAATCGTTAAAAGTGTAACGTATGAAAATTGGTCAATATAGGTTAAATTGGTCAATATAGGTCGGACCATTTTCAACCCGACCTTATCTATCCATTTGACACCTCTAGGCACAGGTGAGGAAGCACCGAAACTACCCATGCTTTTAGCATGAATATATAAGCTTAACCATCAAATTCATTAATATAATTTTTCCCATGAATTTGGTCCCCATTTGCTTAAATAATTAAATGATAAATTATACGTAAATCCGTAGTGTTTGCATTTTACTTTTCTTGATTAACATACATTTAGGTTAGAATCAATAATTTTTCGTAAAAGATTTTGTGTTAATAATGTTCAAGAAGTAGAAATTTTCAATTATTACCAAACGAATTTCTTTCTTAAAGAAAAAATTTGTCCTATTATTAAACATATTCTTTGATCGAAATCAACTTTTGGAGCAAAAGTAGAAAAATCAATTTCTTATCGGAAATTGATTTTTGAAGAATGATTTCGAAGCAAAAGTGTTACCATGCGTGCCCAGACTTAGCACGCACCAATTTAAAAAACCCTAGGACACGCCAGTTTGGGCCGTAAGATTCTTGTTAAGTGATATGATGTTCATAGATTATCGATTAATTTTTCTGATTGGTAGTTCTCGAGAAAACTATAAGTTTTATAAGTGATTCAAAGCACGAGTCGGAGGCTTAAATTTCAGTACTCCCTCTCATACTAATTGCTAATGATGGTTTCGCAACCTTCCTTTTCATTTTCTTTATAAGTATGATCATCTACAACTCTTGGGAAAAGTATAAAAAAATGTCTTAAACCTATTATATTTGTGTTAATTCAGTCATAAACCTTTGAATTGTGTTAATTTAGTCCTTAACATTTTGTATTTGTGCCAATTGAGTCTATCCAGGTCAATTTTGGCTGAAAATTATTGACGTGACGCTGTCTATCCTACGTGCCGTGACGGGAGGCGACGTGAATATTTCTTTAGTATTTTTTTAAGAATCTTTTTTTTTGACTATTTTCTTTCTTTCTTTTATTTTTGGTCGGCAACTCTCACTAGATCCGGGCGAGGGCCGCCTTGTCCATGGCCTTGCTAGATCCGGGTGAGGGCCGCCTCATCCACGGCCTCACCCATGGCCATCGCAGCCCCGTTGGCTCTATGCGAGGCGGCCCTTGCTGACCAAAATGAATAAAAAAAAAATAGTTAAAATTTTTTTTTTTTTAAATCACTATTAAAAATGTCTATGTTTGCACCGATCACGCCACATGGGATGGCATACATCCATATCAACTATTTTCCGCCAAAATGATCGGATGGACTTAATTGGTAGAAATGCAAAATATTTAGAACTAAATTGGCATAATTGAAAGGACTGAATTGACACTAATATAATTGGTTTATAACTTTTGTGGTACTTTTCCCTATGACTCTTTGACCATCACTCGATTGATTTCCAGTCCATCTGCATCTGGTAATACTCAACCCACGGGCCGATCAAGTGGCTTTCGATGTCACTCCGGGCGAGAGTTGTGATTCGAATACGAAATTTTTTGTCGCCTTGGAATCAAATGCTTGACGGATCTCAATCCCTTTGCATGATGAGAACTAAACCAAAAGAGCATGTAATTTGGCAGTCATTCAACTTGAATATACGCGCGAAAATAAAATCTCTCTTTTCTCATATTAAATAAGATTACTCGAACGCAATTCGTTGGCAGTCAAAGGTGTAACTCTTTCTCATGAGTCAAAAGATTAACATAAGCTGTAATTTGGCTGGCCTAATTAAACAGACGCCTCGGCCGGCCACCACTCTCTCTTCATTTGCTCATCACATAAGTCATCCTCCGCAGATTTTTCCCTTATATTACGGACTCCCACTTGTTATTCTTCTCTTCAAGCCAATCTCCTAACCTTCTCTTCCCAAACATTTCCCTTCGCATTAGCGGTCGCGGCGAAAGGGGTATCAAATCGAGGCAAACTCTAAGTGCTAAACGTGACGAAGAATCGAATATCCAGGGAAATTAGTAATGAGGTAAGCAGGAATGTACTCGAGAATATCGTCGTCGTCTGGCGGTAGGAGCGGGAGTCAGCAGCATTCATTGCCATTGGCCAGGATCAAGAAGATCATGAAGAAGTCCAGCGATGGCGTGAAGATGATGTCGGCTAAGGCGCCAATCGTGTTCTCGAGGGCCATCGAGCCGTTCATCGAGGAACTGACCAGGAAGTCGTGGACATTGGCTGCGGAAGGTAAGAGGAGGACGCTCTAGAGGGACGACGTCGTGTCGGTGATCCACGGCACCGATGTGTTCGATTTTCTGGTGGACTTGGCAAGTGCTTATGATCAACAGAACAAAAGAAGGGGGAGTCCAGTTGAATCTGAGACCGAGATGGTGGGATCAAAGAGACCCAAACTTGGACCATGATTCAATTTCCACTGTACATAGCAATGGACAGCTTTTACTAGCTAAACCAAATTTGTTGTGTGCTTGTTGGAGTTTATGTCAATGTAGGCATCTTGTACATACGTGACTTCCTAAATTTGAATAACTATTTCGTCACTTCTTCTCAAATTAATTTTTTAATAAAGTCTTCATGCATTGTTTGATCCCTGAACTTTGAGAAATCAAAGGAAAAAAAATGGTAAGATGATGGCATGTATACGTAAGAAAGTGTTTTGTGAATTTGTTATATAAACGAACTCAATGTGAAAGAGGGTCTCGTTTCTCGTTTTTGGTCGAAGAAAGAGTCTCACGTTGACTGCGACATAAGATCATGGGTTTGGTTCTAGCTAATGTAGAGTCGCCAGATCTTGGTTCGTTGAGTTTAGGTGTGGTGTGAGATCGAATTATCTCTTGACAATAATAGATAGCATACGCAATAGATAAAACCTAGGGTTGTTGAAAGGCTTTTCACACCATGTTGCATGCTACTGAACTTTTCTCCTTTACCTTATCGAATCAATAGATTTCCCAAAAATTCGGCCTAAATAATTGTACCGTGGCTATTAGGAAATAAAATTCGTGGCCATGGAAGCATTAAGAATGGTCTTTGTCCTTTTCTCAAGAGATTGCTCACACTTGGGGATGAATATGTCTCCGGGGGTAGAACGTAATCGGATAACCAGATCGGTGGAATTATGGTACGTTTCAGGTTTTAGGGTATGCATGGTAGGTTTCGGATTTTAGGTTTTGGGAAACCGGTTTCAACAAATAGGTTAAAGGAGGTGGAACTTGGAATAAGTCTTTGTGTTTTTCTTGTTCTATGTCTTCATACGATCTGTGATATTCCATGGCTTCCAATAGTGAGTGTGTAATATGAAACCATTAGTCTAAGCTTTCATTTTCAACGGTATCCCTAACTGAAACTTTTACTTTGTTAATAATTCATATTTTTGATGTGCGATATTCCATAGCTTCTCGATGGTGAGTGCGTAAACTAAATCCATTAGTCCGGATTTTCATTTTCCGGTGAGTCAAGTGGAACTTTTACTTTGTTAATAATTCATATTTTTCACATGTTCAAATATGAGTTATGGTCGGTGGATTTATAACAGTAAATGATAACCATTATATGTGATAATTCATTACAATCGTTCAATTAAGAATGTATGTAGAATCCGAGCGGGCCTTGGAATTGCCACCCCGCTTGTGATAGGAGTAGGTTTGAAATTCTCGGATATGCAAGGTATGTTTTAACTTTTAAAAAATGAGGAATCGGTTCCAACGGATATGTTCCAAATTTCGTTTATGATTATACCATTCAAGTTGCGTATTCCCTCCTCATACATATCATGGAAATTCTATTTCGATTCCGATCATTCAAGTGCCTAGTTATATAATTGCATTAGTTCCTCTTTTCCTTCATACATATCAAATGAAAATTCTTATTTCTCCTCCGAATCATGAAGTGCATAGTAGTATATAAATTGCATTAGAAAGTTCAATCTAAAAGTTTAAGTTAAGATATGGAAGAAGGCCACACGCATACAAAGAGTACGAGTGAAACTTGACGAACGGAAGCCTACATGTGCGAAATACACCAGAGCAGCAACTCCGATACTATATAAGTTATGGTCATGGATTTGTAGCAGTAAATGATAATCATTAGATGTGATAATTCATTGCAATTGTTCAATTAAGAATATATGTAGAATCGAGCGGGCCTTGGAGCCGATGCTCGCAACTTGTGATAGGAGTAGGTTTCAAATTCCCGGATATGTATGATAGGTTTCAACTTTTAAAAAATGGGGAATTGGTTCCAACGGATATGTTCCGGATTTCGAGTGGAACCCGAAAGTCGGAACCGTTTACCCCTACTCATAAATCCACTATGGCATCGGACATTATGCAAATTCCGTCATCCAAGTGACTCGATCTATCCACGAATCCATAGTTGCATCGAGTATTCCACCCTCATACATATCAAATGAAAATTCTTGTTTCTCCTCCGAATCATGAAGTACATAGTAGTTTATAAATTGCATTAAAAAGTTCAACCTAAAAATTTGAGTTAAGAGATGGATGAGGACCACATGCATGGAAAGAGTACTAGTGAAACTTGACGAACGGAAGCCTACATGTGCGAAATACACTAGAGCAGCAACTCCGATACTATATTAAAACACCCAACCCAAAAGCTCGGACTAATAAATGAAGGAAGATTTTTTTTTTTTTTTTTTGGATCAGAAGGTGAAAGAAGATCGCATGTATATAAATAGCATAAACCCGGTAGATCGGATATGTGTGATACTTTAATAAATTGAAAGCAATTTTAAAATGAACTCACAATCATCGCCTCGACCGATGATTAGACCTTACGGCACCATACTAACATTGAAAAAAAAAAAAAAAGACATCGAAATAATTGCAATAATTTTAATAGGGCACTCTTCGATGATGCTCAATCTCTACACCTAATGTCTAAACAGATGGAACTTATGCTCGAGCATTCTACTCTCAAATGAGAAGAGATAGGGCCGTCCTCGATGCTGGGCCGGTTGACCTACTTCCCTTAGCACGATAAGCGTCGTTATCTTGCTAATCTCTCTTCCACAAGGACCACAATCTCGATGCCAAGTGTCCAACCCCACCTATTTTGTCCTTTCTTTTATGGGAATTATTAAATTGATGTTCCTTGCTGGGAAAAGCTTTACTACAAGATCATCACTAATTAATTATATTACCTTTGACTAGTGACTGCCGTTGCTTAGGGGGGTTACAACACATGCTTTACGAGGTTTTTTTACCGATGCTGAAAGCAATATATATCAAGCAAGGATGGCGTTCAAGCAAATTCCTTTTTCCCTCCTGACTTACGGGATAAATGTGCGTTGACTTTTACCTTAAGGAGACGAAATACTGACACTTCTGAAGTGAAATTGAGGATGCGCCGGTTTCACGAAAAACTTTTTTCTAAAAAATATGATTGGTTAAATTGCTCACGAAATGAAAAATATGTTCATCATTTTACGGAAATAGTCATGTATAATCAGATGTTCTTAATGAAAGTATTTTTCGGTTAACTAATTTTTTTAAGCAACGTAACTAATCATTTTTTTAAAAAAAATATTTTCTAAATTTTGGGATTTCCGTGAAACGAACGCACCCCAAAATGAATGAGTTGATTCTCGGAATGCTGGAAATAATGGGGCAACATTAAAAACCATGATTAAGTTAGCATTTCTGGCATTCATCACCATATCCATCTTTTTATTGGCAAGAGATTGATTACTGAATATCCTAAAAATAGGGGGAAATTTTTTTTTTTTTTTTAGCACCATATATGCGTATACCATATCATTAGCCAATTTCTTTAAAAGCACCCAAGTGTGTTTTCCAACTTTTCACCCCCATTTACGACTCCTTTCCAAGGTTGCACCATAGTCAAAGGACAAGTGGCACATGCTGCTGGGGATGAAACATCTTTTCTAACAAAGTCCCATGTTTTGAAAATTAAAGAGAACGCCAGTAAAAGGACCAGACAAAAAATTTTCTCTTGTGACGTTCATACCAAGATAGAATTTTTTATTTTTGGTCGAAAGAACTGGTGAGTGATCAACTATATAAATCTTGGTCTTTTGTCCTGTTTTTTCACCAAACTCACGACCACCTAGGAGTTTCCAGCACTGTCAAGAACATCCTCTTTCCTTTTTTGTCTCCTCTCTCTTGACTCTGATTTTTGGGTCGTGGGCATAATTGCTGCGAGTCTGAAAGTCTTTCATCAGACTTTTTCCCTGCTTTTGATAAGTTTTGGGGGCTGAATTTGGAGGAGTAACTGATGGCAGAGGAAGAGAAGAAAGCAGAATCTCAGGCACCACCCCCACCCCCCCCCCCCCCCCACCACCACCACCACCACCAACAACAACAACACTACCACCACCACCACCTCCTGAGGAAAAGACTTCTCGCGCTAACAAAGAAGAAAAAGATGCTCCTGAGAAAAATGTTTCACCGGCTGTTGCAGAGAAATATTCACCTGCAGTCCGTCAAAGTAATTGAAATCTCTCTCTCTCTCTCTCTCTGTCTCTCTCTCAGAGTAATCCACATGAGGATGTTATGTAAACTTTAAAGAGATGATTGCGGTGTCTTGTTTAGGTTTTCAAAAGATTGTGGTTCTGAATGGACTCATGCCGATTTGGTTTCGTTGTGGGAAGCTGTAAGATCAGTAGTAATAGTTTTGTTGATTGTTTTCAGTGTTCAGTTGATGTCATGAAAAGCACACTAATGTTTGAATGCATGAGCAGATGATGAAAAGATTGTAAGTAAATTGAGTGAAGTATCTATCATGCTAGGTTAGAAACTGGTGGGTTGATCTTGATGAAGTTTGGACTGATTGACTCATAGTTACAGCACAGTACAGCATTTGAAAAAGAAAGAAGCAAGAAAATTGTCTATAGGTAGACATCTACTCAAACCCATATTTGTTTATTGCAAAAAAAAATCTTGTTTCAGTCTAGAATTTTGTTGTTTGCAGAGGTAGCGGATCCTGTGGAGAAAAATTCAGGGGGATCAATTGGATAGAGGTATATTTTGAGAAAATTTTTTCTAGCAAAATTTGACATCTTTTTTTGTTTTTTCAATCCAATGGGCCTAGATTTCACTTTAAACAGTGAATACTTTTTATGCAATCTCTGCTTATACTGTCTGTGTCCTCAGATGCTGTTCTTGCAAGAGTTGAAACAGAGAAAAGGCTGGCCTTGATCAGAGCATGGGAGGAGAGTGAGAAAACCAAAGTAGAGAACAAGTGAGAGCCCTCAACTCCTCACTACATATAGAGAATTGGAAGAATCAGAGTTCTGAACTGTCTGTTCTGGGCTCAGTGCCTCTAATTATACTTGCATTGGATTTTGAAACAGGACATATAGGAAGCTCTCAGGCATTGGAGCATGGGAAAACACAAAAGAGCAGTTGTGGAGGCAGGGCTAAAGAAAATGGAGGTAATCAAGTCTTCTGCGTTGTCTTAATCACACACTAAATTGAAGCACATGAAAAACTTGAACAGGGTAACTACCTCAAAAATCGCCCCAACACAGAGCATCTTAAAGGGGGGCTTTTTGGTTAACATTCTCGCACGAATGACCTCCAGGAAAAACTGGAGAAGAAGAAGGCGGACTATGCGGAGCTGATGAAGAACAAGATAGCCGAGATTCACAAGGCTGCAGAGGAGAAGAGGGCGATGGTCGAAGCCAAGAAAGGCGTGAGTTTCATCAACATCGAAGAGACTGCGGCGAAGTTCCGGGCCACTGGCTACACTCCTAGAAAGCTTCTGGGGTGCTGTACCAGCTGAAAACTCCCATGGACATATGAAATTCACTTGATGTTTTAAAAGAATTACAAAAAATAATGGATCTTTTAAGTGATTCTGCATTTTGCTTTGATCTTTGGTGTTTTCATGATATTTCTTGTGCATAGGCACTACAATGTTGATGTGTTATTTATGAGACAAAATGGATTTATATGGTGATATCATGGAGATTGGTTACAAGACTCATGCAAATTCTGTCCAAACTCATTTTGGCAACTGGCTATGTAACTGGTCGTTAACTGGTCGAGTTATTACGGATTATGCATTCACGACGCCGGAGGAGGTACTCCGCTTCATTGAGTATTGGAGAGTGAGGCGAAATAGGGAAAATTACTAGAAAAGCCTTAAATTTATTGTAATTGTATTAATTCAGATTTAAATTTTTTCTTTTGCTAATTTATTCCTAAATATTTTTTTTACTTAATCAATCGTAAACCTTATCGTGTGTTGCCAATTGAGTCTAACCGATCAATTTTGGCCAAAAATCGCCGACATGGACTCGGCCTTCTATGTGACACACCGCGGCCGACGTGCACAAATTTTAATAATATTTTAAATTTTTTATACCTTATTTTATTTTTTCTTGTCTTTTCTTTAATTTTTCAAAATTTTCCCTTGACTTAGGGCTGGCAAGGGTCACCAACCGACCCTCGCTAGCCACAAGCTCGCCTAGATCGGGTGAGGCTGTCGTAGCCCTCAACGGCCCTAGGTCCAAGTCCAAAAAAGTAAAGAAAAGAAAAATGAAAACAAAACGAATATAAAACATCATTAAAAATGTTCACGTCGGCATAGGATGTGCCACGTGGGAAAAGTCGGCATCAACGTCAATAATGTTTGGCTAAAATTGACTAGACGGACTCAATTAGCACAAATGCAAAAGGTTTGGGATAGAATTGACAAAAGAAAAAGTTTAGAATTGAATTGACACAATTACAATAAATTTAGGGTTTTTTTTCTGTAATTTTCCTCAGCGAAATACCCACGTATAAATCCAAAATAAATCATGTACGTAAATGGAAACTTCTGCTTCATATTAAAAAAATGTTTAGAAGTCCTTTTGAAAAAAAAATGCAAAATTCTCCTTATTAAAATAGTCTTGTTAACGATTGCTCTCAAAATTCTTATTCGACACACTTGTAAAGATATTTCAATTTATCATAGTAGTGATTATACCTAATATGAGAAAAATAATTCGTTCAAAAACATGAAATTTCTTTTTTATTATTTGCTTAACAAATGCTTTTGAAAGCAGTCCTTAAAGCATATGTTAACAAATTCATTTGCTGCAAATAATGGGAAGCCATTGTTTAAAGGTGTTACCTATCCAAGCTCGAAGTTCGGGAGCTAAAGAAATTGACCAAGGCTCATTGGCTTGTATAAGAAAATCTGTAGAATCATTCATTTTTCAATCTGTGGTGAAACCGTATTGCTTCTTCCAAATTGCACCTCCTAGGTTGCATTTGGTTGTCTGGATAGAGTATGAATAGGATAATAAATTATGCTATTCGGTGGTTGGCAACATCTTCCGGACCGAATATACCGGGATAAAATGAGGGATAAGAAATACGAAAGAGGTGGTTGACATGCTCAAGACCTAAACCATCATGACGGCCGCAGATATGATCCCAATCACGTAGAATTTCCTAGAATTCCGCCTAGAAGCATTGGTTCCACGGTGCCCGGAGGCGTCCCTTAGGTAGATTCGCCGTTGAAACCCGTGGAAGAAGCCCGAATTTGGCTAGGCCCCTTCAACATCGCCAAGAACACAACCCGATATTCATATTATGTCTGGACATTTATCAATCCAAAAGAATAATGCATAAGATTTGTAATCTTATTTTATCTTATCTGACCCCAAACTATGTTCGGATGATTTAACGCAGCCTCAAGATAACTGCTCATGGGATAGTAAGAGAGATTCCCACTGGCTCCTCCGTGGGATGACGCGAAATGATTGCTCTCGTGTCGGAGTCACACTATAAGAGTCAACCTTGTCAGTTGACGCGAGGACCAGAGAAAAGGTTGCGTTGATGTGAAAACAGTTGGGCAGAGACATAAGGGCATAACATGGATTGTCCCGTGGAATGAGTAATGCTTCTTTTTTCTCTGTGTGGAAGGTGGAAGGAGACATATTGCGACCATGTGCCAGTATTGTTGGCTTTTGGACATAAATGCCCTTGTCTCCTCCATCCTTCCCACAAATTACCCCAACAAAACCTTTCTTCGCTTCCCTTGCACTGCAAGCGGCCATTTTTGCTCTCAAGGAACATCTTCTTCTATTACATGTAGCCGAAGCAGCAGACCGTTTCTCTCTCTTTCTGTGTCTCTTGTTGTGTGAGTTCAGAGAGAGAGAGAGGGAGAGATTATATAGATGGGAGTCGGAACGAGCACATTTGTCATCAGATGGATCAACTTTATCACTATGGTATAATTTCTATTCTCTTCTGGCTTTAAAGTCAGGATTATCCTTAAAGTAACCTCCTTTATGTTATTTACTTCCAATGTCAGAATACCCATTTGTTTGTTGTTCACTTTTCCGGCTTATGTTCGTGTTTTTCCCAATTTTCCACAGTTTCTATGACTAGGTCATGGTGTCACTCAGAATGCCGGTCTCTTTGTTGCGCGCATTCTGTAGTTTTCTGCAAAGTCCTGTCTTCCTTTAGCTTGTGAAGTGTTCTAGCCATCAGTTATTTCGTATTGGGTACTTGTGATTTAGTTGTCTGGTATACTGAAGCTTCAGTCGAAGTCCTGTGCAGAAGTGGTAAAGGGAAGAATCGTGTGATCTTGATTCGGGCGTGAGTTCTATGTTTGCTTGTTCGTGCAGCTTTTGGCTGTAGCTGTTATAGGGTTTGGCGTGTGGATGAGTACTCATGATGACAATTGCCGAAAGTCTCTCACTCTTCCTGTTCTGGGTCTCGGGGCATTTATATTCATAATGTGAGTTTTCTTTGCTCCTCTTCTTCATTTAATCTGGTACATTTCTTGGGTTAGTATTCCTCGGCGTTGCTTTTTATCACTGATATGTAATGGCTGGGTTGTTTGTTTCGACTTTCAGATCAATAATTGGCTTTCTTGGCGCATTAAAGAACAACTCGATACTGTTGTGGGCTGTATCCTTATCACATTCAGTGTGCATTTTCATTTCTAGAGAAAACTGCTATTTTTTCCCTTGCATTTGTTTTCCTTTTGCAATGATCTTAACTTGACACTATACAGTACCTGATCTTGTTATGCCTGATATTGGTGGGAATCCTTGTCTTCACCGTGCTAGCGTAAGTACATCTTACAAAAGCCTTTGTTGATCTGTATTTTATGCTTCATGAGCTCAGGCAGATGTTTGGAAAAAGAACTTACTATAAGTTGGCAGAAGGATGCTCAGCCATTATTTGAAAATGGGTACTCTAACTGAATTTACAAGCTACTGGTATTCTCTTGTTTCAAGTTTAGAAAATTTTTACTCTAAAAAGATTTGCACATTTTATCAATGCTTGATAATTATAATTTTTATTTTTATGTATTTGTTTTTAGATAACTATTTCTTTTCCTCAATTGATCTTGCTTTTATTTTATTTATTTTGGGTTCATCGACCGCCGATCTCAACTAGTTTGAGATAAAGGTATTGTTGATGTTGATGATGCTCATGTTTCAGATTCAGATTATGAGTTGGATTTCTTGATAAATAACTTCATGAGTTTCATATCCTAATCCTGTATTGACTCGGATGCTGAAATATTTTTGTGCACTTTTTTAGCTTCATCGTGACAAACAATGGTTCAGGGCACAGCGTAACCGGCTTAAAGTGAGCATTCATTTATGTTATCTGACAGCATCAGAGTTGAACAACCCTATTCTCATTACTGTGTCTTCTTAGGTACAAAGAGTATCAACTTCAGGATTACAGTTCGTGGTTTCTAAAACAAGTGAGTGTTGTATTAGAAATGTGCCTTTATTTTGTTGCATGCCATTCTTCTGATTTGTTTTTGTCTTTCTGCTGATTGTTATAACTTAAGACTCAATTGGCTTTTCTATTCAGTTAAAGGATGCACATAACTGGGAGCACTTGAAGAGTTGTCTTGTTAAATCTGAGGACTGCAATGATTTATCGAAGAAATATAAGGTCTAATTGGTCTCTTGGGGTTCTGATTGGTCTAAATAATCATATTGACATTATTTGAGACTAACTGCTTTCTGATTCCAGACTCTCGGACAATATAAATCAGCAAAATTAACCCCAATTGAAGCTGGTTGTTGCCGACCTCCATCTGAGTATGTGCCTTCATTGTCTCTCAACTCTAAAAGATCCTTTTTGCTCATTTCCCTCCTTGCCATAGACCCCTACTATGGAAATTGAGATCCATGCTGTTTCTCTTTGGAATCATTTGATTGAAATTCTACATTAGCAAAAGTTCTTTGTAACTGATGTAAATCTTTATCATCGTGAACCTATTTTTTATCTTAGATGTGGTTACCCTGCTGTGAATGCATCATACTATGACTTGAGCTACCACCCCGTTAGTTCCAACAAGGACTGCAAGCTCTATAAGAACTCCCGAGCTGTGAAGTGCTACAATTGTGATTCGTGCAAGTAAATGTCATTGCTTCAGTGCTTGCTTCTCTTATTTCTCCTGCTGTTAGGATATATCTGACTGTTGCTGTCCTAGGGCTGGAGTTGCTCAGTACATGAAGACCGAGTGGAGGGTGGTTGCAATTTTCAACGTGATCCTGTTCGTTGTCTTGGTAAGGCAAACTGAATCAGAAGATAAAGAGTTGTTCTATCTTAGATTTCTAGTTGGTCTTTTTCCTTGATCTTCTTCCAATTGCACTTCTCCAGTCAGTGATTTATTTCATTGGATGCTGCGCGAGGCAAAATGTTGCCCGGAACCATTCTAAAACTTGAGAAAAGCAGGCCTGTAATCCGAAAAAGGACTCACCATTGCGAAAAGTCGAGGGACCTCTCTTCAAACAAGACTTGTCTGAGAGCAAACTGGTGTCATTTTTCACACTAGATAAAATATGTTGGGCTTGCTTCTTCATCGAGATTTGTTTTGCGAACCCAATCATGTGCTTTGTGAGCTTAGTAGTTGGAAGTATGAATTGTAAACATTGAAGATTTCAGATGCTTCTGTATTAGTCTGTTGTTGTCTTGTGGAAGAAATATAGATTCGTTAATATAAGTAAACTTCATATTGGTTTCTCTTCTTACCTTTTGAAGTTATATGTAATGAGAGATCTTTATTTGTCAATTGCAATATAAGGAGAATTTCGATATTTAATTCGGAAAAGTGGTAGCTCCGTGAAGACTTTCACGTGCAATGAGAAATCAGTAGTTGAAGAGGACAAATTATATGTTGAAGGGGCAATTTGAAGTCGATCTCTTTGGTATGTTGTTCACACATTTTACCCATCTTTCACACGGCTAAAAGTTAAATTTGCACAAAGAAGTAAGCAGCACCAATGTGTAATTATAAAATTCAAAGTGCCAAGCTTCCACAGAAAGGGTTGATAAACACATTATGAATGAAGTCATTCATTACATTATGTCCTGTGTATCGATTCAAAAAGTGGATTGCTGTAAGGTTAAACAACTAATGCCACTGCAAAATAGCACTTGAATCTAGTGGCTCGACACTCAGAAGCTCTACCACAGGTTCCAGGAAATCTATGGCATATTGGCAGGACAAACGAAACCGGGAGCTTGAAGATGATGACCATGCAAGCGGCAAAGCAGGAGGAGATTGGAATCACCGTGTGGTCCATGTCTCCTGATTGATTAACCCTGGTTGATCACTTTCTTCTATATCAATGACAAGCACTGTCCTCTCGCAACAAAGTCAATTGAATAAGCACTGAACCAACATGAACAAGCCATTTCGTTTTTACTGAAAACTCAGATGTCACCGAGACAAGGATCACTTGCGGATTCGGATGCCGGGAATATCCTTTAAACCCATTTTCAGTGCTGTCTTTCGGAAAAGCGCAGGAGGATTTTTCAGACCAATGGACTCGCAGAATCTGTTAGCTAGCTCCACAAGTGTTGTTTTGTCTCTGCCAATCTCCCTGATCGAGTTGTAGTAGCCAAGCCAAGCATGGTATGCTGCTTCTTTGACACTTGTATCAACTTTTGCCATTGATTCCTCCATCTGCATCAGAGAGAATCTTAAGCATGACATAAAGGAAAGGCGAGCCAAACTTTGTTATTTACGAAAAGTGTCAAAAGCCAGAAGAGAAGCATTAGAGGAATTGATCTTTTGATTGTGAGTGAAACCATCAAACTGCTTAGCCCGAGAAAAAAGGAACTGTTGGTAGTTTTACCTGCAAGGATGATTCCCCCGTAAAGAAAAAAAACCCATATTGTCACTTTGATAACTTATTTTAAACTTGAGAAAAAGAAAAGAAAAAAAACTAACATTACAGCGTAAGTTAGGATATGTAATCATCAACTTATCAAGCATGACAGCCAAAGTAAAAGCTACTCCAATCAGGTTCCATGAGCAGCATTGACATATAATAAGCATACAAGTAGCAAAAGAAGAATGTGGCAGACGAAAACCTTGACTTTGACATCTGGATCCACAGATGGTACAGGGATTCTATCAATGGGAAGATCTTTCACTTCATCCAGGAAATATTCTTCCCACGGTGCAAGCAACAAAATACCTTCTCCTTCTTTCCCTTCACGTCCTGTTCTCCCGAGACGATGTATATACTGTTCTCTGTCCAAGGGCATACCCACCTGAATTGAACTCAATATTACTCCCAGAAGAAAGAACGACACCTCAACAAACTTAAAGTGCGAGCAAAATCCATGATCATTTTATCTTGGGATTTGCTCAGAAATTAAGTTCAATGCTAGCACCAGCCATCTATCAATTAAAATACTTGATTATTTTTACCAGAAAAAGTAAATTAGACTCTCAAATCTTACTAGCATACCTGGAGGACCAATGTAACATCAGGGTAATTCATTCCACGGGATGAAACATCAGATGTGACAAGTATCAGTCGCTTTGATTCTCGAAACTCATCACATATGCGAGTTCTGTAAAGTTGAGGCTTCCTAGAATGCATCTCTCTAACATTCATCTTCATTTCACGAAGAAGTAAAAATAGGAGCGAAGTTACCATCCCCGTTGTACAGAATACAATGACCTGAGCACAGTGATATTGTTAAATGGGTACAAAATGAAATCATTATAATAAAGAATACTCCATTTATACCTTGTAATCAGGTGCCTCCAAAATATGCTCCTTGAGAAAATGATGAACAACTTGAAAATGCATGTCATGAGGAGCAACTACATAAGACTGCTTAACCTGCAAGCAGGTAAAACATGTGTCCAGCTAATCAAAGATAAAGAGGAACTATGGATACATGACACATAAATACATTTCTCATGCTCCTCATAATCAGTTGAAAATAGTAAAAGACTGGAAAATGAAATAAATATGGCAGTAAATTAGTCCATTATTAATACACATGTTTGTGTTGTAACCACCTACCACATTTGGAATATAACACATGACTACCAACAAAGGGCAATCTTGGCTCGGTCATAGTTCCATATTTTGTCACTTTAAACTACTACAAGCCTTTCGACCAAAAAAAAAATACTGCATGCCAATATGCCCGCTCATGGTGACAGTCAGAGTGACCATAGCAAACTTAACAGCTTGAGACAAGACCCGGAGAGAAATTTAGATGTCTTAGACTACTTATGATGATCAACGTTCAGCAGAACACCCCGACATACCTGGGCATGAGTCTCCACACAACCAACACCCACGGTGTCAATGAAAGCATGTTCTCTTTTTAAAACAAGCTGAGATATCCGGCGAACCTGCACAGTAATGATGAATCACAGAAATGTCATAATAAGCAGAGTTTTTATAATCCCAGGATCTTAAGAAGAAATAAGGATCAATTTTACCTCTTTTGGCATGGTTGCAGAAAATAGAAGAGACTGTCTTTGACGAGGAAGACAGTCAACAATTTTCTCCATGTCTTTGCGGAATCCAAGGTCTAGCAAGTGGTCAGCTTCATCAATTATGAGCATTTTCAGCCCCATCAAACGTACGGATATACCCGATTTATTCTCCACATGGTCCAATAACCTTCCAGGAGTAGCAACAATGATCTGCAGAAGGATGAGGAGAGATCATATCTTTTGCATCAAGTTCAAGTTATGTGTAGACATCCAATGTCATAAAATGATACTTTATCAAGAAACAGATTCAGGACATGCATATGAAGGCTAACCTCACATGACTCAGATTCCAAACGTTTCTGATCATCTTTGAAACGTGTACCTCCAACAAGTGTTTGCACACCAATACCATCATGGTACTTTATCAAAGCTCTAGCTTCTGCAGCTATCTGACTGGCAAGTTCTCTTGTGGGGCACAGAATAAGAACATATATTGGGGGCACCCACTGATTTTTATTGCTACGTGACTTTAAAGCTGTTTCAATAGCAGGAAGCTGTTTGAGTATCAACAAAAGCGTTGTGGAACTTGATCAAATGAACGATGATAAGAAAGGAGCAGCAATCCTACCAAAAAAGCTACACTTTTCCCAGTTCCAGTTTTAGCTTTGACCACAGCATCCTTGCCTGTCACAGGTCAGACCCTAAAATCATCGTCTACCAACATAGGATCATAGCATCAACTGGGAAGACAATGTATTGTAGGGTGAAAGCATTAATCTAAAAAATGTACAAATATGGTATTCGGAAATGAGAAATCTCTGGGCGTTAAAGCATTATCATGTTCACACTTTCTTTCATTTGCATAATCACAACAATTAAACTTTTGAAATTGAGAGAGATATTTGACTCAAGAAGGAAGACACGGAGAAGAAAATATAGTGCCAACTGCCAGCCGAAATTAAAAATGGTGATTGGGCCAAAACAAGAAAATAAAAATGGTGAAGCAAGCTGTGGATCTCATTACAGGGAACAAAATAGTGACACAATCAGAAATATCAATATATTGGTGACCACGAAATCATGCAGAACCTTTAAAATCTTATCTCTTTGAGACCTAAACTCCAGAATGTAAGCGTTTAACTACTTATGAAGCATTTGACCATCTTTTGTCTTATCAACTCACAAGCTCACAGTTGTCAGAATATTAGCATCTTGCTGACTCATGAGGCAAACAGAACTCATCCACTAAAAATCATAATTGCTCTATGGCTAGTGCATGGAAATGGGATGGTGAATTGTGTAAGCTGCTTGTCATGAAGTAATATGTTAGTAGGCGATCTAAAACCCAGCAAGTTGCACTTGTCCTTTATAATGGGCTGATTCAGCACTAAAATTAGGCAACATAGTTATTAATATACAAGATGAGGCAGCCACTACCGTCAAGTGAGAGGGTAGCTTCCTGGACTTTGGTCATTCGAACATACCCAGCTGACAAAAGAGCCTTAATCGACAATGGTGATATGTCACATTCATCAAACCTGGAAAACGGAAACACAAAATTACCAGAGGGCACACAATAAAACCCACAGTGGAACCCATCATTAGATCCAACAGCTTTGGACTCTCTCAATGCAAGAAATTCAGGGAATCGATGACCTGTCTTTTGGAAACAAAATCCCGTCATCAACCAATTCACTCATTTGTCACGTAATAATCTTCTGTGAATTCAATTACACTGTTCTTTGCCACTCAAACCAAAATATAGGAACTAAAGAAGTCGATTTTTGACTTGACATTCATCTGGAGAAATATCATACCTTTTCTGAGTCAAAATGGAAACTTCCTCCATGTCTTCACCCTGATCTTCTGCCAATTTCTTATTGTTAAGCTCATGCCTAATCAACCCTACATGTTGCGAAAAATTTGTCTCTTCCTCAACAAACTTCAGCGGCACCCTCTTCTTAATCTTGTTATCATACTTCCCGAGAGAAGCACTACTTCCCCTCGTCCTCTTGTTTGTGCCTCCATTCATTTCCTTCACCTCATCCCCCGACCCATCTCCACCTGCACTCAATCTTGGCCACCTCAAATTACTAGCATCAGGCCTTCCCACATCATCTGCCATTTTAATCTCTGATTCATCATCACTAGAAGAAGTATCACTGTCATTCTTGAAAAACACCCTTTTCCTTTGCTGTGAAAAGTTCCTACCTTTCATGAAACCACCAAGACTCCTTGAATCCTCGAAGTCTGCCCGATTAGCCTTCAAACCATGCGACGATTTAAATCGATTATCCCTTGAATTACCATCTGAATCACTCTCGCTCGAGGAACTCTCATTTCTCCGGAACCTCCTACCACTCACAACAGAGTACTTCCTACTCATCACATGATTGGTCCCACCAAAACTTCTCGAATCCACATTCTTGCCATCACCAACAACACCACCATGTCCCTCCACCAACTTCCTCAAGTCAATTGGCGACCTGACCGGTCCTGACCGCGCACTTGCCAGCCGCATTGGTGGGGGGAGGATCTTTCAGCGGACCGTCGTCTTCATTCCACAGGTCCTCCGCCCCTTCCTTCATGAACCGGTCGGCTAGGGCTTTGACATGGTCTGTTGGAGACATCGGACCGTGAGTCGGTGCCGACTCGCGATCGGCTGATGCGTCCGGCTTGCCAGCGAGCTTCGCCCTGATTTCGGACCGAATTCGAGCCTGGTAAAGCTGCTTCTCTTGCTCGAGAAGTCGCTTCTCCTTCTCTTTGGCCTTCTTCTCGTGCATTCGCTTCCACTGCCACTTGTTGAGGCCTCCTGGAAACGTGCGCGGCCCTCCTCCCATAGACCTGGAGAAGATGACGTTCGAGAGGCTTCTGGAGCATTGTAGAAGGTTCGAGAAGTGGACGCGATGCTCACGAAGGAGAGATGAGAGCATGATCGCGAGTTTCGCTCGATGAGTTTAGAGAGAGAGAGGGAGGGAGGGAGGGAGGGAGTGAGTTAGGGTTTTAGAGGGAGGAAGGCTAAGAAAAGAGAACAGACAAGGGTTTAAGGCCATTTGGTAATTATAAATCAGGGAATTTTCAATTTGGCCCTTGAATTTTCTTTTAATTAGCATTGGGCCTCTATGAAGACAAGGTTTTACTTTATAGGCTCCTGATAATTACTATTGGGCTGAGATTGACCCAAAATTAAGAATGGGGTGGTCTTTTCAATAATTGGTATTAGATGATCAAGTTGGCCCTTGAATTTTCAATCAACGCTTCTTAATTCCAAAGCGCTATGTCAAAAGCTGGAGTGAGGAGCCCGTTTTCCTTCTATCCATTTATAAATGAACTTTAATTATTATGTTTTTTTTTTGTCGAAAACATTAACTATAATGTGGAATAATAAGATAATGTGTTGTTTCTTTAAAAGAAATTGTCGGACTAGAAGAAACCGAGAAAGGAGAGATGAGATTTCTAAGTTCCTACGAACGCAGACGGTGGTGGTTAGCATGGATGACTACTCTCTTTGTTGGCAATGGCGGCTTATTCACGCATGTCTCTTATTGGGATTATCGCACATCGGTTGTGAAATGAGCCGATAGTTGATATTCAAGTGCAAAGGAAAGTCGATATCCTTTGAGCCTAACTTCCGGGATAAGAGAAGTCAATATCACCCAATATCAGTATCAAAGTCCAAAATACCAACAAGTCTAAACTCTTCGCACTTTGCCGGTTCCGTGTTGCCTGAGGCCATGGCTCTAGATTTGGAGCTTCGTTGGTGGTTTTTGGATTCTTCTTCTTCTTCCTACACGGTGTTCCTCTCATTCACAGCTTTTATTTTGGCTCCTTTTTCCTAATTTGTGTTTAAGGGCTCCAATTCCTTGACTTATTTTGCTCTTTGATCTGTACTCATGAGGGTTTGAGTTTATAGCTTCATACTTTGCTGACGTGTAAGTTTCAACAGCCAACCCCAATCATGCCCTCAAGCCTCCGTCTTTCCCACACACACACACACAAAACTAAAAAAAGGAGTTCGTTCGCCATCGCTTGTGGCCATGGCCGATGCCTCGAGTGGCCATTGAAGACCTTTACTCGTAATAACTAGATCTGTCAAAATGGGCCTTCAATCAATATATGACCCATTTAAAAAATAAATAGACCATATATGGATCACTCCGTAATTGAAAAGTCTATCCTTTATGGGTTCGAAACTTAAAAGTCCAAAATAAATTGGGTTTATTTTCTAACCCAAGACGGCTCAGCCTCTTTCTTTTTCTCTTCCTCTCCGTCCTCTCTTCGCTCATGATTCACTGTGTTCTCTTCCTCCAAGTTGCAGCCCTAAATCTCTTGCAATCATACCAATTCAATCCTAACCCTCTCTCTTTTTTTCCCTTGCCAATTGCGTCCTAAATTTTTTGTGTTTGTGTTAATTCGGTCAATCCACCAACTTTAATTAGAATTTGCCGACGTGGACGACGGCCATTCACCGGCGCTAACGTAAATAATTTTTAATAATATTTTATAATTTTTTTGAATTTTCTATTAATTTTTTTGTTTTTCCTTTTTTTTTCTTTCCCGCCTTCTTCCTCCGGCCGATCGCCCGACCTCTGCGACCTGCCAAAGGTGAGGACCAACAAGGCTCGACCTCGCCTAGCCATGGCAATGGCGAGGTCAATCTTGCTAGCCTCACTAGTGGACAAAAAGAAAGATAAAAATAAATAAATAAATTTAAAAATATATTAAAATATTTTCTAAAATTATTCATGTCGACAATTTTCAACTAAAGATCGTTGGATGGTCCGAATTAATACAATTACAATAGTTTTAGGACTAGACACCAGTGACTCTCATTTTCCCATTCTCTAACCTGTCGGTAAGTATCCTCAATGCACTTCTATTGCTCCCTTTGGACCTCTCCTTGTCATCCCATGATGGTAACAATTGCATATCTCGCATATAGGGAGAAGAACACTAGGAGTGCTACAAGTTGTTCTTATGGCTGCTTTAATGAGAAAAGTTTTCTTCGAATCACTTAAATGTCAACTACGATCTGTTTGGCTAAAAATCGACGTGGCATTTTCTATTAATATTTGAAACCAACGTGGCTCGCCAGAGGTCTAGTCAGCAATAAAAAGAAACTAAAAGTTGAAAAAACATCAAAAAAGTGCAAACTTAATTAGATTAAAAAAAGATAAAAGTTAAATAAAAAAAACATGTGCTAGAGGTCCTAAAACTTGTTACAAAAGTACAATTGAGTACTAAAACTTATAAAAAGTGCATTCAAGTCCTAAAACTTATTAAATTAATGCAATCGACTCATTCTTTTGATTCCATCAATTTGGACTAACAAGAAATATAGACGTTTTTTAAAATTTTCCCTCTCATACATGGTAACGAAGTGGTTAAAATGACTTCATTTTTGTCCAAATTCGATTTTTAATACAAATTTTATTTCAAAAAAATTAAAAATAAGCTCAATTTTTTTAATTAAAAAAAAAGATAACACTGGCCGAGGCCCGGCCATCCCCCACCCTGGCAATGGCTAGGCAACGACAACAACAGCTATGCAAGCCGCCTGATTTCCATCGTTAACTCTTTTTTAGGTTCTTTTAGTATTTTAAGAAAATTACTTTTTAGCCCACATGGACTGAATTTTGTAAAGAAAAAATACCATTTCATATTAAAATTTAATTATAAATGCTACGTATGAATTTTGGCTGGAATTTCTCGTCCGATGCACTAAAGTTTTTTTTTTGTTATTTGGTATTTAAATGAACCGACGAAAACTTTGATATTAAAATAAGTGCCGTACATAATTTTTGACACTTCCGGTGTTGTTCTCCCTCGGCATATATCCACTTCCTCCTGTCTTCTAATTAATTTCCTAAAAGAAGAAAAAAACCTTTGCATCTTTTTTTTTTTGCAGTTTGCTCATTAAGAACCTTTGCTTCTTCTTTTTTTTTTTTTTGTGGTAAAAAAGAACCTTTGCTTGACTCGGTGGATTATTTATCAATTGGGCTTCAGTGACGTTATCTTTCCCCTCTTTTTAGGCCGTCAACAAGTGTCATTCATGCCCTTCTGCTGCTTCCTTTGGACCTCTTCTCGTCATTTAATGTTTGGCAAAAGTGGCTTCCTCACGTCTCTCTTCTTGAGTCGATGGTATAAAGGACGCTGAATTGACAATTGAAGTTTCTTCCTAATTGTTTTGTGTTTCAGATCTTCAAGGTCAGTTCTGCCCAGATGAAGTCAAAGATTGTGTTGCTCCTTCTATTTTCACTCCTTTGCCTGCAAGCGAAGAGCTTGTCCCCTGAGGAAGATTCAGAAATAGAGGAGGAGCTAAAGCGTCTGAATAAGCCTGCTGTCAAGACTGTTCAGGTACCAATTTTACCTCTCTCTTTGAGTCCATGCTAGAGTGAACTCTTGCATTCTGTAATTGAGAGTTGTCTCCATTTGTAGACCGAGCGCGGGGATGTGTACGACTGCGTGGACTTCTACAAACAACCCGCGTTCGATCATCCTTTGTTGAAGAACCATTCATTCTATGTCGGAGTATGCTTCCTGTTATTTCTACCAAAACATTTCCTATGCTTTTCCTTTGCGTTTTTTTTTTTCCTAATGAGTTGGTCTGATAGATGAGGCCTAGTTTCCGTCCTAAGAGGAGGACGGACCATGGTACACCGTTAGCAAGTAGGAATAGAAATGCAACTATCAAGCACATCGACTGTCCTGCCGGTACCGTCCCTATCAGAAGAACAAGTAAAGCAGAACTCATTGCAGCCAAAATGCAGGCGAAGGTATACACTCAACGTTCCGATCCGAACACCGTTGAGGAACACGGCCTCCATGTAAGTAGTCTAATCTTCAGGTAAGTAATCAAAGTATCAGGTTTGGCTTGGTACTGACAAATCCGTTTTTTTTTTTCTTCTTCTTCTTCTTTTTATTCTTACAGCTTGCTATTATTCGAACCGAATTCGGATCCCTAAAGAAGTACAATGGAGGGGGATGTTGAGCAGCATAGAAGTACCAAAAGTCCACGGGGCACAGTATAGCGCAGGCCAAATGAAAATCGAAAATGTCCCCGATTTCATTCAAGTTGGATGGATGGTAAGCATCTGGATGAGCAGGTGTAAATTTCCCACTTGATATTTTCTCAGATGATCTGAGAAGATGTTGCAAGTTTCGTGCTTTCCATTTCTTCTGCTTTTATCAACATTAATTTCCATCTGGGCATATCTCATCTCGTCTTCCGCTCATGGAACTCCCTCAGGTGAATCCATCCTTGTACTCGGACGATCAGACCCGCGGGTTCATCTTTCAAAAGGCTAGTTTCCGTACATTGCACGAGATTCTTCTCTTTCGACATGTTCATCGAACGACCTGATCGTTTAACACTTCCCGCCGCGAGCGGCTAATTTTTACTGCAGATGGGCCAGTCATCTTGCTTCAATGTCCACTGTCCAGGGTTCTTTCTCGTGCGATCTGATCACCCGGTCGATGCAGCTTACGAGGCACATTCTCGGATGGGAGGACCGGTGTACACATACAATTACTTCATTTACAGGGTAAACTTCTGATATACCAGAACCCCATTTCGCTTTGCCCCGTCAGTTATTTCCTACAAGACCTTAGTTAAGGATTGTTAATAATATATACAGGATCCAAAAAGTGGACTGTGGTGGCTAGAACTTGGCGAGGACTCCATTGTGGTTGGGTTCTGGCCACAGAGGATATTCTCCAGGCCCGGCTTGCAGGACTTGGCCACCTACATGGAATGGGGGGGCCAAGTGTTCGCCGGAAGGAGAAGCGCCCATGGGGCGCGGCGAGTTTCCGGACGGCATCAAGACGAGCGCCTCTTGCCAGGACATCACCACCATCACGGAGGCCCACGACCAAGTGCCCGCCGTCGATACCCAAGTATATTCCGACAGGCCCAAGAATCACTGGGCCCAGGACATGGGCTATGGGAAGGCCCCTCTACGGCATTATATGTATTACGGTGGGCCTGGCGGGGCCACTGGCTGGGCCTAGTGAAGCCCGAAAATGTGAGATTTCTTTTTCCTTTTTTTTTTCTTCGGGCCAATAATTTGAAAAATCAATTTCCGAACGCGCATTTGAAAAGGGATGTCAAATTTGGTAAGGGGTGTGATTTGGTCATTGAAAGCATCAAATCTGTTCTCTATATATAGTGTGTGGTACGAAGTCTATCGCTCTCAATTTTTCATGAATTGTGTTAACTAATTGCGCTCGAGATGCTTGTCGGGCAAATATAATATAAAATCGTTCAACACCGGCAGCATCATAAATTCGAGTCGTAATACAAAAGAACATTAGGATAAAAGAGCACCCTACCAATGATTTTCAAAGAACTTGCGATCTGTTCTTTTCAAGATTGAGACTTTTTTTTTTTTTGGCGTGGTAAACGATTGCCCCATAGCATTTTTAAAAAAAAAATTAAGAGTGATAACATTTTTGTCCAATCAAAAGCATGTCGTGCATCCATGTCGGGATTAGAAGTTTTTGAAACGAATTACTTCGACTTTGCCCTAAGCGGTTCCATAGAGTAAGGAGTGAATCCAATATCTCAGTTTTGCTTAAACATAACATTGCGATCATTTCACATTTTGATGAATCAATCTCTTGGAATGAGTTGAATTGAGTTATTGAACACCAAAGATCATAGTTGGTGTTAGATATGAATTTAGGATGTACATTTCTCTTGATTAATATCGATTGATTGTACTGAATATTTTGTTACTTTAGATAGTCGTCATTTAAAGTCTGTAATTAGGCTCACGTACTCTTCACTTGATAAGTACGGAATATAACTTTTTTTTTTCAGCCATCATGATCCTCAAATTGGTATTAAAGCCTCATTTGAGGAGGTAACCGGGGTGCACCGACCCAAATAAGTCTATCACTGCTGCCCCTTCAATTAGTTTCGCCCCATGCACACGAGAAGCACTTAATCATGTCCATTCCACGAAGGTCGTGTTTCGACACCAACCACGCTGTCCAATCGAGCCTTTTCCATAGATGTGGCTTTTTCTTTGATGCCAGCCGCACAGGTAACGCCGCTCTCATTAACCAAATCTAACTAGCTAGTCAATGTATCTCACCGTCTCTCCAAAAAACTTTGTCTTGTGGGAAACCCATTTTTTGAATAGTGTATAAATGTTGAATCTTGAATCATTAAATTTTTTCCCCCTTTTTTAGCCTACCTACAAATTATCATAAATGCATTTTTGGCTTTTTGGCTTTTGACCTTTGACCACTCCAGTGCCCTCCCCTTCTTATTCATTGATGAGTTAGTTACCCTAAAATTTACGAAGTGTAGTAGTGCTGGGAATTACAAAGTATATTCAACTAGACCCACCCCAAAAGCAATAAGTTGGCCAATTTGTCTCTCTCTCCAGGTCGGATTGCTCGAATGGGTCAGGTTGTATAGTCCTCCTGTTTTCACTCCTTTGCCAACATGTTGGCTCTTTTCTGAGGAAGACTTGGACATAGAGGAGGAGCTAATCGTTTGAATAAGCCTGCTGTCAAGACAATTCAGGTACACGAAAATTTCCTTCTTTCCATTTTTAGAGTGGATTGTTTTGGATTTCTGTAGAACAAGAAATGAAGAGCTTTTGTTCTACGTGCACAGACCGGGTATGGAGACATATACGATTGCGTGGATTTCTACAAGCAGCCTGCGTTCGATCATCCCCTCTTTGAAGAACCACTCGTTCCATTTCGGCGTATTACTATCTTCTCGCTCCGACGAATGTGCTTCACCGAGGGTCCCGCACGTTTTGTTCGGTGTGCGATGGGGTCCTCGACGTTCGAAAAGCTTGAAATCAAGTCCCTAACTTTTTGAATCCTTGCAATCAAGTCCCTTTTGGCAATTGCGCCACATGTGCTCAAAGATATTAAAAAGCGCCACGCGGGGTTTCTTGCGCCATGCGTCAGCATAATTGGGCGACACCTTGCTAGATTGACTTAATTGTTGCACCGGATTCAAAACGTGTAGGAATCGATTACACTTTTCCGAACGTTTGTGATCTGGATACACTTTGAGGAAACATGTTGAGGACTTTACGATATAAATTTTTCAATTTTTTTTCCTAATTGTATGATTTTTCCTAATAGATGAGGCCTAGCTTCCGTCCCAAGAGAAGGACGAACCTCGAAGGGCCGGCGGCGAGGAGTGGAGTCAAAAGTGCAACCATCGAGCGCTTGGACTGTCCAATGGGAACAGTTCCGATCAGAAGAACAAGCAAGGAAGAACTTACTGCGGCCAAAATGCAGGCCAAAGTTCATGATCTGACTGCCGATCCGAGCACGGAAGAGGCGCGCGGCCTTCATGTAAGCCAGCAGTCGTTCCTTGCTATATAACACATGATAATGTTTTGGGAAGAGGACTTCGGGATCGATCGAATTGATAAGACAATCACGACTTTACGCATGAAAAGGCAACTGATGTTTCTAATTCGGTTTCCATTTGGCTTAGAGAAATTTGAGCATTTGTTACAAAAAAGGAATTCCTTACAGTTTCAACACGAATGACGTGTCACTGACCGGATCAGGTTGTAGACTGTGTAGATGCACAAAGCCATCTTATCACTAATACTAGAAATTATGCGGAAGGCATATTGGTTTTACCTTTTTTTGCAAGGAAAAATTAATCTTGTTTGGTTTAGGACATTGAGAATCTCTCGAGTCTCTTCAAATTAGGCAGGTGCAAATTACTCCACTCCTTTAATGCCATTAGAAGCACTATTCCCCCACCATGTAATTGGCCGGACGATTCGAAGCTTCGTTTGCAAGTCAAAGATCTTGATTAGTTTCACGAAAGACAGGGTTCGGACTTAAGTATATCGCCCGATTTGGGTTTTCCTCGCTCACACCCATTGAGGCTGGGACGATCGGCTCATCAAATCGACACATGCCGTTTCGTTGTCTCCTTGAATCGGAAATTCCACGGCACGCGAGATAGGTCTTGGCCCCCTCCGAGCCCTTTTCAAATTTTGAAAAGCAAAACAAATACCCACTTTTCAAATTATCTTTCACACCAATGAATTTGTTTTTTTTTTTTTTCGTTACAGCTTGCCGTGGTTCGGACCAAATTTGTTGCGGAAAAGAAGTACGATGGAGGGGGAATGGTCGGCAGCGTGGAAATGCCATGGTCCAAGGGATCCCAATACAGTGGCGGCCAAATCAAGATCCAGAATGGCCCTGATTTCATTCAAGCTGGGTGGATGGTAAGCCCTACTGAATCGAGTCAAATCATCACACATTTCATCATTGATCAAACTGTTCGTGAACATTCATTATCTCAGGTGAATCCATCCTTATACTCGCATTACCAGACCCATCTGTTCATTTTCACCAAGGCAAGTATCCGTACATCCGCGATGCTCTCTTTCGTTCCTTCGACGCGGTATGGGAGGATCTAAATCGTTTATTTTGTAGATAGTCGGCCCGGTCGTCTTGCTTCAACGCGTAGTGCCTGGGATTCGCTCTCGTGCACTCGGACCACCCGATGGACGCGGTTCTACAGAACATCTCTCACAACCCGGGACCGGTGTACACATACAATTACTTCATTTATCGGGTAAGGTTTGGATGTTTCGAAACCGATATCGTTTTTTTACGTTTTTCTACTTTCATATCACATATCACATTGTAATCCGTTGTTGTAGTCTGCCCCAGCATTATTTCATATATGTAAGTGTATTTGTATGTGTACAGGATGCGACCGCTGGATTGTGGTGGCTGGAGCTTGGTGACGACTACACGGTGGTTGGATTCTGGCCAAAAGTAATATTCTCCGGCGGTGGCTTGCAAGACTTGGCCACTCACGTCGACTGGGGCGGCCAAGTGCACGGCCAGCCGGACATCCCCAGCCCGCCCATGGGACGTGGCGCCCTGCCGTTGCCCAACATCCTATACGACGCCTCCTGTCGGGACATGACTACCATCAATGAGAACCACGATACGGAGGCTGCTGGAGGTACCCAAACGTATGCCGACCTGGACAAGTACTACCGAGTCAAGGACATGGGCCGTCAGAAGGCCCCACTCCACCGTACCATGGCGTTCGGCGGGCCGGCGAGGCCACCGGCTGGGCCTAACCGGCCCGATTGCTTGAGACATCCCTTTTATGCCTGTGGCTAGACGTGGCCGGTTCACGAACCGGCGGTTCGGCCGATTCGGTTCCATTTTTTAAATTTAATTTTTAAAATAATAAATAATAAAATAAACATAAAAAATTATAAATTATAAATTATAATTAAATTGTACATTGCAATAAAATTTTGAAAAAAAAAAAGAGAGAGAAGGAATGGGCTTGAACTTAATGAATTATCATTAAGCGCCTACATTTCTTCTTGGGGATTTAGAAGAATCAAAGCCCATGTAGTTCTTTTACCTTTGATAACCCCAATTTACCTCATCGTCAATCGTCACTACCCGTTGTGGTGCCCGTGGCGGTGGTATCTCCACAATCCTCTGAAGAATTCGTGTTCTCAATCCAACTCTTAGTATCGAAATCGGCTTTGTCAATCGTCGACACAAGCTCGAGTTTTCATAGACTCGGACTTAATCTTGAACGACGAGGGTCCAAAACTAATCCTCTAGCGCTAAATGCTTGTTCCACCGCAATTGTTGAAGAAGGGGCTGCTAATATCCGGCAAGCGATGAGGGCGAGAACCTGTAATCGTTTGAGTGACTCTTCCACCATTCTAGGATTTGGAAATTTGTACTATGTTCGGCATCACGAAACTCAAATTGAGTGTTTAAATATCTTTCTAATTCAAAAAATACTACATGTTGCCCATTTTTACTTTTTTTGTCTACTCTTAAGCATATCGTACTATTTACTAAGTGAACTACCAGGCTTCGCTTCGTGAGGCAATAGATTGTAAAGATGCACTATCACTTAAACCATATCTACCACAAAATTCTCCATATAATACTACTATAGATTCTTTAACATCTCCTTGTATAATTGAAATATCTATTGCATCTTGTAAATGTAAACAATCATAATAATACACATTCGGATAATCTAGCAAACCATCTAATTTAATACGTGGATAAAAAAACAATACCAACTAAATAGACAAGAGAAATTTTGAAGTAATAATGCAACCATTTTTCTCGCATTACTAAAATAATCTGAGCTAATTTAATATCTTTTTCATATGCATTAAAAACATTACCAATATTAACACACTCTATTAAAAATAAATACGTAGTAGGATAATAAATACCGGATAAAGCATTAGTAGCATCATTAAAAACTTTCAAAAAATATAAATTTTTTTTGCAAACGTCCCAATGTTGCGGAAGTAAAGTAATTTCAGGAATATTTTGCGAAATAAATATACACAATAAATCTTTGTAATCAAAAGTTTGCGAAGAACTCGTAAGTAGAATTCCAACGAGTCGAATATCTTTTGGAAACCTTTTTGCCATTTTCCCATGTTGTTTACAAAATTTTCCCCATGTTTTCATAAAATGGGCACGACTCCATAAAAATTTAATTGCACCTTTTATTTGGGCGAGAGAAATATCAAGAGTTCGTAAACCATCTTGTACACATAAATTAAAAACATGACAAGCACAACTAATGTGAAAAAATTATCCGCCAAAAGAGGGTTTGTAATTTTTTTCTAATTTAGGAATGGAAGCGGTATTTGCGGCGGCATTATCAAAATCAATTGAAAAAACTTTATTTATCAAAGTATATTTTTCTAAAACTTGCCTAATTATTTTATAAATATTATGAGCCGAATGTTTTTCATCAAAAACTCGAAATGCAAGAAGTCTTTTTTGAATGGTCCAAGTGTCACCTATCCAATCACACGTAACACCCATATAAGAATGAATTTGCCGGGGATCACTCCAAATATCGCTTCCTAAATGCACACGTCCATTGAATTCGAAAAAAAATTTACTAAAGATTTTTTTATTTTATATAAAGATGCAAAAGTTCGCGTTTAAGAGTACTTTTCGGAATAATTGGTGCTTCGGAACCAACGCAAAGATTTATCAAATATTTCAAATTAAAATTTTCACCAAGTAGTAAACGGAGGCATGATCAAAGGCAACATATTCACTAATGTTTGTTTATAAAGTGCATCGTGTAACGGAATAAAGGATGAGTATTAGGATTGGCGTATCCGGAAATTTGTTGTTGTCTAGTGTCGATCCCCACTTGTGTTGGATGTTTCTTCGTCGGATGTCGACGGAATGTTCGTAGCTATCTCCTTTGGTAAATTTATATGTTTGAGGACAATATTTACAATCTATATTGTACTTACCTTCGCTTTCATCAAATATCTTGTCGAGTGCCAAGTCGGATGTGCTCTCTCGCCCTTTCTTTCCGGCTCATTTGCCGTTGACATTTCTTCGACACTAGTAGGAGGATAAAAACTTTCTTGTGTTGGGACGTGTTCGACGTTCGGAATGGAACAACGTTGATATTATCGTCGTCGTTTTCTTAATATGTATACTTCACGAGGATCATATTCGGGAATATGATGTTCGAATCTCCCATCGTCATCTTGCCCTTTCTAATATTTCGCTTCCACTTGTCATTGTTGAGAGAATTGAGGCGAAATTGAGTAGATTAAGAGAATTGGAGAGAATTGAAAGAATTATTGAGAGAATTTGTGGAAAAATGAAAGAAAAAGGATTGATATTTATAAAGAAGGGGACGATTATTTAACAAATTTTTTTTTGGCCATTTGGCCGTTGCAATTGGGCCGTTGTAGCCCGGAGCCGCATTTTTTTTTTTTTAAGGGCGGGTCGGAACCGGCGATTCCGGCCGGTTCCGGGTCGGAACCATGGGCCCAATCAACGGGCCGATTCCGGGCCCACGGTTCCAAATGGCCATGTCTACCTGTGGCCATCGGTAACTTTGAAATTTCATATTAGGGCTCCATCGTGCAACGTCATGTTGAATTCTAATCAATCAGACCTTGTTTATACCATGGCCGTCCTTGCGAATAGAAAACAATAAACCCTACAGGACTCCATAGGAGCAAGAACATGCGACGAAGCAAAATGAGCGGTGAGGAGATCACGTGTGCCACGTGTCGTCGTCAAATCGCGCCACGTGTCCTCCCAGAGGAATCCCAAGTCTTCGCCTACACTAATTTCCATTGCAGAAAATACAGGCCAACTCGATCTTACGATGAGGAAGTCAACGACGATACTCTCTTGGGCAACCGCGTTTCGGCTTAAACAAACGAATAGCTTAGCTGCGGAAGGACGGTAATGGCCTTTGACTTTTCAAAACGCCATTACCCATGGGGGCGTTTTTCGTCATTTCGCAAGGAATGAATTGCGGCCTTTTGGCTGCTTCCACACCACCAACTGGTATTTTTGCCTTGCCTGATCCCGTTTTAAAACACTCGCACATTATATCACTGACCAAACGACGCTCTCTTTCTATCTTCTTTCATCGATCCGTCGCTTGAAGACAAAACCATGAGAGCACATAGCTGGAAGCTGCCATTCCTCTTCTTGATGACCCTCTTGCTCGTTTCTCGGCTCTCCAGCTGCCGAAGCATCCACGGGTTCCCGGGTGATCGCCACCGAGAGGAGCCTCTCAAGTATCGCTCGTTGAGGCTGGATTACTCGTTGCGGTTGCAACTCTCGGGTAATAAAGCCGCTGTCGGATCGAACAGGGACCGCGGTGACGACCCGATTTTCGGCCCTTCGAAGAGAGTCACGCCCGGTGGGCCGAACCCTCTGCATAATTGATCGGCCGGGATCTTGATCTTGCTACGCCAATAGCTGGTCTTTGTTTGATGCAAAGTTTTGCAGTTCATAGTGATCTTCTGTTCTTTCTTGTAGTTCGTGAAGGGTGTATAGTAGACACTGTTCTATATAAAGATATGTTGATCGAAGCCGGAGAGAGATCGTGACTTTGCACTTTGAGCTAAATTTTGATATCTTTTTCGGACTATTATCGAGATTTCTTATACCGAATGTACAGAATCATTACTCACGTAAGGTTGAAGAAGATGTTGGTAGAAAGATATTGTTCATTCTTGATTCCAAACGCACAAGAAGTGGAAACACTACCACGCCTGCCTCTGGTCACCGGTCGGCACTCGTAATTCGGAGAAACTCCGGTGGAGTAGAGGCCTGATCGGAGAAATCGACATCCATGGTGGTAGAAGACAAATCCAAGAGGGGAAAGGGTTAGTTGGGAAGTTCATATCTAAGTCTTGGACCAATTAGAAAATTCCGCATCAAGCAAAAAGAAAGAACAGAAGGGTTTCAAAGTGGATGGGGTCAGAACCAAGAGAAGTGGGGAGTTTCAGGACAAATTTCACAAATAATTAGGTTACACTAAAGCCCAAGAAACAGACATTAAATTGTGATTTGCCACCGACTAACACTGTTTTGGCGACAAGTACAGCAATCTATTGGATGAAGTCAAAACAAAGAACCTCCATAGTCACCCCTATAATCAACTCATTGATTGCTGAGGACATTGCATCATTCTTGGCTCATTTTGAACTTTGACGCAGGATTTTCTAACCAAATGTGCTTTCTTTCTCTTGGATCTGATCTCTCAAGTGGTCAAACGATGCCATCTGGAAGGACTTGACCAGCTCGTATGTTCCGTGACGAAAAGAAGGGAAAAATGTGAAAAGGGTTTCTAATGAATGCTTTGGTTGAGCAATTATATCTCACCTTTTATGTTTAACTAGATTTCAGAAATTCATTTAAGAATATTATTTAGAACTAAGGAACTGTGGATAGGGAGAGAATTACCAAAAAAAATCGTAAACCTATTGCTATTGTGTCAATTCAGTCATAGGTGCTTTTTTTGTGTCAATTCGGTTCTAAATCTTTTGCATTTATCTTGGGTTCATTTCATCCAACCAACTTTGAATGGTTGGGGCTGACGAATAAGTTTTAATAATATTTTAATATTTTTTTCTTTTCTTTCTTTTTTCTTCCTCCAATCGGTCGCCGCTAACGCTAGCAAGGTCGACCTCACCGGCCTCAAGCAAGGCTCGCCCGCGCAGTAGGTGGCAACCTGCCGGAGGAAGAAGAAATAAAAAATAAAATAAAAATTCAAAAAAATATTAAAATATTATTAAAGATTGGTCGAATAAAATGAATTGGTAATATATATATTTAGATTGAATTGGCATAATTATAATATGCTCAACACTTTTTCGGTAATTTTCCCTGAGATGGATCAACCTGACATGTGCTGCGAGTCATTGATGGATTTTCTAGTAAGAGGAGGCGAGATTTTCGACTCTTTACATCATTCTCCTTCTAGAAGAGAGAGAGAGCACTAGCTTGCAATAACATGAGAAAATGAAAAAGTTGGCATAGACTTAAATGTGCCAGAGAATAGCTTAAGGTAAATATCTGGCTGTTATGATCCGTAGAGGTGTGGGAAAGAAAAAATAAGGACCAACCCGAAAACACGATCCGAAACAGCTGCCTCGGATCATATTTCACAGTTCGGTTCAAGTCAGTTGTCCGCGCTTCCTATAAATAGAGCAATTAGACATAGAGGAATCAGCACAAAGCACTGTTGCAGATTTTAGATCCATTTTTTGAGAGCTCATACATCGTAGGTGTTTGCAGTGTTTCGACTATTCAATTCGATCATGTTACTCCTTTGTTGCTTTATTTAACAAAGTATCCAAGTTCAAAGGGACCACGACATCGAAACATGAGAGTATCGACCCTGTAATTGGCGGCTCCTCTAAGCTAATCGGGTTGACCTGGGTGGAGTAGCTTTGATTAGTCTTTCCTTGTTTCTTTCCACGATGATCCTATTGATGGCACCTTCCACGTAGCCAGAATCATTCTCAACAGGTCCATGACAAATGATAAGGAAAATTGTGCAAAAAAATCCTAAATTTATTGCATTTTTTGCAAATTCAGTCCTAAATCTTTCAATTGTACTAATCGAGTCTTAAATCTTTTTACGTTTTTCAATTGAGTCCATCCAATCAATATTGGCCAAGAATCGCTGACTTGGACACCAATCGCCCTACATGGGACATCCGATATTGACGTAGACAAATTTTAATGATATTTTAATTTTTTTTCGAATTTCTTTATTAATTTTTCCTTTTTCTTCCTTTTATTCTTTCTCCTCTTCTTCCTCTACCCGGTCGCCAAGCCTCGCCGATCGGCCAAAGGCGAGCGACGACGAGTTTGACCTCGCCGGCCTGCGCGCGGCTCGACCCCACCGACCACCGATAAGGTCGAGCCTATATTTTCTTCACTTGTTCACATTATTATCGGCCGTGTCGGATAGAATGTCCGGCATCCACATTAGTAATGTCAGTCAAAATTGACCAAATGAACTCAAATTACAAAACGTGAAAAGATTTATGACTAAATTTTGGCATAAACAAAAGATTTAAAACTAAATAGACAAAAATGCAATATCCTTACGAATTTTTTATCTGTTTTCTTTAGTCGGGCACGGATGGAGATAAGCAGTCTTGAGCCATTAACTTCACGCAGTCTCTCTCTTTCATTAATGCGGGGGTTATGGTGGTCCTCACGATATAAAACCAGATTTGCACTCTTATCTACAGTCTCTCAGATTGGATTTGCCCGATCCAGGTCAAGTTCAATGTCGAAATCTACTATCGGCACGCTGTTCGCGGCCATTCGCCTGATTAAGCTCGTAATATCTAAGTTAATACGATGCTCTATCTCCAAAAATCAACTATTCGATGTCATTTTTCACGTCCGCCTTCTGTTCATGCATTGCACACATGACACAACCAGTTTCTTGAAACACATCCAGGTTTCCATCCCTGTTTAGTCACTTGCCCACCTCATTCTTTCTCTCCCTTGAACCGCATCAATACAAACAAGCCACACAACCCTAAAATACACGCGTGCAGGGAGCACAGTGTGGTAAATCCAGGGCAAAGCAGAAACGAAGATTCTAAAAAACACAACCACGCTAGTTCAAGGCGCTTTATCAGACATCAGACAATAAAAGATCCTGATCTGTAGTATCGAAATTTAAAATGCATCCGCTCAAACTCCATGACTATCCACAAAACGGAAAGAGAGTAGAGAGGGGAATTACATTGTTCTTTGCCATTTGGGATGCATCAAATGGCAGACATTTAAAAGCAAGTCCAAGACCGGGACTCTGCTCAGTTGAATGAAGACTCTTTCCATCCGCCATAGCTTTCCTCTGGCTGAAATTCTCGCTCATAGCTTTCCTGTGATGAAGGGCCAAGTGTGAACAGATGTAAAATAAGCTAATCAAATTCAATCTTCTTTCCATTGAATCAAGAGGTTAGCACCATCGCAATCGTCGAGTACTATCAAAGACAGGACTATGATCGGCATCAAAGTCCACGTAATATTTGATAGGCACTCGTTGTTGCTATAGCACTCTTTTGTACCACTCTTGTGTTTCCTTACAAAATAAATTTGAACAGAGAGGTTGATGGCAGAGAATTACCTCAGGAGTAAAGGTGAGACCGATTCTAATCTCTCCACAGTATTCTTCATCCTTGACCACATTGTATGATGTCTGGGGAACATTACCTTCCTCGAACACCGGATCCAAAGGAATCCTGTAAGGACCCAAAAAGCCAAATGTGGAAGTCACTTCTTGCATCTCGAGAAAAAAAAAAAAGATTGTTCCACCACTTTGAATGAGTTGAGTCCGGGAGTTCTAATCTCAAACTTGCTATTTCTTTTCCTTTTGGTGTTAAAAATCTTGGTTCTTTATGTCTCTAGAATGATTAGTCATCCCCCGATTCTGATCAATTGAATTATGATACAAATCAAATGACATATGTGTGTGATGCCTGTATAAGTTAATTGGAAATTCTACTAGAAACTTGCGGAAACATCAGTAACTGTTCCACATAACTGCATGTTGTGGTCAATTGACAATAACTTATTTCTTTGGTTATTTATTAGCAGAACATCTAGACATTCAACTTGAGCAAAGAGTTGTAGCAGAGGAAAATCAACATTGCTCAGACTGACTGGGGAAAAAAATCAAGAAATCGGGATTAATATATGCTGGATGTTTCAAAATACTCACGTTACTTCGCCTACAAAATCGTCTGACGAAAAGTTGTCACTGTCCATTAATTTCAATTTGAGCTCTGAAACTCCATGGGATACTGTGAATAGGAAAGTCTCGTTCCACTCTGGGTCAGTCCCTTTTCCTGCATTATCCATCACAGAAAAGTTGATGAGATATATGTCTTAGGATGCACATTTCTCAGGCATCAACCAGGACGACGTCCATTTAAATGCCCAATGCCATTGCATATAAGGTCCTAAAGTTCGAGCAGATATGAATTGCCAACGCTTTACAGATCGTATGCCATTTGGTTTTTCTACAATTAGCGATCAAACTCAGGCAAACAATATGATGAATCTAAACAGTGCCAACCTGATGCAACACTGCTTTTCTTCTCCTGAGTCCGGCATGTAATGATGACATAGGGGTCCATGTTACCTGCGCATTTACAGATCAAAAGAAATTAAAAACCCGGAATACATATTGTTAGAACAGCAAATTCTATGCCGGATATAATACGAAGCACCTCTTGAACAGGGTTTGCAAATATTCAATAACCAGTCATCAGAACTCAAGGAAAAGAGAGAAAACAGAGTTAATTTTCTCAGTCTCTGAATCAATGTACTAAACCTCAGTTTCTCATACTTCCTCAAAGTTTTGGATTCAGGCAATTTTATCAGTATGTATAGATAGATCTTGCAGGTAATTGCATTTTCACAATTCAAGCCAAATACGATGAGGCGTGTTACTCGCGCTACCTGCCTCTTGGATTAAATTCTAATTGATGTGGAGGAAATGAGGGGTATATCAAGGGAATTCTGTGGCCCTTAAGAGCATAACATTATGATGATGATGAAAATCAGTCACCGATTAATGGATCAGAGCAGATAATAAGCCAAGACAAATGTCCCATGGATCTACCGAAAGAAACAGAACGGTAATAGGCCGTCTCAGCTACAAAATGATCAGAATCATCTCAAAATCACCATATTCCACCAAGATCTTAGGAAATACTCGGAATCAACTCCGCGGCTGGCATTTCCATTCCATCGTGGATGAAAAATACCACACCTTTTCATCGTTTGGTCTAAAGATCCGAACCCATACCAATCTACGATCCTGATGAATCGAGATTCAGATTTTGCAACACCGAAACCCGACGATCGTGACAGACCCTTCTAACAAAAAGCACGCAAAAGAAAGGATATACCCCGACAATTCATCTAACAATTACAAAGGAAGAGACGAAAGGCGCCAAGAACGTACTGAGAAAATCTGTGTTCTCGAGGCCCTTGGCGCCCACGAGGAGAACTTCAAGCTTTCCCTGAGGCATTTTCGTTTCCGGACCAGGCGGACGGACAGAGCAAATTCGACCCCTTTTGTGTTTCAGGGATCTTTCAGACAACGAGGACGACGAAGCGAACGTGGGACGGAGGAATGGACTTTCCGGGGTGTTTATAGGGGAGGTGTTCACGAGAAGAACCGGTCTGGATATGAACCGGATCGGACAAAAGGCCGGCTGTCTAGCCGAGAAAGGAGGAGGAGGAGGAGACGCGGTTGACTTCTTTATCGTCTTGCGGCGCAAATGAAAGGTGGTCCACGTGGGAGCTCGCGCTTTTGCCACGCTGGCAACCAGGTTCCATCCAGGTAGTGCCAAATTTTGCCAGGTGCGCGGGGATCCTGTATAAAGCCCACGAGATCCAACGGTCTAGATGCATTGGACTAATTGCATTAAAATATTATAATAATGGTGAGTGTGAAGATACATGTATAAGTTGTGTTAAAAAAATCCCACATTGAAGAATTAGTGTTAGAAAAGTCTCACATCGAATAATTGATATGATGTGGAGCAGCTTAATATATTCAAGTTATTGCATAATTTATTAGCTTAAGCTTTTGAGTTTTGAGTAAAGGTGATCCAATTGAATATGTTGATCGGCTCGGATTTTGGGCTGATCATATCTTAAGTGGTAAGGCCATAAGTGCTATTATTAAATGATTGGTTTCATTATTTATTTTTATTTTTTTTTTGTCAGAATCTGTTTCATTACTTTGTATAGCGATTTATTGGATTGATCTTAGTATACCCGACATTATTCGTTTTTGTTTTATTTTCTGAGCACATAGGTTTAGCGAGAAAGTATTCCCTTTGCAAGTGAACATACGGAGAATAAGAAGGAATATTTTCAATCTAACAAACTCATTTTACTTAGGAAATTACTAATTTAAATGAAGAGCAATCAACCCTGGCTTGTGGGGAAAAGTACTAAAAAGGTCTTAAATCTATTGTATTAGTACCAATTCGGTTTCAAATATTTTGATTGGATCAATTTAGTCATAATTCATTTCATATTGATATCAATTAAGTCATGTCGCGATCTATTTTTTCTCGGCTTCCGCCTAAAAGGGAATTTAACAAAAAAAAAATTGGGTTTCGAATCGCCAAAATCAAGTGTCAATAAGTTCATTCGCTATTCAATTTAGATCGAAAATTATTGACGTGGATGAGTGCCTATTGACGGAGCACTGACATGGACAATTTCAATAAAATGTGCCAAATCGGCTATTCTGCCAAGAGTCGTCAACACTCGGTAAATCGTACCTCTTCTGTACCTCACTCGCTCTTTCTCATCCCAAGTGGACGGTCTTTATTTGTTGTGTCAATAGGTTTATAATGATTCAAACAAAAGGATGATCTGGACGAAAGTGCTCTTGGGTCAAGACGGGTCTTGAAGAAACTCGACCGGTTTTCTCAAGCCGGCCCATCCTTACACCGGAAATCGCTGTCCTAATCCTTCCATTTACTGGACGGACGTGCCGGGCTTGTCCCGGATCCTTCGACCACAGGCTAGTCTCAAGCCGCTCTGAGGTTTTCACGACACTCACTGTTCAATAGTAGCAAAACTTCAGTGAACCGGTGTGCTCATTCCACAAGGGAAAACTATCAAAAAAAAAAATCCTAAATTTACTACAGTTATGCCAATTTAGTTTTAATATCTTTTTTTTTGTCGATGAATTTTTAAACATTTTTCATTTTTACTAATTCATTTCGGTAAATCAGGAATGTGAATTTTTTTCAATTCAGTCATAACCAAAAACGCTACATGACGCCCGAATAATTTTTATTTGTTTTTTTTTTTTTTTTTCCTGCGCCTGGCCTCTCGAATATGGGCAAGTAGGCGGGGGCTGGAAGCCGATTTTGGAAGGTTAGGAAGGAAAAAAGGAAGAGAAAAAAAAACAATAAAAAGAAAGAATAAAAAAAAATTGAAAAAAGCACAATTCGTTTGAATTTTTTGGACAAGTTTCCCTGGATAAATTAGGCCATAAACATTGCCGTCTGCATCTCACTCATGAATCATGCCACGCAAAAGTCCAGCTTATAAAGACGATGATGCCTAATGTCGTGTCCGTGACCATCGACCATTGCTCGGGCAAAAGCTCAAGGCTTTAAGCAAAGTGGGTGCAAACCTCGTAACATCGATCAAGACATCTTGCGTCGTCTACGCACCTTGACTCAGTCCAATACGATGCCAAGTCCGACGTAGCACTAGGATCATTGTGTCCGAAATTGGCGTGATTTGAATTTTTAGCATGTAATTGAGATGTATAACCTTCACGAGAGAATTATCAAAAAGGTTCAAAACTTATTACAATTATGTAAATTTGATCAGAATTTTTTTGATCAATTGAGTCATAAATCTTTTTGCATTTATCTCAATTCATCCATTCAATCAATTTTGACCGTAAATTACCGATATGAATGATGACCGGCCCTACGTAACACGATCAGTGTTGGCGCGGATAATTTTTAACAATGTATTAATTTTTTCTAAATTTTTATTTATTTTTTGGTTTTCTTATTCTTTCTCTTTCTTTTTTTTTTTCTCTTCTTCTTCTAGTAAGAGAAAGAGAAATTAAAATAAAAAATAAAAAATATATTAAAAAAATTTCACGTCACTTTGGCCACGCCACGTAAGACAGTCGGTGTCTATGTCGGTGATTTTCAATTGGATAGATCTGAACTACTATAAATACAAAAAATTTCGAACTCGATTGATCATAAAATAATATATGATTATAATAAGTTTAGAATTTTTTTAGTAATTTTTCTGCGGAGAAGTTACCGACTGTTTGAGTTGTCACGGCACTCCAATGATATTCCCCTACTGTCTAAAGATTGAATTGGGTCAAAAAAGCCGTGCTCATAAAAGCCTGGGACGTAAAGGCGAGCTCGATTCATTAATTTTAAAGTTGGAATTCGTGGCATTCGAGTAGACTTGACTTTTCCAAGGTCGCGGTCCACAATGTTTTTGGTTTTCCTTTTAAAACACTTGTTCTCGGGTACCGGTCAATTAAGACTTCTTTACATGAATTTTGAAATGAAGTAATTTCCATTCGATATCTGTGGTAAGTCTTTCAAAAAATTTTGCAAAGGAAAATATTCTTAGGATCGAATTACGGAAAATGAATTTTTCCTGACCGACTAACACTCGGGAATGCCTGAAAACTGTCATGTGCCTACGAACATTCCGCGGATGGGGCGGCATTCCTAAGCACTAGGGTTACTCCCGGCGGGGACGCTCAAAGGGCGTCGACGGTTTACGGTCCGTCGAGATGAGAAGGGCGGCTGAAGGAAATCTCCTCCTGCTACGGTGGGAGGGAGGAAGATATGGTCCTTCCTGGGGATATCAGGTTGGATAATTTATTTTCGTGATTCTAGACCCGTATTTCCACGGGGGAGAAGAGAAATTCCACCGCTTGAATGAGCGGTGGTGATTAGATGCGTGAGTTGTTCTAGTTTCCTTCCTCTTTGATGTTGATCCTACGCTAACCTACAAAATGGGACGAATGGCTCCATCCTTGTCATATCAGGACATTGGGAAAAAATGTTGACAGAATCGAGACGAAGACTTCCTTTAGGTCAACCTCGGAGAGAATCTTGAGAAGGATACTGTTTTCGCTAAAGATTGGTTTTAATTTGATTGAAGTAGAACCCGGTTCGAGTGGCCAAAATAATCGTTATTGAGCTTTTACGTCCGGACATGTATTAATTTCAAAAGGGGGCGAATTAGTTAATTACGAGAATGTTTTTTAGTAGTCTTCACGCGACGTTAAGAACGAGTTAAAAGGTACGTAAGAGGTGAACTAACTATGTTTGAAGAATTAAACTAGCTTTTCGCATCACATAGAGAAAGAGTGTGTGATCATACATAAGGCAGACTCACGAATACTTTCCATGCTTTATTTCATGGATAAAGAACGACGATGCTCAAACAACTCCGAACATTTTTCTAATTGCTACATCAATGACTATCTTCATGTTGGTACACATTATTCCCTCGGTAATATGGATTTACTGTTTTGCCGTCGGACCTAAGTAAGTCCTAAAACTGCTTCGTCTGGCATTTTTCGAACCTCGAGATCCCTCAAACATAAAGCAAATAGAGGGCATTCCTTATCAACAAGGAAGGAAAAATTATGTTTGGCAACGAGGGAGGTGGTAGTGAAAAAGGTAGACCCCACGTAAGAAGCTCTTCAAGGGCAAGACACGACCCTCTAATTAGTTGCATTCGGGGTGTGCGCGCGCCAGTCCAATCATCCTTAGGGTGACTGTGAGCAAATCCGGCACCTATCTTCGAAAACATTTCGAGGAATAAGTAGGACCACGGCTTCTAGAGTTGCGTCCATGCAAGACACGGTGCACAAGGCGCTGCACACCGCTCGGAGTTGGGCCAAGCACTGGCCATCTATGTCGGCAAGAGCAAACATCACTCCCTAACTGTATACCTCGAAATGATCAATTTCCAAAATCAAAATCCGTGGATGTATTCAAGATTCTACATCACAACGAGAGATAATATAGATGTCGTGCTTCGTAATAACCTATCTCAAATCGAAAATAGAAGCAATTTGCTTAAGATCTGAGCCCTTCAATTTCTCCTTTCCTTCCTCCGAGACGAACAAAGATTGCAGTACCTTCTTGACTTTCCCCCTCGTTCAATTTACTCGACCACATGCGATTCTCGAGCTTCATTCCTAGACGCGGGAAACGGAATTTTAGCATGAGAAAGAGTGTGGAGAAAAAAGGATCATGTCACGACCAAAACCTTTGACTTTGGGACGAGTTAGGCACCACCGACGTGAGACGATAACTTTCCACAAAGAGTGCTTTGCTTCGTAGCGCAATCCATGTGGAGACCCTATCCGACGGAAAAAACCAATCTCTCTCCTCAATAGTGAACAAGCAAGTTACGCGGAAAGTGACACAAATGGTTCTGATTTTGGCACAATGTATAATGTGATATATAAATTTTAAATTTTATTTAATATAATCCTTAAATATTTTGTACATGTGTAATTTAGTCTCTAGATTATATAAAAAAATGTTCAATATTGTCTTTCTGTTAATTCAAATTTAGGAACAATATTGAATATTTTCATATAATTAAAAAACTTGATTGAACATGAACTAAGAGTTTAAGGATCATATTTGATAAATTTAAAGTTTAAATACGATATTGCACATTGAAATAAAATTCAAGGACCATATCGAACAATATTAAAAATTCATGAATTACATTGCGCATTAAGTTAAAATTCGAAGATCATATGTGTCATTTTCCTTAGGCTATGCTTGGCCATGGCGTCGCACTTTAGAGACACCGCTCAATTCTTCCTATGAAGAGTCTAAATCCACCGTCGTTTGTCAAATTGCAAAAGCAAAACGACAAAATTTTTTAGGACATGAGGATTTGTGTACCTTCGTTTTTTTTATGAACCAGCTCCATAATCTGTGCTTTGAGCCGGCATGTCTTTTATTAAAATAGTTTTATTTCCGAAGTTAAGTGGATTTTCTACTGGATTATACCAAATTATTTGGAGAAAATTCAATTGTGCGTTGGTTAGCAATAATAGATTCAGCAATGGAAACACATATATTTAGAGTGGGATTTGAATGTTGTGAGTTTTTTTACTTTTAACCTTTTTTTTTCTGTATCAATACCCCCAGAAAATAAATTTTTGATTTCGTACAATCGTCTAAATGCCGAGGTCGATCTGTGGAAGATGAATGATGACTTTAACTCCGTTTGTTTCACAAAAAATGAATGATTTATAAAATATTTTCCTAAAAATGATCGCTTCTAGCACTTGAAAATAATTAATTATTGAAAAATATTTTTACTATCGACAACAATTGAATAATTGCTTGGACAATGGAATTATTTTTTACCGACTAATAATTTCAAGCAATGCATGAGATATTTTTTAGGAAAATACATGGTATCCCAATAATCTTGTTTAAAGGCTAGTATAGCTTACATAAACTAGACTATCCGTTAAAAACATGGGTTACTCACATGTGTCACGGGTTGAGAGAATGTAATTGACCCGTGCGGCGACTCGGAGCTTCTTTTGTATCGTCGTTGAGTACCCAAATTAAGTTTTTTCTTTATATTCCGCTTCTTTCTAATCTGGACCGCGTAGAGAAAGGAGATAATTGAGAGGGAGGAATGCTTTGTATTTCTTTTTATGGATGATCAAATGACTTGGAGAATGCCTTCTTTATATAGGAGAGGCTCTTTAATTACAATCATAGATCTCTATTTAATCTAACGATTGAGATCTCATCTATCATCTCCTCAGCTACCGATATCTAGTAAAAACTTTCTAGAAAGAGGGGACAACACGATCGATCGGGACACGAAAATCCTGGCCTGTGTAACATGCATATCGTCTCCAGCTCTCAACATCGCACAGTTCAACTCACCACTAGAGGTCACGAGTCGGGAAAAAGAATTACACGTGTCGGTCATGAGGACGACATACAAGCGCACGGATTCTTCTTTTATCGGGAAGAATCGAACACGTGTCGAATGAATAAACTTCTCTCGCCAAAAATAGAAAAATAAATAAATAGAAAAACTAAATCTCGACCTTTCGACGGTTTTAAAATAATATTTTGTTCCATGCCGACCCGCCATGCCTCTCCTCAGCCACTCATCATCACATCGTCGCTCACTTCACATTGAATTTCTCACGATTACTCCTACGGAAATCACAAACGCATAAATTAAAATAACCTCCATCGATTAATTCATAATTATTATACGATTTACGTCTTAAACGAAAACGTGATTCGCTGCACCATTCCAAAGCGTACAGGTTCACCTGTGATCATAAATGCAGACGGGCTACATCAATATCAACATGGTAGATCAGCGCACACACTAAATCTAGAATAGTGCTTTCGCTCTTTGACATTTTTCTCCATCGCTCGCTGGAAGTTCACCGCTAGATGTGTGGCTTCCCTCAAAACTTTTTGACAAATGATTAATCGAAAGAGAAAATGTCAAAGTGGATGATTACTTGAGGAGATTTCGGTAGTTCGACAAGTATAAAAATATAATGATGCAATCTCAACTATAAATATTATGAATGGTAAAAAAATATATCGCAATCACGACGAGGCCCACATCTGATTTTGTACCTAACGTTCTACTGTTATAATGTCACGCTGGTGGAGGAATTCCTGGAAACTAACTATTCTGGCCTCAAGTTACTCCCCAATACCAAACTCAACCCATGGTGCAGGCTTACGATAACGACAGTGACTATGGTTGCGGTCCCCATGTTATTTTTCCTGCATAACCAGTTCACGTTTCTAGACTTTCAAACGACTTGGGCAAATTCCTACATTTGAATAAATAACCTAAAACACCAGAAATTATTCTTTTTAGATAGTTTGGAACTGACTTTCGTGAGGGGAAGGCCTGGATTTCTACAGTTAAAACAGACATGCGCTCTCCAAATTATTTTAAAGGACCGAAGGGCACGTTCAGTGCCACAGATACGAGATGTTATCCTATCCGACATTTGGTGACGTGTCTCGGACTGGATACGTTCAAATAAGTCCAGAAAAAGGTAAAAGGAAACCGGGGTTTTGATTTTGCGATTTCATTTTGTTTTTTCAATATGAGACATTTCTTGCGCGCATAATTTCGAATCATTTTTAAGTTTTTATCTCATAGCACCCAAAAACTTGTCCCGACGGCCAGACGTAGCTCGAGTGATTCGGCACTTAGTATGAATGCGGTAGATCCCGTGTTCAAGTCATGCCGCATTCTACTCAAATAACATTGGCGGTCGTGCTCACCGTTCCGTTAGCGTAGAATGGATCTAACATAAAAGAGAAGTATTTTTATAGCATTAGCATGGGACATTACATGCATTTATTTACGTATACATCCTCTGGTTTTATTCGTCTTCGAACCTCGCTCATCGTGGAAGGATGAACTGCTTAATTAGTCATGTCTTCAAGGACAGAAGACAACCTTATAATTTGTCCCTCCGGGGCAAGTGAAAACACTGGTGGCATCATCCTTGGGGTAACTATAAGCATCCGGACACCTTTGTTTGAAGTACCTGGAGTAATCGGTGGGCCCGCAGCTGCCCGAATTGCAACAATACTCATCCGTCTTGAAAACCGGGCACGGCCCGTTGCACCCGCCGGGGACCTTCAGTGGGGCCGGGCACTGCCCGATGATGTCGGCGGTGCACTTGATCACCCGGTTGCACCCGCCGGAGGTCGAGCTGAACTCCATCGGGACGTTGAACCCATCGATGAGCGACATGTCGATGAAGTCCATGTTCATGTACTGGTTCAGGGCGAACTCAGCCAGCGTGTTCGGGCTCTTCCCGTAGGCTTGGCACTTAAGGAGCCCACCGCAATCGCCGGTCTCGCAGCTCCCCTTGCCAGCACCGTCGAAGCCGCAATTGGTACGGGCCCAGATCCGCGCCGCCGTCGTGCCGGCAGCAACGTCGAGGGGCCACGTCTGGCCGCGGTTGAGCTGCTGCCCGCCGCCCGGGACGGCAGCGGCCCACACGGTGTAAGGGCAATTGTTGGTGATGTCGAACCTAGCGGCCCGAGCAAGGGCAGAGCAGCTAATCAGCAGGAAGAAGAAAGTGGGGATGGAGACATTGGTGAGGAGCCTCATATTGTCGCGATACTAATTTCAGTATTCAAGTTTGGTGCTTGAGCTCGTTGCCAAAGGCTCTTTATAAATAGTGGAATTGAAATGGTAAGGAGGGATGGCTCATGGGTTGTGCCGGTCTTTGAGGACCTTGACTTGTAATAATGTAGAGGGGTTGCAGAAGTCTCTTGCGTCAGATATTTCCATGGAGAAATTGGGGAACTATATGGCCCACTTTAACGTGGTACCGGTCAAAAAAGGAAAAAAAAAAAAAAAGTGGTACCTCTCAAGCAAATATTAATGACTCGATGAAAATTTGAGAAAATTTTCCAAAAATAAAAGTCATATATCTATTACGCTCGATCAATTCAATCATAAACATTCTCATATTTTGTCAAATAAATTCATCTATTTAATTTTGGATGAAAATCGCTAATGTAAATACCGGCCATTCTATGTGGCGCGGCGGACATCGACGTGAATAATTTTGTTAAACCTCTTTTTTTATAGAATTTTTGTTTATCTTTTTATTTCTTTTCTTTTTCTTATTTTTTTCCCTTTACTATGGCCGGCGAGGGTACACTAGGCGAGGGCAGCCGAAGCCCTCGCCATGGCCTCTCCTAGATATGGGCAAGGTAGCCTCGCTCGTGGTCAAATAGGGCCCGATGACTCTCGCCGGGCATAGTAAAAAAAGGAAAAGAGAAGAAAAGAAAAGGAAATGAAAAGAAACAAAAAATTTAATAAAATATAAAAAAAATTTAAAATTAGGAAAAAATTTTATCTAAGTCAAGACTTTGGTCATGCCATATAGAAAGACCCTCGGCGATTTTCGGTCAAAATTAACAGGATTGACTTAATTGACAAAACGTGAAAAATTTTATTATTGAATTCGAAAAAGTGTCCTACAAAAAAAAAATTGAAAAAAAGTAATAGATTTAAGATTTTTTAGATAATTTTTTTAGAATAAATTAAAGTACGTCACAAACATTGCGTCTACATCCCGCTCATGAATCCTGCGACGCAAAAAGTTCGGCTCATAAAGACGACGATGCCTAGTGTGTAATGCCGTGTCCGTGACCATCGGCCAATACTCGTGCAAAAGGCCAAGGGGTTTTAAGCAATGTGGTTGCAAGCCTCATTACATCGATGGCGACATCCGGCGTCGTTTATGCACTTGACTCAATCCAATACGATGCCAAGCCCGACGTAACACTGGAATCATTCTATATGAAATTGGCGTGATTTGAGTTTCAGCACATAATTGAGATGTATAACGTCCCTCATCGGCCGAGAAGGGATTAATCGTATATATATATATATATATATATATTTTAAACATATTACAATTTGGGGAAGGTGGGATGTTCGAATCTTCACCTTCGAGAAGAGTGGGTTGAGGACACGTGAGAAGAAAGTAGGGTTTCGCAATCCGCACGGACAGTAGGCGCACAACTAGAGGTGTCAATATAGATCTTTGATCCACTTTTTAACTCACTTTTGTTCATTTCGGTTTAAACATGGGTCCAACAAACTTTTAAAATGGGTTAAATACGAGTTTAGCCCTATAAAGCCTATTCAAATGTGGGTTTAAACTCAACCTATTTTCGACCCGTAACCTATAACTCCGCAAAACAACTTTTATTCACTTGTAAACCGTCACTTGCCACTGCACGCCGTCGTCGCCTATAGTATAGCTTGTAGAGTAGTATAAGATAAGATAGAAGTAGACAAAAAAAATTTAGTAATAAAACTTTTTTATTTTCTACCAAATTTGATTTGATATCTTTAACATGGACGTCGGCCATCATACGTGAGACAATCAACGCCGATGTGAAGAATTTTTAATAATATTTTAATATTTATTTGGATATTTTTATTTTCATTTTTTTATTTTTTTCTTATTATTTCTTTTTTTTTTTCCTTCTTTCTCTAGACGATCGCTGAGATCCCGCGACTAGCTAGAGGTGAGGGTTGGCGAAAAAATTATTCACGTTGGCCCGATTAGCGTCCACGTAGACGATTTTCGACCGAATAATTGGCATAAATGCAAAAGATTTAGAACTTAATTGATCGAAAAACAAAGTTTGGGATTGGATTACACAATCGCGATGGGTTTAGAAATTTTTTTGATAATTTTCCTGAAAAGAAATTATTGACTGTTTGAGTTGTCACGGCACTCCAATGATATTTCCCTAAAAGTTTAAAGAATGAATTGGGTCAAAAAAGCCGTGCTCATAAAGTAGAGGGACCTAAAGACGAGCTCTTCATTAATTTAAAGCAGGAATTCGTGGCATTCGAGTAGACTACGTTTTTCCAAGGCTGCGAACTTGCGGTCAACGATATTTTCCCTTTTTCTTATAAAGGAGAATGTTAAAAACACTTGTCCTAGGGCACGAGTCAATTAAGACTGAGTTACGTTCTGTCCTAAGTCGTTTGAATTTTTTTGAAAATCAAAATATTCTTAGGATCGAATTGCGAACAATGAAAATTTGCTGACCGGCTAATACTCACGAGTGCACGAAACTTATCGTGTGTCTACGGACCTTCCGCTGATGGGGCGACGTGCCTAAGTCTTAAAGTTACTCCAAGTGATAGACGCTCGAAAATGCATCCACGATTTAAGGCCCACCCAAATAAGAAGGGCGGCCAAAGAAAATCTCGTCTCGCTAAGTTGGGACTCCGATATTTCACAATATGGGTCATAAATGGGTTGCATTTAGTTTTAAAAACAAGCTTAAGTGGGTCATAAATGGGTTACTCAACTATCTTAAGCGAGTCGTAAATAAGTTTTATGATTTTTTTATAAAATTTTTTACGATTTGTATTTAGTTATTTTCTTCTTTTGTTTTATTCTACGAAATCCGACTGTCGTCCGGTGCAACCGTTGGACGTCACCGGTGATTGACCGGTCGCCGTTCTTGCCGACAGAGGAAGAAGGAAATTTGGCGAGTTCATAGAAAATATAAAATATATTTAAAAATATATAAAAGATGAAAAAACGGATATTTATAACAAATAATATTTTTTAAATTGGATTAAATATAAAAGCGTTTAAACAATATGAGCCGCTGGATTTATTTTGCATGAAAAGGGATCAAAACGGGTTGGATCATTTTCAACCCCAATCCAAATTCGATCCTATCTACCCATTTAACAGGTCCATTTGGTGGGGGTAGATATGGTCCTTCCGCGGGATATTAGGTTGGATATTCGGATTCCAGACCCGTATTTTCGCGGGGGTAGAAGAGAAATTCCAGCACTTGAACGAGCGGTGGTGCTTAGATGTGGAAATTGTTCATGGCCCCTTCCTCTGTGATTTTTTTTTTTTTTGGTAAATAAAATTAATTGAGAATCTTCCTCTTGTCATATCAAGACATGGGAGAAATGCTAAATGAAACGAGACGAAGACTTGATCTTGGGTCAACCTCGAAGAGAATCTTGACACGGATATAGTTTCGCTAAAGACCCATCTTAACTTGATTGAATTGGAACACAATTCGACGGAAAAGTATTAAAAAAGTCTCAAATATTTTACATTGATACTAATTCAACCTTAAACTTTTTAAGTGGATCAATTTGGTCTTAAACTTTTTTGTATTAATATCAATTCAATTCAATTCACTAATTTTGCCAGAGATATCGTTAACGCGAACGCTAGCCATCTTATGCTTGAGACTATCAAGATTGACGTGGATATTTTTAAATATTTTTTTGAATTATTTTTTTTTTCATTCTTTTATTTGTCTTTCACTTTGAGGACCTTGACTTGTAATAACGTGGGGGGGGGGTTGCCGGAACTATATGTCCCACTTCAACGTGATACCAGTCAAGCAAATATTAATGACATGAGGAAAATTGAAAAAATTATTAAAAAAAAGTCATAAATCTATTACACTTTACCAATACAATCATAAATATTCTCACATTTTGCTAATTGAGTTGACCCGATTAATTTTGATTGAAAATTACCGACGTAAATCTCGACCGTTCTACGTGCCAAGATCATCATTGACGTGAATAATTTTGTTAACTATTTTTTTTTAATTTTTATTTATCTTTTCTTTTCTCTTTCTTTTCCTTATTTTTTTTTCCCTTTACTATGGCCGACGAGGGTCCATTGGGCAATGGCAAAGCAAAGCCCTCGCAATGGCCTCTCCCGGATCTGGGCAAGGTAGCCTCGCATGTGGCCGGATAGGGACCGATGACCCTTGCCTAGCAACTGTAAAAGAAGGGAAAGAGAAGAAAAGAAAAGGAGAGGAAAAACAAAAGAAAAGAAACAAAAAAGTTAATAAAATATCAAAAAATATTTAAAAATTAGGAAAAAAATTACCTACATCGAAGACATGTCATACCATTAAGACAGATCGGCATTCATCTTAACGATTTTCGACTAAAATTGACTAAATTGACTCGATTGATAAAGCGTGAAATTTTTTTGACTAAATTGAAAAAGAGTTTAACAAAAAAAAATTTTAAAAAAGCGTAATAGATTTAAGATTTTTTTTAGATAATTTTTTCGGGATAAATTAAATTACGTCACAAACATTGCATCTCCATCTCACTCATGAATCTTGCAATGCAAAAAGTTTAGCTTATAAAGACGATGATGCCTAATATATAATGTCGTGTCCGTGACCATTGACTGTCGTGACCCAACCGGAGTCGAGGCTAATGGATTGCCAAGTCGGCCCTCTTTTGGAGGTGGCGGGCTTTTTTGGCGTGGGCCCTCCCAGGCCCATACAAAGTCGCAGCGAGAGTATTTTCGAATGAAATTTCATCGATTGATCATCGATCGGGTTCGAAATTAGTGGGGTTGTGTGACATATGCAACGTGTACATGTAAAAAGGAATCGCCACCGACCATTTTTGAAATGTTGGTCTGATACCTCCCCAAACAATTGAAAGAGATTGTTTGGTTCTACGGAATTAGAGATTTTGGGGTCGGGGACTTGGTTACGTCGATATTTCTATTAATGCCTTTCGATATCTAATGTCGAGCGATTATCCTAACTATGATTTCATGCAAGTGCAGTTTTTGAGCAAGGTAAATCTAAATCTAAGTATCATGCAAATCATGAAGACTACTCCTTTTAATCTCAATCAATAAAGTAAGTACACAATCAAGGATCCAAAAGGCACATCAAGATAACTGAAGGCATCCCTAATATAGCCCTAAAAGCTTCGAAAAGACAAACTTGGGCTAGGCCCATTTTTATATTTTTTGAATGAGTTTAAGAGAGGCCCAATTGTTATTCTAAAGCCCAATTTGACCTAAATCTTGACCTGGCCCAACGTTCTTCCTATTCTTTCCTTCAATGGCCCAATCCGAAAATTCAATGCGTGGCCCAACTTTATTTCTAAAGCCCAGTCTCCAGCCCTTCCCCCCAGACATATTTCAAAGAGAGAAAAAGGCCTACAAATTTCTAAACCAAGGCCCAACGCCAACAACAACTTTGTCTTCTTTGGTCACCTTCTTCCTCCTCTATTCGCCTGGCCCAAGCTGGCGACCCACTCAAATTTAACACAAGTCCACGCCTCAAGCCCAAGACCAGATCAGACCTAAAATCCTCTAGCCTGATTTGCAAGAAATGCCCCAACGTGCACTCAGTCTGCCCATTCTCATCATCCACAGGAGGTCGTCTTCTCCCCGATGCTTTTCACAGGGTCTTCTTCGCAGGTCCTCTCCTTTGGACCTCACGGGACCGCCGGCCAGTCACAACCGTCGTCGGGCCCAACTCCGATATTTTTCTTTTTACCAGCGAACCGATCCCGGGCATTCAACAACGAGCATAAACATAAACCGCACTCTCAATCAACAATCAATCTAATCTCTTATCGCGATCCATGATTAGTCCCGAACTAAAGCGAAAGCACAAGAAACTAACACAAGGATTTTTGTAGCTGTAGACTCTGCCGGGGAGAAGTAAGTCTTGGTAAAACGCCTCAAGCCCGTGGATGGTTTCAAGTTTAATGGAGTTCTCGGCATAAAATTTATAAACGACACTTCAAGTCGACACTATTTACTCCAATCCATCTTCGTTTTATCACGACTAAGCCGCGGATCTACCGGTTGAACTTAGTGTTCTTGGTTACCAGGAAGCAGGAGAGAAAATCGAAACCTTCTTTTGATCAAATCGGGGGTTTTTCCTATAACCCAAATCGAATCCTCGCAAATATAAAGTGGCCAGACGCAAATGGGACTAAGAGAAAATTTTCGAATATTTTTCCAGATTTTTCCAGGCTCATTTGGTTTTTTTTTCTTTCTAATTTTTGACTATTTTTAAATGAAAAGAAATTTCAAAAACTCCGCCAAATTGCAAAAAAAAAAAGATTGATCAAAATTGATTCCTTGTGCTTGGTGAAGGGTTCCAAAAAGTTGATTTTCAATCTTTTAATTTTAATTAATTTAACATTGACCAATACTCGCGCAAAAGCTCAAGGGCATTTAAGCAAAGTGGGTGCAAACATCGTAATATCGATCGCGCCATGTAGGACATTCAACATTTACATCATTGATTTCCAAAGCAAAAAAATGGCCGAATGGACTGATTTGGTATCAATGCAAAAATGTTTACAACTAAATTGATCCAACTAAAAAGTTTAACACTGAAATGGTGCCAATGAAATAGGTTTATGAATACATAAGGCAGGTACAAGAATGCTTTCCGTGTTTTTTTTTTTTTTTCATGAAGAAAAGCGACGGTACTCAAGTAGCTCCCAACACTTATCTAAATACCACATCGATGACTATAATGATGTGGCCTTCGCGTCCGTACACATAATTCCATGTATCATATGGACTTAAAAAGGAGCTCTTCAAGGGCAAGACACGACCCTATAATTACTCCCATCCGGGCGTAGAAGTGTGCCGGTCCGATCATTCCTTAAGGCAACTATGAGCATCCGGACACTTATCTTTGAAAAATTTCGAGGAATTAGTAGGACCACGGCTTCTAGATTTGCAAATAATATGAGTCGGTCTCGAACACGGTGGTGCATGGGTGTTGCACCCGCCCGGAGCTGGGCCAGGCATTGGCCGTGGATGTCGGGAAGAGTAAACATCACTCTCTACCTATACATATCGCTATCGATTGACCTATTTTCCAAATCAAAAACCGCGGATGTATTCGGTATTCTAAATTTAGACGGGACATAAGTTTAGACGTCGCGGTTCGTGATAATCGCATCAAATCGAAAAGGAATTAATTTGCTTACGATTTGAGCCCTTCGATTTCTCCTTTCCTACACGTGTGAAACGGAATTTTAGCATGAGAAAGGGTGTGGAGAAAAAGGATCACGTCACGACAAAAACCTTTGACTTTGGACAAGTTAGGCAGCACCCAACGTGAGACGATGACTTTCCACAAAGGGCTGCTTTACTTCGTAGCTCAATCCATGTGGAGACTGTATTCGACGAAAAGAACCAATCTCTCTCCTCCATAGTGAACAAGTAAGCCTCTTCGTCTTCTTCTTCTTCTTCTTGTTTTTTTTTCCTAAAGTAAACAAGTAAGTTACGTGACACAAATGGTTCTGACTTTGATCTAATATATAATGTGATACCTAAACTTTAAAATTATTCAATATGGTCCTTTAATTTTTTTGTATATGCTTCAAATTATCTAGACTATATAAAAATACTCAATGTTGTCCTTCGATTAATTCAAGTTCATTGAATAATATTGAACATTTTTATATAATTGAAAAGCTAGACCGACCATGAAATAAAATTTCAAGGATCACATTCAATATATTTAAAGTTTAGGGACAACATTACACAACGCAATAAAGCTCGGGGACTACATCGAACAAATAAATTTTTATTCGTACATTGTCTAAATGTCGAGGTCGACTATCGAAGACGAATGATGACTTTGGCTCTTTTGTTTAATAGATAATGAATGATTTAGAAAATATTTTCCTAAAAAATAATTATTTGTATCGCTTGAAATAATTAGTTAATGAGAAATGTTTTCATTATAGACAACAAATTATGTTTGAACAATTGCATGAGCGATGAAATTATTTTTTACCGACTAATCATTTCAAACAATACAGGTGATGATCTTTATAAAAAAAAGTTTTTAACGTCATTGATTTACCGCGAAATAAATGCACTATTTTATTTTAATGGTATCCCAATGATCTTGTTTGAAGACTCGTAGAACTTACGTCAACTAGACTATCACCACAACTTGGTGGGGCCCTTGAAAAATAGTGCAGCATTTACTTTCATTCTCCTTTGAAAACATGGCTACTCACTTCCATGTGTCTCCAGCTCTCAACATTGGATAGTCCAACTCTCCACTAGCGGTCACGAATTGGGAAATGTATTACACAGTTTCGGTCACGAGGGCAATTAACGTGGTGCGACCGATCAATCATCTTGTCTGAATGACATGCTTGTCATCTTACTTGGCACTTATTTAAGAATCGTTTGCTTTCAATTATAGCGGTACACATAATGTCAAGTGACGTCACGTGAAATACTTGCTCCAAATTAAAATTTAATAACTTTTTGACTTATGTTAGCCTTACCAATCTCCTCTAAATAAGCCGAAACGTCCCAATTAATTCAGTTTATGAAGACTTCTATCATGTGACAATTGAGTCGAGCCCAATGAGAAATTGTAGTACACGATCCACAAAATTTACTGAGTAGTCAAGTTTAACTTTCCCTTTTTGTTTTTTGTTCTTTTGAATTAGTCCTCCAACTTGTGTCATTATCGAATGTCATCCTCCAACTTTTGTTCCTTCCCCAATTTGAACCGCCAACTTCTAGAATCTATCCATTTTGGTCCCTTCAATGCGAGTTCACGGCACAAATGACATTGTGCGCCAGTGGAACTTACCCATTTCGAAAGGATTAGTGATCAAGTCCAAACAACATGGATCCCGTGAAAGCTTTCTCACTACTAGAGGTACTAAATGGATGGGTTGGATCGAATTTGGATCGAGTCGAATATGATCCAATCTATATTAACCAGGTCTAATGTATTTTAACCAAGTATTCAATAACCCATACCCGATCCGACCCTCAATCGACCTATACCCGACTCGACCCCTTTTCACCCATATTACTAAATCATACTAATATTCTAAGAAAACATATATAACTCATTTTACCTATTTTAAGCTCTTCACATGTATATGTTAAAGATGAAAACTTCATATCAAATAAAAAAGTAAATTGAACAGTAAAAAACTATTAAATAAAATAAAAAATGATATTACTAAAATACTTTCGCACAATAAAAAATTTAGTGAAATTTTTTCCTGGATTTTTTTGGTTTTAAAATTTTTTTAAAAAATTATTTCAAAAATATTTTTTACTAAATTTTTTTTCTTTCATTTTTCTCGGCGATCGATGGACGGTGCCGACCGGTGGTGGGTGGCGGCAAATGGAGGAGGGCGGCGGCGGACGACGATTGCCGGCGGACGGTTGGGCAACAATTTTTATATTTTATTTTTTTCTAATTTCTTTCATTCACTTAAAAAAATAGAAGATTAAAAAAATATATAGTAACCAAGTTGAGCCTCTGAGCTCCTAGGCCCATTTGCAACTTGTTTGTGGCAGCTCCTTTCATGGTTCGAAAATAGGTCCAATATGGGTTTAAGCGTGTGACCCATTTTTGACCTATCTCGATTCAACTTAAGTTTTTTTGGATTCATTTTCATTCACCCTTTTAAAAACTTAGAATCCATATACAACCCATTTGAATAAAATAGGGCTAATTCCCTAAAAAAGCACAAATTTTAGGTCTAATGATGATTATGGTCCGAACTTTTTTTTGTCTCATAAAAATGCACCAACTTTAGGTCCAATGACAATTTTGGCTCGAACTTTTTTCATCCCATGAAAAAGCACCAATTTTAACTCGAGTCCCAAATCCGATCCCTCTTAATTTAGAACCATTAGTTGTCCAATGTGGCAATTACACGTCATCAATAAATTCACGTGGCTTCCGATGTGAATTTAAGGTACTATTCATCGTCTTCTTAGCACGAAATTTGAAGTTGTTCATTTGCTTCACCTCCGGCGCAACTTGAAGAACGACGGTTTCGTTTCTTTCACTTCATCCACAAGCATCAACTGTTTAATTGGAATTCGAAGTTGTGTATTACCACTCGGGGAGAGACGCCATGGACGAGATCGCCAAGCTCACTACTAGAGCCTTCATTTTTTAACAAGCCCCGCCCTATCCCCTCTCCAAAGCGAATGAACAACTTCATATTCCGTTCTAAGAAGATGTTGAATAGTATTTTAAATCCACATCGACAAGTCATGTGGATTTATTGATGATTTTGAATTGCTATATTGGATAACTAATGGTTCCAAATTAAGGGAGGCCGGATTTGAGACTTGAGTTAAAGTTTGTGCTTTTTCATGGGATGAAAAAAAGTTCGGGCCGTAATTGTCATTAGACCTAAAGTTGGTGTTTTTTTACGAGGCCAAAAAAAGTTCGGGCATTAATCATCATTAGATCTAAAGTTGATACTTTTTAGGGAATTAGCCCGTATAAAATATGGGTAAAAAATGGATCCTTAACTCATATTGACGATTCTACTCACTACATACCTTGAGCCAAATCGTTTTGGAGGAGATGGCTACCACTCCTTCTCATTTGCACCTCAAATTTGGGGAAAATTTGTAGGTATCTCAATATGGCTATAGTATAAACGTCGTGAACAATATGCAAATTGACAATCGTATTAAATTGAAATTAGAATAGTACCACGCGGATGTGGACAAAATTGAATTGCAACAACGATCTGGAAAGAAAGAAATCGATACAAATAATTCGAGGCCTGTGTTTGACACGGTTTCCTTAAAACAGATTCGTCCCCTCACTGCCCGAGGTTTCGCGAACGTCCGTCTCCCGGGATACGCGGGCCGGCACAAGAAGCGAGCACAACACTTCAAGGCTTTCTGAACAACGTAACACTATCGAAGACAATGCAAATGCGAGAACACGAAAAAGAGAGAGGATTTTCGGATTCGTTTTTGATTTTGGATGGGAAGCCTTCTACTTCTAGGTCGCGAGGGCGTTTCGGAAATTGAGTTGTAACGGCCGATTAAATCGGCCGTTATTACGTAAAATGTAGCCGTTTCAACATTAACTTGCCAATGAATTATAACGGTGATTAAGTCGCCGTTGTAATCTCGATTTTAAAACGGCACCGTTATAATCTTGATTTTTAAGAATGTTACAAAAAATATGTAAGGTTTGAGTTGGAAAATTGAATCGGAAGGCAAAATTGGACTTGTTGCAAGGCCCACCTCTCGTCTTGCATTCTGTACGCGGGTCGTGCGCCGCACACAAGTTCCGGTTCGTTGGGCCTCCGTCGGGCCTGGGATTTGCACCCCCGCGCTGTGCGCGAGGCATAGTACTTGTCTTGTGACGTTACCACTCAAAGAGAGGGTAACTGTCTATAAAGCACTCTAAAGCCTTCTTTCTTTTCAATGTGGGACTAGTGTTTTCCACTTCCCACTACCAACTCAAGGGTGTTCTTTGAGCATCAATTTCTCATTCATCCACCCTTCAATTTGTCCCATATTTCCAACAATCCCCACATGAATGAAAATTGTTTTAGTTTTTGACTCGTGATAGTGTTCAACAATTGAAACCGCATAGGATAGGTAGGTGTTACCCTTTGAACCTTCCCTTATGAAAGTGTATTTACTTTACTAGTTGTCCGTAGACATGATGTCCTTGAACGTCCCGCTTTTCATGTAAATGAACCATACACGCCAGGAATCATCTAAACGTTTGTTCGGTCTCATGATTATGTTCGTTTTGGCCATGAACATCAACCTGGTTCTGAGAGTTTCTAGAGAATTTAGCCCCAAAAATTCTCTTTTGAAGCGGCCCCACTTTTCTCACATAGGTGATTACTTAATTTTGAGTAATTCGTTTACTCCACTTAAGAATCATTAAAGCAAAATTGCTATCCTTTTTCCTTACAATATCACGATATTTTATAGGAATGGTTTTAGGGATAACCCCCAACAATTGACATTACTAAGTTTATATAATTAGGTTGTCCCTTTGAACCTAGATCTTGGGATCTCCAATCTAACTAGGTTGGGTTTCCTTTATATCAACTTATTCTTTCATGGGCTTCCCATTCCTCTTGTCGATTTTTCAATTGACTCTCTATTTAACCCTTTGGTTAGCGGATCCGCAATATTATCCTTTGACTTTACGTAGTCAATAGAGATAATTCCATTGAGAGTAGTTGTCTAATGGTATTATGTCTACGACGTATATGTCTAGACTTACCATTATACATGTTACTCGTGCTCTTCCAATCGCGATGTCGTCACAATGTATACGGATTGGTGGCACAGGTTTTTGCCATTTTGGAATATCCTCTAAGAAATGGCGTAGCCATTCCTCTTCACCACATTTATCCAAAGCTATAAATTCAGATTCCATTGTGGATCGGCTATAGTTTGTTTACGGGATTTCCAAGATACAGCACTGCTAATGTGAATACATATCCACTAGTAGATTTTGAGTCTTTTATATCGGATATCCGGTTCGCATCACTATATCCTTCTAGAACATGGGTATACGGTATAATGCGCCATGATTCCGAGTATACCGTAAGTACCTAAGTACTCTCACTATTGCTTTCCGGTGATCGCACTGGATTGCTCGTATATCTACTCAATCCGCTAACCGTATAGGCATATTCGGTCTAGTACAACTCATTAAGTACATTAGACTTCCAATAACTCTAGAGTACTCTACTTGAGAGATACTCTCTCCTCTATTCTTGAACAGGATGAAGATGTTGTCTAATGGTGTTCTAGCAATACTAGAATCATTCATGTTGAATTTTTCAAGAATCTTGTCCACATAGTGTGTCGGTTCAAAATAAGACCTTCGATGTTCTTGTGATTTTAATTCCTAAAATCACGTCGAAGTCCCATATCTTTCATGTCAAATCTTGAATTCAACATATTCTTGGTAGATTTGATCGTTTGTCATCACTACCAACCAAGGTATGTCATCTACATAAAGACATAAAATGACATAGCCATTTTCGTCTCTTTAATGTAGACACATTTATCACATTCATTGATCTTAAATCCATTGGTAATCATTGCATAATCAAACTTTTCATGCCACCGCTTTGGCGCTTGTTTTAGGCCATACAATGATTTCACCAATTTACAAACTTTCCTTTCTTGCCCTGGAACTATAAAACCCTCGGGTTGTTCCATGTAGATTTCTTCATCCAAATCACCATTTAAGAAAAGCTGTTTTTACATCCATTTGATGTACTTCTAGATTTCGCAATGCCGCAATTGCAAGTATCATCCGATGGAGTTTATTCTCGTCCTTTGGAGAATAAGTATCAAAGTAATCTAAGCCTTCTCGTTTGCATCCCTTTGATTACAAGTCGGCTTTATACTTATCAATGGAGCCATCGGTTTCATTTTCCTTTTTAAAGATCCATTTAGATCCTAAAGGTTTACAACCGGGAGGAAGATCCACTAGCTCCCAAGTATGATTCTCGCAAAATAGAATCAACTTCACTTTTATTGCTTCTTTCCATAGAGGTCCCTCGGAAGAATTCACGACTTCGCATAGTTTGATGGTTCATTTTCTAACAAATAAGTTAAAAAATCATTTCCAAATGATTTTTCCATTCTTGCTCTTTTGCTACCCGGGTTCAAGTTCATGATCGAATCATGACTTTTCCATTCATAGTTTCATTCGTTCGTTTAGACGAACTTGATCCAAACATTGGTTATTTGGAAATACATCTTCAAAGAATGATGCATTCCTAGATTCCATGATCGTATTCTTGTGTATATCTGGAATTTTCGATTCATGTACAAGAAATCGATATGCATTACTATTATGTGCATAGCCTATAAAGATACATCCACCGTTTTAGGACCTATCTTTATTTTCTTTGGTGTTGGAGCCACTTTTGCAAGACACCCCCACCTCGTAAGTATTTGTAGATGGTCTCCTACCTTTCCATAGCTCATAAGGGGTTTTGTCCTCTTTCTTTCGTACCTTATTTAAAGGTAATTGCTTGACAAAATGGCTTCACCACACATTGGAAAAAATATAACCATAATAATGTTCTCTTCTCTACTTTTTCGACATAAAGACACCACAAATGTCAATATTTGTACACGCGCTCACTTTGGTGCTAATATTTTTTTGGAATCACTTAAGCGCTAAATGGTAGAAAAAATAATCACTTTAGTGCCGACAACAAGAAATTCCGACAACCTCTCCGAAACTTAATAATCATTTCTAAAAAATATTGGCACTTGAGTGATCTAAAAAATGATCACTTTAGTGCCAAATCGAAGAAAAACGATCACTTTAGTGCTAACGGCAAGAAATTATGGCGACCTAACCGGAGTTGGCTCTTAAATAATCATTTTTCAAAATAATTGTCACTTAAGTGATCAAAAAAAATATTTACACCAAAATAAGCATCGTATATAAATATTGACATTTGATATGTTTTTTTACTTTGCTTTTTCCTTTGTGCATGCAAAATAATGATTTGACTAAAAAATTTAATAAAAATTATAAAGTTGCCCTTGAAAAAGCAAACGTTAAGCGGGATAATTACCAAAGAAATTCTAAACCTATTGCAATTGTGTCAATTCGGTTTTAAATTTTTTTTTCTTCCAATTGAGTCATAAACCTTTACGGTTGGCCTTAGACTTTTTTCTTCCAATCGAGTCCTTAACCTTTTTACAATTATGCCGATTTAGTTCGCTTTGCTATCCGGCGCTAACGTGAACATTTCTAATATTTCTTTCTCTTTCTTCTTTTTTCCATTCCTAATCTTACTGTGGCCGGCGAGGGCCTCCGAGGGGCGTGAAGCCCTCGCCAACCACGATAGGATTAGGACGAAAAAAAGAAGAAGAGAAAAATGGAAAAGTAAAATATTATTAAAAACTATATATATCTGTATAAAATAATTGTAAAATTTTTAGGACTCAATTGAAAAATAAAATTTTTAGGTCTTAATTGACAGAAAAATTTTCCATGATAAGCACGTGCAAATAAACTGAAAGCTCAATGGGATTTTTTTGTGTGATCTTAAAAATATTAGAGGTGAAAGTGCATCATCATTGAAATTCCTGGAGTTATGTACTTTTCACAATTTTTTACATGCACACCCGCCTCGTTGGAAAGATAACGTTAAGAGTTCATCCCAAAACGAAAGGATTCCCATAAAAATCACGTATCGTCATGCTCTTCTTTGAAAGGTCGTGATAAATGAACACAGAAGATCGTATAAATCAGAGACATCGGACGCATCTCGCGGGTCTCCGTCTAGTTTATGACGTCATCAAACGATTTAATATCGGCAGAATAAAAAGTTTTAAATCGGCACAACGACATCAAAAGTGTGTTTTGTGTTATTTCGTTTTGAACTTTTTAAAAATTTTTTTCTAATAGCGCCTGAAATTTTGATTTTAACTTACGTTAAATTTAAAATCACATCAAACTTTCTCCGTGATCATTCATAGTTACAATGACCTTTTTATGGAAAAAATACCAAAAAAATTTCCAAACCATTTAATTGTATCAATTTATTATAAACATTTTCACGTATTGTCAATTTAGATCGAAAATTATTGGCGTGGACACCAATCTTCTTACGAGACATGATTTACGCTAACATTGACATTTTTTTTAATAAGATCTTTAATTTTTTACAATTCCTTTTCTTTTTTTCTTTCCTTTTTCGTATTGTCGGTGGCCGACCTCGCTGGGTGATCGTTGCCCTCCCTCGCCACAAGAGAGGGCGAACGTCGGCGAGGGCCCCCTTGCTAGCCACTAGTAGCAAGAGAAGGGAATAAAAAAGATTATTAAAATATTATTTAAAAAAAATCCCAGTGATTTAATTGATTAAAATGTAAAAATATTTTTATGGTTAAATTGGTACAATATAGAAATTTAGGATGAAATAGGAACAAATACAATATTACTTTTTTGGTACTTTTCCCGACGTTTTTTGCATGGCAAAGCTCGAAATGATTTATTCAACTTCGAGGATTGGTGTGATTGACCGAGCGTCAAGAGATTTCGAACTCGGGAAAGTCGGAGGTCGCATGTTTAGAGATCAACAATCGCGCGCAAAATCCCTTCCCGCCGGCCAAGGGCCGGGGTCGCTCGCACGAGTCGAAAGACCGGACTTGGCCGGTCCATCGAGTACTTGGACCATTTTCGAGGGGGGTCTCCGGATAATTGGGCTACCAGGTCCGGCATCTTCGGATTGCGAGGAAAAAAATAAGGGATAATGACATAAATATTCTCGAACTTTGACCTAATGTGCATTATAGTCCCCGAACTTTAAATTTGTTCAATACTTTCCTTGAACTTTAACCTAATGTTCAATATGATCCATTGAACTTTTAGTTTATTCGATGTGGTCCTTAAACTTTTCTATACGTTCATTATACCCTTGAACTATATGAAAATATTCAATGTATTCTTCCATTAATTTAAGATCGGGGACAATAATAAATATTTTCATATAGTTCGCGACTAAATTCAATATTTACTAAAAATTCGGGGGATACATTGAACAGTCAAAAGTTTAGGGATCAAATCGCATATTGGGTTAAAGTTCAGCGACTACATCAACAAATTAAAAGTTCGAGACCACATTACATATTTGATTAAAGTTTGAGGATCATTTGTGCCATTTTTTCAAAAAATAAATATACACGATTCGTGGGAGCAAATCTTTGGTGGAAAAGCCTTTGGAAACGAGCCGAACATGTCCGACCCCAAATTTACGAGAGAGACTAAGGAGGCGATCTTACCTTAAAAAAGGGCGTCGTATCTCTCTCTCTCTCTCTCTCTCTCCTCATCCGATGCGATGGCAAAAGGAGTTCTCGCGAACTCGCGGATCCACTTAGAAATCCTTATCCGTTGGAGTTGGAGTTGGACTGTGCTTTCCATTGCTCACCCGACACGTGTCGCTCGCCCACACAACACGTAGGCTCCAACTCCCAACCCCCCACCCCAAAACTCACCTTTTAAAAAGGAAATAAAATATTTAAAAAAAAAGGAAAAAAAAAGATTTTGAAAAAGGGGAAAAAATAAAAAAAATTATTTTATTTTACCTGAATTTATTTATTTTTTTTGTAAAATTGAGATTTATGCCCTTTTCCCGTGAAGAAGAAATCCAAAAGGAAAAGTGGAATAATAATTGCAGAGAGAGAGAGAAACTTCTGGAAAGGAGAGCGGAAGAAGAAGCTACACACGCACGCCCCCCCCCGCAAAAAAAAACTCTCGCACCTTCCTCTCCTCTCTCTCTCTCTTTCCCATTTTGTCCCCACCTCCTTTGCGGGCCCCACCCCCTTTTTGTTGCCCCCTTTTCCTAGAAATCCTTTTTTCTTATTTTTCTAATTATCCCGCCCTTTCTTTTCCTTTCCTTCTCGAACCCTCTCTCTCTCTCCATCATCATTTTCTAACCCCCCACTTCCGCACGAAACTTCTAGAAACAACAAAAGAAAACCTAACTCCCTCCCTCCTCTCCTCTCCTCTCCTCTCCGTGTGCGTGTTCGTTCCGGCGAGATTTTCTCCGATCGGCGCCGTGGTGTGGGGTGCTCGATTGATGGTGGTTTCCCCTGCCATCAACTTCCTCCGACCGTGATTTTCCCTGCCTGTTCCGTTGGTGAGAAAATTTTATCGGACCGCCAAGGCTTCCCCGGTACACCTCTTCTTCTTCTTCTTCTTCTTCTTCTTCTTCTTTTGGGTTATTACGACCTTCTTTTTGTTATCCTTTGGTGCATCGTTTCTCATTGCCTGCTTAGCTGGGAATCGGAAACCGGGAAAATTCTCATCCGACGAAACGCCAGTAGATGGAGAAAATGGTTTCTTTCTCCCTTTCCTTTTTTTTTTTTTTTTTCGGTTTTTTTTCTTTTTCCGTAATTAAATTGGTGAGAGGAAGCTTCGGCTCTGCAATGGAGGAAGCTTCGCGTGTGTTGGTTTTATGGTTCAGCGTACGATACAGGACCGTCTGCGAGCTGACTCGATTGGAGCCTTGTCTGGTTCGGTGTCTCTCCAGGTGTGTGTCTAGGCTTCGGATCTGGGAGACGCGGCGCCCCGTGGGGACTGATGCCGGGGGAGCAGACCGGGGATTCGCCGGCAGCCGGCGACTCGCAGAGGTCTCTTCCGACGCCCTTCCTCACCAAGACGTACCAGCTCGTGGACGATCCGGGGGAGGACGACTTGATCTCCTGGAACGAGGACGGGACGACGTTCATCGTGTGGCGCCCAGCGGAATTCGCCAGGGATTTGCTCCCCAAGTATTTCAAGCACAACAATTTCTCCAGCTTCGTTCGTCAGCTCAACACCTACGTAAGTCCGCGATTGCGATTCCCGGGATGCGATTTTCCCATTTCCCTGGTTTTCGATTCGATTTCGGCCAAGTCTTCTTCGTGCTGATGATCACAATCGATTGGCTTCTAGGGCTTCAGAAAGGTGGTGCCGGATCGGTGGGAGTTCGCCAATGATTGCTTCCGGAAAGGCGAGAAGGCCCTCCTCCGCGACATACAACGAAGGAAGATCTCCCCGGCGGCTGCGGCTGCCGGAGCCGCTGCTGTGACGGTCGCCGCCGTGCCGGTGGTGGGTCTGCCCGTGTCTCCGGCGAACTCCGGCGACGAGCAAGTGATCTCGTCGAGCTCTCCGCCGGTGGCCCTCGCGACCCCCGCAGTCGCCGCCGCCTCGCCGTCCGTGGTGCACCGCTCCCCGAGCTGCACAACCGCACCAGAGCTCCTGGAGGAGAACGAGAGGCTGAAGAAGGAGAACATGCAGATGAGCCAGGAGCTGTCTCAGCTGAGAGGGTTGTGCAACAACATACTGTCGCTGATGGCGAACTATGTCTCCCGCCACTCCGACTCCTCCTCCGCCACCGTCCCGGAGGGGCAGGCTCTGGAGCTTATGCCGGCGAGGCGGGCGGAGGACGGCGCAGGTCCGGCGACGGCGGTGGAGGAGGACGACGAGGAGGAGGCCGCGACGGTTGTTGCTCCGCGATTGTTCGGGGTCTCGATCGGGGGGAAACGGCAGAGAGTCGAAGAGAACAACAACGGCAGCGGCGGAGAAGAAGAGAAGGGAGAGGGGGATCAGGTGGCGCAAGTGCCACCCGATGAGCGTGAGCCTGGGGCGGAGGTGAAATCAGAGCCGTTGGATGGGAGCAAAGATCGTCATGGAGAAGGCCCGCCGTGGCTCGAACTCGGGCAATGACAGATTCTCTCTACGTGATGTCCGTCGGACCAAGTGTGATGGACCGTGACCGTTTGGAGAGCGAGTCACGTCCGGGACACGTGGAGTTGTGTGCGTGGCCGCGCGTCGCCCGCCGAGAGTGGGGCTCCGGTGGAACTCGGAAGGGAGCCGTTTGTGCACGAGAGCGAAACTCGAAACTGAAACTCAGCGAAAATGCAAAAAAAGTCAAAATCATATCCGCGTGCGAGAGAATGTTAAGGCAATAGAGAAAAAGCTGATGGGAGCGGTGTGCACACGTGCGTGCGAGCGATTTTGTCCCTAATTAGAATTGGGGTGTAATATTAACGCTTTTCGGGGAAAAAAGGGTGGATGCAGCTTTTTAGTGAAGGGATTTTTTTTTTTTTGGGTGTATATATTGATATTGATCCTTGTTGACTTGATTCGCTTCAGAAGTTAAGCCGTACGCATCTGACTTGCAAAAAATATTCTGAATTGTAAGATGGGGTTATCATTAGTAGCACGACGTAATCTACCGATTGAATAAGAATGTTAGGTTGTGTTTGCTCGTTTGAATTTTTTATCCGGATGAGATTAGGTATGATAAGATTTGAAATTCAGAATGTTTGCTAATTGTTTGATGAGTTGTTATAATAAAGTCGGATATTTAGTATCATATCATACCCATTAACAGGTATTGATGGTCTATAAATATAGATGAGCCCAAAAGATGATCATGAGAATTTTTCATGATTACTGCTATGGAAATCACAAATGCTTAAATAAAGATAACCTCCATTGATCAATTCATAATTATTATATGATTTGCGTCTTCAAGGGAAAAGTGGCTCGTTGCAACATTCCAAAGTGTATAGTTTCAACTATGACCACAAATTACAAAGTGTGCAGTTTCAACTATGACCACAAATGTTGATGGGCTACATCAACATCAACGAGGTAGATCAGCGCCAATGTCAAATCTAATGAAAGAAAGAAAACATGATTATTCACTTTCACGATTCTAGAAAGAGAGAGTGTTTTCACTCTTTCGCTACTTTTGTAAAACTTTAATGTGAGCAATAGTGCTACGGAAAAGAAAGAGTATTGACTCTTTTTGCTGCTTTTCGTGGGCTTTTGACGTGAACTAGAGCGGTATGAAATAGTTGTGAATCTCCAACGTGAATTAGAGATACAAATGAGAATGAGACAAATTGAATTAGAATGATGTACTTTAAGTTTGAATTTTTCAAAATTTTAAATAATAACTAAATGATATATATACTAAATATGTGTATAATATATATATATATATATATATATGTATATATGAATGTATTAAATATATATTTATATTATAGAGTACGCATTATATAATAGAAAGAAATTTAAATGTATAATTAAAGGAATAAATAAAAAATGAAAATTGTCTATTGTTTTTTTTTTGTTATTATGAATCCATTTTATGTATTAGGATTTAAATATATATTATATTTAATTATTATCTCATCTTTCTTAATTTAAGAAGTTTTTTTTAAAGAAAAATTGCTTTTATACCATAAATATAAGAATTCCTATCTATCTTTATCTTACCTTACTCTGGGATATTATTATCCAGTTATATTCCTTATATCGGTTTTATCCTATTTTGGGTAGGATCTAAGATAGGATATGACATGTTCTGCTATCTTGATTCTATCTTAACTCGAACATGCCTGAGATTGGTTCTTGGCCTGCGTTCTTTTACTCATAGTGTGTTTTTTTTTTTATCTTGAATGATGTACATTAATGCCTTTATTTTTTATTTGTAATATCTTATGAAGAAAAACAGTGTGTAAGCTCTTAGATCGCCATTCACGTTTCCTGGGCCTTTAGGGCACGAATGATAATCATTTCGTTTATCTATTTTTTTTTTCCCGAAATATATTCGGAACAGTAAATGAAAAGTGAAAATTTTCTAGTTTTCAATTTTTGAAATTGAAACATAAATAAGATTTCGTCTCGTCTAAGTAGCACCGATACTTACACACAGGCGCACGTGACACGACACGATACTCCAACGTGTCATTTCTCAAAAAATAAAGAATTTCGATACGTGATGGCACATTGTATATTAAATATATATTTTTATGTGTACATGATTATATAATAATATTATCGAGTTTTTTTTCTTCTTCTAATGTTAGGGACTCACAATTATTTTTTTTTTGCCGACTAGTTATATTACTTTTGGGGTTCTTTGGATATATGACTTAAGTATATATATTCTATAAATCTACATCTTGACTTCTAATTTATTGAAAATGCTCAAAATTGACCCAATGCTTGTCGAAATGGCATGTCGAGATCTTCGGACACGTATATTTGGATTGCTAATCACTTGTGGATTTCCCGTTGAAGATTGTTGGAGAGTATCGAGAGAGTATTAGAGTATCGAAAAGTGTTAGACATGACACAAAAGCCTTCAGAGAGTGTTGGTCTCTATGGTGGTCTCCCTTTGTCTAACTTCCCCATACGTCGGCAATCGTAGAAGTTTTATACCTTTATCAAATGAATTTCCGTTTCGAGAACTGAAATTTTGTGTTGTTATTAAACGCGTTTATCTCCTCAAAAACTCATCCAAGGAATATAAATAGAAAATATATTTATCGCAAGAAATAGAGCCCGGTAAGAGAATAGTTGACATTCGTGCCCATTTCTCGGGAGCTATCTCTAACTAGAAATAAATTTTTTCTATTTCTATTTTCTGGACGAGTTTCTAAGCAGACACGCACTTTTGATAAGGACAAAAACTTTAGTTCCCGTAATAAAAGTTAGCATAACATTTCTATGGTTGAGTGGCCGGTAAACAGCGGTAGGGGGATAGGAAATCGGATCGATCGATTTTTGCTAGCGGATTTTAGCAAACGATGGTAGGAACATGAAAGAGAGGGAGACGCACGTTGTTGACACTGGATTTTTTATCATTTTATTTTATAAAATTAATTAAAAATGCCAAAAAAATTCATAAAATTATAAAATCAACTTTGGAAGCCTTGGCCCAACCTTAAGAACCAATTTTGAACAAAAAATATTTTTTGAAATTTTTCGTTTTTATTTTATCATAAAAATAGCCGAAAATCAAGAAAGAATAGTATTTCGTGGTCACAAAAAATATGCAAAATAGTCAATATTTTTATTTTAATTCCTTTTTCATAATTGAAATTTAAAATTTTGAAAATTCAGTTCGGGGTCACATGATCCTTCATAAACATAACCCCGAATTGAGCCTAAAAATTATGAGTTGAGTCCTTTTAATTTTAATTTTAATTTTAATTTTTTTTTACATTTTTTTGAGTCATAACATTTGTTTGTAATAGCTCATATTTCATTTTTGTCCAAATATTCACGGAATTGCTCAATTTTGATCAAAAGGGCCTAATTGCACTTTTTTTTTTCAATTTAGTCCCCGATTTCGCTCAAAGTGCAATTAATCACGTTTTTAGGGACGCCCATGAAAATATAAGACTACTATCCTATAGTATTCATCATTTTGAATCCATTGGCGGGGGTAATTTAGTTTGATTTTTCCGTTCAAGCTTTGTTTTTTTACAAACATCATTTCGGGTCAAATTAGAAAATTCAGATTTTTGCACTAAATCAAACTTTTTGATCCCGATAACACTTCTCTTGGATTGAAAATATGTTGTAGAATCCAATTCATGCTTCAATTTTATGAAAAAAAAAGGGACATATTTAAGCCTAATTGGGCGTAATTCGGGAAACCGGGTTAGTCGGGTTGGGCGGATCTGACCCAACGACCCGGTTACTGTTCATAATCTTCAACCCCTGGCCTCTTACGTGCATACCTAACCCTCGAGCACAAATCCTTCAAATCAACCACCATTTTGGACATAATCAACGAAGCTAAGGCATGTTCTTTGTAGCCAACATGTTTCTGGTCCTAATGAGACCCCTCTTGAAGCTTCGCGTCGCCGGAGCCAGGACGACCAGCCCCATTTCCATCACGGATGGACAAGCTCGCCCGAAGTAGAAAACCAGAGCATTTCCTTTCATTTGTCCAAAAGCAAGCAAGTGGCTAATCTGCCCAGTCTTCCTCCCCAGACGCTGCTGCTTGATCCCTCCAACCTCCTAATGATTTTTTGTCATGAAAAGGAGGAGAAAAGACACACACAAAAAAAGAAGAAGCAAAAAGCAAAAAAAACGTAGCAAGTGTGAGGGAGTATTAGAGCTGGCATTGCTCGTACAAAGGAGGAGGAGTGTGCGTACAGTGATGAGACGACATTTATAAGAGGAGAGGGTGGTCACAGAAGTCGAGGTTCAGAGGGATTTTCGAAAAAAAAAAACACTCCATGGCCGGACTTGGCTGACTAACAGAGAGTGTTTGAGAGTGAATACCCAGCGAACCGAGGGGCCTTGAGCGACAACCACCCCCACCAAAGCTTCACCTACACCCCAGTTACGCACTGAGCCATCGCTGACCTCCTATCATCGCCGAAGGCACCCAAAAAGGTACCCTGAATACCCCTTCGCGATCAGCCCACTGCTGGTTTTTATGCTTTTGCCCGATTTGGTCCCGTTCGACTTTCTGGTCGGACGGGGCCAAACCAACTACTCCTATGCATGCCTATATGCTTATTACATGTCCCTTAAATGATTAAATACTTTGTTTTTTCTCATAATGTCCCGTATTAGTGTTTTTTGTGTTGCATGTCACATGTTCGATGAAATGTCCGTCATTGTTCAAATACCCTAATTTGAGCTCCTTTTTCAGTGTCTTCCTGTGCTTTTTTTTTTTGTTGATATTGGGTTTGTTGCGTTCTATGTGTGCATTTCTTCGTATTGATATTTAGTTTTGCTACTTGTGATGTGTGGATGTTGAGATATGAGCTTGAGAACATGGCTTGTTGACTAGCCACTTGCCCTGTTTTAAACTAAAAACAGTCAGAATCACTTACTTTGGGGTCATTTTTCTCTCTTGTCTTACGTGATTTTTGGGTCATTCTTGTCCTAATCTTTTCCTCTTGTGTACCTCTTCATGCTGATATATCACTGACCCTCTGGTTGTGGTCGAGATGTAAGATATGTCTCTCAAAAATCGCCTCTATGAACTGTGCTTTTCCAGATCTGAAAAATTTGTTAGTTTTAGTCAGTGCAAACCCCCGAGTTTCGAGGTGATTTTCTCTCTGGTATTATGTGCTTTAAGGTTGATTATTATTTCATGTTGTTCCTGGTTGGTAGCTCTTCGTATTGGAATATTGTTTGTCCGTTGATTGTAATCGAGGAGTGAGTTATGGTCCTCTAAAATTGCTACCATGAACTGATTCTAGATTTTGAAAAAATTTCTGAAGTTGGAACAGCAAACCCGCCACTTTGTGGTCGCATTTCTTAATGATCTCTCGAGCTTTTAAGATTGTTCTTTGATTGATTATGCTTTTTGTGTGTAGCACTTCACGTTGATACATTGGGTTTGGTTTGATTATCTCTATGGATTAAGTTATGATCTTTCAAAAACACCTCAGTGAACTGTAAAGTGAGGCTTGAAATTTATTGAAGTCTGGAAGTTAGTTTGCATGTTTGCGGCCTTGGTATAGTGTGCTTGAGTGGAATTTTCATGAGCCGCCAAGTGCGTCAGAAACCTTGTTTAACCCAGTTTCATTTGGTATTAATATCTTATGTTGATTGTTTATGTGTACCGAAATATTTGCCTTCAAAATCACCTCCGTGAACTACAAAGTGAGGGGCTGGATTTTTTGCGAGGCGTTGGGCTTGCGATAAGCCATATCGATGCTCGATGCCATTACGACACACTCAGTTGGTCATTTCCCGAGCCGTCAGTTATTTTGGAAATTAGATCATACCTATTTTCATTTGGGTATAATCAGTGTCCCTTGATTTGATTTAAGTACTAAGATAATTGTCTCTAAAAATGCCCCGATGAGCTGCAAGGCTAGGGGCTATTTATTTTTCTGGGTGTTGGCCATCAAGTGGGCATGTTCGTAATGTCATTACGAAGCGCACAATCGTGTTTTTCTCAAAGTGTTAATCATTTTGAAACCCCTTTCTTGGTAGTTTCTCGTGATATGATCACTTTTCATTAATTATTTTCAAAGGCCGAGATATTTGCCTCGACAAAGTGCTCTGTTGATTGAGCGATATTCCAAAAAAAAAAAGTCAAAAAAATGTTTTCTTTTCTTAAAATGGTGTCGTTTGGGCCAACTCGGAACCCTTACGGTTTGGGTCAAGCACCCTCGAGGCGCGGGTTAGGTCAGCTCAATCTTTATAATATTTGAAGAAATAAAAAATGATAAAAAAAATTAAAAAAAATTCAGAAAAATTAGAAAAATCATTAAAAAAATATGAAAATTCCAAAAATCAATTTTTTTAAAATAGGAAATGACCACAATCAATTGGCCAAACCTATTTTGGGTGTTCTCAACCCTCGATCCTTCCAAATTGACGATTTTTTCCTTTTTGGCGAATTGTCCCCGATCTTTCCCAAGTCAACCCTAATCCTTAATTAATACTATTTCTTGAAGCCTTTAGGGCTATACTAAAGATGCCATGACTTATCTTGATGAATCTTTGGATCCTTGATTGTGCACCTAATTTATTGATTGTATTTGATAGGATTAGTCTTCCCGATTTGCATGATACCTAGATTCGGACTTACCTCACTTGAAAATTGCCCGTATGAAATCATAGTTAGGATAATCACTCGACGTTAGGCATCGAAAGGTCGAACCCGTTCGACGATTAGTCGATGTAATTCCTCTCCAAAAATACTTCCGTCGCGATTTGGTATGGGCCTAGGAGGGCCGGCACCAAGAAAGTCCGCCATTTCCAAAGTGGGTTTCTTGACAATCTATTAGCCCGACGTATCTCCGCTTCCTCTCCAGGGTCGAGTCGCGATATGAGAAGAATTCTTATTTATATTTATGTTCCAGAAATATAAAAGTATAAAATTTTTACTTCTTATTCCTATTCCAAATCTATTTCGGGCTACAAAAATTTGATCTAAAAATACGAAAATAAAATTACGTTACCAAACAACTTTCTGTTCCAAGCATGTCCCCCGAAACAGAAAAATAGGAAATAAGGTAATAGAGCTGTTGTCATATTCGTGCCCTTGCGAAAATCTTCCTCTTGTGCAATATTAACTCTTATCATCCGAAGGGTACATGTGTTGTCGAGGAAAAACCGAGTTTCACGTTCTTTTCAAAATCTCAAGAACCCATCCTGTGCTACCCCACCGCGAGAGGGATTCGCCCGGGGCGCCTCGTGGTTGCCTGCCCGATTTTGAATGAGGAAATTTGCGGCGGCATCTTTTTTCATGAAATTGATGAATGTATATGCACGTTTTATCCTGTTCTTAAGCAATGAACTAATGTTCAAAATATGACATCAACCGTTTGCGACATGAAAATACCGACAGATTATTTTATCGGCTTTTCCAAATTTAGTAGTAGCATAGAAATGATATATTCCTTATGGATCAAAGAGTACCATCAGAAGTCCATGTTTAGCACCAAAGCAAATCGGTGATGGATCCCTCAAGGCACGTCGTAGCCCTCGTCGGGAAGAGGGTACACGACCCAGTTCGCACGCAAGTAAACGGCAAACAAGTGGCCAAGACAATTGAGCGGGCTAAAGTTGGAGTACCATTGCCGAGGCGGGAGGGTGGCAGTGGTTGCCCAGCAATTTTCCCGGCCAACCCGTTTTCTAGTGAGGGAAGGAAAAAGAAAAACTATGTCGTCGGGTTGGGCCCCCCACGATTTGTGAAGGTCGAGAGTTTCGGTTAATCCCAATTTAAGCCTGTGGCATACAACCTGTCTTTGAACCGAATTTGACCGTGGGTTCGGGCAACGAAAGAGGAAAAGGAGACGGCGGGAGTTGCAGCTAGACTTAAGCGTCAGAGTCTCGAGCTTGGTGGGAGCTGAGGTTTGAACTATTTCTGGCTGGCCCGCCAGAACTGTGAATTGCCGAGTCGAATTGAGCCCGGCTCTTTTCTCTAGGCAAAAAAACTATAAATTGTTAAGATTCGGCACACAATCAAGTCGAAGTAAAACGTAAAGCGATAAAGAGAAATCAAGACACGAGATTTTATCCTGGTTCATTCTTAAACTAGGGTTAAGTTCATAGGATTCCCTATAATTACCACATTGCACCTCTCGTTACATTTATCAATTATAAGCGAAAAAGAGTATATATAGTAGCAAGCTATTCATAAGCCCAAACTCAAACTACTAATGAAAAATTATGGGTTTAAATCGTAAAAAACCTTTGGCGCGTTGCCCCCTTGAGACCCTCGCCGGGCGACTCACCCGCACCCACTCCCGCTCAACATGGAGTGGGACCCACGTGTTTTCCTATCGCAAAGGAGTATAAACCACGGCCCAACACAAATAATTCCCCAACCTTAACCAAATATGCAACTTGACTATCAAACTTTTAATTTATTCAATGTTATCCTTAAAATTAAACTCAATATGCAATGTTGGTTCATAAACTTTGTTCAACGTGATCCCTGAATTATCGGTGCTTGTTCAATTTAGTCCTCAAGTATATGAAAACATTTAATAGTATTCTTGAACTTGAATTAATGGAAATATAACATTGGATATTCTTATATAGTCTAAAACTAGATTGAATATATACTAAAAGTTCATGTAGCACAATAAATAAATAAAAATTATAGGCACCACATTATAAATTGGGATAAAGTTCTACTGAATAAATGAAAAGATCATAGATCACATTGTACACGTTTGGCCAAAGTCAAGAGGTTATCTATGTAAATATCCTTTCTCTCAAATAAGAGGAGAGAGAGAACTAGATACACGTACATTCACGTAGAAGTTAACGTTCTTTTGTCGGGATTATTCTATTAAACATGGTCTGTCGATGTCGGGAAGATCAATAAAAGTTGCTTGTGTTGTTTTTCGACAACGATGCGTGAGAAATCTTTTCCTTCGTATTCAAACAATGGCAAGTTCATTGCACGAGTCTAATCCCGCCCGCATTCGCTAGTTAAAAGGAAATCTCACTATCCCCTTCTCCACGAAAGGTGCAGAAGCAGTTAATGTCCCGTAGAAAACGTAAACATCGCATGGGGGAGCGCTCCCTCGAAGCTGATCGGTAACTTTGACACGTCCGATTGATTGAATAGATTCGATCGACCGGGTCCGTTCCGCCAGAACAAGTCGACGAGGCGTCCAAGCACTAGGAGTAAGCGGTTCTAGAGTCGGTCTATACTCCACCGAAATCTATTCTATCTGTCGAAACTGGTTCTTTAACTTTTGAAATTTGAAACTTACCTTGAAACTTAAAACCTATCCTATCATGAGTTTTAAGATCTACCCAGATTTTATCCGTATTCGTAATTGGACGATTACAGTGATTCATTACCTATAGTGACTATTATTTATTGCTACAATCTAATGAACACGACTTATATTTAGACACACAAATAGGAAACATTAATAAGTAAAAATATCAGTCATGGATATTATCGAAAATAGAAGCTTAGACTAGTGGTTCTGTTTCGCCGAAAATATCCGTGACAAAAGATCTTTCGCCAAAAAGTATAGAGCCTTCGGATTTATTATTTAAACGAGTTCTTTTGACGATTCCAGATAGAAAGTAAAGTAAATGACAAAAAATGAACAAGACATAAATGTAAAGTGTGATAAAGGGTAAAGACGAATAAGATAATTTACAGAGTAAAAGACAAATGTTTTTTATTGATGATTGATTGGTCCCTTACAAAAAGTCGTCTTCAATTATATATAGCCTAATACAAAGTACTTGCGATTACGGCCGAGTAACTTATCCCATAAATATCTGGACAGGCTACGGTAATTGCTCTCTTCATCCTTTAAACGGTTTAATGTACTAACTTATCCGCTTCGTGTGACTATCGTTGTGACGTATCGATTTTATAGTGTCATCGACATTTTACTTGACTGAGCGTTGGTTTGCCGTACTTTCGGCTACCGCATTTCGTTTCTTTACGGGCCTTCATAAGTCATGACATCCCCGTGTCGATAGGTTCCAAATTACACACTCGCCATCGGCGCCTTGGAACGCTGCAAGATCGCGCGAATGCATAGAATAAGAAAAACACAAAAATTTATTCTAGGTTTAGGTTTCACCTACCCGTTGGAGCCAGTTCACCAACTTTTGAAACCTGAAATATATCATGCAGATCTTAAAATCAAGAACCGGACCGATTTTCATCGGTTCGATTCTACCCAGAATCATGCTAACCCCCACCCAGCACAAGGGGTACTCCCAACGTGTGCGTCGGTTCGGCTCCACCTCGGAGTCATGCTAACCCCCACCCAGCACAAGGGGTATTCCCAACGTGTGCTTCATCGCCATTAATCTTTGACCAACACGAATCGATATGAAATTAGGTCTCTGTCATAACATTAGTCGGATAGCCTGGCATGCTGCCGACTCATCGCTTTCATGGCAATTCACCATCTCCGTCCGTCCACATTAGCTGCGCCGCTTTTGACTTGACCCGAACTCCACACCAGGCACCATTCCATTCTCATCTGAAGCCCACCAAACTCTCGTTCTCTCGCTCTCTGGCAATTAGCATTTGCGCCTAATAAGACGAAAACTTAAGGTATCTCTTAAGCTTTACTTGAAATCTATCGTGCACGTAAGTCTACTTTTCTTTTTTCTAAACTCCGAAATGCCTGCGATTTTCGTAACATACCGGTATTGGCAATGTAATTTCACATGTAATATTAAGTCTCCGTAATATTTTAGACAGCTTAAAAGTTAGAAATCGAAAGTTTAAGTTAGTAGCAGGTAAAGTCAAGCGATGCAGGTATTTCAATTCTCTTATGCGCAAGTCAGATAAAATGCACAGAATTTGAAGAACGGGGTGAACACGCATGAGCATGCCAAATAAAGTGGGGGAGATCCCGACTCGATATCATGTCAAAATGTCCAATAAAACTATTTGAACTGATATGTAAATGGAGACTATATTTTTATAAAGATTATTGGTAGCTCATAATCAAGCCACGTGAGATAATTGACAAATTCCATTGGGAAAAAGTACATTTTTAGTGTCAAAAGTTGTGCACGGAGATCACTTTAGTGCCAAAAGCTTCAATCGAATCATTTTAATACCAAGTCGGAGACAAAATAATCACTTTGGTGCCTACGTCGAGAATTTCTAGCCAAAATTGCCGCACGTCACTAATAAATATTTTTTTAATGAAAAATGACATTTAAAAATTAAATAAATCCACGTGGGCTGCCACGTGGACTTATGCAATTTAAAATAAATTAAAATAAAACAAATTAAAATTTAAAATTTGGCTAAAAATTAAATTCATTTAAAATACAACTTTATTTAAAATAAAATTAAAAATAAGCTAAAAATTTTAAAAAAACCTTAAACTTAAAAAAAAAATTTCTGGTGGAGAGCCAAGTGCGAGGGCTTAGGCCATCGTCTGCCGCCCCACCATCGCCGGCAATGGCCGGCGGCGGTGGGGTATGGCCCGCAGAGGTCGCAAATGGGTGCATGATAACGTTTCGAAATAGAATTTCTATTTCAAACCTATTTCGAAATAAGTTTGGAACAAAAACTCGTTTAGTAACGCATTCTATTTTTCTATTTTTGAAACAAAAAGTTATTCCATAAATAGATTTGAAGGAGAAATGAGAAACAATAATTTTCTACTTTTCCGAGAAACAGAAATAGAAATCTCACTTTTTCTCAAATACCCACCGTCGACGGCCAATCACCCCCCCTTTTGTCTTCGGCCGCCGTCGTCCCCCCTTTTGTCTTCGCTTGTCCCCACCCCCGGCCGTTGGTCACCGGCCGCCGCCGCGTCGGCCACCTCCCCCTTTTTCGTCGCTCGTCCCCACCGCCCCCGTCACCGGTCGATGCATTTTCTAAAAGTAGAAATTTTCAACGGTTGTCAAATAAATTTCTATTCTAGGAGTAGACATTTTATGTCGTTATAAACGCATTTTTTTGCTAAAAACTATCTAGAAACAAAAATTGAAAAATTTATTTTTGGAGCAAGTGGTTATTATTCACCCCGCAATCCCCGGCCAAGGGCCGGCGATCCCCACCGACCGCAAGCGAGGGATCAGGCCCTCGCCCAAGTTCGGCCGAGGGCCGCCATCAGGCGGAGGTCGGCAACCCTTGCTCGGATATGGGCGGGAGGGCCTCGCAGGCCCTCGCTCGCGGCCGGCGGGGGTCGTCGGCCCCGGGTCGGGGCTCGCCGACCCTCGCCGGCCATTGCCGAAGACGTGGGGCGGTGGCGGCGAGGGCTGTGCAAGCCCTCGCAAACTCCAAAGGTTCGCTTTTTTTTTTTCTAAGTTTTTACTTTTTTAAAAAAATTTAACCTAATTTTTCAAATTATTTTGAAAAACAATTTGTATTTTTTTAATTTTAAGCTAATTAAGTTTTTATTTTTATTTTAAATATATTTTTTAAAATTTTACCTTTTTTAATTGCTGACTAGACCTCGCCTATGTCACGTCAACTTCAAATAATAATAAAATAATGTCACGTCGATTTTTAGCGGAGCAAATTGGACTTAGCACTAAAACAATCGTTTTTAAAAAAAATTGACACTAAAATAATTCAATTGAAACTTTTGGCACTAAAGTGATCTCCGTACATAATTTTTTTATGGCAATCCATCATAAGTTGTGTATGGAGATCACTTTAGTGCCTCCGATGAGAATTTCCAACTAAAATTGTCACATGTCACTAATAAATATTTTTTTTAATGAAAAATGACATTTAATAAATAAATAAATCCACGTGGACTTATGCACTTTAAAATAAATTAAAATAAAAAAAATTCAAATTTAAAAACGGCTAAACATTAAATTCATTTAAAATACAAACTTTATTTTAAATAAAATTTAAAATAAGCTAAAAATTTTTTAAAAAAACTTAAACTTAAAAAGAAAAATTCTGGTGGAGAGCCAAGCTGCGAGGGCTTTGGCCTTCGCCGCCGCCGCCCCCACCATCACCGGCAATGGCCGGCGGTGGTGGGGCATGGCCCGTGGGGGTAGCCAAGTGGGGTGCATGATAACGTTTCGAAATAGAATTTTTATTCCAAACCTATTTCTGAAATAGGTTTGGAATAGAAACTCATTTGGTAACACAATTTTATTTTTTATTTTTTGAAACAAAAAGTTGTTCCGTAAATAGATTTGAAGGAGAAATGAGAAATAATAATTTTCTATATCTCTAAAAAACAGAAATAGAAATTTCACTTTTTCTTAAATATTCGCCGTCGTCGACCACCACATGTCGCCCGCCGCCGGCCTCCGTGTAGCCGCCACCAATTGTGCCATCGGTCGCCGTTGTAGGTCGCCGGTCGCCATCCCCCTGCCACCCGCCATCTCGGTTGCCCGTTGCCTCCCACCATCTCCGGTTGCCCGCCGCTCGTGGTCGCCCGCCGCCACCGTCGTTCGCCGCCGCTCGTCCCCCCGCCGCCTCCCCACCGTTGGCCGATCGACGCATTTTCTAGAAGTAGAAATTTTCAATAGTTGGCAAATAAATTTCTATTCTAGGAGTAGAAATTTTATGTCGTTATCAAACGCATTTTTTTGCTCGAAACTCATCCAGAAACGAGAAATAGAAAAATTTATTTCGAAACATAATGGTTATCATTCACCCCCAAGCCTCGACCAAGGGCCGGCGACCCTTGTGGACCGCAAGCTAGGGGATCGCAGCCCTCGCCCCGTGTTTGGCCGAGGGCCGCTACTAGCGAGGGTCAACGACCCTCGCTTGCAGTGGCGGGGTCGGCGATCCCTAGCCGAGGCCCGCCGACCCCCTCTAGCCACCGCGGCTGGGCGTGGGGCGGCGGCGGCGAGGGTTGTGCAAGCCCTCGCCCCCTCCAAAACGTTCACTTTTTTTTTTATAAAAATTTTAACCTAATTTTTAATATTTTGAAATTACAGTTTGTATTTTTTATTTTTGTAAGCTAATTAAGTTTTTATTTTTATTTTTATTTTTTGTATTTTTTAATTTTTACCTTTTTTAATTCTTGATTGGACTTCGCCTATGGCACTCAACTTCAAATAATAATAAAATAATGCCACGTCGATTTCCGACGGAGCAAATCGAACTTGGGACTAAAACGATCGCTTTTAAAAAAACTTAGTATTAAAGTAATCCGATTAAAAATTTTTGGTACTAAAGTGATATCCAATTTTTGACACTAAAAATGTACTTTTCCCAATTCCATTGCATTAGATGCCCTTTCGAGTGAAACGCTAGTAATATTCTCCATACGGTATTCCTCTTTTCTTTAATCATTGAATAGAAAAAGGGAAAAACAAAATTTAATCTATTGCAACGTCAAGCCCACCAGAGAAAAGAAAAATGCGTTTTATTTAATCGAGAAAGCAAGTTGATGATTGGTATTGTCGAGGGTACTTTCTCGTGGACTAAAAAAGTCGTCGAAGCAGAAAATTCAAGGTCCCTTCCTTGTTGGCATCCACCATGTAGTTTTCACATGAATAAATTTATTACACTGTCACTAATTTAATATTCAATTTTTTAATTATGTCAATTGAATTTTAAATATTTTTATGTTTTTATCACTTTTGAGTCAATCCGGTCAATTTTAATTATACAACATTAACATAAATATTGAAATATTACTAGACACGACCGGCGCCGATTTGCATAATTGCTTTGACTTTTTTGTACCATTTTTTTTTTTTTTAGTGGCCTGCAAGCTTGGCGACCCTCACCGGTTACGCGTAAAAGAAAAAGTAAAAAAGGGTAAAGTGAAGATATTAAAGAAAAGGACATGTCAATGCTGATCATGCCACCGAATTCAGGCCAAAATTGATTCGCATAGATGCACTTAGCCAATCGTGAAAATATTTAGGTTTAATCTAAAATTTTAAAAGTTTAGGATTGAATTGATGAAAAGGCAATAGGTTTAGTACTTTTTTTAGTAACATTTCTTTTTCAAAAGATAAGTCCGGTAAATAATTTCCCAAAAAGAAAACAATTCATATATGATTTCATAGGTAATTAATTGTACATTTTCAATTATTTAAGGTGTTTCGTATTAATTAAAATCAAACGTAAAAGTCCCTCCGACGAATCTTATTGACCGTTAACCATGTCGCTTAATTAATTTTCCTCTGTAGGATGCGACAAGAATCACAGCTTTTTTAGTACAATCTTCGATTATACTACAACAAGCACCAAGTCGCGACATTGTAATCTAAATTCGAGGTTAGGCTACTATGCAATGACGTAGCATTCACCGGTGAGTTTGTGTCTGTCGGATCACCAACACCGAATCTGAGCCGTTGAAATCTGAGAATCAATGTCGGTGGTCCCACAATCTTGAATTACAGGAGCATCACACGCCCTCGATGCAAAATAGATTCACCATTCCTCCATCCATTTAACGAAAAATAAATGATTTGAATTTTTTTAAAAAATAATAACTTTTATCTCTTATAAAAATAAAAAAATAAAAATATTTTCATCGTTTGCGAAAATATTTAATTATAAATTTTTGGTGAGAACAAAAACATTTTTTTTTACTGATTATTTAAAGCAATGAGTAGTGATAGAATCGAATTGTTTTGTCGCTCTAAATCATGAGAAAATATTGCATAGGCTGGCTCTGGATCCTTTCCTAATAGGGGGGGCCGGTCCCATTCAATAAATGACACGTGGCACTTTTGGTTCCCATTTTTCCAACCAACCCTCCAGCATCTTTTTCGTTGTTCTCTTTTTCGTTGATTCACGTTTTTTCGAACATGATTGCATGATAGTTTTTTTTCTCTACCATAAGATTGCCAGCATGTCGTTAATCATAAAAAAATAATTAAAAAAAAATTAATAATTATTGTGGAGTCTAGTTTTTTAAGAATTTGTGGCCACGGCACGCCATAATTTTCACAGCCCCCAAAAATTATGTTAGCAAAATCCTCCAATAAATACTTCCCTTGCTTACTCCATACTCGTCAACCCTCAAAGCTGTACCAGTCAAGAAAATCACTCTCAGAAAGATTGCAAGAACTACCGTTCTTTCTCATGTCGGCCTACAGTCCTGGGCCATTAGACATGGAGATCACTGTCGTATCAGCTGAAGGGCTGAAGAAACCCTCCCGTTCCATCTTCTCGAAACCTCCGAGACCCTTCATTACTCTCACGACGGCAACTTCTTCAGCTCCGTTCGTCGCGCAAAAACATGGCGGTGAGAAAGATCGAGTCGGACTCAACTGGGGCGACAAGTTTCGTGTACCCGTTAGCTCTAGTTTCTTCACTGACCTGAATGCTTCCATTCATCTCCAACTCTATAAAAGGAGCTTCACACAGGGTTGGACCCAACTGGGCTGGTGTCTAATTCCTGCGACCGATGTCGGGTTGCCGCCGATGGACTCAATGAAGTACCTCAGTTACCGGCTGCGATCTCGGGATGGGAGCAGAAGCGACGGCATTATTAATCTCGCGGTGAAAGTGGGAGGGCCTTTGGATGCACACGAGAAATGGCCGAGCGATAATGGTCGAGCCGTCGTCACTTCTCCATTGGGAGGGTCTTCGGATGCACACGAGAAATGGTCGAGCGATAACGGTGGAGCCGAGACGTCTCGAACTGTGATCGGCATACCGGCGAAGTATTTCCAGTCTCCTATGATGTGAAATCATAGGAGGCAAGAAGTGCCAGGATGGAGAAGAAAAGAGAGAGAATTTCCAACTTCAAGATTTTGTATAAGAGCAGAACTGTTCTCAGGCAAATCCCATACAAACTTTGTTGTCCCCTAATGGTTAATTTTTCGACGAGCCGAAGTCAGGATTATTGATTCTCATGCGGAATGTCTTATCAGCATACCCAAACTAGCATCTTAGGCTCCGTTCTGATTGGCAGAAAATAAATAATCTGAAAAATATTTCCTAATTATAGTTCTTTGTACCGATGAAAATAATTAATCAATGAAAAAATTTCTTACTAATAATAATTTCTATCTAAATTTTTTTGTGAACAATAAAAATACTTTTCATTCGTTCACTTTAATTCCTCGTTTCTTGCTAAACACATGGAACTTGATGAAAAATTATAGTAATTTCAGGGCTTGATTTGAGGGGCATTCTAGGAATCACACGAGTTGACCAGGTCAACTCAGTCTTTGGTGCAGTGTCACTTTCGTCGTTTATGGTCTTTAACGTGGAAAAAGCATCCATCTTATGAAAGTGCTAGCAAGTTGGGGGAAAAAAGCCAGACACGGCGCCGCAAAAAGTTCTGCCGACAGAGGATGGTCCACAATACCTTGCTCTGACACATGAAAATGAAGTCAATCCTAATTTTCTAAGTCAAGCAACTTGCAATTCTATGGATCTCACGCCAAGTACTGACGATACTCACATTTTTCGCGAAGACACCATATTTGGAAATTTACAGCTAATCGACCAAGTATGAGCGTTTCACGAAACGACCCATTGTTAAATCTAAACCTCCGTGAGTATCGGAAGCTCATGACCTGTTTGGAGTCGAATAAAAGAGATGCAGCGGATATTTCGGACCAGAAGAAATACGGGAAGAAAATTCTCCCGACTATAGTGTGTCAACCGTCAAATAAAGCCTCGGCAGAAGAGGCCATGACTTCGAAAATTCGCGCAGTGCCGTTAACGTAGTTATCATAAATCAATCAAGCAAAATTCTCCTATTAAGTAGTTCCTATTTGATTTAACAGCGATGCACCGACACTACAACAACTCGATCTCAAACCGCTTCAGTAAATGCCGGCCCTCTTAAGTGCAGCATTCGCAAAAATTCTAAAACGGAACATACTTTCCTTCCGCAGTCTCCGCAATAAAAGAAATTGCACCCCAACGCCACCCACCAGACCGATGCAACATCGCAACAGAAAAGGATGATGGACAAGGAAACTTGTTCCGGTCTGAAGGTCATAACGTTGGACATATCCAAGATTCCAATGTGTATAGACCAGGGTGATTGGCTAACTCTATCAAATGCATAAGAACAAGTCAGACGAATTATGGCAAACAAAACTGAACTATAAATTCTACTCAAACTACATTACTGGCATCGATGAACTGAAAATTATATCTTTGTGCACAAACTGCGCTTATGAACAATTTCATGCAACATCATGCAAAGAATAACTCTACCTAAAGGGTAATCGCTCATGGACCTGATAAAAACAAGATTAATGTATAGCTCACCGGTGACTGCAACTAAGCAACGGATTCCGCGCCTCATAACAAGATTCAAAGAGGTTCTGTCGAAATCCACACAAACGAACCAGCCAACGACAATAGCTAACAGCAATGTCCCCATACGACATGTTTTAAGTTTGCATGTTGCTTACTTTATTTTCTTCTTAAATGAATTTAAGCTTCTTTGGCCATTCTCAGTCCAGTGGACGGAGATGCGCCACCTCTCACTATCGCTTCCCAGGAAATCCACCGAAGAAATTGACTAAGCGCCTCATAAATCCATCTCAAGGGGTTCTTTCAGACTCCAAACCAATGTGCCAGCCAAACTGAGATGTCAACTGCGTGCAAATGTCACCACGCAGCATGCCTAAGTTCTGATGTTGCTTCTTGAATTTTCTTCTTGAATGAACTTAAACTTTTTTGGCCCTTCTCGGTCCAATGGAAAGAGCTGCTTCGCTCGAGGATATCTGACATAAATGTCGATCCCACAGCAGAATCTTTTGATGGAGTGTCATCATATTCTGCAGGTATATAAAACCCAAAGCCAATTCACTGGTTAGAGTTGCTGGCAAGTGACAACAGCACTTAGACCGAGACAATGGTGTGAAAATTTGAGGATTTTCTCCATAGCTGCTTCTATAAGACGAGCAAAGATTCCACTGCTTGATATGGAGAACTAATCCAAGGAAATAATTCAGAATGAAAAAGGCACCTAAGATACGCCATAATAAAGGGAAAAGTAAATAATAATAATAATAATAAAGGGAAAAGTCCGGCATTGGAAAAAAAGTTTCTGGATCAGTCTCAAGAGAACCAGCGAAAAATAGAAGTTAGATTGACACCCAAGAACACATGCCTCTCTTATTATATTCATTAATGTGCATCAAATACTGACTTCCTGCCGTCATGACTTTCGCGTCGAATTTTGCATGCTCATGAGATTTTATATTTGGTACTAATTTATTTGTTTTTATCAATGTGATCCTTGCAGTAGATAGTAGATTGTATCATTTAATTTTAGACTACTGAGGGAATCAGCACTCCTGACAAAGATACTCATTGAAACATGAGATACAGCAGGAGAAAAGGTAAAATAAGAAACCTCAATGAGAGAATCACACCTGAAGACATAGGGAGCTGGTACTGCCGTTTCAAGAACTTGGAGGCCTCCCTGTCCTTTTTATGACACAAGACTCGTATCAAAATGTATGCATCATCAGGGATGCTGCCATGTCTATGTGCATGTAATCCTAATGAGATCCGCTGACTTGCATTTAGCAGCATTTGGATGACAGTGTCAGTCTGTTGAAACAAAATTGGTCAAGCAGCTGCTTATATAGATTCATCTATAGCACAACTTTCAATTATCCACCACCATGCCAACCTTATGGGAGAATAATTGTAGTATCTGTGCGGCAAATTCAGCTTCTTTCTCCACCAGAGAACGGGGAAGTCCCTCTCCATCAGCAATAAAAAATTCCTATGAATCAATATATAGCACAACTTGGTCAGTATGACAGAAAGCAATGGCACATTCTTGGTCAGTCATTAGCACAAGCAAACATCAGAAGGAAGATTGGGTACTTCAACCATCTGTTGCATCTTGCAAGCCACTCTCAAGTTCATCACATATTAATGGATTAAGTACGTAATCCAGAATTGTCGGAGGCAATTCCAATTGATCAATAAAAATGACAGTCCTACAGCACATTTTCAGTGGGTGTCCTACATATCTAAATCACAGCCAATAAGTAACTATTTCAAATGGATTTAGAGAGCATCAATAAGCTAACACATCCTGCATCCATGATCTCTCAGGCATCACTGAACTTGCAACTACTCACTGATTTTGATGCTAGGACATCGAATCAAAGGTACCAGACCAGCTAGTCAGCTTCTTCAACACTGAATCACTATATTCAGTTCTTTTCGCTCCCGAGGAAAAGGCATCTTCCCTCAAAATAAAGGGGCGAGAAACTAGAATTAACCGATCAAACCAGGTCAAGAACCAGGCCAACCATGTAACGGAGGTAAAATTAGGATAAATGAAAGAGGATCTTAGCCTAGAAAAAGTAGACAACCACTTTAAAATTGCTTTAACAGTGTTGAATAAAAGGCGTAAACTGAGGTTAGAGCGGCCTGCACTCAGGACTCCTTAGATGTCCTGGGTGCTTTATGCACATAGCATAACTGAGCCACAATATGCTTTATGTCTTCCGTCTAGTTTCCCCTATAAGGTGAATTGACAGCCGGTTGCGCCAATTGAACTTTCAAGTAGTCACTTGACTAGTTCATGCTCCAGTTCAGTGAGAAAAAACCATCTACTCAAATGCACCAAAACATTGACAAAAAAAGGGCACCAAAGCAAAACCATCATCAGGTCAAAACAAACACATCAAGAGTAACTCCAATGCTTAAGTTATTATTGGAAAGAAACAATACCACACTATTAAACTGCTATTTACAAATATAAAGACCTTGAATCAATCCCTATAAACCAGTACCAAAACTTGGTAAGTAAATGCTAATATGACCTAGATGCTGATTATATATAGGGTATCAGAAATGACAATATTATCTCAACACCTTTCAAGTCATCAAGTTTCAAGTTGAGCTCATTCATGATTCTTCTCGAAACAGAGACATTATTTATCTCAAGGACAAGTAAGAAAACAAAACCAATCTCTTATTTAAGCTTCAGTCTCTAAACTGAATGAAGAAATTGCTGTATAACCAAGCTCGATCGAACTCCTAAAAGGGAAAGTTTCATCCCTCCATTCTGAAGAATAAACAAGACGTAAATTGAAAAGGAAAAAGACATGCTAGTGCAAGCACTTCTACAAAAATATGTGTCCCTAAGTAGACAACATCCCATGTAAAGAAAGTCAAAACTCAGCTTCATCACCTTTTTTTACAAGAGCTACAACTATATCTTTCTTCTTAGACACAAAAAGAAGGTAAGGAAGTCAGAGAGAGCAAACAAACAACGAAAAGGAATAGGATATATTCACAAACCTTCAAAATAGTAAAATCATCCTCCAACAAAGAAACATCTGCCTCAGAAAATGCACGAGATGGGCCGCCATCAAGCAACACCCAGACAAAAGCATCCTGGAAGATTAAGACGAAGAATTCAGTTTGCACCGTCACTTAAAATATGCCTCAGCATCAATAGAATCTAAGGACAGTGACATACAATGGATGCTCGATAGACACTTAAAGCCACAAGGTCTCTAAGAGACTCATCAAGCAAGCCACATATACGGTTAAGGACCTGCATTGATACCAATTCATTAGAAACTCTGAGCACTGATTTATATATGAGTATACTTAAAGACACGTAAACGGCCCTGCATTTCCAAATCCGTGTGTGCAGAGAGAGAGAGAGAGTCTCACAGTATCAAAATGGAAGAGAAACTTGTCCAGTCGAGCACTTTCAACATTACCACAGTATAAACATGAAAGCACTTTGTCTCTTAGATCCCAAAACACCATTCTCAATCCTAGAAGAAAAATTCAAGAGATGAATTTAACAAGTATGGTGTTATTTATGTTTAACAGCAAATATGAGAACTTTAGACAGACATTGCACATGATGCTTGAGAGCAAACATTCTCATTTTACGTGTAGAGTCAAATTCGGGAGATGAAGGGGGCATATAATCCAAGTATAAAAGAAAGCTGTATCAAGGAATAGCACGCGCATTGCTTGCTCACAAAAACATTGTTGTACGACTTGCAAATATGCTCAAAATTTTGTGGGTTGTTAGTAAAGCTTACAACCCTTACCCCTCCAATCCCTTTCTTTTTCTTCTCTCCATTCAAGCAAAAGAAACCAAAAAGGAAAGGAACAGCATCTCTAGACAACTGAGTAAGTACCAGCTCCTTTTTCAGTCAAGTTTGCATAGTTCTCCAAATTTCTACAACATGCACACCTCATCGTGTGACTGCAATTATCTTTAGATAAACACTCTCACGTGAATTGCCAATTGGCATTTATCTACAAGATCAATATTCTAAATTGTCTGTTTGTATATGTTTTTTAACATACTATTAGATGATCCTTTTTCGTTGAGGTAAGCGAAAGTATAGGGGATTTAATGACTAACCACCGATAGAGCAATGGTTAGAAAAATAACATCAAAGTACTTTCCATCCCTTCATTTACTAGGTAAGAATTACATTCTGTGTGTATTATGTAGTATATTAAAAGCACCAGCTATGCTGGTTTCTTTCAAAAGTGATCAGTGCCTGAAGAACTGCAGGCACGGTACTCAAATGTCAACTCACCAATTAAGTCGCAAATCGTGCCTATTGCATTTGTTGAAGTATCCCTGATGCTGTTAAATGTGGTACTAAAGAGTTCATCAACTGCTTCATCATATGTTAAGGAGTCAGTAACTGTATTTTGCAAAGGTTCGTCCACCGCTGCATAAGCATTCAGCAAAGAATTAGTCCACGTGACCACCCAAGTGACTAGATTTCAGGACTGTCTTATAACAGGCGACAATCAGCATAATCACATAAGTAAAAGAAGATCAGAAATCAAAAGCACACTAAGATTGAAAAATGCCTGACTTTATCTTGAAAAAAAAATAAACCCAATATATAGCCACTTCTTTATTCCTGAAATTTATCATGGATGAGTCTTCATACAAAACGGAAACTACTCCATTGTGTGTTCACAGGTTTAATCCTAGAAAGGGTGTCTTTTTACCCACCCAAGACCAAGCAATGCAAGAGGATCATTCACCATGACAACTTTATGGTAGAAACTCATATTTCAGGTGAAGAGAAATGGTTGAATTGGTCTTTACTAGAATTTAATTGTGTGAAAGACACAAGGATATTTATGCATATGCTTAATTACAACAAAAAGAAAAAGGTGTCAATATGCTCAAACATGCAACAGACAAACCAATTTAAGCTTCGCTCCCAAGCAGGAAGTCACCTGATCTTTGATATTTAGATGATCTGACTAGAGCCCATGATTTTCTGAGGGAATCTTCTAGTATGCCACCGTTTTTCTTGATGTACTGCACAGTGAAAAAAAAATGTTCAGAAGACTGCAGGATATTCCTTCATGATTGATAAGTTGAATCTGAAATTGAAATTTTTGGGGTTTTGATACACTCAGATTGCTGCTTGTTGCATTTAATTCCACTCCTTTTATTGTATTGTAGAAAAAAGCATTGTAGTATCATACCAACATGTATATGTGGTCGACTGACATCAATCAAAAAACAAAGAAAACCTCTCTCCTATAACACAAGAAGCAATCTTTTCTACCATCTTCATATGCCTAATGAGCCGATGCAAACCTGAAGAGTATTTAATCTTATACACAGCTTTGATATGGTTGATGCAGTCAACTTGTCATTCATGCCATTGTCTGTGGGAGTGTTTTCCACCATCTTCCTCTTGATTATAGGAATAACTGTCTCTGTATAGCGAGTCAAAGGAGGAGCTGAGGGTAATAGATCCTTCTTCTCGACTGTCAAAACAGTAAGTATCATCATCAGTCTCTTAGGAAAAGATGCACCCCCAGAGTGTAAAATGGTAAGTAAGTTGAATATAACTGGAAAATTAGCACAACTAACTCGGGCCTCAGCCATCAATCCATTGAACATGTAAAGAATATAAAAGATTAGTCAAATAAGAAGTGCATAGCCCATCAATCCCTTAAATTCCAGTCCATGCTGCCAGACAGAAAGAAATTGGTAATCTCCTAACATTCAAGTAAACCTAGAATCACAACTTCTCACTCAAATTTGCCACACATACCTAAACCGTTAGATACCTTCAACAAATAGGTATCCAAACTGTGAAATATCACAGAAAGTAGAGCTTGAAGATGCGTGATGTTCATAGGGAGATTCCACCCAAAAAAATGATCAACTGTCTGCAAGTCAAAAGGCATGAAACGAATTAAACCATGCATAAATCTGTGCAAATTCTAACTATCTACATATTTCAAAAGGCTAGCCTCATACTGTATTTTTTTCAAGCAGTAATACTCCAATAAATGGCAGGACGAAACATGCTTAACTACTATTAACAAACAACTACTGTCTTCTTCGTCAATACCGAATCTTCTCAATTTGAACATTTAAATGCTACTTCATTTTTGAAGTGAATGTTATACCAGCTTCAGACAGCACCAAAAAATTGCCCTGCTTTCCTCTTACGGTAACCACCATGTATATCAGTCTTAAACTTACTATACAAAGAAATATATTCAGCAGATCCACCATCACGAATTCATCTCTATAAACCAGTACATCAGTCATTAAGAACTTCATACCTCTTCGATTATCCTGAAAACTTCAACTATGGATGGTGCCTGCCTTTGTTGGAATGACAATGCCTCCCACTTCTGCACAAAGTCAAAGACAAGAATAAATGCAATCTGCAATTCCAGCCGTTAAATTTAATTGAAATCACAGTATCTAAAAATAAATAACTATTCAAGCAGGAGGGTACGCCTTATTTAGCCAATGGAATCTTGAATGTCATATTCATCGTGTGCCTTGTTCAATATTCCCACCTTATACAGAGAAAAGTAACTCAAGAATAATGCCATGACCAGGCATAGAGCTTAATCAAATGTTTTCCAACTCACTACACCAGGAACTTAATTGAAAGTTCAGGGCAATTAGATTGCAGACTGTTTTCACTATCAAGTATCACCTAGCATCCAAATGAATACCTGCACCTTTTTTACTGTTCACTGCATGACGCTAGAACAAAATTTTGCAAATCTTTTAAAAGGGAAATATTAAGGAGTACCCCTAACACACTTGTTAAGGCTCAGTAAATATGCTTTCAAACCATTATTTCCTATTTGAAGGTAGAAGCTTTCTCTAAATGTGTAGGTTTTTAAGTTTTCATAGTGTCTCCAAGAGTATTTCTACTAATTTAATTGCTTTGGTTGTTAACAAAAGCCCTTTTACAAATCAGAAGAAATGTCAATCCAGTATCCACACCATGGATACATGCTCTTCCCCAGCTCTCCAAGTCTTCCCCAGAAATAATTATAATTGATGATTTCCTAAGGTTATGCTAAGCCACATGATCTTAAAAATCTGTGATGGTTCTGAAATAGTCAATCCACCTCAAGATCTAATTGTCGTTCAGTCCATTGCAATATACGAGAATGCTGGGCAATAATCCAATCGAGAATAACTGGCCCAGCAACTTCTTCGATCTGCATAAAAAAAGTGTCATCATGACCTTGAAGCACAAAATTGTACATAGCAAATGTACAGTAGCCACGATTACTTCTCTAAGCTTGGATACTCACTGTCATGGTTTCCATTATGCACCAAGGAGAAAGAAATAAAGTTATCTGAAGACTCGTTTTATAAATCAAGAAGCTTAATTGGCCAGAATAAGCTGTCATAATGTAAATGAATGAAATTTGCATTGAAGTATATATTGGTCATTCTGTACATAGGATAGGATATTGAATAGAACTGATGTGGTGATAAACAGCTGTATCACTGTCTAACTTTGAAGTAATTGACTCTCTAACATGCGGAATGAACTTCGAATCGCCAAGTGTAGATCCAAAGAAGATGCACATCAGCCACACTTAAAAGAATCACAATCAACTCTGCCTCCTCTCCCCCCCGACCCCAAAAAAAAAAAAGCAAGACGGAGGTTAATATAGGAACCATACACAAACATCAAGGCAACGAGATGAGACCACTTCTTGTTCCTAGCATCACATTGAGCCATATTATGGGACAATTACCATTTAGAAATGCAGTATGATTTTACATAGAAGTTCACATCAGACAAATTTTACAAACGAATACACCTGATGATCTCCATAACCTAACAGCAGAGAGTTTGCTTCTCAAATATTTGATATCATCACATCTAGAAGTGCAAATAAAGTATAGTGACCGCAGACAAGTTACCATCTGATAGACAAAAAACTTACAGGTAAAAACATTTGCTATAATCTGTAACTAGTCTATTTCTGTCAGCAAAAGAAGTTTCCCATGTGGCACAAAAGAGAGTAAAAACCATGTAAACAGATGATACTCGATTTCGGAAGATCGTACCTGATATCTATCCAGAGCGTGGTTGGATAGATGATTCAACTTGTTTTCCTCACAAATAGATGTATATAGCTCACTAAGATCATAATCCAATTCATTGGCAGCAGAAAGTACGGATCTAACATCCTCGGTTAGATATGACACCTCCGCAAGGTACGGTTGCTGTATATAGGGGGAGAAAGGTAGAAAAGAGTGACAACCTCATACATGGACAGTGCGAAGATGAAGAAAAACGAAAAGTTGCACAAGTTAAATGTGATACAAACCAGTCTTTCTCCATAATATTTTTTCAGCTTTGTCGCTGAGACTGCCCCAGCTTCCGGATACCAATTACGCATCACTGGATAAAAAATGCTAAACTCTCTCTTGGCTAGCAAATTTAATTCATTTGCTAGTAGAGCCAGACCATGTGTTTTTGCCAGTTTGGATTCCAAATTAATTGTACTTGCTACCTAAAAAATCCAACATCAAACCAATGATTAGAAACAAAGATATGTTAGAGTGACTTCAGATGCCGCACGATTGTCTCACCCGAGTATATGCAGCTTCAACGGACCTTTCCACGTAAGTGCTGAGTTTTAGGATAACATTCCCATCGGAAGCATTTAACTTCAGGAGCTACATACATAGAATATCCTCATGTCACAACTAAGTTTTTCGGATAATATATGAGAATGTCAAAAGGCCTACCAAAGACTGTAGTATAAAAACAAAGGCACTCAAGGTAGAACATGAGTTCATCAGGCAATTTTAGGATGGTTTTTTAGTTGCCGCAGAATATTTTCAATACCACAATTTTTAATGAAAATTGAAAACTTTTTTCCACTTCTAATTTTTTCAATGTTCGGGAAACATGTTTGGTAAATCATTTTTATTAGCACAGCGCGCTTTCTCTTGTAGCCTAATATTTATTTAAAGTCAATAGAAATAAAAGATTTTGTCACAAAATTTCAGTTTCCTTTTCATTTCAATTTAAATATGAAAATTAAATAATTGTTATTATAGAAGTTTCCAATAGATTATTTGCATTTTTTCGAAAATTTGGAAATGGAGGAGGGTTCCAAACACAGTTTTTGACTAGCTTTCTATTTTTCATTCTTAAAGTTTCATCAATTTTCTCAACCACATTTTCTGTGTATAACAGCCTTTTTGTGGGGCCATTTGCCCCTTAAATGATTACCAGGGACACCTAAAAGGGAGAAGACTCTGGACTATGTTCGCGAGAGATATAAAACAGCTGGATCCAGAATCTCGAATGACAATTAAAGGTGATTTTTCTATATTATTGGGAGAACATCTCAACTGACAATTTACAATAATGCATTTATAATATTGGACCGTGAACGAATTGTAATGTCAAACTACCAAACACGCTAAACAGTTAGTTTGTGCAGAACAACTCGCCTTAATTTCCTCGGAGTTGTTGATGATAGGAACTCCAGTTAGTGACACCAACATCATCACCCTTCCAAAGATATCAGGTTCCTGAAAATAAGCTTTATAATAAGATTAACCCTCAAAGGAATGCAGGTGATAGTAAAAAGCAAGCTACAAGCATTGAAATGAAACTGGTAGCATATGACGTCTATGAGCTCAAGCACCAACCTAGTACATGCCCAGGAAGAAGTTATTTTGTTTGACGAGGAAAGCACAAGTAAAATCACAAAACAATCAACTAAATTTAACAAATAACAAAAAATAGAGAAGAAAGAACTTGACCTTACTAAAATGCAGATGATAGTCCTGCAGGCGACTATCGCACCAAATGCTTATTGAGCAAAGAACGGACTCAACCAGACTTAACTTTGTTTCGACACCATTGTATCGCTGAGAACACTCAAGTCTGTCAATATATTGTTCTTCCTTCCCATCATGGTCTTCAGCAGAGACAAATCTCTGCAACTTGAGGATGGAATGTTCTAAGAGCGAAGGCTCATGTGTTCCCACAAACTTCAATGGAAAAATTCCAATAGTTAGGAAGTTTGACATCTCAAAGCACGATACTATTATTAATTAAAAACAATGAGGCATTAACACCAGCTAAAAAATGGTCAAATCAAGAAAAGTGATCAATCGACTACATGTAAATGAATCTTCAAAGAACATGCCTGGAAACCAGAGTATTCTTTAAAACCAGAACATTATGGGTAAATAAATGCTTGCTTTGCTACAATCTAAAGAATCAAACTGTTTCTCATCATTTAATAACTAAATTCCTATTTATATTCTTTAAACACTCATCCAGTGACATTTCCTACAAGTTTACCCTGCAAAACCACATGGGTATTGTCGAAGAATCAAGAAAAGATCTCGGAAAATCAGGAGACAATCTTGGGATATGATTTCTTTTGTTTCCATTTATTTTATTTTCTTTATTTCTGAATCCTCAAGATTAGGAAGTAGGAAATCTTTTCCTTTTCTGTCTTTATTTCCTTTCTTTAGCATAGTTGTTCAAAACTCTATTTATGTGTAATGTTCTCCGTAACATAGTGATTATCAAGAAATAGAAGAAACTATTTTTCTTCTTAGAAATCAACATGGTATCAGAACGGACATTTTGAATCCAGCTCCTACTATGGTGAAAACGGCGATGACCGGAGCTCGTAGGGACACCGATTCAGGTGTCCTGCCAGAGAGAATTTCAACTGATTTCTCTGGACAATCGAGCAATAGTGGAGAGCAATTCTCCCAGAATTCCAGCCTACTATTAACAGTTCACCGATTGAATGGCCGAAATTACTTGGAGTGGGCTCAATCGGTGAAACTAGAAATCGATGGCAGAGGGAAGCTTGGCCACTTGACAAGCGAGGAAAAAGAACCAGCAAAAAGCGATCCAAGATGGAAGGCCTGGAGATCGGAGAACTCCTTAGTAATTGCCTGGCTGATCAATTCTATGGAGGCTACAATTGGAAAACCGCATCTATTCCTTCCGACCGCTAAAGATGTGTGGGACGTTGTGAGAGAGACATATTCTGATTTGGAGAACTCTTCCCAGATCTTTGAATTGAAGACAAAGCTATGGCAATCAAGGCAAGGAGATCGTGAGGTCACTGTTTACTTCAATGAAATGGTGACCTTATGGCAGGAATTAGATCAATGCTATGATGATACATGGGAAAGTCCGGCTGATTGCAAGAGACACATGAAGAGAGAAGAGAATGATAGAGTATACATGTTTCTAGCAGGCCTTAATCGAAGCTTGGATGAGGTGAGAGGCAGAATCCTTGGTCAGAAACCTCTGCCATCCATCCGCGAGGTTTTCTCTGAAGTTAGGAGGGAGGAATCTCGGAGGCGAATCATGCTACGTGATTCGGAAACAAATGATAAGTCTATATTCGAGAATTCTGCACTTGTAGCTCGGGGGCTTGACTCTGAAGAAGAGAGGAGGAAGAAACCATGGTGTGAACATTGCAAGAAACCATGGCATACCAAAGAAACCTGCTGGAAAATTCATGGCAAACCGCAGAATTGGAAAAACGAAGGCTAGAAGAGAAGAAGCAGTGGTAATGGTCGTGCGTTCCAAGCGACAAATGAGGAAGAGCAAATCAAGTCAGATTCGGTTCCATTCACAAAGGAACAGTTAGAGCACCTGTACAAACTCCTTCAACCTCCACAACCTTCTTTAAATCCTTCTTGTTCTTTAGCCCATCAAGGTAATCATTTTTCTACTGCTTTCCTCATAGAAAATCTGCACCAAAATACACCATGGATTCTTGATTCAGGAGCAACCGATCACATGACAGGCTGTTCAAAACTCTTTTCTACCTATAATCCGTGTGCAGGAAATAAAAAAATCACAATTGCAGATGGTTCTCTTTCGGCCATAGCTGGATTAGGATCCATCAAGCTCTCCCCCTGCCCTCACGCTTCATAATGTCCTTCATGTTCCAAAGCTATCTTGTAACTTGCTTTCCATTAGCAAAATAACCTCTGATCAAAAGTGTCGAGCTAATTTTTTCTCATCTCATTGTGAGTTTCAGGACTTGACCTCGGGGAGGACGATTGGCAGTGCTAGAGAGAGTGGAGGACTCTATTTCTTTGAAGATGGAACAAGCTCAAGTAGACATCTTCATGGTAGCTGTTTCGAATCTGTTACTATTTGTAAGGATGATGATATTATGTTATGGCATTATAGGCTAGGTCATCCGAATTTTCAATATTTGAAGTTCTTATTCCCAAAGTTATTCTTGAATAAAAGTCCATCTTCATTTCAGTGTGAATTTTGTGAATTAGCCAAACATCATCGAACCAATTTTCCCTCTCAAACCTACAAGCTGTCGAAACCATTCTCATTAATTCATAGTGATGTTTGGGGTCCATCTCGAATTCCTACACCCTCGGGAAAGAAATGGTTCGTTACATTCATTGATGATCATACGAGAGTGAGTTGGGTGTACTTGTTAAAAGAAAAATCTGAAGTAGAGTCTGTTTTCAAAAATTTTTACACCATGATACAAACACAATTTCAAGTACAAATTCAGATTATCGGGAGTGACAATGGGAGAGAATATTTCAATAAACTTTTGGGACAGTTTTTTCTTGGAAAAGGGAATTGTGCATCAAAGTTCTTGTCCTAACACTCCTCAACAAAATGGGGTGGCGAGAGAGGAAGAATAAACACCTTTTAGAAGTAACTAGAGCTCTACTCTTCACAACTAAAGTTCCCACATACCTATGGGGTGAAGCTCTTCTTACATCCACATATCTTATCAACAGAATGCCTTCTAGAGTGTTAAACTTTCAAACACCCCCGAGAGTCCTTCGAAGACCTATCCAGCCTCTAGACTTGCTGCAGCCTTACCCTTAAAACTATTTGGCTGTACCTCCTTTGTCCACATCCATGATAGAAATCGGGGCAAACTTGATCCTAGAGCAAAAAGATGTGTGTTTGTTGGTTATGCACCTAACCAAAAAGGGTATAAATGCTTTGACCCGATTTCCAAAAAAATGTTCGTTACCATGGATGTCACCTTTTCGAATTCACACCTTTTTTTGGAGCTCATCTTCATGGGGGGAAAGAAAGTGCAGATTCGCACAACACCATAATAGAGTCTTTTCGTCTTGCGTAACCTGAAAATCCTCTTCCCGCGACTCTTATACCTGATTTTGAACCATGTTTTTCAAATAATGAAAGTTCGGGTCCACCTATTTTGGCATCTCATCCTACTTGTGAGCATAACAGATGCGAAACTAGTACCAAGAACACCGAGCTCCCATCCTATGCTCAAGTCTACACGAGAAGAAACAAAACTCAAAGAAATGAGTCTTTCGCTTCCTTAAGGTGCCATGAGTCCGAACCGGGGCCCGACCGGAACTCCATACAATCATCGGGTAATGTCCCAACTCAATCTGTCCAACCCGATCATAGTAAAAAAAATGAGTCTATTGATGAACTTGACATACCTATTGCTATCCGAAAAGGAGTTAGGTCTTGTACCAAACATCCTATGTCTCATTATGTGTCTTATGAAAACCTCTCACTCAATTTTCGTGCCTTTACCTCAACCTTGTCTTGTGTGGAGATTCCAAAAACTGTGCAGGATGCTCTACAAGTTCCTGAATGTAATGAAGCAATTCTTGAGGAGATGAAAGCTCTAGAGAAAAATGGAACATGGGATGTGGTGGATCTACCCAAGGGAAAGTCCACGGTTGGATGCAAATGGGTATTCACAACCAAGCATAGGGCTGATGGGTCCCTTGAAAGGTATAAAGCTCGGTTGGTTGCCAAAGGATTCACGCAGACTTATGGCATTGATTACTTTGAGACCTTCGCTCCAGTTGCAAAGCTAAACACTATCGAGTACTCCTATCGCTTGCGGTCAATCTTGATTGGCCTCTGCGGCAACTAGATGTGAAGAATGCATTTCTAAATGGAGATTTGGAGGAAGAAGTATACATGGATTTCCCTCCCGGGCTTTGATAGAAAGTTCGGATCAAAGGTTTGTAAATTGAAGAAGTCGTTATATGGGTCAAACTTGATACCAAGGGCCTGGTTTGAGAAGTTCACTCGATCTGTGAAGAAACAAGGGTATGTTCAAGGACAAGCTGATCATACCATGTTTGTAAAGCATTCTCGTGATGGGAAGGTTGCAATTTTGATAGTGTACGTTGATGACATCATTCTCACAGGGAATGATATTGCCGAAATGAACAAGGTTAAAAGAATGTCTTGCTTCTGAATTTGAGATCAAGGATTTGGGAACTCTAAGGTATTTCCTTGGAATGGAGGTGGCTCGATCAAAAAAGGAATTGTAGTTTCACAAAGGAAATATGTGCTGGATCTTCTAAAGGAGACTAGAATGAGTGGTTGTAGACCGCGGGATACTCCAATAGATCCAAATCGAAACTTGGAAATGACAAAGATGAGGTTCCTGTTGATACATCGAGATACCAAAAGCTCGTAGGGAAACCGATCTATTTATCTCATACTCGGCCGGACATTGCCTTTGCCGTGAGTATGGTAAGCCAATTTATGCATTCTCCCTATGAAAGACATCTTGAGGTGTGTATAGGATCTTGAGATACCTAAAGAGCACACCTGGAAAAGGATTACTATTCAAAAAGTCTACTCAACAAGAAATTGAAGCATACATGGATGCAGGTCAGGCGGGGTCAATTCCGACGGAAGGTCGACTTCGGGATATTGTACATATGTCTGGGGGAACTTGGTTACTTGGCGAAGTAAGAAGCGGAATGTGGTGGCACGAAGCGGTGCGGGAAGCGAGTACCGAGCAATGGCCCATGGAGTCGTGAGATGTTGTGGCTAACACGGGTACTAGAAGAACTTCGAGTGCCGGTGAAAATGCCTATGAAGCTGTCTTTGTGACAACAAGGCTGCAATAAACATTGCACATAATCCAAAGGCAACATGACGAGAACTAAGCATGTTGAGATCGATAGACACTTTATCAAGGAGAAGATTGATGCGGGAGCTATTTGTATGCCATTTGTGCCAACAACGCAACAAATAGCTGACATTCTTACGAAGGGACTATTCGGACCTAACTTCGAGTCTCTCATAAGCAAGTTGGGCATGATAGATATTTACGCACCAACTTGAGGGGCGTGTCGAAGAATCAAGAAAAGATCTCGGAAAATCAGGAGACAATCTTGGGATATGATTTCTTTTGTTTCCATTTATTTTATTTTCTTTATTTCTGAATCCTCAAGATTAGGAAGTAGGAAATCTTTTCCTTTTCTGTCTTTATTTCCTTTCTTTAGCATAGTTGTCCAAAACTCTATTTATGTGTAATGTTCTCGTAACATAGTGATTATCAAGAAATAGAAGAAACTATTTTTCTTCTTAGAAATCAACAGGTATACAACTTATTCACACAACATGAAGAAGTTCTAGGCCATATTGCTTCTACACTTCGTAGGAAAGCCCAAAAATATATTTACCAAGTCCTGCACAGACATGATGTCAAAACAAAATGGGCAGAGAAAAGAATATTAGCCACGTTACCTAGTTGTCCGTAGCTTTCTGCAAACTGTGGATTTTATCTAACTTAAGGATAACTCAAGAAAACTATAAGCTAGACCAGTAGACAACTTTGAAAACAAATAACATCTACATGGGAAACATAGTTTTGCTTACAATACAACTTTAAGGTCATGTAAAGTTACAAAGTATACTTGGCAAACAATAAATTCGGCTCTGAAGTCTGTACGTTTTTTTTTTTTTTTTTTCCAGTCGAGCTGTAGTCTGTACGTCACAAGGGATGTTTGTGGGGATCCAGCTTTCTTTCATAAGAACCATGCAGCAAAATATTATCACCAGGATTAATGTATAAAGAATGATTCGTTTTTTTTGGGTTGGGGGGGTTTGTTGGGGGTTGAGAGTCCAACCATAAATTTATTTATTACTTTCCAACAAAAGAATGCCACGAGTAAGAATTATATCGTCAATAACCTGTGCCTCTCCGGCATAAAATTCTTCCAAATATGCATTGCCACACACAAAACTCAAGACACAGGTAAAATGAGACGACGACTGCCATATAGGCTAGCTATTATCCATCTTAGCAAGAGAACTATATAAAAGAGCCTTATTTGCTCATTCTTCATTCTATGCATCTGTCGCATTACACACCGTGTAAAAAATCCAAACCAAATGCGGGGGAATGCTAAACCTTCACATTGATAAATGCTTCGCAATTGTTAAGATCCAGTTGAGGTACAACATAATACCTGCCTAAAAAGGACCCACCCATGCATTGCATCATGGATTTTCTGAGTGATTCCTAAGGTAGGCCATGTCATTTTGATTAAATCTAGAATTTCTTCAGCTTCCTGAACAAGTGCATAGGAGAACATTATGCATGTGCAAAACTTTAAAAACCAAAGCAACCCTACAGGTAATGCTAAGTGCCGATGGACACACCTCAATGAGCTGGCTTTCATCAAGAATATCGAACATGCCAAAAAGTAGTTTCTCATAAATTCGAATGTTCAGTTGATAGCCCCCTGTCCAGTTGTAAGTTCCAGTTTCAAGACCAACCTCTCCTGGCAGAGATGACAGCCCTAAAACCACCTGCCTAATAGCATCCAGAACCTCAGCACGATCGCTTGGAGACATTTTGACATCCCACTCCTGGAATTGAGAGAAGAATAATCATTCTCATTTATGAGAAATAAAAATGTTGAAAAGGATAGAACTATTTCGATTGATTTGTGAAGCGGACATTAATATGGGCAGATTAACAGGTGCCACACCTTTGGATCTCTGATCTTTGGAAGAGAGCTTCTAACCATATGATGTTCATTTGTCCCAAGATTAGTAGAGGAACTTATAAATTCTTCCAAAAGATTCACCTACAATAGAAACCAGATAAATTATGAATTCACCTCTAGCTGATCACCTCATCTCTATCATCCACAGTAGCAGAATCAAATGAATAAGAACACGAAAATCATACATGCAGTTCTTTCCATCAAAGTCATTCACTTTGATACTATCTTTAATAGCCTTGATATCAGATTGCATAAATATAAACTGACACTAGACTCCACTCATTAATTGCTGGGGAATTTTTTAAGATGGTCAGAGTATGCATCCTATCAAATGTTTTTAGTGATTAAAACTAACGCAAAACAAGAGGATAAGGAACCCCCACCCACAAGAAAATTAAGAAAAGGTCCCTGCCACTAGGTGAAAAATTATGTTCATCTAATGTTAGTCTAATTGATGCCAGCATTTATGAGGAAATTAAAGATTTATGGAGCTCAATATAAATAGCCACATTTGAAATGATAAAAGCAAAAGCTAAAGGCCAGAGCCACCCAGAACACCTCCAAAGTCTCTTTTTTGGTTGGATTTAAGTTTTTCAATCCTGCATCTGTATGTATGTGAATGTGCGCATCTTTTTGCTGAGTGGATCCTATCTGCAGAACTCATGGATCCTAAACCTGTTCCCAACGTTTACTGCACCTTCAGGATCAGACTGGCATAAGACCACTTAGTTAATGACAGCTTGCTTAGTGCAGTCATTTATGCATCTCTCTGTCAACAGATCCAATCAGCAGAGACATAATTCTATTCAGTGCGGGAGCCTTCTATATGAAAAACACAGCCATCTCTTGGTATTAGATGTGAATGGGCAAAAGTAACTCTAACCCCTTTAACTGAAGCATTCATACTTGGTCTATCCAATAAGTAAGTGCTTTCCTTCATATTGATGCCTTAACATCCATGGAATTTGGCGTTGTGTGAACCAAACATCAGGCTCAAGCTGTCACATAGCACACAGAACTACAAAGAAAGGCATTTAGAATCACTACCTGTCTCTTTCTCCATTGAAAATAGTGTTTCTCGTTGAGAAAATCAGACTCATGAATCCCATCTAAAAGGCCCAAGGAAATTTGGGGAATATTAATTTGTCTGCATGTTTTACTTGCCGCCAACTCTATCAACTTCTTTCTGATGCATACATCTTTAGCTTCTGAAATCTGATAAAGGAGAATTTTTCCATGCAAGATAGCAAAAAACTAAGTGAGAAATGACTAAAGTGAGTATACCATCATGAATATATCACATAACATTTGGAAACTCTGTATGAAGACCAAAAACAGGACCCTAAAAGGTAGTGGAGCAGTCAATGATCAAGCCTAGATGTTACTATCTATTTTCACCAAAGAACATTCTCCAGCTGCCGATTTACAAAGAATATGGGATGGAATATTAAACCACAGTATTGGATAAGACAATTTTCTGCCTAAGTGTGCATCAAACGGAAAAAAAATTGACCTTATTACAATCTGATCAACAAAACTTCAAATACTTGGCCAGCACCAGGCGAATGACATTAATGCATTCAAAGCATGAGTATCATTTGCATACTATAAAAATATACTTAAAAATGATCCAGTCAAGCTCTCACCATCACCATCCAAACATGGAACTTACAACTTCAGGGACAATAACATTCAGAAATGCTTGCCTGCATCTGAGAGCGTATAATATCAATCAGCTCAAAGTGTCTTTCATGAGGCTGAGACTGTAAATGAATCTTATTCTTTTTGCCCTTTATTCCTGAGAAAAATTTGGAATTCTTTTCCTTCTTTCTATCATAAGCCGTATGTAGCTCAATCCTGATGAAAGAAACGCTAGTATTAGTCCAAGCAAAGTATTTCCAATTTAAAAATAGGAAGTAAAAGCAAAAGTAGATCAAATCATGAAATTAACAAACAAAAATGAAGAGAATGGAAAGAAATAATAGAACAGGAAACAAGTGCATTAGAAGGAGAGAGAGAAAAAGAAAGATGCAAAGAAAGTTACCCAGAGAAAACCATAGACGCAAGCAGTACTTCATAGGCTGATTCTTGCAAGTCATCATCAGACAGTCCTTTAAAATTCTGAAGCCATGTATCAGTTTACTAAAAGACTTGCCAAGATTTAGAGGAAGACAATTATATCAATTGCCGAGTCTTCTAGACATCATGATACATCTATTCCAATAACTTGGGATAGCAAACAAATATACATAGGCTTTTATCCTTCACCTAATATTTCAGTCCAAGATGAAATGGAAGTAAGCGAACATATACCTGCAATTAGGACAGGTAATCCCAATGGAGGAACTTTGGAATCAACAGGCTTCATAGGTGTAAGATGTGTCTCCTTATATTGGAGAACATGGTCTTCTGTATCCCAGACAAGTGGAGTATCTATTTTACCCAATGACGTCGAAGCATGGTCAGGGCTGTGGGCCACATCAGCTTGAGGAGGCATGCGCTGGGGTGAAGATCCAGCCAATTCGGGATCGGAGACAAGAAAATAAGAATTCTTTGATGGCGAGTGAATCTGCATACACAGAAACTCGCATAAACTTTCAGGAGAAGTTATGAGAAAGAGATGAGCAAGTAATTTAACTAAATGCTCAATGCCTTACTAGGAATGTGTAAACAACAAAATTTTATTTGAGAAAATAATTGGCTCCTTACGATACAACCATACCCTTTTTTGGATTTCACTATAGCATGTTACCTCATCAAAAATCCACTACCATTTCCTGCTTGAATATCAGTTAGGTTCCAAGTTCCTAGATTCACGGAAATATAGCGTTCCAGAAGCATTCACATAACCAGCAGGCAATATTAAATAGACTTGAAATCAACTTTTGAACTTTGACAGAAAACTTTTCGTTCAATAATAACTGGAAGGTGACCACAATAATATACACATTGTTTGTTTACTTTTATGTTGCCTACACATTCAAACAAAGCTATAAGGTGGCCTTAACAAAGATAATGCAAAAGAATATAAGCAGCAACAGAGAGAAGATGTAGCAAACAGTGAGCCACAAGACTTAATCCAACTGATAATCTAGGAAACTATCAGACGGAAAAAATAACAGAGAATCAGCAATTGTCGTGCATGAACTCAACCGAAGAAGAAAAGCCAAATGTCATGCACAAGTATCTCACCATGATCGGATATGTGGATTCATCGAAGTACTTCGCAGTCGCTGCGGCAACCTCAACCGGTCCACCTAATGGCAAACAAACACATCAGCAGCTCAGAACCACGAGAACGAAGCCTCCACTCAGACGAACCGAAGCGACACACGAGTTGAAGAAACACAAAAGCAACAACATAAGTCGCAAACCCGAGCTCAATTTACTTCCAGTTTTCACCGTTGAACTCAACGACACAAAAAAACTAGCATCCGAACTGAAGTAACCCGTGCGGACGCCGACACCGAGCTCCTCTCTCGGAGCTCCGTTACCGGAACCTAAATAGAACTCTGGACAGCGACTCACCGGATTGAAGACGGCCAATGACGTAATCGGCGCTGAGAGTGTCGAAATCGGCGCTCGAGAGGGAGGAGCAGTCGAGTCCGGCCGAAGAGAACAGGAACTCCAGGAGCTTGCGGCGATCGCGACGGTAGCGATGTAGCAGAGGAGGCTCCATGGGGCCGTCCATGAACGCGCCGGTCCTTCCAACGACGGAAATTCGGGAGTCGAGTGGGAGTAATCATTCGGAGGGGCGCAAAAAGCGAAAGGGAGTAATCATCTAAAGGAATTTTCTGAATATTTCGATATCTAATAATGAAAAATGGCAAAACAACACCGGACGAAAAAAACCAAATTGACAGAAAAAAAAAAGTGACAAAATTTGTTTAATATTAAATTTTTTTGCCGGCTCACTTAAATACTAAATCAAAAAAAAAATTGATTAGTTGTGAAATTGAATTCGTGGCTTTTATTATTATATTTTTAATATTACGTGACAATTTTTTTTTAAAATCAGTCCACATGAAATTTATATCACATTTTTTTTAAAAATTCAGTCCACGTGGACTTCTAAACTAAAAAATATACTAAATTTTATTAAAAAGATAATTTAAAGGCCTTGCAGTCGCGAGGGCCATTTTTGTAGCTTATTTTTTATTATTTTTTTAAAATATTTTTTTAACTTTAAATTTTTTTTCGACTTGACCTTTCAGGGAGCCATGTGGGGTTAAATTATTAATAGAAAAATGTCACGTACGATTTCCGGCCAAACATATCGAAATTGATACTTAGTGATCGTTTTTAAGTTTGACTTAATTGATCGTTTTTCAAAGTGGTTGGCATTTAAGTGAGCAAAAAAAAATCGTACTAAAGTGAGCGTCGTGTATAAATTTTAGCACTTTTGATAGTTTTTTGTCAATAAAAAAAATATACAGGCTTATTTACAAATGTTACACGATGATAATGACTATCTTAAATAATTGACTTCTATACTACTAAATACAATAAAGCAAAAAGACATTCAGAATATCAAAAATATATAAGACATCGAGAATAATCTAAATATCTTTTCTCACACGACATGTAGAATTTACCATTGACAACCCCATGCTAAATTAAATTTGGATATCTATGATTTTAGTAAGCAAATTGGGATAAAAGTAAGATATTTATGAGATAATATCTATGGTATTAGTACGCAAAATGAAAAATTCTTTATTGCGCGTATTTAACAAGTACCGCTTGAGTGGTGATTAACAAGATCCATTTCAGTAATACATAACCAACTTACTCGACATTTGTCAACATATTGAAAAATTACTATTGTTCGTTGAATTTTACCAATCTCAGACACTTAATCAGTGATTTGAGCAACAGATCTCTATAAATTTTCCATTTGAAGGTGTTTGAATTCTAAGCATAGATTTCACTAGGTTCATAATCATTGAAAAAGCTTAGGAGTTATATATCTTCCAACTTGTATCCTCAAGTACTAGAATCATGGCAGGGAGAAAATCTATAAGGACGCGGTAATTTAAAACACCATATGATTTGTCCGGCGGATTGTTCAATTTTACTCTTTACTTTTCATTTAATTGAAAGCTCACTAGAATAAGTTTCGATCTATTTTTAATCCAAAACACATTAAACTTTTACAACACACAAATGTCGGCCCGTAAATTATCCTATACTTTTTGCATATTATATATATATTGAAATTTTGAAGATACTTTAAATTTTGAAGGGAAATCGCAAGAACATTTGTCACTTTTGCTTAATCAAGAACAAATTCGCCCTTGGATTCCTATAAAATGGGGTATCCCTTACTATCCAGAAGTTAAAAAATTGAAAAGTGAGAAAATACAAAGGCAATTGGGATTTATGAATATGATTCAAACACATATATGAAGATTTACATGTTTACTTGCAATTTGTTAGTTTACAGATATATATGACCAGTCATAATATTCCTACTTTGCACGGGCTAATCTCCTATTAATTTTTGTGTATATAACAAGAAAACATTTGAAAAGATAGTTATATTTAGTTGGCCAGCCATCAAACCATTGATGAATATCTTCATTAGTTATAAGATATTTGGCCATGCCACGATTCTTGCAAAAAAAGGAAAGGGGCTTTCGTTTACCCTATCGGGTATCCATCCAAGGATATTTGAAGATGAAGTTCCTAAACTTGGTTGACTTTGCCTTGACCCAGTTGTTTTGCGCATTGGATTTTAAAATATGTCTACCCTCTACCTATTTTACTTGGAGGTGAGCATTTTCATGTTCCGTACATGTCCTACCTAAAATCGAGAACATACCCGTTGGAACGGGTTCATCTGTTTTGGAACTTGAAACATACCCCGCGTACCTTGGAACATGAAACCCGTCCTATCACGGGTTCTAGGATCCATCCAAATACAACATGTATTCTTAATTAAACGACGATAGTGAATTATCACCTTTAATGATCACCACTTATCGCTACAATCCATTGACTACAACTCATACTTAAACACACGAGGAATATGAAATATTAACAAAATAAAAATTTGAGTCATAAATATGGACGGAAATTGAAGCTCGGACTAGCGGTTCTAGATTACACATGCGTCATTGGACGTCATGGAATACTGCAGGATCACGCAAAGACATATACTTAGAAAAACACAAAAACTTGTTTTAGATTCCCCAATTTTTGGAACTTGAAACCTACCTTGCACATCCTAAAACCTAGAATTGGACCGGTAAACCGGTCCGGTTCTGCGATACTTAGTTCTACCCTTGAACCATGCTCACCTCTAATTTTACCTATTGATTCGGGTATGTGATTTTGAACTGGATCCCCTTTAGTAATCTACTTGTATCTTATCCCCGAATACAACCAATTTTAATTATGTCATATATTGTCATGAAAGATGGACCAAGGCGTAATCAATATGAAATTGAGTTATTGACCCAAAACAGTTTGACGTGAAGTAATGCTTGAAGTTGCGTAGGTAAGGTGTGGTTTTAAGCTCCGTTCGTTTCACGGAAAATAATTTGCAAGAAAATGCTTTTCTCATTATTTTTAGGCATTTGTTTCACGGAAAATCAACCCGATCGGGGATTTTTTTTATTTTATTTCTTTTTATTTTTTTTTATTTTTTCTTTTTAGTATTTGTTTTATTTTTTATAATTATTTTTTTCTTCCTCCGACGGTTTGCCGGCCACAAGCGAGTCTCGGCCTCCTCGGATTTGGGAGAGGCAAGGCCGGGCCTTGGTCGAGGCCGTTGAGGCGAGCCTTGAGTTTGCCTGCCCTCGCCTCGCCGGATATGGTGAGGCTCGGCCTTGCTCGAGGTTGGTGAGCTCGGGCCTCACTAGCCGGCTCGAAAGTATGGACACTCTTCGAGGTCTTCGTGTTGGTGTCAACTTTTCCAATACGCTTCGACACGTGATCAACTCTTCCAACACGCCGCCGGTACACATGTTGGACATTTTGACATGCAAAATCGACACGAGGGGTCAATTTTTTAAATGTTCAATTTCTTAGGGGTAAAAATGTAAATTTATAAAAAAAATCTTATTGTTGAGTATTAAATTTAATGGTGGAATGTGGATTGATTGTTTTTTTTTTCCTCTAAGCTTGATGGATTATTAGAATGTAATATAGTTGAATTTGTCAATTTATAACAATGAACGATACTAAAAAATGGTGGATTGGTGTTTTTAATGTAAATTCATTCTAGGCTCTTTGTTTATGATTTATTTATTTGTGGATTTGAATCAAAATAACTTGATTTAAATAATTATAAAAATGATAATTTATCGTGTATTTCTAAAAAATATATTTAACATATAACATATTCCAACGTGCTAGAATTCTCTATTTTTGATAAATGACGTGTCGGCGTATCCTATCATCTCGTGTTGCATGTCTTGTATCGATGTCCATGCTCCTTAGCCAATCAAGCAACCAGCATTGATTTTCCTCAATAAACGACAAAAAATATTTTTTAGTTATTTTCAAGTTTCAATGAGAATACTAGAAAATGACTTCCCGAAAAAATAATTTTCAAAAATGTCTCATTTTTCACGAAGCAAACGAAACCTTAGATATGCTGACAATCATTTTCGAGTATTGGTAAAATGAGCCTAGTGAACAATTGTTCCGAAAAGTCGTGATATATCATTCTTTATAATTCTAATTGCGGCGATTTCACGGATTGGATAATTTGTGAATTATAATAAGATCGACATAGAAATATTACACGATAAGAAAAAATCACAAGTTTTTTGGCAAATTGAGAATAAAAGGGTGATATATCAATACCCCAAGTCTTATTCAAGCGAAAGGGAATATGGTTGGAAAGCTCTCAAAAGATTGATCGAATTCTCAAAGAAGTTTGGTTTCGTGTCAAATCTGGTCAAGCATTTAGAGAAGATTGTTCAAATCAGTTAGGCGAACAAGAATCTAATTCGACTGTCAATGTTCACCGATGGATACAAAACACATAAGAGAGTGTCAAACTTTTCAATGAAGTTTGATCTCGTTAAACTGTTTATTTAAGATATTCATTTCACATTGGCATTATTGACGTTCCATTAAAAATGTTAAGTCAGTCATATTTTTTTGTTCTTGCAAATGGTGAACAATCAACACCATACCATGTTTGATAAAGGAAAATGCTTCCCGACAAGTATTTATTTAATCTTCTTTTTTTCCCTGGAAAATCAACAACCTTCTTGTAATCGTTAGGAATAATTCTTAAGAGGATATCTTCTAATAACATAAATATAGGTATACTTATATTGTGTATTCATCAGCCGTGCTTATTCAATACACTTTGTGGCCTATTTTCATTTTGCTATGTACACTTCAGTCCCATAAAATGAGACTATGGCATACAATCCAGAAGTGTTTTTTTTTCTTTCTCGGTATAATCATACAATCCAGAAGTTAAAAAAGTTGAAAAGTGAGAAAGTACGAGGGCAATTGGGATTTGCGAGTATGACTTAAGCAAGAAAGATAAAGATTTACATGTAGTCATCCTTACTTGCAATTTGTTAGTTTGAGATACGTGTGGCTAAGTCACATTAATCCTACTTTGCACGGGCTAATCTCCTATTAATGGTTGGATACATAAGAAGATAATATTTGAAAAGATAGTTATATTTAGTTGGCCACCCACTAACCCATTTATCAATATCTTTCGCTCATTTCTCTGCATTTTCGTTCATCGTTATCGACCAGATTTTCAAAATAATCGACGGAATATGAAGAAAAAGGATTCTTGCTAACAAAGGAAAGACGTTGTTTTGTTAAATCATCAAGTATTCATCCAGAATTAATCTTATCACTTCATAATATTCCCAGTCAATACATTGAAGATCGAAAATTTCTTCTATAAATATTTTTAACAAGTACATGGAGCTGTGATTAACAAGACCCTTTTAAGTAATATGTTACCAACTTACCGATAATTATTAACACATTTGAGAAATTACTATCGTTCGCTAAATTCCAACAATCTTAGACACTTGATCCTTGATTTAAGTGACGCTTCTGTAGAACTTTTCCATTCGAAGGGGTTGAATTTCAATCAGAGATTTTAGTGGGTTGATAGATAGTCATTGAAATATTCTAGGTGTTTGACATCTTGACTTTTGCTCAATCAAGAACAAATGGGCCTCTACACTTATTAGTCCCATAAATTGAGATTATCGCAACCATCCGGAAGTTTAAAAAATTTGAAAATTGAGAAAGTACAAAGGCAATTGGGATTTATGGATATGACTTAAGCAGATATATACAGATTTACACGAAGTCATTTTAATCCTACTTTGCACGGGCTAATCTCCTGTTAATGGTTGGATATATAAGAAGATCATATTTGAAAAGATAGTTATATTTGGTTGGCCACCCGCTAACCCATTTAGCAGTATCTTTCACTTAATCTTTTCCCTGCATTTTACGTTTATTGTTATTGACCAAAATTTCAAAATAATCAACGAAATTTAAATAGTATATGTTTGGTCGTGCCAGGATCCTTGCTAACTAAGGAAAAACATTTTTGGTTAACCCATCGAATATTCATCCAAGAATCGGTTCGCTCGAGGATAAAGTCCCTGTACTTGGTTGAGGACGAGATGTTCGTCTTCGGTCCCCGTTTATAAAAGCAAGAGAGCGACAATCTCTCTTTCGAAAACAGCAAAAAGCCAGAGTAGAAGAAGAAGAGATTCTGTGTTTGCTTCCGACTCCATTGCCATGGCGGTTAGGTATCGCGGGCTTCGCTTTCTCCCCACCGACGATGAACTCTTTTTCCATTACTTGATGCCGAGGCTGCACGGAGAACCGCCGCCCGACCCGGACGTCGTCCGCGACTGCGACCTCTACGGCGGCGGCGATCCCCTGGAAGATCTTTGGCAAGGATCGGGACGAGAAGTCCTATGTTTTCACCATGTTAAAGAAGAAGAGCAAATCGAGAGTGGACAGGGACCGCTGGCTCGGGCACTTGGAAGGGCGAACAGAGTTACAAAATCAAGGGTTCGCAAGGTGAAGTGGTCGGTTACAAGAAACTCTTTACTTTCGAACCTAAAGCCGACTCGAGCGCGGAATCCGGCAAGGCCGATAATGGACACTGGATCATGTACGAGTACTCGAAGCATCCACACAATGTATGTGGCTCTTTCCCTTTTCTTTTAGGTTACTAATTATTCTAAATGCACGTTCTTGATACTTTTGATCTGTGTGAATTCCTCAGACACTATATTCATTCCATGTCAAGTTTGTCGACGTTCGAGAATCTCGTATGTTTGAGAACGGAAAGCGCTTATTTAATTAATTATGGTATTTCTTTTTTATGGATCCTAACAATTTTCATTATGGTGGGATTGATCTAGAAAATGTGCTTTTTCTCGTAACACCAATTTGGCCCTCGCTATAGGTTGCGTGTACATTTCGATTTGGCAAAAATAGTCTCCCTTTTTTTCATTGACGTATTTTTTGTTGTTTGATATTTTGCTTTTCCCCTTTTTTTTTAATCAAAGGAAAGGATAATTTAACTTGTTCATATATAACGCAGGACACGGAGTGTGTCTTATGCGTCATCAGCAACAAATACGCTGAGGATGCAAGCAAGAAGGCGTCTCGGAATCTGCACAGTAGAGTGCAACTTGAGGAAGAGTGTCGACGAGCAAACAAGGCAAGCCCACACCGCGATGATCGCACAAATGCCGACGGCGTTCCTCCCGTCGCCTCGCCACCCTCAGCCACCGCCGCCGCTCGAGCTCAACCGTCCACTTCCCCACCTTTCAATGAAGACGAAGCTGTCATCCTGCAGAACATCTGCGGTCCCACTTCCCTGGATTTTGCTGGTGACGCCAACCTCAATTCGTATCCCGTGGCAACAACGACAATGGCCGTGCCGGAGGACATCCGCTGCACCGCTGATTTCCCGGCTTTTGGTGGCGCAAACGCCGGTACATTTTCCACGACGGGCACGGCAGTACCCTCGCTCTACAGGGAATGGGCGAATCAGTTGAAGAACATGGAATTCACTCCTTCAGTCAAGTACCTACTTTGCAAGGCCGTCGAGGATCGCGCTCAAGCTCTCCATGCAAGGAACGACCTCCGGCTCCGGGTGGAGTTCCAGCCAATTTGCCGACCTCCGGGAGGAGTTCCAGCCAATTATTAGAAGAATTGATGAACATCACGTTCTTAATTGCAATTATTACTAATCTTTCTGCTCCTTCGGATGATGCGAACTATTATAACTTTGATTATGGATTAAAATGTTCGTGGTCTTCAAAATAAGTTTGCTCATATAGCCCTGGATCAAAATCAGCAAAATGCCGCATTTAACCCCTTTCCTTTGTCTTCATTTTTTTTAATGGTGCTTGCATTTGTCCTTCTTTTTTTTTTGCTTGTTTAGTAAACAAATTAAGTACAAATTAAGTTGTTCGTCAATCCACCATCCTCATATGATATCTAGAGCCCTCGTTATCTATCATCAATGAACCAACGGAACACTTACGGATCAGCATAATTATCGCTAAAATGAATAATACACTTGAGATTATTGACGTTGTGCTTAGAGCTGCATTTTGGCATTAATCATCAATTATCATATTAATCTCTCAGTTTTCATTTTGGCGAACCTACCAAAAGAAAAGTGATATTTGTATAAGACGGTAGCATGCTAGATTTATTTATACCATAAAAATTAAATTTTTTAATTTGGTATCCCCCACTAAATTGCCTTCTTCTAATAAAAAATGTAAAGAGAACATTTAAACGTTAACCATTTACTTAGCCCCACACCGAGTATTTACAAATTTTTAGTCAATCATAACTTTTAAAAGCAAATTATCATGTTACAAGATCGCTCGAGAATAAGAGATAGGAGTAACGGTGGCTTTGAATTAGCTAAGTCCTCCAATAATCTCGCGCCACGCAATACAATTTACTCCACAATTATCAAGATTCAAGATAATACTCCATCAAACATGGGAGTAAGATCTCCTTCTCGTGTACATCATCCTTATGCTTTTTAACAAATTATATTGGAAGTATACAATATGTGTAGATGATGTCGGGGCATCTGTTTTATAATGGATAATCATCTTTATCTTCACAGATAGTTGAGAAGATCTCTGCAGCTAACACGAAACATATATATCGTAAAGAACACATAAAAGCCAGAAAGTCTTTTGCCGCCACTTAATGCTGTTGTTCTTCTTGAGTGAGTAAAGGAGAAGGAGAGAGATATTCGCCAACATGGATCGTCTAGCTCGGTGTCGCCCCTACCGATGAATAGCTTTTCGGTCACTTCCTCATCGGAAAAGCAACCGGCGCACCGTTGCCTCCCAATCCTATCGAAGAACGCGACATTTACATCCGGGAGCCTTGGGAGATCTTCAACGCAGCTTCGGACCGGATGTTCTATGTTTTCACCATGTTGAGAAAGAACAAGTCGAGGGTTTTAAGGACGGCCGGGATTTGGAACATGGAAAGAGCAGCACTCATCGAAAATCACAGACGGTGACGGTGAGTTGATTGGCCGCAGGAAGTCCTTCAAGTTCAAAGGAGGACATGGCTCAAGTGCAACGAATGGATGCTGGATCATGTACGAGTTCTCAGTGTGCGACGGTAAGATTTTAATTCTTTGTCTTTCGATAGTCCTTTCAACATGCCTATCACCAACAAAACAATCCATCCGTTTTAAGGAAGAACGGTTCTAGGGTAGATCTTTTTAACGTTGTTTCTCCATGGGTTACTGATTGTGGCCCGGTCATGATGGGGGTTCTTGTGCGTAGGGTAGTAATAAAAGTGTATTGGCTGGAGTCTATCCATGTGAGGTATTGGATCCAATTCGAAAGTATGGGGGGAGGGGGGGAATTGATATAATTTGAAACTTCAAGGGCATTATGCAACAATTCGACAAACTTGTGGGGAGCAAAGTCCAACTCTCCCATATCGTCCCGTCCGCTTTTTTATTTATCCCCTGAGCTTGACTCTGCAGCAATGCAAGCACGTCTTGTGCAAAATCAGATTATCACAAAGACGAGAGGAGATCGGAAGAGAAGGCCATTATAATTTCGGACGACAATCTGGTGCAATTCAAAGACGAGAATCAATGAGTGAAGAGGGCGCGCCTACTCGACAACTACGGCAATCGCACAAACGTCATTTACGACTCTATTGCGGCATTGCCGTCATTTAGAGCCGAGCTCATGGCGGTACTCAAGTACCGCTTTTGTACAGTCCTCGGGGACCGCGCTCGAGCTCTTGAGGCAAGGAACGGCCTCATTGAATCGAACCCCTGGAGGAGTTCTAGCAAATTTGCCCAAGACGTGGCCAGGGAGATTTGAACCCGGGACCCCATCGGTTTAAACTGTCTAAGACCCGGGATCTCACCAACGCATCAACGCTTCATTGGCATAAACTTCACCTTCTTAATTGCAACTATTACTAATTTTTCTGTTTCTTCAAAATAAGTTCGCTCATTTTTACTGGTGTTGAGTACTTACCATCGCACTTTTTGTAGTGTTAAGTTTGTCAAGAATGCCATTTGAGAAGCATCTTCTCTAACATATGAATTAAAATTTTTATACGTTAGTCCTTTCATTCTCTTTGAGTTGCTAGCTACTTGGTCATTTACTTATACCATGTAAATTAAAAAATTTATTTTGGTATCCCCCACTAAATTTCCTTTTTTTAATAGAAAAAAGTAAAGAGCAAATTTGAACGTTAAATTTATAAAATTCAATATCTTCGAATTATTTATTGAATCTAATAATTTCATGCAGTACATGCCTTACCTTTCAAGTTCATATCTAACACGAGTATAGTGCATGCGAAGGGTCTCGTCGAACTTCAAAACAGTTTATTTTAATTCTTCTCCATTTCTTGCTCTAAATTTCTTGGACTCCAAGACAAATGCAATTGGTAATTTGTCAATTCTATTATGACGATTAGTGAATTAAAGTTGAGTATTAGAGATTCTTTTAACTAGTTAACACTTCATCATGTTTTTTTGTAGTCAAAGATGTCCTCACATTGTCATACAACATTTTGTTTTGCTTGTGTTAACTAACCCAGCTATATATACAAAAAGGGCAAATTCCAAAAAAGGGCCCGAAGTCCTCTCATTTTCACAAATAAAGGCTCCAAATGAACTTTATTTCAAATAAGAGTCGAAAGTGGCATTATATATTTCAAATAAGGGACTGAATAGGCCATCGAGTTTCAAAAAGGGCTTGGCCTAAAGGGCATTTTCGTCATTTCTCATTTTGATTTATTTTTTCTCTATTTTTCCTTTTTCTAGTTTTTAAAAATGAAAAAAAAAAAACAGCCACTCCGGAGGAAGGGCTGCCCTTGCCACTCGTGGCGACCGACCCACCGCTCGTGGGGCATCGGCGGGGCGGCGAAGGCTAGCGAGGGTGGCCGGCGTCTCCACAAGGGCTTGCGACCCCACCGGCCAAAGGCGAGGGCCAAAATTGGGAGAGGGTCGGGGCCTCTCTCAAATTTGGGCAAGGGCCGGCGACCCTCGCCTAGGTCTAGGCGGGGGTAGATGGCCCCCTGTCCGGATCCAAGAGAGGGCCCGACCCTCTCCCGATTTTGACAAGGGCCAACCGGCCTTCCCCCCACCCCCCACCCCACTTCCCCGGCGGTGGAGCCGCGGCCTGCCCCTCCCGCCTCTTTAAGTATTTTTTAAAAATTTTTTTGTTAAATTTTAAAGAAACAGAAAAAGGAAAAATTTAATAAAAAAGAAGAAAAATCAAATATAGAAAAAGATCTAAATACCCTTGAAATGAGAACTTTTTTTGAAATTTTATAACCACTTCAGGCCCTTATTTGAAACAACGTTTACTTCATACCCTTGTTTGAAAAAATAATGGCATTTCAAGTATTTATTTGAAACAAGATTTATTTGGGGCCCTTATTTGAGAAAGATGAGAGGACTTCGGGCCATTTTTTGGAATTTTCCCTATACAAAATTACCTAAATGGATTCTACTTTGTGATGGTTAATTATCTTTATTCTTCAAATTGTTTATTCCGAGTACTCATTTAACATTGGCTTCCCTGTCATTCCTTTTGGATGTTTAGTGCAGTTAGCCACACCATATTTTTACAAATTTTTAGTCGATCATGATTGGGTGTATTTGTTTTACAAAAAACTCAAAATTTGGAAAATATTTTTCGAATAATAAAAGCTCGTTTCACTTACAAAAATAGATGAATACCAAATATTTTCAACAACCATAAAAATGGTTAGGCATAAATTGTTATCGATAATGAAAATATTTTTCGTTAATTAATTTTTCTAAGAGATATAACTCGTCATTTTTTGGAAAATATTTTCCAAATTTTTTAGTTTTCCGTGAAATAAAGGCACTCTTGAAACAAAATTATGATTTTTACAAAATTACTTGAGCAAAAGTAAGAGATATGAATAACGGTGGCTTTGGATAAAACTGGCTTTGAATTAGTTAAGTCCTCCAATAATCTCATGTCACGCTATACAATTTACTCCACACATATCAAGATTCAAGATAAACTCCATCAAACATGGGAGTAAGATCTCCTTCCCGTGTACATCGTCCTTATGCTTTTTAACAAATTATATAAGGTTTATATAAGATATGTAGATGTCTGCATACGGTTTTATAACATCATCTTTATCTTCACGGATAATTGAGAAGATCTTTGCAAGCTGACACGAAACATATATATAATGAAGACCACATAAAAGCCAAAAAGTTTTTTGCCGCCACTTAATACCATTGTTCTTCTTGAGTGAGAGAAAGAGAAGGAGAGAGATAATCGCCAACATGGATAGCCTAGTTCGGTCTCACCCTACCGATGAATAGCTTTCCGGTCACTTCCTAGTCGGAAAAGCAACGGCACACCATTGCCACCCAATCCTATCGAAAAACGCGACATTTACGGCCAGGAGCCTTGGGAGATCTTCGATGCGGCTTCGGATCGAACGTTCTACGTTTTCACCACGTTGGGAAAGAGCAGCACTCATCAGAAAATCACAAACGGTGACGGTGAGTTGATTGGCCGCAGGAAATTGTTAGCCAGTTGAAAGTCCATTTCCATATCATAGTACTTGGTCGTGCTTTTTTTTTTTTTTGGTATTGTACACTCTTTGGGCTGAAAATTGTTAGCCACTTGGATTAACTCTGTGCAGCAATGCGCGTACGTCTTGGGCAAAATCAAATATCACAAAGACGAGAAGAAATCAAGAGAGAAGGCAATTGTACTTTCGGACGACCCTCTGGTGCAATTTGAAGATGAGAATCAACGAGCGAAGAGGGCCTGCCGACTCGACGACTACCTCGTTCACATAAACGTCGTCCATTACCCTGCTGCTGCGTTGCCGTCACCTACAGTCGATGAAGCTCGAGCCGCCGCTTCCCGAGCTGTTGGCAACGGCGTCATGTACGCCGAACCACTTTGGATGTCGACGGTGGCAGCGGCCGCCTTGCATTTAGATATTGATGACCTCGGTTTCTCTGGTTTCAGTGGTGACGCAAATGCCAATTCACATCATCCAATGGCGACGGCGACGTTGAAGCAAGGCAGTGACGCAACCCCCAATCCACTCTTCACGACCGCGGAGGCAGGGGCGGAGGCTGTGAGAAGGGACATTCGGTACGCTAGTTATTCCCCGGCTTTTGGTGCAACCGGGTCGACGCTATGCTTCCCGCGATCGCAGCATCCGCACAAGTAGATACCAGCAACACCACTTGCCTAGCATTTGACGGTGATGCGCATGTCGATTTACTTCCTACGACGGCAGAACAAGTCCACAACGGTGGATGGATATGGAGATAGATCCGGTGGTGTACTCCGATTACCTCTCCTATTCAAATCTTTTTCCTAATCAATCGGAGGGCAATACAATTGCGATGCTCGCATCCGCGCTGAGCAGACCGCGCAACCCAACGTGGGATCCGACTTCTTTATATCAACAAAGGAGCGTTTCCGAATTACAAGAGCAAGATGTTCTGGTCACATTAGGATGTGCTGATGAGCTTTTGCCAGTTTAGCAATTTTAGAAATTCAAGTTATTAAACGAACTGAACCATAGGCACGCTCTTTTGTCGGGGCTCATTCGAATGATGTAAATACAGTTGCTGCTTTTAGTTATATATACATATGACTTGTTTTTTCTTCAAATAAAATGTTTTTTATACAATACTATGCAGGACATAGGATTGCATGTGCACGGTCTAGAAGTCCATACCGTAGAAGAACGACTAATGCTAAGACATCACCCAATTTCGTTTAGTCGTACACTCCGGTAATTGTTCTTACTCCTTTTTTATTGGAAAGTGCAATCACTGATTTTCTAGCAATTTAAAAAGTATTTGGACAACATTTTTAAGATAATTGCTTATATCGCTTGAAATAATTAATTAATAAAAAATATTTTCATCGTGCACGATAATTTTTGTCTAAATATTTTCGTGAATGATGAAAATATTTTTTGTTCTTTTTTTTTGTGATCGATACGGGCGATCGTTTCTAAAAAAATATTTAAAAAAAGTTATTTTTCACGAAATAAACACATCCCTAAAGTCCTACTTGTCACCGTTAGTGATATTCTTAAGAGGCAATATTTTTAATGACTATTTATAGAGCTATCTTGTGTGTTCACGGGGCATGCTTCTACTTATACCCGTTTGTGGCCCATTTGATTTTTCTATTTGCACTCCTTTGGAGAAATTACCAAAAAAGTACTAAATCGATTGAATTTGTGCCAATTCAGTCCTAAATCTTTTGATAATTTGTCAATTTAGTCATTTTGACCAATTTTGGCCAGATATTGCTCATGTGGATGCTTGGCCGTCCCATGTGGATAATTTTTTATTTTCAAAAAATCGAGTCTAGTATGTTTTATTGTGTTTTTTCTTTTCTTTCTTTTACTTTTTCCTTTTCCCTCTATCGATCCAAGCCTCTGTGGATCGACCATCACCCTCACCGGGATCCGGTGATGCATGACCTTGCCAAAATCGAGCGAGCTCTAGCCTCACCCAAGATTAGCGAGGCTCGAGCCTCACCCCCTCAAGTGAGCTAGACCTCGTCGTCCGGATGATAAGAATTTGCCAACCACCAGCACATCTCAAGCTTTGCTACCCTCAAGAAGGCCAACAAGGTCGACCCTCTCCTGTGGCTAGATGCCGATGATGCCTGGCAGCCAGCAGCGGAAGAATGAAAAAGTTAAAAAAGAAAAAAATACTAAAATATTTAATTTTCTTAAAGAGTTAAAATGTTGATGACTAAATTAGCATAAGTGCGATAGATTTATAACTTTTTTAGTAATTTTAGCCTCCAAAAGACATAAAAGTGTGTAAAGGTTGGTGATGACTAATGATCACTTTCACCGACATTAATTAGTGCTAAATCGACGATGACCGATTAAAAACTTCGTTGATATTCATGTTTTAGACAACTGAAATATATGGAGAGTAATGAAAATTTTAAAAAATAGTTTAAAACAATGATTTTAAACGCCTGCATAGCTTTAGACCCCAAAAAAAAATGTCTGCATAGCTACCAATAGAGTTAAAGACCGCGATAATAACTAAAACTGGCTATATCCATGTTCAAACACTTGGAGTAACAATGACGTGGAACCTGCTACTCCGGTGACAAAAAGTCACAGTCCGACGGCATTCCCTATGGACCAGAGCTGAGGAACACTGTTCACCTCTTGCCTGATGGCGACGTGCATCAGGAGCTATTATCGCATGAGCACGGTGCACGTGAAGCCGATGCGCATACACCGTCGGATCTTATGATTCTGACGTGGGACTCGCCTCATCTAACGGAACACGTGAACTGGGCTCACAAGATCAGGTCGCGGTTTTTCGGGCGAGGACAAGAGATCGAACGGATCGACTTCCAAGCGACAGTTGCAACTAACGGTGCCGACAAAGCAAATCCGCCACCCCATCACGACGTTGACCCCTCCTTTAGCATGATACAAAATATGTTATTTATAAGGCAAATACAATAAAAAATCTCAAACTATGCCAATTATGATACAATTACCTTAAATTTTTTTGCCAAAAATCCTAAACTTATCTATTGTGACATAAAAATCATCAAATTTTTTTTTTGGGTCACGAAAAATATATGTGTTTTCTTACAATTCCATTCAGGGTATATTTAACGTATTGTTATAAGTTTGAAATTTTTTATGATACAAAAAAAAATTAAGGTATTTGTGTCACAATGGGTATGATTAGGATTCTTAGTGACATAAGAAAAAAGTTTGAAGTTTTAACCATTTTTAAAATAATGAACATGTACGTGCATTTAAGTTACTATATAGATTAAGGGTGAATGCGTGGTTCTATGGACTCACCCAAAAACCTTGTTAGCTCCCCTCTCGATGCAATGAACAAAATAAATGGAGAGAGAATAGAGAGCTGAAGTTTCATACAACCTTCTTGTAATCGTTAGGAATAATTCTTAAGAGGATATTTTCTAATAACATGAATATAGGTATAAGTATATTGTGTATTCATCAGCCGTGCTTATTCAATGCACTTTGTGGCCTATTTTCATTTTGCTATGTACACTTCAGTCCCATAAAATGAGACTGTGGCATACAATCCAGAAGTGTTTTTTTTTTCTTTCTCGGTCTAATCCTACAATCCAGAAGTTAAAAAAGTTGAAAAGTGAGAAAGTACGAGGGCAATTGGGATTTGCGAGTATGACTTAAGCAAGAAAGATAAAGATTTACATGTAGTCATCCTTACTTGCAATTTTGTTAGTTTGAGATACGTGTGGCTAAGTCACATTAATCCTACTTTGCACGGGCTAATCTTCTATTAATGGTTGGATACATAAGAAGATAATATTTGAAAAGATAGTTATATTTGGTTGGCCACCCACTAACCCATTTATCAATATCTTTCGCTCATTTCTCTGCATTTTCGTTCATCGTTATCGACCAGATTTTCAAAATAATCGACGGAATATGAAGAAAAAGGATTCTTGCTAACAAAGGAAAGACGTTGTTTTGTTAAACCATCGAGTATTCATCCAAAATTAATCTTATCACTTCATAATATTCCCAGTCAATACATTGAAGATCGAAAATTTCTTCTATAAATATTTTTAACGAGTACCATTGGAGCGGTGATTAACAAGACCCTTTTAAGTAATATGTTACCAACTTACCCGATAATTATTAACACATTTGAGAAATTACTGTCGTTCGCTAAATTCCAACAATCTTAGACACTTGATCCTTGATTTAAGTGACGCTTCGTAGAATTTTTCCATTCGAAGGGGTTGAATTTCAATCAGAGATTTTAGTGGGTTGATAGATAGTCATTGAAATATTCTAGGTGTTTGACATCTTGACTTTTGCTCAATCGAGAACAAATGGGCCTCTACACTTATTAGTCCCATAAATTGAGATTATCGCGACCATCCGGAAGTTTAAAAAATTTGAAAATTGAGAAAGTACAAAGACAATTGGGATTTATGGATATGACTTAAGCAGATATATACAGATTTACATGTAGTCATTTTAATCCTACTTTGCACGGGCTAATCTCCTGTTAATGGTTGGATATATAAGAAGATCATATTTGAAAAGATAGTACCCATTTATCGTTATCTTTCACTTGCTCTTTTCCCTGCATTGTTCGTTTATCGTTAATGACCAGAATTTCAAAATAATCAACGAAATTTAAATAGTATGTGTTTGGTCGTGCCAGGATTCTTGCTAACTAAGGAAAAACGTTTTTGGTTTTAACCCATCGAATATTCATCCAAGAATCGGTTCGCTCGAGGATAAAGTTCCTGTACTTGGTTGAGGACGAGATGTTCGTCTTCGGTCCCCGTTTATAAAAGCAAGAGAGCGACAATCTCTCTTTCGAAAACAGCAAAAAGCCAGAGTAGAAGAAGAAGAGATTCTGTGTTTGCTTCCGACTCCATTGCCATGGCGGTTAGGTATCGCGGGCTTCGCTTTCTCCCCACCGACGACGAACTCTTTTTCCATTACTTGATGCCGAGGCTGCACGGAGAACCGCTGCCCTACCCGGACGTCGTCCGCAACTGCGACCTCTACGGCGGCGGCGATCCCCTGGAAGATCTTTGGCAAGGATCGGGACGAGAAGTCCTATGTTTTCACCATGTTAAAGAAGAAGAGCAAATCGAGAGTGGACAGGACCGGCTCGGGCACTTGGAAGGGCGAACAGAGTTACAAAATCAAGGGTTCGCAAGGTGAAGTGGTCGGCTACAAGAAACTCTTTACTTTCGAACCTAAAGCCAGCTCGAGCGCGGAATCCGGCAAGGCCGATAATGGACACTGGATCATGTACGAGTACTCGAAGCATCCACACAATGTATGTGGCTCTTTCCCTTTTCTTTTAGGTTACTAATTATTCTAAATACACGTCCTTGATACTTTTGATCTATGTGAATTCCTCAGACACTATATTCATTCCATGTCGAGTTTGTCGACGTTCGGCAATCTCGTATGTTTGAGAACGGAAAGCGCTTATTTACTTAATTATGGTTTTTTTTTTTATGGATCCTAACAATTTTCATTATGGTGGGATTGATCTAGAAAATGTGCTTTTTCTCGTAACACCAATTTGGCCCTCGCTATAGGTTGCGTGTACATTTCGATTTGGCAAAAGTAGTCTCCCTTTTTTTCATTTACGTATTTTTTGTTGTTTGATATTTTGCTTTTCCCCTTTTTTTTTTTTTAATCAAAGGAAAGGATAATTTAACTTGTTCGTATATAACGCAGGACACGGAGTGTGTCTTATGCGTTATCAGCAACAAATACGCTGAGGATGCAAGCAAGAACGCGTGTCGGAATCCGCACGGTAGAGTGCAACTTGAGGAAGAGAGTCGACGAGCAAACAAGGCACGCCCACACCGCGATGACTGCACAAATGCTGACGGCATTCCTCCCGTCGTCTCGCCACCCTCAACCACTGCCGCCGCTCGAGCTCAACCGTTCACTTCCCCAACGTTCAACGAAGACGAAGCTGTCATCCCACAGAACACCTGCGGTCCCACTTCCCTGGATTTTGCTGGTGACGCCAACCTCAATTCGCATCCTGCAGCGACGACGACAATGGCCATGCTGGAGGACATCCGCTGCACCGCTGATTTCCCGGCTTTTGGTGGCGCAAACGCCGGTACATTTTCCACGACGGGCACGGCAGTACCCTCGCTCTACAGGGAATGGGCGAATCAGTTGAAGAACATGGAATTCACTCCTTCAGTCAAGTACCTCCTTTGCAAGGCCGTCGAGGATCGCGCTCAAGCTCTCCATGCAAGGAACGACCTCCGGCTCCGGGTGGAGTTCCAGCCAATTTGCCGACCTCCGGGAGGAGTTCCAGCCAATTATTAGAAGAATTGATGAACATCACGTTCTTAATTGCAATTATTACTAATCTTTCTGCTCCTTCGGATGATGCGAACTATTATAACTTTGATTATGGATTAAAATGTTCGTGGTCTTCAAAATAAGTTTGCTCATATAGCCCTGGATCAAAATCAGCAAAATGCCGTATTTAACCCCTTTCCTTTGTCTTCATTTTTTTTAATCGTGCTTGCATTTGTCCTTTTTTTTTTTGTGCTTGTTTAGTAAACAAATTAAGTACAAATTAAGTTGTTCGCCAATCCACCATCCTCATATGATATCTAGAGCCCTCGTTTTCTATCATCAATGAACCAACGGAACACTTACGAGATCGACATAATTATCGCTAAAATGAATAATACAATTACAATATTGTGCCTAGAGCTGCATTTTGGCATTAATCATCAATTATCATATTAATCTCTCAATTTTCATCTTGGCGAACCTACGATAAAGAAAAGTGATATTCGAATAAGACGGTAGCACGCTAGATTTATTTATACCATAAAAATTTAAATTTTTAATTTGGTATCCCCCACTAAATTGCCTTCTTCTAATAAAAAAATGTAGAGAGGAAATTTAAACGTTAACCATTTACTTAGCCCCACATCGTGTTTTTACAAATTTGTAGTCAACCATAACTTTTAAAAGCAAATTATCATGTTACAAGATTGCTCGAGATTAAGAGATCGGAGTAACGGTGGCTTTGAATTAGCTAAGTCCTCCAATAATCTCGTGCCACGCAATACAATTTACTCCACAATTATCAAGATTCAAGATAATACTCCATCAAACATGGGAGTAAGATCTCCTTCCCGTGTACATCATCCTTATGCTTTTTAACAAATTCTATTGGAAGTATACAATTTGTGTAGATGATGTCGGGTATCTGTTTTATAATGGATAATCATCTTTATCTTCACGAGATAGTTGAGAAGATCTCTGCAGCTAACACGAAACATATATATCGTAAAGAACACATAAAAGCCAGAAAGTCTTTTGCCGCCACGTAATACCGTTGTTCTTCTTGAGTGAGTAAAGGAGAAGGAGAGAGATATTCGCCAACATGGATCGTCTAGCTCGGTTTCGCCCTACCGATGACTAGCTTTTCGGTCACTTCCTCGTCGGAAAAGCAACCGGTGCACCATTGCCTCCCAATCCTATCGAAGAACACGACATTTACATCCGGGAGCCTTGGGAGATCTTCGACGCAGCTTCGGACCGGATGTTCTATGTTTTCACCACGTTGAGAAAGAACAAGTCGAGGGGTTTAAGGACGGCCGGGATCCGGAACATGGAAAGAGCAGCACTCATCGAAAATCACAGACGGTGACGGTGAGTTGATTGGCCGCAGGAAGTCCTTTCAGTTCAAAGGAGGACATGGCTCAAGTGCAACGAATGGATGCTGGATCATGTACGAGTTCTCAGTGTGCGACGGTAAGATTTTAATTCTTTGCCTTTCGATAGTCCTTTCAATATGCCTATCACCAACAAAACAATCCATCCGTTTTGAGGAAGAACGGTTCTTGGGTAGATCTTTTTAACGTTGTTTCTCCATGGGTTACTGATTGTGGCCCGGTCATGATGGGGGTTCTTGTGCGTAGGGTAGTAATAAAAGTGTATTGGCTGGAGTCTATCAATGTGAGGTATTGGATCCAATTCGAAAGTATGGGGGGAGGGGGGAATTGATATAATTTGAAACTTCGAGGGCATTATGCGACAATTCGACAAACTTGTGGGGAGCAAAGCCCAACTCTCCCATTTCGTCCCGTCCGCTTTTTTTTTTTTTATCCCCTGAGCTTGACTCTGCAGCAATGCAAGCACGTCTTGTGCAAAATCAGATTATCACAAAGACGAGAGGAGATCGGAAGAGAAGGCCATTATAATTTCGGACGACAATCTGGTGCAATTCAAAGACGAGAATCAACGAGTGAAGAGGGCGCGCCTACTCGACAACTACGGCAATCGCACAAACGTCATTTACGACTCTATTGCGGCATTGCCGTCATTTAGAGCCGAGCTCACGGCGGTACCCTCGGCCTATCGGGAGTGGGCGAAGCGGTTTTGTACCGTCCTCGGGGACCGCGCTCGAGCTCTCGAGGCAAGGAACGGCCTCATTGAATCGAACCCGGGAGGAGTTCCAACAAATTTGCCCAAGACGCGCCAGGAAATTTGAATCGGGACCTCATCGGTTTAACGTCTCTAAAGCGGGGATCTCACCAACTCGCCCAACGCCTCATTGGCATAAACTTCACCTTCTTAATTGCAACTATTACTAATTTTTCTGTTTCTTCAAAATAAGTTCGCTCATTTTTACTGGTGTTGAGTGCTTACCATCGCACTTTTTGTAGTGTTAAGTTTGTCGAGAATGCCATTTGAGAAGCATCTTCTCTAACACATGAATTAAAATTTTTATACGTTAGTCCTTTCATTCTCTTTGAGTTGCTAGCCACTTGGTCATTTACTTATACCATGTAAATTAAATTTTTTATTTTGGTATCCCCCACTAAATTTCCTTTTATTTAATAGAAAAAAGTAAAGAGCAAATTTGAACGTTAAATTTATAAAATTCAATATCTTCGAATTATATATTGAATCTAATAAATTCATGCAGTACATGCCTTACCTTTCAAGTTCATATCTAACACGTGTATAGTGCATGCGAAGGGTCTCGTCGAACTTCAAAACAGTTTATTTTAATTCTTCTCCATTTCTTGCTCTAAATTTCTTGGACTCCAAGACAAATGCAATTGGTAATTTGTCAATTCTATTATGACGATTAGTGAATTAAAGTTGAGTATTAGAGATTCTTTTAACTAGTTAACACTTCATCATGTTTTTCTGTAGTCAAAGATGTCCTCACATTGTCATACAACATTTTGTTTTGCTTGTGTTAACTAACCCAACTACATATACAAAAGGGAAAATTCCAAAAAGGGCCTGAAATCCTCTTATTTTCTCAAAAAGGGCGTAGTGAACTTTGTTTTCAAATAAGGGTCGAAAATGACATAATATGTTTCAAATAAGGGCCTGAAGTGATCATAAAGTTTCAAAAAAGGGCGACCTAAAAGGCATTTTCGTCATTTCTCATTTGATTTATTTATTTATTTTTTTTCTCTATTTTTTTCCTTTTCCTGGTCTTTAAAAATGAAAAAAATGAAAAAAAAAAAAAACAGCCACACCGGAGGGAGGGCCGCCCCTCCCACCTGTGGCGGTGACCCATCGCTCGTGGGATTTTGGTAGGGGTGACGAAGGCCGACGAGGTGGATGGAGTCTCGCAAGGGCCTACGACCTCGCCGGCTAAAGGCGAGGGCCAAAATTGGGAGAGGGTCGGGCCCTCCCCCAAATTTGGTAAGAGCGGCGACCCCCGCCAAGGTTTGGGCGGGGGTAGACGGTCCTCGCCCAAATCCAGGAGAGGGCCCGACCCTCTCTTGATTTTGACGAGGGGCAGCAGCCTTCACCCCCCCCTCGGCGGTGGGGTGGCGGTTTGCCCCTCCCGCCTCTATAAGTATTTTTTTAATTTTTTGTTAAATTTTAAAGAAATAGAAAAAGGAAAAATTTAATAAAAAGAAGAAAATTCAAATATCGAAAAAGATCGAAATGCCCTTGAAATAAGGTCTTTTTTTTTAAATTCCATGGCCACTTCAGGCCCTTATTTGAAACGACGTTTACTTCATACCCTTGTTTCAAAAAATAATGGCATTTCAAGCATTTATTTGAAATAAGATTCACTTGGGGCCCTTATTTGAGAAAATGAGAGGACTTCAGGCCCTTTTCGGAATTTTCCCTAGACAAAATTACCTAAATGAATTCAACTTTGTGATGGTTAATTATCTTTATTCTTCGACTTGTTTATTCCGAGTACTCATTCAACATGGGCTTTCCTGTCATTCCTTCTGGATGTTTAGTGCATCCAAACTTTTTGTTGTTTTTTTTTTTTCCACAGTTAGCCACACCATGTTTTTACAAATTTTTAGTCAATCATGATTGGGTGTATTTGTTTTACGAAAAAATCAAAATTTGGAAAATATTTTTCGAATAATAAAAGCTCGTTTCACTTACAAAAATGGATGAATACAAAATATTTTCAACAACCACAAAAATAGTTAGGCATAAATTATTATCGATAATGAAAATATTTTTCGTTAATTAATTTTTCTATGAGATATAACTCATCATTTTTTGGAAAATATTTTCCAAATTTTTTTAGTTTTCCGTGAAATAAAGGCACTCTTGAAAGAAAATTATGATTTTTACAAAATTACTTGAGCAAAATTAAGAGATATGAATAACGGTGGCTTTGGATAAAAGTGGCTTTGAATTAGTTAAGTCCTCGAACAATCTCATGTTAGGCTATACAATTTACTCCACATATATCAAGACTCGAGATAAACTCCATCAGACATGGGAGTAAGATCTGCTTCCCATGTACATCGCCCTTATGCTTTTTAACAAATTATATAAGGTTTATATAAGATATGTAGATGTCTGCATATGGTTTTATAACATCATCTTTATCTTCACAGATAATTGAGAAGATCTCTGCAGCTAACACGAAACATATATATAATGAAGACCACATAAAAGCCAGAAAGTCTTTTTGCCGCCACTTAATACCATTGTTCTTCTTGAGTGAGAGAAAGAGAAGGAGAGAGATAATCGCCAACATGGATCGCCTAGTGCGGTCTCACCCTACCGATGAATAGCTTTCCGGTCACTTCCTCGTCGGAAAAGCAACCGGCACACCATTGCCACCCAATCGTATCGAAGAACGTGACATTTACAGCCGGGAGCCTTGGGAGATCTTCGATGCGGATTCGGATCGAATGTTCTACGTTTTCACCACGTTGGGAATGGACAAGTCGAGGGTTACAAGGACGGCCGGATCTAGGACGTGGAAAGAGCAGCACTCATCGGACAATCGCAAATGGTGACGGCGAGTTGATTGGCCGCGGGAAGTCCTACAAGATAGCCTTAGATATTTTGTCATATTTGTTGAAATTGCATCTTGATAATTATGTATGCCTTGTTCTTGCAACAACTAGCATGTCAGCGATTAAAGATTTTCTTTCATAGACTTTAATAAAATAACGTTCTTCATAATTTGCAATACAATGGCGACTTTCAGGAAACAATGAGAGGCTGAGAGCATGTAACTAATGCAGTTGATGGCTCAACATTATGTTTTGTGCTCCATAGTCGTGCTAAGTTAGAAAAGGATTCGAACATTTTCATCAAAACTAACCTTAAATGCATCAACAGCGGTGATAGGAATGTAAAAGAATCGATGCCGAGTAAAGGTCAAACTTAGTCGTAAAGAAGATGGACCAAAGAAGGCACTCTCGTGCTCCTTATATATCCTTCTTAAATAATAAGATAAGGTACGTGTCCGTCTCGGATCCAAGTCATCAATCCAAAGAGAGGAAAGGTCAGATTTGTTCATCGCGAATTGATATCCACTACCATTAGATCGAACTAAATTTCTATCGTTGAATTGATTAGACGAGGACGGTCTCTCCACCGTTGGATAGAAGACATGAAAGGTCGTAAAGAGAGGGACTCTACCGTTAGATAAAAAAAATGGTAAAGGGAGGGACTCATGTACAAAAATGGTGTCATCTTCCTCATTAGTATCGATCTAAGTATTGGAGTAATACAAATATTTTCTAGAATTTGATAAAAGAATGTGCCCTTGTTAAATGGCCAAAGTTGGCTGGAGTCCACTAATGGGAGATATTGGATCCAATTCGAAAATATGTGGGGAGATGGCGGGGAATTGCAATATAAATGAAACTTCAAGGATGTTGTGCAAACAATTCATCGTACATGTAGGGAGCAAAGTCTAACTCTCGCTTATCGTCCTGTCCACTCTATATCATAGTGGATTCGAATCCCCTAACATTGAAATTTCAATGTTATGGGTGACATTGATTAAATCGGGTCATCCAAATCAAAAAGGATCGCCTCGATTTGATCTACATCATGTCTTCAAAATTTTTAAAATTTTCCGCCCAAATTTTTTTTTCCCTTTCAAACATGATGTGGATCAAATCGGGTCATCCATTTTGATTTGGATGGCCCAAGTTGATTAATGTCACCCCTAATATTGACAGAGGATCCATTTTCATATCATAGTAATTTTTTTTTTTTTTTTTTGTATTGTACACTCTATGGGCTGAAAATTGTTAGCCACTTGGATTAACTCTGTGCAGCGATGCAAGTACGTGTTGGGCAAAAATCAAATATCACAAAGACGAGAAGAAATCAAGAGAGAAGGCAATTGTAATTTCGGACGACATTCTGGTGCAATTTGAAGATGAGAATCAACGAGCGAAGAGGGCATGCCGACTCGACGACTACCTCGATCGCATAAACGTCATCCATTACCCTGTTGCTGCGTTGCCGTCACCCACAGTTGATCAAGCTCGAGCCACCGCTTCCCGAGCTGTTGGCACCGGCGTCATGTACGCCGAACCACTTCGCATGTCGATGGTGGCAGCGGCCGCCTTGCATTTAGATATTGATGGCCTCGGTTTCTCTGGTTTCAGTGGTGACTCAAATGCCAATTCACATCCTCCAATGGCGACGGCGACGTTGAAGCAAAGCAGCGACGCAACCCCCAATCCACTCTTCACGCCCGCGGAGGCAGGGGCGGAGGCTGTGAGAAGGGACATTCCGTCCGCTAGTTATTCCCCGGCTTTTGGTGCAACCGGGACGACGATATGCTTCCCGCGATCGCAGCATCCGCACAAGTAGATACCGGCAACACCACTTGCCTAGCATTTGACGGCGATGCGCATGTCGATTTACTTCCTACGACGGCAGAACAAGTCGACAACGGTGGATGGATATGGAGATAGATCCGGTGGTGTACTCCGATTACCTCTCCTATTCAAATCTTTTTCCTAATCAATCGGAGGGCAATACAATTGCGATGGTCGCATCCACGCCGAGCGGACCGCGCAACCCGACGTGGGATCCGACTTCTTTATATCAACAAAGGAGCGTTTCCGAATTACAAGAGCAAGATGTTCCGGTCACATTAGGATGTGCTGATGAGCTTTTGCCAGTTTAGCAATTTTAGAAATTCAAGTTATTAAACGAACTGAACCATAGGCACGCTCTTTTGTCGGGGCTCATTCGAATGATGTAAATACAGTTGCTGCTTTTAGTTATATATACATATGACTTGTTTTTTCTTCAAATAAAATGTTTTTTATACAATACTATGGGGGACATAGGATTGCATGTGCCCGGTCTAGAAGTCCATACAGTAGAAGAATGACTGATGCTAAAACATCACCCAATTGGCCAATTTCGTTTAGTCGCACACCCCGGTAATTGTTCTCGCTCCTTTTTTTATTGGAAAGTGCAATCACTGATTTTCTAGCAATTTAAAAAATATCTGGACAACATTTTTCTGAAGATAACTACTTGTATCGCTTGAAATAATTAGTTAATAAAAAAGTATTTTCATCGTGCACAATAATTTTTGTCTAAATATTTTCGTGAATGATGAAAATATTTTTTGTTCTTCTTTTTTTGCGATCGTTTCTAAAAAAATATTTAAAAAATCTTTTTATTTTTCACAAAATAAACACATCCCTAAAGTCCTACTTGTCACCGTTAATGATATTCTTAAGAGGCAATATTTTTAATGACTATTTATAGAGCTATCTTGGGTGTTCACGGGGCATGCTTCTACTTATACCCGTTTGTGGCCCATTTGATTTTTCTATTTGCACTCCTTTGGAGAAATTACCAAAAAAGTCCTAAAGCGATTGAATTTGTGCCAATTTAGTCCTAAATTTTTTGATAATTTGTCAATTTAGTCATTTTGACCAATTTTGGCCGAGATATTCTTGACGTGGATGATGGCCGTCTCATGTGGATAATTTTTTATTTTCAAAAAATCAAGTCTAGTATGTTTTATTGTGTTTTTTCTTTTCTTTCTTTTACTTTTTCCTTTTCCCTCTACCTATCCACGCCTCCGTGATCGACCATCGCCCCGACCGGGATTTGGTGACGCATGACCTTGCCGAGATCGGCCGAGCTCTAGCCTCGCCCAAGACTAGCGAGGCTCGAGCCTCCCCCTCTCGTCGTCCCGTATGATAAGAATTTGCCGACCACCGGCACATCTCAAGCTTTGCTACCCTCGGGAAGGCCAACAAGGTCGACCCTCTCCCGTGGTCGGCTGCCGATGAGGCCCGGCGGCCAGCAGAGGAAGAATGAAAAAGTAAAAAAAAAAAAAAATACTAAAACATTTAGTTTTTTTAAAGAGTTAAAAGGTTGATGATCGAATTAGCATAAGTGCGATAGATTTATAACTTTTTTAGTAATTTTCACCTCCAAAAGACATAGAAGTGTGTAAAGGTTGGTGATGACTAATGATCGCTCTCACCGACATTAATTAGTGCTAAATCGACGATGACCGATTAAAAACATCGTTGATACTCATGTTTTAGACAACTGAAATATATGGAGAGTAATGAAAATTTTTTAAAAATAGTTTAAAACGATGATTTTAAATGCCTGCATAGCTTTAGACCTAAAAAAAAACAAATGTCTGCATAGCTACCAATAGAGTTAAAGACCGCGATAATAACTAAAACTGGCTATATCCATGTTCAAACGCTTGGAGTAACAATGACGTGGAACCTGCTACTCCGGTGACAAAAAGTCACAGTCCGACGGCATTCCCTATGGACCAGAGCTGAGGAACAGTGTTCACCCCTTGCCGGATGGCGACGTGCATCAGGAGCTATTATCGCATGAGCACGGTGCACGTGAAGCCGATGCGCATACACCGTCGGATCTTATGATTCTGACGTGGGACTCGCCTCATCTAACGGAACACGTGAGCTGGGCTCACAAGATTAGGTCGCGCTTTTTCGGGCGAGGACAAGAGATCGAATGGATCGACTTCCAAGCGACAGTTGCAACTAACCGTGCCGACAAAGCAAATCCGCCACCCCATCACGACGTTGACCCCTCCTTTAACATGATACAGAATATGTTATTTATAAGGCAAATACAATCAAAAATCTCAAACTATGCCAATTATAATACAAATACCTTAATTTTTTTCGCCAAAAATCCTAAACTTATCTATTGTGGCATAAAAATCATCAATTTTTTTTTGTGTCATGAAAAATATATGCATTTTCTTACAATTCCATTCAGGTTATATTAAACATATTGTTACAAGTTCGGGATTTTTTATGATACAAAAAAACGTTTAAGGTATTTGTGTCACAATAGGTATGATTAGGATTCTTAATGACATAAGAAAAAAGTTTGAAGTTTCAACCATTTTTAAAATAATGAACATGTAAATGTATTTAAGTTACTATATAGATTAAGGGTGAATGCGTGGTTCTATGGACCCACCCAAGAACCTTGTTAGCCCCCTCTCGATGCAACGAACCAAATAAATGGAGAGAGAATAGTGAGCTGAAGTTTCAAACATATATATAAAATATAAAAAATAATTAGCCGGTCAAGTTCGGTTGTGCAGTTTTCATCTAAAATTTCGAACCGGACCGTCAGTCACTAATTCAAAAAAATTGAACTGGGGAACTATTGAAAACTACCCGTAACCGGCCGATTTAGATAGCTCTTGATTCTTTTGCATATCCCTACGCCCTTGCCCATTTAGCGGCATAGGCGCGATGGCCGTCGGTAGCCTCTCTCAAGTTCACCGGTCGGTGCCACGCGCTGATTACTCGCGACGGGATTGAGTCGACGAGAAATTGTCGTGCGTGCTTCGTGATTGGCTCGTCACCGTCGACGAATTCTTCCTCGAAAATGAAGTGGGCCTGAAAAAGCCACCGCGTCGCGTGATCGAGGGACGGTTGGGATGACGCTCGGACACGCCAAAAAAAGTTGGCTCGCGGTTCGTTTTCGTGGAACCGCGCGCACGAAAGCTCTGCACCTCCTACCTCTTCCAACCAAACCCACCACGTGCTCACCCTCCTGGATCCTACCCTCACCTGCCTGTGACCGTTCCGCCCTCACCCTTTTACCTTTTTTTTTAGTCCTTTGACTCACTTCCAAGGACGCTTTCTGGTCGTGATTTTTTTCTTTTCCGCACTATGTGCTTATGGAGATTCATAATTGAATCTCGGTTAAATGGTTGGTGGCCACCCCAAATGAATCCGATTTTGACTAAGGGCTTGATTGACTTTAATTGGCCACCAAGGTTCACTCAATCTTCCACGAGAGTATTCGAGACACTCAAAATGTGCTTGATGTTCGGTTGGAGAAGTCCACACGAGTCCTAAGCTTCGAGAAAATACTGGGTTTGGTTTTGGAAATATCCGACACGTATCTAAGCGGTATTGCTTCGGTAATACCGAGGAAGATATCGAAGAAATCAATAAAAGAATCTTGTTTGAGTACGCTTCGACGGAGCAAGACGCTGCCCTTTTTTAACTTTTATGAAAGGCCAAGACAATTGAGTTGACTTGGTTCCTTATTAAGACACGATTAAGAAAGAGTTTGTTTGACTTGGTTGGGGGAACCGTTGTGTCCAAGGAACTCGTCTCGCTAATGATTAGCTGTCCTAGGCCTCTCCATATGGAAGAACAAGAACTGTCAACCAAGTCGTTGAGGGATATTCTTATCCTGAGCTTCAAAACTACGTTGGAACAAGCAAAGATAGATATTAAGTTACTAACTAATCCTTCTAAAAAAAGTTAAGGTCCATAGGCTCATTAGGTTTTTTATTTTTATTTTTATTTTTATTTTTAATTCATGCCTAATTTTCTATGTTTCGTACGACCCATATTTTTGTGAATCTTTCTTGGTTAAGTTTGGAACAATTTGATTTAGAGGAATGTGTGTAAGTCGGGATCTCCTAATAATTTAGATATACCGGAAACATTCGTTAGATATTTCATTTAGCGGTGCTTGATAGCTGGTACTTATAGAAGCGACGACGTTATTTCCACACAAAAATAACAGAAATTGTTTTACAATATCATAGTAGCTTAACTTTTTTTTTTAGGGGGGGTTGTGTGGTTTCTCAAAAAGGTTATGTTATTTGATAAGCAATGTTTGTGGTAAGAGTTTTAGAACTTTCTCTTGATGCAAACTTAAGCATTTATTATGTGATCACAGAATGTTACACATCCTCCTTGCATGCCATGATTATGGACCCATCTTGTTCAAAATTTAAACCGGTCAACATTCCATGCCCCATCCAAAATGTTATAGTGACATACTTTTGCATCGCGTGTTTGTAATTATGTGCCTTAAAAGTTTGTGAACTTTAAAAAAAGCAGTGATTTCATAAGGTGGTCCATTTGGGCACACTGGGCCAAGCTGCTGGTATAGGATGTCATCATTAAAGGAGTAAAAAAAAAAAGTAAGAAGGCAGAGAAAAGAGGATGCAAAACATAAAAAATAATAAGTAAAGAAGGGAGAGAACAGTTAGGTAGGAATAAAAATACTAATTTTTTTTGTCGGAATAAAAATACTAATTTAATTTTTTTTTTTAAGGTCAGAGACTAATTTGATTTGTTGAATTTAGCCTCTTTTTTTTAATTATTTTTACCTCATCCCTTATGGGGGATTTAAATGAACTGCCATGGGAGAGATTATGCATATTGGTTGAAAATTGAAATCACGTGTACAGATATGCTCTGTTTAATGAGAGACGAGACGTGCCGGTTAACGAGACGCAATCTTCCTAGATCCCACTATACTCGTCCCAAATTATGATATTACCTAATTTATAGGGCTACTATATTTACTTTGACACCAATATCTCAAAAATTTACCATAAGTTTGAGGTATCAGTGGCACGGAAAGAAAAAAAAACGGGGGGTTAGTAATGGTTCCCCAATGAGCAAAGTTTGGGATTTTTTTTTTTGTGATAGACAGAAAGTATTTTTGTCACACCGTTACAAATTTAGCGGTTTTGGCGACAAAAAAAAAAAAAAAGAGGTGTGAGGTAAATATGTCACATGGGGCATAATTCAATATGTTTTATGGTTTTTTTTTTTAAGGAAACTGTTAGTTTGACAAGATTGCCAGTTATTTTTGACGATACGATCTCTTAATCAACGAGTAATTTATGCAAAAACACGTGATGATAATGTGTCGCTTTACGATTGAGATTATACCGTCTCCGACAAGCACCGTCAGAAAAAAAATTTAATTTCTTAATCTATATGCCAATATGAATTAATTATTTATCAAAGAAAAAAAATTAATGAAATATGAAACCGTGTTGCTAATTAAAAAGGAACATGCACCTCTCTGTCCAAGGTGGAAAATTAAATAAACTAAAATTTCGGTGGAAATATAATAAATTACACTAAAAACCGCGCGCATCCCCCATTAACCCCTCGCTCCAAATGTAAGCAACTCCACGAATTAGTTTAGTCTAATCTTAATTAACAAATTAATCCAGCTGGATTATTGCCACGTCCCCTACAAATCGTCGCCAAGCAAAAATCCCAGCAACTACGAAACAACACGAGAGAAAACGAAACGTAGGTCCCACGGAGGGCGTTATGGTAAATTCCGGCCAACTCCCCCGCGTCCTACCGTACCGCGGTCTATAAAAGAACGTCACGTCACCCCGGTGACTATAGCAAAACTTCCTCACCGCCTCGCCATCCTATAGTCATCGTCGCAATTAAAATTGAGTTTTAACGGCTAAAACCATAAAAGCAAAAGAAAGCTCTCGCAGATCTCCAACTCCTCCCCATATCTTCCTCCCTTCGCATTCTCGCGTCTCGTCGATCGTTCTTGTCTTCTTCCTTCGAAGCCACTCCTCGTTCCTCAACTCCTCCTCTTCTTCTTCTTCTTCTTCTTCTTCTCCTGCTTCGCGTGGAGAGATCGTCGAGTGTATAGACGGGCGCTCTCTGAATTCGAGGCAGAGTACACGGTGGTTCCCGCGGTGAATCGGATTCGGTCGAATCCGGTTCGATTCGAGCCATGTCGGGCCGAGATCTCGAGCGAGGCTCCGGGAAGGGCCCCGCCCCGGCCAATTACCCCAGTGGGAGCTACAACCAGACGGCGTACTACGCGAATCGCCGCCGCGACTCCGACAGCCAGTGGACGTCGTGGCTGGTCCCGTTGATCGTCGTCGCCAACGTCGCGGTGTTCATCGTGACGATGTTCGTGAACAATTGCCCGCGGAACAATCTTGGGTTCGAAGGCGGCTGCGTCGCCAAGTTCCTCGGGAGGCTCTCGTTCCAGCCGCTCAAGGAGAATCCTCTCTTCGGTCCTTCTTCGACTACGTGAGTGTTTTTGTTTTGTTTGTGTGATTTTATATTCGTAGTTGTTGTGCAACCTCTTGGTGTTGGGAGCCTCATATTCAGCTCGAAATTGAGAAAAATTCTCGCATTGGACTTGTTGCTTGATGATCAGCCTGTCCCGGTGCAGAAATGTGTACTTCAGTGTGTACTCCACTTGATTCGTGAAATTCGACAGGCTGGTCTAATGATAATTATGCCTTTCTGTGTTTCGGTTTAATATTTGTTTCATCGAGTTTGATTGGCTATTGTGGGATCATAAGCTTGGCTAATTCTTCTTGCTCTGAACTAGATGGTTCTCGAAAATATGTCTTGTTGAATGCCAGTTCCAGCTCGGGATTTTTATTTTATTTTATTTTTTTCTTTTGGTTTTGAGTGGCTTGTAGCTGCTCATTTGAAAAGCTGCTTGCTTCCTCCTTTGAGAGAGTTGGCGTATCTTAATCATGGAGAATTTGTGATTCAATCTCGGTGAACATGGTAAATTATACTATTGCATATCGCTATCATCTGTATATGCAAATAAATAAATATATAGATGAATGCAGATATGGGCCAAAGGAAAAGAGATGAATGTAGCTGCATCTTGATCTGCATTGGCGTTTTGATTCCGCCAGCCTTTTTGTTCGCAAATTCTATAATTTTAGCTTTGAGTCATGCAAAGTTTCTCATTTTGTGATTAGTCCAGGCAAATCTTGAATCATTCCTTTTCAAGATATTGTCTTTATGTTTGTCCTATCTTTTGTGTTTTGAGCTGGGTGGTTTTGTAATGTTGTGAAGCTTCATTTTGTAACAGCTAATTTGTAGCTTTCTCATGATTCAAATTGACAGAAATAAAGCAAATTGATTGGTGGTTGACAATCTTGTTTCTTTTGATATGACATGTTTTTTGTTTGATGGTGAATTCTATTTGCATAATTTAATATTTATGTTCTCTGTTCGTTTTATGCTTTGATGTTTCACATAGTTGGCCCCTTGACTCATCCGAAGGTCTTTTCCTTTGGTTTCTTCCATTAGCAAAATGTTCATATGAAGTTTTGTCTGGATTAAGATGTACTGTTTCTTTTCTTTTTACGACTGTCATTGGGACGAAAATTTTCCAGGTTGACATCCAATTTTCTGTTTGACCCTGTTATTTGGCAAAAAACGTATGATTAATGCCTGATTAAATACAAGAAGTTCCATTACAAAATATCAGATGATGGAGTACCACTGTTGCTTCTTGAAACCATTCTCTACATTCATTTAGGCTTTACTGAGTCCTACAGTATTTTGCAACTTAAGTTTAAACAGCTAGAAGTAATTGAGTGACATCCTGATTGGAAACTTAGCATCATAACTGTCCATCATTGACTAAGCCAACAGATATAGACATTTCCATAATTTACTGAAGAATATTTATGGCAATATGGATCATGGTTGAACTTCATGCTTTGTTTTAATATAGATTGCAGAAGATGGGAGCTTTGGTGTGGGACAAGGTTGTGCATGGAAACCAAGGTTGGAGACTCATCACATGTATGTGGTTGCACGCTGGTGTCATTCATCTGCTTGCAAACATGCTGAGCTTGGTCTTCATTGGAATTCGCCTTGAACAGCAATTTGGCTTCGGTATGTCAACTGTCCGCATCACATGATAATGTCTTAAAGCTGCTCTAAGGTTTCATTCCATTGCCTGTTGATTTACGGAGTCTTCTACGAGATGAGTTTCATCACTGTGGACTCTAATTGACATTACTCTTCTGTGGTTACCCCTGCAGTGAGAGTTGGAGCTATCTATCTAATATCAGGATTTGGTGGTAGCATTCTGTCCGCCCTTTTTATTCAGAGCAATATCTCTGTCGGTGCTTCTGGCGCTCTCTTTGGGCTTTTGGGAGCGATGTTATCAGAGCTTATTACTAACTGGACCATCTATACCAATAAGGTCTGATGTTCTCCATGTCATTGTTTATTCCCCCAAGCCGAATATCTCAACCCAACAAGAAATAAAGAGGAATGAAATAGATGTTCATTTCTCCGTGCATCATGATTTTTGCCCACTCGTGTAGGTTAAAGCCCCACATGATGATGACTGGTGAGAGACACACGTAGATGTTAAAATTGTTCCTTCGTGTAGGTTAAAGCCCCACATGATGATGACTGGTGAGACACACACGTTGATAAAATTGTTCCTTAGCCGTTCCAATAACATGAGTAGAATGGCAAGATCCTAGCACCGAAGGTTGAAATTGAAGATTTTTCGGGGCCGCACTCATTAGCCTATGACTGCTCTTTAACTTTTTAAGTTCCTCTGAATTTAAGGAAAGTAAATGCTTTGACCATGGTGCTTATATTGTGTTAAAAATTGTATCGAATGCAGTCAGTTGGCAAGTTTTTTCATTAGCAACCTTCTTTATCGCATGCAGGCTGCAGCACTCTTTACATTGATCTTCATCATAGCCATTAATCTAGCTGTTGGGATTCTCCCTCATGTGGACAACTTTGCCCATATTGGAGGATTCTTGACAGGATTCCTTCTCGGTTTTATTTTGCTCGTCCGGCCCCAGTTTGGCTGGGTGGAGAGTCGTAATCGTCCTGCCGATGCTCGGGTCAAATCGAAGCACATGGGTTACCAATATGTCCTCTGGCTGATTGCCTTGGTCTTGTTGATAGCTGGGTAAGCTGTTTATCCATGACAAAATTAAACGCTTGCATCGATGGACCAAGAACCTTCCTATTGTCATTTGCATGAATAGGGACATTTTAGCTTTATTGTAATTTTGGACCTCCTCCCCACTAGAAATCATAGGAAAACATTTTCTCTCCTTCTGTTTCTCTCCTAAACCCTCGACATTGCCTGGAACGGAATCTCGAATGCTTTGCTTATTAACGGATTCATGAGTACTTGAGGGCTCTCGGGAGTTGCCTGCCATGAAAGATTGACTCGAGCTTGTCTTAACTGCTGCAGATTTGTGGTGGGGTTGATCATGCTTTTCAGAGGAGAGAATGGAAATGATCACTGCAGCTGGTGCCACTACCTCAGCTGTGTCCCGACTTCGAGATGGAAGTGTAATAACTGAGAGAAGCCCCGAGAACTCTGTGTCTCATACACTCGTGTTCATGGTACATTTGATTCTTTGTTTATTTTGTGACATCCCTTACTGCTGTGTAAATCTGTAGCTTCAAACAACTCCCCGTATTTTGCCCGTCGACTTATAGAAATACGGTATACCGAGGTCAAATCTCTCTCTCAAAAAAATAGATTGAATGAATTGCATTCGCTTGGATTTGCAAGAAGAGAATGTGTAAAACATGCAGAAAACAGCCGTTTCCACGACGGTTTGTTTGTTTGTTTGTTTGTGCATCTGTTGTCGTAAAAGATGCCACCAGTAAATGGGCAGGGCACTGTTCAAGGAATGCACGCATGTACAATAAAAGAAAGTCGCGTAAATCCTATAAGATGATATATCTTCCTTGACAATTCTAGTGGATTCGTAATACTTGGGAGAACAAATGTGGCAGAGTCGCGATAGTTAGATTAGAAGACGTGCAAACTGAATTAGAAGTTCTCTAGAGCAATGATAACCTGTGGGATAATGGTTATATTGCGGCTTCACAGTTAGATATGAAGACCCACTACCCTAATGGTGACTTACTTCAATTCTAAGATAGTTTGATACACACCAGTGACGAAGAGACTGACAATAGTATCTTCTGTACCTTCTTCTAGTATCCATACCCGTGCCCATTGCCTCTTACTGGCATCCCGAGCCTGTCCAAGCGACCAGACCCCGGATATGCTTTGTTCGTGAAATTCGTGTGCAGGGACAAGACCTTCTGTGACATGGACCTTGATTCGCCGAAACCGTGTATGGAATGCCTCTTCGTGGAACTAGATTTATCAAAGTGAGACCGTTGTTTAGGAGCGCTCATTGACCTGACTTTGGCCTTTGAAGATTCGGTATAAGCCATGTAGTTGGGGTGGTCCGAATAGCCGCTTAAGTAGCTTCTCGAGCCGTCGCTCTTGGTGGGAGTGAACGGGCTTCGCCTAGAACTACCACCGCCCCTAGAAGACGCGGAATAGAATTGGGGGCTGTTATCAGCAGTGCGGAATGCGCCTTCCTCCACCTCATGAGAGAAATCCAGCGGGCTTAGAGATTGCACTTCGCATGAAGAGGGGCTAGGAACCGTTTGGCGCGCCGTCGAGTCTTTCGAAGTGGTGTAGCTATGACTCGCTTGGTCTGAAGGCAACACGTGCCGAGACAGCTGTACAGGACTTCGTCGCTTGGGTGTGAAGGAGGGTTTCCCGGGATCGATTTCTAGGATCTTATCACTTTTCTCATCATCAGCATGCCCACTGTTTGCTGAAATCCCACGTTGATCCCCGAGTCTCTCCTCGACCCTACAATCCGACCAATTGCGGCCCAAGGGCGCTCTTTCTTGAAATCCAACAATCCTGCCACTTGCTCTGGAACCATTCCTCTGCATTCATTGGGATCAAATTGATAAAGGCGTCAAGATAAACAAGCACAAAAAGTATCTCGAATTAATAACGGGGTTCAAGCAATTAAAGTTTCCTTAAGGACAGACTAGTCCTCGGGCTTTCCTGGGATTATAAACAATAAGAACATGATGAACGTAGAGCACGCAACGCTAAGTCAAGGGCCGAAGCGTACCCTGAGAACCGGCGACTGATCCTGTCTAGAACTCTTGCTTCGAACCACATACTCTGACTTTTCGGGAGTTGCGGGACCCTGAAATGAGGTTGTTCATCAGGCATAATTTAAAAATGCAGCTCTCGAAGGTCCACTTGTTCTCGTACATAAAGGAAATTGTCGAAAGCTGTGCATAAGATCATTATCCAAGCGATGCAAGCAAATGAAAAATCGCTGGTCCAGAGGAAGACGCAAAGTAAAAATGGATAAGAAAAAGGAGAAGCGGAGGCATTACGGGGTGGTGAAAGTGAGAGGACTTGCTGCTCGATTGTGAAGATTCGGAAAACTGGGCCCTCTCAGCACGTGCCCGAGCCTGGGCTCGCAGCAAAGCTTGCATCTTGCGCACCAGTCGGGCGGTTCGCTTCCTCTCGATGTGCCCTCTCACCAGCGCTTGAATCTTGACCAATCCCTTCAACGCTCGCAGCGCTCGCCTCGCCTGCCCAAACCCAGGAAAACAGGAGAAGAAAGATTCAATCCATGACATGTAATTAATTACAGAACACTCCATCACGATCAAGAAAAGAGAATTGTGAGTTTTCACAGCTATGGGTAAAGCTAGCAAATGTAAATAAATAAATATATATAAATATATATATAAATAAAAGGCAAAGGCAATCCCTCCAGCTCGCTTCAAAGGAGACATGGCTATTGACAAGGAAAAAAGCACTGCCAAAGATCATTTGAAACTGCAATTATATGTGAAGTAGATAGGATTTCATCCGTACGGCAAGGTTAACTTAGATGCCATGTTTAGTACTTAACATAATGACCACTTAAATGATCTGACCACCTCGTCAGACGATAACATGTTCAAAGCCTTTTGATGAGAGAATCAAGTGGGTTCCAACGAGGGGCCAAAACAGCACACTCACTGAGCAAAAATCAGTCTTGAGCACGTGAGCACAGTTCAGCACAGACTAGCGGTTCAACTTCTCAAGTACAATTAGAACCCACAAATCCAAACTCGAGAAATATCTTTTTAATTCTTGTAAAAAACAAGCACAAACCCATATCTAACCACAAATATGGACAAAATGTTTGGACAAAAACATGCACTGGCTAAAAGTGGGTCATACTGGAAAGTGTCTCATTCCATGGGCCGGTGATAATTCATTTTTTTTCTCTTGGTCGAAAGGTGATAATTCATTCATTGACCGGTAAATTTACATTGGTTTGCAGTTACCATGGATTTGTTGACTCACGACATAGCCAAAACGAAAGCGATCTACAATTTTCCCATGCACTATTTTTTCACGCGTGATTACTTTATGTGTATTTAATAATTGAAAGCACGATGTACAGCGAAAACGCCGCGAACAAACCATAGTCTAATAATAACCTATGGTTACGTCTGACGATACCTACCTTCCCATCGTGCACTAGAACCGCATTTACTGTTCCCTAGACTTCCAATCGAGATGGGCTTTCGAAAATGGCGCCAAGGGGGAAGCAGAGCGCACACATTGACGTGCGAAAATGAAAGGGAACAGGCGCCATAAAGAGACGAGTTTTCAGTTTTCACCCACTCCCACAGTCCACACCCCCACCACCTACTTGAAGTAAAATAAATAAATAAAAAAGGAGGGAGGGGAAGAATAAGAAAAGCCTGACATTGCATCGAGAAGACAGAGACGTTTCGCTAGCCGCCCTACAAAAGGGAAAGGAGACTTGGTTCGCGAGTCCGTGACCATGATTTCCACAGCAAGAACTCCTGAAAGTAAGCCATCTAACCCCAAACTTTCATCGCCAAAAAGCACGTAAACCCACTTAAGGAAACCAGCCCCTCCAGAATTCTTGTGGGGTCAAGGACCACCCCACTCAATATCCTGAACAAAGATCAAGGGAACCAGACCCAGAGTTGACCTACCGTCCCAAGTCTATCCGACCAGCCAAATACTTCGATTTGAAGTAGGAGGTTCCGCACTTTACTCATAGTGTCAAATGATACGAAAAGAAGCAGATGAGCATGGAATCGCAAAGCTTGTTTCAGCTTTGCCAGAGCCATTCACAACAAGTAATTTTAGCCCATAGATTAGACGATTCCATTAGCTGGTCGAAATTGCAAAAACAGAGACCCCAGAGTACAGTTGGCAGCTACGCTCGCCAAAATGAATGGGAAAAGGTTAGGCGAATAGCCTCCCCAGCAGAAGCAGACAAATTTTCATAACGGGAAAATGATACAAATGACGAACCTCAGACGAGGCCACCACAAGCAAACAAAGGCAGAGCAGAGTAGAGTAGAGTGGGGAATGTTGCTATAACCAGCAGAGAAACGCGAAGCGCTTTCTCTCCCGATTACGTAGTGAAAACGCCATGTCGTACAGGCGATGGCAAATGGACATCGATGGGGCTCGTTCCCATAACGCGTGTAGGTGACGAGAATTTCTTTTTCGTCCAGGCCCACGCGGCTTCTTCACCATCTTTATTGTATGTACACATCATATTCTATTTCCGGTGAATCTCGGAATTGAAGAAATAGCAACAGTAAGCAAAGAGTTTCAGCATTCTCTGTTGTCTCGTGAGCTCTTCTGAGTAAAAACGACACGAGAGAACAACTCGGATGAAATCGATGGGCGGAGAGAGAGAGAGAGAGAGACAAAGAGAGACAGAGAGAGACAGAGAACGCAACAAAACGACAGCGTCCTGATAACGGATAGTTCTCGCAGGAAAGAGATGAGAAAAGAAGATCACGAGTCGCCCTCGTCAGAGATTCGTTCCCCTAGGCCTCCATGAACTTTCGCTGAAATTTCATTTTTCATCTTGTGATTGATTCTGCAAATTGTTGATTAATAAGTTCGTCGCTCAGAAGAAATGAGGGACCACGAAGAGTCTGATTTAGATTAGAATCTGTGGAAGAAGAGCAGCAGCTAGGGAGGAATAAGGAGAAAAGAACGAAGCGGGAGGAAAACCATGTTCCTACTAAGAAACGATCAGTTACAAGGTTGAAGCAGCCATTAGAATCCCCCTCTGCGATCGTGATCGCAGATAAATGCAGAGAGCACTAGGAGCGAGAGCTCATGAAGAAAATCTAATTGCAGGTAGTTTCACGACGACGGAGCGAGGAAGACGAGGACGAAACGCGGACACGTGGCAGCACGCACCCGCTCGCTCCATCTCAAAGCTAATCTCCGTAACAACATCTCACCAATATCGATAACGAAAACTCGTGCAGAAATGAGAATAAAAGGCGTCAATACGATTTTGGAGAACTCACTAGGTAGCCTCGGAATGCTGACTGAATCTTGAGCGCCGCGACCTCTTCCCCGACCGCCGCGCATTTCCCGCCGCCGCACGCCACGGAGCTGTCGACGCACCTTCCGCTGCTCGTCAGCCTCACCACCTCCGCCGCGGCGTGAGCGGCCATGACCGCGGCCTCCGCGGCCGCCGCGCTGGCAGCCGCAACGGCGATGGCGTGCTTGCTCGGGTCCGGTGCGAGGTCCTCCGAGTGCGCGGCGGCGGCGGAGCACGAGTTGTAGCGCTGGTGGCGGTGACTGCTGTCTCTGTCTCTGTCTCGGTGCGACTTGACGAAGCTCCATCTGCGCTTCTCTCTGTTGGGAGGCGGTGGCGGTTGCTTCGCCGGTGGCGGAGGAGGCGAATCGGTCTTCTTGAGGCCCAGGAGGTTGCGGAACCACTTAGAGGCTTTGCCCATGGCGGAGGTGGTTCAGGAGCGCGAAGTGGTGTGCCGGTGGTGGTGCAAGTGGAAGTGACGGAAACTTAAGCGTTGGCCATGGCTATGGCCACGAAGTTGCATTTACACTGAGGGAGGGAGGCAGGCAGGAGAGAGAGAGAAGCGAGAGTGGGGAGAGTGATTTTTATACGGTCGAGATTGTTTTTTTTTTTTTTCTGTGTCGAAAGTCGAGATAGTTGACGAGAGAGCAATGGGATTGGGATGGACGGGGCGCGTTCGCGCGTGGAAACGACTCGCTCGCCACAACAGAACTTGATCGAAAAACGTGTTTACAATGCTAAGGCTCCGGTTTTTATTTAGGATCCGTTTTGATTAACGGAAAATGCGCCATTTCTCAAGTCATTTTTCCAAAAAATGATAATGTTGTTCGATGTTTAGCAAAAATCTGAAAATAAATAAGAAATTATTACTAGTCATTTAGTGAGAAAAATCTTATTCGATTTGTCAAAATAGACACTGCACAAGCATAAGCCCAACCATCAAAATCGAGCTCAAGAACTCGATGCCCTTATCTTACTACCTAGCACCCCGGCCTCAATCTATAGAGGACGGCCCCAGGTCCTCGGTGACCAAGCCTTGATGGGACCCCAACACTGTGCCAAGGACCTAGGCCTAGCCTCGATATTAATGGGCATGGAGTCTCAAGCGCGAGCCCGGGTCAACCTTGATGGACATAGGTGTAGCAACAAAGGTCTCAAGCAATAGACTCAGGCCACGGTGCGTAGGGTCTCAAGCTTAGTCCCGATGGACCTAAGCCTGGACATCGGGGCCAGGCTTCCCGTACCTAGTACAAGAGTATATGTTCAAGCGACGATACTTAATCATATTTTAGAATTGATTTTCGACTTTTGAAAGAAGAATTTATTTTCCTGAATTTGAAATTTGGACTTCACTTGTTTCATAGAAAAAATTTATTTTGCAAACATTTTCCAAACAAAAAATAATTAGCCGGTAAATACATTATTATTATGGATAACTATTTATGCTTAAACATTTTTGTTAATGATGATAATATATTTTTTTGTGTATACATAAGATCATTTTTAGAAGAAAAAGTTTCAAATCATTAATTTTTTGCAGTAACAAACGGAGCCCCGGTGGGGAAATGTTTTCCGTTACTAGGAAAATATTTTCTGTTGACTTATTTTCCCGAGCGATCCAAACACTGGAAAGTGACAAAAATGCTTTTCGCTAAGTAAACGGATTCTAAATACTAAGAGTAAGAAAGACAGGCCGACCAAACAGGGAACTATCGGATCAACTGGTTCGATCCGATTCGTAAGGGGCATTGATCCATTTCACATTCCATAAAAATGTAACCGGATCGGACCGACTAATTTTTTATTTATCTATTTATTATTGTTTAAATATAAAATTTAATAATGTACCGTTTTTTTATTTCTTAAATGTAAACTTAATATAAAATTAAACTCCGTGTTGCTCGCCCCTACTAACAATTTACCGGTTTCATTGGACGGTCGATCCGATTCCCGATATAAAAAATGGGAGCCGATCCTTTCGATCCGGTTCCCTATTCCTAGATAGTACAAAACCGAATCGGGAAATCCGTCATCCGTACTAGGTACGCCCCCAAAAAAAAAAAAGCTTCAAAAGCGAATTCTAAGCGTGAGAATTATATTCAGATCTCGAGATCGAAAGACGGAAAAATCCTTTGGCGCTCGACAAATGAAATAGGACGGTTCTCGTGCGGTGGGAAGAGATTGGAAATTTGATGGACCCAAAGACCTGGTTCGTACCGTGATGTGAGCGAGTTAGTTGGTGGATTAGCAACCATGGGAATTGACTCATTAACTAATCAATTGAGAAAGTCGCGATTTCAAATTTAAGCCGGGCCTATATGTTCCGTGCCCCACCATTGACCCCCATGGTTTGACTTTTCAAAATTGCCCTTTATTTTCATTTATTTTATTTTTTGCACATTTTCTGCTCTTTCGTTATTTTAGTTGCGATATGATGCTGGTAGCAATTGAATTGCAATGCCACGAGATAAACGGCCAATTTGAGAAGCTTTATCTTCGTTGATAATGACGGTAGGCAAGATGCAACCATGCATACTAGAAGGTAGAAATAAATAAATAGAATAATGCTCAAAAGGGCAATCAGATCAAATAAAATCAAGAAAAACGTAGATAAGGGTCTAAAGCGGGCTCATTTTCTAAAATAAGTGTCAAGCGGATATAGTTTCAATTAAGGGCCTAAAACGTCCGCATTTTCTCAAATAAGGACCTAAAGCGGAGATCGTGGGCCCGAAGTGTCTTCATTATCCGGCATGAAGTACATTGTTTCTAATAAGAACCCAAAGTGACCATATCAATCGGAAATAAGGACATAACCTAAGAGTATTTTAGTCTTTTTTCTTTTTGTTACTTCGATTGTTTTGTCGGTGGCCGACCTCCTACAATGGCCGACCACGGGCATTGCCCCGGATAGGGATGGGCAAGGGCCACCCTCGCAGCCACGGGCAAAGCCGAATAGGGCTAGCGGGCCTTTGCCGAGGTACCGGTGACCACGGGAGAGTGGACAACACTCTGACTTGTGTTTCTTGGCCAGGTGAGGCTTTTATTTGGAATAGCCCTCCTACTTGTGTTTCTCTACTCAATAAGTACTTCTCAACTCATCTTCTTTTTATTACACTCTCATCTTTTTTCGACCTCGCCCGCCCTCGCGCGCCGCCCGCCATCACCCATCACTACCTCGACCATCATCAACCGTCCATTGACCTTCGCCGCCCACACAAACCCCGCCGGCCGCCACCCACCGACACTAACCACCACTGCATGCCCACGCCCGTGACCACCGTCGCCAATCAACGTTTGCCGCCCGCCGCTAACCAATGCTACCGCCGCCGCCGCCGCCCCACGCCACCAAATGCCAACCACCACCATTGCCCCCTGTCACCAATTGCATACCACCGCCCCACCCCGCCGTCGACCACCATTGTAACTCGACAATAATTTTTCATAAATAATTTCGAAGTTGAAATTTTCAATCAAACGAATTTCTCTAATCAAAAATCAACATCTAGAACATAAGTAGAAAAATCAACTCTCGCTATGAGTAGAAGTAGAAAAATCAACTTCTGGCCAAAAATTAATTTCTCGAAGCGTAAACGTTGCATACGCGCGCCCTTAGCAACCATGGGAATTGACTCATTAACTAGTCGATTTAGAAAGTCACGATTTCCAATTTAAGCCGAGCCTATAAATACTCTGCCCCGACATTGACCCCCCTGGTTTGAACTTTTGTAACTGCCCTTTATTTTCGTTTATTTATTTATTTGTATTTTCTGCTCTTTCATTATTTTAGTTGCGAAATAATGCCGGTAGCAATTGAATTGTCGTCACTGGATTGTCTTTTCAAATGTCACGAGATAAACGACCAATTTTGAGAAGCTTTGTCTTCGTTGACAACAACGGTGGGTAAGACGTAACCTTGCACACTATAAAGTATAAATAAACAAATAGAATAATGCTTAAAAGGATAATTAGATCAAATAAAATCAAGAGAAACGTAGATAAAGGTATGGAGTGGGCTCATTTTCTCAAATAAGCTCATGAAGCGGACATTGTTTCAATTACGGGCCTAAAATGTCCTTATTTGAATACTATAAAGTATAAATAAATAAATAGAATAATGCTTAAAAGGACAATTCGATCAAATAAAATCAAGAGAAACGTAGATAAAGGTCTGAAGTGGGTTCATCTTCTCAAATAAGCGCCTGAAGCGGATATAGTTTCAATTATGGGCCTAAAGTACCAGCTTTTTTCAAATAAAGGTCTAAAGCGAACATCATTTCAATTAAAGCCTTGAAGTGTCTTCATTATCTCGAATAATAGCATGAAGTGCATTGTTTCTATTAAGAACCTAAAGTGGCCATATTAATTTCAAATAAGGGCATGACCTAATGGTATTTTAGTGTTTTTTTTTTTTTTTGTTTCTTTTTTTGTTTCTTCTTTCTTTTTGCCGGTGGTCGGCCTCCCAAGCAATGGCGACCACGGGCATTACCCAAATAGTCTTTGGGCGAGGGCCACCCTCGCATGCCATAGGCGAGCCGACAAGGGCCAGGAGGCCTTCACCGAGGTGTCGGCAACCACGGGGGAGAGGAAAGCCCTCCCACTGCGTTTAGGTCAAGTCAGCACTTATTTGAAATAGTTATGTTCACTCCGGATTCTTATTTGAAAATGTTGTATCACTTAAGGCCCTTATTTGAGAAATGAATGTAGTTCGGACTCTTATTTGAAATTTTTCCTCAAATCAATGGTGTGTTTGCTTCGCAAAAAAATGAATGATTTGAAAAACGTTTTCATAAAATGATCGTTTTTATCGCATATAGAAATGAACGAATGGAAATTTGTTCATTGTCCGCTAAAACATTTAGGCGTGAATTATTGTCAATAAATTATTCAAGGCGATGCAAATAATTATTTTTAGGAAATTATTTTCAAATCATTAATTTTTCGCGAAACAAACGGAGCGAAACGTTTGACAAATAATGTGTTGCTTGATTAGCTTATTTTCATTTTCAATCGAGCTTCTTAACTCATCTCTAACAGCGTGAGTTCATTCCGGTGACGGTCAATCTCGAACAAATTTACCGATCCAAATCGGCATTTACGGACTCTCTCGATTGCCGCACGGACTCGCGCGTGCCTCGGAACGAATTCAGAAGCCGAGATCTTCGCATCACGATGCGTCGTCCCGCTGCGAAAATGAGGACGATCAAGGGCCAAGTTAAAAGGGGCGAGTCGCCATATCCGATCCGGATAGGGATGATCTGATGGACAGCGATGGCTCACCGCCCGACCAATGCTTTACGGTGACCGTTCATTGCTCGTGATCCCGCTCCGCGACATTCGGTCTATTGAATGCCCGAGCGAGCTTCAGCTTTGAAAATGGATCGGCCCCGCCAAACTTTATGATGCGGTTAGTAGCTAGGACTCTAGTAGGACCAGCTTTTAATTTATTAGTTTACATTTTGTAGGATAGAACTAAGAAATAAGTGTCGGAAATTTAAGTATTGAAATTACGAAATTTTAGCAATACATTTGGCAATATTCCAATTGATATCGATTGTTTTTACTATTAAATGAATTAAGCATTCCATCTCTCACTTACCGTATTAGGTGGAATTTCGACTTGATCGAGTCAGTTAAGTCAATGTAAATTAAGGTTATTGGACAAATCTACTCGACATGAAATCAAATAAAAATAGATCACTACATTCAAAAATCGTTGCAAACTATTTTAAGGATTTAATCTGTTGAATGAACACGCGGTTCAATATTGAAACGCTCTAATACTCTCTCTCTTTCTCTCTTGCACTTAGGCCGGGATTTTGGCCTAATATTTAAACCTAAAAAATATGTAGCCTGGGAGGTAGACAAGGAGCATGAAAAAGATTTAAACTAAGACCTTTCTCGATGCCATGAAAGTTTTCGCAAGAATGTTGTTGACTGTATTAAAATTTTAAGTTATGAGACGAGCTCACAATTTAACAATTTTCAATCGAATGTTTTTACGATCGAACGCACAGATCGAGTGGTAAATTGTAGTCGCTAGTTGCTCTTACAGATTGGTGAAAAACCCATTTCTTCGTATGCATCTCCAAACAGTCCGGTCTCCGTGTCCGTGGTCTCAAATTAAGGTTTAATTTGTTTCACGTAAAATGAATGGTTTGAGAAATATTTTTCTAATCTAATCAAAAAAAAAAATAAAGATGATTGCTTATACGGCATATAAAAATGAATCAACAAAAAGTATCTCTATTGACTAATCATTTTAATCAGTTTTTTTTTTTGCAAAATAAACGAAGTTTTTTATTAGAACCAAAAAAAAAAAAAGCGAAGCTTTAGATTTAAAAATAAGAAGAGGGTGAAAGAGGCGAAGTTCCTTTTGCCCTACGGATAGAAAGGAGCCTCCCAGTCCCGATCAAGCTATACTCTAGAGGGACGCTTAGGGTAGGTGTCCCAATCCGGGAAAATGGATAGGGACCGTCGGATTGTCAGGCCACGACTGGAGAGAGAGAAAACGGAGGATCGGGCGGATACCATTACGCTTCCACACCCAATCCCACTGCACCCGCGCCGCGCCGTAGGGCTCTCCCCAGTCACAAGACGAGCCCCGTGATGGGGCCAGTGGGAATCACACGGTCGAAAAAGAAAGCGGGCTGACGCACGCCCTGATCGGACGGCCGCCGTACGCCAGGACGTCCCCATCGTCGCTTTCCACATGCCGGGACAAAGTAGAATCTACAGCGATATCTTTTTTCGCCCCAGGGAAATTGAAAATATTTGGACTGGAACGAGAATATCTAGCGAAGATATCGTTGCCATCACCTCGTCAGTCCTCTTGCCGACACGTGATGTAAATTGTAATTGCGCGTTGGTTGCCAATGGGGCTCGTATTTACTATTTTACCATAGTAGTATCCCCAGCGGTGATTATCTACAGAGTTTTACCAAAATTAATAAAAATAGTGGTACGGCACGGTAACACTCGTACGGTCCGCATGCGTAATTAGGGATTCCACGCAACATTAGGCTCAAAACCGACAACCGCTGGGGCTTACTTTAATGTCGTTACGGGAAAATATAAACTTTTTAGCTAATTAATACCAAGTTTAAATTGAGAAATGACGATGTGGTGCAACATATAGTTAGGGCTCAAATTATAATCATTACGTTTCTACGTTTTTCTTCTAAACTTGTTTATGGTTTAGAACAATAATAATTCTTTTGGTGACGTAATTTCATTTTTTTATTTATTTTTGAAATAAACTTTTAGTCCATAAATAAATTTGGAATAAAAATAGAAATAGAAACTTTTCTTATTCGATCCCTAGTTACTTGCCGCCGATCGTCAATCTCCGATCCCTTGTCTCTCGCCGATCGCCATCACCGGCTCGTCTGCCAAACATTGATTACCATATAAATTTTATACTATTATCAAACAAATCAAACGGATTTCTTTGCTTAAAAAAATTATCCAGGAGTAGAAATAAAAATTATATCTAGAAATTATTGTCAATAATGAAATGATTATCATTCGCGTCTTTAATTATATCTCACTAGTTTGTGAATGATACCCTAATCTCCCACACGTAGTGCTGCGGATTAGTCTTAGTTATTTCTTGTAGCCATTAAATAGTCATTAAGCCCGATCGTCAAGTCTTGGTCTGTATATAACGTAAGACGCACACTGTATAATTTGTATAATACGATAGGATAGAATAGAATCGAAATCAAATAAAAAAATTCTCGGCCTGGGCGACACCGACTGAAATGAACAAACGGGATTAGGTGGAGTTTTGACCCAAGAGGCCCCACGTCCCTGGTCAAAGAAACAGATGCAACGTCATCGCGAGCCCTGGCCGCGCGATCCAGGCCCCACCATTATTGAAAGGACGGATCTCTGCTGGCGTGAACCTCTCAAGCGACGCGACGTTCCAAGTCAAAATTCGCTGCCGCGATCAATACGGCGAGACGGGCAGTCAATGCTCGCTCTGGCCTCTGCCCTGTTCTCTTGTCTGTCGACAATTAAAATCTAATTCCCCGTCCCCATGGATGGATGCCCATGCCGATTTTGCATTTCTCGCCGTACTTGGGCTCGTACTTGGCGGATTCACATGCAAAATTCCTCGGTCCTTCGAACCGGGGTGTCAAAAAGCTTGCGTCGACACGACTCAACCCCCCGAAAATTGACTTTTTTAACATTTATATTTTTTTTAATTTAATTTATTTTTATGTTTTTTTTATATTTTTTTTGATGCGTTTATTAATTGATTTTGATTCAAAAAGTAGAAAAAAGAATTAAGCCAAATCCGGCCCACCCGCCCACCCGGCCCGCTGGTGGGTCGACTTTCTTTTGGGGGCTTGCGGTCGTTGACACCCCTACTTCAAACGGTCCAGCGAGCGACTTCCCGCCGCGAGATCCGTCAAATTCATCCGCTCGTTTCACTTTCACGCTCCAACGTCAGCTAAGCCCAGGCGACGACTATGGACTGCATGGCTCGCCCGAAGAGATTATGATTCGACCTATTCACTCAGTTTTACTCATCGTTGGAATGAGTTATCGAACTGCAGGCGAAAATGGGTTGAGATCTATCCTTTTTATCATGCCGCATATGTTCGGATATTTCGGTTCGATTGATCTCCTTGAATCGCCAAGCCAAAGGACGAAAAAAGAAAGAAAAAGAAAAAAAACAAATACCTTGTGATGTCTATGGCAATCAACAATCGACGTGCAGTTCTCGATTATCAAAACAAGGGGAACGCCTCGTCTCATCTTGGCATAGCTTTCGATATTAGTTCACCTCTTGGATCTTATGCACATGGATCTTTCAGTCCACTTTCGTGTTTTTTGGGAAGAAGGTAGCGTAAGATCATGTGATTGATCGGAGCTATTGATCTACAGTTTGGATGGCTATATGCACAAACAAAACTTTGGTTGCGACTCGGATTACAACCTTAGCTACCTGGGTTCTTCCGGACAGAGGCAGCTGCGCCGCTGCGGACTAGGCTTCTCATTCTCTGGAGGATCACTTCGAATGAAGGCCGCTTATCTGGGTCACTGCTCACAATTTATGTAATGCCGAAGTCACAACGAGTTTAATCGAGCGCAATAGAGATAATAACAGATACGACGACAAGGAAGCTAAAGGATGTTTGTTACCTCTGCCAACAGTCGTGAATTAAGGATGCTATCCCAGGATCAATCCCTTGTGGCACGTCCAATCTTCTATCCATGAAGCCAACCACTCCAACAACCTTCAGTTTAAGGAGAGCAACTTAAGCACAAATTAGCAGGCAAACTCTGGGTGAGAGAGATAGAGAGAGAGGAGGGGCAAAACCTGAACGGAATTTAAGTTGTTCCATGGAATAGATTCTGTCATCAGTTCCCATAGGATTACGCCGAAACTGTACACATCAGACCTACAGGACATAGATAATATATCCACGCATGAGTTCTCTTAAATCAGAAAATATGGCTACATGTCGAGTGGATAGTTGATAGCATGCATGATGCAGCCGCTAATTTCATTAATTAGAACATGTTGACAATACTTTTAACAAGAACTTTTTGCATACAAACTTTTTTTAAACTCGCATTCTCATTATCCCATGTGGGGAGAAAATGAAACAATCGGTAAGGAATTATATGAGGTGACTCCAGAAATTACTTTTCATTTGATGGTTCATTACGAAGGACTTCAGGAGCCATCCACTGAGGCTGCATCAGAAACATTGAAGTTAACAGACCCGCCGACTGTAGCTTGCAAACAAAATGAGAGACAGAGAGAGAAGTAATCAAGCAGCGAATCCCTCTGTTAATGCTAAGAATTGCCACATGAAACAAATGGCTCAACAAGAGAATATGATCATTACAGTTCCTCTTCCAGATTTTGCAGTTACCAGCGTGGCATTCTTCAACCTTGACAGACCAAAGTCCCCAACCTGACAAGAGTTGTTCAAATAGCATCGTTGGTAAATGCTTGGCTCGATAGAATTGCATGCTGTAAGCTTAAGGTGAATAAAAAGAAAAAGAATAGAGGTCCTCATGGCACTATATTGAGCATACATTACCTTGACAGTCCAATTTCTATCAACGAGCAGGTTAGAAGATTTGAGGTCTCGATGCACTATTGGTGGATTCCTGTGATGCAAATAATTCATTCCTCTGGCCTGGAATAAGGAATTAATTCAAGTTAACTTATCCACTAATGAAGAGCGTATACAATGCCGTTATGATGTCCATGCTTACGTGCTTGTAAGTGTGCGAATTGTGTCTGCTGCGCGCGGTGTGAACTCGAGAGCAGAGAGAGAGAGAGAGAGAGAGACTCACAACATCAAGGGCCATTCTCAAACGGTGCCTTGTGTCTAAGACTTGATTGTTTTTGTGTAGTGTTTTGAACAGACTTCCCCTGATCAACCAAGTCCGCAGGAAATTAATACATCTCAGAAATAACGAGGATTAGAAAAAGGTGCTACCCCAACACACTTGCACAGTTATACTAACAAACAGCAAGTATTACTTCTGGCATCATTGCTAGACCAGGCATCAGAAACTGCCATAAAATCCTTACCTTGGCATGAATTCCGTTACAATGGCTGGTCGTTCCTTAGAGTAGACTGCTCCCATGAACAGCAGAACATTCGGATGTCTCAGTCTCTTCATTATTTCAATCTGAATCGCAACAAAGGAGAACCAAAAGTGATCAATGACAATCATTTTCTGAATGTAGTCGAAGAAGTAACAAGTTCAAGTCTACCTCTTTCTTGTAGTCCTGTAAAGTATCTTCACTATATTCGTTCCCAACATAGACCTTAATAGCAACATCCTGATGGACAAAATCAATTTGTCAAGATCAACATATTGTTCATCATTTTTATTATGGCATAGAAGCATCAATTAAGGTAACTACCGATCCCTTCCACATGCCGCGATAAACTACTGCATATGAACCTGCAGCATAGGTCAAGTAGAATTAGCTTGCAATTTGTGGTAATCTGTGTTAGATTTTACATTCATATCTTATTGCTTCCCAATATCCATTTCTCCTTGACTATCTTACTGATACTGTAGGCTACAATAAATATGCGCACTAAGTCAAGCTTAAAAACATCCACTTTCATTGGAAAGCATGATTAAGCCAATCTTCCTTCAGCTGAAACTTTTCTATTTTCAATTGAAACATATAACTCATAAATCTAGATGTATGAAGTCCTGTATCAGTCAAAATAATAAAGAGAGACCAAACCGTACCTTGCCCAATCTCTTCACCCAGCTGTAGATCTTGCCAACAAATCTCGCAATCAACCATATAACTCAACTCACTATCACTTTTGCATGATGATGTGTCGTGGCTGCCAATGCTTTCTCCAGAACTGTGGAGCCGTTTGCCATCAGGCAGTTTTTGTACTTCACCCTTTACCAGGAAGGCCTGCAAGTCTCTTGGCTCAGCGGTTTCCTCACTGGCTTGTTTGCACACTTTCGGTGACGAATTTCCTGGTCTAGGCAAATGAAAGCACTCATTGCATTCCCTTGAGGATGCTAACTCAGAAGTCTCGCCGAATGTGGGAGAATGTGCACCTCTTTGCAATTCAATGAAATCTCTTTCAGCTAAAACAGGAGTTTTCCTGCCAGGACTTTTCCCCATAATATTGGGATGAAGAGTTCCCTGGCAGGTACTTGATGCCTTCAAATCTGTTGCAACATTAGGCTCACCCGTCACCGCATTTCTCACTGGAAAATTCCCTGCATGTTTGATCTGTTGGTAACTTTCGTCTTCATTTACCGGGTTCTGATTACTTTTAATATGTAGTTTCTCCAACAGTTTTGCTGCCTGGAGTCAGTTCAATCATGAAAAAATTACCAACACATGACACAATAGTAGAATAAAAGAAAATTTTCGATGGAATGGCAGCATTATCATCGCATGGGGTCCATTAATGATAATGTTCTATATTTGCACAGTTGTGGATAGTCCTGTAGCTCATGTTCTCACATTCAAAATGGAAGAGTGTTTAGGACTGAAGAAAATGCCAAAGAGGAATCCAAAAATCACAGTCTACTAACTCATCTTGCTAACCCATATTTCACTGCCCAGAAAGTTGAAGTCAATACGCTAAAGATTAAATAAGCATATTAACCCCTCCGTAGAACTAATTGAATGTTGGACTTCCCCCTGCAACAGAAGTGCGCACCGTAGAAACCTCCCCTAATGTGTGAACCTGCCATCTAGCAAGCCTCAACTGGATCAAACGTTAGATTTTTTTGTCATACACCAACAAATCTTGATAGCCTTCAGCTCTAAGTCAACTCCAATCTCCTCCACCAGACCAACCTGTGACGGCACACATAACCAACAACCAACTCTTCGCAAGAATCTTCCTCTGGAAACTCATGCATATAAACTATTGGCTTTGAAGTTTAAAATCTTGTAATGCGAAATTACAAGAAAGCCCAAAGTTACAGCTATTGACAGACTTCACTGGACAGCTTTTCAATTAAGCTGATCAATTCGGCCGAACTAAGTCACTTGACTTTTGTCTTTACCTTCAATTATCCACTGCAGGACTTTCTACTCACACCTCAGCCATGCATCCCAAGATAGAGTGTCCATGCAAATATCATCCCAATATTGACATCAGATTATAGAAACTAACGAAAAAGTCAAACAGGCAGTGCTCATCTAAAAACTTGACAATGTCAAAATTACAATAAGGTATAATAAACTCTTGGAAAGACAATTAACTGATAGACTTTCGTGGGCAAGTAAGCATGCCAATTCACCTTTCGAAGAATCTCTTTGATCAACCCTAATTTCCCAATGTTAATTACTGGGAATACAAGACAACAATTCAATCACTTATGATAAATTCATCTTGCGGCTATATATAGAATCAGAGGACGGAAACTTACTAATTTACCAGGTTTCTCTAATATAGCATCATCAGTTTCTATTGCATCGTGCTGTCCACCAACACATAGATTCTGTGTATTGTCTCCGCATCTGCGTGGTAGAACTTTGGATGCCTGTGAACAAAAGAATGTAGTCTCTGTCAACTATCTCCAACTTCAGGAATTTCCAAAAATAGTAATAGAGTGGCAGATGATAAAAGGGGGAAACTGGAAGAAAGTGAGAAAATACAACATGGAATGTGTAAGCACCAGGTTTGAAACAGAGGAAGCAATTTGTGGTATAGGTGCAATCAGTGGCCGTGACTGCAACTGAATCTTTTTCAAGTTCAAACCCCGTGATTTAGGCAAGCCATTAGCATGCTCCTCATTTGCTCTTGATTTGTCCAGGCTTATACCATTAAAAAGGGCCGCATCACTTGAAACAGTGATAACACCAGCAAGCTCTCCACCATCGTATAATGGGCTTTTCGTCACCGTAGCCATAAATATATCACCAGACCTTTTCTTGAGAGGAAACTGACCTGACCATGATTGGCCAAACCTCAGCTTTTCCATGATATTCTCCAGAGAAGGACAATGTTCTTCAGCAACTAGAATTTCATCAACTCTTCGGCCAATGACTTCATGGTCTTTCCATCCATAAAGATTCTCAGCAGAGTGGTTCCTGGAAATTGAAAAGCACAAATAGACTTCAGATACAGATGTGGCTTCACCGAGATATTGCAAAAATGAAATTTCTCTATATCAGCCTCTAATGGAAGATTTCCCTGCTTTAAGAAGTGCAAAGCTAAGGGTAAAATGTGGCGGAAGGATCAAAGCTACAATTTCTTGGAGAAAAGGACTGAATACTTTCCAAAAATATCTACATTGGCATATACTAACGTGATTAGCATCTGCTAGAATGTGTTTGAAAATTTGAGAATTGCTCAAAGCCTTAAAGATTTTTCTTACAGTTTCTATTCCTTCGGCATATTCATGAGAGCTTAAAAGTTGAAATTCTAAACATAGCTCGGCATATCATGTAATAAAAGGTTTACCTTTAAATAGATTTTGCAACCTATTTTAATATATATATTTGATGCAAATACTGGCATCTGGCATTATTTGCTTGACCTTTTGGTTACAAGATTCAGACACTATAAGTGACAATAGTGACTTGAAAGGGCTGGGGACCTTTTAGTTTTTATTTCAATGGACATTGGTAAATGCATAATAATCTGAACTTCTGTCTATGGATCTGGCATTCAAGTTCATTGAGACAAGAGATTTTTCTTGGATATTGTTAAAATGGTTCACGTTCTTCCGGATATTTCTAGTCTTTAATCAGATGAATTTCAAACCTCTAAATTTGTCGTTATATTAGTGCTATGCTTTTGGGAATTTGTGAATAAATACAAAAAATTAAAACTTCACTTAGAGTATGTTCAGCCCTTCAGCAATAAAATTAGGCTCTACCATTATCTGGCCTTCCAACACCGAGAAAAATAAAAAAATATAACTGTGCTTTTCGTTTATAAGGCTAGAAGTTCAATGTGAACTTTTGTCAAACACCTTCACTATCTTAGCTCCTATCATCATGCATCATGAATAGGAACACCATCTTGAAATCATAAAATAGGTGAACAGCCAATCGAGAATATTTCTAAAATTAATTTGACAGTTTAAACATAGAATTCAACTGTAGCGTGGTCAAACATCCAACGTAATCTTCCATCAGCTGTGATTAACAGAATAAAGAGAGAATATTTTTAGGGCCGATTAAGCAACAAGTGTCAAAACTATTTAAGGGAAGTAAACAGCACCTTAGCTTAGCACTTCAGCATCGCACCACAAAAGCTTGAACATCTCTATCGCTATGAACTAGTACGAGTTTTGAGATTTTACCGCCACTAATTCCTTCAAATTATCCGTGTTACTTCAACAAACTTTGCGCACAAGTGCAGCATGATTTTAGTTTCTCGTGTTATTCTGATTTCTGGAGTAATATTTCTATCTCAGCAACAATTAAAGAAGTTCCTTCGCACTTTCAAACAGGTTTAAAAATCATAAACGCTCTTCAACTTCCAATAGAAGCTCGAAGAGTTAATAGGCAATCAGAATCAAAATTCGCGCCCAAGTAACTGAACATCCATTGTTCTAGACTACGCATAGACATTTACACACACAAAACAATCATACTAACAATCGCAAGCTAAACTTGCAATGACTTCGCATTAACAAGCGCGTAGTATATTAGATGATCTCTTCTGAAGAAGCTCTAGCTGCTCTGCTCTACACACTTCCTACTTCAACACCAAAACAATCTTCAACTTCTAATACGACACATTAAGAGCCAATCAGCCACTTCGCAACACAGACAAAATCAACCACACGAACCATCGTGCGCGGAGATTTCACAGAAATCTAAATAAAAACAAAACGTACCAGTAGACGATCTTTCGCGAAGAAGCTCCGCACACGTGAACGGCATGTCCAATCGACTCCAGGATCCTCCGATACGGACTTCCTCCGCGGAAAGCTCCTGGAAATCGTCCGAACGGATCGGACTCGGAGTCCGACGGCGGCGACGCCACGTCGGGCTTGGAACTCTCTCCGGAGTCGGCGAGCTCGGTGAGTTGCTCCGTGAGCTCGGCTTGGCTCGCCTCGAGCCTCAGGCATCGGTCGGCCACGACTCGGTACCGGCCCGGCCCGGGCTCGGACTCCGACTCCGCTTCTCCGACCATTTCTCTGCGCATGGATGGGTCAGATCAGAGGGAGCAAGCAATGCACCGCTTGGTTTATTAGCATTACAAAGGTGGCCACCAAGACGCCACCACAAGTACGGACTGGCGAATTATATTTTTGTTTATTAGGGGCTAATGGGAGGAGCGCCACGTGTGATTGGCAGGTGGGGGAGCAATCAAGTGTCGACAGGAGTAGCGTTGCAGACGAAAGGGGCCAATTGGGGAAGAGAGACTTTCGTGGTGGTGGGGGCCTGTCCCATGTCAGCAGCGTGGGAGTTCGCTATTGGTTAGAAGGACCGGCCACGCGGGCTTCTGACTGCCCATGCCTTTTGGGGTTATTTACGTCATGCCCTTACCGTCATTTGTTCAAGAAAAGAGAAAGCGGGTGGGGAAAAAATAAATCTGTACTTCGAATTATTTTATCTAACTTTTAGGCTCTCAATATTTTGCGGAATTTTTTTTTAAATTATTTGTATTACTTGAAAAAAAATTGAATAATAAGAAATATTTCCATTGTTCACTAAATTATTTAGATATAAAATTATTATTGACAATAAAAATATTTATTATTAAATAATTATTACAGATGATACGAACAATCATATTTCAAAAATATAACCAAATAATTTATTTTACATTAAATAAATATAGCCTTAATTTCGTCGAAACAAAACAAGTTCGTATCGAATACACGAAGACCCAACCGATATGTTTTAATTTATCTTTTACCTGCAAAATAATAAACCAGTTGACCATTAAACATCTATATTTAATATTCTTTTGAAGACTTTCATAAAATATTTTGGGGGCAAAATAGAAATTCGTGGCGGACAAAAATCGAGAGGAATTAAATTATGGCGCGCTTCCGGACCGATAACGCCATAACCGTTCGAGGCGATGGCGGTCAAAAGTCAAAATTCAAAATCGCCGTGAAACCAGAGAAACCGCAAGGCGCCGACCTTCGAATCCCTCAATCCTGGTAGAAACGGAGCCCGAATCGCTTCCCCTGGTCGCGCGCGATTCCGCCGCTCACCTCCGCTTTTGTGCGGCGTCTAGCTTTTTCTCCCTCCTTGAAGTTCAAATGCTCTCCGGGTCGGAGCAACTCGACTCCCGGACAGGACGGCTTTCACCCGGTTCTTTGAGAATCTTTTTGCTTTTTGCGTACCGTACTCGCTGTCGTGTCGCCCGTCGTCACTTGTTTTCCGATGTAGAAGCAGCAGCGGGTGCTAGTTTGGACAGAAGCGAGCCAGGACGGTAGCGTAACTGAAGCGTGTTCATCAAATGATGATCGCGGACGGCCTGGAGTAGCAATTGACTGGTCGACCGTATTTTCAGGATGCCGATAATATTTTATGTTCTAACATCGAAACAATAGCTTCGTGAATTGATTTTGATTCATGGCGATCCGGTGTGTCTTGCTTGGAAGTGTCCAGCACGAAGGATATATATGCCTGAGATGACATTTGATTTTTAAGCAAGTTTAGATTTGATCCGTCACGCCAGTAGAAGTTAGGTATTTCTTCATAAGCAGCGAAAGGATTACCAGAGTGGCAGTCTCGGTGTTTCCAATGGCTTTTGCACTGAAACATGATTCTCCTGACCTCTTCTTTCCTGAAATAAGATTCAAAGTTGAATCACAAAGATGATGAGAAAATTGTTGGTGAAATCGAAAATGCTTGGCTGGTTACATGGGCGGGATCCGCATCGCATTAGCGAGGGAGTACATGTATTACGAGAATAACTATCTTCTTATCTCATGTTCAAGTTTATAGGTGGAGTGACTAGATGTTCCATGTCGTCATTTCTTTTCTCTAACTCTTCTTTCAGGCAGGGCGAGAACGTGGGAGAAAGGATGACGAGCTGCAAACTCTCTATTTGGAGATGGAAGTATGTTGTCTCGGCCAAAAAGATTGACACAGGTAATGTGTTTTGTAAGAAAAATTTTCAGTGAACAAGTTTGCTAAGTGATTGAAGTCACATGTTCCTCCTACTTTTTCTTTGTTTCTCTTGAACAAGATGAAAGTAAAAAAAAAAAAGACAATGTCTGAATCATCGATTGATCTTTGTTGAAAAGACTCTGATAGATTCTTGCTTCTGTGTATTTTGCAATCTTCTTGCTACACTTTCCTATTCAGCGGCTCTTCAAGCAATCTGATTGGAGGATGCCAGTAGGATTCCCTCAGTTTGCACCCGCTCAATGCTCGCACATGACAATGACATGTGTTTGAAGTGTTAATTTTGCTATTCGGGAGCTTTATGCATCTTCCATATTCAATGCATCTTTCTTCCTGAGCTGAATGTGAAAGCCATCTGGAAATTGTAGACCAGGGGTTCGAACAATGTTGCCTCCCTTGATTATTTGCCACCTGAAAGTTTGAAGAAAAGGTCAGCTCTCTCTCTCTCTCTCTCTCTCTCTCTCTCTGTGTGGTCTGTGCATGAAAACTCGCTCGCCGTGCATATTCAGGAAAGGTTATCCACAATAAGCTTTCATAATCTGTCTACCTGTACTTAGTAACCAAGCAATGAAGAAAGACGGCCATCTGGACTTTAGTGAAGTCTGTTCCAACACAATATCTCATACCACCACCAAAAGCCATGAAATGTTTAGATGCACGATTCACTTCAATTCCCTGTATTTGACCACCAATTTTTATGAGCACATTAAGTGGCTCAGTAAGTTATTCATACAAGTTCTTTCACACCATATTGCTGGCTGGTGCACCAAAAAGTGGAAATCCACAAATGCGGGACCCACCTCCCATCTTTCTGGATTGAATAAAAGAGGATCTTCATATTTCATGGGGTTTAAGTGTACAGCTGGTGGACATGCCACAACTGCCCATCCAGCTGGTATGGTGTATCCTGCATTAACATTGAGCTTTATGCTTCGTCCAATTGTGCATGAATTTATTAGCCTAGTTATATTAGAAGGCCTAGCGATACTGTTGTACGTACCTTTGAACTGGATGTCTCTTAGTGCTCTTCGGAAGATTCCTGGAACTATATTTGCTAGTCTTACTGTCTCATTTATGAACTGAAAGTCGAAATTTATTAGAGCAATACAGATGCAGGTATAATCTCTACTTGATATTTGAACGGTTATAACACACCTGAAATGTATATGTCATTAATTTGTACTCCTTCCATGAAAGTCCGGAGTTAGCATCATCCCTTTTCCTAAGAATGGTCTCATGCTCTTCCTGCCATAAGCATAAGGATTTAGGGAAAGTTCGCCAGCACTTTAAGAGCTCTTGGTTCCCTTATACAGTAGAGCCAAAAAGGTAGAATTTTACAGACCGTGAGTTGCTTCAGCACCCTAGGATGATCTGAAAGAAACTTCATGGCTAGGGTAAGAGCCAACGATGTGGTCTCAAAGCTGGCAAAAAGTAACACAAACATTAAATCCAGAGCGATTCCCTCCGTGAGTATTGTTCCCTCTTTCTGAAGTTCTTCCAGGACATAATCAAAAAAGTCACTTGGGTGCTTTCTGGGCATTGCTTGTCTTTCTTGCATTAGATTCTGCAGCATTCTCATTGCGTTTTTCCTGCCCTGATTCAAGATCACAAAGGGACTAGGTTGATACCATAAAATGGTTCTTCAGCCTGTCAAGAATTCAGTCATTCCCATCTCTTTTTTCCCTTTTTTGGGAAAGTGGAACCAAAGAGTAGGAAAATCACATTATTTAATGTTCTCGACTTAACTCAGTTTACCTGTAGACATTTGTGATAAGCTGTTCCAGGCATATTTAGTGGAAAGGAAATCAATCCCTTTATAAAGGCATCAAAATTCGCTCTCAGATTCTCTGATGAGCTCTCCGAGTCATGACTTATCAGCTTCTTTGTTGTCAAATGAAATATCATCTGCAGAGACCATGAATTCATGCATATGCTCGAATTAGGATTCCTGTTGGAGGAATATCTGAGTCAGAGAGCAGGGTTTAGGATGCATTACACTTGCAGTTGCATCTTTTACTTCGACTTTGCCCTGATTTGACCACTGCTCTAACCTTCGAATTGCAACTTCCTCAACTTCAGGGAGCATCTTCTTGAGGCTTTCTGGGCCAAAGAGATAGAGCACCATGTTCTTGAGGTACCTGTACATAAAACCATGCAAAGAACCGACATTCTGTCGCCCAAAGATCTCCGTGAAGGTGTCTGGATACCAGCTCTCGAACAAATGCCCTTCTTTTAGAAAGATAAAGTAATTGAAATCCGGGTCGGTCGATACTACAACAGGACGACCAACCAAACTGGTACGAAATATTGCCCCATACCTGAAAAATTTTCTGGAACATTAGCAATTTATTACAAGAGGCATTAGCAGCAGTGTCCTAACTTTAGATTTTAGTCACCTCTCCATACGCTCTTTGATGAATGGAGCAATGTCATGAGTTGTGTTTGGAGTGAAGAACTGAAGGGTCTCGCCTAGAAGTGGCCACCCCATTGAACCTGGCGGAAGCTTTCCATCACATCTGGGATATCTCCATCTGTAGACCCAGTGTGTGATGCTTATAATGATCAAAGCTCCAATGCTCAACGCCCACATTCTCAGTTCTGGCAATATCTTCAATGTGAGAAGTTCTCTATTAACAGATTCAATGTGAGAACTTCTCCGTGAAAATCATATGTAGGCAGCTTTCTGGTTTAAGAAAATGTCAGAGCACAGGATGAGAAAATTTGGGAAGGAAGAGATGAGATGAGGGTATAGTTCTGACCTATCTCTGAAACCCATTAGAGGAATCTTATATAGGGTTATCGTCATTCACATCAAGCTGGGAAATGACTATTGACTTGGCGCCATTTGTCTTTGGGGAGTTGTTTGCTTCAAAAAGAAATTTATACAAGTAGTTGGGGATAAAATAAAATAATCAAGAATCATTCTGCCCGCTAGACCAGTAATTATTCTCCGTCAAAGGCCTCTGTGAAATTGTGCAACAGGCTTGCATTGCAGGATAAAGAAACTGATGCTCTCTCCCTCCATGGGCAATTCTCTAGATTAGATGTTCACTAAATTAGGAAAAGAAATATGAGGTTCGAAAGATTTGTCTGATGGAAAACATGCATCAGAAAGCAATGCCAATCTTCAGTGCATCATTTAACAGAACACATGAATAGAATAAGATCTCGCCAACTCATTGAGATCTTAAAAGCAACTGTTCTGTATACCACAGAATCTAAGTGACGCTGATGCCTCATCATATGCTCTTCTCGATTGCCTCCGTTTTTCCTCCTTAAACATTTTGTTTATTGTCTAACTTACAGAAATGTTGCTAGATATTCTCTAGCTGGAATCTTGTTCTTATATTCGTATCTATTGCTCTAGATAATCTGCCCCTGCGTCATCAGAGATTGCAAAATGGATACGGAAGTAATAATGAGAGAGGGAGGGGGGGGGGGGAAGAGTTATCGCTTATTTCTTTGACCAATGTTTGTGAAGAGTCTGGGGCTAAGCTAATTAGGCTAATGAACGAGGTTAAACTCATTTCGAAGCATGGAGCCGTGCCCCTCCGTCCCATTGAGCCACGGACTTTACCTCTTGCAGTGAGCTCTAGCTGCTCCACTAGATAGGTAGGTCACTATTTTTGTGACCCTCAGTTATTTGCATTTTTGAGTTTTCTTGTACTTGTTTATGGGTTTATCTCTGATTGACTGAAGAAAAGTTTTTCTGCGTGGACATTGCGCAATTGTAGAATAAACTGTTCAAATGTACCTTGCGGTTGACGGTCTCCGTGGCAAAAAGCTTTCGCGACCTACCGTGGATTGAATTGTCTTTATAGTATTCCTATCAACTTGGCAACCCTTTGCATTCCTAAGCTTGTTTGTGCACTTTTTATAGGAGTCATGTCGCCCAACGAGTTTTATGAACATCTTTGCGATTTGCTGTCAACAACTTCAGGCAACTAACTGATGGCGACCTTTGGATATGCAGACCACAGACTGTCTTTGTTTCTTATGTCATGTTTTGAGTACACTTTATATGTAAGTCACACCCACACATTTATAGCATATAAAAGTGCTTTTCTTGTCTTGTTTCTTAATATATGAATGAGTTAAGAAATGGTATATTCCTGTGACAGAATCAGATGACGAAGATAGCTGAACTCCCTCGGGAAAAGATAGTGGGTTCACAACCGTGACAGCTTGAGTAAGGTCTTTTCTTTTTTGGGCCAGAAGGGAATTAAATCCTTCTTTTCCCCTCAAATTGTAGAAGGGTATCCTCCATGCTCCTAATTTTTGTGGTATAATGTATGAAAGCTTCATTTGAAGTAGAGTCATGAGGACCCGCGTGCCCGATTTGTCCATCACACACTATCTCTTTAGTGGCAACCCACGCGCAGTGGATCCTCTTAAATACGATCTCCCTGATGTTTAGTTTAATCGAAAAACATGAAATCGTTCATGGCCCGCTTGCTCATTTCTTACTTCCCATAAGCTCCTTAAGGAATTGCATCTTCTGTGTATTTCATGTAACTTTGTTCTCATAGTTATATACTCAAGTTGCCAGAGCATCTTTCTTGTTGATTTGATTGCGATTTCATGTGGGCGCCCCATATAAAACTTGGCTAAACCCTGCAATAGTAATGTCCGTCGAAGTAGTCCGATATACCGAATTTAAATCTTCAATGACTTGGCATTTCCGTTCGTTGTGTCGGGACTCAGGATTATGGAAATTGCACTTGATCGGATTGCTATGAGAATGTTTCGCATGAGGATGAAATTGTCGATATAGTCTGCGGAGAGGAGTTCCTCCTGATGAATTTTTCTGCGGTTTCATGACTAATGCCTTCTATTGAAGGTAATTTCTTTCTTTTAGCGATCATTCTTCCAATGGGGTAAAGCACAAAAATGTTCTGAATAAAACCTAGTCTATAGACTATCCATAGCTCAAGTTGCTTTTCATTATCCGTCGTTCATCCATCAATAGTGGTCTCCAATTGCATATTTATATTGGACAAGGTTACATGATTGAAAGCGAAGATGCTTTTCGGACGGTGTGATCAGAGAACAGGTGGGAGTAGTTAACCAGTAAACCGCATTGCTTCAGAATGTAAAACGTAATCATGTAATGGTCAAGCAAGTGCTGCCATTTGTGTTTTAGCTCCCATTTGACCGGCGCACGGAAAGACTAGACATCTGGGAAAGCAAAACCTCATTTGACCATATTAATGATATTTGATTAATCTGTGACACGAATTTTTAGGGTTTGACACTATATTTAGCTTAGTAAATCTTGGGATGTTGGAGGCTTATCGGGAAAATTACAAAAAAAAAATTTGGGACTAAATTGTAAAGTTTATAATTGAATCGACATTTGCATGATAGGTTTACGATTGAACCGATTCAGTCATAATCTTTTTCATTGGCGTGGATGTTAGCTATCCTACGTGGCACACTAGCATTAACGTGGATATTTTTTTATAATTTTTTTGGAACTTTTTTTTTCTTTTCTTTTTGCTAGTGGCGGCCAAAGGCAGGGGTCGGCCTCGCCAAGCCGCAGCTGGGCAAGGGCAAGTGCCGATGAGGCCCCCTTCACTAGATATAGCTAGGTTGACCCTCGCCCAATTTGGGCATTGCCCAAGCAAGTCAAGGCTTGCTTGGGCAATGCCACCCTTGCTTGGGTGAGGGTCGGCCTTGGCAAATCTAGCGAAGGGGGCCTCATCAACGGGCAAAAAAGAAAAAGGAAAGGGAAAAAATTCAAAAAAATCATTAAAAAGTATTTTAGAAATATCCACATCAATACCGAGGATACCATGTAGGACAATCGACCTTCACAACAACGGTTTTCGGATCGATTTGGTCGGATGACCTGAATTGATATCATCAATGCGGAAAAGTTTAAGGTTAAAAAGTTTAAAATTGAATTGGTGCCAATGAAATAAATTTAGGATTTTTTTGGTACTTTTCCCTAAATTTGGACTAAAAGATTTGGTGATTGAATGAACCCCAAGAAAAAGAAAACATTATAAACCAAATGAGGTGATGATTACTCAATAAATTCTAAACATATTGTATGGATGTTACTTCGGTCTTAAAAATTTCAATTTTACCAATTTAGTTATAAAACCTATGTGTGGAATTTTAATCTAGCCATTCCCCCTAATTGCTATCGAAAATTACCGACATGACATCCGGTCATCGCGGCCGTCTTACGTGGCATGCCGACGTGGATGATCCTTGAATACTTACGCTAGCTATTTCTAGCGGCAATTGGCCAAAAAAGGCCGTGCAAAAGTTTGAAATTACGTTGACAATGTTGAAAAGTTTATGGCTAAATCGATATACGTAAAATGGGTTTACAACGGAATTGCTGAATTTTCTCGTGACACATGACCGTCGGCCCAGATAAATAATATGTAAATATGTCGGATGATCAAATGAATTGTCTCTGCCTTACCTTAGGGATGGAATAAGATCTCCACAACTTAAAATGCACATCGGCGCTCGATTTGAATAACATGTCTTGCGTACCTCAGAATCGTTGCATGAGTTCAATTTTGGCGATGAAGTTGGGCTGAAGCTTTGGGGCACATGACAATGCGTAATTGCGTATCCTCGGATCGTCGTCGTCCCAAAGGTTATTAATTCGAACACACTTGTCCTGAACTGAAAGAGGAAAAAAAACGTAACATTGAAACAGAAGCACGTTCTTGAGGAAGAAAGCTAGAGAGGCTCCAATACGCATCGCATCTCGATCCTGCGTTTGTCGTGGATCGAGAGTGTCGCCCAAGCCTAAGGATTCCCAGTCGCACGCCATGCGACCAATTCCAGGAAATGGCCGTAGCAAATTGGCAATGCTTCTTAATTAGGACAGTGTACGTTTGTAGCTTGATCAAGGCTCCAAGAAGAAATGCAAGGGCTCCATTTGTTTTGCGAATTCTAAGTGATTTGAAAAATATCTTCCAAAAAATTGACCGCTCATATTGCTTGCAAATAGACGGAAAATATTTTCTATCGCCTATGCAAATATTTAAATATATATTATTATCGATAATAATAATATTTTTTATTTAACTAATTATTTCAAACGATAATTCAATCATTTTTAATATATATATATATATATATATATTTCAAATCACTCATTTTCGAATGAAATAAATAGAGCCTAAGCAACAGTTTCGGCTTTTACCAAATTGGACTCTTCAATTGTTCACCGTGAGTATTTACTTATCATCTCGGGTTCAATGAACAATGAACGAGAATATTTTAGCGGTGGGTTACAGATATCACATCGACAGAACACCGTATTTTAAAATCGAGATTGTATAATTTTCTTCATGTGGTCAACCGCACGGATCCCGTTGTTACTTGAGTATTGCAAGAACTAGCGTCAGCAGTGACGACCAGGCTACCCATGGTGACTGAGCATGATCAAGAGAAAAAAGAGAAGTTGGAACATGAGGGGGATATAAGCCCCTCAGTTTCATCACTACATATCCTATGCTGAAATGAAGAGCTTTTACATCTTTTCTTTCGGACAAACTCCTCGTTTTCCACCCGACAAGCAGACCGTGTCTGCTATAGATGATGACTTACCAGAGCTCAATGTAAGAAGATGATAAAATTTTTTGGTGCAATGTCATAATTTACTCAAGCATTCACTCAATAGCCTATTGAATTTCCCGTTAAAATCCACGTAAAACTCATTATCATAGAATGAGCTATGATTGGAAGAAGAACAATACTAAAAGCCCTAAACATCTAGCAAGAAAGAGAGAAAGAAGGTGCCTGATCATCCAGGGTCGATCTGTGCAGAAAACTTTGCACCTTTTCTGCTCCTGAGAATTTTTAAGTCGACAGACGTTCAAGGTGGATAAATAAGTACCACCGGTCGAAAGAAGGGCCTAAGATTTTCCATCTGCTAGCTGCGCTGTAGTTATTTTTCTTAACTTTCTGTCATGGTTGAGCATTGCACTGACACTTTCCACCACCAAAATAATCTGCAAAATTGGTCATGTAAAGGGACAAACAGAATGCAGAGACATCAGTTGGTTACCGATCCTTTCTTTTTTGTTCTATCTATCATAAGAGAAAGAGCTTCACTGAGATGGATATTCTATACACGCCAGAAGTCTAAAATTCTTAAATTGCAGAGAACCCAAAAATGAATAATGGACTGGTTGAACATTAGTAGCAACAACTTCAGGTAATGACTGAATAATATTCAAGACATATTCCTCAACTATCATGTTACAGACTAATGCCCATAAAGAAACAATATTTGTGCAGATGATGTTTCATTTCAGCTATCTACTGCTCATAGTCATGCTTGCTGAAAGTGGGCTACAAATTTAAAACATACCTGCAAGCAAGCATAGGCCATAGCAGTGGCAAAATAGAAGTTCGCATTGCCAGTGCCCTACAAAATATCTCACAGAAATTATGATCTGAAGAAAAACAAGAAAGCTCAAGCAGACATCTAAGAAACTTCTAAGAGTACTATACCCTCCAAATCCATAAGTTGTGCATGACAGGGCTAAGGAGAGACACTCCAACATATCCACAGAACAGGAAGAAAGAGAAGTTCATCTCTGCAAAAAATGATATCAAAAAGGTCTCAAGTCTTAGAGATACAAAACACAATCAGAACAAAGGTTTTTATTCGCTTGCCTGCCAATTCATTCACGAACAAAGCCAGTACACCCAAGTAAAGAGCCGAATCTCCAATCTAACCAAAGTTAGCAAAAGAATGTGATGGACTGAGAAAATGGAACACAAAAGAATGCAAAAACCAGAGATCATATATCTAAATCCCAAGCCAGGTAGGTGGAAAACGCAATATTATTGGGAGGCATGAGTGCATAATAGCTCACTGATCAAGCAACAGGCGTCAGTGATTTGATGACACATGATTAAATTGATTTTCTCCGCTCCAGTACATGAGGCATATAACTGTTAGTGGCGGTGAGTGGCGATGAAACATCCTTTTTACAACTAATTAAGGTATCTTGCATCACTTATCTACGAGGTTTCAATGGCTTTACATTCATGTAGTCTTCCTCCTCTATCAGCATAAGCTTTTACGTTGCACTTCCTAATACAGTATTAGAGCCACAGTCGTCCCAGAACTATCTTGCGTTTGAGGCTCCCTATAGTCCATTTCATATGTCGCTCTCGGTCTAATTTGTATGTGAGAGGGAGTGTTAAAATATCTCAGAGCACTTCAAATGGACATTATATTGATACAATTTTCCTTCACCAATCAATTTAAACTTTTGGATAAAACTTCCTAACGGCAGCAATTACAATGTAGGATATGATAGATCAGCTCCAGCACCCCAAAAAAAAAAAGTTGTCTCTCGATATTATACACTAGGCAACAGTGGTATAGCTTGTTGACCTCAAACTTCTCGAAATGGCTGGAGGCCTCAAACTTCAGCATGTGGAATTAAACTCTCACCACATAAAGTCCTCGCTGATAGGATTAGATTGGTCAAATGCCTACTTTTACTTGTGTATGAAACTTATAAGGAGAAGCAATAGTGAATGATTGGTGCAGATATGAGATTTCGCTATGCAAGTACTTACTGAAGGATAGGATTTGAACATTGAAGAGATTGCAAGATATACGAAAGCCAGAAAGCCAGGTCGGTGTTTCAGCCGTATGGCAAGTGGTAGTATCATAAACAAGATATTCACATGGAAAACTATCAGAAAAAAACTCTGAAGAAGTCAAAGACTTCAGCAAAGAAGTACCTGCGTACAAAAACAACAAATTGTGTCAAAAAATAGAACCTGCCATTAACTTCACTTGCTCTGTTTTAAGAATGCCTATTATGGTTGTCAGTCATACGCACCATAAGACACCTATATTTGGAGACAAGTCCTTCACAGTGAGAATGAAACCGTAAGTTCTGCAGATACCAGCAAAAATATCAGAGAATCTCAACAAAAAAGATTTAGAAGCCGATTTAGAGCAGCAACTATTGAAGAAGAAGATTGATTTTCATCAAAGTAAAAACAATTCATCATCACAAATCACTGAAGGCAACCGAGAACTACTCAACCACAGTACAACTGGCAAAAAATAAGAAAATGTGAGCACTTTGACTCCCTCAAGACAGAGGGAAAGCAAAATGCTTCTGTCTCATGCAGATCCAAAGCATGTAAAAACTTAATTTCACAATTCATATAATACAGCAAGTAAAACAAATCATAAAACAAATCTTTCAGATCTTTCAATTTTTGCCTTCAATATTGAGTGAGTATACCAAGATCAACAAAAATTCTTAGGTTCTTGTCCTAATTATCATCCTTTCCTGTTGGTTATAAGTATCAAGAACCAATCTACTCATATAATAGTGGAAAAAGTGACGGATAATGAAACAGATCAGGCAATGAATATAATGGTTGCCCTGGCAGTCTCAAAAAGTCATGATGTGATGAGAAGCTAGGATCACACAGCATCCAGTTGTCACCTTTTAAACATCTCTGAAATACCACCATACTGCTTGACAGAAATATCACAAAGAAGCAAAAATAGATTCCCCAGATAAAAGTCCAGAGTAGGAATTGCATGACTCGTCTCCATGAGAAGATAATTCGGAGTTCCATTGGATCTGTCACATCCTCTGTTTTTCGAGACTGATCACCGGAAGAACTAGTTCCACATTTCCTGTAGCTCCTTTGCAGGAACAATTTCCTAGGAGGAGCATCTGGACCATACCCCAAGAAGAGGATAATCTGAAATTAAAAGTAAGGGTACATAAGGATTGACACTGTCACACAGACAAGTAAATAGACTTGAGGAGTCAAACAATACTGGAAAAACAATGGAAATACATACTGGAATTATAAGAATTGCGGGATAAAGAGACATGTGAGTAGCCAATACCCATCCAAAAGCTGCCAAAGGAACCAGTCCTGCGGTCCAATTCCAACATAATAACGTTTTGGATTATCAAGTACAGTCCAAGAACATCAAACAGAAAGACCAGACCACCTTAGGACCTAATAGGCATTCTGCAATCACATTTCAAATCCTCTGTTTACTCTCAGCTCCACTCAATTTGAGACAATCTTATAATGTAAGTCTAAATGCACAATTTCCAAGAATTTTTTTTTTTTGACTAATAGATTTTAGCCAAATACGCCTCTTTGCAATGTGTTTATTATGCATCCGGTCAACAGACATTGAATAATCCTAACCATGAGGACGGATAAATTATGCTCAATAAGTATCAACTCATCTTGCTTGACCTATGGTGAAAACAAGATAAATTAAGAGGAATCTGTCTATTGATACCATAAGAACTATATTAAATTTGTGCAAGATACTAAAGAACTATTTAAAATTCAAATTTGATGCCCATGGCTGATTCTCTTGCACCATGAGCATCAGACTGGAGTCCTTAACCAAACTATGCTTTAATTCCGCCATTAAGAGGAATTGCAAGTATTTGATTAAGCAAAATATTGGAGTAATAAATTCAGCAAATACATATTCAATGCAGTCCCCATATCTCAGTGAAGGCAGAAATATACCTTTACAAGCACCATAAAGGGCTAATAGGATTGCTAAATTTTCAATAGGGGACGTCGATAGACCCACACATGCAACTATTGTGAAAGGGTTCCACAGATATACCAGGGCTGCAATGTCTCCTGATGGTAACATCCCTGAAACAAATTGAGACCTAAACTTAAGCAGCATGGTGTTGTAGCTTTACTGGCTCTTTTTGTCAAAGTAGCGTATCATGTACTAGTTTCATACAATGGAAATTAGAAAAATAAGAATTTTCCAGAAATAAATGGCCAAAAGAAAAAGTTTCCAGATAGAAAAAGAAGCCTCCAAGAACAGATTGTATGCATTTCCATACCAGTTTGGTTTTTAATATGTCAAAAGGTAAGACTATATATATCTTCAGAATCCGTTATCTCACTAAAATAGACCTCGCCAAGCCAGAATGTCTTGTTTAGGATAATAAACTATAAAATACTTTTCAGCGAGACAAAGTATGCATGAGATACTCAATTCAGACCAATTTTGAACCAATGCATCCAACTCACTATAGTTCCCAGCCTAGGAAATATTAGCCTGTGGGACGATGTGCTTGATGCATTACTACTATACTCTTACAAAAGGAAGAGAAACAGAAGGATATAGCACTAGCGGTTAGCCTATTCAAAATCGGGATTACCTGATTGTTCTGAAAACTTGAAAAGATCCAGAGCTTCCAGATGTTGGACATATGACTTTTGCAGACTCTGACCAGTTGAACGAATAAGCATTGCATTGACAATATCTGCAATCACAAGTAGCAGACTACAACCAAAAGAGCTGTTCTCATAGACTGAGCAACTTATACGCCATAGAAGTTTATTACATGAAGAATGCAGTGAGTAACTCTAGATTGCTCTGGAGAAGATCTGACAGATTGTACTGACTTATGGAAGACGAAGTCCACAAGATAGGATACAACAGACGTGTCTAAAAATTTGTGCCATTGTGAGAATCATAGAAAATGCTCACTAGAATCAACCAAAAGCAAAACAATGAAATAATGGCAGAAATCCAAGTTCAGACGTTTTCTGCAGTCATGTTTCAACTCAGAGAATCAAAGCCAGGACCAGAAGCATTGTAAAATGTACTTAAGTTATGATGCTTCCCAGAATTTCCGATGGATGAATGTCAGTCTATCACATGATGACACGCGGAATCACTCGTGCTTCTTAAAAGAGACCCGTATAATAAAGAAGGACCATATATCACACTGCATAAAAATAGTAAAACAAGGACAACCTACACAGCGAAACATAAGAGAATTTGATACCTGCATAGAAGATGCTCCGGTTGCCCTTCAATTCTGCATACCAAGAAAGCTGCAGAACATAATTAACTTCGCAATGTATGAGAAATTAAAACCCCTCTAAAATATTTGATTTTTTGGCCAAAAAAAAAAAAGTATTGCATAAACCACAGCCTCCATTTCGACAACATCAAATAAATCTAGATCAGTTCCAGCCAGAAAACCAGCAAAGCTCACAATCAACCTAGCCTTAGAAATGTACCAGCAGCCTTACTCCGGTACGTACCTTTTGACAGTAAGAGGTCCGAGAACGAGCAATAGCAAAGGAGAACCATGATACATGGAACCTGTTGTAGGGAACAAACACTCTCAGCACCGAAACCAGATCATCAAGCATCAAACAGCAACACCAGTGGCAACAAGTAGCTTCCTTCCTAAAGATCGAACAGAGCCGAACCTGCGTAAGGGGACATCGATGACTGCTTCAACCAGTAGCCTTCAGCAACTGCAGGTGACCAAACAAATAACCAAAACCTAATCAAAGATGAACAGCTAAATTTGAAGTGAGGGGATTGTGAATCGACTCGGTCGACGCAAAGAAGAAAGTGCGTTACGGCGGCGAATGCTGGTGACAGGAGTGGCGACCTCGGGGCGAGAGGACAAATGGAGGTTCTTGGGAAGGTGAATGAGGACGAGCCTGAAGGCGACCGACGCCACGAACCATATCCAGAACTCCGAGTTCGAACGCTTGGGCTTCGTCTTCGTCGTCGTCGTCGAGCTCATCGTTTCTCTCTCCTCCATTTTCGCCGTCGTGCTTAGAATGGATGCTGGGCGCTGAAGCTCTGCTCGTCAGAGGTTCCGACGAATCGACGATCTGCTCAGACCTTCAATGCTTGCCTCGGGTTGCAGAAGAACAGCGGAACGACGTCGTGAGAGGTGGGTTTTCTTATTTGGTCAAAAAAAAAAAAAAACGAGCCTTGAGCGAAGCGATTAATTAAAATCACTATTTTTTTCTTTTCTTTTCGGGCAATAATAGCGATAAAAAAATAATAATCAACGAACAATATTTTTATCGTTCACGAAAATACTTATATTAATAATAAAAAATATTTTTCATTTTACGAAATAAATGAACTCCCAATGTATTATTTTTCTCCAAGTATTATAAATGAACATCGCTTCAAATAGTTTCCGAACTTTATCCAAATATAGTTCATGAATTTGATTACAAACTATACCGTCGTTTATAACTTTTATCTTGTTCAATGCGGTCCCTTAATTTTGATCAAGTACTCAATATAGTTCTTGAACTTTTAAACATTTTCCTATAGTCTAGGGGCTACGTTAAATATTTGATCAAAGTTCGTGAATCACATTAAATAAATTAAAAGTTTAAGGATAAAATGGCATATTTGGCTAAAATTTAGGATCACATTGTATACTGAATCAAAGGTCAATAACTATTTGTGTTATTATCCCAAACTCGACCGATGTGGCATGTTAATATCCAAAGTCATGGAAAAACTTGTATGTTTTTTCGTGTTCCAAATCTTTGGAGGAAAAGTTTAACCAAAACAAGCCAGACCTTAGCATATGAACCTACTCCATATCAAGTGTAGAGAGTGAAATTTCAAATTATTTCTCCAAAAATATTTCAAATATGATCCTAGAGGAACGTGCTATCTTTGCAAGTGTAAGCACTGGATTGGCTAATTTGACGATGGCTGCTTTGCATTCTTACTTAACTTTTCACACGCGGGAAAACTAAACGTTTGGCATATTAATTAATGAATTAGTAAATCTCTATGAGTAAAACTAACTTCCTTACTCTGAGCCTGGTTTAGTGACTTTCGCAATAGAGTGCAATGCTAAGGTTTTTATTTGTGATTAGTCATTTCGTTTGCTATAAAAGCATGTGCCTATACGTGTTTAGGGATGAGTTTCGGCTCAAAGCCGTAAAACTTACTGTTGGAACGCAATCAAGTCCTGAAACTTTTATTTTGTGCAATGGAATACTTCCTTGAGATTCGTCTAGTTTGAGCGTGAAAAATACTGTTGTGGTTATTATCTTTTTTAAAATTAATGCCACTAAAAATCTCAAATTGGTATATTAATGATATATTTACCCTAAGCATTTCCTACAAAATTCAAACCATTACCCTCCCGACATATTTACCTCAAATTAAGCTTCGTTTTATGGGAAATCTTAAACTGGCTAACCCTCCGAGTCCGACCTTAACACTGCCGACGGAGGGTAGCTCGTAGGTAATTTTTCAATGGCAGGCCCATTTTTTAAATGCGTTTCAAAGCCACGTGGCGCTGATTTGTGCTTAAGCCGGCACCACAAAAATCTAGCAAAAAAGCAAAAGAAAAGCAGAAGAAATGAGAATCGAACGAAGGTTGTTAAGGTTGCTTAAATAAGACAGCGCTGCCGCCTTGCCTTCGTGAGCATGCAAAGGGATTACAACCCCTTCGGCTGCGCCGCCGCGTGAGGGCCCGTAGCCCTTTCCCTACGGACGGCGACCCTTGTCGGTGCCACCAATCTATGGAGGAACACCCCTTGCCATAAGCCTATAATCCCAGTGATCGATTTCTCCCCGGTGTCTATTGTCTTTCATTTGTTGGACATTTTTTTCTGAAGTGGCGTGCTTTTTGCGCCAATTTAGAAACCTCGTGGCCTCAAAATCATTTTACAAAAATGACATTTATATTTTGGATTAATATCACAAAAAATTCAAAATCGGTACACGTATGATAAATTTACTCAAAATTAATTTTTTTAACCACCAAAATCTCAAAACTTGTACACCTTTGATAATTTTATCCTTTCTCAATTTCCGTTAAATTTTACCGTCAAGTTATCGAATTGGATGACTTGTGGCAGAGCATGAGTGTACCACAGCTTCGAGTTTTTCATGGTATTAACATAACGGAAGGTAACTTTGTCACATGCATGCCGGTTTTTCAATTTTGGTGGCCAAAAACGTATTAGTTTGAAGTTTTTGTGGTATTAATCCTTATATTTTTCATCACCTAAATTAAACTAACTTAACAGAGGTAACAGATTCTATGAATTAGACAAATTCAATGACTTGGTTGCACAAATTGAAAATTTTAGGAGATAATTGCATTTAACCACAAAAATAATATTGATAGGTTTTTCACAAGTTTTTTTTTATGTTCCATTTTATTAGTGCCAAAATCACACGGTCCCTTCTATTCATGATCTGTTTGCGGGCATTGATTCCACTTGCACCGGGCATTGATGGCCCCGCTTTACTGCAACAAAACGACTTAAAATGAATATTTAAGATGACTTAAAGTGACTTAAATTGAATATTCAAATCTTATAGAAGATACTGTACCAAAAGTGGTGTCTGTACATAGAACGCATTGAACTCTTACGAAGGGAGTATTTTTCTTTTTCAGATGGAGATTGATGAGGACTTCTCTCTTTTACATAATTTCTTAGTTATAAACTAAGTAGCATTGACACGATACGAACAAGACACGACACGTCGACAAGTCATTTCTAAAAAAATAGAAAATTTCGATAAGTTGGGCACTTTGTATAATAAATATGTATGTATGTATGTATGTATGTACACATGGTAAATTATAATGTATAAATAAAAATACCAACGGTGAGTTTCTTCTTCTTCTCTTGTTAGGGATTCACGATTAGATTTTTTTTGGGTTGGCTGGGTATATTAATTTTAGGGTAACTAAGTATATGACTTAAGTATATATAATATATATGTATATATCTATATATATTTATAGATTTACGTTTTGACACATAATATATTGAAATATTTAATATTGATCCAAGTGTATGTCGGAATGCCGAACTCGCATGTCGTCGGCATGTTTGGAGCGCCGACCATATGTCGGCCGCATGTCGGAAAATGTCGAAGAGTGTCGGAGTGTCCGACACGACACGTAGGCCTCCGGAGAGTGTCGATGCTTCTTAAGATAAAATATCAAAACTCATCGAGTAACGTCTAAAGCAATAAGCGATAGAATTGATTCTACAAGAATGAGAAAGTAATTATATTTATAATTTCACGTTTTATCCTAACATGCGTGCTATACAATATAATATATCTACCAGAAAAATCTACTCATATATATCAATGATGATATGGAGAGGAAATTTGACTTTGTAATATAATTCGCATTACTTCGGTTTCATTTGATACCACATGCGGTAAAATACAATACCGGAGTTAATATTACTTAGAGGAAATAAATCGAAATGACAAGACGATCTAGTCAAATTAAATAAAAATAATTTTTATAAACTCATACTTTGCGGAAAAAATATGATGCGGGAGGTGTTTGGCATGTGTAGAATGAGTTTATATATAGCGCAAATGAACCCATAATATTCGATATAGATTATTTTCAAGTGATTTCTCTTCTATAATGTCATGTTTAAATTACTGCTGTCGTTTATTTGACAAAAAAAAATTACTGCCGTCGTTCTAAAAGTATGGTATCCGTCCAGAAAAGTTGAGCGTAGAAGACCAGAGAAGGAGTGATAAGCATAAATTTTCAGCAAATTAGGCATAATTCTTTTTTTTTTTTTTGGTCAAAAGGCATAATTCTTTGAAAAACCTTAACTTTAGGTTGAATCCCAAATTCTGTCTCACACTTTTACATCTTTTTTTCTACTAAAAAATCACTAACTTTTGTTATTTCTACCCCCAATTAATCTTCTTTAAATAAAATCGCCACCAGTTGTATCAAAATTATCAACATCATTGCCGTTAACTTGTGCCTTTCGAGTCTTCAACAATAGCCTTACTTTCATACGGAACGATAACGAACTCCTAGTGTTGATAATTGCAAAATTGGGATTAAAATAAAAATTAGGTAATTTTGTTATTCGGATAAAAGAATAGTTCGATGTAAAAGTAAAATTGAGATTGGACCTACGTTTTTCAGAGAATTACGCCAAAAATTTATATATAAGCAGCTAGATCTCTCACTAATTATTTAGAGAGAGAGAGACGGGGATAGAGAGACCCGAAGAGAAGAAGAAGCTCAGAAGACTTGCGAAGCTGCGCGCGGCTTTACCAAATTGACCCCGAGAAAGTCCCAATTCCATCTTCCTGTCCTCGACCGCTCATATATATATACACACACACTTCTTCTGCTTCTTCAGTTTTCCACCGTATATCTCTGCCTTCAGCGAAAAGAAAAGAGGACGCACACGCCAGTTCGAGAGCTCCGCAATCTGTCGCCAAACGCCGATTCCTCCCATGGCAAGACCTAATCAAGAAGCAATCGAGACCTTCGCGAGCATAACCGGCGTGCCGGAAGCCGTCGCCATCCAAAAACTCGAGGTGAAACTTTCCGAAAACTGCCGATCGAGTCTTCTCGCAGGAATTCCTTATTTTGATTTCTTGAGGCGTGGTTATGGTAGGGAAAATTATTGGCAATCGACTAGTCGCGGATGTGTTCATGGAAAAAATAGGGCTTTTTGTCACTTAAGTCGCGTGATCGGTGTGGATTGCTGAATTGGGTGCACTTGCTTGTGGTTAGGTGGCGCTCGTCCAATATTTTGATTTAGCTGTTTTTTTTTTTCCTCTGGCTCATTGATTGTGAGTGCTTCTAGGTTTTACCCTGTTGGGTCAATGCTTGCTGATTGGGTTTTCTTCTTAATGTGAGTCATGTTCGAGCTAGAGGTTGTTCAGGGGATCTTTTTTCGGTAAATTTCATGCTTAATCAAATTTAGAGACATTGGAAATATGAATATGAAAGCTGGAACATGCTAACATGAGAAATAAGGTGGGGGACTTTGTGATGCATTGGGCAAATTAGAACTTGCTTGTTGGTGTAAAACTGTGAGGTACATATGCTGTAAGCTCACTGATGAATAATACCAAAATGAGGTTACTTCAAATTGGTAAACAACGTAGTCCTCGTCAAATGTGAGACCCCCTTTAGGCTGGAATTCCGGTTTTCTGTATATAAGAGAAGGCTATAATGCTTATGCTTAGCATAGGCAACGGAAATCATGGGACAATGCAGTGTGATTGGGGTTTTCTGTTTAATGTCACTGTCAAGTGAGAGCTTGGGCTTCTTGTGGCGTCTTATTCTTGTTTGGGGCAAATTTTCAGCTACTTCTTACTTTAACTTACAACTTTCCCTTCAATATGTGAAAATACAAATGTTATTTAAGTTCTGAAACTATGGAAAAAACTACATATGATTTTACATGTCAATATTTAAAAGTTTTGATTTCAAGTGTTTTCTTCTATATAAAAGTCAAAATGTGAGTACCACACGATTAAAAAAAAGAGAGAGTTAAAAGTTAAAAGTAGAACTCACCCAAACTGGCACAACCTGGAAATAGATATTAGGGTGTTAAAAGTTGGAGACTTTAAAAGTTTGAAGATGGGTGCCTATGAGTTAATTAAAGCGTGGAACTTTGTAATTCATAGGGGAATTCAGCATTAGAATGTTTACAATGTTTGGCATAGGCTTGTCACTACTCCCGAGTGAAGAAACCCCCCCCCCACCCCTCTCCTTCCCCCTTTTTTGTCTGTTGAACTTACTTACAGTATTCTTTTGGCTATGGAATTTTAGTTTCTATTCACAGGCTCATGCATTGTTAGTGGAAGTGTTCAGTTGATGCTTTTAATTAGTTCTTTTTACTTACTTTAACCAGGAGCATGGTGGCAACCTCAATGACGCTGTCAATGCACACTTCAGTGAAGGAGATAGAAACACGTCAGTGAATTGTCATAGATTTTCATATAGTACCGCTATGCTTGCATGGAGAATTTTCTGTCTCACGGTGTTTTCATATTCTGTTTTGTCTTGTTTCTTTCTCACTCCTGTTTTGTTGGGTTTTCTCTTAACCAGTGTGAACGCAACATCTATTGCACCTCAAGATGATGTCATGGATATTGATGAGCCTGTTCAAGTTGAACGTCCAGAGCCACCACCCTTCTCATTCCTTTCTGCTGCTAGAGGCAGATTCAATCGTCACTCTCTTCTCGATGAAAGTCTCACAAGGGGATTGTTTGACGCCAGTTCTGATTTTGGACAACACACACCATTTGTCACACATCCGAGGAATGTCAGGGAAATCCCCATAGAGGTTAAGGATGGAAATGGGTCATCTGCTCATTCTGGCGGGGGTCCCACCATTGAGGATGTAACCGGTACTGAACGTGATCATGGTCCAGAAGTTCGGGAAATGTTATAATTGATGAAGTCGATGATGTTCCAGCTGAATCGACTGCACGTGCGACACGAGAAAACGAGGACACCGAGGATTCTACAGGTGTCGGTTCCCGGAACAGAAATGTGGGGCCAAGTCCATCTGGGTTTGACACCTTGCCAGATTACAATGACGAGATAGAAGAAGAAATGATTCAAGCTGCCATTGAGGCATCAAAGCAGGATATTGAGAGGAGCGACCTTCTCCAAAATGTATGTTGTCCTAACTATTCCAACCTTCGTCATATTGTAGTATGTGTATATCAGTGATATTCTATTATGAATGCCTTTGTGAACTATCTGTGTTTTTCATTATTGACTTAGGAATCGAGTGAACCTGGTCCTCCACAAAGGCAATCTCAGTTGGAGGATCCTGAACTTGCCCATGCTGTTTCATTGTCCTTGAAGGTAGTTATTTTTTTCCCCTATATTGGGGATCTAGTAATTTCCGCTACAGCAGATATGTTATGTCAGTGTTCCAGTCTCATGTGAAGAGAAAATTGTAAACAGAACGCTGAGCAAGAAAAAGCATTGCACGAGCGAATTGATGACCTTGGTGACTCAAAAGCAGTGGATCACAACAGTTCAGAGGTAGAACTGAGCAAATTGGCTTCATCAAATGGGAGGTAAGTGATTTAGAGCAGCATCAAAATTTCGACATTTGTCATATGTAATCGTTATATGCTGCTTCTTTGAATTGTCCCTATAGGCTTGACACAGGAGGACCATCAAACCAAGACGAAGTTGAAGAAGTGGAGCAACCTCTCATTAGGCAAAGGCCCAGGGGTCGCTCTGCCCGTGCTGTTGCAGCTGTCCAAGAAATTGACGATGATCCACCACCTTCTGAACTGAATATTCATAGTCACCATCAGCATAATAGAAGCGCGTTCTCTTCTGATGCGGTGCCATGACGTTGCCCTTTGGTTCTTTCTTTATTGCAATTACCTTCTCTTTTCCAGCTCATGTGTTTTCCCCCTGTTTCTCCCCTCTGTCATATTTTAGTGGGGTGGTATCTCCTCCGAGGAGCATGATGAAGCAGTTATGCTTGAGGCTGCAATGTTCGGTGGGATTCCTGAAGGGACTGGATATAGTTACGCATATGGACCTCATCAATTCATGCGAGGCGATAATCTTTATCCCCGGCGACCACCTCGACCTCCATCACCCTCTCTTGAAGCCCAGCGCTTAATAAGAGAACAACAGGTCTTATTTTGGGCTTCTAGTATAGATTATTCTCTTTGGCAGGTCCACTGTCCGTTTTACAAATATTATGCATGCAGGATGATGAGTATCTTGCGTCACTGCAAGCTGACCAAGAGAAGGAAATGAGGGCCAAGGCAGATGCTGAAGCTCGTCGTTTGGAAGAGGAAGCAGCCAGAGAAGCTGCTCTTGAGGAAGAAAGACAAAAAGAGGAAGAATCTCGGAGGAAATTGGAGGAGGAGCAGGTAGACTCATCAGATTTCTATTTCTGTCCTGTTGTGCTTTGAAGTAACTGACAGCTGATCATAATTGACAATAGCCTTGAATGGACAATTGTAAAGTCCTCTATGATACATGATGCATGGTCTAGGCATCTTAGGTCATGTTTGGTTGGAGGTACATGGCAGGAATGGATTGCCATTCTGCGTCCAATATCCTTTCCCCTTGTTTATTGGGGAACTTACAAATTAGAATGCCCTCTTCAGCTGACTGGATACTACAAAATAATTTGTCAAACAAGGGCTAATGCCTGCTTTATAGGAATGAGCAGTCTGCCAACCAAGAGCATTATCGTTCCTCTAGAGCCATGAAATGAAAATTTCATTCAGTCTTCTATTAATAGTAAGAACAGTCCCCAATAATCAGATTGGTTTACAAACTGCGGTGGGGAAGTCCTAATGGATTTTGAATATGATTCACTTGTTCAAATATGCGGTTGCAGTTTTTACATCACTCAGTAATTCAATTTTGTGATCCATTTGCAGTCTTGCTAGCGTTGGTCTTACTTCAAATGTAGCGCAAACTTTGGAGTTGTCTAATTAAATAAATTAGAGAGGATTATTTGTTTACTAATTTGTGGGACCATCAGGTATAGAAATCAAAGTGTCTATTCCGCTCCATTTCTCAGTTAGTCTTTTTGGATGATTAATTTGATGTTAACTTAGTTATGCTCACGGTACATGACATAGCACCGATCATCTTACGGTATTGCCTGTGCGGTGCTTTTATCTCTCTCTTGTGTAAGATTTCGTTGAGGAGGCAGTGTATTACTTTTTGACCATTACTTTAGCTTTGTAGTTGCATCTTTAGCATTTATGGTTTCTATGACAGGAATTTGAGAGACAACTAGCCGCAAAGGAGGCTTCTCTTCCTCAGGAACCCATGCCAGATGATGAAAATGCGATAACCCTCCTAGTGAGAATGCCAGATGGCAGCCGGCGAGGCCGACGGTTCCTCAAATCTGATAAGTTGCAGGTGAATCAAGTTGAATAGGAGTTCTTTTTTTTTTAATATGTAGTATTGATTTCAAAGAATTTGCTCATTGTACTTACCTTATCCCTGCTTATTCTGGTTTTTGTTTTTCTCTGCAGTGTCTTTTTGACTTCATAGACATTGGTAGGGTAGTCAAGCCTGGTACATATAGGCTGGTAATACTTCAGTTCCTTGCTGGATTTTTGCTCTTTACTACGAAACACTTCACTTGAGAGTGTTGATTTATTGTTCAAACTTCAAAAGGCATGAATCGTGAATATATGTGAAGAAAAGATGTGATATGACACCTGGGAAGATACCTCTGGTTTTACGTGCAAGTGCTTATGTGGTTTTTGAACAGGTGAGGCCTTACCCGCGGCGTGCTTTTACCGACGGTGAGAGCATGTTGACTCTAAAAGAGCTTGGGCTTACAAGCAAACAAGAAGCGCTGTTCCTCGAGGTAATTTAGCGTGACATCCATGATACTGTAGTTTCATGAATTACGAAACGCTGGCTTTTATCTGGGTTTGTGCTGTTGGATCGATCAAAAGGAACTTCGAAGTGGCAAGAATATTTGTTGAACGAAACACTGATGGTTACAAAATTTGTTAATGTACTTATGGCATTTCATTGTCGAGCACAGTTCCCTCTTGTACTCTGGGAGGGTTCGTGCTTGATTTTGGGTGTGCTGTTATTGTCCGCATGCTTGAGCCAATTAGGAACCGAAGCTTGTAACTCTCTCTCTCTCTCTCTGTCTGAATGTGAAATTTGTTTGACGATGCTGTGAGTACCGTGAGTACGTGTTAGGTCTAGGAATCGGATGGACCAAGTGAAGTCGCAGCCGTTGGGGCTCATGGGACCGTATGATCCACGGCCACGATCAATTATTCGGTCCATGTGCGGATTCAGTCAACTATTCAGCCGTCCATTTGCCCCTGTTCTCATCAAATTGTCACTTGGGGCATTTCTTTCTCTGATCAAGTGGAGGTTTCACCCATATCAACCCCACGACCTGCACCGCCCAGACATTAGGCCGGGGCAGGAGGATTCAACGAATGAGGCGGCGTTAACATTAGCATCTAACAGCTGCTTTAATCTCCTTAAGTGGATCAGCATATGGACACCAGATTAGTCCGGATGATTGTCAGGAAGGATCATTATATTTCACCTGTTGGTGCTTATATCATTTCTATGCGTCAAAAAGTTAACAAGTGGTTGAGTTTTGAGACGACAACAGAAATACCGTTTCGGGGTAGGGGGGATCTTTATCTGGTCGAAACAGGCGGATGGTTGTCTCAAGGATGGATCATTATATTTCACCTGTTGGTGCTTATATCATTTCTATGCATAAAAAAGTTAACAAATGGTTGAGTTTTGGGATGGTAACGGAAATACCGTTTCGGGGTAGGGGGATCTTTATCCGGTCGAAATGGGCATGTCTCGAGGATGGATCATTATATTTCACCTGTTGGTGCTTATATAATTTCTATGCATAAAAAAGCTAACAAGTAGTTGAGTTTTGAGACGATAACGGAAATACCGTGCGGCGTACGGGGATCTTTATCCTGTCGAAATGGGCGGTTATCGGCACAATGGAAGATGACCTTTATCCTGTCGAAATGGGCGGTTATCGGCACAATGGAAGATGACGGGGAAGGAAATGCTAAGTAGGGAATAAAGAACTAATCACTGCAGCATAATGTAAATAAAAGGGCGCTAATTTCCTCCACCGGAAATCGAATCTACTGAAATTTCAGTCGGAAGAAAGATAAAATCGAGGCGTTTTCTCAAAACTCCACTTGACAACCTATAGAAAGCGACTATATAGAATGATATCCATGCCCACGGAGCCCCTTAGCGATTTCTTCCTGATTACCAAATCGCATTATCCCTAACACGCTGCTTGACCCTTGACCCTTCCTAACACCGTAACGCCAAAACAGAAGAAAAGACGGAAAATTACCCAATCAATTTTAAATTTCACTCTTTGACAAAACAAAAAAAAATTAGGATTTTTTTTTTTTGGTGCCCCTTGACACGAAAGGCTGAGGGACAAGGACCATCGATCAATAATGAACAACTTTAACGTCCGGGTGGAAATCAATGACGCCCAGTAAAAAAAGATTATCTGAGCATTTTGGAAGTGACGTATGACAAGGACAGTTCCTGTTGCGAAATATTTATAGGTAAAATGAACGGCCGGAAGTCATTTTCCCAGCTGCTCGATTTGCAAGTTGCAGCAAGCAGCATATGATATGCCGTGGATGTCCTTTCTCAGATTCGATTGCTCATCTTGTCATTTCCAACATGTTTTCCCTCTTCTTCCATTCTCGTTTTTTGTCTGTCTCGGCGACGTCGACGTATTTGTCCTTTTTCCGTGTAAGTGATTCAAGTGCACAGATATCGTTAAAATATTATTTCATATGGCTCGATAATAATATATAGATATTCTTTTATATCCGTGTAATCTTTTTTCATCTATCGGTTTAAATTTATGGGTTCGGCTTTTTAACAATTATGAAATCCCGATTATCTAGAACCCATCGGACATCACGTGAGGCTCATAAAACAAGTTAATTTCAAGACTTTTGACATGTGCAGATGATTTTCCACCGTTTTTTTTTTTTAGAAAATTACCAAAAAAGTCATTAACAAATTACAATTTTACTAATTTACTCATGAATCTTTTTTTGTCAATTGAATCTTAAATTTTTGTATTTATGTCAATTCAATCCATCCATTTAATTTTGGATGAAAATCAATGACGTGGCGCGATCGGTGTTGATATGGACAATTTTTAATAATCGCCTTAGGAGAGCGCCCTCGCCTGGCCCTCGCCTCGTCTGGTTCGTAATGATCCTCGATGACCGTCCGATGGAAAAAGAAAAAGAATAAATAAATAAATAAATAAATAATTTAAAAAATTAAAAATAATTATTTGGGTCAGCGATTTCACAAAATTGATCGGACACAAAATAGATTCAATTGGTAAAAAAATAAGAGTTTAGAAATGAATTAACATAATTATAACAAATTGATGACTTTTTTTTTATAATTTCCTTTTCTTTTTTGTTAAAGAGGGAAGCTAATGTGTTTCTGAATTTTAGTAACCTTTCGAGTGAGTCCAGATATTTCTTCAGATATTCTCTCAGGAGTCCATAGGAGTCACTGAGTCAGGTTCTCCCCAAAGTCAGCATCGCATGCTGGCTTTTGCTAAATCCAGAAAACGACTTTTCTCTCTCTCTCTCTCTCTCTCTCTATTTGGATCGCAGAGCTGTGGAGAGGAAGGCCATTGGAGGAGGTAGGTGCCAGTCACTTGTCAAATGATCACCCTCCACCAACCCGTCGAGCTCCGACGGCCCTCGCATATCGAAAAAAATAGCGATAATATCTCTAATTTAGTTGGTGCATCCTTTAACACGAGTTTGAAAATTAATTATTTTAAGTTGTGCATTAGAAAATTTTTTTACGAAAATACAATTGATTCTTAAAATTTTCGAAAAGTATAATCAAATTCAAAAACTTGTCTCAAAATTATAATTAAATCCTAAAATTTTCAAAAAACGTAATAAAATCCTAAAATTTATCAAATTGGTGCAATCAAAATCTTAAACTTGTCAATTTGTGCAATCAAGTCTTAAGACTTATGAGCATTTTTTGTTTGTCAAGTTGGATTAGCAAATAGAATGACTTGATTGCATCAACTTGGAACACATTTTAGGTTGTAAGACTCGATTGCATTTTCATGATAACTTTTAGGTCTTGATTGCACTTTTTAAAATTTTGAGACTTAATTGTATTTTTGTGATAATTTTTAAGATTTTTAGTATACTTATCTTATTACTTTATTACGGAATATATAACTTTTCAAATAAATCAATGTATGATAACAAGAGGAAATAAATTTCCTCACCTTGTTGTTGTGGCTATACATGGCCTAGGTATCGATTAGATCTTGCTACATAGCCGTCTATTTGCTCTGGGGGAAAAAAAACATGTGTTGATGATAATAAGTTCACATGTCCCATGAATTTTTTATATCAGAAAAAATAATAATTCACACGTAAAGGCATGAATAAAGGAAAAAGTACCCAATCAACCCTAAAACTATTGTATGAATGTCTTAAGTTTTGAACTTTCTAAATTTTTCAACCTGGCCCTAAACCTTTGCGCGATATTCAACTGTAGTCATTCGGTTGATTCTCGCTGAAAATGTATTGAAATTTCACCTTGTGTCTAAAAAATATACATCATTGAAACCTCAAACTCCCATGAAGAGTCAATGACGTATGTGACATTGAATATACTGATGCGTGGATGATACGTTCCGACGGTGCACGCGAGTCGGTCTTCCATATCGAGCGCTCGTTCCTTTCTTGATTATATGCGTAGATAACAGTTTGACTTTAATGATTTCAGCTCGTTTTATTTTTTTTTCTTTCTCGTGGAATCATCGGTGCCGTCGATTTCAATGTCAATATTAAAAACGATGTGGGTCATGAATCGTAATATAGTACAATGCCATAATGCCGCTTTCGGTATGGGTTTGGTCCTATTATTTAAGGCACCACTTGTGAGGATCGTGTTAATGCTACGTGAGATTTGGATCTGATCTGAATGACATGGAGAGGATCTGGCAACACTGGAAAATTCAATTCGAGTTTGGTGGCGCAGAAAAAATGTCCCTACCATCCATGGGTGTCATGAGCCATTCAAGGTTGATATAGGTAGATATAGATATAAATGGACATAGATGTTTTTTTGCCCCCCTAAATTGGTCGAGGGAACAAGCACTAGTCGATTAATTTATGGTGGCCCGAGGTGCACATGGCAACAATCATGCTCTAAAAATTAATTTCGAGAGAGAAGTAAATTTTTTTTTTATTTCTTCAAGTGGCTCTAAAATTTTTTCGGAGGAAAAAAATACTTCGTAAGTAGAAATGTAAAGGCTGCAGAACCAAACGGATTTATTTCGAAGTTGCGTTATCGAACGGATTTTTTGCTCAAAAAGACTTTTGGAACATAAATTTCTTTTTTCCCCCTTAAAAAATGAACGATTCGTTAAAAATTAATTCCTAAAAATGATGGCTCGTATTGTTTAAAATAATCGATTGATGAAAAATATTTTTACCGTCAACAATAATTTATATCGCAATAGTTTCGTGGACAATGAAAATTATTTTGTCGTTCAATTATTTCGCAGGCGATTTGAGCGATCATCTTTAGAAAAATGCTATCTAAATAATTACTGAAAACTTCACGATTAAATAAAGTATTTTTCGTGAAAATCGTTTTGAAAAAATAAATAATTCGTTTTCATTTATCTATTGATTTAAGAAAGTGGTTTCCTTCGAAGCGGTTTGCTCACTATCTAAAATTGTTTTCATTTATCAATTGAGTTAAAAAAGTGATTTCCTTCGAAGCGGTTTTCTCCCTATCTATCTAAAATTGTTGTTCTTGATTCTTGAACAGCTCACCGTTAGAATGATCTTTCAAAAACCAGTGGTGACCACGCAAACTACCAGTCATCCAATTTCGCTCCCAGAGGAAAAGAAAAGAATAGAAAATGTTGAAGTCTCAAACCATCCCCGCAGCCCACAGCAAATTTCGCGAGACTCCGCTTGATATTGACAACGAACTGCTGAATCAATTTCCCAATTTCCCCAGATCAAGATCGGTGTTTTATTGGACGAATTTTAACGATTCGTGTTCATCGCCATCAACGTCCTCTCTGTTCTCCCCTGCCCTCCACTTTCTCTCTCTTTCTCTCTCTAGAGCCAACAAACAAACAAAGCACAACAACAGAGCCGAACAGACAAGACAACCCAGAGATTAATTTACATCTGGATAAGGAAATCGAAGCCAATCCGGTATGCCTACGCGTCTGTTTACAAAACCCACCTCCACATTTCCCTCTCGCCTCCACGTTTGACCCCGACTCCTGAGATTCTCCAAGAAAGTTCTTACTTTTTTCGGGTCTCGTTCATCCGGTCTCGGGACGTCGTCCGGAAATGGGTTTGATCTTCTCGAGGGAATCCCTGGGTTGCGCGCCTTCCCCGCCGGCGGCGACGAGCCTAGGGGACTTGCCGGAGAGCTGCGCGGCGTTGGTCTTGGCCTACTTGGAGCCGACGGATATTTGCCGGCTGGGGAGGCTGAATCGGGCGTTTCGAGGGGCGTCGTGGGCCGATTTCGTCTGGGAATCGAAGTTGCCCGAGAACTACCGCGTTCTTGTTGAGAAGGTGCTAGGTGGGGACTGTGTCGTTGAAAATGGCTTGAGCAAGAGAGAGATGTACGCGAGGCTTTGTCGAGCTAACGTTTTCGACGGCGGCACAAAGGTAAAGGTTTCTTAGCGGAATTATCGTTTGAAGTCGACGAATTTTCAATAGAGAAATGAATTTGTGATGATCGTTGAGCGAGGAAATGATCTGTTTTTGGGTTTGTCTTCTATTTGGATGATCATGAGGTTTTCACTTGTAAGGATTGTTGATCTCTTCTTTTGGCTCGTGGCTGATAAAGATGCGGAGAAAAGCTGGGTTTGTGTTTTCAATTGATGAAAAATTTGTTGATTGCGATCTGAGAAATAGGAATATGTCAACGGTAGTTGAAATTGAGCTTTTCTTCTTATTAATTTTATTAAAATCTGCAAGATATGTGTGGAGCTTTTATGGTGAGAGTACTGGCATTAGTAACTGTTATTTTCTCCTGTTGGTTTACTTCAGCTAAAACATACCTCGATTTTTTGGATATCTTTTACTTGTTTTGTGAACTGGGTTCATCTCTTTGATGTATGTACTGTGTGTAAAGTCCCGCCCCAAATTATATCAGCATAGGGTTTAATTTGCCGGTCTATAGAAGTTAGTCTAGTTCGATTTACGATTTGATTGCCCAAGTTTTCAGTTAAGCAAGCTTTACACGGCATGGCTGATGCGTTATTGTTGTTTATCTGTCTTGCCAGAAAGTTTGGCTGGATAAATTTACCAGCCGTGTTTGTATATCTATTGCTTCAAAAGGCTTAGCTATTACTGGGATTGATGATAGGAGATATTGGAGTCACATCCCAACAGAGGAATCTAGGTGAGTCTCATGTTAATTCCTTGTCAAAGATTCTTTAACGAAATTATATGTGTCTTTTGGAACTTATTGTTTTGGTAAATTTCTCGACAGGGCCCCAAAAGTGTTTGGGTTTGGGGATTCCTCATTTTAATCATGCTAAAGGGGCCCCTTAATTATCGTAGTGTTTCTGTTTGCAAATTCCATGGATTTTACATCTTGATGTTTGGCCTGTTTGCCTATTAGTTTCTGCACGGGACTTTTAGCATTATTTGTGCAAAGCTTCTCATCATGGAAGCTTCGTTTTCTTTTTTGGATATAATCATGCTATCTTTTTGGATGCTCTTGCTAGATGGCCTTAAGAACCGGTGCTTACTTTTCTTAACCTGATGATGAAGGACCTATCAGTTTAGTTTAGCTGGTGGACTATCTTTCTGATTCTTCTGTATTGTGTATTAGACGTTGTCTTCAAGAAGTTATAACCATGATGCTTTAAGAACAGACTCAGTTCTGAGCTTTCATTCCTACATCTAGTTGTTATATCTCTTGGGTTATTTATGCAGGCAATATCAGAAAATGAAAGGACTAACCGGTTAGAGGTTTATCTATTCTTTTCAAATATCAAACTCATTTGATGCAATTAGATGCTTCCAACTTTCTTTGGAATATTAAACTTTTGGACCATGACATGCTTTGTAGCCTTAACAGCTGAACTTTCCTGCTGTTATTGACAGTTGACATGGCGTCCATCAAGAATTCAGGGCAACTGTCTCGAAAACTTTATCACCTTGTAAATTTCGCCATCCTTATTTTCTCTCGTTGTTGGAAAGAAAATAGAAAAAGGCATCGGAACTTGTATAGAGTGTAGTCATGTGGGTTACACAATATGTCATTTGTTACCAAATCTGAAATGCTACTCTTTTTCTTAGAGTACGATAGCCTTAAGTCCTGTCATCTACATGTGCGGTTTGTGCTTGACATCTATTATGCTATTTAGCAATTTACGGGAAATGGCCAAGTATGGTTGGAGGGATATAAAGTTTCTTTGGGTTTGTGTCTTTGAAAAACATCAGTGCTCCTTTGTACGGTCTTGGCCTTTTTTGTTTCTTTAGCCTTGTTGACTTATCATTGCTGAGGTTTGTTCTGGGAATTGGGTGTGCCAATTGAAAATCTGATAGCAGCATTGTTGGTGAATAATGTTATCCACATGAATTATCACAGTTAAATAAAGCGTCCAACTAGATGGCTGTTTTTGAGAGAGCACTTTCGGGTTTGGCTAAAAATCAACACCAAACAACGCCTATGGATGTGGGGTCATGGGTTTAGTCCTATTGAAAAAAGTTTCCTTTGGGCCACTGTCAGGTTTCCCCTGCCTTGGTAACTACTTAGTTGCAATGCAATGGGAGACTACCTTGACAGATTAGTAGAGTGCTTCAAGAGGCTCCAACACTTTAGTTAGAAAAAAGAACAAAATTTGCTCTATTTGGGATTTTTTTCCTTTTTGCTCAATTCAAGTAGGATTTTAAAAAAAAAGCTTAACCATGTACAAATTTCATCGTGTGTAATTTCTTTTTCAATTTGTTTCTGTTGATTCATTTGGCGTTTCCATATCTTTCTATACGCCTCGAGCTTGAGATTTGGAGCTAATTGAAAATCCCACCCAAATGCAGGTTTGGAACTGTTGCGTATCTCCAACAAACATGGTGGTTCCAAGTCGAGGGAGAGATGGAATTCCCGTTCCCCGCGGGGTCCTACAGCATCTTCTTCAGAATCCAGTTGGGCCGGGCCCAGAAGAGGTTCGGTCGCAGGATTTGCAACTCGGAGCATGTACACGGTTGGGACAAAAAGCCCGTGCGGTTCCAGCTGTGGACTTCGGACGGCCAGTCTGCTTCATCCCAGTGTTTCCTTGGCGAGCCCGGGAAATGGATGAACTACCATGTCGGGGACTTTGCTGTCCGTAGCCAGCAGGCGTTCACCAAGGTGAAGTTCTCCATGACGCAAATCGATTGTACACACACTAAGGGAGGTCTGTGTCTGGACTCTGTAATTATACACCCTAGTGAGTCCAAGGAGAGGTTGATGCGGTTTTGAGGTGCATCTATCTAACCTTCTTAGGTAGAAAAGTAGTAACAAAGTTAGTCTTTATGTACCAGTTTGGCTATTTTTAGGAGTACAAGCGTTTGTGCATAAGAAAGCGAGGAAACTGTGTATAGTCTTAGCATCCTTCTCGGGTAGACATATCGCCGGAAACATTTAAATAATATCTGAGCCCTATGATTTCTTTACATGAAGATTGTTGATGTTTAACTTGTGAACATGGTTGGTTTGTGGTAGTCTGGAGAGAGTACTTGCATGTGGTTTTAATTCTGAGAGTAGCCCACTAAACCTATCAGCTGAAACCCTTTCGGACAAAGGATAAGAATGTTTAGTCGGATTGTGCGACATGGATTCCAAGTGAATAATAATCGAGTTTGCACACAAATTCTTCGAGTGTCAGTTTGGACATTCTTTCTGGATCTGATCTGCTTCGGATCTTGAGAGTTTGCATACGTTATTTTGCTTTGCTGTAACTGTGATACAGTGATGAACTTTGCCACCTGAAGTCTGTTAAAACCGGCGAGAAGTAGCTCATCCATGGTTTCTTCCGGCAGTGTCAATGCCCGTTGTAAGTTTTAAGTAGTGCCGGACATGACTCTGATGCAGCAACTCCATAGCTGATGAGGTTATTAACTTATAACTTGGTAGTCCGATCCGTGCTAATTCTTGAGAATTCCGATCCGAATCCCGCGAACCATGTAGCAACCGGAAGTGCGTCTCTAATATGCTCATCGAAATCGAGTTTATATCTACTGATAAATCTAACGAGTATGAAGAAACGAGCACAACATGCCAATCGAGTCGTCTGAGATCTTGGAAACTAAAAAGCAATCCTTCTGAAAGTACGAGATTAGATCCGATGTCCGGGGACAGCAGACCCGTCTCGGATCTTCGTTAGCCCGTACCTTAAACACCTCGTCCGACGATCATATGATCGACACATCAGAACGAAGGCCAGCTTAATCGATGTCCCTACGTTCTATGAAGAGTAGGGCCGAGAAATATCAAACTTGGTTTTATGGTAGGAAGGTTTTTTTAGGTGGCCAAACCGAGACGGCGGCGTCGTACTCGTCTTCGATAACTCCAAGGCAAAACGCGAATGCGACCGCCATCCCTGAGGAAATGTCTCTTTTGGACATGGCGAAGGAGCACGATCGAATGATGCGCCTCGCTCTCCCTCCTCCCGATCCTCGCATCCCAAGGCCGACTACAGCCGATCATATAACAATTTAAGCAGGGTACGATCACGTGTGTCCCGTGAGCTCTTCCGTGATGAAATGTCAATTTGCCCCCCAGAAAGAGCATGTTCAGCAATGCGCGAATCGTTCCAATGAGGCGGGACCCACGTGAAACCGAGTGCGCTCGAACGGCTCCCATGTGCATCGGAAGCATTTCGATCATCTCTCCGGTACGCTCTCGACCCCTCGTCTTGATTTAAAGCTAGCCTCGACCGGCCTTTCCTGGTGAGCGCCGATGGCTGGAATGCGATATTCTTGTCGCCACCTGCTTTCTCCTCTCACGAGTTCTTTCCGTACGTAATTGATTATTTGAGCCAAGAAAGCATAGGATCGGCAGACTTCGTCAAAACGCCAAATGAATCGAATCTAATTATCTTATTTTAATAAGAATCTTGTTAAGGAGTATTTCAAAATACTTATTAATGATATTTTATCAAATTCGATTGTCAACGTTGTAAATTGTCCGTAACGCGAGAAAGACGATGCGTCCAAGCGATTCCCCGCAGGACGATACAACCGAGGCCTCGCCTTGCCGACGAAGTCATAAGGGCACACTGGTAATTTCGTCCTCCCTCGCTCCCTAAACTCCTATATCCATTCGCCTTCACCGAACCAGCGCCCAGCCACTCGGAAATTAGAGCCCCAACCCCAGCCGAGCGGGTCGAGCCGAGCTCAAGAGTCGCTCCGACGCGCACCGCCACCATGGAGCTCGAGATGGAATCCATCGCCTCCGCCATCGGCGTCTCCGTCCCCGTGTTCCGCTTCCTCCTCTGCTTCCTCGCCACCATCCCCGTCTCCTTCCTCTGGCGGTTCGTACCCGGCCGGCTCGCGAAGCACGCCTACTCCGCCGGCTCGGGCGCTCTCCTCTCGTACCTCTCGTTCGGCTTCTCCTCGAATCTCCACTTCTTGGTGCCAATGCTGCTGGGTTACTTGTCGATGGTGGCTTATCGGTCAAAGTGCGGGATCATCACTTTCTTCCTCGGATTTGGCTACCTAATTGGCTGGTATAATTTGCTCTCGCACGAAATTATTCGACTCTAATTTTCCTGGGCTGTAATTGGACTATTATGGTTCCCTGCTTGTTCGGATGTTGCATGCATGGTTTGATTGTTGAAAGTTGTTTGCCGTGCGTTTGTTGCATTGCGTTGGATTGTCATTTGATTCAGTATGTTTTTTCCGGTCGGCATTTGTTCACCTGCTTGTGTTAATTTGAAGTTGATTGGCTGACGTATGTAGCTGTTGCTGTTAAAGAAAGTGAATATAGATAGCTCACAGTTCAGTTTCCTCCAATTTGGTGCTTATGGGTGTGATGAAATAATCATGTTTTGTCATATTTTTCCAATGGTGCATGCTGTGAAGGAGTTTGCTTCACTTGGTGTCGCATGTTCGTTTGATTGTTAAGTCTTGTGTGTTTGTTGCAGTTGGCTGCTACAGACGTCGAGTCTCTTTTTGGCTTGGTTCTGTGGATTTATTGACTCTTTGAGTTGGCCAGGAAGCTGATTTGCTTGTGCATCTAGCTAGTGATGTTAGAAGAATGTCAATGGCCTCGAAGTTTAATTTCCTTATGTCGTACTTCAACTATAGATAACATAGTAGGCACTGGAGGCTCTGATCTTTTTGTCTCCTTGGAATCAAATTGACTGGGAGGAATGTGGAAATTGTCTACTGTTGCTAAAAGTATGGGTGCTTGAGTTTATCCATGGATGACTTAACCTTTGACATGCATGATCATCAATGCAATTGTCAACCTATATGTAAGAGCTAGGCTTTTTATATTTCTCTCATTTCAAGTGAGCACTTTCCAACCTTTACATCGAAAGACAAAGCCATCCCTTTGATCTATAAGTGTTGCCCTACAATGAGACAAGCAATGCATTTATGATATAACCAATGGCCCTTTCTTCCTTTACGGTGGTGTTCCAGGATTTATTTACTTTAAAATGACTGCTGTAACTTTTTAACTTTCTTTAATTAGGTACAGATCCCACTTGTCAGCACTAACAAGGAACCTGCTTGGGCTTTCGAGAGTCCTTTATGATAATATCATGCATAAAGTATGCTTAAAGGCCATCTATTCTGTTTTGCTGTCCATTTTCAGTTTTCTCTTACTTTATATGTTGCATATGCTGTGCTCATTCACCAAGTATACATACTAAGTTGTGCTCCGCTTTTTCTGATGAATTTCAAGATCTTCAACATTTCTAAACGAACAAAAAATGAGCTGACTATTTGAAAACTTGTCAAGAAGAATTTGTGTTCTGATTTTTGTCATTTTGCTTTTGGTGATATGCTTTAAAAATCTTGACTGTGTCTTACTTTGTAGCCATGTCTACTACATGAGTGGGGATGCATGGAAAGAAGGCGGCATTGATGCGACTGGTAAGAGAAAATTTTCAGTTTTAACATGCCTTCTATATTCTGGTGTTCCTAATTTAGAACTTTCCAACTCTTTTTTCTTCTGGAGTTGGATGATTTGAGTTGCTCTGCAAGTTCAAGATCTTTGATACGATGTTGAGTTGCCTGCATGTCCTTTGCAGTGGTGGCTCTGGGCTTTAAGGAATTAACCTTTCCCCCAGCCAGTGGGAAACACCTTTTTATATTCTTTACCTTAGCTAAGGCTATTCATTTTAGTTGAATGTTGAATGTAGAGTTTGGATGAGTAGATCGTGTCTAAGGGCGAAAGGGTTTCTTTTAGTAAGATTGAGTACACCATCCGTCTGATGATCAACTGCTTGTTACCTTGTATACAGGAGCTTTAATGGTATTGACATTGAAAGTCATCTCATGTGCAATCAACTATAATGATGGGTTGCTGAAGGAGGATCTTCGCGAGTCTCAGAAGAAGAATCGTTTAATTAAGTTGCCCTCGTTGATAGAGTACTTTGGCTACTGCCTCTGCTGCGGCAGTCACTTTGCTGGTCCTGTTTATGAGATGAAGGATTATCTGGAATGGACTGAAGGGAAGGGGGTAGGTTTCATGCAAGTTTATCCATGCTTTTACCTTCCACTTTCTAATGGAAACTGATCCCTTGGCCTTTGACAAATATTTTGTAGATTTGGAACCACTTAGATAAAGGACCTAAACCATCAACTTTTAGCGCAACCCTACGAGCCATTCTCCAAGCAGCCGTTTGCATGGCTTTGTACCTGTACCTGGTGCCCCAGTATCCTTTGTCTCGGTTTACGGATCCAGTATACCACGAATGGGGATTTTGGAAGCGGTTGAGTTATCAATATATGGCTGGATTCACGGCACGTTGGAAATATTATTTCATCTGGTCAATTTCTGAGGCCTCTCTAATTATATCTGGCCTTGGGTTCAGTGGCTGGACAGATTCTTCTCCACCAAAGCCACGGTGGGACAGGGCAAAGAATGTTGACATCCTAGGAGTTGAGTTTGCGAAGAGTGCAGTTGAGTTGCCACTTGTATGGAATATCCAAGTCAGCACTTGGCTCCGTCATTGTGAGTATCTATGCTGAAAAGATTCTCATACTTTTTCGAATGCTGAGTGCTAGGAGAAGGTGAACTTTTCGAGTAGCATGCAAAGAATTTGACTGATTAGTTCGTATATGCACAGGGTGTCAATTTCTCTTTCCCCTCCCTCAAACTGAAGGGCCTCAGTTGAAAGTAGCATTATCAGATCGTCATTTAATTTTTAACTGAAACGGGTATGGCTAACAAGGTTCTATCATGTCTGACAAATGTAGTGGACTCGATTCATTTGTTAATTTTTTTGTCTGTTTATACTTCTGGGTCCGAAGAGTAATTACTACTTTGTTGCAATATGTGAGTACAATGAGGAGATTTTCCGGGTATATATATCATTCCACCTCTGGTAAATGTCTTAAGGCATATGGACTGGAGTTATGTTGGATGTTTTTCGTATCTTATGATGCTTATATACATGCTAAAGCTATGGTTACTCCCTGCTTTAATAAGCTTAAGCATTTGTAACCTTTAAATAGATTAGGAACTGCAACTGATAGAGAGATTCTCTTTCAAGTGTAAAATTACTTGAAAAATTCTTTTCTTTACATGTAAAGCTATTTAAAATTCTCTTGCTGCAGATGTTTATGATAGGCTTGTTCAGAAGGGGAAAAAACCTGGCTTCTTCCAGTTGCTAGCAACTCAGACAGTCAGCGCCGTTTGGCATGTGAGTACATGTCGCTTTCTGCCACTAAAAAGAAAGAAAACAAAAGAAGGGCTCTCATTAGTCTTTGTTTCATTTTTCATGCCCTCTTGGAGGGTGGGTCGTGGAGGTTCTGAAAGTCAGTTGTCATTAGTATGTTTCCTTTGTGTGAGAAGGCAACTTGAATAACTCTGTGTGCTTGGAAGAATTATAGCACATTGAGAGAACCTTCCAGCCCAAAATGGGTGCTTTTTATTGAATACAAGCCAATTCATGTCACTCCTTCCCTTATCACTGCCTCCTGAAGTAGCTATATCCATATCTTGGGATTTGGTTCCTTTTCTCTTTATGTTGAGTAAAATTTTTTTTTCTTTTTCATGTCGTGATTTAGGAACTTTACAATCATCTTAACTGCTCCTACTATCTTGTCATCTCTGTGTAGGGATTATATCCTGGATATATCATTTTCTTTGTACAGTCAGCCCTGATGATAGCTGGATCTAGAGGTAACCATGGATCTGGGCATTCTGCTTTGCACTGATAATTGATGCTTTCTTTGATTGACTATCGTTTGTTGCATTGTAAGCAGTGATATACAGATGGCAACAGGCTATTCCTCCAAAGATGGCTTTGATGAAGAATATATTAGTGTTTATGAATTTCGCCTACACCTTATTGGTTCTGAATTATTCATGTGTTGGTTTTATGGTGAGCCTCTTTCTCTCTCTATCTCTCTGTCTCTCCATGTGCACTGCATGTTGAGTAAATTTAATAAAATGAAGATGCAGACAGATACCTTTGTATGTAGAGGAATTAAATTCTTTTGGAGTTGGAATCAACATTCCGTTGTTTGAAGCTTCTCTTTTTGTATGTACGAATTAGATTGATTTGGAGTTGGAATGAACATTCTGTTGTTTCTAAGTTTCTCTTTTTTGAGGCGTGCAGGTGTTGAGTTTACGTGAGACAATTGCCTCATACGGAAGCGTACATTACATTGGAACCATTCTTCCCATTGCTTTGATCCTCCTTGGGTATGTAATCAAACCGGGGAAACCAGCCAGATCTAAAGGTCGCAAGGAACAGTGAGAATCAGGAAGGCAGTCCAGTCCGTCTGAGACTTACTAGGATTTATGTAACGGGCTCGTTCGTTCAAGTGGTTACTCTGCTGCTACTTTATGTTTTTTGTGAACAATGGCACTTCTGATGTAATGAAATGACTGAGCTTTTCTCCAACAGGAAGAAATCTCAAGGTTTGGCATTCTTTTACTCCTTGGCTACGTTTGGTAGAGGATAACATAAAATCCCCTGTTTGGTACCCGCCCGGGACACTTTGTGTATGTACACACACACACTTTGCATAGTTTGTTTACATATACATAGTTTGGTTCCCGCCCAAACTATGTATGTATACACATTGTATCTATAACGCACTTAGTATCTATATGTAGACACTTCTTATTCTATTTCCACAGTTTGGTTCCCGCCCAGGACACTTTGTATCTATACATGGTCGCAAGCAATGTAATTTAATAAAAAATTTATCAAGAAATGGTGGAAGGGAATACAAATAATTATAAGAAAGAGATTTAAAAAATAAAAATGAAGTAGAAGAACCTAAATTTTAACTGTACACATTTGAACTCGAAAATGATCTTTTTAATATTCGCAAAATGAGGAGCAGTGAATTTTTTGGAAAAAAAAGAAAGCATGTCTATCTTCTCTTATATTCGGTTCATGTTGGAGTTTAATGGCTCTTTTTAGTTTTTTAAGTTTAAAGTCAAAACTCTAGAAAAATGGCGAGGGAGTCGAAATTTCTGCTCTTCCGTAGCTGCGGAAAGAAAGTTGAAATTCATTCTCCTTCGTAACATTGAAATTTAACGAAAGTATCAAGAGAGCAAAACTTTGCGTGGTCGCAAGGGGTAATGATCACCTTTTTTTCTCTTTGACTAGATTTGAGAATGAATTATGAAGGGCTTTTGTAATCTCCGTTTGTGCATTTTCAAGTTTTTTTTTATATCGATATGTCGTAAATACCAAACCTTATATATAAATTCGGCATTATTACTAGGATTCACCAAATAGTAAATAGTATACCGCAAAATCTCTGAATTTTTTTTAAAAAAAATGTCCTATCCAATTATACATCCTGATTAGAAATCATCAAATATAGCCTTAGGATTTGGCCGATAATGCCTTCAAAGGCCAGAAACGGACATGAAAATAGTCGGACTGTAACTTAGAGAACTTGGGAGTGATAGCGGAGGACCACAGGCACATAGCTTTTAAGTCTAATGTTATTGAATGCGCAGTTTCAAGTTTAGTTAGTCATGAATTGCGACCAACCCGCCTTCAGTCGCCTGGACACTATAGTTCGGACTGTTCTGAAAGTCTGAACACTGTATAGGTTAGCTTTACCAGGACTAAGTTGTGTTGTGTTGCACTTAATCCTGTCGGAATTTTTTCTAACTTCCCCCATGTTATGATGCATCGACACGTCAAGATTTTTATCTTTTTCTAAGCAAAACCATAATGTTTCAACATAAGCCCAGAGAAGAAAATTAAAAACTAGAAAAAGGGTTATTAAAAGCGCCAATAAACAGATGAGATATTGTTCCCCAACGAAGACATTCTCAAGTTTTACTTCTACTGTCTTGAGGTAGAAACTGACACAGACACTTGCCTTCAGTGAATTTCCTTCATCTCGAGCAACACTATTCCAGAGACACAGGCTTATCACCATCGCCGCCGCCGCCACTGTTCTTGCCGCCGCCACCGCCCTCCTTAACGAACTTGCTCCAGTAAGGATGCTTCTCCCACACGCGGTGCATTTCTTCGATGGGGATGCCCTTGGTCTCCGGCAGGAACTTGTAGATGAAGATGGTCATGATCACAACCCAGCAAGCGAAGAAGATGAAGAGCCCGAACTTGAGCCGGCACAGCATGAGGGTGAAGATCTGCGCGATGAAGAAGGTGAAGATCATGTTCACCGAGACGTTGATGCTCTGCGCGGCCGACCGGATCTCCAGGGGGAATATCTCGCTAGGGATCAGCCAGCCCAGCGGGCCCCACGACCACGCGAAGCCCGCCACGTATGTGCAGATCGCCACCACCACGGTCAGGGCGTACGAGTGGGACAGCGTGCCTGGGTTGCCGCTCGTCCCGAACTTGAGCGCGATGGCCACGGTGATCACCACCTGCGGTTAAGGTTGCAACGGGATTTGAACGAAACCAACTTAATTATAGAGTTCATCATGGTCATCAGATTTGATATACATATTCGAAACATTAATGTATAATAGAATAATTTATCTGTTCATCCACTTATGTGTTTCTAACGATGGTTGCACTATATCCGCTTGGGGAAATCAAAACGAAGGCGAAATGAAGAGCTCGATTCAATTCATACCTGGCAAATGAGCATTTGGAGTCCACCCTCGAAGAAGAAAAACCTCCTCCCAAATTTGTCCACAGCGAAGATCGAGACGAACGTCGCAAGCGCATTCACCCCACCCGTGATCACAGCCGACATGAGAGAGGCGGTGCTCCCGAACCCGATTGTCTTGAACAGGACCGGCGCGTAGAACATGAAGACGTTCATCCCTGTTAGTTGCTGGAAGAAAGGGATGCATATCGCCATGGTCAGCTGCGGCCTATACTTCCTCTTCAACAAGTTCGCCCACGGATGCTTCACTTGCTTGGACCGCTCGCTGGCTGCCACTAGGTCCTCGAACTCCTCGTCCACGTTCTTGACCCCCGGATGCGTACGAGCTGAGCTCGGGCTTCATCGAACTTCCCGCGCTCGATCAGCGAATTGGGCGTCTCCGGGAGGCAGAACGACCCTAGGATTATGATTAGGGCAGGGACGACTGCCCCGCCTAGGCTGAGACGCCACCCCCAGCCGCCTTCTATCTTGGCAAACATGTAGTTGAGGAGGTTGGCCACAAGGATCCCGATCGTGATCGCTAGTTGGAACATCATATTCAGCGCGCCGCGGTACTTGTACGGAGCCGTTTCAGACACATAGATCGGTACAGACTACAAATCGGAGGCCAAAAAATACCATAATGAGAGTTTAGTCACGTACCGTAATCCAAATAACATAGTAATTAGTACATAAGGTGGTCCCGTTCGATAATCAAAATCAAAGCAATACCTGATTAGCACATCCAATGCCAAACCCTAGTAAGATGCGGCCGACAATAAGCATCCAGACGTACTTGGCGAAGCCGTTGATGATTGCTCCGGCACAGAAGAGGAGGCCACCTGAGAGCATCGTGAACCGCCTCCCAAAGGCCCGGGTCACGGCGGACGCCGCTATGGATGACACGAGCGCCGCCAGGTAGAGCGACGAGGTGAACAGGGTCAGGATCTGGCTGTTGAACTTGCAGTACTGATTGTCGGATGGTTTCACCGACGACTCCTTCTGGTAGACCGAGGGGAAGAACTCCTTCAAGAAGGAGTCCATCGACGTAACTCCGCCTGCAACGCATCGTTATCAAAAACCAGAAGCACTTTAACATACATCAGAACATTTGCTTAAACACACTCATGTCACCTCAATAGTGCTATATTGAGCTAGAAAACACTCTACACCACCCATCGTGGCAATAAGAGAATCTACTACCAAGAAGGCGATATATCTATTTCATCTCCTGATCCAAAATTCTCGTCGCAACTAATAATATTCTTCAGCTTTTCTAAGCTCTCAGGCTTCCCCGTGATTGCAGAATCCACCAAATGCAACAACTCTGGAGATACATTTGGCACAACAACTCCTAATTTATTCTTTTGTGGGGAATCAACAGCAGAGTATCCGACATCCTAATTGGAAATAATGCTACAATTCCAGCTTTTCTAGCTCAATATAGCACTATTAGGTGACATGGGTGTGCGTGTTAACATACATCAGAACATTTGCTTAAACACACTCATGTTGTCGTCGTCGTTGTTGTAATAATCTGAACAAAGGCTTCAGACTTTTCAACTTATGTCGATAGATAATGATCAAATCATTCGCTGTCTACCAATCTAGCCCATGACGATCTTTGGCACAGAGATTGGAGCTACGTTCGTTCGCCATCGACGCTACAAACTTCATTGTGCAAGATAATCTGATACGCAAGAACCTTTACTCTTCATCAGGAGTCAAAGAGAGAGAGGGAGAGAGAGAGACCTGATATGCCGAGATCATAGCCGAAGATCAAACCTCCGGTGGCCGCGACGATGCAGGTCATGAAAACCCTGCACGTGAGATTGCCCGGATAGTTCTTTCCAGGACCGGTAACGAGACCTCCGCCTGCCATATTGCTTAGCTATGCAGTCTGTATCTAACGTTCATCAAACATGTAAATACAGAGGGAAAACTAAGAGTGGAAAGAAGAAGAAGAAGAAGAAGAAGTCTTTTGTTGGGTCTTTGTGGAGAAGCAGGCATTCATCTCCCTACTTAAATTTGATCTCTCTACTTTATCCAGTCTGCAGTTTGGATGTGGATATCTCTTCTCTCTTCTCTTTCTAGATTTTAGAGGATCTTTAGGGTTTATAACCAACTTCAAAGTTTCTGTTTGCGGATAAAGATATCGAGAGAAAATATCTCAACAAATAAACTGAACACTATTTTTTTTTTTTTTTTGCTTTTATGGAGATAAGATCGCATGCATTAGAAAACATTTACTTTATTTGCAATCCCAGCAGCTTCGGCAGGCCGTTTAGGTCGAAAAATTTTACGATTATGAGACCTTAATCGAAACTGTCCCGAACTAGTCTTTGTTTTGCTAGGACAGTCGCTTAGCACCTTCACATAATAACAGGGGCGATCAAAATGGACCAATATGATCGGGAACCACTTAGACCGGACGAACGGATTTAGTTTGATTATGGAGGTCATCGGTTTCTCATGGTGGAACCGGTGCCCGACCGGTCCGATTCTTGATTATAGAAAGAACCGAACAATGGACCGCCCACCCGGACCTACAATTTTTTTTTATTTTTTTATTTTTTAAGTACAGTTGGTATGCCTAGGAATGAGATTTTAGGCAAAGAAAGGGACTTGCACATGGGGGAAAATTTCTAGTCAAATATTTTCTCGTTAAATACAATATTGCACGTAGAAATGAGATTCACATAATTATGTATGGTATAAAACATTTTATTCGATATTCACTATCACTTGAACATCCATATGTGAATCACGAGAATATTATATGTACATATGTGAATATCGAATAAGTCCCTTCTTTTTTAAATACATTTCCTTTGTATTTTCATTTTACCGGTTCCATTGGACGGGCCGGTCCCTGGTTTTGGAAATTGAGAATCGGGACTATCGATTTGGTCTTGGTTCCTGAGGGAACGGACCATGCTCGCCCCTACATAATAACGCTATTTAGATCACAATAGCGAAATGGGCTTTTTCTTTGCTCTTAGGGCCGGAGATATTTAGCTTTGATTTTTTTTCCCTCGATTACTTGCGAAGAGTTGGCTTACCACTTTTTTAGGGATAATTCCCTAAAAAAACACTAACTTTAGGTCTAATGACGATTATGGCTCGAACTTTTTTTGTCAATATTTTCCGAACTTTTTTTATCCCATGAAAAAGCACAAACTTTAAGCTTAAGTCCCAAATCCGATCCCCTTAATTTGGAACCATTAGTTGTTCAATATAGCAATTTCACGTCATCAATAAATCCATGTAACTTGTTGCCGTAAATTTAGGATACTATTATCATCTTCTTGGCACAAAATATGAAGTTATTCATTCGCTTCAGAAGGGGGTGGGTGGGGCTTGTTAAAAAAAAAAACAAAGCCTCTAGTTGTGAGCGATTTCGTCCATAGAGTTTAATTGGTTGAACTTTTATTTTGGTGAAGTGAAATAGAAAATAGTTGTCCTTGTGGTTGTAGAGGTGAAGCGGATGAACAATTCAAATTAGAAAACGATGAATAGTTAAGCAAATGGATTTATTGATGTTGTAATTCCGTTTTTTTTAGGACTCAGTTAAAGTTGGTATTTTTTCATGGGATGAAAAAAATGTTTGGGCGAATCGTCATTGGACCTAAGGTTAGTATTTTTTTAAGGAATTAGCCCCACTTTTTTTTATTTATTTATGAATTTGCTTGATTATTTTGAGTATGGCTCGCGGTACAATGGTTTATACATTCATGGCGTGTACTTGGAGTTGATTGCGCAAATTTTTCGACATGTCAATTATCGTCGAATGTGCAATATATATGCATGAGCTACAAAAGAACAAAGGTTAGATAAAGAGAGGCAACTGTCTTTTGTACAGATTGTGTAATAATATATTATAACTATAAGATACTCTATTCTCTCAAATTACTGCATTTATCCGAGTGATCCACAAATGACGAAAATCTCTCCTTTTCCTATCTCTATCTTTATGAGACAAAATCAAAGATCTTATTTGCTGTTGAATAATTGTTCGAATAAGTTTTGAACGAGCCTCCTCGAAAGCTTGATGCAAATAATGGGTTCTTAAAGAGGAGGGCATTTTCGATATTTGATAGCATAAAGTCTCTCCCTACTAATCTTGGATTTTAAAAAATTATTCAAACGAACTCTCTTGTCTTTACCTAATCTGCTATCATGGCTTATATCTCTCCCTCGAGATTTTTAAGTTTGCCAAAATCTTAATATAACCGATTTCCTACTATCTTGTACAAACAATTTCAAATTGGGATATTGGCCGGATCACTGAAAAATGCCCTTTTGTGTCATCACGTTATCAGGATTTGATCCGACCCTCTCGAAAAGTTGTCAAAAAAGTTTTAAATCTATTGCATTTTTATCAATTCGGTTATAAATTTTTTGGATTTGTGCCAATTTAGTCATAAATATTTTACATTTATGCCAATTCAGTCCTTAGCTTTTTTTTTTTTGTCAATCATTTTTGTCAATTTAGTCCATTTGATCAACTTTGACCGGGTTGGCGTTGACGAGGCAATTTTTAATAGTATTTTAATATTTTTTTTTCAAATTCTTTATTTTTCCATGTCTTTTTTTTCTTTTTATTTTCATCTTCTTCCTCTCGCCTATCGAGCAACCAGCTAGAGCGTCGGCCACTAGCACCTCCGCTGCTAGGAGAGGTCGGCCCAATGGAGGGCGGGCAATGCCATTGGCTTGCGAGGCTCGACCCCATCGACTAGGAGAAGAAGATGTGAAAAAAAAAAAGAATGAAGAATTTGAAAAATTAATAAAATACTATTAGAAATTTTCCCAATTTAGTGCTGGCCGAGTCCATGTCAGCTCCCCCAGATTTTTAAGGGTTTTTTTTTTAGTCAAAGATTTTTAAGTTTTCAAAATCTCAATATGACCGCTTTCCTATTATCTTCTACAAACTTTTTCCACATTTGGATATCAGCCTGATCACTGATAAAAGCCCCTCAGTGTCCTCACGCTATCAGGATACGATCTTTTGGTAATGGGGAAATTCTAGAAAAAAAGAATCTTAAATTTATTACACTTTCGTCAATTCAATACTAAATATTTTTTTATATCAATTTAATCCTAAATTTTTTCATGTTTCTCAAATTCAACTTTTAATGGCCAGCACTGATGGGACAATTTCTAATAGTATTTGAATAATTTTTTTCAAATTTTTTTTTTTTTTTCCTTTTTTTTTTTTTTTTGTTCATCTTCTTCCTCTTGCCGATCCAGAAAAAAAAAATAAGGAAAAGAAAGAAAAGAAAATATTAAAAAAACTAAAAAATATTAAAATACTATTAGAAATTTGCTCAATCAAAACCGGTCGGGTCCACGTCAGCCAAAGTGACTTGATGGATGAATTGGCACGAATGCAAAAGATTTAAGACTGAATTGGTACAAAAAAATATTTAAGATTAAATTGGCATAAACATAAAAGATTTAGGATTGAATTGTCAAAAATTAAAATGTTTAGGACTAAATTGGCAAAAATACAATAGATTTTAGACTTTTTTAACAATTTTTCTCATGGTAAAACACTAACGAAACCGCTTGAAATCACTAGAAATTTTGCCTACAGCAAACCCAATTTTTCTTTTCACGTCACCAAAATTCCAAATTCATACCAATACTACAGAAAAAAAGTCGGGATAATGAGGTCACGTGGGCATATTTTAATTTTTTTTGTTGATTGAAAAAGAAAATTGATCTCACAGTGTTTCAATGTTCAAGTGGGTGCGACGAACTTGGGTGAAAGATGTCCGGTCACTCTTGCGGGACGGTGTGTCCACCAGCACAGATGTAAAGTCCGACACGGTGACGACGGAGGTGACGCAGTTTCAGTGGTCGGGTCGGGCCAATTAACTCACCTGTTGCTCTGCTCTGTCTCGGCGAAACCGAGTCCGCCGTCGCGTCGCGGTGCATCCGAGTCTCCTACCGCAGCGCCGACGTAGCCGGTGGTGACTTCATCCTCCGTTTCCTTGATGCTCCTCACAGCCACTGTAGCTTGAGCGCATTTTAATATAACTAAAATGAAAAATACATCTCGTAGACAAATAAGATTTTAAACAGACTTCATTGTAGATTGAAGCATAATATCACAATTTCATTGAGTTAATTGATTCACCTAATGTTAACATATATTTCACAGAAACAATAGATACAACCCGAATAACTCATTTATTTCAATACAAAATTCTCGACCCACATTTGACCCGACACATGCCGCTAAAACACTTTCACATTTGCTCAAATCTAGGAAAACATATTTCCCGTAAGTTTTTGAAAAATATGATATTACTAAAGCATTGTGAATAATCTTAACAAATGAATTTTGATTTTTTTAAATTTTTCCTCTAACGAAATCAGGCGAGAGTCGACCCTTGTCGGCTATGGGTGAGGGTTGGGTTGGTCGCTGGCGTGGCCCTCGCTAGGCCACATATGTCTAGACCCATTTTACTATCACTACCTACAACCTCACCGTGTTGTGGCCCTATATCTCGACTAGAGATGTCATTATGGCTTAGTCAAATTTTATAAAATGGTTTGTTAATGGGTTAGCCTAATTATACGTGGGTTGTAAATGGATTTTTCTTTGAACTCATTTACAATCCATTTAACTAGACAAGCCCAATCCATTTATCATTTTATATTTTATTATTATATTTTTTTATTAAGTAAAAGAGAAAAAGAAAAAATAAAATTAAAATTGAAAAAAATGTCGTTGCTGCTAACCACCATCCGCCGCAACTTTATTCAAGAGTCCCTCACTTGAAATTGACTCGTTTCTTGCACACTCTTTTCTGTATATTCTGCTTATATGTGACTAACGTTTCCACTCTTCCTGTGAACATGTGCTTATGGGTGGGACTGGCTGTGTTGCTGGTGGTGACCAGAATTAATGGTCGCCGCAACGTAAACGCGAGAGGTCGTTAATGGAAGAAGGTAGATGGTGGTCCAGCGATCGGGGGCGGCGGATGGTTAACGGTATCATTCTCGGTTCAGGATTGAGTAGATATAATTTGTCATCGAAGTTGTCAATGTTTCTGCGATCAATGTTCAGCTTGCGTAAGTCCTTGGATCGCTGGGAAGAAGCCGACACCTCTAATCGCGACCTATTTTTAATCGTTTGCTACGGCATAATCTCGTGAGGCCAAGGCGACGGCTTACTTCGATCAAGGTCCCAAGGTGAATGATGATCACGAAAAATCAACATCGTCGTAGCAACAAGGATTAAAGGACATATGGCGTCGGAGCTAAATTGAGTAACATATTTGCGAAGAACACGTGGGAAAGGGCAGGGGGTTCTCCATAGAGTGGACCGAGACGGCGGTCCGTGATTCCGAATCGATCGACATCGGAACGCACACGCATCATCATACGTCGCAAGAACCATCCAACTTGCCATGTGCTGCACATCTCCCGCGAATCGTCTTCGTTCTTTCTTCTGCGGGGAGGACTCTGAACTCAGTTGACGAAGGTGATGAAGACTAAGTCCGACAAAAGGTCCAACATAAGAAAGCACCAGCTGACCAAGAGATAAGGTCGTCTCCGTCCACCGATTTCTCTTTCTTCTTCTTTTTCTTATCATAATCGTGAGCGAATCCCTTATCAGTTTGCGTCGTAAGTGTTAATTACCTCGAGTGAAGAAATTCCCTGGCTTGTGACGTCGACGGTTCGGACCGTCGGTAGTTATGCTGACGATGCTTAGGGGGGGTTGTTTGTGCTGATTGACCCCCATCCTCTTTACCTATGGAATTTCCTAAGAACACGTATCCCAACCTCACTCGATAGCCGACACGCACTTTTTAACACGAATATTTGTCGAGACCTAAAATTCGGTGAAAATATTAAGTTAAGTTAATTAAATGAATTAACTAACTTAATACGGACTTTTTTAAGCCCTATCAATTCGCAACTTATGTTCGTTCGAATCTAATTAAAAGATTTTTAATTTCGAAACCGCCACTAATCTTTTTTTGTATGTACATTAAATACCTAAATAAAGTATGGGAGAATACTTTATTTTCTGCTAATCGGAGATTTGGGCTTGAGGACTTGATTATGTTAATTTTTTAATTAACACCCTTTCGGTACCATTCTTGTGAAAAATTTTCTTGATTGTCAAATTCAATTGATTTCTTTGAAAATCAAGGTGCAATTATTTTTTGTGATTTTTTGGATTAAATGCATGCTATGTAAGTGCAACTATCTAAATGCAAATGCGGCATGAAACACTATGATGGAAAAACGGTTATGCATGATGATTTTAAAAAATCAAATTTTAATACAAGGAAAATATGAATTCTGACCTAAATGACATACCGCATGTTTTAATGAACCTAGATGATATGGCATAATAATGCATGAAACAAGATAAGATGTAACATAATGTGACATACGAGAATGAATTCTATCAACAGCAGAGTATCCGACATCCTAATTGGAAATAATGCTACAATTCCAGCTTTTCTAGCTCAATATAGCACTATTAGGTGACATGGGTGTGCATGTTAACATACATCAGAACATTTGCTTAAACACACTCATGTTGTCGTCGTCGTTGTTGTAATAATCTGAACAAAGGATTCAGACTTTTCAACTTATGTCGATAGATAATGATCAAATCATTCGCTGTCTACCAATCTAGCCCATGACGATCTTTGGCACAGAGATTGGAGCTACGTTCGTTCGCCATCGACGCTACAAACTTCATTGTGCAAGATAATCTGATACGCAAGAACCTTTACTCTTCATCAGGAGTCAAAGAGAGAGAGGGAGAGAGAGAGACCTGATATGCCGAGATCATAGCCGAAGATCAAACCTCCGGTGGCCGCGACGATGCAGGTCATGAAAACCCTGCACGTGAGATTGCCCGGATAGTTCTTTCCAGGACCGGTAACGAGACCTCCGCCTGCCATATTGCTTAGCTATGCAGTCTGTATCTAACGTTCATCAAACATGTAAATACAGAGGGAAAACTAAGAGTGGAAAGAAGAAGAAGAAGTCTTTTGTTGGGTCTTTGTGGAGAAGCAGGCATTCATCTCCCTACTTAAATTTGATCTCTCTACTTTATCCAGTCTGCAGTTTGGATGTGGATATCTCTCTCTCTTTCTAGATTTTAGAGGATCTTTAGGGTTTATAACCAACTTCAAAGTTTCTGTTTGCGGATAAAGATATCGAGAGAAAATATCTCAACAAATAAACTGAACACTATTTTTTTTTTTTTTTGCTTTTATGGAGATAAGATCGCATGCATTAGAAAACATTTACTTTATTTGCAATCCCAGCAGCTTCGGCAGGCCGTTTAGGTCGAAAAATTTTACGATTATGAGACCTTAATCGAAACTGTCCCGAACTAGTCTTTGTTTTGCTAGGACAGTCGCTTAGCACCTTCACATAATAACAGGGGCGATCAAAATGGACCAATATGATCGGGAACCACTTAGACCGGACGAACGGATTTAGTTTGATTCTGGAGGTCATCGGTTTCTCATGGTGGAACCGGTGCCGACCGGTCCGATTCTTGATTATAGAAAGAACCGAACAATGGACCGCTCACCCGGACCTACAATTTTTTTTTATTTTTTTATTTTTTAAGTACAGTTGGTATGCCTAGGAATGAGATTTTAGGCAAAGAAAGGGACTTGCACATGGGGGAAAATTTCTAGTCAAATATTTTCTTGTTAAATACAATATTGCACGTAGAAATGAGATTCACATAATTATGTATGGTATAAAACATTTTATTCGATATTCACTATCACTTGAACATCCACATGTGAATCACGAGAATATTATATGTAGATATGTGAATATCGAATAAGTCCCTTCTTTTTTAAATACATTTCCTTTGTATTTTCATTTTACCGGTTCCATTGGACAAGGCCGGTCCCTAGTTCTTGAAATTGAGAATCGGGACTATCGATTTGGTCTTGGTTCCCGAGGGAATCGGACCATGCTCGCCCCTACATAATAACGCTATTTAGATCACAACAGCGAAATGGGCTTTTTTCTTTGCTCTTAGGGCCGGAGATATTCAGCTTTGATTTTTTTCCCGATTACTTGCGAAGAGTTGGCTTACCACTTTTTTAGGGATAATTCCCCAAAAAAACACTAACTTTAGGTCTAATGACGATTATGACTCGAACTTTTTTTTTCATCCCATGAAAAAGCACAAACTTTAATTAAGTCGCAAATCGTCCCCTTAATTTGGAACCATTAGTTGTTCAATATAGCAATTTCACGTCACCAATAAATCCACGTAACTTGTTGCCGTGTTGGACAACTAACGGTTCTCCAAATTAAGAGGGACCAGTTTTAGGACTTGAGTTAAAGTTGGTATTTTTTTCATGGGATGAAAAAAGTGTTTGGGCTTAGAATCGTCATTGGATTAAAGTTGGTATTTTTTCATGGGATGAAAAAAATGTTTGGGCCAGAATCGTCATTGGACCTAAGGTTAGTATTTTTTTAAGGAATTAGCCCCACTTTTTTTATTTATTTATGAATTTGCTTGATTATTTTGAGTATGGCTCGGCAGGTACAATGGTTTATACATTCATGGCGTGTACTTGGAGTTGATTGCGCAAATTTTTCGACATGTCAATTATCGTCGAATGTGCAATATATATGCATGAGCTACAAAAGAACAAAGGTTAGATAAAGAGAGGCAACTGTCTTTTGTACAGATTGTGTAATAATATATTATAACTATAAGATACTCTATTCTCTCAAATTACTGCATTTATCCGAGTGATCCACAAATGACGAAAATCTCTCCTTTTCCTATCTCTATCTTTATGAGACAAAATCAAAGATCTTATTTGCTGTTGAATAATTGTTCGAATAAGTTTTGAACGAGCCTCCTCGAAAGCTTGATGCAAATAATGGGTTCTTAAAGAGGAGGGCATTTTCGATATTTGATAGCATAAAGTCTCTCCCTACTAATCTTGGATTTTAAAAAATTATTCAAACGAACTCTCTTGTCTTTACCTAATCTGCTATCATGGCTTATATCTCTCCCTCGAGATTTTTAAGTTTGCCAAAATCTTAATATAACCGATTTCCTACTATCTTGTACAAACAATTTCAAATTGGGATATTGGCCGGATCACTGAAAAATGCCCTTTTGTGTCATCACGTTATCAGGATTTGATCCGACCCTCTCGAAAAGTTGTCAAAAAAGTTTTAAATCTATTGCATTTTTATCAATTCGGTTATAAATTTTTTGGATTTGTGCCAATTTAGTCATAAATATTTTACATTTATGCCAATTCAGTCCTTAGCTTTTTTTTTTTTGTCAATCATTTTTGTCAATTTAGTCCATTCCGATCAACTTTGACCGGTCGGCGTTGACGAGGCAATTTTTAATAGTATTTTAATATTTTTTTTTTCAAATTCTTTATTTTTCCATGTCTTTTTTTTCTTTTTATTTTCATCTTCTTCCTCTCGCCTATCGAGCAACCAGCTAGAGCGTCGGCCACTAGCACCTCCGCTGCTAGGAGAGGTCGGCCCAATGGAGGGCGGGCAATGCCATTGGCTTGCGAGGCTCGACCCCATCGACTAGGAGAAGAAGATGTGAAAAAAAAAAAGAATGAAGAATTTGAAAAATTAATAAAATACTATTAGAAATTTTCCCAATTTAGTGCTGGCCGAGTCCATGTCAGCTCCCCCAGATTTTTAAGGGTTTTTTTTTAGTCAAAGATTTTTAAGTTTTCAAAATCTCAATATGACCGCTTTCCTATTATCTTCTACAAACTTTTTCCACATTTGGATATCAGCCTGATCACTGATAAAAGCCCCTCAGTGTCCTCACGCTATCAGGATACGATCTTTTGGTAATGGGGAAATTCTAGAAAAAAAGAATCTTAAATTTATTACACTTTCGTCAATTCAATACTAAATATTTTTTTTATATCAATTTAATCCTAAATTTTTTCATGTTTCTCCAATTCAACTTTTAACGGCCAAGATCGATGGGACAATTTCTAATAGTATTTGAATAATTTTTTTCAAATTTTTTTTTTCCTTTTTCCTTTTTCTTTTTTTTTTGTTCATCTTCTTCCTCTTGCCGATCCAGAAAAAAAAATAAGGAAAAGAAAGAAAAGAAAATATTAAAAAACTAAAAAATATTAAAATACTATTAGAAATTTGCTCAATCAAAACCGGTCGGGTCCACGTCAGCCAAATTGGCTTGATGGACTGAATTGGCACGAATGCAAAAGATTTAAGACCGAATTGGTACAAAAAAATATTTAAGATTAAATTGGCATAAACATAAAAGATTTAGGATTGAATTGTCAAAAATTAAAATGTTTAGGACTAAATTGGCAAAAATACAATAGATTTTAGACTTTTTTAACAATTTTTCTCATGGTAAAACACTAACGAAACCGCTTGAAATCACTAGAAATTTTGCCTACAGCAAACCCAATTTTTCTTTTCACGTCACCAAAATTCCAAATTCATACCAATACTACAGAAAAAAAGTCGGGATAATGAGGTCACGTGGGCATATTTTAATTTTTTTTGTTGATTGAAAAAGAAAATTGATCTCACAGTGTTTCAATGTTCAAGTGGGTGCGACGAACTTGGGTGAAAGATGTCCGGTCACTCTTGCGGGACGGTGTGTCCACCAGCACAGATGTAAAGTCCGACACGGTGACGACGGAGGTGACGCAGTTTCAGTGGTCGGGTCGGGCCAATTAACTCACCTGTTGCTCTGCTCTGTCTCGGCGAAACCGAGTCCGCCGTCGCGTCGCGGTGCATCCGAGTCTCCTACCGCAGCGCCGACGTAGCCGGTGGTGACTTCATCCTCCGTTTCCTTGATGCTCCTCACAGCCACTGTAGCTTGAGCGCATTTTAATATAACTAAAATGAAAAATACATCTCGTAGACAAATAAGATTTTAAACAGACTTCATTGTAGATTGAAGCATAATATCACAATTTCATTGAGTTAATTGATTCACCTAATGTTAACATATATTTCACAGAAACAATAGATACAACCCGAATAACTCATTTATTTCAATACAAAATTCTCGACCCACATTTGACCCGACACATGCCGCTAAAACACTTTCACATTTGCTCAAATCTAGGAAAACATATTTCCCGTAAGTTTTTGAAAAATATGATATTACTAAAGCATTGTGAATAATCTTAACAAATGAATTTTGATTTTTTTAAATTTTTCCTCTAACGAAATCAGGCGAGAGTCGACCCTTGTCGGCTATGGGTGAGGGTTGGGTTGGTCGCTGGCGTGGCCCTCGCTAGGCCACATATGTCTAGACCCATTTTACTATCACTACCTACAACCTCACCGTGTTGTGGCCCTATATCTCGACTAGAGATGTCATTATGGCTTAGTCAAATTTTATAAAATGGTTTGTTAATGGGTTAGCCTAATTATACGTGGGTTGTAAATGGATTTTTCTTTGAACTCATTTACAATCCATTTAACTAGACAAGCCCAATCCATTTATCATTTTATATTTTATTATTATATTTTTTTATTAAGTAAAAGAGAAAAAGAAAAATAAAATTAAAATTGAAAAAATGTCGTTGCTGCTAACCACCATCCGCCGCAACTTTATTCAAGAGTCCCTCACTTGAAATTGACTCGTTTCTTGCACACTCTTTTCTGTATATTCTGCTTATATGTGACTAACGTTTCCACTCTTCCTGTGAACATGTGCTTATGGGTGGGACTGGCTGTGTTGCTGGTGGTGACCAGAATTAATGGTCGCCGCAACGTAAACGCGAGAGGTCGTTAATGGAAGAAGGTAGATGGTGGTCCAGCGATCGGGGCGGCGGATGGTTAACGGTATCATTCTCGGTTCAGGATTGAGTAGATATAATTTGTCATCGAAGTTGTCAATGTTTCTGCGATCAATGTTCAGCTTGCGTAAGTCCTGGGATCGCTGGGAAGAAGCCGACACCTCTAATCGCGACCTATTTTTAATCGTTTGCTACGGCATAATCTCGTGAGGCCAAGGCGACGGCTTACTTCGATCAAGGTCCCAAGGTGAATGATGATCACGAAAAATCAACATCGTCGTAGCAACAAGGATTAAAGGACATATGGCGTCGGAGCTAAATTGAGTAACATATTTGCGAAGAACACGTGGGAAAGGGCAGGGGGTTCTCCATAGAGTGGACCGAGACGGCGGTCCGTGATTCCGAATCGATCGACATCGGAACGCACACGCATCATCATACGTCGCAAGAACCATCCAACTTGCCATGTGCTGCACATCTCCCGCGAATCGTCTTCGTTCTTTCTTCTGCGGGGAGGACTCTGAACTCAGTTGACGAAGGTGATGAAGACTAAGTCCGACAAAAGGTCCAACATAAGAAAGCACCAGCTGACCAAGAGATAAGGTCGTCTCCGTCCACCGATTTCTCTTTCTTCTTCTTTTTCTTATCATAATCGTGAGCGAATCCCTTATCAGTTTGCGTCGTAAGTGTTAATTACCTCGAGTGAAGAAATTCCCTGGCTTGTGACGTCGACGGTTCGGACCGTCGGTAGTTATGCTGACGATGCTTAGGGGGGGGTTGTTTGTGCTGATTGACCCCCATCCTCTTTACCTATGGAATTTCCTAAGAACACGTATCCCAACCTCACTCGATAGCCGACACGCACTTTTTAACACGAATATTTGTCGAGACCTAAAATTCGGTGAAAATATTAAGTTAAGTTAATTAAATGAATTAACTAACTTAATACGGACTTTTTTAAGCCCTATCAATTCGCAACTTATGTTCGTTCGAATCTAATTAAAAGATTTTTAATTTCGAAACCGCCACTAATCTTTTTTGTATGTACATTAAATACCTAAATAAAGTATGGGAGAATACTTTATTTTCTCGCTAATCGAGATTTGGGCTTGAGGACTTGATTATGTTAATTTTTTAATTAACACCCTTTCGGTACCATTCTTGTGAAAAATTTTCTTGATTGTCAAATTCAATTGATTTCTTTGAAAATCAAGGTGCAATTATTTTTTGTGATTTTTTGGATTAAATGCATGCTATGTAAGTGCAACTATCTAAATGCAAATGCGGCATGAAACACTATGATGGAAAAACGGTTATGCATGATGATTTTAAAAAAATCAAATTTTAATACAAGGAAAATATGAATTCTGACCTAAATGACATACCGCATGTTTTAATGAACCTAGATGATATGGCATAATAATGCATGAAACAAGATAAGATGTAACATAATGTGACATACGAGAATGAATTCTATCCCATATGCATGAATGTGATTTCTAATCTATATGACATGAAATATATGCATGAATAATGGGCTCGTTTACCGAATATTCAAACCAAGCAAGTAATTTTCAGAATATCAATAGATTAGAAAAGTTACCTAATTTGATTTTGAAGCAAAATCAAGCACCAAACAATCTTGGACCAATCGGCTAGGAATTTGCGCACGCTTAGGAGATTTGGATTGTAACAATTTGAGGCTTGACAAAACAAACTTTGCAGCAGCAAACTTGAGCTCAAGTTGACGTGAGATATCAAGGAGGTCACCACCCAAACGAGCGGTAACAAAAACCTATGGATGCCAAGCAAAAATTTGCATTAAACACCCAAAAAACAGCACTGTTTTGGATCCGAACAAAAACGAATAGCAGCAAATTTGGCGCTAAACAGCAGTAGACTTCGGCACCAAACAGGGAGGAATTCAAGCATCAAAAAGCGACAAAAATCGCAATGATCAGTAACAAAACTAAAGCCAAATGGCAATGTTCTATCCTTGCACGGCAGCAGAATTTTTGAATTGAATCACGGAGAATTTTGGGCACCGATCTAGCAGTAGAACAACTCCAAATAGAGGCAAAATAGCAGCAAAAATAGCACGGACAAGCAGCTGAGCGGTGATGCGACGGGATCAGCCACATCGGGGAGTTGAAGCAACAGTGGGAGGACCAAAGAGAACGGTGTCACAGCAGTGTCGTCGTGGTCTTTTGGAGTTGCCGAGCTCTCCCTCCCCCTCTCTTTTCTCACGTGAATGCTATGTATGTGAGCAGAAAAATTGCGGACCTCCCCTATAACCTTTGGCATAAATACATATTTATAGAATAAGAGAGCCCTAATATTGGTTGACATTGAGTTGATTTTTGACCATCGGATTAAGAACATTATTTCCTAATAACCCTTCGCATAAATACATATTTATAGAATAAGAGAGCCCCCTAATACTAGTTGACATGGAGTTGATTTTTGTCCGTCGGATTAGGAACAATATTTGAGATAGGATTCAACAATAACCGTTAGATAAAAAATTTTGACTTTGGGGAGTCCTAATGAATTAGGACACCTCAAACTTTCGGCCATAGAGGGGTGCAAGAGGGCTAGCCACAAATTGCTTGCTTGTAGGCTTAACCGTGCGACTTTGAGCTCTAATTAGGCTTTAATTAATTAAATAATCAATTAATTAAAAGCCTTAAAATTTAATTGAGCAAAATTGGGTTGAAAATAAGCCTAACCTATATGAAATTTTGGCATGCATGTCTCTTAATTGCCGAGAAATTTCCCGTTAATTCAAGTTCAAATTCCCGATAGAATTAAGCTCAAATCCCTTGTCGGTAGTCCAAAAAATGCAGATATAATACATGATAAAATTAAACATGAAAAATAATCCAATTATTTTTGTTAGGACTAAAATATTAGCTTTGATTTTTATATACAAATGATTGAAAAAGGGGTTAGTCAAAATTTAAGTGTCAGTAATATTTTATACTATTAAGTAAAATTCTGATCGATGTATATGACCGGCATGTTGGGATGTCATGATAGCAAGTATCAAGCACTGTCCATTTGCACGTCCCGCACATGACGCAAGACAATCCGTAATCCAATTATCGAACACGTGAAATCGGAATTATGACGTTTTTGTGCCGCCGTAAATTGTGAACACGAGTAGGACACGTCCCCAAATATGTTCGTTGCGAACTTTTCCTTTTTCTTTTTTAATGGTGACTATGAAAAGCACGTGTTATTTGTTTCCAGCCGCGAAAGGCCCTCCGATTTCTGGCACGTTGAAAATGTCCCGTGTTTGCCCGATAGGAATAGTTTTTACGGTCAAATCCGTAAATACAAAAAAAAAAAAAAACTGCCATTCTATACCAACTCGTGCGGGGTCCACTTAGCTTCCTCTTTCACACGTTGTCCCGTGTCCAAACCGCGCCAAGTGGGGTGGGACCCATTCATTCCGTCTACTGTATATATGTCCTTGTCTCTCAACCATCACTCACGAAGTCAAAATCTTCAAGTGTAGCCATATTCTTCATGAACATTTCCATGCAGCTACAGTCGGACGTGCTGGTGCCGGTGCAGCCGTCGTCGTCGTCGTCGTGGTCATCGCCGCCATCGGAATCCTCCCTGAGCCACCCCGCGCGCTATGACGAGGAGCGGGTCGTGGTGCTGGCGTCGAGCAGGCCGAAGAAGCCAGCGGGGCGGAGGGTCTTCAAGGAGACGAGGCATCCGGTGTACCGGGGGGTCCGGCGGCGGGACACGGGCAAGTGGGTGTGCGAGGTCCGGGAGCCCAACAAGAAGACCCGGATATGGCTCGGGACGTACCCGACTGCTGAGATGGCCGCGCGCGCCCACGACGTGGCGGCGCTGGCCCTCCGTGGGAGGCAGGGCGGCGCGTGCCTCAACTTCGCCGACTCCACCTGGAGGCTTCCCGCCCCGGCGTCCCACGACGCGGCCGAGATACGGAGGGCAGCGGTGGCTGCGGCCGAGGCGTTCCGACCTGCTGATGCCGAGGAGGCGGTCTCTTCAGGAGGCGAAGCCAGCGGAGGGAGCGTTTGCACCGGCCGAGAGGCAAGCGTGGGTGTTCCAGACGATGATAATGATGATGATCATCATCATAAAAAGGTCAAGCAAGAGAGAGAGTGCGACTCCATGGAGATTGAGGAAACGTCGTGGTTCGACATGAAGAAGTGGCTCGAGGGTCCTCTTCTATCTCCGACGCCACACGATGCCGGCGTTCATTTAAGCTGGGACTCCAATGAGGACGGCGATCATGCAGATGTTTCCCTGTGGAGCTACTCCTTGTGACGACGACGATGTAAATTACGCAGCTTAGTTGTTTGGGACAGGCGAGGCATCTGGGTTTCGTTGTCTCGTCCGTCGACTTTTGTTGTCTGGTCTGAGTGATTAATCCTTTACTTTCTGAAACTGAATCTCTGGATGATTCTGTCGATACATGCCTTTAGGGTTTAGAAAGAGTTTTGGGTGGCAATGCGGGCGAGAAAGTTGGTTGAAGGAAGAGAAAGAATGGACACTTTTAAGCTTCCTTTGTCTCCCGGAGTACATGCTTCATTATAGAAAAATATTTTTCAAAAAAGAATAGCTCGTAGAAAATTTTATTTTTTGTTAAATAATTATTTTAAATAATTTAAAAAAAATTTTAAAATTTTTAAAAATATTTATTTCTCTTGAACGGATTTGTTGCGCAGAAAAAACCAGAAAAACATGGGGGGACCCCACGTAATCAATGATGGCAATGTACCTGAACTAGCGAACAGTGGACCCGAGTCAAGGGATTGAATTCCATGCACGCACGCGCAGCGAACACGTACGGGGAGAGAGAAAGAGACAAAGAGAGCGTACCTAACCTAGTACGTCAGGATGCAATGGGCTTTCCAGATCAGGAAAGAATATTGACTCGTCGGACAAAGATGGGACAGTCCATGATATTGATTGGGCCTAGGCCTGAATGTCCTTGCCTTTGCTTTTGGCCCACAACGTTATTGCTCCATCGGATCTCTCCATACCTTAGAGATACATTCAATAATTTCTCTTTTTCTTTTTTTTTTGGGAGGGGGTCGGTAATACATTCAAGAGTTTGGTATGGCCAAAATTGACTATGAATAGTTGATATAATTTCTCGTTTTGTGCTTTGAAAGAGGTTGAGACTAACGGATTTCGATGTCGAAACTAGAGCGCTATCGATGTCTTGTGAGGCTTGGAACAGGCTTTCCAACGGGACTTCATTTGGAAGGTAGTATAGCCAAAAGTGAGGAACAATAATGTCGCCTTTTGAATCCCTCCAACAGTTGATGAAGAATTTAATTGAATTTGATTAGGATGATCGCGCTTCTTCCTAAGTAGTTCGGATTCTCTCGTCGCGAGTCATTTTGAATGTCTTACTAGACTTTTCCGGCAAATGTGATAAAGCCTATAAAACAAACTGCTACTATCATTTTATTTTATTTATTGATAATGAAACCCGATATCCTAATAATAAAGAAATCAAACCTCTCGATGGCATGTTTAAAACTAAAGTGCCATTTACATCACATGAGTGAATGGCTCAATTTCCTAACCAATCATCACATGAGTTTTCTTCCCTAAAAATTATTCAAAAATTTGACATGCTGGAAATACAATAAAAGTTTTTGAATATGAGAAATGAGCATGTCGCCAAAGTAGAGAAGGGGTGATTTCTAGAGCGGTGAAATAGCGGTTTGCGAAGCCACCTCCACAATAAGTTTAGGGATGCCCAAAGAAATTGTAATTTTAAGACCCAAGAGGATACCCTACAGTTCCGCTTTCAGCGTAGAGCAAACTCCAATAGTCTAAGCAAATCCAGCGAGCTGGTTGCCTTAGTCATTATGCAGAAGTCCACCTACTGAAGCAAGGCCCATTTGACCAAAAAAAAAAGCAGGGCCCGGGGTACCTTTAGAGGCTTGTCAAAATTGAGCTTGACCAACCAGTTGGAGGGGCACTCCAACCCAAAAGCTTCTTCTTCTTTTTTTTGCCTCCATATGAGGAGATAATCTATGTTTTGCCACTCGAACCACTAAAATGTCCTTAACATGAATTAGAATCAGGTACGAGGGTTCTCTAATAAGGCAAAAATCCTTCTCAAATAATCGTTTATTCCTTCAGCTTCATCAGAAACGCCAACAAGTTACCGCAAAAATAAGTGACCAGTCCTCTTGGATGTTAGTTGAAGAACTAGATAGGTTTGATATCAACCATGAGTATAAGTCCTGAGTATAGAAATCGCTCTGAAAACTTGCAGGTAAAAGCTTTTTCCAAACTGCCTTTGCATACTTACAGTCTCTAAGTGAATGCATAATTGTCTCCGAAGAGTATGGCCATACTGCCCAACAAGAATCTGCTATGAGTTCACGTCGAAATCTTCCATTATTAGTGAGCATGCACTAGTGAGAGACCACCCACAAGAAGCTTTTGATTCCTTGTGGCCGGTCCCATTTCCACACTAAACTCTAGAGTCGATTAGTCTGCATTTCTTGTGTTGGCGCCATTAGTTCATGCGCTTCTTTAACTGTGAAAGAACCATTGCTGTTGCTGCCCCAGATTAGCAAATCCTCACCATCACAATCAGAGGGTGGAACATTGATTAAATGCTCATCAAAATTGGTTGAGGTAGAACATCTACAAGGTTGGCAAGGTTCCATTGGTTGTTGCAAACGAAATCCTGAACACTGCAGTTGAGGTCTTGAGGTGAAGCAGATGGAAGAATCTAGTGGGTCAGTGGACCAAACTCGTCAACCCAGTTATCTATCCAGAATTTAGCTGTTCATCCATTAATCACCACCCATCTCGTACCCTCTAAAGCATCACTCCAAACATCGCTAAGAGATTTCCGAAATAAAGAATGAGTAGCACGAGCGGATAGAGTAGATGGTATCGCTACTGAGCGGCAAGTGGTAGCACGTCAGTATATCCAAATACGCTGTTCAAAGGGAGCTCGATAAAAGAAGTGGAGTTTAAAAGGTCAAATCTCTCGAGATGTAGAATCGACGGTTAAATGTTCTAAAATTTGAATCGGACCGAGACTACTCGTAAAGGAAAAAGGAAAATATTAAGCTAAAACGGTGCAGTGAAGAAACGACCGCGTCTCCGACTCTAATTTTTTTCCGAGGAAAATGCTTGACTTGTTTAACCGAAACGAGATCTAGTCAAAGAGTTTAGAACTTTGTAGCTCGACATGATTTTTGCAGGAGCCAGTCTTCACCTCATTAAAGAAACAGAGAAAAGCAGAGTGAACAAACAACTCTCTCTCTCTCTCTCTCTTACAGTGTACGACTGAGGGGAGGCCCATGGCAGCGCTAAATCGGCTCTGATCTGCAGTACCAACGTGCACAATCAAAAGCCGCAGGTGTTTTTCAATTTTCTGCTGCGCTCTTCTTCTTCTTCTTCTTATGTAGCTGCGAAGCCATCAGAAAAATGACATGCACACGTGCTCAAGTGCGGGAAGTGTGGTGAGCGAGCATGGGAGATGGCGAATGCCGAATCCCCATCAGATTCTGCAAGTCAACTTCCGGTCTCACTCCCGTCCAAAGCCAACCCCATTCAATCCAATTCAATTCAATTCAAAAGGCCCAAACAATAAGATAACCAAACTTGAGATTCAAAAAACCCCCCATCGCCTCAGGAGAAGAAGCTCGGATGAAGCTTCTTCTCCTTCTTCTTCTCTCCACTTCTCCTTCTGCTTCCTCTCTGTCAAATTCTGCAACAAAATAATGCGGGCCTGTCAGTTAATATTTCTCCCCCCTTCACCTTGAGATCTTCACTGAGCTATAGCTAGGAACTTACCTCTCTGTTTCTCTCTAACCCCTTCCCTTTGGCTACTATAAATTCTTCTCTCTCCCCTTACTCCCTCTCTCCACCATTTTTCTCAGCTTCATTTGTCGGTGTTCTCTCTCTCACTCTCTGTTCATGTACGTCTGACAATGCAGTGTTAAAGCAGTTCAGATGGCGAATTTATGGGAAAATTTTCCTTAGTAATCCCCTTTTCCATGCGCATTCAGCATTTTGCCATAAATGCTTCTTCTGTTTGACAAGAACCTTTCAGAAAAAGCGATCAATCTGTGTCTTTCCAACAGTTCCTGCCTTTTCTCATAGACCCCACTCGAAATCAAACAGAAGAACAGAGCTCCTTCTCTTTAAGAAAGTCCCATATCTTCCCTCTCCCCCCACTTGAAAAAGTTTCTTGAAAGAACTTCGAACTTTCTGCTAAAGAAGCTCCCAATCCCACCATGGAAATAACCACCGTTAATGTCCACCATCGGAAGTCCTTCAAGATCGACCCGCGCCCTCTGATGCTCAAGGACTACTTGCGGGATGACATGAGCTCCTGCTCATCCAACAGCTTCAAATCCTTCCCCCGCCGACAGTGCTGCACCACCGTCCGATTCCTCCTCGAGATCGACCTCAAAGCGGCACCACCCTCGACCCCCTCGAAACGACGTCCGCGGAGAAACAGTTCACGCTCTCCGGCAACGGCCTCTGTTCTGCAGAGCGCCTCCGTCAAGGTCCTCAACGCCGTGAAACTCCTCCAGTTTCACTCCGCCAAGTCTACGTCGGGCGACGTGGCGAAGAAGAGCAAAGCTCGCAGCCGCAAGGGGCTCTTGCCACGGGGCCTCTCGCGGAAGCTGTGGAAGCGGAGCTTCTGGAAGAAAACGCCGAGACGAGGCGGCGGCGACGAGGAGATTGGACGGCGGAGGTCCATCGAGAAGCGGCCGCCGCCGTCCTCCGATCGGAATGCCAGCTCGGCAATCGCACCTCACAGGTTATCCACAAGCTCCAGCAGTAGTAATAACCGCCGGCAAAGTGGCAGCTGGGACAGCAGCGAGTTCACGGCCGAGTTGGTCCGCTCTCCGAGCGGCAACTCGAAAATCTCGGCACGCCCAAACGAGGTCGTATCGGAGGATAAGGGCTTAGCGCAGGGGGGACCACACGACGAGAAGGTCAGCGATAAAGTAGGCGCAACACACGGCCAGGATTCCATCACAGCAACCCCCACCTGCTCTAAGGTAAACACCAACATTCAATTAAAGTTTTGCCTATGTTAATCATAAGGGAGCAAACAACGTGATTAAAATGACACCCAAGAAGTTATTAAAAAGTACGGTATCCTCGCGAGATTAATTTTTCATTTACACTTCGTCATAAATATCTATTTTTAATTTTTATTTTCACGAATCTTGCGATTTCTATTTCAATTTGAATTATCTAATTATGGAGAGCAGAAAATGGTATTAGAGTATTGGATGTAATTCGTGCAAATTAATGTTAATTTGTCTTTGATTAAGCTAGGCTTTTTACTTATTTTGAAGAATTTGGGTAAATAGGCTAATAATAAAGGAAAATAAATAAATAAATAAATAACCGAGGGACCTATGTGGAAATTACACGACAAAGACAGCTGGAGCTGCCATTGCACAGCTTCCACGTGTGGGTGGTTCTACATGTCTCGGGAAATAATATGGTATTTTTCGGGACGGTGCAATGGAATCCCATCGAGCTTTTCAAGGCCCTAGATCCCGCTACGTGTAGACCTGTCTACGCGGAATCAACGGCGTCGATTAGTGCAAGACCATTAATATCCGTACTGCGCGGAATACTAGATCCCCCTCAGCCGAATAAGGTTCTCTCGGCTCGCCACGTGTGCGTTGATCTGCGACCTTTCGCTACTGTATACCTTTTTTTTTTTTTTGTTGAAGTGCAGCACTTGATTTTGTGTTAGGTGGTTGTGGAAATTTTATTGCCCTTCCAGAAATGGAGTTTCAATTTAAATTCATAATAGATAAGTTTCATTTATTTCATGTGCCTTAGTTAGGTGCTGGTCTCCAGTGTATAGTAGGAAGGGCAATTTAAGAAAGCCAAAAATAGACATAAATTAATTGGACCGACTAGCATTAAATGTAGATAATCGAGTGGATAGATGTCGATTCTTGTCGGCTAGTGTGTTGCTGCCATTGGATTCGAATTTTTCATTTTATTATCTATATGAGCTTACTATTATTTTCGCTTCAAATCGTTAGTCACACGTAACACGATATGATTGAGTGTATCAAATAATTGGGGTAAATTACCAAAAAAGTCATAAAATTATATACTTGCTCTTCCCTTGCAATTTGTGCTTGTAAGTTTTGCTAATGCCTGTTCATTTTACGCAGCAAGAATGGCCTAATGAGGAGAAGGAGCAGTTCAGTCCAGTGTCTGTCTTGGACTGTCCATTCAAGGATGATGAAGACATTGCTTCACCCTTTGATTGGAGCCCCTCTCGCATTGGAGGTTTCTCTTTTTTTTTTTTTTTTTTCTCTCTCTCTCTCTCTCTCTGCAATGGTGCTAAACCCTACATTGTTGGACGATAACCTAAAACTGTTCACTGACTATTTTCCTGAACTAGTTGGTCCAAAAAAAGTTAATTGTGGTTAACTTCGAATGAGAGTCAAACTTCTTGTGTGCATTGCATAACTGGAGGTACGATGTTTGTGATGGACAGGTGCCAAACAGAAGCCCAAGCACAAGGCGCGCCGGTGCGAGAGGCTTTCTCGACTGAAGCCGGTGCAGCTGGAGAAGAGGATCGCCTTATCGGAGCTTGAAGGCGAATCTCCGGCGCAGTACTTGAGCTCGACCCCTAGCCCAAGCGCTCTTACCGAGGATCAAGACGGTGAAACAGAAATCGAAGAAAAGATTCAAGAATTGCTCGATGCCGCCACGGGAGTTAACCCGTCTTTCGTCTCGAAGGTGGACATTCTCCTGTTGGACTTCTTTCGAGAGAAGCTCGAGGAGGAGGAGGGTGCAGACAAGGTCGCGATCGGAGGATCATCGGACGAACTAGAGAGCGAACTGCTGAAGGTAGCTGATGGTTGGATCAAGGGACAACCCCAGGAAGTGTTTCTAGGATGGGAGGCTGAAGATGGGAGGGATGCTTACATCAAGGACATGGAGAGGAGAGAGAGATGGAGAGATGTGGGTGAAGAAAATATGGGAGTTGCTTTGGACTTGGAGGTTGAGGTTTGGAGTTCTGTGATGGATGAAGTCTTGCTTGATATAATCTTTAGCTGAAAATGTTGAAATCAGAGAGAAATAAATTAGGTTGATTTTCCCTTTTTTTTTCCCTTCTTGGTTGAGAAGCACTTATTGAGGTAGACAATTGATGAGAGCATGCACTAGTTCAATTTTGAAGTGTTGATTGAAAGGAGCTGAGAGCTCTCTCTTCTCTGTCCTTTTTCATGGGCATGAATCAATTTGTGAATGGTATCCTTGCCCAGAAAATTATTCACTCCATCATGGAGGGACCATACCTTGAGGAGCAACATTGATTGCAAATGCTGGCAAAAGGGTCCAAGATGGGGTGAAAATGCACATACATTGGCTAACCTAGTGGATAAGAGTAGTAGCATAATGAAATTTCAAAGCTGGGGAAATTTGCAACTAGAATCCGTGCATGTTCTTGATGAAGCACATTTTGATTCTTCATTCCCGAATTTAGGAATTCGTATTGAATTTCTGACCATGCATGCAAAGCGATCACATTTAAAAAGCACCAAGCTCGTCATGATCTTCGTATGAAAATGTTGTTCAACGGTTTTTTTTAAGACTAACTCCATTTGTTTTACAGAAATTGCATGATTTAGAAAAAATTATCGATTAGGCGAAAACATGCACGGGGCAAAGTGTAAGGTCATATATCTCTTCTAAGAAGACGAACCACTGCATAGGGGGTTATGGGAAACCGCTGCGGCGGTCGGTCAATTGATATGGGGCTTGCTCTCGTATAGTTTAGAGCTTCCCGAGCACAAGTTTGAATCATTCTCCGGTCTTGGAAAACCTTAATTTGTCCGGAGCATAATGGAGATTGGTTTGCTCCTTCCCATGATTTCAACTCACGAAAACGATGAGATTTTGGGAAAGAGTAGATGCAACTAAAGGCAAAGCCGGTTCGATTAATTAAAACGAAGTCGTAATGTGATGTGCCAATGAATGCGTTATGTACACAACATGCACGTCAAGTCAGGTGAGACTCGTGTAAAGTAATCTGTTATTCGAGCGCTCCCACGCACTCGAGTGTACATGAACAAGCTGGATGTGAAATTCGAAGTTCCGATTTTGTGTTTTTTTAAATAATGAGAATAGGAGTGGAAATCGTGTCTCTGTTTTTATTTTTTTGGACATTAATTGCCCTAGCCAAGCTAGAAGATGCATTCTTCTGAAAAAACAATAGCTAAAATGGGCTGGACATGTTCCCCTCTCTTGCTGCTAGAAAGATGAGGCTCCATATAACACTGGCCCATAGGTAAAATGATGTGAAAGATGGAGGAGGAAGAACAAATTGGCCAGGGGAAGAAACTGAGAAAAACCCTAGTGTTTCTAAAGGAGATATGAACAAACACAAGTAGCTAGGCAATTCGTGTCGGAGTCGAACTCGAGCTTGATAACATACTTCACTTAGGCTCTGTTTGTTTCACAAAACATAGATTCCAAGAAAAAAAATTCGAATAGTTCGGTGTTTGGTTCACGGAAAATAAACTAGTCAATGAAAACATTTTCAATCAATGGACAAAAACATACTTCACTTATGCTCCGTTTGTTTCACAAAACATAGATTTCAAGAAAAAAAAATTCGAATATTTCAACGTTTGGTTCACGGAAAATAAACTAGTCAAGGAAAATATTTAATCGGTTTGTTCTCGATCCCGTGTTCGAGGATGCGGAATATTTTGAGCTGGGTCGAGGTCGAGTGTAGAAAATTTCATCAACCAAGCTGAATCGGACAAAATGGGTTACGCTGACTCGGTTCGACCTTAGTCCCACTTCATAGTTTTAGTTTCATGTACCTCGCCCATAGAGACTTTAACTTCATCTCTAGTCCAATAAACATTCCCCCTTTTTTTTTTCTTTCGAATAATGAATTCATCTATCACAATACATAATTTCGAATTACTTGTTAGATCAGATGCATGAAATCTGGTCATACATGATCCTTTGCAATCGTGAGAGGACAGGAGTAGTAAAGACATTTTATTTTAATTTTTTCACTCTAGGAGTGAACATGCTAATAGATAATGCCTAAATTAGAACATCATGTGTATATCATTGTCTCATCATTACACAGTACAGTGCTAGTACACTATCTCGGCACTCAAGAACCACTTTACCGGGAAACTCGACCTACTTTTGTCTCAACCCTCGAAGGAAAGCATGAATTCTTAGATCTACCTTAACAAAAAGTCCAGCAGGAAAAGTTAGACCTACCTTAAAAGAAACTGAGCTGCCTTTCACTTTCCAAATCGACATAATGATCTTAACAGACAAAATCACCAGAGCCCAATCCCTCAAAAGTAAACGTAAAGTGGGGATGATGAGCAGGGCAAGAAAAGCATGCAATAAATCACTAATCATGATCAAAGTGTTGAATGGAACTTCCATGATAAGCCCATATGTCCATCCATCCATGTCATGGTGTTGTGAAATTCTTGATGACCTCTGTCGACAGCGCGGAACAAAGGGTCAGACAAAATCACCAGAGCCCAATCCCTCAAAAGTAAACGTAAAGTGGGGTTGATGAGCAGGGCAAGAAAAGCATGCAATAAATCACTAATCATGATCAAAGTGTTGAATGGAACTTCCATGATAAGCCCATATGTCCATCCATCCATGTCACGGTGTTGTGAAATTCTTGTGGAGACCTCTGTCGACAGCGCGGAACAAAGGGTCTAAAAATATTTAAACCCGACATCTGCTGGTTCGATATTATGTAAAATTCCACCGATGTAATGATTGAATATTCCAGCACGTGTTGACAAGAATCGACAGGCGTGATCTTTTCACGTATTAAATGGACCGACCCCCAAGTGGGATTAGTCTAATTTGGCAGTGATTTTTCTCCAATAATGAGAATTATGCTCAATGGCAGAGCCATTAAATTCAAGGGGCACGAAGACGAACGCCCATAAAGTGCAAAAGCACTATATTTTTCGATCTGAGAGTGTGGCTAGTGATGGCGACAATAATTGCAATTGTGAATTGAAGGTGCACCTTGTCTCGAATTGGCAATCACCCTCGGTTGGCTCGCGTCGCGATCGAATTCTCCCTCGATTTGTTGATTTATTGTCGTTCAAAAATCCGGTAAAACGACACAATTCTTGAATCATGTTTCTATTCTATTTTTATAACGAGGTTGGGATCGTGTTATTTTCTGGAAACACCTGTGCAGCCCACTAGACCACCAACTTCCAAATCAAAATTGTCCGATTCGATTGTAAGATGGTGTTAATTAAAAAAAAAAAAAAACAGTGTCGTGCGATTGCATCGAATGCGAGGTCGTTATGAAATTATGAAGCTGGCAATTTTTTTTTGGTCTACGCGGATTCGGGTTATATTCATAAAAATGTTTTAAGATGTTGTCATGAACAGCCTAGTCTTATCCCCTTAACAAGGTCGAAATCATCATCATGTCATTGTTGAAGTAGCATAATTACGGGTAGGTAATTCATGCTGTTTTAGGCAAGCGACAAAGTTGAACACAGTGAAAATTTTAAATAAGGGGCCGAAATGCCTTTATTTTCTCAAATAAAGGATATGGAGTGAATATTATTTCAAATAAGGGCCGAATGTGCCCTTATTATTTCAAATAATGCCCTAATCAAGAGCATTTCCGTCATTTATCTTTTTAATTTTTTTTCTTTTTTTCTTTCTTTTTTTTTCTTTGTTGCGGCCGGTCGCCACTTGGCGAGGCGACCCTCAACTAGGTCTAGGGAGGGTCGGCCTCGACTTGCCTAGTTTTGGTGAGGCTAGTCCTCACTTGTGGTGGGCGAGGGCAACTCGCCCAACCCTTGCTAGTGAACGATATGGCCGGCCATCGTAGAAAAGGAAGGAAAATAAACAAACAAAAGAAATAAATATAAATAAAAATGACGAAAATACTCTTGATCAAGCCATTCTTTGAAGCAATGATGGCTTTATTTGAGAGAATAAGGACACTTCATCCTCCTATTTAGAATTTTTCCTTGAACATATTGCAATTGTGCTGCTTTAGGTGGACAAAAATTAAACCATTCTTGAATATGTATTTTAAGTATGTTCCTCATACAAAAAATTATACAAGATATAAGTATTTGAAAATCGTAATGATACCGATAAATTCAAACAGTGACGACTTAAATTATGACCGAGTCACACATACAATTATACATAGTAGGCGATACATAATACTTGAAACAATTGACTCTTGATCCGCCTAGTAGCCGATACCCGCCCTGCTTGATTAGATTTATTTTGCTGGATGGGTGATGCTCAAATCCTTCGTACGTTGGAGACGCAACTATTGGGAGGCAAATTCGGTCTTTCACTAAAGAGTTGTTACTGATTTGTTGGTAATCACTTGTAAAATCGGGTAAACTAATTTTTATGGATTAATTTCTGTAAAGTTTATAGTGATTTAATGAAATTGTTTTTCAAAATATAATTACTAAGTGCCTTAAATTGGTGAGCATAATTTGATTCTTATTTGTATTAAACCTAAACATCCACCCCAACGTCTTGGGTCTAATAATTGATCGTCCATTTTTTTCCAACTAATAGTTTATCGATCCACAATATTGCAGAATATATTAGTATTACTTGTTAGATCATATCCATGAAATTTTCACATGCATGATCCTCCACAATGTGTAAGAGAGAGGATGCCCAATTACCTAAAAAACTCTCAACTTTAAGCTCAATCACAATTCTGTCCCCGAACTTCTTTTTGAAGGAATAAACACCAACATTAGGTCCAATGCCAATTCTACCCGAACTCTTTTTGCATAAAAAGAAAAAGCCAAATTGAACTCCAACTTTCCCTATCTGCCTCAAATACTTTTTTTTGTCTAAACAAATCATCTACTTTAAGTCTAATCCAAAATTTGCCCTCATTAGCTTTCCACCCAAAAATCATCCTTAGTTGTTTATAATTTTCCCTAAAATTTTATATCAAAGAGCGGTTTCATTTTGGAGACAATTCTCAACGTCACCTTGCTAATGTGAATTTGTTATCGACATAAAAATGCCACACAAAATGGCTAATGGCAAATTTTAGACGGGGAGTTAACATAGATAGATTTAAATACTAGATTAAAAGTTGGTATTTTTTTAGATAAAAAGAGTTTCCCTAATTAATATAATTCCCATATCAAAAATAGTTTCATTTTGGAGATAATTTTCAATGTCACCTTGACCGATATGGATTTATCACCGACATGGAAATGCTACGTCAAACAAGTAATGATAATTTTGGATGAAGGGTTAAGGAGGGAAGATTTGAGACTACATTTAAACTTGATACATATTCTAGATAAATAAAATCCTATGGCAGATATGGGACTACAGTTAAAATTGATAACTATTTTTAAACAAAAAAAATATGGGATAGATTTGGGACTAAACATAAAGTTGGGATTTTTTCAGACAAAAAAAGTTCATAGCATAATTGGGATGGAACATAAAGTTAGAGTGTGTGTGTTTTTTTTTGTAAAAATAAATAAAAGAAGTTTAGGGTAAAATTAAGATTGGACCTACGGTTGAGGGCTTTTAAGTGAATTAGGCAAAAAATAAGACAGGGGTACTAAAAATATTTTCAATTTAGGAGCGAACATGCTAACATATGTACTTAGGTAAATTAGAGATGTTCTTTTTACCCCCTTTTTTCACTCATGCATCATTTCTTCATCATCACAAATACTATCATTGTACTCATGAACTTTTAACTTCGACCAAAAAAAAAAAACCTTCAACGGTGAAGGCGACCTACTTTTGTCTCTATTCCTGGGAAAGCACGACCTTTTGTTTTTATTTAGGAAAAGCACGACTTAACCTTAAAAAAAAAATCCAGCAGAAAAAATTAAACCTACCCTAAAACAAAATGAACTGCCTTCCACATCCCCATCATGATGACATATGTTGATCTACGGATAGTTGAGACAAGAAATATCTATACCCATATATTGTTAAAATATTTGAATATTGAATCACCCTTCCATACGTAGATATGGAAAAAAACCACTAAAAATCTTAAGCTATGTCAATTGTGATATATATACCTCGAGCTATTTTTAGAGACAAAAAAAAATCCAAAATTATGCCCGATGTGACACGCTTGCCTTCAAGTTTTTCTTATGACATTAAAAATCCGAAAGTTGCACGCTGCGTAACACATTGATCCTTAGATAAGGTTCCGTCATAAGATTTTTTCAACCAAAGCGATGTTGTTTTTATTTTACTTAAGTCATATGAGTGTCATGTCAATGTCATTTGCTTTCCGTCGTTTGAGTAGAGAAATAGTTAATAATGTCCATTGACAAAATTTTGGCAAAAGGTAAACGTGTCACATAGGTACAAGTTTAAGATTTTTTGTATAACAAAGAAAAGTTAAGAGTAAATGAGTCACAATTAACACCCAAAAAAATGCGTCACAATGGACATAATTTTAGATTTTTGGTTTTTTTTTTCCCAATCTTGTTTTAAGTTTTTTTGAATAGCTAGCGTTGGTCTCACAAAAGTTTCGCATGGTACCGAAACAAGAGGTCCGATTCAACTCTTTTCAGGTCATTTCTTTGTCTCCCTTATTATATTTTTTTGCAACTTCAATCTTAGGGCAAAGTCAGATCTACACATGAGAGGGATTGTTAAAGTATCTAATTATGGAACCACGCCTCTATCTATTAGCTTTTAAACCTTTAAAAATCAGCCGAGGATGATGGTCTTACAAAACTTTACATATGGTGCTCTAAAGCAGGCGTGAAGTGGGGACGATAAGCCGAACAACAAAAAGATGGAACAAATCATTAAACAAGATAAAAGTGGTGAATTATGGGACTTCCATGACAAACCTAGAAGTTCATCTGCATGGAATCGGGAGGCATAATCTTTTTTGACAAGATTAGACGGGACCCGTGTGGGATTTTTTTCTTATATTTTTTTTTTATGGAAAAAGGAATGTTACTTGTCTACCTTAATAGAGATTTGTTAGAAAGTCCAACCCAAAACTTAAATTTTTGGGTTGGACTTTCTAATATAATATCGAGTTCGTGTTATCCCTTTTTCGCGAATGTGCGTGTGTCCACCCTCCGTTAATCAAATTCCACGTGCCGCTTATAATTCGGCTTGCACGTGAGAGGAGGTGTTAAAGTTATTATCTCACATTCTTAATAACCGGTTTTATATCTTTCTTTATATTCATGTGGTGCTCCCTCCACCTATTAATTTAAATTTTTAGTGAATGTGGATTTAATGGATATATTAACGAGCTCGGACTTGACCTTCCTCTTGGTGATCTCCCTAAGAAAGGTATCGAACTTCCGCACGCTTCTTCTTATTAAATAGTATCAGAGCTAGTGTTATTTTTTTTTTTTAACTCTCAATTGATTACCCTCGGCAAAATGCCAACCCAAATGAGTGGGGCTAGCGATGGAGACAATAATTGCAATTGTGAATTGTAGGTTCATGCTGGGTTGGCTCGTGTCGCTGTCGAGAAAAAGACACAAGCTCTTGGATCACGTTTTGATGCGTTGTTTTCTATAACCTTAGCGTGGGGATCGCGGTGCCTTGTCGCAACATCCGGGCACCCCACTAGACCACCTGATTCCAAATCGGAAATTGTCCGATCCGACTACGGAATGATATTTATTGAATGACAATGCCACGTGATTGCATGGAGTTTGAGGTCATAGTGACGTCATGAATGGATCTAAAGTAAGCACAGGTGGCAATTCATAAGCGAACGAGTACACAAGATGGCGAATCAGGGAAAAATTGTCCAAAGAGTTATGAACCTATTGCACTTTTTTCACAATCGTCCTAAACTTTTTAATTTTGCCAATTACATCCTAATATTTTCATATTGTGTCAATTGAGTCCATCCAAATTTAATTGTTGATAATTTATGTATATGTTTTTTATTTTTTCAATTCATTTATTTATTCTTTTATTTTTCGTTTCCTTCTTTTCTTTTCTTTTTTGGCTGGCCACACTAAGCAAAACAAAGAACAGAAGAAAGAAATTAAATAAAGAAAATTTTCAAAAAAAAATTGAGACTTCCCATGTCAATAGTCATTTTAGACTAAAATTGGCTAAATGAGCTCAATTGGCAAAATGTGAAAAGGTTGAGCGTCATTAAAAGTTTGAAGAATGAATTTGCAAAAGTATAATATGTTTAACTATCGGACAAAGCTTTAATATACTAGCTTAATTTTTTTTTTTTTTAAAGGTCTCACAAAATGTCACATAAAATCGGAGTAGAATGTCTTGAGTTTAAATCTTTCCAGGCTTCTATTTGCCTTCTCAATGGTACTAGGCAATAAAGCCAAACTAAGCATGAAAGGGAGTGATAAAATATTTCAATGTTGAACGAGGTTTTCATCTAAAATTTTAAACTTTTAGAATGATTGGCAACCGTCCCATGATCTCGCAGCCATCAACGATCTTCACGTGCCATTTCTTTAGACCGATTATGCCCTCGGGATCCCGTAATTATATTTTTCAACAAGTGCATCGTGATATTGATTTGTCTATTCTAAATAGGCACGTTGTCAGCCAATTTCGCAAGACACTTCTTCATTTCTTTAGTGCAATTATATCCCGGAGGAAATCAAGTCTTCTAGTTGTGACTCCACCCATGAATGGTGCCATGTATATTTGGCATGTGAATTAATCTTCTAAGTTGGGGGAAGCGAACTGGTGACAAGACAATTAAGAAAACAACGTTTTAGAAAGCCACACTATCGACTTGGGTCAAATAAATTGATCCCTAGCCAGCTATCAAGTCCGGTTGACTCCGAGCTAGGTCAAAAATGACTTGAAAGCACATGTATCTCAAATTAGTTTAATAGCAAAAAGGATAGAAAAAAAACATTACATTTATCGATTTTTGAAGCATCTCTAGGTATCGAATGAAGCTGATTATACGCTGAAAATTATTCAGGTATTCTGTGTTTTTGGGTTAGAAACAATGGACCTCATTCTTTTTTTAATAGATTTTGTTAGCACAATAATTTTTTAGTGATTATGATTATGAGAGTAATAGAATATTATGAGTCATAAATTTTTGAAGGGTGAGCCTTACGATAATTTTCAATTTTTTTATGGTTTGAAATAAACGGTTAATCTCATCATAGGGATTATGAATAATCACGTAATCATTTCTATTTTTTTTTAACATGTGCTTAGCATAGTTTATCGCCGGTTCGAGAACAATCTCGACATTCCATCTTGTCGGGACGTGGCAAATCTCACCTGAACCCCAGCACGGACATCCAACCAACGGTGCAGGTAAACTCCCATGTTTCAAGATGCCACGGGGATAAGGCGAGCAGGATTTGGCCCCGGTGGGGCAGCGCCACGTGTAAGCATGTCGGCCACGTGAGGTTTGTCTGCTGAGCCCCTCGTCTTCTTCTGTTTTATATTTTCGCTACCTCGTCTTCTTCCGTTCGGTGGCCCTAAGATTCTCACCACATCATCCAATGTTCAATGTTGTAAGTGGGACGAAGAAGTACGAAACAATGAGCGGGCCCACCTAGTTCCCATAAATCCCAAAAGCCTCCCCAGTTTTTTTTAAAATTTTTCTTTATTTTTTTTAATCTCATAATGTATTCAATGCGCGCGTATATATATATACTGAGCGGGCCCACCTAATTCCCTTAAATCCCAAAAGCCTACCCAGTTTATCCTTTAATTTATCTTTATTTTTTTAATCTCATCATGTCTTCAATGTATGCGCGCGCGTATGTATATATATATATATATTGCACACGATACCCAGGGTGATCAAATCATGGACCCGAAACTCTCCGACACCACCCTTTAATCATTTTTCCAATAGGTCCACACGCCATTGTCAAAGCCTTGCCCAGTTAAAGCCGCGAACTTTTCAGTGCTAAAATTCTTTAAACATGTGATATGTGGAGGTTAAGAGTGTCAAAACCGAACTGAAAACTAAACTAAAAGCTGAATTGAACTGAACCGAATAGAATTTTTTGTTTTTTTTTTCAATTCGGTTTAGTTTTTGGTTAGGATAATGAAAAAATAAAAATTTCTTCTAAACAGTTCGGATTTTTTTTATTCAATTTAGCATTTAACCAAACTAAATTGTACATGCTTCTTCTTCGTTTCATGATTTGATATACTCTTTTTTTTTTTTTTTTTTAACTTTTTGGTGGTTGAGGGTGGCAGAGCCACTAGCATTGGCCGAGGACCCACGACCCCCGCCGGTTCATTGGCGAGCGATCGTGAGCCCTCACGGGCCACGAGCGAGGGGTCGTGGTCCCATTGCGAGCACGAAGGCCAAGGCGTCGCGAGCCTTAGTAGTGGCTAGCAAGGGTCGCCGGCCATCGCCTTGCCGGATCTAGCCGTCGAGAGGTATGGCCGGACCAAGCATCGATTAACCTAGCAAACCATCTGGATGGCTTAATGGAACGATGCCTTACGGCGGGTTTTAGAGAAACCCTTGGGCGAGATTCGAGGGAACCAATCAAATACGAAGTGAAGAAGGCGATGATCTCAGGGTAGGTGGCGTGCTAGAGGACGGAGAAGATGCCCATCACAAAGCCCTAGAGGTAGGTGGTGTCAAGGGTCATCGCGATATGGATGGTGTCATCGTTGGGTCGTTGGGGTGTCCTTGTGGAAGGAGGGTGGGGGTATTATGGAAAATAAGTAAGTGAGGGTATCCTTTTGTGGTTTATTGGGGGGGATAAAAGGGTACGTGTCAGGCGGGACTCACACGTCTTGATGACGATGATGCACGCGTTCTCTTTCCATTTTTATTCTAAAACACGAAAATTGAACTGCATCGAACTAGACTAAACTGAATTTTTTGTTTGGTTCATATTTAGTTCAAGACAATATATGATTCGGTTCAAGCAAACCTCTTAACGATTCATTTCAATTCAATTTTTAAAAAAATTGAATCGAGCTGAACCATTGACGTCCCTAGTTGAGGCATGTCTCCCATCTCTTTCGTCATGGTGGGTTGGGTGACGATTGAATTGGCATCACGTCATGGCCATAAGAATGTACATGTAGTTTGGAGGCTGAAACTTTCGGTTCATTTTAGAGATATAGAATGGAATGTACGACATTCAAGACTAGCGATTTGTGCCTTATAGAAGTAGGGATATAACGCTAGGGATGATCCGTTTTAAGGTGGGTTGGCTCCCACCTTGAAACTGTATCAAATAGGGTTGGTTCTTAATTTGTGGAACCGAGAACCAACCCACTCGGTCGTGGAATTGGACCAAAGGTCCCAAAAGTGGTGATTATTTCTTTTTTATTTTATGCCTTCGATTACCTATAGGTGGGAGTTTCCCAACATTAAAAGAAAAATAATAATAATTTGCTCTTTGTTGGCTTTAAAAAAAAATACAATCTAGCCCGGGCGGTTTGGTCAATCTGGTTCCACATAAGGAATCTGGAGCTAGACCGGTTTGACTCTATGGTTGGACCGAGGTCGATGCACACCTCTATATTTGAACATAGCGTGTTTATGTTATTAATTGACTCAACAAGACCATATTATCCTCGATAAAGTGAGTTTACAACAAGGTTGTCGAATGCGTTGCCATGTCAGGTGTCGACGCAGCATGGTACATTAGCTTGTGTATACAAACGTTAACCATGAAACCTTGTGTATAAATGGTAACTCGTGTGTAACTAAAGTGTATTATTGAGTTAGTTTTTTTTTTGTTTAATGACTTTTATATTCCTAAATATGGTTCTTGTTCCACGATTTATTCTTTTTGATGCACGTGTTATTTTTTAAACTTTTAATGATGGAAAAGACTTTAAATATGAGCACAGTGGAATCAAATGACACGTTAACTCAAACATGTCAAATCGTATCTTAACAGGTCAGATAGGTCAATTTGTGTTAGAAGTGATTTTTGTCATCCGTCCTTCATGACACGAACCTACCAAATCTGTTCAAATGCAGTCATATCGTGCAAACGGGTTGTATTGAGAACCACCGATTCCAAACAAAAATTCCCTCTGCAGGTACATTGCCTTCGCGGAATTCGATACGATGCCTAGGAAACGCACAAAGTACAAACCACAAAATGTCAAAACCCAAATGATATATATCATAATTGGCTCTTGATCTGCGTAGATGTATGCAGAAGAGATAGTCGGGTCGATCTATGCCCAGCTTAATTAGTTTGGAATTAGACGATGCTGAGCAACCATAAACATTCCCAATTTTGGGGAATACTTTAATCCTTTCTGAATAAAAAAAATTCGTTCATCGGGATTTCCGATCACAAGATGTTGCGGCAGCTTTTATCGTTTTCTTATCATTGCAAAAAGGACGGATGTCGGGGTGGGCGTTGTCGTGTCGCAGCGTCACATGAAGGCTTTCTTTTGAGAACCGAAATCTAGGAGGCTTTCTTTCTGTAGAAGTTTATAGCCAGCTTTTTTGAAATAACTTTTTTTTTCCAGTAAAATATAATTGATAAAAGTCCCTCATAACTCTCTTTAACATAATGTCTTTGTTAATTATAAAGTCATAGAAGGCCAAAATAAACTGGTCAACTGTGGAAACCATTTTTGGCTATTTTAATCTATTTTCACTTGATTTTTTTTTTGCCCTTAACATCATTTCCAAGCACTATGGCTATGTTTTGTTAATTCTAGGTGGGATAAAATTGAATAGGACATAATATAAAGTTCATGGGTTTTGCTATATTTTATTTATTGTCTAGTGAATGACAAGCAATAAAGCTGGATATTTCATATGCTATCATGTGCATTGTTATGTGAGAACCGTATATCGATGTAAATGATCTCCAAAATGCACAAACAATGGTGGTAATAGTCTCTCACGATTCACTGCTAAAGAAACCACCGATACACAAACGGAAACAAGCCCCAAGCAATTAATCCATGGTTATTGTACGGTCTAAATATTAAATAACAAAGGAGCTTATTGCAATGTTCTAGAACCACAAATTCAACTATGACAAGAATGTAAATGAGTTACAATAACATTGATGATCTAGATCGGCCAACAAATGTCAAATCTAGTAAGAGAGAAAGCATGGTCATTCACGTTCATGATTTCAAAAAGTATAGTGTTTTGAATCTCTCACCGCTTTTGTGAAGTTTTGATATGCACCGGAGAGCTATAGAGGAGAAGGAGCTTCGAGACTCTTGCTGTTTTTGTGAACTTTCAACGTGAACCCGAGAGTTACTGAAGAGAAAGAGTTTTGACTCTCTCGCCATTTTCCATTGAGTTTCGACGTGAACAAAAGTGAAGGTGTCAATATGGCTAGAAAACCCATATTCAATAAAATGGGTCAAATATGAGTCAGTCAAGTTCTAATAAATGGATTGCTAATGGGTATAAAATTTAAGCCTAATTATATGTGGATTGTAAATGAGTTTGTCCTTGAACCTATTTATAACCCATTTAGCTAGCCAAACCCAACCAATTTACAATTCACTTAGCTAGTTTTCGAATTTTGTTTTTATTTTTTTATAAAGTAAAAGAAAGAAATAAAAATTTAAAAAATATAAAAATTGTTCAAAGAAGTAGAATGTCATGTCTACCGCCATTTCTGCCCGCCGCCACAGCCCTTCGACCTTTTGCAGCCCCTTTGTCGCCTCGGGTAGCTAGATTTAAAATTTTTAAAAATTTTCACTAGATTTGTATTGCATGAAAGTGTTATAACAATATCATTTTTATTAACAAGTTATAAGAAACAAATATTTCGTGATTTGGTTACATATAGAAGTGTTTAAGTAATATGGGTTAGGTATGAGTTGGGTTGGGCATGGATCGGATTAGGTACGGGGTTGGGTTGTGTCTGGATGTTAGATTTATATTGCATGAAAATAGGTCAAAACGGATTTAATGGGTTAATATGGATCGAATCATATTCAACTCGGCCCAAACGCGACCGGACTTACTCTTTTGACACATATAAACACAAGGAATATGGAGGAGTTGTGAAAATTCAATGTGAACCATAGGTATATAGTAGATGGAGATAGATAGGTTAGGGTAGGGTTTTTCAAGAAATCTTTTAGCCCTCGCTTTTGAAAATAATTTTTTTTTCAATTTGTATTTATTCATTAAAAATCTGAATTGTTCTACTTTATTTAAATTTATCTTGGATAGGAACCAAATATAAGATATCTCGACTACTAAACATAGCTTACAAGTTAATTTTTAAAAAATCATTTGATTGCAAACCGCTGGTTAAATTAGAAACCCTTATCTCCGTGTACAACGAATATGTTTAAAGGATTTTCGACATCAAAATTTCGCCTAAAATTCCACAAAAGCCCCTGCTTGTATACCAATTATAAACACATATTACTAAATAATAGACCAACTAGTAATTTCAATATACCAAAGAACTATCACATTTATACCAAGAATGTCCCATGGATTCTAATTTAAATTATTAACCCATAAATACGATGTGCTTGGAGATTAGCCAATAATGTGTGCTTAGCCCCTTTTTTAAAACCAAAATCAGGCATCGAATAGCCAATTTCACACATTTTCTCGGTCCACTCGACAAACTCGATTAATCACTCTATTAAGGCTATGTTTGTTTCGCGAAAAATGAATGATTGAAAAAATATCTTCCTAAAAAAATCACTTATATCGCGCATCAAAATGAATAAACAAGAAATACTTTTATTGTTCGCGAAAAAAATTGAGCATAAATATTTTTCATTGACTAATTATTTTAAACGATACAAGCGATCGTTTTAGGAAGATGTTTTCCAAACGATTCATTTTTCGAGAAACAAACGAAGTCAAACATCTTATTTTTCATGTGTTCTTAATCATTAAACGGTGTGGACAACAAATCATGTCATTAGTAATGGATTATTATAAAAGGTTAATACCAAAAAAATCTCAAACTAGTACACCGGTGATAAATTTATCAAAAAATAATTTTTTTACAATAAAATTGTGATAACTTTACCGTAAAACTTCAAAACCGATACAATTGTGACAACTTTACCAAAAAACCTATAACCAAGACACTTGTGACAACTTTACCAAAAATTAATTTTTTGACCATGCAAAACCCCCAAGCTACTATGTCTCCGATAAATTTATTATTAATTAATTTTTAATTAGGTTAATACCACAAAAAAGGCCAAAATGGTACACATATGACAAATTGAAAGCAAAAATTCTAAATTGATATGCTTGTGATAAATTTATAAAAAATAATTTTTTGACCATAAAAAAATTTAAATTAGTACATTTGTGATAAATTTACTAAAAAAAATATGTTTTTGATTATCCAAAACTCTCAAACTAATTTACTTATGACAAATTTATCATTAATTATTTTTTAAATTAGGCTAATACTACGAAAAACATCAAATTGATACACCTCTTAAAAATGGAGGATAGAACTCCCAAATTAATACACCCATCAACTTCACCAGTCGTCATCAAATTTAGTAATTTGATGTAAAATATTAATAGAAATTAATTGATGATAAATTTATCATAGGTATCTTAATTTAAAAGTTTGAATGATCAAAAAATTAATTCTAGATAAAATTATCATAAATATATTAATTTAAAATTTTTCATAATATTAATCCCATCACAAAAAAAGGGTCGTGGTTATTGGTGTCGCTATCGCCCCTTTTTCAATCCTCTTCCTATGATACCAAAAAAAAAAATTCCTCTTCCTCATAATTGACTGTACGAGAGACAATTGTACCTCCCAAGATGTTGACATTTCGTTTTTTAGTAACAAGATTGTACCCAGAGATTCGCCATCGTTTGTCCATTGTGATGAGATGTCCTCATTTTCCCGGTTTGATTGCCTTGCCCCATATAATATAAACAACACAAAATTTCGGCACGTGCCAGGTTGTGCCTGGGCCTATCGGGGTTGCGTCCAGCAGGAAAAACCTATCTTAATATTTATACGGATCCCAATTTAATTTTATAATAATCAATCCATCTTGAAAATTTGAGCAAAATTTTAATATAATCTTTTTGCCAATTACCCATTAAAAGTCGATGACGTGGCGACATAGGTTTTCCGTTCACGAGTGGTTGTCATGTCGGCGATTCCATGCTGCAACTGACCCGAAGGATTATATTAGAATTTCGTGCAATGTAAGTCGTGAAAAATTTAAAAATTTAGGATTGAATTGACATCCGCACAATAAATTTGCGATGTATCGAGATAATATTTCATATTTTTTTTGTGGTTGACTTGATGTGGCTTTTTAGTGAATTGGATGAGCTCTTTTGTTTTTTCTTTATTTTTTTTTTAGGGGGGATAGTTTTGGGACAAACAATTGCCCATGCTATATAATAGTGGCCAGAATTGTGGGGCATGTGGACCGCGAAGCATTCGGGGGGATTTATTGATCTAAAAAGTATAACAGAATATTCGTTCGTTTGTATTTATCGCGGATCACTTTATTCCCTTCCTACGGCGCCGTATCACGTGATCTTCCGATCACAAGCTGTCAAAAAAAAAAATTTGCCTTTTTTATTTATTAAAAATTTAGTTATGAGTCTATGCACAAATTACCGAAGGTCTCGCTTAGACGGCAACATAAGCAATATTATGACTCTATTAGGTCTATCGCAAAAATCCTCTCGAGGATAATAAAAAAATACAATTTTTCCAAACGTCGGGTATCTTATGTGTTGAGAGAAACCAATCAGATTGTGAATTAGGTAGCCAAAAATCATAACGAAAACGTATTACCTCGGAATTGAGTTTCCTCTCCCCCTTTTGCTCTTTGGGATTTACTTTGTACGGAAGCTCATCTCTCGAGTTCTTCTGTTTTGAGTTAGGTTTTAACGAAAAGTTTATTACGACCAAAAAAAAAATAATAGCCAAATTTTGAAATTACGAAATTACCATTTAAGTCCCCTGGCCGTGGAGGACGTTACATGACGAGCACTCTCTCGTATAGAAAAGATCCGCTTTTCTCTGCTTAACCATAAAATTCCAGCTCCTCCTCCCTCTCTCTCTCTCTCTTTCTGTCTCTGCCCTTCGTTCGCTCACTCTCCTCTTCGGTTCGCAAGCTCAGGAAACCTCCATTGCTTCGCTCTTTCGGTTCGACCTTATCGGTTCCTGGAAGGTGCCACACGCGGCGCCGCCGCCAATTCTCAGCGCTCGATTCTGTCCGCCATTCGCGCGCGCGCGCGCGCTCGGCCCGTCGTCACCCGAGCCTGGAAGAGAATTCCGGATTGCAGGAGCCTCGCTGAATCCGCTCTGGTAAATCCTGTTCGTTCCGGTGTTGGGAAAGAGTCCTTCGCGTCGCGTTTTGGGGTTATGTTATGTGCGAGCTGCTTCCGTCGGGTTGTGCTGCGGAAGGAGCTGGAAGTGAGGGAGAGGGAGAGTGAAGGAGTGAGGATGCGAAACCCTAGCCCACTCCTGGCGTTGGGGTCTTTTTTGTGTCTTTTCAATGTTGTCGATGCTGTCTGGAAGCTGTAGAGCTGAGTGGAAAAGTCTTCTGAGCTTTCTCGGGGATAAAACAGAGAGCTCTGTTAGGAGACTCGACCTTAGAGTTTTCGCGTTTTGATGTGGTCGCTTGTTGGATTGAAAGATTTGTGTTTGAGAACTCCAACTTATTGATACTGGTCAATCTGATAATTCGTTTTGCATTATATCTATTTCTGACTCGAAAGCTGTCTTTTTTATTTCATTTTTTTTTACTGTCTTTGGTTTACTTTCAAGATTCTCACAAGTGTAAGTTTGCTGAGGTTGGACTTTATTGATGCATTGGCTTGCAGTTGAGGCATCGGTTTATTTATTAATTCACGTCGGCTTGGACATGTTGAGTGGTTTTTGAACTTGAGTTAGTGAATTCTTTCTTTAGTAAGTAAAGACTCGAAACCAACAGGTTGCTTAATCCTGCTAAAGATCAGGATGCTTAAAGAAAGCATAACCTGACAGATGCAACACCATGCATGTTGAAACTAAAGGAATGAGAATTATGCACATTTTTAGTATTCAAAGAGGGGAATTCTCTCAGTTTTCCTGTTTTGTCTTATGTGTTTGGAGAATATACATGAATCTATCTAGCCAAATGCATTTGGTAGAAAAGTTTCTAGTTACTGTCGTTCTGGTGTGCCCTCTGCTTTCTGCTGAATGCACTTTCTGCGCTGTATGACTCTTGTAATGCTGCTGGCACTTTGGGATTTTACAACTCACATCTAAGCATTTCTAGTGCGCAATGGGTGTATGCTTGTCCTTATAGTCTGTTTCTCTGTATTCCGTGGATGACATAATATACTGTTTTCAGAAGCCTGTGAGTCATGGGGAAGATATCTTGTATATCTGGCTTGAGAATGTTCCAATCAGTAGCTCTGTCTGGAATCTGGCGAATTCTTTCTTGGACGCAGTCCAAGGTGGACTGGGTGAATCTCACCTGTTGGTCATATGGTCCCCACCTAAGACATTCAACAGTTGTCATTTCTCCCTGTCCATGAGTATTTTTCCTGGAATTCGAATTCTATTGTTTTCTCTTACATGGGAGATGTCGGATTTATGTTTTCCTTTCGACTAAATACAGAAAAGAATCTCCTTGAAAAGTCCTATGCTTTATTCCAGCAGGAAATTTTTTCTCTAACTTTTCCCCCTCCCTAATGAACTTTTGTTATGTATTGCAGAGCAATGGTCGCCTTTGGGAAAAAGCTGAAGGAAAGGCAAATTCAAGAATGGCAGGGGTATGATCAGCTGCAATATACACGTCATATTGTCACATCGTTAGTTTGAACTCCAGGTCCTGGAAAGTGTCATGTTTGTATATCTTATAACCAGTGGTTGGAAAAGCCACACTGAGTGTCATGGAATCTGTCTCACGTGGAGTTTTCTTCCATTCTATATGGAATGCGTAATTTCATGTGCCCTGTATTTTTTTGTATGACACTGACTACTATTTCAAAGTCAAGGTAGCGATCTTCTCAAACAATAGAGTGAACTTGACAACTTGTCATGAGATTCTGACTCTGTGAGACTCCATGCATGCTTGCTAGTGTTCATTTTGTTCCAGGAAATGTCTTTTGCTGCTTTGAGTTCTTTCTATGCCCAAATGATGTCCTAATATATTAACAGTGCTGCCTTTAGGTTTTATGCATGCCCATGCAGTTGCATCGTATGAAGTTATTGAAGCTACTTTTGCTGCTTTTCCTTTTTCCTGAATTAAATTGATAGGTTCTTAAATTTTTTTTTGGAAAGAGGTAGGTTCTTAATTTGTCCCTCTTTAATCAAATTCTCCAGTTATTACATCAACTACAAGCTGATGAAGAAGAAAGTAAGACAATATGCTCAACAAATTCAAGTTGGAACTCAAGATCGCCGAAATGTCCTCAAGGATTTCTCTAGAATGTTGGACCACCAGGTATATGGAACTGTAACTCTGTGTCTTACAAGCATTTGTAGGCGGGAAGTTTTCTTTTCTTTTCAGAAAAATACTTCAATTTTGGATACTCCTACATTACTTATAATGCATTTGGATAACTGGAAGCAGCGGTGTAAAAGGATTCACAAATTCAACTCCACAAAGTGGGACTAGTTGTAGTGCCCTTCTTCGAGGTTGATTTGGCGATGAACAAGTGAGGAAATTCGTTTATTGTACTTAAAAGGCCAGTTAACCAACTGATATCAACTCATATTTAGGAGAATTCCTTTCGTGCAGTGACATTGAGATTTTAGGGAAAAGGAGTTGTTTTATTGCATCCGTACTCCTGAGAATGAGGACAATTATTATGATAAATGCAGTACAGATGTAGTGGTCTTGATATTTACCTTTTCTGGCATCATGTTCTTTGTTATCTTTATTCTCATGGGATGATTGATAAAAGAATATTGTATGGTGTAATCCTGCGAAGGAATTAATAACAGACTCTTTTCTTACGGAAGTTCATTTCAAATATGTTTAATAAGTCACTTGATAATATCAGATTGAGAAGATTGTCCTTTTCCTCTTGGAGCAACAAGGTCGCCTAGCCAGCAGGATTGCCAAGCTAGGAGAGCAGCAAGAAGCTCTTCAGCAGCAGCAAGATATATCAAAGTTATCTGAATTAAGAGAAGCTTATAGAGAAGTGGGACAAGATCTTTTGAAGCTCCTATATTTTGTTGAGTTGAATGCAGTTGGTCTGCGAAAGATCCTGAAGAAGTTTGACAAACGCTTTGGATATAGATTTACAGACTACTATGTCAAAACTCGTGCTAATCATCCGTACTCTCAGCTTCAGCAAGTGTTCAAGCATGTGGTATAAGCCAAGTCCAGCATCTTTTTACTTAGGTTATCCATGCTCCATTTTGTTAGTATCTGTTATAAAACTGGAACTTCTCCGTCGATTGTGGATTAATTGCATAGGCACATTATAACAAGCTGGCCACGTGTCAAAATTCCAGGGAATAGGGGCTGTTGTCGGAGCAATTTCCCGCAACCTTGCAGAGTTGGAGGATCGCCAAGGAAGCTACTTATCAATCTACGACCAGCCTGCTCTTCCTTTACAGGTTTATCTCCACCAGTTATTCTTCATGCACTGTAATTTGTATTTTGTGGTTGTTTCCTACTTCAGAATAATGTTCCGCTATGATATTTACCAAGGTTCTTCTGCAGGATCCCACAATCGAGTCAATAAAAGCAGCAGTAGACAGGTTGTCCCACTCAACAAACTTCCTACACTTTCTGGCACAGCATGCATTCATTTTTCAAGAAGAACTACCAACTCCAGTTGAGGAAGAGGTCGACGATGGAAGATACCATTTTATGTCTTTACTGTTGAACCTGGCAAATACTTTTCTATATATGGTCAATACATACATAATTGTACCCACAGCAGATGATTATGCCATGAGTCTTGGTGCTGCTGCCACAGTTTGTGGTGTTGTGATTGGCGCAATGGCTGTTGCACAGGTGTTCTCTTCAGTATATTTCAGTGCGTGGTCAAATAAATCATACTTCAGACCTCTTGTCTTCAGCAGTATTGTCCTCTTCCTGGGCAATACCCTGTATGCGATGGCCTATGATATGAATTCAATCGCTATTCTTCTAATTGGTCGTCTTTTATGTGGGTAAGAAGCCTAACTCCTTGTATTTTTCGTTTTCAAACAATCAATTTTGCAATATTTTAGCACTCTCTGTCATCCAATCTGCCCAGGCGGATTGGCTTTGTTTTCTGATTGGTCATAGGTAATGTAAACTTCTTTTATTTGAAATAAGGGACACGATCACTTGGACCTCGTATGTCAGGACACAATCACTTGAACCTTGTATGTCGTATTCTTAAAGGGGAAGGAAATAATAACTGGCCCGAATAATCCGGATGTTGTACCAACATGTTTTTCATCAAATATTAATCTTATTCCTAAACAGGTGTCATCTGAATACAAAGGAAATCTATCAACACACGTAATGTCGACAGCCCCTTCTAACCAATGGTACTTAGTCTTGTTCAATTATCTATCAGAAGATTTGCTCGGTTATTAATCACTAATAAAAGTAGAAGATTGATGCTCATATTGAGTTTGATCTGTGTCTTTGGAATCTTGGAGAGTAGTTGATAAAGAAGTCTTTAACTATGCATGTCCTAGACAGGGCAAGACTTGTGTAGCCTAATCACTGGAAACCACTTGAAACTTTCTGAAGTCTGTCCTCTAGATTACCGGTGGACAGGCTATGTTCTCAAATTTGAATTTTCGGTATTAGTCCTATCAGATTCTCAAGTATGTTGCCTGCTGCTAATATTAACACATCTTCGACCCTGCAGCTACTGTAACTCCTAAATCGTCATCAGATTGTAACAAGTTCCCTGTATAATTGCAGATTCGGCTCTGCTCGAGCTGTTAATCGACGCTATATAAGTGACTGTGTCCCTATGAGGATCAGAATGCAGGCGTCTGCAGGTTTTGTGAGTGCTAGTGCTCTTGGCATGGCCTGCGGTCCTGCTCTTGCCGGTTTATTTCAGTGTCATTTCAAAGTATTCAACATAACATTCAATCAGGAGACTCTGCCTGGATGGGTAATGGCTGTGGGATGGTTATTGTACTTAATATGGTTGTGGATTTCATTTAGAGAACCCTCCCATGAGAAGGAAGCAAGCCACATGCCGAAAGAGTCTAATGAAGGTAAGTTATTTTCACCTGCCATCAATTTCTCTATGGTCATGTCATTACGGGTCCAACAAAGCCTCCACCTTTTCAAGTAGCTGAGAAGCTATCTTCGGGATTGATTATGAGCTGCTTCTCATCATTTCCTTTTTTGGTAAGGGCATCTTATCATTAAATTGAACCATGGAAGACTACTGGTTTCATCATTATCCAACTTTTACAAATTGTGGAAACGGTAATCTTGATATCCAGATGTAAACCGTCATTGGGATTTAGCATCCACTGTAATCTTGACGACTAGATATTGATATCTTTCATGACTCATTGTCAATTAAGAAGTCTAATATCAAGTTGGCTTATACTTTTGCCCGCATCTTATGGAGTTAATTGTCCTCTTGTTTAGAGAATCATTGCATTTCCAACGGCTTGTTCATTGTTCATCTGTTTGTGTTGTTATATTGAACATTTGCTCAACAGAATCATTACAAACCGATGCTCTTGAGAATGGTCTCAAGCAACCGTTGCTTATAAGTTCGGAGGAAAAAAATGAAGAAGAAAATGGTGATCAAGAATTAGATGGAAGTGAAGAAGCTTCTGAGGAATCTCGCCAACCAGCCACTTCAATTGCATCAGCGTATAGGCTACTAACGCCCTCTGTAAAGGTCTTGGAATGATTCCCTGGACTTCTTTTTTTAAACACGCGATGCAGCTTCATGCAAATTAAATGGGCCCAAAGTGATCCCATCTGCAGTAGACTTGCATGCACTGTGTTCTCTGGATTAGCTTGTAATTGACAGCATGTGTTTCCAGAATGGATTCTTTTAGGCCTGAGACATTCATATAAGAATTCTGAGTTCATGAATTTAACGTGACCAGCAACTTTTTTTATGTAAATCCTCAATGATTTCTTGGTCTTTCTATTGGCTCTCTGTTGTCAAAGCCACAGTATATGCTTGAATTGAAAGTTGAATTTATCTTTCATATGCTCATTCTTTCTAGTCAAAAGTTTTCTTGGATTCTTCTTTTTAAATTTGGATTGGAATGGTTCATACTTCAAATGTATTCTAACTACAACTATGTTTCTAGGTTCAATTGCTGATTTATTTCATGCTCAAGTATGCAATGGAGGTTTTACTCTCAGAGTCTAGTGTCATCACCACGTACTACTTTGGATGGTCAACAACCAAAGTGGCGATTTTCCTCGCATCTCTTGGCTTGACGGTTCTTCCAGTGAATATTATTGTCGGAAGCTACATTAGCAACATGTTTGAAGACAGGTAATCCCAAATGTTTGAGAAGTTATTTGGCTTATTTGGTACTTCCTCATCGTGGAAATAGTTTGTAACTGTTCTCATTGATATGATTGCAGGCAAATTTTGCTGGCATCTGAAGTCATGGTTTTAATAGGCATAGTACTAAGTTTCCACCTGATAACACCATATTCTGTTGCGCAATACGTCTCTTCGGGGCTCATCATGTTTGTTTCCGCGGAAGTTCTTGAAGGTATCGTATTTGTTTAGTTTACCATCTCTAGGAAAAAGTCAATTTTGTATGTGGATGAGCATAGAGAAATGGCCTCTCAGGGAATATATAGAAAGGCAAATAGCGAGTGAATCTAGAACCAGATATTCATCCCTGGGAAAAACTAAGATTTCCAATAAACTGCCATAACCAATTTTATCTTCATCTATTAAGGAAACTCCTGCAATCTTACTGATAACTTGTGGGTAAGTAGTAATTTTCTTCTAGCCTTAAATACATCGGCAAAAATGTGTGTGATGTCATTGAACATATTGAAAAACTGCTAGAACATTTGGATGGATCATAAGAGACAGTTCTCTGGGTTGCACAATGCAGTGGACAGGTTCAAATGCATGCTCTATGATATCATTGTGCAATTTATGGGAGCATGACAGCTGGAAAGTATCGTGCATTTTATGGAGAGTGGGAGAGTGAGAGGCAGGGGATTTCGCATTGATTCTTCCTTGTTTGACTTTCTTTTTTCCTGTGTTCTTGGACATTTTCCAGGTGTCAACCTGTCGCTACTCTCGCGTGTCATGTCGTCCCGGCTTTCGCGGGGAACCTACAACGGCGGCTTGCTTTCGACAGAAGCGGGAACTATCGCCCGAGTGATCGCAGATGGCACAATAACGTTAGCCGGTTACTTGGGGGAGAGTAGGCTCTTGAACATCACCCTCCTTCCTTCACTAGTGATTTGCATATCATCCATCATCGCCACCCTTTGCACCTACAACTCCCTCTACTAAGTTCATGCTTCTTGTAGCCATTCTCCCTTCTAAAGCCATCTTATGATTATTCTCTTTTTCCTTTCTTATTCAATTTTGTTCTCCAATAATGTCTGTATAGGTCCTCCAAACCGTAAGTGATGAGGTCGATCTGACTTTTTCTCGAGTGGGATTCTTATAAGTTTTCGGTCGGGCTCATTCCCTTAGTAGAGAGGGTCCCCGATGATCTCACTTATTTGCTCTCTCAATCCATTTTCAAGCTTTGATCACCGAAGTATGTCGATGGCCAGCGGCGAGATCGCACTCTTTCTGTGGGTTTTAACGCTGTGACGGGATCTTATTGATGTACGGCACGGTCAAGCTCTGCATCCCCGACGTCCTGAAGTCGGATCAATAATGGCGAAACTACAATCTCAGCGTATTGATGACTCTGGAGTTGACGAACTCGGAGGATTTTGGGTGGCATTGCGGTGGATTTCTCCATGACAGAGAGAGGACGTGGAGGAGCCTCGGTGCTACATTAACTGGTTTTGCCTTTCGTGAGGGAAGTACGCAATGGACGAATGAATTGGACATATCCAAAAGTTCGCACTATTCACTAGGCCCACCGATCTTTCCGTGCATTATGCCGGTAAGGAAGCGGCGGAGGAGGAGGAGGAGGGGAGGTCAAAAAAATTAAATGCCTCCACCAAATAACAACACCGGAGGTTTTGATTAGGAGCTAGAGGCCCATCACATCAGACCACCGCCTCTTCTCTCGCTCCCCCACCTACAACGCACCTTTCAACCATCACTCCCTCTCGGGGTCTCATCTCTTCTTTGCGAAAATAATGATGCGTTTGTCGGATGGGAATTCGATAATTAGTTGACGGAAAAGGGTTACCATCATGGAAAACTGGTCCCGGTTGTCGAAAGCGTCAGTGGTGAAAATGGAGGTGTTTTCATCAATGAACGCATAGGGCGCGCATGGTAATAACTTCCCTATCAAAAATCAAAGTTAATTTTTCGACTTCTAAGCAAAGTTGATTTTTTTATTTCGCTCCAGATTGACTTTCGATCGGAGAAATTCGTTTGGTAACGGTTGAAAATTTCTACTTTTGCAACATTATTAACAAAATCTTCGGAGGCGCGGCGGTCCAATGGCGGCGGCCGATGGCGGCGTGCGGATGGAGGCGAGCGATCGACGGCGGGCGGTAGGTGGCAGCCGGCGGCGGCGGGCGATCAACGGCCGGCGCCGGACAGCCGGGCTGCGGGAGGGGCGGCCGACGGCCGCCCGGCGGGCGATCGATCGGCTGCCGGCGCTCGAAGGCTAAGCTGCCGGCCGGCCGGCCGGCGGGCGGTCGGCGGCCAACGGAGATGAGCGGGCGAAGGTCGGCGAAGGTCGGTGTAGTTGAAAAAGTGATTCTTAAGTGGAGAAGTAAAAATTTTTACTTCTCAAAGTTGCTCAAAATCTTGCCAGGAAGTTGAAAATCTTAAGTTGAAAATTTTACAATAAGTCAATTTTTTTACCAAACGGATTTCTACTTCGGCAAGATTTTTACCAAACGGATTTCCCTGCCGGATTGACTTCCGGCAGAGAAATCCGTAAGCGAAGTGTTATCATGCGCGCCCATACTCATTTTAAAGAAGAATGCTTTTCAAATTGGCGACTTTCCTGAAACAAACGGACCGAACGACAGATACTTATTTGACGTGCGTTTGAAGACACTTATTGGATAACTAAATAGAATCGGCATATCTATTTGGGGAAAAACTACAAAAAAAAAAAAATACCTCCAAACTATGCTTAAACCTTTTTTTTTGTGACATCAAAAAATTCAAACTATGCCCATTGTGACATGCTTACGGTATTCCTAAATTTGTGCTTATGTGACATATTTATCTTTTGCTAAGGTTCCGTCCGATGATTTTTCAGTCAAAATAACATCGTTTTTATTCACTTAAGCCATGTGGGCATCGATACGATCTTCTTTCCGGCATCCTATAGGTAGATTTTTAATGAATAACATTGACGGTAATTTAACGGAGGCTACATTCATAAATAAATAAAAAATCAAGGTGAATACACAATAGGCTTACTTTGGGATTTTTGGTGGCTTTGGCCCTATCTAGTTTAAGTATGCTTCTGGGAACTTGCTAAAGGGACCCCGACGATATGGACGATGAAATCCACTTGGAAATTGAAAATTCATCTACTCCCACATAAAAAAATACATGTAAACATTTGTAGCTAGACAAGGGCAAAATAACAGTAAAAAAGCAAGGAAAAAGTACCAAAATTATCTTAAACCTATTACATTTGTGCCAATTCAGCTTATAAACCTATCAATTGTACCAATTAAGTCCCAAATCTTTTAAAAATTTACCAATGTAGTCAATCCCATCAATTTTGGCCGAAAATCGCTAACATAAACGCCAAGCATTCCATGTGGCACAATCGGCGTTGACGTGACAAATTTTACAAATTTTAATTATTTTTTGTTATTTCGAATTTCTTTTTCTTCCTTGTGGCGGGCGAGGGCAAGGGTCATGGCCCTCGCCCGGGCCATTGTTGGCCGAGGGCGAGGGCCGCCAAGCCCTTGCCGAGTCGGCGACGGCGCCTTGCCCGGAACACAAGGGTGAGGGTTACCTTCACTAGCCACTATAAAAAAAAAAAAGCGATAAGAAAGAATTGAAAATTTCGGACAAAATTTCAAAAAATCGTAAAATTTGTTAATATTAGCATTGGTAGTATCACGTAAGACCGCCGACATTCATGTCAGTGGTTTCCAAGCAAATTGGGCTAGATAGATTATATTGCCAAATCAGCGAAAAGTTCGGGACCGAATTAGCAGACAATCGTAATAGATTTAAGACTTTTTCTTTTGACAATTTTTCCAAAAACAAAAACAAAAACAGCTGCCCCATAACTTTGTGTCATCTCTATTTTATTCCCTCAGTCATAATCGTGACCCGTATTGATTCCCATCGATCAGAAAAAGCCAATTGAATTCATGAGCTCTCTCTCTCGCTCTCCACATCGGGTCGTATTAAGTGAAGCCGAACAACCTCAAGATAAGTGGTTGGGGCTCTCATTAAATTTCACACCTCCTCGCGAATCCTCCCAACCTATCTAAACCGAAAGCAAATTCCCAAGAATTCAATCGCTTCACATGGCTCTTCCTCAAGCTTTCGAATTTCGATTTGATGTTTGGGAATAGATCGAGAAATTTATGGACGAAAAAAACGTTCAGCTGCATCGTCGGAGGCCTCTCTCATCCTTTGCCGATCCTTAAAACTCTTTCCGAGTCCCGACGCCGTTCGCCATCACCGTTTCTGTAAGGACGTTTTTTTTCAAGACGTCGATCGTAGACTTTATTAGAGAAGTCAGTCCGCTAAAAACCCGTGATGATTTCTCAATTAGTCACTCAATCAATTCGTTAAATTGAAATGTTCCGACAAACAAGCAAACAAACAAAAAAGGAGATTATTCAGAATTACACGTGGAATGCTGAGATAAGCACTCGTTAACAATCACGATTTCAGATCAAGCTTGTGCTTCGTCTTTAGAGATGTAAGACTGAGTAGACGAAACACGTTGTCTTTGTCGCTCTATCTAGCGCAGCCTTTTTGCTCGGGCGACTTGACTTCAACTCTACACTGATCGACCTATGGTTCGGTTCGGCCGGAATTTGTGATTTATCTAGGAACTTGTCAACAAGGGCGTCTAGTTTTTATCTAACTATGCTCCATCATATAGAGATAGATAATCACAAAAGCGACCCAACTGTATCGAGATCGAAAGAACATGCGAAACCAATACCGCATTTGAAAAAACAATCGAAGCTTAGTGCTTCCATACATAGGTTTGTGCAAAGTATGTTCAATCACTTTGTGCTCCGGTACCAATGCCATTTTGAACCTTTTGATTTCATCGATTTAGTTCCGAGCCTTTTTTATATTAGTAAAATTGAGTCAATATGGCCAATTTATACCGAAAATTACCAACGTGGAAGCCGGTTGTCCAACGTGGCACGACTTGCGTTAATATGGACATTTTTTTTTACGATTATTTAAAAAAAATTCTTTGATTTTTTCTTTTTTTTCCTCCTTCCATTGTTCCGTGTCGGCACCAAGCACATGCCATGACCAACAAGGGTTGGCCTTGTTGAAAGGCGATTGGCCCGTTGCCGCGAGGCTGGCCCTCGCCTAAGGGCTACCCTCTCTCAAGCAAGGCCAATGCTCAACAGCCTTGGCACAGGCCATGGGAGAAAAAGAGAGAAAAAAAATTCATTAAAAATATTCACGTCGACGTCGGTCATATCACGTAAGATGGCCACGTCTACGACATCTATTTTCATCATAAATTGGTTGAAATGGACTCAATTTGTACAATGTGAAAAATGTTCGGATCTTGAATTGATCCAAATTAAAATGTTTAAAATTGAATTGATACCAACATAATATATTTATGACTTTTTTGGTACTTTTCCGATTCTTTCATTAATGAACAACCAACGTTTACACAAAATCTAGAAAATAAAAGAGGGGGATTTCATCAAGTGCAGGTTTTATGGACATTAACTTCTTGTTTTTTTACATCTTAATCATTTTTACCAATTTTGCTTTCTTTCTCTTTCAACCACAATTTGAATGCATATGCTAGACTACCATGCAGTGTCCTATCCGAGTCAGCAAAATGAATTCTCATGGAAACCTCACCCCAAATATTCATCTCCTATCTAACTTTAGCTTCATTTATATGAGTGCACTCGAGAAGTAGTTCACTTTATCATCTTGCGACCTTACTCCTTCCTCCCTCCCATCACATCTTCTGCATTTCCTTTCTCGATCCCAGGCTCCCTCGTCGCCTTCGAGATCGGTTTGGCTTCCCTTAACTTCACCGCAATCAACACAAGCTTGTTTGGTTCGAGGTTCTCGGGAGAGAAGGCCGGCGGCAACACCATTTAAAACACGTCTGTTGTCCATCTTGTTTACTGGAAAAAAAAAACCCACAAGGCTGTGTTGGGGAAGTTCGTCGAGAAACCGATCATGATTCTTGGGTTCTGGAGGCTCCTTGGAACTGCATTTGCTGCAGCTCTCTTCCTTCACGGATCTTGTTCTTCGGATGAAGGTGCGCCTCGTTTTACACTCTTTTTCGCTCTTGTTCTTGCTTCACCTCACAAGCGACTCAGTCAGTGTTCGGTTAAGACATTAATACTAATTTCCCAGGACAATCCTAGACCATGTTCGAGCGTATATATACGTACATTATGTCATCATGCAATTCTAGGTTTTGAGCTAGTAAAGGTAACTTAGACACCGGTGAAATGGATGTATGGATAGGTTAAATTCAGCTCGATATCGAATATGAATACCGTATAAACAGGCTCAAAGAAATACGATCTCTGGCATTGTAGAGTAGCGAGCAGACGAAGTTAAGGATGGGAGTGGTTCTACCTACTTATTGCGGCTCAGATTGAGCCATTTAAGGGAAGCGGTGGTTGCAATAACATATCACATTCTCCTCTTTCTTTTCTGCTTCATCTCTCCAATATACTGCAGAACCGACTCACAATCACTCTTGGCATCAACGGGACTGAAATGGCAAAAGGTGAAAAAAAATTTAGGACTGAAAGTGAAAATGAAAGTCACTCCCTTTCGGCTCGAATAATATCGAAAAACAACGAGTTTATGCGCGGACTATGTGCATGATTATCGGCAGGAGGGAACATTAGCTACCCCGATTACGATATGAAGGAGGACTACGTAGGAGTTGGGTCAGCCAAAAAATGAGTGATTTTCCCTCATTTTAAGGTAACATGTTAGGTTAGAGGATGTAGTTAATTGTAATTATGGGAGGGTTTAGCTGAGGTGGACGTGTAATGTTCTTCCCTTAAAGAAGGCACATGCAACTTTCCTTTCCGTTCGTTTTTTAATTGTCTTGCATTAATCATCCTCGCCCTTAATGAAAAGACATGCACTTACCCATCATCGGTTTTTGCCTGAGAAATTTCTTGACATGGTTGTTGACTGGGCCAAAAGCAAAGCTGTGGTTGTCATGGACTTGATGTGGATTGCAATGATTGATCACCAACGATTTCTCATCTCTTTGTATTCTACCTCAAAATATATATATATATACCAAGCATGCTTTTCATTGGTAAAAAAAAATGTGGATTTTACTTTAAAATTTCCTCACCAAAATTTTTTTCTCTCTCCAGCGATCCCAACTCGGACCTATAGCTTCATGCGCAACGCCACATCGGCGCCGCCAGTCTCGTACTATGACTACATCGTCATCGGCGGCGGCACCGCCGGCTGCCCATTAGCGGCGACCCTTTCTCGAAACGCCTCCGTGTTGCTCCTGGAGAGAGGCGGCTCGCCCTACGGGAACCCAAACATCACCGACTTGGGAGCCTTTGGAGCGGCGCTCTCGGACCTCTCCCCGTCCTCTCCATCGCAGCGTTTCATCTCCGAGGACGGCGTCATCAACGCGCGCGCACGAGTGTTGGGTGGTGGAAGTTGCCTGAACGCCGGGTTCTACTCACGCGCCGCTCCTGAATATGTGAGGTAGGTAGCAAAGTGTAACTCTTATGCATTTGCCTTTCACTTATTTTTGTTTTCAGGGTCTAGTGCCCCGCTTGTAAAACATGTTTAATAAAAAAAAAGTATTTGGTTTTCAAATTATTTATTAGATATACCACGAGAATAGCCGGTGCATTGAGAAATTATTATTGACATTTTCGTCGGCGATAGGGATGTCGGGTGGGATGGAAAACTGGTGAACGAGTCGTACACATGGGTGGAGAGGCTGGTGGCCTTCGAGCCCAAGATACGGCAGTGGCAGTCGGCGGTGAGGGACGGGCTGCTGGAAATCGGCGTGGTTCCCAACAACGGCTTTACCTACGACCACATTTTCGGGACTAAGGTGGGAGGGACCATATTCGACGAATCAGGCCGTCGGCACACCACCGCTGACTTGTTGGAGTACGCCAATCCTAAAGGCGTCACCGTCCTCCTCTACGCTTCCGTGCATAAGATCCTTTTCAAGAGGAAAGGTACGTGTTCTTTGTCCCTGGAAAAACATTAGTGAGGGAGGAATTTTATGATTCAGATTAGAGATGTTGAAGCTGTTTAAAGGTGATTGGAATCACCATTTTTCATTTATGGGCCACAATAATTGCGACTTCTTACAAAAGAGGAACAACCTATTTCGCCTCCTCGTACTGCTCACTAAACAGGAACGCCGAGGCCCGTGGCCCATGGAGTGGTCTTCAGGGACTCGACAGGGGCCAAGCACAGGGCCTACCTCAGCCAAGGGCCCAAGAACGAGATCATCGTCTCGGCCGGAGCACTCGGAAGCCCGCAGCTCCTGATGCTGAGCGGGCTGGGCCCGAAAGCCCACCTCCAGGCCCACAACATCACTGTGGTCGTGGACCAGCCCATGGTCGGGCAAGGCATGTCCGACAACCCGATGAACGCGGTCTTCGTCCCGTCACCGAACCCAGTGGAGGTGTCCCTGATCCAGGTCGTCGGGATCACCCACTTCGGGAGCTTCATTGAGGCCGCCAGCGGTGAGAACTTCGCCGGTGGTTCCCCGACCAAGGACTATGGCATGTTCTCTCCCAAGGTAAAGACTTCACATACGCATATACGTAAGTGATTGCTTGTATTGTTTTGATAGGCTAGGGTGTCGGGCCGCTCTTGATGTCACCTAGGTTGGACCGGGTTCATTTAGATCGGGCAATGCGGTCTAGGATGATGAACAATGTTTCGTGGAGACTTGCATAAGTTATAAATGATGTACAATAATCACTTAAAGATCAATCGTTTTCTTTAACGTGAATCTCATGCATTTTCCTTATGTGGTAAATAAATAAAAAAAGGTCTAACTACTCTAAACACGCAAGATAATATCTATAACGTGGAGTTATTTGACAATTGAAGCACATTGCTGTGGTATATTATCGTAGATTGGCCAGCTCGCGACGGTGCCGCCAAAACAAAGAACTCCGGAAGCCCTAGCGAAAGCCATAGAGGACATGAATGGCCTCGACAAGGCGGCATTCCAAGGCGGATTCATCCTGGAGAAAGTAATGGGGCCCGTGTCCACGGGACACATGGAGCTCCGGAGCCGCAACCCGAACGACAACCCCTCCGTCACTTTCAACTACTTCCAGGACCCCGAGGACCTGCGGAGATGCGTCGAGGGGATCTTGACCATCGAGAGGGTCATCGACTCCAAGGCCTTTGCCAACTTCAAGTACGACGCCATGTCGTTCGAGTCGCTGCTGAACCTGACGGTAAGCTCGCCGGTGAACCTACTGCCGAGGCACCGGAACACGACGACGTCGTTGGAGCAGTTTTGCAGGGACTCGGTCATGACCATTTGGCACTATCACGGAGGGTGCCAAGTCGGGATGGTCGTCGACAGCGAGTACAGAGTCTTGGGCGTGGACGCGCTTAGGGTCATCGACGGCTCCACCTTCAATCACTCTCCCGGCACCAATCCTCAAGCCACGGTCATGATGCTCGGAAGGTAATAACTTAATCATCCATCAAGCATTTCAATTCACAGCATAACTTTCACGAGCGACGACTAGTCGAGACGGCGCACGCATGGACGGACGGCTCTAGGACGAGTGCCCGCGTGTCGTTCGATAATTTGTGGTTGCGAAAATAGCCATTTTTTTTCCACGCACGAGGATGGAGAAATTCTCGAAATCTAGGTTAAAAATTTGATTTTCCAAAGGAGTTTTTTTGCATGGTTTGGTGCAGGTACATGGGGGTCAAGTTATTGAACGAGAGGCTCGCAAGTGAAGAGTCTTAGCAAACCATTAGCAAATCATAATCGAAGCGTTATGATTAGAAAAGAAGCACGAAGCCGCACTAGGCACCAGCTTTTTAGTTGGTGGGCAGAATATCTTTTTTTCATATACTGTTTACCACAATCTTATTCTTGTCCTGTTGTCCGAACCCTTTTGGAGAGCATATGATGTTGGATATGCTTCCATGTCCCGGATGTCGCTGCCGAAATTCCACATGCAAAAAAAAAAAGGTGGCATTATCTTGCCCTAGTTTTTTTTTTTTTTTGCCCTTTCTCCCTTTTCATTGTCTTTGAAATGTCACGCGAACGAGGGAATATTCGAGGGTTGCGATGCGGCATAGCATCAACCGATATAACGACATGATAATATAAGATCGGTGGGCTGTCACATTAACGAATAACGTGGTCGGATTTTGGATTGCTGCATAAACTCACACAAATTAACCACCATCGTGCATGGTTTATAATTCTTATTGAGAGAGAGAGAGAGAGACTTAGCTACCACAGAATGCACATTTTCTATATCAAGTGAATTATGTGGACAATGTGTGCTATTTGGTAAAACTAAACTGAAATATGTAATTATGGGTAAGATTCGACTACATTACAGTTATTTCTTTGATTTCTTTTTTAAAAAATTTGGGGTAAAGTTAAGATTAATCTTGTAATCCGTAGCCTATTATCAATTTGGTTCTTGAACTGTAATTTCGGTCAAATTGGTACTTCCACGTCAGTTGACGTGAGTTCCCTAGAGCGAGTTGGATTGCTACATAAGCTAAAAACACAAGATTGGTCCAAATCAAAGAGTACGAGGTTCGAATTTTTATCAGAACTAAAGTTTAAGGATCGAATTCAACTTCGAGTAAGATTTCACGAATTTGTTTCGGCATCGTCTCTTTACTTTTCTCACGTGGAGTGAAGGGAAGAAGAGAGGTCTAGATCATGGCACGTAGAATATCTTTGCAATGAGAAGCATTTTCAGACAAAAAGAAAGAAAGCCGGCCTGCATGGGAATGCGTTGAAAGCAGGCACTCAGCTATTTGGATATCCATGGCATATGCCATCAGAACTCAAAACCCTCTCAATCAAACCTCAAGGCAAAAGAGTACCCCTATAAATACATCTTCAAATGTCCTTCCATTACAAACCAAGAAAAGGGCTACAAAGGAGAAGAAGCAGAAGAAGAAGTCAAAGTCGAAGCTTTGGAACGAAGGTGAATACCCACCGAGCAAACCAGTTTTAGGGCTGCTCTTCTTTGGCAGCACGCGTCGATGACGATGACGATGGAGAAGTGAAGGCCTTCCCAATCGTCTCGACGACTCGCCAAAGGAGAGTTGTCCTATGACTGCTTCTGCTTAATACGATTTGAACTTTGAAGGGTCTTCAAGATTTTCGTTTTTGTACATGGTGAGTTTCTGAATTGGGAGTATAACATGCGCATATATGTCGAGTTTATGTCTCTGCTTGGCATAAATAAAAAATTCTTTATTAGTTCATCTGTCCTTATGGCATAAATAAACTAATAAAGAATAGTGCATGAAATATTGACGTGACATCGTCCATCCAGCCACATCTCTGCATCCTCTATGCATTAGTGACCATACACGTTAGCACGCTAGGTTTCTTGTCTTTTGATGGACAAGTTGGCAAATGGAGAAAGTAAACAAAAAAAAAATCCTATACTTTTTACCTTTATACCAATTTAGTTATAAACTTTTTAATTGGATTAAGTGAGTCACAAACCTTTGCACAATTTCTAATGCAGTCCATCCAAATTAATTTTAACCCGAAATCATTAATATAGGCGTTGGTCAGTCCTACGTGGCCGACGATCTGACGTGGATAAACATTTGAAATTTTTATTTTTTGAAAATTTTATTAATTTTTTTTTCTTTTTTTTTTTCTAGCCAGCTTGGAGAAAAAGAAAGAAAGAAAAGAATAAAAAATATTTACAAATTCAGAAAAAATAACAAATTGTAAAATTTGTTTGTGTCAGGCTAGTTGTGCATATAGTGCATGTAGACAGCCAACGTCCACGTCCGGAATTTTTGGCAAGAATTAGCCGGATGAATTACATTGATAAATTGTCAAAAGGTTTGGGATTCAATTGAAAGATTACGAATGGATTGACCTAGTGTAGTAGATTGGAAGTTTTTTTTTTATTTTTTTTTTTTTTTTGGCAAAATACTTTTTTCAGTTGGCAACTATAATTCATGGCGTTGGGGGAAAAAAAAGTTAGCTGTTTTGATGTAAATCCCCTACAGAAAGGACTCTGCACCATGAATCGAACCCAACACCGCTTCTAATTTTTCACCATATAGTATTCAATTTTAATTTTTTAAGCGATGCGAATAATCGTTATTAGTAAAATATTTTTCAAATAATTCATTTTTTGATGAAATAAACGGATCCCTCCATAAAAGAGTATTCGTAAAAGAGTACAACCAGAGTTTGTTGCACAACTTAATGGACTGAGTTAATAGTATCTTCCTATATCAGAATCATGTAATGCCCATGAGCCAATTACTTATCTTCAACCGTATCTTGAATAAAAGCAAAGACTGCAAAAGTTGAAACTTATTTTCACATGGCCCTTCGCTTTGAGACGATCAATTTAACACAAGCAACATGATGTTTTCTCTTGTTCCTTTTTCGAATAACATGGGTTCCGAATTTTCGCTCGAGTAGGCATGACCCCTAACGATTACTCCGAACAAGAAACTATTGTGATTCAACATAAGAGATTGCTGCATTCGAAGTGAGCATTTAACCACTAAACCGACTATTGGTACGAGATGGTTTTGATCATAATCATCATTTTTGATTTGGACATGGATCGATGTATTGCTGCTTTTTTTTTTTTCCTCTTGAGTAAAGATTGAGGAAAGAAACCGCGCAATGTTGTTTGGTAATGTGATTCAATGCTCGTGAAGACTTGAAAACTAGAGACTAGAGAGTACGTACCCAATTAATGTGACTTCTGGAAGGGGGGAAATCCAAAGGTAGTCAATGAAATTGACCTAGTCATAAATAGGGGAAGAATAAGGTAAATATATAGATGGACCATTCTATACTTTTCTATATTCACATGCAAAGGGGACCATACACTGACTTGACATATGCCGTAGAATGTAGAATATGGGTTTTGCGAATTGTGACAGCCATTGCTCAAAAGAAAAAAGAGAAAAGAAAGGCAGAGGAGTAAAAAAAAAAAAAAACGAACATTCAGAAAATTTCAAAAAATTGCGAAAATCATTGTCACTGGCTACTAGCGGCCACATGTGGGATGGTTGAGGCTGACTGGGTATCCACGAAAGTATTTTCTGGTCAAAATTGATCGGAAGGGCTACATTTCAATACAAACCATCAAAGGGTTTAAAGCTAAATTGGCAAAATTTGAAAGTTTATAAATGAATTAGCAACCTAGGACTTTCTGGATAATTTTCCTGGTTTCGTGAATTATGATTAACGTTTGCTCAAAAGGACACTTATCACTGACACGAAGCTTATGTTGGTTCATAATGTCACAATTTTGTATATTTGGCAAAGATTACAAAAGCGGATAGCGAGAAAGTAATAACATGGATGGCAAACATGTGCCATCACCGTGAATCTCCGTCCAAATTTGAGTAGAAACCTCTCGTAGGGTTTGTCTTCTCGTATACGAAAAGTTTTGCGTTTCGTTTTCGTGCTTTCGAGCTTTTCAAAATTCAAATCCTTTGAATTTTTTTATATATATTTATAATTAAGTCATTCTACTCACGGAAAGTGACTAAATCAAAGCCCCTTTGGTGCTATATCCGGCCAAAATCCAGCTGACGTGGCCGCCGACGATGCTCGAGGGTGACCAAGCCCACATTTTGCTAACACGGACTCTACCGTAGAAAATTGTACTAGAAAACAAAATAATCTTCTTCCATTAATAATCTCTCTTTTTCAACATGGAGTTAGCTTTTGATCTTGAAAAATATTGTCCATATCACACTTCAGCGTCGTGCGAAGCCCGCATTAGTTTGATTTCACAATATGTGCAAGTAGGCTAACCGGGGCATCAACATCATTTAGAGCGGTTCTCTCTCCTTTAAAGTTCTATTCATTTCGCGAATATTTGATGATTTCAAAAATATCATCCCGAAAATGATCGTTACTATTTTTTATAAGAATAAATGAATGAACGATATTTTCACTGTTCGTGAAAAAGTTTAGACATTCGACAATAAAAAAAAAACATTTTCATTTGCTAATTTCCAATGGGTAATGAAAACATTCTCTCGTTTGAGGTTCTCCGTTTATTTGGCGAATAAATTGATCATTTCAAAATCATTTTCTAAAAAATAACAGCTTCTATCGATTATAAGGTTGAATGAACGAAAAATATATTTATTGCCCATAAAAATGTTTAGATATAAATTGTTGTCAATAATGAAACTATTTTCATTAGCTAATTATTGCAAGCGATATCCGTGTCATTTTTTGAAAATTATTTTTTACATAATTCATTTCTTGCAAAACAAATGGAACTTAAAAGTAGAAAAGTATGTTCACTTTTTACATAGTTGCATAGAGTCCATAGAGTAGCACCTAGTGTCTAATGAAACATTCTGGAGAATAAACATCAGGATTTTTATAAATTGAGAGAGAGGGGGAGGGAGAGGGATTGATTGTGAGATCACTGTAGTTCAAAACATGCTATAATAGATGGGATTCCATATAGAAATTCTATATTTCATTTTCCCCCATTCTTCAAATGCCTAATACTCTAAAAAAATCTTCAACTTTAACTCTTCTTCCAATTCTAACTTTTGTCTAAGAAAAAATCTTCAATTTTAGGAGCAGTCTCAATGCTTCCTTAAACTTTCTGGCAAAATTGCCATTACGATTTTGCACTCGATGTTCGATATCTAGTGCTTGAGAATGCTCCATCTCTCGTAGTTGGAGAGCTCGCGCTGGGGCGCTCTAATAGTTTGTGCTTTGGAGTTTTTCCATTTCTCGGCTATTAACGAGAAATTTTGGACAAATGATCAATGAAGGCCGATATGTAACTAAAGTAAAAATTTGTAGTTTTTTTTTTTGTGAGTTTGTAAAATTTCAGGATAAAATTGAGATAAGACTTAAAGCAGTGAGTTTTTCATAAGACATAAAAAAGTTTATGGTAAAATTGAGACTAGACCTAAAATTAAAAGTCTTATATGAGACGAATGGTAGAATTAATATGAAGCCAAAATTGAATTATTTTTTTTTTAGGGTATTAGGCTATTCCTCAAAAGAGCAAAATTTACCATATTCTTACACACTCGCCAATGGTTATTTAAGATAAAACTTAAGCGTGGGACTTAATATGTTTCCTAAATCCTTCATGAACATTTCCGAGGGACCGATTCTTCGCGGAAACATCGTAATCTAACTTTATTTTTTCTATATAAAGCGTCGTGCTACACAAATACTTTAGTTAGGACGGACCTGGGGAACCGTAGCTCGGTCCCTGCATCACGATTGAGTTGTCATTTTCATTGGGTTGAGCCCGAGAGAAGTAACTTGCTGCCGGCCACTTCAAAAGTACTCTCGTCTTTTTCATTTTGTCCTGTTCCGTCCACCAACTGTTCGACGAAATTCCGGTGTGGCCCTGATCCGGCCTTTTTCAAGGCTCCATCTTTCTTCGGGAAGTACCCACCGGCTCCGGCCGCCTCATTTCTCGGTCTGGCGGGGCCTGGGGCGCTTTGGCTGTCATGTTGGAAATACAAGACAACGTTTCCGGCAACGTGGCGAAAAAGGAGGCTGCTTGACAATGCATTGGACGTTGAGGTATGCGTTCATCGTTTCACATAGGTCGCAATTATTGCGTGGTCCATTCACGACACTAAATTGTATGAGGCTGAGTGATTGTGATTGATCATCTAGTCCCCCACCGATGTTAGATGCATAGCATCCAAAGCGCTCATCTTTTTGGGGTGTTTAAAAGATGCCCACGTTAGAAAGTCAACTAATTCCGACTTGATCAGCCATCAGGAACTTGAGGGAGGTAAAGCGAGCAAGTATTGGGTGCGCCCGGGTGCCGGAGCTATCTGTGCACCACAAGCTCCGGATAGTGCAAGTTCCATGTGAACCCAGCTGAATCAAGGGCCGAGGTGATCGGCCATGGGTGCACCATAAAAATTTGCAGAGCATGGGGCAGAAAGATTGCCAAGGGGGACGAGAGACCTTGAAAGGCACTTGTTGAAGTTTTGCCTTATGGGCATGTTGACCTAGACTTGTTCATTAGATGACACGCGAAAGACAGCCTGTCCAATAAGCGAGTGGCCTTTGAACTTGACATTTGAGGACAAATTGAATTGATTACAGAAAGAAGATAAGATAGAACGAGAAGGGGGAATGAGAAGAAACCAAAGATGATTTATTAATGTGTTAGGAACAGCAAAGAGCAATATGAGCTCACCTTGCATCAGGGATGCCTCAGAAGCCTGCTTTCATGGTTGCTCTCCCTTTGCCGGCCTTCCAGGAGCGCCGGCCGAGAAGTCCGTGACCGGCACCGCTGCGTTCCGGCACGACTTCCTTATTGCCACCTCCTCCTCTCTCCACCCAAACTCGCAATTCACTAACCACGAGTCCCTCCCTTCATTGCACGAATCGTTTTCCTTGTTTGCAAGTGCATTTCCCCAGTACGAGCAGACGGATAAGGCCGATGAGTTCCGAGCCAATGAATATCATCATCTCTCTTCAGCTAACCATGTTTGCCTCGACTACACAGGTCACGGCCTCTTCTCATACTCACAGCAGATGGACCATCTTCCTGCGACTCCGGTAGCCTCTTCATCTTCTTGTCCCCCGCCATTGCATTCATCCTCGCTGGAATTGCCCTTCCTCGAGATTTCGTACAAGTCAGTGAACTTGAGCTCACAGATACTTCATGGTGTCCAAGAGTCTGAAATCGAATCCAGAATCAGGAAAAGAATCATGGCCTTCATGAACGTTTCGGAAACTGATTATGCCATGTTTTTCACCGCTAACCAGTCATCTGCTTTTAAGCTTCTTGCAGAGTCGTATTCCTTCCATTCTAATGCTGATCTCCTGACAGTGTATGACCATGAAAACGAGGCAGTAGAACTGATGCTAGAGAGCGCGAGGAAGAGGGGCGCACACACCAGATCAGCTGAATTCTCGTATCCGAGAATGAAAATCCGATCAGAAAAATTGAGGAAGATGATAATTGGTAGTAAGAGGAACAGGAGAAGAAGAGCGCTATTCGTTTTTCCGCTTCAATCAAGAGTCACCGGGGCTCAATATTCATACTCATGGATGAGAATGGCACAGGAAAAAGGTTGGCATGTTCTGCTCGATGCATCTGCATTGAGACCTAAGGACATGGACACTTTAGGCCTCTTTCTCTTCAAGCCCGACTTCCTCATTTGCTCGTTCTACAAGGTTTTCGGGGACAATCCATCTGGTTTTGCTTGCTTGTTCGTCAAGAAATCAAGTGCTTCAATCCTACGGGATTCGGATGCAGCTAGAAGTGTAGGGATTGTGAGTCTAACCCCCGTCACGACATCTTTTCGTCATTTTCAGGAATCTGCTGAAGAGAGCATCAGTCAGAGACCAAGTTCAGGATTATTTCAGTTGCAAAAAAATGATATTATATCCGAAATGGCGCCTAAAGAAATGCATTACGGATCTACCGAGTTGCATTCATCTGAAGTGGACAATGTAACACCAGAGCCAGTGTCATCTACTGAGATTGAAGAAGTAGAGACCCCCTTTAATTCCGCCAGATCAAGAATTACAGAGACCAGTTTTGATGGGAGCTTGGAGATTGAGTTTCGAGGCCTTGATCATGCAGATAGATTGGGCATAATACTTATAAATTGCAGAGCAAGGTGCCTGATCAACTGGCTTGTGAATGCGTTGCTGAGCCTGAAACATCCGGATTCAGACACTGTGCCACTTTCCCTGGTCACGATCTACGGGCCAAAGGTCAAAATTGAAAGAGGACCAACGATCGCGTTCAATGTGTTCGACTGGAAAGGGGAGAAGATCAATCCCTTGCTTGTGCAAAAACTCGCCGACAGAAACAACATTTCCCTCACCTGTGGATTTCTGCAACACATATGGTTCTCGGACAACTATAAAGAGTGGGAGAGAACGTTGGAGACCAGAACCAGTGTGGCAAAAGGGACAGAATCGAGAAGGAAGAGGGACGACCGCCGCGGTATATCTGTTGTCACGGCTTCACTTGGTTTCTTGACCAATTTCGAGGATGTGTATAGGCTGTGGGCATTCATTTCGAGGTTCTTGGATGCGGATTTTGTCGAGAAAGAGAGGTGGAGATACACAGCCCTGAACCAAGAGACTGTCGAAATATGAAATCAGAGTTCCGTTTGGATCTTCCCCGACTCTTGGAAACATTTTTTGTTCTTCATTCTTCCATTCTTTGATTCATCCTTTCTCCTACACATATGTTGTTAAGATGAACATGTGAGTTATTTTACAGAAATCACAACTCGGAGAATTGGTGTGATGTAGAGCAGTTAATACATCCCGATTGACCCATAATTCATTGATTTAAACTTTTGAGTGAATGTAGGTTTAATTAGATTTATTGACATGCTCAAACTTGAACTCCTCTTGATGATCTCCCCGGACAAAAGGTATCGGGCTTTTGCGCACTCCCCAACATATGTTTGTGAGCAGCCATGTCTCAACTTAATCCACCAATATGCTACATTACTCCTGTTATTTTATTATTCAATCTATTAGGTCCACTGGCAATGTAAGAACCGACCAACGAATTCACCATTGGATGCTTGACATGTAAAAAGAACATGGTTGTATTATCATCTCTAGCCGCACATTGTCGATCATCTAATTTTGTCATAACCTTCTGCACCAGTTAACATGGTCATTTTAATTTTGCTGGTGTACTAACATACTATGCAAGGTCTCATCGGAATGAGCATTGGCAGATTGTCTTGAAAATTTAGTCGATTTTACCGGCATTTTTTGCTGCTCAGAATTTCGAATCTCCGTGGCTACTTAATCCCTACGAGCCCCGTAGGAAACAGTGTTCGGATTATACCATTTTGGGTTGTTTTCACACATTGATTGAAAGGAGTCACGCGACACACAATCGATTCAAATTCTTGTGGCAGATTGCAATCAGCCTAGGGTCTCATGTACAGTTCCAGATGAAGCTCAGCACTTTAAGCCTTAATTTTTTGTGGTGGTGGGCTGATCGTCAAATGTGAAGGGCGTCGAAGCCCATACAAGTTCGGGTCCATCGGAGGTTGCCTTATTTGCCAAAGAAACAAAAAAGCAAAAAGATTAATTGGATTTGCTTGAAAATCATTATTTGTCATTTTAAGGCAAAGAATAATAAGATTGAATTTCCATCTTCTTCATCATTTTCTACAGATTTATTATTTTCTCGAGTTCGCTTTTCCAATATTTTATACTTCAATTCCGACCCCCGGACATACATGATGACAAGAAAGGACGAATTTTAACGACATTATGTTTGATTAAAATCGCGAAGGGTTAATCGTTATAGAATTTCAAGAAAAAGAAAATATCAATTTTTTTTTTTTGTGTAATTTCCAAATGATATCTTTTGTCCATTGATATGAATGATTGTTCTCTGTTACCTCCCACCAAGCAAAGGACGTCCCTTTATTCCAAATTTGAGTGACGAAAAATCAAGACGCGGAACTTCAATTATTTTCCTCTGGCCCTAGATACGATCTAGTATGCGAGGAGGAAGCGAGAAGCAACCAAACAAGGAATTCATTTCTCTCAAGAAAATATGAAATGTTCGAAATGATAGAATAATTAAATAGTAAACCATACATTTATCTAACGAACTTAAACTTTTAGAATTGGAAAATTACCAAAAAAGTCCTAAATCTATTATAATTGTCCCAATTCAATTCTTAAACCTTTTTTGTGCCAACTCATTCCTAATCTTTTTGCATTTATGCCATTTCAATCCATTTGACTAGTTGATGTTAACGTGGTAAAATTTTAATAATTTTTTTTTTTTTTTTCTTTTCTTTTTTCCCTCTTCCCCCTTGTGGATGGCGAGTTGTGGCCGGAGATCGCTAGCCACCGGGTGAGGCCCACGTAGCCCCTCATTGGCTCTGGATAGGACTTGGTGGCCTTCGCCTAGGTTGGGTGAGATCAGCCTCGCTTGGGCATCCCCGATCTTGACAAAGATGGCCTCCCTAGAGCAGGCAAGGCCATGCCCGCCTTCGCCATGGCCCTAGTGAAGCCGAGCTCACCCATGGTCATAGCTTGCGAGACCATCGCACTCCGGATGGTTAGATCTATTCTTTTCACACTTCCGATGGTCTCGCGAGCGATGGCCGTGGGCAAGCCTAGCCTTGCTAGGGCCATGATGAAGGCGGGCATGGCCTCCCCCCTGCCGGCGGGGCAACCAAGCCCTAGTCAACCTGTCGACGAGGGCTTTTGGGCTCTCGCCCGGTGGGCTGGCGAGCTCTAGCCACGGAAGGGAAGGGGAAAAATGAGAAAGAAAAGAAATGCAAAGAAATAAAAAAGAAAAATAAATAAATAATAGTATTAAAACTTTGTCACATCGTGAGCGATGCCACATCGGCGCCGATCGAAAAATTGGATTGAATGGGCACAAAAAAAATATTTTATGATTGAATTGGCAAAATTGAAATAGATTTAAGACTTTTTTGATAATTTTACTTTTTTAGAACAATGGTCTCACGAAAACTCATATGGTATCGAAGTAAGAGATCCAAATTAAAATCTTACCTAGCTGCATTTGTCTCTCGGGATTAAATATTTTTACGCTTAGTACTAGGTGAATAGACCAAACTAAGGTGAGGGGGATGATAGGATAATCAAATAGTAAACAAAACTTTTAGAATAGTTGGCGGGGCCAATTTTGGTTTAATCAATCTCTGGAGGCATGTATGAATAGTTCGGTCCCGTATGCATAACGTTCGTCGACATAAAAGGCGGCGGGTTGTGGTGTCAAAGTCGAGGTTCTCTAAACTTGCTGTTTAGCCATCGCTTTGCGCAAGCATGTTTAATGTCGTGTTTTTACACGACACGAGTGTCGCGACCTAAAAAAAAAAATAAACAAGTCATCTTTTTCGGGCTAATGGATTATCGGGTTAATTAATTAACTAACCTAACTCGGACTCTCCCAAGTCCATACCAAATCGCAACTTAAGGTTCGAATGATTAACATGCAATGTGATTTGAATTTGGAGTCGCCACTAATCATTTTCGGTAGGTCGATTAGAAACCTAAATAAAATAGCGAGAGAAAACTATCTTATTTCGCGAACCGGAGATTAAGAGTCCGGGGACTTGGTTACATTAATTACAACTAATGCCCTTTCGGTACCTTAAAATTTATGAAACAAATAATGGATTTGACAAATTTGATGAATTCTACTTGAAGATCAAAGAATCATTTTTTTTGGATTTTTCTTCCCATGACATTTTTTGAAATAAAGAAATTACATGAAATTAGGATGAAATAGGTTCAAGGTTACTCCCCAATTTGAACTCGTGCACCAAACTCGTGCTTCGGGCTTATCTTGACCATTGGACCGATTTGGTGACTCGTTAGACCGAGAAATCTCTTGGTCCTATCTCTCCTTCACGCTTCTTTCTCATATCGCTAGAATTTCATGAGATTGCAATACGGGCGTTGATATTTTTTCTCTTTTGCTCACCTTCTATTCTTGTACCATTGATGTCTCATCGTTGATATGCACTGTTATTTAATATAAAAACGTAGAGGAAAAAAAAATCAGTGTAGAAAATCTGAGCTAATTTGTATTCGAAATTAAAGAAAGTTAGGGAATCACTTAACTTTCTTTTCTTTCATGCGAGCTTGAACGATGGTGATGAACTTGTGGCTTGTGTTGATGGGTGCAGAAATTGGCAATGGTAGCACCGAGCTTCAAAACATTCAAGCCCTCTCAAAACTCTCTCCAAATTGTTTCTCAAGAATTCTCTTTTTCCTCTCTAAAGAATTCCTCTAAAAAACTCTCTCAATTCTCTTTCACCCCAAAAACTCTCTCTTCTCTTCAAAAACTCTTCTTCTTTTATAGGCAAAGTTCTTCATCCTTCATTCTTCATCTTCATTTCCTCACCTTCCATTTTCATCTTCTTTTCTTCATCTTCATCTTCTCTTCTTCATCTTCATCTTCTTTTCTTCACCTTCATTTCTCCATCTTCCATTTTCATCTTTTCTTCCTCATCTTCATCTTCCTTTCTTCATCTTCCATTTTCATCTTCTTTTCTTCATCTTCCTTTCATTATCTTCTCTTCACCATCTTCCTTTCTCCATCTTCTTTTGGTATTTGCAATACGATCCCTGAAATTTTAAGTATTTGCAATACGGTCCCCGAAGTTATGAGTATTTACAATACGATCCCGAGAAAATATTACTTTCAAGCCCAAATCTTCTTGGTGCATTTTTTTCACCGCATGCCTAGTCCAGCCCCTGTTAAATTAAGCTCAAATTGTATGCCAATGCTAAATGAATATGTGAGATGATTTTTGTTTAGAACTAAAATTAGTTCTAATTTTTATGCAAAAAATATATTAGTCAAAATTTAGGCGTCAGCAGTGCCCCTCTTTGAGTGGAGGCTCGTAGAGGTTCCGCTCAAAGACGAATTGAATCCTGAATTTTGACGGTGCAAATTATGGATGAACTTTTTTTGCGGGAGTTTTAATCCCATTTTTTGTAATGAAGTGATGCGTGATATGCAAGATCGTAAATAACATGTGTCATAATTTCTCTTTTCCATGTTAGAGAAACCTACACATGGATCGCATACGAGAATACTGTTTTACCAAATACCTCATAAGCTGGTGATTCCCTTAATTTCCAAGTTTCTTGCAAACACGAGGACCTTAAGGTATTTGGCCTATCTGTTATCGGAGACTTCTCCCTAATGCGAGACAAAGCGCAAGATATGTGTATCCTTCCGGATCACAAGAGCTACGTCGTTGTGAGTCGAAAGAAGTAGAATCAAGTTCACAAGAGCTACGTCGTTGTGAGTTGATTAAATGTCGAAATCGCCAGTGCATATGTCTTCACGATTCGACAAAGGGGAACCAAAATCTTAAGAGCTACGTCGTTATGATTTGGTTTGGATCAAAATCACGGGTGCTTATGTCTTCGTGATTTGATAAAGGAGCCGAAAATCATAAGAGCTATGTCATTATGAGCCGACTAAAGGTCAAGATCACCAGGTGCATATGTCTTCGTGATCGACAAAGGGGAACCAAAATCTTAAGAGCTACGTCGTTATGATTTGGTTTGGATCAAAATCACGGGTGCTTATGTCTTCGTGATTTGATAAAGGAGCCGAGAATCATAAGAGTTATGTCATTATGAGCCGACTAAAGGTCAAGATCACCAGGTGCATATGTCTTCGTGATCCGAGACCGAAATCATAAGAGTTACGTCGTCATGATAAGATGTCAAGATCGCCAAAGTGCATATGTCTACACGACTGACGAGGAGAGGCATATTGCCGAATTGAATCGTAACAACTATCATCGGAGGAGTTGTTGATTTGAAAATGGGTTCGAAAACTTACCGGGTTCTCCGAACGATTAATCAAAGAACGAAACGGATCGCTCATATCATACATGGTAGGCATTTGCCAGGAGAACTTACTCATTCAATAATCCTTGGATGAATTTCGAGACCTTGGGAGGGACATCGAACATCGGGAATGTATTACCCATCATAGAAATGTCAAAGGCAACATGCGCAAACATGTTCAACAATGAGTTCATGCAAAACTATCCTACCGAGCTTGCAATGATGTATATAATGCAATCACTCATACCATGGTTTATGCATAACCATTCTATCAAGTTTGCGTTACCAATCCTGTCCAGGGATGTTCTCACATTATGAATACCTCGAATGTGAGCTGAATGGGGGGACTTCGGTCCGAAAGGGTTTTTTTTCACTCTCAAGAAAAGTTATTTATCCTGTCTGCGGGATTCAAAAGAAATCACTCAATCTTTCCATCATCGCATTCGATAAGGATCCGAGTAATCTCGCAATTGATACGACCGAGCCGATCCGGGAGGTCTTGATTAGGACCGTAATGAGGGCTAGGTCAAAGGTTTACAAAGGGGACTCTAGTTGAGTCAAAAGTTCTTGAAATGAATTTCTTCGTCATCTCTCCGGGTTTACAAGTCAAGAACTCTGCAAAAATGGAGAGAAGTAATCTTGCTCGAACTTCTTCGAGTGATGCTTAAAATCATGGAACTCCACATTAATTCAAGTGCCCTAGTCGGAAAAGGCTTTTAAAGGGTTGTAATGGAGGTAATGATTTGGGGAGTGAGAAACGAAAGGGTTCGTTTTGGCTCGAAGATATTTGAGAAGGGGCTTGATGTTGGTGATCATTACAATCTTGTCACCGATCGTGGCCTTCTATGATACCATCATTGCTCGAGGATGGTATGAACGAAGATTGCATTTGCAATTTGACACTTCATGGAGATTTTTCTCTCAACCCTTTTAGGATATACGGGAAAATTGTGCATTCAAGTTCGGAAATATTCTACAAATGAACAATGAATTGAAATGGCATTGGCCTTACTTTTGGTAGGCACTTTGCTTTTTAAATGCCCGGGAGTTTTTTTGTGGAATCGACTTTTCCTCTTTCTTCTCCTTTTTTTTATTACTCCCAACTCTCTTTTACGATTGTATCTTGATGAGTTCATTGGGAGATTTTCTATGGATCCAGCTTTTTGGGTCCTTCTACTCAAAGATGGGCCATATTTATTTTGGGACAACAATGATCACCAATAAGGGCTTTTAGAAACGAATTTTTGAGGCTCAAATGGATTGTGCAAATGGATATAGATGTGTGGGATAGAAAAAGAAATGCTCTTCGTCACCCTAAGGCACTTGAATTAAAGCGCAAGTACAATGCAAAGAACCACCCGAAGATTGATGTTAGTCCAAGCAAGAAGATTTCTAACCATTTGTCTCGTGATGCTTTGATGGAATTACCTCTGTTTTGCCCCAATGTGGGGTGGTTCTTGACAGGGTTGTGGAAGTGAAATCTCCGCTCAAATGGGTTGATCAACGGATAACTTGCAGTGTTTAGGGTAGAGAAATGAATGCCTCCATCACTTCGGTTATCGTACCTTTCGCGAGAAAACTTTTTACCTCGGGGAATGCGGAATTTGCCACCGTTCATCTCGCTTTGAAAAAATTGGACGTGTTTGGGAAAGGATTGCCTTTCATCATCCTGTCATGCCCCCTTCGTACATTCGATGTATCTTATGTAGTTCATGTTCCTTATTCGAGTTGGTAAATTAAGCATGAGGAACAATCATGTGCAAACTATGCGGTGTATGAGTGTTTTCGAGCATATAAAATGTAGCGACTTTTTATCTTGGCGGACAAAGTTCGCGAGTACATAAAAAATTTCTTAGGGGCGTGGATCGTGAGTTGCCCCTGTTCATGCAAATGCGTTGCAAAACTTCATTGTCCGCTTCGAGACATGAGATTGTCAAAGGCTCCAGGAATTTCTCATTTCATTAATTTTTCGGGGAGATGGGATACTTCTCTATTTGGACAGAAAGTGACCCCTGTAAAAATCAAAAGGGAAAGCATCAATGTATGTCCTCATGTTCTAAAAGAATTGAAACGATACCACTTTACTCATGCACGTATTCCTTGCGAACTTTGAATTGAAAAGATCGATTCATCCGGATCGGATTGTATGTCCGGGACGTTATCTCTCCTGGTTCTATAACCGTCTAGGGCCGAGCTTCGATCCGCGAAGCAAAAAATGTTTTCATTAATCTTTGTACATTGATGCCAAATCCCGGGATCGACCTCGGGACGCCTCGGACCTTGTCATTCCCCCAACCACTATCTTTGCGGGGTTGTTGGCGTCCACGTGTGGTTCGCTTTTGTTATATTGTTCTCAAAGCAGTTGGCAATCTCCTGTGGAGAATAAAATAAGCTTAACTTAGAGTTTGAAACAAGCGAGAGCCAATTGGGACGATACGGAGTTACCCATCTTTGAGCCCGCTTGGTTTTTTCCTTGCATTCTCCCAAGTAAGGCTATTCGGAATCTCTCTTTATGGGCGTTCGGGGTGTCGTCCACAAATTGATTTGCTACTGGCCTAGCTTAATAAGGAACTTACGCATTTGATAAGAGAGGAGAAAAATTCGCCTTTTAACTCTAGGCAAATTCTAGACAACTAGAAAGTAAAAGTATCTCACGTAGGGGAACTATACATGGAATTAAAGGAGTATTCATGCGAGATTGGTTCCACCTCTTTTCTTGGCTATTCCAATGATTGGCTGATTTTGTCTTGGATCATACACCAACGATCGTTGTTTGAGGATCCATAATCACTTGCTTCGGATCACAACTCTGGAGGTCTTTCACTCCGAACCGGGTCGACCAAGGCGGTGAGCTCATCATCAAAGTAACCTTTTGATCTTTCGGGCAATTGATACTCGAATTGGGCATTGTTACTTGCTAACACTCGGCGACGGATTTTCCACTTTGTTTTTGCCATGAGCGGTCTAACTCCTTGAGCTTGAGCCTCCGCCGTCGCTCGGGAACTCGTAGGGATGATCAACGATCCATTGCTAGAACCACCAACGGAAGGTCGGTATGGCCGGTATTCTTGATTGGGAAGTGGTCGGGTACTTTTTGCTCCGTAGGTTTTCCTAGGATTAATCTTCCGATCAACTTTGCTCCGGTCGCCTTGGTTCCAAGCTACATCGTGCTTCTTCAGCTTATCTCTAAATCCGTGAAGGTGATTTGTGACACTTCGTAGGGTGAGTCCGTCTATATTCATCATTTTGAGTACGGCCATTGGTCGTCTTTGAATTGATTCCTAGTTTGTCGAACCGCCTCGATGAATATAGAATGAAGCTCGGCGGACCAAAGGGGCCTTTTCTTTCCGACAAAATCGTCGTAATAAGTTTGGCCATAGTTCTTTTGTTCGAGTAATTGCTTCCTTACAGCATGTTGCCAAATGTTTTGGAGCACTTGAACGAGACCGGCTTCTTTAGGATGTCCCCGAGCACCATGCAATATGGCCTCCGTTCTGAACTGTTGATCATCACTTGCGATGTTATGATGACCGGTATATTCAACTCGGAATCAATGATCTTTAAGAGACCGAGACCGTCCATATCGATCCCTACCATGGCTGTGACGACGATGTCAAAATCATATTTGTATTGCCTCGGCTTCTCTAAGGCTTCCGTTGCTTTCACATAAGTTGAAACCCCGTACATGCACTTTCTCGGCATGGCAACGAGGATCGAGAGGGAAACGGGGTTGCTATCAATGGCCATGACTCCGCAGATCCTCGGAATAGGAAGCTTCCCATACTTCGCTTGAAATGAACGCATACTTATTTTCCTTTCAAAACCTTCCATATGTAGACCGAAAAATGGGTGTTTCGACTAGAGACCGGGCTTTAGATGTTCTTTGGACTTGAAAAAATAAATTGCCGAGGAAAATCACAAAGGCGAGTTACGGAGGTGCATGGAGACTTCAAGTTCTTTATAAACTTTTTCTCGACTGTTAGTTTCGCAGATGACTTTTCTGTCCTTTTCGGTCTTAGTGCCTTGGATCCATTTCATAATAACTCTTACCCCTCACTCAATCCGTCATTCTTTTTTTACTTTTTCGATATGGAGGAGCCCTCAAATCTTTTCACTTTCTCTACGAACGAGGCAGTTATTTCCCTCCTCAAATCTTTTCGGTTCCTCCTACGGACGAGGCGATTATTTGTCCTCCTCAAATCTTTTCGATTTCTCCTACGAACGAGGCGATTATTTGTCTCCTCAAATCTTTTCGCATTTACTTACGTGAAGGCTTTCAATGCTTAGTCCAAATCGGCAAGGAATTCACGCATTTAAGCATGATGATGTTCGTGGATAGTCTTCGTTCTTTGCCCCTGGATTAACTCTAGGCGTTAAAAGAAGAATGTCTCACATGGAGATTTTGTAACAAACAGTACATTCATTCATACATGTCACTACTTCTCTTGAGGATTCGTAAGGGTTTGGCTAGTAATGCTCGAAAAGCGATATTTTGAGAGCCCATAATAAAAAACTAAAGCTTCATGTAGGCTACACATTCGGAGTTCCATCGGCGTTGAATTGGTTTGTGACATCAAGGAAACTCCAATTGTAGTGATGCATGTCTCTTCCCTCGAAGGGCATCGGTTTCGCCTCTGCAAGACCGACTTTCCGGGATGTATCTCCAACGAAATCGGATTGTACGAGAACTTGCTCTGGGGGATGAATCCGGTGAATGAGCATTTTCAATGCTCGGATGTGGCTCATCGAGGGACATGTCACCAAAGGAGATGGGGCCGCTACGGACATGGCAAACGGCGGTGTTGATAGCATCCATATACCTCTTGTTCTCTGCTCGAATCTTTTCACTTTCTTCCCTCGAAACGTAAGTTCATGACTTTCATTTTTAACCATCAATCGGGTCCGCTTGTTTTGAAACCAAAACTTGACCTTCAAGGGCTCCATTCCTATCATCCGGCTCAATTCATTTTTGCGTTTCCTATTCACGTAAGAGCACTCCTTGAAGGCAGCTTGAGCACTTTGATTTGATATTTTCTTTTTACTGGGGTTGTTGTGTTGCCGCTTGCCATTGTTATTCTTTGTCGAAATCTTGAATTTCACTGCCAAGAGAGTTGGGTTTTACGGCTTCGGCGTTGGATCCGGTCTCGAAATCCAGCAGGTTCGCTTTCGGGGATGTCTAGGTTGGTTGCCTCCGGTAAGTGCTTGATGGCCTCTAAACATGTTGGATTGAAATACCTCTTACCGCCTTTTGTTCACTCTATTCTCCGATGTATGCTTACTCTCTCCAAATTCTTTCGAGTAATCGGGTATGTTCCAAAGCCTCCCTTTAAACGCGGATGAAAATCACTAAGCCGACGTTTTTCCCAAGATTTCGTGTTTCCGCTTTGCCTTATTTTTTCAACGTGATGGGACCCCGAATCCACTCGCACCGATTTTCTTTTCTTGATAACCATGCTTGTCTCCCACTCAATTTTCAATCATGGTGGGACTTCAACTCTTTTCGTAACTTTTCGGATTTGTGAGGCTCGAGATCACGGATTGACGATAGATCCAGGATCCAATGAACGAAACGCCCGTAGTTTTACCCGAGTAACTAACGTGGCTCCGCAAGAATTGCTTGTTTCTTCTCTCGGAAAGTATGCTTGTCTCCCACTCGGTTTTCAATCATGGTGGGACTTCAACTCTTTTTGTAACTTTTCGGATTTGTGAGGCTCGAGATCACGGATTGACGATAGATCCAGGATCCAATGAACGAAACGCCCGTAGTTTTACCCGAGTAACTAACGTGGCTCCGCAAGAATTGCTGTTTCTTTTCCCGAAAAGTATGCTTGTCTCCCACTCGGTTTTCAATATGGTGGGGTCCTCAAATCTTTTCGTAACTTTTTCGGATTTATGAGGCTCGAGATGGTAGATCCGTGATTCACGGATGAAACGCCCGTAGTTTCACCCGTGGCTCTCGCAAGAATTTGTCTTTTTTCCCGAAAAGTATGCTTGTCTCCTACTCGGTTTTCAACATGGTGGCGTCCTCAAATCTTTTCGTAACTTTTTCGGATTTATGAGGCTCGAGATGGTAGATCCGTGATTCACGGATGAAACGTCCGTAGTTTTACCCGAGATAATTGACTCGACATCCACAATAATTATTGCTATAGCTTTTCTTGCCCTTTAAATTAGGATTTAACGCCGAGACAATTATCGCTTTCATATCTTCATCTCCAACCTTCTAAGCACTCTTTTGCATCCACTCTCTTTTTTTAGCCGCTTCAACAACAATGGCTTCCCCTCCCGCGCACGCCTTCTCGATGAAGTTTTGGCCAAATGGGAGAAAATTTATAATCTCCTAGGCCAGGGCTACTCTTATATAGCCAACCATCCGGAGGCCGAAACCGAGATTCGTCTTATGTTTAGGGATATGGGCACCGCTTCCATTGAAGGTACCAAGTTAGAGGAGGAATACGGGATCTTCCCCACCCTCTTTACTAACTTCCTGGAGGCTTACCATGTTGCTTATCAAGATGTTACTTTGGCCCACCTTGTGAAGGCACGCTATCGGGATCGGTCGGACAGCTTGGTGTTGGCCGGTCTTATAGCCGACAATTATAAGAAGGCCCTCGACTACGGTAATGAACAAGTCTCCCCTGCCGATTCGTGAGAGGGGAAACTTGGTGGGGTGTTTGGCCATGTCCCGGACCATCTTCGAGCGCGATCCGCTCAATATTGTTTTAAAATTTCAATGCGCATATGGTTGGAAGAAAGGTTGGACGATCGACCCTGGATATAGCCCGCGGGAGAATGCTTGATCCATGACCCGGAATTTCTCGCCGATCATCACGAGGACAAGGTAGCCAAGCTCAAAGAGAAATGTGAGCTCATCCTCTTTTAGGTGGCGGATCTCGATTCTCGAAGCGATCGGTGTAGGCGGAGCATCAATTGTATGGAGAGTCGGTTAAACTCCTTTGTGATGCTTCATTAGGGCTCGGTTTGGCTTTACATTCCCACCCCGTTGATCTATTTGTAAGGCTTTCCGATGAATGAAATGAATGCAATTTTTTACTCATTTCATCTTTGTCGTCATATCTTTTCGCAAGATAACCCCTTTTACTCTGCGAATATGTAAATCTCACGCTCCCGATGGTCAATTCAATTGGGCTAGAGAGGCTCTCCCATTCGAAACAATCTCTCAAGAAAGATTAGTAGCGAGGAAACAAACGAATGCTCAAATGTGAACAACTCGTGAATCAGTATATAATATTATAACTCGATTATTAAAACATCGGAGTGAATCAAGCATCTTAGTAGGACGAGAATCGAATGACCGCTTGTACAAATTCTCTCCATTCAAGAAGAACTTCGAGGCCATCTTCCTTATGTACTTTTGGTCGAGATACGGTACTTTTTTCGGGGAACTCCCCGCTTCGAATATAAGTCTTGATGTCATGGTACCATGGTTTACCATCGGGTTCATTGATCACGGCCATACAATATGCCGGATTTTTTAATACCTCGATCTTCAGTGGGTCCACCTCAAGTCCATTGGCGACTTGTAACATTGAAGACAAGGTAGCCAATGCATCGGCCGAATCAATTATGAGTCTTGGACATATACTTAAATGAAGGATAATCAAAGTGGAATCTCCGAACACCTTGAGTCGGGCTATCCCCATTTCAATCGCCTCGCAAACCGAGGGATGCATGCCTCATATTCTGCTATGTTATTTGTGCAAGGGAATACTAATTTTGCTGCCACAGGATAATCTTCGACCACCTGGAGATATCGGAACCGCGCCCGTGCGTGACCCCGATAAATTGACAGCTCCGTCAAAATACATAGTCCGGATGTAATCCTCCACCGACATGATTCGATCCTCGGAATGATAGGCATCATCATCTTGCCCGGATTTTTAGCTAGGACATCTGCTATAGCTCGTCCCTTGATTGACTTTTGGGACAAATATTGAACGTCGAACTCGGAGATGAGGATTTGCCATTTGGCAAGTCTACCAATCAAGGCGGGTTGATTAAGCAAGTATTTGATAGGATCGCATTCCGTCACCGAAGCACTTGGTAATGCAAGGTATATTGCCGAAATGTGCGTACCACGACTAACGCCGCACATGTTTTCTCTACTTCGAGTACTTCATTTTCGAAGTTGTGAATTTCTTGCTCGGGATAATAAATGGCTCGTTCTCTTCCGTCCTCCTGCTTCTCTTGGGCTAGCATAGCACCCAAGGATTCACTAAGAATTGTGAGGTAGAGGATTAAAGGTTGCTCCGGTGTTGGAGGAACAAGCACGGGTGGATTCATGAGATCTTTGCTTCGGTCTTCCAAAAGCTTCTTCACATTCGCTATCCCATTGGACTAGCGCATTCTTCTTTAATAGCTTGAGGAATGGCTTAGCGGTTTCGATAACCGAGAGATGAATCGAGCAATATAGTTTAGCCTACCCATTAAACTTCGAACTTCTTTAACTGTTGTTGGTGGCTTAAGCTCACGAATAGCCTTAACTTTCGAAGGGTCGACTTCAATGCCCTTACCGCTTACCACGAATCCGAGTAGCTTGCCCGAGCTGGTCCCAAAGACACACTTGGCGGGGTTGAGGCGTAACTTATACTTTCGAGTCCGTCGAACAATTTCTTCGGCGTTTCGACGTGATCTTCTCCATGCCTTGTTTTTGCTATCATGTCATCGACGTAAACCTCAATCTCATTATGCATCATGTCATGGAAAAGGGCAACCATGGCTCGTTGGTAAGTGGCTCCCGGCGTTTCGAGACCGAACGGCATTACCCGGTAATGGAACATTCCCCATGGTGTGGTGAAAGTGGTTTTCAACTTGTCATCGACATTCATCGGGATCCGATTGTACCGGGAGAAACCATCCATGAATGAAAACAATTCAAACCCTACGATCTTGTCAACAAGTACGTCGATATGCGGGGGGGGAAATCATCTTTAGGACTGGCCTTGTTCAAATCTCGATAATCGACACAAACCCGAATGCGGCCGTCTTTCTTCATGACGGGGACTATGTTAGCGACCCAATCGGAATATTTCGTAGTCTCAATGAATCATACATCGAGAAGCTTTATGACCTCCTCTTTGATCTTTCGCACTAATTCGGTCCGGCCCTCCTTGACTTTTTGCACAACCGGCTTAGCCGAAAGATCGATCGGCAAACTATGCTCGACGATGGAACGGTCGAGACCGGGCATATTCTGCATAAGACCGGGCGAAAACGTCCCTGGTAATCCTTCAAGAGCCTAATCAGGGCGTTCCAGACACTTCGAGGAAAGGCTTGCCCGATCTTAACTTCTTTAGGGTTTTCCGCATTGCCTAGGTTGACCGAGATAGTTTGTTCACCGGTCGAGGGCTTGATCTCCTCATGTCGTTCGAAATCTTGACGAACTTCCTCATAATCTGGATGAACTCATCTAGGTCGTATACTTCGAATCCACTAGGTTTCCTTCCTCATGTATCCCCATGATGACAAACTTGTTGGTCGTTGGTTATCGTCATCGGGTTGGTTTGGAGAGCTCGAATCGAGGGTGGTATGCTCGAACCCGTCTCGTTATAATAATATCTTCCAGAGTGTAGCGATAGGGAACACCTTCCGAGGCCTTCTTTGGAATTGCTGCCGAGGGAATTAGAGCTGGCACAACCGGGAGAGGGCTTGAGCTGGACCGAAGCTTGGCTTTGAAGTTATCCATCATCTTGTGAGACATCATCCCTTCAAATCGCTCGGTTAGAGCACCGAGCTGTTCATTCAAAGTCTCATGGACAACGGCGTTAATGTCGGTCATTCTCTTTGCCACCAATCGAGTAATATGCGGAGGATCCGTGATAAATTTCCTGAAAAACGACAAGCCAAGAGTAAGTACAATGAGCGAGGATAGAGGACCGGTCCATGACTTCCTTCTAGACTCAATGAACGAACTAGACATGACCAAAAGACCGCATCGGGCAATTTTCAGTTTCGTCGATTTTTACGAGAAAATTCATCTTAATTCGTACATTGGTCAACACAATGCCAAAATTTAGGAGCTGACAGATGACATACCGACGAACAACTTTTGTGTTTTACTCTACGGCGGGTTCCACACGGATCAATGCAGTTTAATACTTCTTTAAACAAATTTACCCAGAAAATTGCTTTTATCCGGTTTCCAACAAAAGAACGGAAGACCTCTTAAAAAAATGAATTAGAGACTGAAATTTTGCAGGCTATTAGTTGAAACAACGATCTAGAACTTTCATGTTTGGTAATTCCACAAAAAGGCACGTTTTCTAGTTCTAAATTGTAAAATGAATCTGGAGTCCGAAAACATGTGAAATTCCAGCCTGCTCCATCTCGGCTATTAATTCCTTATTAAAAGGAAAATGCATCGGATTGCTGCAAAAGTTTTTGTCATGAGAGATTATGATCTTCCGAACATTTTTTATGAAAACAAGTTCTTTCAATTGTGAAGGGATATCAATGCGACCCATTCGTGTGCCAAATGACTCAACCTAGATCATGGACCGACCCAAAACAAGATAAGAAAAATCAGTGATAAAGCTCAAGAAATTACCTCCATTGGAGAGAAAGTGTTAACCACAAAGACATGCGCATGAAAATGCTCGTGAGGTTCAATTTCTATCTAGCATGGCTTGACAAAAGTGGAGCCCCGGGGATATCCAGACTAAACCACATCGGCTTGCGATTGAACCAAGATCCCCCGTAGACATCCGGCTCGGCCAAGTAACGACCCACATCACACGGCGAATGATGGAGGTGTTAACTCTTGGCACCGATTTGAAATAGTTCGGGACTCGAGAAAAGCGACTCGGGCCGGACGACGATGGCCGGAGTATCCCTAATCAAGTACCATCCTAAGCCTAGCCATTCGGGTTCAATGGCGGGTTGTGTGTGCTAAGTGTAAATGTAAAAACAGTAAAAACATGCGCGGCGAGTTCATAGCATCCAACACTTCAATATAAATCATACACAATCTCCTTCAACCTACACAAAAAGGTTAGCAAACACTCATCCCCTTATAACTCCCTTTCCCGCAAAACCATTTAACACCTAGGGATTAAAATTCAACTAAGATTGCCAAATCAAGTAATTTTCCTTTTCATAAACTTATCCGGCTTAAGTCCTCTTTGGGTCCCCAATGAGTCGCTAAGTCTGTCGCGACCTAGAAAAAAAAAATAAACAAGTCATCTTTTTCGGGCTAATGGATTATCGAGGTTAATTAATTAACTAACCTAACTCGGACTCTCCCAAGTCCATACCAAATCGCAACTTAAGGTTCGAATGATTAACATGCAATGTGATTTGAATTTGGAGTCGCCACTAATCATTTTCGGTAGGTCGATTAGAAACCTAAATAAAATAGCGGGAGAAAACTATCTTATTTTGCGAACCGGAGATTAAGAGTCCGGGACTTGGTTACATTAATTACAACTAATGCCCTTTCGGTACCTTAAAATTTATGAAACAAATAATGGATTTGACAAATTTGATGAATTCTACTTGAAGATCAAAGAATCATTTTTTTTGGATTTTTCTTCCCATGACATTTTTTGAAATAAAGAAATTACATGAAATTAGGATGAAATAGGTTCAAGGTTACTCCCCAATTTGAACTCGTGCACCAAACTCGTGCTTCGGGCTTGTCTTGACCATTGGACCGATTTGGTGACTCGTTAGACCGAGAAATCTCTTGGTCCTATCTCTCCTTCACGCTTCTTTCTCATATCGCTAGAATTTCATGAGACGCAATCCGGGCGTTGATATTTTTTCTCTTTTGCTCACCTTCTATTCTTGTACCATTGATGTCTCATCGTTGATATGCAATTGTTATTTAATATAAAAACGTAGAGAGAAAAAAAAATCAGTGTAGAAAATCCGAGCTAATTTGTATTCGAAATTAAAGAAAGTTAGGGAATCACTTAACTTTCTTTTCTTTGCGAGCTTGAACGATGGTGATGAACTTGTGGCTTGTGTTGATGGGTGCAGAAATTGGCAATGGTAGCACCGAGTTTCAAAACACTCAAGCCCTCTCAAAACTCTCTCCAAATTGTTTCTCAAGAATTCTCTTTTTCCTCTCTAAAAGAATTCCTCTAAAAAACTCTCTCAATTCTCTTTCACCCCAAAAACTCTCTCTTCTCTTCAAGAACTCTTCTTCTTTTATAGGCAAAGTTCTTCATCCTTCATTCTTCATCTTCATTTCCTCACCTTCCATTTTCATCTTCTTTTCTTCATCTTCATCTTCTCTTCTTCATCTTCATCTTCTCTTCTTCACCTTCATTTCTCCATCTTCCATTTTCATCTTTTCTTCCTCATCTTCATCTTCCTTTCTTCATCTTCCATTTTCATCTTCTTTTCTTCATCTTCCTTTCATTATCTTCTCTTCACCATCTTCCTTTCTCCATCTTCTTTTGGTATTTGCAATACTGATCCCTGAAATTTTAAGTATTTGCAATACGGTCCCCTGGTTATGAGTATTTGCAATACGATCCCCGAGAAAATATTACTTTCAAGCCCAAATCTTCTTGGTGCATTTTTTTCACCGCATGCCTAGTCCGGACCCCTGTTAAATTAAGCTCAAATTGTATGCCAATGCTAAATGAATATGTGAGATGATTTTTGTTTAGAACTAAAATTAGTTCTAATTTTTATGCAAAAAATATATTAGTCAAAATTTAGGCGTCAACACGGAGGACGAATGGAAAGAGAAAAAAAAGTGATTTTAAACCTATAATGATGGGAGCTATATTTGAAATTAGTGTATTCATAAAGTAGAAAATAAAATTCAGTAAAATAAAAATGTTCTATGTTTTTAATAAGTTTTAATTTAATCTTGTTTTTAGTTTAAATATTTTACTTTAGTTTTTAGATAAAATGCTAATTTTTGTGTTATTAAAATAACTCGTGTTGTTTTTTTTTTCCCTTTTATTTTCATCGTAGTTAAAAGAAACAAGTTTAATAAATTGTGTTATGTTAGTTAATGAATGAAGTTACTCTAAATAAAATGAATGAAACTACTCGAATACAATGCGTTATGCTTTCAGCGGACGCAACATATTTGCAAATAACGTGTATATTTAAAGTATAACTTATTAGCATGTTTCAACTGTTTTACGACACGTATGCTAAAAACAATACGCAAGTATTTTTATACTAAATGAATTTTTGCTTAAGTGAGATTTAGTATGTAATAAAATAGGCTATACTTGAAATCCTTTCTTTGCTGTACTTGTAATATTGTTGGAATACCATATGATATGATAATTTTGGAACACGAGGTCAATTGTTTTGCTGGAAAATTGTCAAAAAAGTTATAAATTTTTTGCATTTTTTCCAATTTAGTCATAAACTTTTTAAATTTCTTGATTCGATTATAAATATTTTCACCTTTTGCTAATTCGATATTATTGACGAGAAAATCCCTGGCGTGGACGCTGGCCATCCTAGGTGGCATCACCCGTGCTAACGTGGACATTTTTTAAATAAATATTTCAATGTTTTTTGAATATTTTTACTTATTTTTTTCATTTTTCATTTTCCCTTTTCCTTTTCCTTTTTTTTCATTTTTGGCTTTCCTTTTTCCTAATCCATCCCTTGGCCTCAACTTCCGGTGGCCTTAGGCGAGGGCCGTCCTCAAGCGAGGTTGCCCTCGCCTAGGCAACGGGCCTCGGCCCGGCCCGAGCTTGGCGGAAGTTGAGGCCGAGGGACGGAGAAGGGAAAAAAGAAAAGGAAAAAAAGGAAAAGAGAAACAGGAAAAAGGAAAAAAAAAATATATGCAAAAAAATATTTAAAATTTATTTTAAAAAAGGTCCACGTCGGTATCGGCGAGTGTCACGTAAGATGGTAGTATTCACGTTAGCGGTTTCCGGTCAATAATATGAAATTGACAAAAGGTGAAAAGGTTTAGAGGCGATTGATAAAATTGAAAGACTTAAGATTGAATTGATAAAAGTGCAAAAAGATAAGGACTTTTTGACAATTTTCCTAATTTTTTCTACTGCGTGACAAAAGCGAAGGTCTAGTTGTGGTCACAATATGTGGCGGGCTTGCAATTTGTCATATCTTCGAATTTGGGCATCATCGTACATTGCTTTTAGAGGAGGGTCAATTGAAACTTACAAGGTTCTATGTCTAATTCTTAAAGCAATCAATTCACGCAAAACCGAAAAGTCAAAAGTGACCAAACAAAACATCCTTCTTACTTACGAACACTAAAAAAAAACATCGTGCTTTAGCATATTGATAGAGATTTGCCGAATATTCGTACTTTAGCAAATATGTCCATATTACCTACTAAATAAAGAGGAATTCAATTCTTTGTCGTTCGGTTATTAATTAATAGACACCCACGTGGGGTTGAATGATACACAACGAATCGCTTTTTCGTTAATTAGGTTTTAAGAAAGATTAAGAGCCTAGCCATCTTACCAATTTGGGATAAAGTATAAAAAAAAATCATAGACTTATTGTATTGGTACTAATTCGGTTCTAAACCTTTCAATTTGGATTAATTTAGTCATAAAATTTTTGCATTTATGTAAATTCAATCAATCGACTAATTTTAACCTGGAAATCGCTGATGTGGATATTAATCATCCTATGTGGCATAATCGACATTAACATGTGTGTATATAATTTTTAAGAAGTTTGAATTTTTTATTATATTTTCCTTCATTTTTCCCTTTTCGTTTTGGCCATTGAGGGCCGCCTCACCCGTAGTCGGTGGGGCCATGAAGGCCCTCGTTGTCCTTAGACGAGGGCTTGAGTGAGGGCCGCGATTCTCAACAACAGATGGCGAGAGTTAAATTGATTTAATTGAAATGTTAGGGCTGAATTTGTATAAATGCAAATGGTTAAGGATATTTTAGTACTTTTTCCCTACCAACTTGCAAGTGGGACCAATCGGGGGTTTGATTTACTTGTCTTGATCAAGGGACCACGAATCTCACTTACGTGGGTGGATGTTTAATCTCAACTGTGATGGGTGTGTTAGGCGACGGTCCATGCGTGATCATCTTCAAAATCGTAATTGCTTAATCATGGTTCGCTAACACACATATCTTGACGACCCAGTTGTAGCGTCTCTTTGGAGGTAATTATGTATTTATAAACTTATTAGGTTAAGATACATGAAATGTCAGCGGAGGAAAGTCAAAAGCACTGTGCTTATGTATATTCCTCAGATAATTTAGATATGTATCTATATATATATGCGATAATTATTTATTTATTATTTCTTGTGAAGAACGTAGTCTAGTCTAGCTCGCGTAATGTTACCGGCGTCTTTTATTGACTAAACTTGTGCCACCACCAACCACTATTGTTGCCATAGTCGAAATGGGTTGTCTAGCAATGAATAGTATACAACAATTCATGCTTTTTAAAATGTGGGATTGCGAATAGGCATACGGTCCTGCTGGTAAACGGATTGAAGGGTGGAAAGCTAGTATCACAAGTGCGGGGTTCGACTATCCCTACAATAAATTTTAATTATTTATTGCTTTTTTTTTTGTAACCCACAACATACTATTAATCTCATTGTAGATAAAAAAAACCGTTACATAAGTATATTAAAAAAAAATTATGGGATTCGCTAGTTAGTACTTGATTGATTTAAGGCAAAGCCGAACCCGAAAAGGCGCTTTCCGATTTTTTGCTCAAAATTGAAAAATAATCTAATTAGAAAGCTCTTATGGTAATGCTCCTTAAATGTTTGCAAAGATATGAGATGGCGAATGTCGAGCACGATTTAATTGCACGGAAAGAATTTTTGCTCAATTTTTTTCTTATGCAAGAGTTTAATGCTCTATGCATCAAATGTCTTAGGCTCTTAGGCGCATTGATCAATAGGAAAAGTCCGATCGAATCATCTTGGGCAATTGAATTGTTCGATTCGACGCCGCCGCATACAATTGTCTCGAGAGAGAGAGATCATTTGGCTTGCTGTTCGTGTTTGTGGTCGATTCTTCCGGGGTGTTTAAATGGATCGTCCCGACGTGCAATTCGATCTTTTATCGCTGACCGTTTTCTGGCGCGCTAATTTAGGTGATGACGTGAAACCAATCCTGATTTCTTAGCGACGGCGGCATAGTCTTTAATTTCGCCGCAAGCTTCGAGTTAATTGATTGCCGCCACGTGTCACGTGCTTCGCGGGAAATTTACCTCCTGAAAATTCATCGTTATCGATGAGCTTATCGGACATTCCATATTTGGACATTATGGATCGGGTGTATTGCCACGGTCTGGTTCCGAGCATCGTCTTTTGGCACTTGACCTTTTACACGTGTGGGATTCGGAAAAGGGCGGAAGGAAACAACGATCTCTATGAACACACGTGCCATTTCTTTGTCTGAGCAAAGGGAAATAAAAATAGGAAAAACACAAGCGAGGACATTTATTCTTAATTAATTCGATTCCTTCTGCTCACCATCGGGCGATGGCATCTAGCGTAAATAAGCCCAATGTGGAGGTCAATATACGCCGGACGCCCTTCCTCTTCCTCCTCACATCACATATGGCAAGTTCACCGGTCAATTTCTCTCTCTCTCTCTCTCTCTCTCTGCAATGGCGGGTCGACGTGTATAAATAGGCCAATCGCCTACATTCGAGCCTCGCCTGTCACTTGCTCAACTCTCTCTCTCTCTCTCTCTCGGTGGCACTTCCCTGGGTTCTCTCTCCTCCCCTGTTCAGGAGTTACGTTCGAGCTTGGAGGAGAAAGAGCGAGGTTCATTATCGTCTGTTCCCGTCGCTCCTCGTTTTCGCTCGAGCTTCTTAGCGTTTCGAGCACGGAGATGGCGAAGAATGTGGGGATTCTGGCCATGGAGATTTACTTCCCTCCTACTTGCGTGCAGCAGGTGCGTTTCTACGGCTCTCTCTTCCTCGGATTGTCATCGCGAGTCGATTGTGGCGGTATCATCGTCAATGCACGAGAAAACGAAGGGAAAATCTTTCAGAGGTGCGACGAGCTGGATTGTTTACTCAGCCAGTTTCCTGTTCGCCTTTTTCTTTTCTTTTTTGGGTGGTTGTGGTTGGTCGTGCAGAGTTCGTTATGCGATGAGAAATGTCTGTAGTACATGATGATCTAAGTGGCTGGTTTTGACGAGCATTGATCCCATTCAGTGACGGAGCTCGATGATATCTACACCGTTCCGAGTTTCCCCTTTTGAATTTAATTCGAGACAGATGGCTGGTAGATTCTCCAGACTGTGGAGATGTCGTGCTTTGATATTGTTCTTTGGTTGTGAATGGGAATTTACACGGCTATCATTCCATAACATCTGCCTTTTCCATCAGTAGTAACTCAGTTTCTCATTTCTGCATGGACAGGAAGCCCTGGAGGCTCACGATGGCGTAAGTAAAGGGAAGTACACTATTGGGCTAGGACAGGACTGCCTGGCCTTTTGTACAGAGGTCGAAGACGTCGTCTCAATGAGGTTTGGCTCTCATGATCTCGGGCTATCTGTGAAATAATCACCATCTTTTGCCTCTCGTATGACATGTTAAGTTTGAAACTGATTTGCCTACGCGGACATGACAATATACTTCAGCAAAGGGAGTTCTGTCTTGACTTCAAGTCTTGAATTTTCAGTTTGACAGCTGTGACTTCCCTTTTGGAGAAATATGGAATTGATCCAAAACAAATCGGTCGTCTGGAGGTAGGCAGTGAGACTGTCATTGATAAGAGCAAGTCCATCAAAACCTTCCTCATGCCAATCTTTGAGGTATACTTCCACATATCTTGGAGTCTAGCGATTCTTGGGGCAATTGGTGCATTAGTGTTGTTGCCAAGAAACTGATGCATACATGTAGGGGACTTTTTTTTTTTGTTATTTGTTATGCTATTCTACAGAATTGCCTCTATAGAAATGATTGCTTTGATTAATTTTTGTTTGTAAAACGAACAGGCAAGTGGAAATACTGATGTTGAAGGCGTTGATTCAACTAATGCATGCTATGGGGGAACTGCCGCTTTGTTCAACTGTGTCAACTGGGTGGAGAGTAGTTCATGGGATGGACGCTATGGGCTTGTTGTATGCACTGATAGTGCGGTGTGGATTCTAAATTAGTATTTCACTGTTACCCCTAGTTATCTCTAATTCCTTGCCTAAGCGCATACATATATATTTGTGTGAGCCTACATCTGTATGTATATCTGTCTATCTTCATAGGTTCTTATGCTGAATGGATATCTTTGTAAATCCATTCCCCATATAATTTGTCAATTTGCTTTTTCCCTCTTTTTGTGTTTTGTGGTCGACAAAGGTGAGGAATATCAGTTTGAAAGCACCTTTTCGGCTGCAACTGAGATGGTCTTTAATAGTGTCTTAGATCGTATCATGTATAGTTTTTTGCTGGAGTAGCCATTGTGTTGATTTATTGCGGGAGATTTCCTTTATCAGGTATATGCTGAAGGACCGGCTCGTCCTACAGGAGGAGCAGCTGCCATTGCAATGCTCATAGGTCCTGACGCACCAGTTGTTTTTGAAAGCAAATTTAGGGGGAGTCACATGTCTCATGCCTATGACTTTTACAAACCCAATCTTGCGAGTGAATATCCGGTAACTGTTCTTGTACATTACATTCTTAATTGGTCAAATAATGTTCCCCTGGGTTCAATACTTGTCTTAAATGCTTTTCTGCATCTAAATGTTTGGCTGTAAATAAGCTCTTTACAGCAAGGATTGCACATAATTGTTGAATGGATAGTCGATAAAAGCCACCAAGAGTAGCGCAACAAATTGAATGGAGGGATTTTCTTTTGGTGCTATTTCTGCCATATTCAGCTTGATAAATTCGAACTTTTGAAGATGGTGAAGCACCTTGAAAGTTTTCTGAATAAAGAATTTGAACAGTTATAAAGATCAGATTGAAGAAAAGTCTTCGATCTCTCATCTTTAATTTATTTTGACTTTATCTTCTTATGGAATTCAATTTGGGTGTCAGTAATGTTCTTTAGCAAAAATGGTTGAACAATAACCATTTTGTAGGATGAGGAGGAAGAGTGTTTGTTATTCAAAGGGGTCAGTGGTGACAATAAATCTGTCAGTAAGATTTTGGGTTGAGAAAGCGAAAGATGACTATTTATGTTTTTTTTTTTCCTTTTTAGTTCAGGTATCAACAGATACATTTGAGTCCCTTAATGCAATTGTGAAATAATTTGAAGTATTCTTTTTCACCAAGACCAAAAATTGTTAAGATAATGCTTGTGATGCTAGTGGTTTTTGAGCAATGAAGCCTTTATGACGTTTAATTCAGCAGAGCAAGATGTCGTACCTCGTGTTATCAGAAACCTTCTGGAACAGAATCCGTTGCATTAAGCAAGTCTGTTTAAGTCAAACCAAGTACCTCAAAGTCATGGTGGACCTAGTTTGATGAAGTTGAATGCTGCTCTCTTGATGCAAACCTGATATCTATTTGGTTGCTGACGACAAAAATAAATGCACTGGCTTTTTTCACTACGTAATATGTGGTATAGACTAGATGGATCCTTCCGACAGTATTGCTTTCCGATTAGTCCTGAGTACTCTGCGATATATGTCTGCTTACCCTGTTTCTTGGATGTATCATAGGTTGTCGATGGGAAGCTATCACAAACATGTTATTTGATGGCTCTTGACTCCTGCTATAAACATTTTTGTCACAAGTAAGTTGCTACCGATATGCTAGATGCCTTTTCCTCCCTATCATGCTTAAGAATCTTACATGCTTTCTACATTCTTGCTCTCTGGCTTTCCATAGATTCGAGAAGTTAGAAGCAAAACAATTCTCAATATCTGATGCTGCCTACTTCGTTTTCCACTCTCCTTATAACAAGGTGCCATTTTTGGCTCATCTCAACTCTCAAGCAACTACTTATTTCAGTATACTTCAACTTCACTAAATCTGGTACATACTACCCACTGCAGCTTGTACAGAAAAGCTTTGCTCGTTTAGTATTCAATGACTACTTGAGGAATGCCAGGTTTTATGTTCTTCCTGCTTTACAGTTTTAAAAACTTTGGCAACATATATACTTTGACTCGATGATTGATTTTACTTCCATTTGATGGGCAGCTCTGTAGATGAACTTTCCAAAGAAAAGCTGGCACCTTTTTCAAGCTTATCTGGTGATGAAAGCTATTCAAGCCGTGATCTTGAGAAGGTTATTCTGAAGCCTACGTCTAAATTCAATGAAGGGATGAAACTTGTGGCTCATGGTGTTGTGTTCCCCACTCATGTTAGGTATCCCAACAAGTTGCAAAGCCCTTATATGATGAAAAAGTGCAACCAACCACTTTGATACCAAAACAAGTTGGCAACATGTACACTGCATCTCTCTATGCCGCATGCGCTTCTCTTATTCACAACAAGCATACTACACTGGTAAAAGTTGTTGGACATATTTTACTGATTGGTTCTTGCACCTAACATCTGGATCTTGCATCTCAAGTTTATGTTATTCAATATATATAGGGAGGCAAACGCGTCATATTGTTCTCATATGGAAGTGGTTTAACTGCTACAATGTTCTCACTGCGATTTCGTGATTACCCAAATCCCTTCAGCCTCTCTAACATGGCAGCTGTTATGGATGTCGAGAAGAAGTTGAAGTCAAGGCATGCGGTACTTCTCATACTCCACTAATACGTATAATTGTTAAAGGGAGAAATCTCGTGCTACTTCAATGTGGTTAAGCCCAGTATTTGGAAGCATATACACTCAGCAGCAGTTAAGACATCTCTGTAAATGTCCGCCTCTGATCACCTAGGGCTTTAGTGAATTTCAGCTTGCTCGACTGTATTGCTTCTGTGTCAACTGCTGAGTGTCCAGTGGTATTATTATTCGATTTACTAAAGTCTCAGGACAAGAAAATCTTATCATGAAAATTGCGATGAGAAAAACTAGAGCGAACTGTCACCTTACCACAGATTAGGTGGATGATAGAGTAATGATATGACATGCTTTCTTACAGTTCCCTCCTGAAAAATTTGTCGAGACCATGAAGCTCATGGAGCATAGATATGGGGCTAAGGACTTTGCGACAAGCAAGGACTGTAGTCTCCTATCTCCCGGTACATACTATCTCACTGAAGTTGACTCCATGTACAGGAGATTCTATGCCAAGAAAACCAAGGACGGTAGTTGTGACAAAAGTTTGGCTGGTCACTGAAATGAATTAGACAATTCCTGTAAAACCACAAATTTGGATTTTCGTTTATCCGAGGTTGGCAGTTTCGGGAAGCATCATTACCTTTGCTGCTTCTGTAACACCGTTAGCCAGCTCGCGATCTGCACAGTAGTATGTCCAGATGTTTTTGTCTGTTTAAATTTAATAGCTATTGCTGAAATTATTCTAATGAGTATGTTTTTACTCGTTTCCGATGTAGAATCTTTTATTCGCTTACTCAAAGTGAGTTTGATTGTATAATTGGAGCCATTTCCTTTGGGGATTGAAACTGGGAAGATCTGGTTTGTGTGAACTACTACTGGTTAAAATGCACTGAATTCTTTCCATATTGCTGTCTAATTGCTATTGACTTCCATACTCTATCAGCTGTCAGCCCCTGAGAAGAGAAATCTCTCTCTCTCTCTCTCTCTCTAAAATTCACTCGAGAAAAAAAGTCCTACAGAGCTTGCGCGCCTGTACCACCCCATCATTAGTATCCTGGTTGTGGCATGCATCATCAGGGCATGCCAAATTTGCCTGGTGAGCGCTTCGAAGAACAAAAGTGAACGCCAAAGATGGTTTCCATCAGGGAAACTATCTTTTGTGGAAGCGTTGCGTATTCCAATCTTCTGAATGATCATAGTGGCTAAGTGTCATAGACATGCTTATCGGATGAAGAATTTTGGTGTGCTCGGTTGATGGATATCGTTATCGCTCGCGGTAATGCATGCGGCATTAGCTCATTTTAACGCCCTTCTAATTGGTTTATCTTGTGTTGCTCAGATAGACCACTCATGACCATCTCTTTGTATTAACAAGAGACAGATTTTCGCAGTGAACGAGGGAATCTTACCACACCAATCCGAAACATCTCCTCGGACATCATTCTAGGACTCGGATTTAGGTTTGAGACTCGGTGACATTGATCACAATAAACTGTCAATCGTACGCTTCTATTTTCCCATAGAGATCCTCAAACACTAACATACCTCTGTATGCCTACACTGTACATGCATACTTCCAAGTCATATTATATTAGACACAGAGAGATTACGACAGTTGGGCTGGTTTCTTCTGGGGCAACTTGGGAATTGCTTTCGTCTTCAGAAGTTGCACCACGTCTTCCATGGAAACCCCGCGATTCTCTTCGTTCAAAGTGCAGACCAGACCAACGTCCAAGGCACGGAGAGCTTGTTCCATGGCTCCGTCCAACCCCATCCGCTCGTCCACGACTTTGTTCTTCTCTCCTCTCTCGTGCATGCTCCATGCAAATCCTAAAATTCCCGTAGCCTCTCTCTCGCCCATGTCTCCACTTCTCTTCCCCATGACGATCTCTAGTACCATCGTCCCGAATCCAAATACGTCCTTTCTCTTGCCAATCAACACATTCTCGCCTCTGTTTGAGATGGCTACGGCCGTGACTAATGCATAATCTGCCAGAACGGCCCCGTAGCTAATGTCGAGAAACACGCTGCTCGTCCTCAAATTTCCATGGATGGTGTCCTTAGAATGGAGAAAACTTAATGCTTTAGCTATATCTTTAATGAGACTGAACCTGCGAGTCCAGGGAAGGACACCGAGTCCGAAAAGCCATTTGTCGAGGCTCCCATTCTGGAAATAATCATAGACGACGATAATCTCCTTACTGTTGTAACACCACCCTTTGATAGGAGCCAGATTAGGATGGCAAAATTGGTTCAAACCATGGATTCTTTTCATTATACGGGCTTGAATGCTCGGCGCAATGGTCTGACTCACCAAGTGCCGCGAGAACCGCTTAACTGCAATATGACGGCCATTGGGAAGAGTTCCTCTATATAGGACGCCTTTCGGGTCGCTACTTAGCATTTCTAATTTGCTGAATTTTAATGTAGCTCTGTAAATTTCATGGATAGTGAAGGAGTGAGGCTTGCTAGGTGGTGTCGGCCTCCGCCTGATATCAGGAAAACTGTACGAAGGTGATCTCTTTTGGGGGTTGCCATTGGCATAGAGGACTACAAGAGCTAGTGTGCATAGCGCAACCACAGCGACAAAAACCAGAAAGCCGCTTGGGGCCCTTGAGTAACGGACTTTAGAGTACTTGGAAACTTCGTGGATGAGGTTTCTTTTGCAAGTTCTTTCGCTGGGAACTTGAAGAAAGGCTTCGATCGTGGAAGAGAAGTTCCATGATAGAACACTGTGGATTTGTGTCGACTCGGCAGTGGAGGCCGAGAACCCAACAAACATAAATTCGTTGACATAACCCGACAGATCCAGAGGGGATGATAATATGGTTTGGTTCGGCATGTGATCATTGTCGGCTCCGAGATATACATCGATCCATTTCCGATGACCGTCGTAATTGATCCATGCTCGATGAACAGAATCATTATGGAGGGAAACCGTGGTTCCTGATAGATTGGCCGTTTTCATGGAGACAATGGTTCCAAGGTTGATTCCCACATGATCATCGTTAGGATCGCCAAACTCCGTGTCATGGCTGTTATCGAACTCGACTGCGAAGATCTTGTACGGGCCGCATGCATCATTAAGCAAGCCGAGCCATGATCCAGCTCTCCCTACAGTGAACTCATCAGGAACCAGGACAAATGCTAAGCCGCTCCCGCCTCGATCACGGCTCGAGGATGAGTCATCAGTAGCATTGGATGTGGACATGGTGGCTGTGAACTGAAAGGAGAAAGTGGTTCTGAAGGAAGCTAGGGACTTGGTTACTGGTTCAAACATACGAATAGGACAGTTATAAACGGCTCTACCTGCTTGACAACTACGATTAGCGGCCTGTGATGGGTCGGGAATTTGGATAATACCGTTGTCATCGGATATTGTTGCACTCCCCAGGAGCTTAATGTCGTGTGTACTAGTTGGGTTTGGTCTAGGATGGAAGCTAGAGAAGGAGAGGTCCTTCTTTAGAGTTACTGATGTTACAAAATGGTGGTGTTTGCGGTGGATTTTGTGCGCTGCAAGTTGGGTGTTCATTGAGAGAAGGAAATACAAGGTTGCGAAGATCGCGGAAGACACAGAAAATGATCGCGAATCCATCTTGTGAGGTTACTAGTTAAGGGGTAGGTGATTGTTTATATAGTACTGCATTTCGCTGGCTATTAGGAAAAGACCAATTGATCAAGAACAGTAATTATATAAGAAAACTTCATCTCGGTCATCTAACATAGCCCATGCAACCATTAGCAACTAAATGTAGATACCATGCTGTCAAAACTTAAAACAGTGCTTAAAGTGCTGAGCTTCTTATACACCCATTATTGTATGAACCAGTCAGTACTTCATATATAAAATGTTGGCAATCTCAAGATTCAATTCTTTACCAAATGCCTTAAAAAGGTCCCTATAAAGATTATCTTCCCCATGTACATTTCGCTGGTTGATTGGTGAAGCCAGAGAAAACTAGAAGGATAATAGTACGGATCATGCAAAGTTATTGCCACAGGAGAGGAATGTTGGCAATCTTAGTGGCAAGAGCCTCACTGATTATGTTAAGAGTTGGCTGAGAATCCCAAGTTGTAGTTTTTAAAGCATATACAGGTACGTACAGGAGAGCCAAAATGGCTCTGGAGGCTGACCTAATTCCCTAAGAAGCGCGATTATTTCAGTTAAACATGCGTTTTGAGACCTTGTAACTTTCCACGTTTCATTGTATGCTGAGCTGTGACTAAAACTGAACAATTTAAGCTCCTCATTCTTTTATGCGAAGAATTAATCACGGAGAACTGGTAAGGGACTGTAGTTTGTCATCAAACCTTGCGTAACGGCACAACGAAAGCTGCGTTGAGGATGCAATTCCATGTTGATGTATACCCAATTACAAAATTTCAGAGAACTTGGGTTCCATGGTTCGGTGCATATGGCTTCCCAAGGCAGGTTCAACATGCTTTCTCAGTCCGAAAGTGATCGAGTCTATTGGACGTAGCCCTGTAATAGCTTCTCCATGATCAGTGTAAAGCAAATCCGAAAAGCCGGAGAACTTGTAATAGGAGCAGTTACTTGCATCATTTGAGTAGATTTCTAAAGTGGAATGCTTCACTGTCATGGATGTCTTTTAATTTGCAAGAAAGCCTTATCATTTGTTATAATGTGGAAGTGGAGTAGTCTGCCGACTTATTGCATATCAGTGATATCAGCTCCAAGAGATCATTCTCAGTAGACAGCAAGTTCCGTAATGAAGCATTAACGAAGCCGGGTTTTACTTTTTGCACGAGTTTAAACTCTAATTAGCTGCTTTCGTTCTTAATTTGCATTTTCTATGGCATGCCTTGTGGAAAAGATTGGTTTCTTGGCTGGTACATGCTTCCAATCCTTGGGTGACTCTCTTTTGGCACTCTTAGTGCAGTTTACTTTCTGTAGATGATTCTAGTTGATCTTCCTTTCTCCAATCTCCAAGGGTTTCCCATTTTATACTATAGAATGATGGAGCATCAACTTTTGAAAAGCGAGTTATCATGCACAAAGATGGCAAAAGGGCGCACTGAAATTTGCGTTTCAGGGTGTTGGACGGGACCAGAAGATGATGGACAGCAACAGGAATTAACAATTTCGCTCGCATGTTTCTCTCGAGTCTCCGTCGCTTCTGTTTCATACAATAAATTATCCCCCATATTGTGCTCCACACCTCATTCTTCACAATACTTCAACTTTGGAGGTGCCGAAGAACTACTCGTTCATCTGGTTTTCCCTATTTGAGGATATTGAGAGAGGTTTGATGGGCACTGTTAGAACTAGCAAAGCTAGAAGAAACAGGAGGGTCCTATCATTATGAGGTTACTATGAAGATTACTTAAAAACACAGAGCAGAAAGTGGATTATAGGTACTGATTAACCAGAACAAAGAGTAACCGGGTAATCTTAGAACCGCTTAGATGATAGGAGAAAGTTCATCCCCATAACGACGGATCAGGCAGAGTGCTCGGCCTTGCATCAGCTGTGCACGGTGCATGCTTTAAGTCTTGAGAGAAACAAGTCATAATGCAGCGATGGATGAAAACCTTTCCTGGTTTTAGAAGCTGACTGAGCAAAAAGGAGCTTGGAGATGCGAGATACGTCCGCAGGAGCCCGCAGCAAGTTCGTTCCTAGCACGGAAAAGAATGGAAGTCTAAAACGTGCACAGGATTCATTGTTCCCTAGATGAATAGTGCCTTCCAATTTGTCTGCCTCCGGTTTCTAGTTCTTCTCTGATCGACAATCTTCCGCTAACTTTGGGAGATAACATACTCTGTCTATGTACTAGAGATTGGAATGACCCGAGAGGGCTATCTAACCGCAACCCAGAGAGAACACACCAGAATATACAGGGCTTGTCTAGGGACTTCGAGATCAGTATGAAGCTTAAGTATACCGCCTTTATCCTTCTGTTCTCCTACGAGGGAAGTAGGAGATCTTGCTGGAACGCAAGTATTCATATATGGCGAGAGGGTTCCACGTTAAAAACTTCATTTTGACCACAGCGTAGTCACTAGTGGCGGTTGCAATGGGGCTTTCTTCCCTTTGAGCGGTACAAGTTGCATAAAAAACTAGGAAATATGCAGAGCAGATCTAATCCTCTAGAGGACACATTAAGTGTCTTGGTCAAGAAGTAAAAAAAAGACATATTAACCTGAAGGTGATGTTTCAAAGATGGTCTTTGGATTGCAATGTATAGCAGATGACACATTAAGTGTTTCGGCCAAGAAGGAAAAAAAAGACATACTAACCTGAGGGTGATGTTTCAAGGATGGTCTTTGGATTACAATGTATAGCAGCTGGAATTTCGGCCAATGAAATGTGTTTCGTATCCTAAGAAAAAGGTAAGAAAAGCACAAGAAAGTCTCCGATTCCCCAACTATGATGGGGCGAACTTCATCGATCATTTAGCCGACTGAGACATGCTGAGCACCCAAGCTCTGAAGAACCACCCAGAAACACAGGTCCAATCTGCTCAAGCCTCAATGTTGGAGCACAAGCCTAAGATCTTCAAAATAGGTGAAGTTTCTTCATTATCTGTTGTGGCAAAATTCGTGAAGAAGTGACAAACAGACAGCATGATAACTTTTGGCATCATATACATTCGTCCATTCGATATGCATTCACCCGGATCCGGGTGCTCTTTAAGTGTGCAAATAGAAGACCGAGAGCAAGGCCCTGATGCAGCAGGAAAATACTTTGTGCTCTGGTTTGAGAGAGAGCATAAGAAAGCCAACAACAGCTAAGAAAACAATTTTTTTTTTTGGAATAATGACATAAATGGTTTCTGAACTTTGACTAAATATGCAACGTGATCCTTCAATTTTAGTCTAATATGCAATGTGAGCCCTGAATTTTTAATTTGACCAATATGGTCCCAGAATTTTTTGGAACATGTTCAACTTAGTTCCGAACTATAGGAAAATGTTCAACGTAGTCTTTCCATTGATATAAGTTCGGAGACGACGTTGGATATTTTCTTTTTCGGGGATCATATTGAATAAATTGAAAGCTCGGTGACCACATTGTACATTGGGCTAGTGTTCATGGACTCTATTGGTCAAATTAAAAATTCAGGAATAACATTGCATGTTGGGCTAAAGTTCGGGAACCATATTGGTCTAACGGAAGGCTACTTGGATTCCTCATCTTGAGAGAGAAAGTAAGATATTATTCGAATTATTAAATCTAGAATTAAATTTGCAATTATAATTTAGAAATGAAATTCTAATAATTTCTTTTTCATGGCACTTGGGGGAAAATAGTTTCTTTAACGGTATAAGAAATGAATAATCCTCTTCAAAAACGGTTTTCATTTTGGGCGCGTTTGGTTCGATTTTTCAAGAGGCTTTGGCTTCTAATACCTTTGGAGAAATGATCGGGTATTTAGCAAGCTTTTTCAAGTGGAATTGGCAAAATGTCAATTTTGGGCTTTCAGCATTTTCGAAATATTGAAGGCCCCATTAATAAAAATTAGTCATTACCTATTTTGCTCTCAAAATCTTATCTGAAATCCATTTTTATCCCTTTTTTAAAAGTGAAACCCTAAATTGTTGCTGCTCATCTTCTTCTTCGGGGTGGGGCCAACGAAGGCCGCCTGGAGTTGCACCTTATTGAAATTCATTTTTACTCCTCTTTTAAAAGTGAAACCTTAGATTGTTGATGTTAATCTTTTTCTTCACGGTGGGGCCGGCGAAGGCGGCCCGAGGTTGTGTGATCCTCGTCGATCGCCGCTACACTAGATCTAGCTCGCCGATGGCTTGAACCCTTTGCCGATCGACAAAGAGTTTTGATTTTTTCCAATAAAAAATGACATAGAAAAATAAAAAAATAAAAAAATGCAACTAAAAGCTATTTGCAAATTTGTTTTGCCAAACCCAGCTTAATCCAAAGTTATTCAAATAATTTTTTTAGCAAAGCTATTTACATTTCTTCCTTGTTTGGTTCGACGTTAGGATTTTAAAAAATGAATACTTTGAGGCTTTTTGCAAGTAGTGTTTGGTAAAGTGTATTTTAAAAACACATTTGAAAAGTAGCTTTGACGTAAATGTTGTTTGGTGAAAATGAACTTGGTAAATATTTTTCTTTTTCGAGCAGCGTAATCAAAGCGCAGCGGCGCAGCGGCGACCGTGGCGCGCGGCGCGGCGGCGCGCGCGGCGGCGGCCCGCGGCGGCGGCCGGCGCGGCAGCGGCAGCGGCGCGGCGGCGGCGGCGGCCGGGCGGCGCGGCGGCGGCGGCAGCGACCCGGCGAGGCGCGGCGACGGCGGCAGCGGCCGGCGACGTCCGCGTCGCGGCAAACGAATGTGAAAAATAAAATAAAATAAAATTAGTTGGTTTATAGTTTTGAAATTCGGAGTTAAACTTTGAGAGATTGGGTGCGGTTAGTCAAGTGATTGAAAAAATAACAGTTTCTTTTTTCTTAACCAAACTTAGATGGACGACATTTGCATTTGCTCAAAATCCAATTTGAAAGCGGAATCAAGAGCACACATGGTAATACTTCTACTTGAAATCAATTTCGATCGAAGTTAATTTTTCTACTTATCCTCAAAAGCAAAACGATTTTTCTACTTCTACTCCGAAGTTATTTACGATCGAGAAATTTGTTTAGTAATGATTGAAAATTTCTACATCTAAAACATTATTAACACAAAATATTCTCGTGAAAAATTATTATCTATTCTCGAAAAATTTATACTTCATTTTTTAACTTTTTAAATTTATTTAAAAAATTAATTATTATTAAAATATTAATTATTTTTTTAAAATAAAAATTTATTATTTATTTTTTTTTACTGCTGTGGCCGGAGACAGCGACTCGACAGCCGGCGGTGGCCGCGCGGTGGGTGATGGTTGGCGGCAGGAGACGGCGGATGGCGGTGGTTGCGGTCGATGAGGATTGGCGATTGGGAGCGATCGCGGTGGAGAAGATTGGTAGTGGGCGGTGGTCGACGGTGGCGATTGGCAATGGGTGGCGGCCACGAAGGTCGGCGATGGTTGGCTACTTGGGGCGATTCGTGGGTGGTGGCCGACGAAGGTCTGCGGTAGGCGGCGACAAGCGATGGTCGATGGTTGGAGGTAGTCATGGGTGGTAGCCGGTGAAGGTCGGCGATGGGTGGCGGTCGGCGAGAGTCCGTGGCGGCGGAGGTTGGCGAAGGTGGATATGATCGAAAAGAGAGTGATTGTGTAATAAAAAGAAAATGAGGCGAGATACTTCTTGAATTAGAGAAGTTTATTTTTTTTAACTTCTCAAATTGAAGAAAAAATAATTTTAAAAATAAAAATTCATCTCAAAATTAAAAATTTCTTTTACGAGTGAGAATTTTTATCAAATAGATTTTTACTTCAGTAGTTACGTTGTAGGATAACGAATTTCTGATCTAGACATAAATGTTTTTACGGAAGTGTTAGCATGCGCGCACCCCAAACGAACCAATGTCTCTCCGTCGGCCTCATCTCGGCGAAGAAACCTAAAATTTTAGGACTTTTCGAGTATGAATGCTTCCAGGGGAAAGTTCGAGGTCTATGTACGTGTTTGATTCAACAAATTGGCTCAAAGTAGAAGAATTTCGGAGCTAGTTCATACCAGTAGCTATGGCGAAACAAGCAAATACCCTCTTTCTTGAAGACTGGTTGAGAAGCAACAGTGGCAGCAGCAGCAGTGGCGGTGTCAACAACACCAGAAACGCTGCTTCTTCATCTTCTGCTCGAGCAATAATCCAAGCATGGGCCGAGCTCAGAGATTGTCTTCAACACCAATCTTTTCAACCCCACCACCTCCAATCGCTGAAGACTCTCCTCAACTCTCAAGCCTCCCTCTATGTCGCAGACCCTCAAGCCAGGCTTTTGATCTCGATCCTCTCTTCTCCGAACTTCTCTCTTCCTCCGGAATCACATCCCATGTTCCTCAGGCTCCTCTATGTCTGGGTAAGGAAGTCCTTCAGGCCCAATCCTGTGCTTGTTAATTCTGCTGTGGAGGTTGTGTGTGGAATTGTTGTTTCGGCTAGGTTTGATTCCGACTGGGGTCGTTTGGTGTTCTCTGAGGGTGTACTTGTTCTGGGTGCATTCTCTGTTGTACCTGCTACATCTGATGCGTCGAAAGTTCTATGCTTGGAGACCATTTGCAGGCTGTTGGAACAAGGAGGTGCCTTGATGAGGTTGTCTGAAGGAGTCGTAGTTTATGTCCTTGCAGGAATTGGATATGCTTTATCTTGTCCTGTCAATGTTCATTATGATAAATTTGTGAGCTTTTTGTTGGGCGTTTGGGGGAGTGAAGATGGACCTGAGAGTGGTGTTCCAAATGGACTTATGATTCTGCATTTGATGGAATGGGTGATCTCAGGATATATCAACTCTCAGTCATTCGAAAAGATTAGATTGTTTTCGCAGATTGCTCTGGAAAAGTCAGAGGAGAAGTATGTTCCTTATGCTCTTTCAATGGCTGCTGGTGGAGTATTAAGAGCTTCCAATAGAGTTGCATCTCGTGGTGCAGGGTTGGAGATTCTTAGATTGAGAAGTAGTGCTGAAGACAAGATGGAATATTTTGCTAGTGGATTGATTTCCAGAATGGGAGATCCTGGGGATTTTCTTGACTATCCCATGGATAGGCTCCTTTTACAGTGTTTAGCCTTATCATTCGCTCGAAGTGGCTCATTATCTTCAAGAGCCCCCTTTCTTATATGCCTTGCTTCTGCATTGATGAATGAAATTTTTCCCTTAAGGCATTTATATGCCAAGATACTTGATAGTTCTCTTAGCAATTCAGCTAGAATAAGGCACAATGAGGTTAGAGAACATGTGGAAAGTGTTATATTTAAGGAAGGAGGAGCCGTAACTGGCATTTTCTGCAATCTTTATGCTTCTGCAGATGACCAAAACAAAGATATTGTGGAGAATCTCTTCTGGCGTTACTGTCGTCATTTGTATTTGGGTCATCGACAAGTCGTTCTAGTGCTTCAGGGCAGAGACAATAATTTACTTGGCGACCTGGAAAAAATTGCCGAATCTGCTTTTCTAATGGTTGTTATGTATGCATTGGCAGTAACAAAGCAAAAGTTAACACCCAAACACAGCAAGGAGACTCAGATGGAGGTATCGGTGCAGATATTAATTGCATTCTCTTGTTTAGAGTATTTTCGGCATATGAGGTTGGCCGAGTATCTGGATACCGTCAGGGCGGTCCTTCCTAGTGTTCAGGAAAATGAGTCTGCATGTGTATCTTTTGTAGAGTCAATTCCTTCTTATGCTGATCTGACAGTTGGGCAAGGTAAGAATTATCTTCTGTTCTACTTATGAATGTGCTAAGCGCCTTGCAACAGTACTTCTGAAAGTTAAATATAGATTGTTGTATTTGATAAGTTTCTGGATTTGTTCTGTACTTATTCCTTCGTTAGGATCGGAGTACTGTTGGTCCACAGATGACGTGCAAACTGCTCGCATATTGTTTTGCCTGCGGGTTATTCCAACCTGCATCGAACGGTTATTGAGCCCAGTCTTTAGGAAATTTGTGGCTCCAACTATGTTCCTGTATCCTTAACCAAAGGAAAAATTCCTTATGATATCTGAGTTTTGAGTCTTAACATCCTTAATGAAGCTTCAATTAGATATATGGGACACCCAAATGCAAAAGTAGCTCAAGCTGCACACGCTTTGTTTGCTGCATTTGTATCTTCGGGTAAAGATTCTTTTGAGGATCAAAGGGCGTCGCTAAAGGAGCAACTTGTGTTCTACTACATGCAGAGATCTTTAGAGGTATTTAATGATATGGCTATGCATGAAAATCAATCTTCATTTTCTTCATCAAAAGTTAGCTCACAATGTTGTAATTACTCTGTTGCAGTTATTTCCTGCCATCACTCCTTTTGAAGGTTTGGCATCTGGAGTGGCAGCCATTGTTAGACATCTTCCTGCTGGTAGTCCTGCTATTTTCTACTGCATCCACAGTATTGCTGAAAAAGCAAATAAGGTATGCTGTGTAGAGTTCATTCAGGATGGTTATATTTCTATGAAATGGCAAGGAGAGTCAGAACCTTGCAAAGATCTGCTGGAGTTGCTCCTGCGCCTTTTGTCGCTCGTCGATATTCAAGTTAGTTCTCTTACTCGCTTGTTTGTTATGCCATGCAGTAAGATAATTCGTAGCCAAACTATATATTCGGTGATTATTGCATGGGTGCACGTACCACTTTTGAACCACATTTATCTTTAGATTTATCATCTGATAGGTAACTGAGGGACAAGAGTTGCAAAGCAACTTAGCACGTCAGTGCAGAGCTTAAAGAAATGACTTCTGCGGTTGAGCTAGTATATCTTCTTTGATGGGTTAAACTTGTGATATGATGATTCAGGTATTGCCAGACTTGATGAAGTTGTTGGCAACGCTGATTGTCCAGTTACCAAAAGATGGCCAGAACGTGGTGCTCAATGACTTGTACGTACAGGTTGCGGAGTCTGATGATCTTACTCGCAAACCCACCTTAGTTTCGTGGCTGCAGTCATTGTCTTACCTATGTACTCAAGCTAAGTCAAGTGGGAGTGACATCTTCAAGATTTCTTCATCGAAGAAAGAATCACCAAGTTTGAGTGCTAAAGCAGCACGACTCTAAAATGTTGAGGTGCAGTCTTGACTTTTCCGACTCGATGTAATCTTCTTGTGCACACTTGTTTCTGTCAGTAACTTGATAGATGGTAAAATCTGCTTTCCATTCAGTACTACTATCAGTTATGAAAAACAAAAAGAACTCCTGTGAAAAGATTTTTCAAGATTTTGGATAAGTTGGCAACAATCTCACCATTTCTACATGGCATCAGATAACTGGTTGTGCGCTCAGTTAAAATATTCTTGTTTAGCATAGGTTGTTTATCTAAGTTTAAGATCAATCGGCATAGTCCCTTCTCTTTTACCCTGTTGAGTTCATTTTCCTTCACTTTCCATTGCATAGATGCCACTAGTTAGAGGTTCTTTAATCTGAGATTCAATTAACATATTGATATGTCAACAAGAGAACAATTACGAAAAAATTTATGAGAGTCGTTTATATTTTTATACCTAATCACCTAAATGTAGCTGGTAACATCAGGAATGTGCCCTTGTCCCCAGCAACTTCGGTCATGCTGCATATCCGAAAATCAACAAATGAATACCTCAGTGGTTGCATTTTCGCACATTGTAAACTTGGTCAATCTGTCTTATAGAGCTGAATCTCGAACCTGGTAAGATGACCCGTGCTTGAAATTTTGACATAAATTTTTCAACAGACAAGAGCTGGCAGACCAAATGGAACTCCATGGCTTAACCTCGCTCCTGACCGGGTTAGCTTTTCTATGCTACTATATTGTCTGTCATGCAATCTTTTTTTTGTATAACGACCAATTCAATGGTGTTATGTATTGTGTCACTCAGTTTTGTCCTTGTTGATTGATGAGAGGCATGTGCACTTCTTTGCAGGGTGGAGATTGAAGTTTCCAGCTGCAAAGCTATTAGATCCCTCCGAGTTGCTCGTATTTTTCTGCCAAACACAATCCTGGTAATGAAACTCAATTTTCCTTTTGCCTTGAAGAAATTAACCCATGTTCAAGAGCTTGAACAATGAAGTGAAAGGCTTGACTTTCTGGTTTTCATCATTGTCGATAGAAAAGTGGATCGGTGTCACTGTGCTTAACACATGGCCTTCTCAATCCTTCTTGACACTCATTATAGTTTGTCCCCTTAGGCTCCTATGCCAGCCCTTACAGCCCTAGTTTCAGCAGAAGGTAATGTATTTGATCTTCTTCTGCTTGTCTGAGATATGCTGACAAAGATCAGACGAATTCGAATATCTGGGATGCTCACCCTTTCTTTGCTTGGATCACTTATTTTGATTGGTTAAAGAGCCTGCTTAAATTACTACATTGCAGTTTAGCTGTAGAGAGATCTTTCCTTCACGACAATAATCACCATGTAAATGTAGGTCTGCTGCAGCTGTCAGAGACTGAGAATTGGCTTAATTCCTTGCTTATGTTTACCTAACACAGGTTCCAAGTCCTCCTTTTCATCCACATATTGGAATGTTCGATATTCAATTGCTATCTGCTAGTTGTATGAACTCAAAGAGGATACTCTCTATTCTCAGCTATTGCGGATGCCACAACATGAGCGGAGTTGACAGTTCAACCTGCATGCGTAAAGGATCGAGCATGTTCCGACAATATCCACAAATAATCTGTGGCGATGCCGACTAGCTACCGCATCACGCCGGTAAGGAATATTGTGGGATTGGAGAAGAGGTTTACCCAAAAAATTATGCAAGGGATCGCAGTTAAAGACAGGTGCTTAGGGACAATACGTTGTATTAGCTAAATTTCAATGCCCTTGTTGGGCACTCTCTGGTTTCCCAAAGTTCCTTTTCTTCTTGTTCTATCTTTTTTACTAGTTATTCCAAGTTGTTGATGGTCCCCTTACACCACACTGGCCCTCCTTTTAACAAGAAGTTCCACTGAATTGCTAAGCCAAAAAAGAACGAGATAATAGCAGAAATGGTCCTAAACTTTGGTCCAGTGTGCAGTCGTTTTTTAATTTTCAATTTGTGCATTGTGATTTCGGAATTTTGGCCCGGTGTTTAATATTGTTGCTGAAGTTTCAATTTGTCTTACGCGGTCTCTAAACTATTAATAAATGTTCAATGTGATTTATAAATTATATGAAAATGTTTAAAAGTTTAGGAATCGTATTGAATATTAGACTAAAATTTGGGGATCATATTGAACAAATTTATAGTTTAGGGACAATATGGCGCATTGGACGAAAGTTCATGAGCCATTTGTGCTGTACTTCCAGAAAGACAAGGAGATGTTTAATATTACTGACGCCGTGTTTCATGTGAGATACTTGGAACATCCTTTGCGCAGGGGAGCAAGAATTTTGTCTTTTGACTCCTAACGGTCACCTTGTTTCTGTCCTCTTAATATTTGCATGTGCATGCGATCTTTCACTCTTTTTATGCATGTTATGTATGTTAATGCTTCATTTGCTGGGCAAAATGCATTTTTGTTTAAACTAAAATAATACATTGTGATTTAAACTAAAATTAAGATCAGACTTCTGTTAACGGGTGCGGCAAAGACAATTTTTTTGTTTAACTATTACCGTGGAGAGATTATTTTTGCCCCTTCTTTTTGGGAAGAATTACTAGAAAGTTTTAAATTTATTGCAATTGTATCAATTTAGTTATACTTTTTTTTTGGTCGATTTAGTCCTAAACGTTTTGTAATTGTGTCAATTCGGTCTATTGGGCTAATTTTGGATGGTTGTCGTTGATGTGGATGCTAGTAATATATTATTTTAATATTATTTTTAAATTTTAAATTTTTTCTTGTCTTTTTCTTGTCTTTCCTCTTTTTCCTCTGGTTAGTCCGGTGATCGACTAGAGGCCACGATCGGCTAGCGAGGTTGGCCTTGCCAAGGGCCTCGAGGGTGACCTCCTCCGGCCCGCACGGCAAGGTGTTGGGCGAAGCCGGACCTTGCCAAATATGGGGTGGCGAGGTAGGCCTCGCCCAATGACAACGAGGCTCGACCTCTCCTTGGCTAGGCCAGGTCGGCCTTTACCGGCCCTTGGCGAGGCCGACCTCGCCCGGTGGCTAGAGGAAGGATATGGAAAAAAAAGGCAAAAAAAATTGTGTCGCTCATGTCGGCATTGGCCGGTCAAAATTGGCCGGATGGATTGAATTAACACAATTGTAAAAATTTTAGGACTAAATCGGCAAAAAAAATGTTTAGGTTTGAATTAACACAATTGCAATAGGTTTAGGACTTTTCTAGTAATTTTTCCCATCTTTTTGTGGCATTGAAATGATAAAGTAACGTGCAAAGAAACTCTCTTCTATTGACAAAAAAAGCAGTGAAATGAAAAATATAAATGAAGTGAATTGCAAATGTAGCTAAACAAGTGTTGTAAACAAGATAGTCGAGATTTCTTTGTGCTTTTACATTTAAGTTGGGAGCGTGGTCATGAGTTGCCGTCCTAGTTCCTCTCGAGATAGCCAGTCAACTATGGTCATGCCTCTGGATTATAAAAAGTAACAGGTAATAGAAAGTGCAATCTCTGAAACTCATAGCACCTGCTAATCATGAGGCAAAACCTTTTGAGATATTTGACTTGACTAACTCGTCAGCCTAATCAAATGGGCAAATTTCCATAACTTCAGTTACATACTCTTCTACGAGTTTCACTTCAAGACCAAATCAAAATGATTGTAATAATCGAGTTGAGTAGAGTCGAGTTTGAGCTCATCAAAAGCTTAATCGAGTCAATCTCGGGCTTGACTACTTCGGGAAATCAAATTTGAATTCCACGCTGAACTATAGTCGATCGGAGTCCAATACTAATAACTTAATCGCATGCAAAGCATCGGATGCTGTAGATGGACTCCACGGTCATGCCGCGGAGCAAGTCGAGGGACGGCTTGGAGTAGCCCACCCATCCGATACCAATTCACCGAAGCATGGTAAGCCACGTGGTACATTCTCACTGGTCGTGATCTATATTCAATAATGTGGTAGCTCGTCACCGGTTTCTGTCCAGCTCAGTAGTAGAGGGAAAAATTAAGGTCAAAGCCACAAAAAATCTGAAGCTTTGCTCACTGTGACATATTTACTTTAATTTCTTTTTGTGACACTAAAAACCTCAAATTTGCTCCCGTATGATATATTCACCAAAAACTTATGCTCGCATGACACATTTACTCAAAAAAATTACGTGACACAAAAATCCCTAGACTTGTATGCATGTATTTATCCAAATTTTATATTTTACGATACGAGAAAACTCAAACTTAGACCTGCGCCACACATTTATCCTCTATTAAGATTGTTTTCCTTCCCCCTTAGACTTCACGTGCTTGCCGCGGCGGCCGTCCTTACCGTCACCATCGCCACTATCCTCAATGTCCCCCGGAACAAGTAGGCAGTTAAAAAGAAAGAAAAAAGAAAAGGAGAAAAGAAAAATGTACAATTAGCTGACATATTTTTGCCACGTGAGCGCCACGTTAGCAAAATTTGTTAGTAGTCACATAAGATTTGAAGCGGCATTCGTTAGTGGCATTCGGCGAATAGTAAATGTGTCACACGGATACAAGTTTGGGGGTAAATGTGTCACATAAGTGCAAGTTGGGATTTTTGTTGTCACGTAAAAAAAAGTTTGGGATAAATGTCATACATATACAAATTTGGAATTTATGGTTGTTGACATCTAAATTTTGACCAACCTTTTGATCGTTTATTTTACATAAAAAATCAGGAATTAAATTTTAGTTCCTACAAAAAATAATTAACTTAGTTTTCATATTTATTTTAGCATACATTGCATTCACATTTTCATCAAATCGGCGGTGGATAGACTTAATTCAAGGTTTTGAACTTAATTGAATTATCCGAATTGATCTTGTACTTGAAATTTTTAAGGAATATGAGCTGATTTGAACTTAATAAGTGTCATTAAGTCCTTCGAGGTTTAATTGAAAAGGTCTTGCGATTCGGGGTCTATTTCATAAAGAGCCATAAGTTAGAGCCCCTAACTTGACCTAATTTTCCCTATATAAGCATCCTTATGCTTCACAAATAGGGGGTTCGGCACTTGAACACATTCAGAATTTTTGGAGAGCACAATAAAGAAAGAGAAAGTCGTGGAAGAGGGAGACAGGACGGCCACGAAGAGTTCCCTTGAGGTCCCTATTATCAAATCTCACGATCTCATCTACCACTGAGGAAAGGAACATCAATGTGAGGACAAGTCCAAGAGATATTTGGCATCCGGCGAACGACCACCATTGCTACACTTAGCAAGTCTTCATCGTTTCGTGACCATCCGAGACGAGCCGCGGGGTGTTCCACGTCACGACGTCTCTCGTTCACCTCGGTTGCAGCCACCGTCTACCCAAGCCGCTGTCCATCAAGTCCTTTTCGCTGTTACTTGGAACTCCAATTTGCTGCGAATCAAGATCAAAAGGCGTCTGTTTTGTCGACTATCATCGCTTTGTGCGCAGACTATCATCGCTTTGTGCGTGCGCAGAATTTTGAGCTCATTACTCGGCCATCATAACCATCCGAGAATTCGAGCCGCATGTGAGTATGTGATCCGATCTCCACCTGCTGAGAATTGCTTCAAATTCGGAAAGTTAATCTTTGGAATAGGTAAATTCTAATCCTTGATTGATTTTTTCAAATATCTTGCCTATTTTGATTATTGTCATATCAAGTGCAAGATGTGAATCTTTTGATTGGAAAATTAAGGCTTTTGCGCATATCTTTCTGAATTTAAAAAATCCTAAATCTAAATTAGAAAAATCATTTTCCTAATGGGCAACGCTTATATTAAGTTGGACATATTCTACCCGTTGCTATTCGGATACGATCCTCCAGCTTAATAAAAACGGAAAGATAGCCAATTCGATCTATTGCCGTTTAGATCCTATTCACTATTTTTATAAGCCGATTTTAGATTTTGGTATCTTTAAGTTTTGAAAGAATTCAAGAAGCGGACATTTATGTCGATTTGATTGTTATCTTGTCTTATATGAGGATTTCGACATCTTTTGATGGATATTGCTTTGTTTTTAATTATCTAAGATTCCTAAAAGGATTAGTAAGATATGGTTTCGTAGAAACTCTATCTAATTAAAATTTTAGGAAGATGAGCTTTCCTAGAAAGCCTTATCTTATTGGACAATTGAGAATGAAGTCAAGATAATCAAATCTTCATGCCTATCTTCACATTGCCGAAAATTCAGGGAAAGTAATAGGGGAATTCGGCCATCTATCCTTGCATTGCATATCTTGCATTTTTTTTTCTGCATATATCATGCATATGCATTTTTATACGTATTTTTGCATATCTCATTTTTAGCACATCTCATGTCACTATATTGCACTTTTGCGTATTCTATTTTTTTACAAAAATCATATATGCATGTCTTCATATTGTCGAATATTCACATAAAAATATAAAAAATATCAGTTCATGCCATTTTGCATCATCTCATGCATATTTCAAATATTTCATTGCATATCTTAGAATATCCCATGTTATCCATACATATTTTTGCTCTATATCATATCACATGTCACATTTTCGAGTATCATTGCATCACCTACCATATTTTCGAAAATTGCATAGTCATTCATTATGACTTTCGAAAATCATGCATTTGCATCACTTGATATGTTATGTTTCTTTATGTGCTATGCCTTGTGGAAACCATGTTTAGTCTTCATACATTTAAAGTTAACAAACTAGACTGGCACGTTTGGTTTGTTCACTTCTATGCCTCCTTGTGTACTATCCATGTCATCCATGATTTTTGCTTGAGTAAACTTCCATTACACATAGTTAGTATACATCATTTTACATGCTTTAATTTGATTAGTTAATTTTTTCATATTGGTTAACGTAACATTAAATTTGCATGTCTTGCATTGCATCCCTTTATTTAGTCACATATTCATGTTATTGCGTTTGTTTTTGTTCATTCATGTTCATTGTCATGTTCTTCTAAGAAAGTGAAAACACCAAAACACCTCATTCGAGCTTAAAGTAAAGATCAATCAAGCTTGGGTTGCCGACCTAGGATATCTCATGGAATTAAGGTACCAAAAGGGCATTAACTTTAATTAGTTAATGTAATCAAGTCCCCGAATCCACAATCTTTGGTTTGTAGAAATAAGAATAGTCCTCCCGCTATTTTTATTTAGGTTTCTAATCAACCTACCCAAAATGGTTAGTGGCGATTCCGAATTCTAAATCATTCTAATTAACCAAAGTTGCAAATTGGTAGGGCTTGGGAGAGTCTCGCATTAGGTTAGTTATTAAAATTAGCCTAATAATCCATTAACCTAAAACTTTTTATTTTAGGTCGCGACAATGGTGTCGCAAAAATAATTTTTGGGTTCTCCATTGTTTTTCCTCTAAAAAAAATTTACTTTCGTCACAAAAATTGAAGTACAAGGCAACGAGATCATGTTCGTTGATACCAACTTAATCTACGGTGATAAAACAATAAAACAAGCCAATTCTCTATGCTAAGGACCACATTATCGAATCTAAACTATTGAAATGGGTCACTAATTTATGGCGGCCTACATTGACATGGGTCATGGAGGGTCGAACTTGGTTTCCAACGTTAAGCACTTTGATTACTAGGCCAAGCCTTTATTAGTTAGGCTTAGGGTGCACTTATTTTACTGGAAATTTCGTAATAAAAGTAAGTACTTTGTATGAGAATCACTTTTAAGAAAAATAGTTAGTTTTCGTTTATTTAGTGGTTTAAAGAAAGTAATTTTCTTCTTATTAGAAGGGAAATTGTTTTTCTTTAATTTAAGGGACTGTTTGGTAACTATCATGTTTATTTGATTCCTGTTATTTTATTTTTGAAAACAGAAAAAAATAGAAATATGTTTGGTAACATCAGTTAATTTTTCTGTTTTCGGGAACATATCAGTAGTCGATAAGAGATTTTGAACGGAAATAAGAAGAGAAAAAAATATACTTCTCTATTCTTGGGAACATAATAGAAAAAAATTATTTCTATTCAAAAGTTATTCTTGAGAACATAATTGTTATCAAACATGTCCTAAATTTGTTGTTTTCAGTCTATGAAAACATTTTCCGTCATCAATTAGTTTTTTGTCGTTTAAATATAAAAAATTCAAAAAGCAATTGTGAAAAACATTTCTCTTTCAAATAAACGGATCGTTAAATATTATTTCCTGACACGGAGAATTGGGCAATTCAATTATTTTATATGACGTAAATGGAACTATGGGTTTCGACCAAAAATTAAAAAAAATGGAGCTATGTGTCATGTTGAACCATGATGGACAATTTGTTTTTCAATTCAAAAGAAAACTAAGGGTGCGCATGATAATACTTCTAGAAATGGATTTATGCTTTTAGGGTAGAAATCCATTTCATAATGCAACTCCAAAAATAGAAATCTATTTGGTAAAAAATTTTTATTTCTAAAAGAAATTTTTACTTATGAAGTGAATTTTCACTTCGAAGATATTTTTTTTCCCAATTTGAAAAGTTAAAAGAAAATTACTTATCAACTTAAGAAGTACTTCGGTCACACCATCTTTCCATTATGCCCTCACCGTTTTTTCAACCTTCACTCGATGCTTGATCTCGACCGCCATCACCCGCGACCATCCCCACCCATCACTCCCCGCCGCCAATTGTCGATACTTCGCTAGTTGCCCTTGTTGCCCTTGTTGACCTCCGCCAACCCCCTCTTTCGCGACCATTGCACCGCCGACCATTGCCCATTGCCGCGCCCACCATTGCTACCCCTCGACCTCTACCGGCCGTCGTCCATCATTGCACTGCGACCATAGGTAATCGCCGACCACCGACCTTCACCGGCCACCGCCCACCGCCGACCACCACCAACTGCTGCCCCTCGCGGCCAATCGTTAACCATTACCTTGCCCGCCGCTATAGTCTATCGTCAACCATCGCCCACCGCCGACCAATGCCAATTGCCGACCTTCGCCACCAACGACCAACCATCGCCCCGCTCGTTTGCCATCTCATCGTCGAAGATAGCTACCGGCCGTTGATCACCGCTAACCATCGCCACCATCGAGTCACCGTCTCGACCGTCGAAGTAAAAAATAAATAATAATTTTTTTTATTTTTAAAAAGTAAATAAAATTTTAATAATAAAAATATTTTTAAAGAAATTAAAAATATTAAAAAATGAAATAGAAATTTTTTGACCGCCGACAATAATTTTTCATTGAAGATTTTGTGTTAATAATGCTTAAGAAATAAAATTTTTTAATAATTACCAAATGAATTTCTCCGATCCGAAATTATTTTTTTGAATAAAAGTAGAAAAATTGATTTCTACTTTTGATTAGAAGTAAAAAAATTATTTTCTAATCATAAATTGAGTTTTAAAGCAAAAGTGTTGCCATGAACGCCCATAAATCGTCGCGCAGTCTTGCATCGCACGCGTGATTAGACATGGCCACGGGCCGTGAACCAGCGATTTCGGTTCATGAACCGGCGGTTTCGATTCGTGGCCATGATTGAACCGGCCCTTGAAGGGACGGTCCTAGCTCCGGTTCGGTTCAAGGGCCTGTTTCGGTTCCGTTCAAGGGCATGTTTCGGTTCGAATTTAAAATTTAATTTTAAATAATAAATTATGAAATAAAAAATAATAAATAATAAATTATAAATTATAATCAAATTGTACATTGTAATCAAATTTGGAGGGAAAAAAAGGAGAGGGAAGGGACTTGAACTTAATGAATTATCATTAAGCACCTACATATCTTCTTGAGGATCGAAGAATCAAAGCCAATGTAGTTTTTTTACCTTTGATAATCCCAACTTATCTCATCGTCAATCGTCGCTATCCGTTGTAGTACCGTGGCGGTGGTATCTCCACTATCATCATTGAAGAATTCGTCGTCTCGATCCAGCTTTTATTGTCGAAATTTAGTCTTTGTTCAATCATGGATACAAGCTTGAGCCTTCACAAAGATCCGAATTTAATCTTGAACAGCGATAGTCCAAAATTAATCATCCAAGCATTAAATGATTGTTCAACCGCAATCTGTTGAAGAGGGGTTGCTAACATATGTCTTGCGATGAGAGCGGAGATTGAGAATTGGGTTGAATGAGTCTTCCACCACTTGGAATTTTGAAATTTGTCTTTGTATTCGAATCACGGAATTCAAAAGTAATGGTTAAATAGTTTTTTAATTCGAAAATATTACATGTTGCTCCATTTTATCTTTTTTGCATACTAATGAGCAGATTGTTCCATCTACTAAGTCTATCACTCTCCTTCCTTTGTGAGGCACTAGGTTGAGAAGATCCACCATCACCTAAACTATATCTACTACAAAATTCATTATATAATGCTACTACAACGTCTTTAATCTCTACTTGTATAGTTTTAATATCTATTATTTTATTCAAATGTAAACAATCATAATAATAATCCTTCGGATAATCATACAAATCATATAATTTAGTGCGTGGATTGAAAACAATAGCAACCAAATAAATAAGAGGAATGCATGCATAATAATGCAGCCATTTTGCTTTTATTGTTATAATAGTAGGAGCTAGTTGGATATCTTTTTCATATTCACAAAAAATACCGGTAATGTTCACACACTCTATTAAAAATAAATGCGTAGTAGGATAATAAACATCGGATAAAGTATAAGTTGCATCATTAAAAACTTTCAATAAATTTAAATTTTTTTTTGCAAACAATTCAATCTTGTGGGAGTAAACTAATTTCAAAAACATTATTCGAAATAAATGTACATAATAAATCTTTATAAGCAAAAGATTGATGAAGCTAACTCGTAGGTAGAATTCCAACAAGTCGGAACATCTTTTGGAATTTTTTTTATTTTTGTCCATATGATTTACAAAATCGCCCCATTCTTTCATAACTTGGGAACGGTTCCATAAAACTTTAATTACTCCCTTTATTGAGGTGAGCAAATTTTCGAGAGTTCGTAAACCATCTCGTACATATAAATTTAAAACATGACAAGCATATCTAATGTGAAAAAATTGTCCGCCAAAAGAGGGTTTACAAATATTTTCTAAATCGGGAATGAAAGCGGTATTTGACGCGGTATTATCAAAATCAATTGAAAAAATTTTATTAATCAAATTATATTCTTCTAAAACTTGCCTAATTATTCTATAAATATTATTGGCTGTATACCTTTCATCAAACACTCGAAATGCAAGTACTCTTTTTTGAATGTTCCAATCGTCACTTATCCAATGACATATGATACTCATATAAGAATGAATTTACCAATGATCACTTCAAATGTCGCTACCTATATGCATACGTCCATTGAAATCCGTAAAAAAAAATTTGCAAAGCCTTTTTTTAATTTTTATAAACCCTAAAAAGTTAGCGTTTAAGAGTAGTTTCGGAACGGGTTTTGCTTGTGGAGTACATGCGGTGTTTATTAAAAAATTCAAACCAAAATTTTCACCAATAGTAAACGGTAAATATTCAATGGCAACATATTGAGCTAATGTTTCTTTATAAAATTCATCACTATAACAAAATAAAGGAGAAATGTTAGGATTGGCGTACTCCGAAAATTTATTGTTGCCTGGTGTCGATCCCCCTTATGTTGCATATTTTTGCATCGATACCGATGGAATGTTCCATACCGTTTCCTTTATTAAAATTGTATGATTTTGTATATTATTTACAATTTATTTTGTACTTGTCTTCGCTTATATGTACATTATCGAAGTGTTGTCATAAGTTGGATGTATTCTCCCGGGCCTACCGTTCTGGTCCCTTTGTTGTCGATGTTTCTTCGACGTAGGGAGGAGGATGAAGATTTTCTTGCGTTGGGACGTGCTTCGACGTTAGGAACATAATTGATATTATCATCATCGTCTACCCAACATGTAAATTCACAAGGATCATATTGATCATGAGGTTGAGGATAATTGGATTCCCCCATCCTCATTGGCATCGGGCTCTTTCCCCTATCACCGTTTCGCTTACACTTGCTATTTTTGTCAAAGAATTGAGAAAAAATCGATTCAAAAAATTAACGGAATTGAGCCAAGATTGAGAGAATTTAAGAGAATTGAGGATTGAGAAAATTTAAGAGAAATTGTGAGAAAAAATGAAATGAAGAAATTATAATTATAAAAAATTTAAGAAAAAAAAAAGATGTTTTCAACCGCCCAATTTTGGACCGTTGAGGGGGGGGGGGAAGGTGCTTTTTCCCATTTTTTTTTGGTATTATTTGGGCTGTTCAAAATCGGCTCGGAATCAGTGAGGGGTCGAGCAGATTCCGATTGGGAACGGCCAATCCCGATCAATGGACCGATTCCGGTTATTTCACAAGCCGATTCTGGGTTCAGACTGGCCCGTGATTACATCTACGCGTAATGTTCTAGGTCAACATTATATTGAGTTTAGCATTGCTTATCGAAAGCTAGATGGGGCCCACTCTCCCCCTTGGGCCACGTGTCGTCTCAACACGAGGTAGTGTCGGATTCCCATGGTCCCATTCATCCGTTCGGACTTATTCTTCCCCCATTTGCTTTTTTTCTCCTGTTTCAGAGGGGGTCTGTCTTCTCCAGGATCTTACCAAAACAAGAAAGATATTTCCGATCTCTGCCCTTCTTTATTTGATCCATTTCCTCTAGCCGCTTCTTTATAATCATTTAAGAGAATGTTCCCTAGGGTTTCTCGGATTTATCGTTCTTGGGTCTCTGAAATTTTTCTTTCCCTTCGAGATAAATGATCTAGAGAACAGATATCAGTTCCTTTTCCCTTCCCCCAGCAAGCCCTCTTCTTTTCTTGACTTGGTTCCAATCCGGTTCAGATTTTTCGTTGCTCCTTTGCTTCTTTCGGAAACCCTAATCTGGGTCTTGCAGATCCGGTCGCCTTCTCCGCTCAGTTCCCGTTTCCTTGGTATCCTGTGATCGTTTCTTGGAGTTTTTCGGCTGCTTCTTTCGATCTCGTTTCTCCAGCGCGAGAAGACAGCGAAGATGGTGAGAGGGAAGACTCAGATAAAGAGGATAGAGAGCAACGCGAGCAGGCAGGTGACCTTCTCGAAGCGCCGGAACGGGCTGCTCAAGAAGGCCTTCGAGCTCTCGGTTCTCTGCGACGCCGAAGTCGCCGCCGTCGTCTTCTCTCCTTCGGGAAAGCTTTACGAGTTCTCTAGCTCAAGGTACTTCAGTTGGTGGAACCACTTACTTTCGCTTGCTGTAATTATCAGCTGTTCCTTGATTTGCTGTCTTCGGCCATGACTAGACTTGGCTGCAAAAAAACACAAAGCAATAAGAACAACGAAAAAAATCCAGTAATTCTTGTTTAGTTTTCTGGTCGGAATTAGTGCCTGTCTGTTCATTTTGATTTTAGTACAGATGACACTGTCGTTAATAATGTTTCTAAGATGCCTACGACTTTAACCAAACGGGCAAGTAACTATCGTCCATTCTTTTGATTTTCTTCCTTGTAATCAGATCTTTTATCTTCTTGTCGTTACAGTCTTGCACGGCAGTTCGTATATAGTTAAAAAAAAAAAAAGGGTTCCCTTTTTTCTGGTCCATTCTCCCAGATTGGGATCTGCATAATCTCTGCTGTACTGCTTGGAGTACGAAAACAAAAAAAAAAAAACATTTTTGCAAATAGTATTTACAGTCAACACCGTAGTGGCCTGTGTGAATTTTCATCTTTATGTTACTATATTACCTATATGAAAAGCGAATGTTGGTGGGTAAGTGTGTATTTATACAAACAAGTTGGTCATGTTATGCACAATATTTGCTAAACCATCAAAGGTACGAACTTTTGTAGCAAAAGAATTACTTCTTGATTGTCCACTTGGAAATAAGGTCTTTGTATATGCATGGTCATCACCATTTTAGAGTTGCACATATAGGAGCTGCCATGAGATAAAAGACTTTCTACCGCAGGCACTGAAACATACATTGCTGCTGTTCTGGTTAATCAACTGTGAACTAGTTATTTTATGTCATTTTATTTTTTTTTCATAAGATGGCTATTTTCATATCTCGTGACTCGACTAATCCTTATGGATGCACGCGAATCGCCCCATTCACATGTGTAAATCCATTCACAAATGGCGGGCATGGCTTGGATGACATCATTGTTAATTTTTTTTCCCGTCTAATGGTTACCATCGAATGCATTTTGGTTACACGGACCACCTTGAAAGCCAACGTTCGTTGGGGTTGTCTTGGAAAGACTTGCTGACAAAGATAAACTTAGTCTTGCCGAGAATTCTCTCATCTATGGTATAGGAAGATGGTATATCTCTTTCTCAATATTGTATGTACTCTGAGAGGAGTTTATCACCTCAAATCTGCCTCCCTTAGTTCTTGATTGATCATCTAATATCTGAAAGATTGGATTTATGGTCACTGAGTGTATTATTTTTTAGCTTGCAAAATTATCCAAAAAGTTTTAAACCTATTACATTTTTGCCAATTTAGTCCTAAACCTTTTAGTTTTGTCAATTGAGTCTTAAACCTTTTCGCGTTTTGCCAATTGAGTCCATCCAGCTAATTTTTAGCTGTAAATATTGACGTGGATGCTTTGGTTGCTCTACGTGATGTGGTCATTTTTTTTTACAATATTTTAATATTTTTGTGAACTTTTATTTTTATATTCTTTTTACTTTTTTTATGTATTTTCCTTCTTCACTTTTTTCTTTTTATATATTTATTTTTCTTATTTCGTTTTCCCTCCACTGGCCTCCAGCGACGGCTGCCCTCTCTCGATCTGGTGATGGGTTGCCCTCGCCGAGCCAGGCTTGGGGCATCTCTCGCTCAAGGTTGGCGACTTCCATCGGCCATCGACAAGGCCTGATGGTGGCCGACAGGAAAAAAAAAAGAAACAAAAAATAAAGCAGGAAAACGGAAGAAAATAAAAAAAGGAAAAAAATGAAGCAAATAAATTTTTTAAAAATATATTGAATTATTATTTAAAATTGTCTATGTTGCTGTCGGCAGTAAAATGACTGGTCAAAATTGGCAAAATGCAAAAAAGTTAAAGATTCAATTGGCATAATTAAAAGATATAGGATTGAATTGGCAAAAATGCAATAGGTTTAAGATTTTTTGGACAAATTTTCCCTTTTTAGCTTCTGTTTGCATGATCTTTGTGGTTCATTGGACTCAATATCTGTAATTCCTATAGATAGCTTATTTATTTTCTTGAAAGTGTCAAGTGAAGGAGATCGGGACAACGTGTGCATGGAAAGGATGCCAATCTAGTAATCAATATGTATGGAAAACTAATCCGCTACTAAGAGCAAGATTTAGGATTTCCTAGTTCTAATACTTAAAAAACAAGATCTAGACCATATAGTTCAGTCCTAGTTAAAATCATATTATTCTTTGTGTAAAAGCATAGACACTGGTTCTCCGCTTCCTCTCACATTTATACACTTACCGCATTGGAATATATAATATGATGAACCAATTGAGAAGGCCGGCGCTATTTCCATCTCCAATTTGGATGAGACACTCCTTTTTTCAATCAATAGACCTAAATACCTTTCTTTCTGTTCCATGTATTGTTTTTTTTAAATCATCATAATCAACAAAACAGTCTTTTTTTTTCTCGCTTAAATTGTCAATTTCATGATATAACTGTTAAATTACACCCAATATAATATTATCTTGTCATGCATCATGTTATCACTTTGCCTAGAGAATGTCATTTTTTTAATTTATGCTCTCATTTTTTTCAATTACAAAAGTTATATAAATTGTTAGAAATTTCTAGTTATAACGGCTTTTGAACAAACAATTAACTGCCTATTTTTTAAAACTTTACTTCAAAGTTGAAAATTATAACTCAATCTCATTATCAAGCAGATTTTTAACCTTGTGGGTGATTTTGTGGAATAAATTTGTAGGCTTTTAAAGTTGAACATTGTTGATTTGTACTTTTTTTTTTTAGCTTTTCATATTTTAATATGAATTACAAGATGGGTTTGAAAATTTATTTACACATTCTTTACTTTCAAACTTGCGTAAGATTTTCATAGGGAAAAGTTTTTAGAATATTTTGCAATCGATATTAAGTACTTTCTTCATAGCAAGTGTTAAAAAGCATAAACTTTCATTTTTCCCTTCATGTGTTTATCCTTTGTTAATATTTCGATATAGTTTAAATATAAATATGTTAGATATTTGGTCATACACTTTTAACAAATTAACCTTTTTCATATTTTGATCAATTTTTCTTTCCACTTTTTGTCAAGATTGGTTAAATAATTAAAGTAAATGTTCAACTTTGAAGTATAGTTTCACTCACACTATTCGGAAAAAAGACACTTAATTGTGCATTAATAAGCTATCATGTGAATAGAAATATGAGTCCATAAATAAAAGTTGATAATATTCTCTTAAGAAAAAATGATAATAAGACATGGTAAATTGATATCTTGATGGGCGTGATGGAGCATTTGTATTGTGAAATTAATGAGAGAGATGATAGAAACAAATGCATTTTTGTGGATAGCCTGATAAAAAAAGAAACCATAAACTGAAGTGAGAGAGAGATTTGACCAAAAAAAAGAAAAGAAGAGAGAGAGGCATTTCGGTAAGTTAACTGAAAAAAGGAGTGCTTTAGCCAAAATGGAAATGGAAATAGCGCTGCCCCGTTAAGAAATATTTTAGGCATTTGTTTTTGGTCACTTCACTGGAGCTTACATTCTTGAGGAGAAAGATCGATTTAACACTTTGCAGTACAGGATCGAATCCTGACATTTCATCTCAGGTCATCGTACCTTTTATTCATGATTTTGTGCTTACTTTCCAAGCTTGCAGTGGTTGTAGATTTTGGTGCAGCGATATCCACACCATGTGTTTCATGTCCAAAGATCGATTTACCCGCGACAAGAAGTGAAATATTCAATATAGAATGTACTCGGAGATTACCTAGTACCTGCTTGTTTAGGTTATTGGAAAGAAAAAAAAAGTGCTTGTTTCTAACAATAAGAGTGTAATGTGCTTAAGTGATAAATTAATAACCAAGAGGAAAGAGATCATATGATTGGTAATCTGAAGCACAATCCTTTATCTTGTACCGTGGCACTCTACTAAAGATTACTTAGGTTATGATCTATCATTTCGTAATCTATGTTGTGTCAGAATATCCAACCGAAAAACTTTAGCTGATAGGTGGAGAGACACTGAATAAATATAAAGTCTACTAAAACCTCATAGACAAGAGACGTGAGATAGGGAGCCTCACACGGGAAAGTAATCTAGGGTGGAACTTGACTCGATACTATATTAGGAAGTCGACCCTAAAGTTTGAGCTAATAAGCGGGCATGAATATATGGTCCATTAAAATCCAGACAATTGCTGTGGGATACTTTAACATGCTGTGTATAGTAAGATTGACAATGAAAATCATTAGTCATTTGACCAAAGTTCTTGCTATGCCTTGAGACATATAATTGCTATTACTTGGCCCCAAATATTTTAAAACTCCCAAATTTTGAAATATTTAGTTACCTATATATGTTTCTTCAAAGAAGATAGGAATCCTATCTGTTGATCAAATGCTGAACATGATGTCCTAGAGGCTCTTGTGTCTTTGGTGACCAAACTAGCTGAAGACATTCATTTTAAGTATGGATGAGTGAAAACTTCTCAAACTTAAGTTCTTCGATTACCAAAGCTTGTCAAGGACATGATGAACTCTCACATGTTCCTTTCATGCCCCAATTACCATATGAGCCGAAAGAAATGGATCTTTGTGGCCTCATCCTTGGTAAAATGGTTTCCATAAATTAACAGGAATGAAGATTACAGAGAATTTGTCTCTCAATACTAATCACGGCTTGCACCCTTTATTCAAAAGTTAAGTTACTACTGAGTGATTAGGTAGGAATGAAGACATAGAGAAGAGAAATCCCAGTTCTCCAGTCGACCTGCCTGTGCTAATAATAGTGATGGGTAAATTGGGAGAAAAAGTATTCTCGTGATATATATCAACTATAAATTGTCGCTCTCTAATGACTTGAAACTTTCAGAGAAAACGGTTGCGCACTGAACTTTTAGCATTTCAGTGGAATAAGATGTTAGTTCGTTTCATCAAGCTAATGTTTGCCATAGTTGTTGAGTTTCCCTTCTTTCCCGGGTTAGGTTGTGCTGAAATATCTGAATCGCCAACGTGCAAAAATTGGTCCTTCAGTTTTCTTTTGCTTAACTGTTGATTTGATTATCAATCATATCTCTCTAGTCGACTCACCACTGAGCTTGTCAGTTCGAAAAAATTTATCTGAGTATCAAAGCAAGATGTACGAAGAGACATGCTCATGCATATATGCTTATTTCGGTTTTCAAGTTTCCCTTTCTTCTTGGAAAGGAAGTATTACTTTGATAGCAGGCCAAAGGGTAATTGTGTTACCGGAGTATTTGTGTGTATCGTTAATCGTTTTCTCAGTATGTTTCCAGTAAGCATTTGGCCTGGTGTGGCTCTGGTCATTTCCACTAGGACACACGCAAGTCATATAAATGCTGATATTTGTGATTTTCAGCATGAGCAACATAATAGAACGGTATCAGAGGAAAGCAAAGGACCTGGGATGCAGTGCGAAAACTACCGAAAACGATTTACAGGTTTGCCTTTTGATACTGATCATGTTCTAAAGTATCAATCCCTCGTCATCATCAAACACACAGTGGAGGACGTTAACCATCTTTGATCGTCATGTCTTGAAGTTTCGTAAAAGAGTTCACAGCTAGCTAGGGGAGCTAAACCAGTACCCTTGTCGGGATTAATCATATTCTAATTGATTATTGCCCTGACTACGAGGATTGCCTATTTTTCTCAGAATGTTGAGGTCCCTACTTTGCGTAGAAGTTTTAGCAGCTAAAAGGAACATCGCTTAAGACAGGAAAAAACATTGTGTCCACTCTCACAAGTTGGACCAGTCATTTCTGTGCGTCAATGAAGCGGATTACATATGTGATATCTCAATGCGGACATCTCTGCTTAAACTTGCAATTAATTTTGGATGAGAAATTTCTTCATACCAAATATCTGGCTCTAGCTTGTTGGAAAACAATTCTAAAAATATCAATAGATATGAGGCATAATCTGTTCGCTGTTATGAGAGGATGCAATAGTAATTGTGCTATTTGCTTATGATGTTTTTTCATTGTTCTCTGGCAATCAATGACCGTCGCAGCATTCATTTCTCTCACTCAAGGATGTGAACAGCAAAGAGAGAACAAACTCGAGACATCATTCAAGTTGAACGGAGCTAAGTGTGTATGTTTTTTGGATGCAGAATCTGAAGGGAAACTCTCTAGACATGATGGTAAAGAAAATTGAACTTCTCGACATTTCGAAAAGGTCCGAGACTGATCTCCCTCGTAACGTTTTTGGCAAATCTTTAAATCTTTTATTAGTCAGTCTGATATCGTGTTGATTGCATTATGTGCGAATGGTTGTGTAGACAGCTCTCAGGAGAAGTCTTAGATACGTGTTCGGTCGAGGAGCTACAATCGACGCAGAACCAGTTAGAGAGAAGCTTGAGCAGAATTAGGGCAAGAAAGGTACATGCAAGCTGCACCTCTAGTTGTGTCGCTCATGTATTGATTCTGCAATTTCCCCCAAAAAAGATAACGGAGTAGCTACAAATTAACACGATGTTCTACTAATTACTCGTCCATCGCAAGCTCATGCAGAATCAAATGTTTAAGGAGCAAACTGAGCAGCTGAAGCACAAGGTAATTAAATTGTGATTGCATGCGCATGCATTTGTGATCGCATGTGCTTCTGCTGGTTTCGCTAGATTCATCGGCTTTTGATTTCTAATTCCTATATGATAAATCTTTCTGCGATCCATTGCAGGAGAAAAAGTTGTTGGACGAGAACAGAAAGTTGCGGACTAAGGTGATATCCCTTGATCTCTTCTAGCCAGCGGATACTGCCTGAAACTTCCAAGTTATGAACTATGATTTGCCATGGACGTTTTAAGTTTCAGAATGACGAGCGAGAGCCGCTGAAATCTGTGACCGAGCATCAAGAAATTCCTCGAGGACGGGGACTGGACGTGGAAACCGAATTATCCATAGGATCCTCAAAGACAACGATCATACATCGATCCACATGAAGATTGTTTGAGCATTCACTAGCTGTCTGAAGTGGTTTTATTAAGAAGCTGCCATCACTTGCAATTCTCTCTCTCTCTCTCTCTGTAATTTTTTCGTGATTGAGTTTATCATATCTGTCTGAAGGGGTTTTGTTACCCAAATGATGGAGGATGGAGGCTTTTAATCCTTTGCCTCCTTGTACTTTGGAGCATGTATTTGCCACTCAAAAATAAAGAACGTACCTAGTGTTTGCGCGTGTATGTATTCATACGAGGATTATAGATGTAAAGGCTTTCATATCTTGTACGATGACTTAGGGGACCGCACTCAGACTGTCTATGTCTTATACTTCGAGGAATCAAATAGGTGGATCGGATCGGGTTAGAAGGTTCAATAACGGTCTCGATATTTAATGACCCTTATCCAATTTGACTTGTAACTGATTTATATTTGATTCGTTTTGATTCATATTATTAAAACATACTAATATTTTAAGTAAATCTATACAACTAAATGTGTATATGTTACCTGGATAAAAACTTAACATCAAATAACAAAAGCAAGTTATTATTTTGAATAATAAAAAATTAGCAAATAAAATAAAAAATGATATTACAAAAATACTTTTATGAAATAAAAATTTAGTGAAATTTTCTATTTTTCATATTTTTTTAATTTTTTAAAAAAATATATTTTATTAAAAAAATGTCATTAAAAATATATTTTATTAAAAAAATTTCATTAAAAAAATTTATAAAAAATTTCATTAATTTTTTTTTTTTTAAAAAGCATTTTTTATTCAATTTTTCTTTTCTATTTTCTTTCATTTTTCTCTAGGGATTGGTGGGTTGCGGCAAGCAATGGGGGCTACGGCGGACAACGATCAGTGACTGTGGTGACCGGCGATTGGCGGTAGCGGAGGGGGCGGCCATGAACAATTTATATATATATATATATATATATATATTGTTTAAAAATATATTGTTTAAATTTTTTTTTTTCTTTTACTTATAAAAATATAAAATTGAAACTAAAAAATAAAAAATATAAACTAATGAAGTGGAGCCTTTAAGGCCCATTTATAACTTGTGGAAGGTGTAGGCCACGCTCGTGGGTCAAAAATGGGTTCTACATGTGATCTATTTTGACTCATCAAATTTAGCTTCAACTTTTTTGGAACTATTTTTAGTGGGCCCTCTAAAAACTAACGAATCACATGAAACCCATTTTTATAAAATATAGGTTAGAAATGGGTCATGGACCAATATCAAATAAGTTTTAAATCTATTGCAATTGTGTCAATTCAATTCTAAACTTTTTTTGTTAGGCCAATTGAGTCTTGAATATTTTGTACTTGTGCTAATTAAGTCCATCCGACCAATTTTGATTGGCCGGCGCTAACGTGGATAATTTTAATAATATTTTAATATTTTTTATAATTATTTTCTTTTTTCCTCCAATCTAGGGGTGAGCAATGTCGAGCTTGGCCAGCAACGGGGAGTGGGAAGCTCGCTTGCCACGGCCTCGGTCGGTCGTTGGATTAGCGACCGCCAGGAGGAAGAACGAGAACAAAAAAGAAAAGAGAAATTTTTTTAAAAAAAATCAGAAAATATTCTTAAAAATTGCTATGCCGGCGTCGATTAGCGTCCACAATATAGTCGGCCGGTCAAAATTAACCAAATGGATTGAATTGATACAAATGTAAAATGTTTAAGATTCAATTGACCATATGAAAAAGGCTTAGGACTTAGTTGCCAAAAAAAGAGTCAAAAATTGAATTGACATAAATGCAATACGTTTAAAACTTCTTTAGGAATTTTTCCCGACCCGTACCTTTTCAAAGATTCGATTGTGTTGCCTTTTTTTATTCGAAAGTTATTGCATGAAAAGGATAGAAATACGGTCCGATCGATATGACCAATGTACATCTGCAAGGTATTTTTGATCAGCAAAGACTAGGAAAAGAAGGAAAGATTGGAAGACAAGAGGCTGATAAATTGAAGTTCCTCCTTCCTGGAATTGTTCTGCCAATAAAGCTAACTCGGAGTCCCGTAGTAACTATCTGTCCTTTGCTCTGTTCGTCTTCCTAAGCTCTCGCAAAGGGTCAAATCAGGAAAGGCAAACAAGCTGTTCAACCGAAGAGATCCAGGCAAAAAAAACTTGGGACTCGACTCGGGACTTAATGCTGTCACTTTCTTCTAATCGTGTGCTTAACCACAAACGCAGTGCCGTGTCCAGACCCACCAGCCTTCGCTAGACTTTTTAATCAGAAACAGCTCCAGAAAAAGCTGGAAAAATGAGATTCTTGGCTTACTTTTGTATGCCCTGAAGATTCTTCCAAAGATTCATGCATGCTCTCGTTCATATTGATGGTGACCTTCTATTGGCACTTAAACTAGGGTTTGGTTTTGCGCTTTATGTTCCTTCTCTTTTGATATGCTCGGATATCTTTCTCTCTCAAACTGCACAATAATCATACTTTGTACCCTGAAGTTTTTTAAATAGTCACCGGATTCTCCCAACGTTCGTTCTGTATGACAGAGCTCCGTACGATGGCCATTAAATGGAAATCGAAAATCCTAGTGAATATCGTCAAGTTCCGTTGCATTAGGCTCGTTTTCGCCCCCGTCGTAGTCAATTTATGCCAGGATTCAACACTTCAATTCACGCCATCTCTTGAAATTTGTGTGATAACTGATAAGTATCGTTAGACTTTTCTACATTGTTAATTCGTAGATATCCTGGGAATTGGCAACATTGATGGAAAAGAGAAGAAATGGGGGTATGAATAAACTTTTTAAGTTTAGCTATTGATGTTGACTTGAACCGGCATCTTCTAGTGGCTTGGAGTAAGAGACGTTCGTGAATCTTCAACATTCATCTCCCCGAAACGTGGAGTCCAACAAAGAAAATAATTCATTCATTTTATTCCGGACGATGTCATCAACCTATGGGACCAAAAAAAAAAGAAAATCCACGTTCTACCACCAACCGAAGGCCAAATTTTCCGCAATTTATTTGGAAGTACATGAGAGAACATATGGAAAAATATGGCCAGGGTTGGAAACGCGGGCCGAATTCGTAAGTGACTCATTGATCAAGTTAGGTGTACCTATTATTTTGGACCATCAAGAATCGCTAGGGTAGCCCACAAAGAGTTATTACGCAAGTCTAATTAAGATTACATTTGAATAATTAGTGCAAAACTCTATCTGAATGTATATATTTTTTTGGGTTACTGGCTGATGTGTTTGGACTTGCTTGACAAACAGCTTGCACACAGATGTCACATGGCTGTGGCTCCTAGGATGACATAGGCATCAACAATTGGTACAGATTATGGATTGAAACAGTAACATATCTAGACAGATTAGAGAAGATTGGAAAACCATGCTTCCTTTGGGAAAAAAAAATCACTTAAATTCGTATTAGGGCTTTTGTTATAGTTAGGAGTAAGATTGTACATCATAATTTTGCATCTTAATTATTATCGATCCACAACACGCCTTGCTTTTGAATCTCGATTGATTTCCGTAATTGTATCTATCTCTCGCGTCAACCGGAAATTAATTGGACCCGATCTTTTTGCTGATAATTTGGCACTTGAGGAACACAATCCGCCTGTGTCATGCACAGACATGTATGTTCGCTTCTATCATCATCGAATGTTAATTCTTTCCAATTACTTCAAGTTGAAGTGTAAATTCCTTCATATTTAGCTCCGTTTCATGTTTGGATCTTTCATACTGTCCTAGCATGGACCTTAACTTTTATTTTTCCCTTATTTTGCTCAATTGCTCAACGCAAGACACTATCGATGTTGAGCAATGTTTCTACGTGGTCCTAATGCACGTGAACTCAATATTACGGGTGAGCGATTTCAAGGTCCGTTCACATTTCACTTGGAACCTATTTTGCACATCCTAGATCCTAGAATCTACCCGTTGCGGGTTCTAGGGTCTACCTATATTCCAATGGTATTTTTAGTAGAACGATTGCAATGAATTGTCACATCTAATGTCCATTATTTGTTCCTACAATCCGCTAATCACACTTCATATTTATACATACACATAATGTGAAACATTAACAAAGTGCAAGTCTCATCATAGATATGGCGGAAAATGGAAGTTTAGATGACTGGTTTTTAGATTCACAAGTTTATCATCGAACATCATGGAATCTTGCGAAAATAGAACAAAGAAAACAAATACCTATTCTAAGTTTTAGATTTCAAATTCCACCTAGAACCTATTTATTGGCACCGATTCTTCAATTTTTTATATTTCAAAATCATGCTGACCCCTACTCAATACATCTCAGCTGTAGGATGAAATGGGTCCCACGTGGGCCTCTTCTGCGTGGGTGAAAGAATACAGAATGAACGGCTAAGATGGGATGGTCGGCGAACCCACGGCGGAAACACACTCACCTAAAGTTCGGCAATGCCCACCATTTGCGCAAAGTAAGATGCAAAGCTCGCAGGGTTTGGTAGCCAACGTGGCTTTGCTGTTGGCCCAAAAGAAGAAAGCATTCTGTATTCGTCGGCACCCACGTGGTTACCGCGCAATCGCGGTTCGTGTCCTTTTTCCATAGGCAGTAGCCTAACCCAGGAAGCAACCAACCGCGCCCCCTCATCAACGCCGAAACAGAGGTTCGAGTACGGACAGCCCCACCACTTCCATTCCCATCACGCATCTAAGCTTCCTCTCCAAGCCAAACAGGACGTTGCTTCGATTCTGTCTTTCGAACGTTGAAGTCCACAAGCAAAAGCGTTGCGTCCCCTCATGTGAAAAGCAAAAGAGAGAAGGATAGAGGAAAAAGAGAGCCCGAGAAAATATCCAGTTCTTTGCTTTGCTTCCCGTAGTAGTCTTCTCTGTTCTTTTCTAGAATATAATAGTGTCTGGGTCTTTTCTTTTTTGGTTGAGGATCACTGGAGGGGTTGGGGTTAGAGGCTGAAGCACGTCTCTTGCCTTTTGCAGGGAGGGGGAGGGAGAGAGAGAGAGAGAGATGGGTTCTCTGACTGCTTCTCCTCTCGTCCCTTCGAAGTTGGAACCTTCTTCTCTTTATCAGAGACAGAGGTCTCTGTTTCACTCCTACAGGAGATGTGCCAAGAAGAAGAATCTCTCTATTGTCCCCGTGAGTTTTCCTTTCTTTATTCAGCTTATGCTTCTGAGTTCCACACTCTATACGCCCTGTTCTGGGAAGTGTATATTTGCTTATCTGATTGGGACTGGATCAGGTTGCGAGGTTGTTTGGGCCGGCGATTTTCGAAGCGTCCAAATTGAAGGTTCTCTTCTTGGGCGTGGATGATAAGAAGCATCCGGGGAAGCTTCCGAGAACTTACACGCTCACTCACAGTGATGTCACTTCGAAGCTCACTCTGGCTATATCCCAGACCATCAACAACTCTCAGGTAACCAGCCAACCCCCCTGAATCTTGATTCATCCGGAATCTGATGCGGCATGAGATTCTGTTAAAACTTAAAACTATGTTTGTTCTTCGTCATAAGAGTTTCCTCATGCTTTTTATTCTTGGGTCGTGAACTGAATAGCATAGCTGTGTGAGAAGCTGGGAGAATCTAATGAAAGCAAAACAGGGGAAACAGAGCACGGATGGCATCACGCACTTGTGGGCAAAAGGAGCCGGATTACGTTTTTTTTCCTCCATAAACAAGAAGGAACGAGATTGTATTTATATATCGCAAATTGATAATTCTAAATTTATTTCGATTTCGTGTATTAACTGATGGTCTCGCGAACTGGTTTCGGTTTTTGTAGCTGCAAGGATGGTACAACAGATTACAGAGAGATGAAGTCGTGGCAGAGTGGAAGAAAGTGAAGGGGAAGATGTCTCTGCATGTCCACTGCCACATCAGTGGAGGCCACTTCCTCCTGGACCTGTTTGCCAAGCTCAGATACTTCATCTTCTGCAAAGAGCTCCCTGTGGTAATTCCTAACTAATCACCCACTAATTAATCAACATGATCTCTACACACCCTGTTCAGAATCGACCATCTCTTGCATATTAAAGATCAAGAGAGTTAGTTTTGGTTTGATTAACTTGATCTACTCTTGTTTTGGAAACAATTGAATTGATGGAATAGACTATATTTTAAATGAAAAAGCAGGTGCTGGGGGCATTCGTGCATGGGGATGGGAGCCTTCTGAACCAGCACCCAGAGCTGCAGGAGGCTCTGGTTTGGGTGTATTTCCACTCCAACCTTCCAGAGTTCAACAAGGTGGAGTGCTGGGGCCCGCTCAAGGGCGCTGCCGCCCCTTCCGCCGCCGGGTCTCGCAAGGGGGAGGAGACGGAGACGACGCAGACGCAGACGCAGACGCAGTCGACCGAGTGGGAGCTGCCGGAGGCGTGCCTCGTGGAGTGCGAGTGTTGCTTCCCTCCGATGAGCTCGATCCAGTGGTCAGAGGAGCTTCCCCGGCGGAGCGGGGGTGGGTGTGGGGCCCAGGAGGGCGTGGGCCAGCAAAGCTAGGCCCAAAGCGACAGCATTGTATCTGCCTATTGGTCGCTATAGTTTTCACTCGTTTGATGGCGTGTGATGTAAATGAATTGCATGGAAATTGTGTATATAGAAAGCCACATTTGTTGAATGAATTTCTCCCAAGCAAGTCTTGGGTCACTGTCCAGTGCCATTTTGGTGTGAAGCGAAGCGACTACAGAGAGGGATTGGGAAATTTTGAGGGTGGGGTCTGAAAAGATAGATTTGGACTTTGTGCTTTCTTTTGCTTGCTTGATCTGATTGGACTCTTGGTTCGGAATTGAGCCACGTGAATTTGGAGCTTTCTAGGTTGTCCTAAGAGGGCATTGAAATGATATGAAACCATCTTAATCAGCAGAAAGTAGTTCCCTTGGAATAAAGCTTAGGAAAAATTATAAATAAGAGTCCGGAGTGATCTTATTTTTTTAAATAATAATTTGAAGTGAATTTTATTTTAAATAAATGTATGATCAGTATTATTTTACATCGTTATTTATTTTTTTATTTTTTTAATTCTTTTTTTTTTTTTTTTTTCTCTCTTCCTCCCCCGAGGTTGAGTGACCCCTCATTGGCGTCGGGCAAGGGTGGCCCTCGCCCCGAGGCCGGCGATGGTCGGGGGAGGGGAGAGAAAAATAAAAAAAAAAAAAAAGGAAATGAAAGAAAAACATAAGTAAAAAAAAAAATTAAAAAAAATTCAAAAAAGTAAAGGATGAACTTTGGCCAGGTCTCTTCTTTGAAAAAATGAAGACATTTTATACCTCTATTTGGAATTTTCCTTAAAGCTTAGAAAGGCTGTCCTTTCTTAACGTGAGGTTGTGTAGATTTTTCCTTTCAATTTTAGTCATCTCAAGCTTCTTTATGCTCGTAGTTTTAGTCCGGGTCATTAATCATAGGTTCATATTACGAAAAATTTCAAAATGATAAATTTATCCCAAATTAAGTTTTAGACCACGAAAAATCCCAAATTAATAAACATGTGACAAATTTATCTCAAATTAATTTGTTGATAACCAAAAATCCTAAATTGATACAACCGTGAAAAATTTACCGTCTATTAATTTTCATTAAATTGAGTTCTTACCACAAAAATCTCCTAATTGGTACACGTGTGACAAACGGAGGGTTAAAATTTTAAACTAGTATATCTATAAAATGTTATGTCTCATCCACTTCAACAATTTCACGGCAAAACTTAATGAAAACTAATGGGGCCTAAATTTATTATATGTGTACTAATTGGGATTTTTTATGGTAAAAAAATAAATTTATGATAAATTTATCACATACGTACTAGCTTGGGCCTTGTCGTGATATTGATCCTTAATCTTAATGGTACTTTTTTCTTTTCAAATAAGAAGGATAAATTCTCATTACGTAAAAAGTGAGAAGACAAAAAAAGGGGGCGGCAAACCCGTGAGCGTTCAACGGAAAGCAAAAGTACATGTAAAGCCATTGTGCAGGCATTAATGGAAGTTAACGTTGGCCTTGTAAGTCATGCCGACGCTCCAGCTCGGAGGGGCGACGTTGTAGGCGACGATGGTCTCCTTGGTGGTGTAGGAGGTGAGCTTGAAGGAGAGAGATTGGCCACCGAGCGTGGCGAAGGCCTGGTACGAGGCGCCCCAGTTGTGGCTCATGCTCAACCACCCGGTCCGGCTCCCCTTGACCCACATGCTGGCGACGTCGCCGCCTCCTCCCACGTTCATCACGTACACCAGGAGCCAGTACCCGTTGCCTTGGAACTGGAACCGGATCCCGCCGGTCCTCACGCACGGGACTCTGTTTGATTTGATCAAAGCACGGTATGACTTTAGAGAAGCAGATGAGTTGAGAGTTTATGTATAGGAGCAGATTTTCTAAAGTTAGTTACTAACTATTATATAGTTTTAGCAAAACAACAGAGATTGAATTAAGCTCACAAATCTATATAAAGCAGAGCATTGGCGAGCTCGAGCTTGACTTCGATTTGATGGAATATATATTTAAAAATAGTTAGAGCATGATCAAAAGTCGAAATCAGGGGAACTGATCTTTGGATAATCAATTTTCATCGCTAGTAGAAATCAAGCTTACTGTAACAATCGATGTGTATACCGTCAACAAGGTACACAAAAGGTGCATACCTCCTATGCATGACCGGGACGATGCCCGCCTTCCACTGAGCAATCTTCATGAAGGCGGGCTTGGCCATGTCGAAGTGGGCTCGAGGGGGTTGCACCATCCGCCGGCGTTGGAGTCCCGGGACCAGTTCGGCGGACAGAGGTTGGTCGCCGTCACCGTCGTGAACGGAACTCCCTTGAAGCACCATGGCGACCGGACGCACTTGATCTCGATAACATTGTCCGCAAGCGTAGCCATCGTTAAACAGTGTTGAGCTCAAAGCGGCCGTGTCCGTGCCATAGCCAGTTTGAAAGAGGTTTCCATATCCACAAGCTCCCCCTACATATGACCGCCGGAATCCAAAATTGAAGAGCTTAGTTAGACGTGGATGTAAATACAAAGGAGGTAAATGATCCTTAAACTTTAGATCAATGTATAATGTGATTCATGAAATTTAAATTATTCAAGTATAGTCCATGAACTTTAGCACAATATGTAGTGTCATCTCTGAATTTTTATTTTGTTCAATGTGGTTTCTTAACTTTTTGATACATGTTCAATTTAGCTCATTGATCGTATGAAAATGTTGAATGTTGTTTCTAAACTTGAATTAATGAAAGAACAACATTTAACATTTTCATCTAGTCGGGGACTAAATTGAATAAAGACTAAAAGTTTCAGGGGTCACATTGCACATTAAATCAAAATTCAAACAATATTTGTCTCATTATCTATATAAAGTGAAAAAAACAATCATTCTTTAAACGATAAAGATAGAACGAACACTAAAGGCGTATACCCATTGTCTCGGAGGCGGTCTCATCCCCATAAAAGGTGGCATGGGCAAGGGACCAAGTGCTCGGCTTAAACCTCGCCGGCAAGCTGCCGTAAGATCCCGTTGCACCAACGAATCTCCCGGTGACCGCCAGCAGGCAAAGGAGGCCGAACCTCCACAAACAAAGCAAATCAGAAGCCATTGCCACCGCCACCGCCACCGCCGTTAAAATGCTTAAATTAAGGGGCCTTTCCTTCTTTCCAGCTTCAATTCGTAACCTCACGCCTCACATACGAAACATTTCCACTTCTATATATATGTATACTCATCGTGTATGGTGCTCTTCGTGACTATCACGAAGATTGGGAAGCGATTTCAATGTCTCTTGGAGGTCAAATGATGATAATTTAATATTAGAATTAATTTTGGACGGTCCAAATTCATCATATGTGGCAAAGCAGCTGTACGGATGGTTTAGGATGACTATGGAATTATTTAGTAGGTAGATACGAAGCAACGTGGCTACCTGCTTTTGAACGTAGTTTTGTGTAATGTCCCTGTGGACGTGCGGGCAGGTTCTATCTGCGATTAGCTTATTACTGGAGTCTATTACTCTATAGAGACTTCGGACAGAAATATTGAGGTATAAGCCTATAATGAATTACTTTTAAAGCTCTTGACGAGAGAGGCCAATAACTTAATTTTAAGGAAGAGTTGCCAAAAAAGTCATGGATTTATTGTACTTGTACAAATTCGGGCATTCTACAAAATTGGCCAGAAATTGATGATATAGACGTTGGCCGTCGGCCGTCTCATGTGGCATTCTGCGTGGCTGGTGTGAAATTTTTAATTAATTTTTAATTTTTCTACCTTTTTTTTCTCTTTTTAATTTTTTTTTTCTTGTTAATGACTAGCAAGAGGTCGCTGGCCATTGGGCAAGGAACCCAGCTGTGAGTGAGGGCCATGACCCCTGCCGTAGTTGTCCATACCTTTGCCCAATGGCCGACAGAGGTCGCGAGGCAGTCTCTTGCCTACCATTAACACAAAAAAAAATAGAAAAAAAAAAAGAAAGACAGAAAATATAACAAATTAAAAAATTAAAAAGAATCCCATGTCGGCGGTGGCGTGCCATGTAAGATAGCGGATGGACGATCGACGTTAATGTCATCATTTTCCAGTCAAAATTGGCCAGGAAGGATTGAATTGATATAAATACAAAATATTTAGGACTCAATTGACTAAAAAAAAAAAATTAAGATTGACTTGGCACAATTACAATATATTTATGACTTTTTGAATAATTTTCGCTTATACATGTGAATAATGCTCATTTGCCCTAGTCTCTCTCGTACGTCATTAAAGATTTTGTTACCGAAGTAATAGCCTTTTGGGGATATTACGCAAAACTCCTCCAAACTTTAAAGGCAGTACATGTTTGCCCGTAAATTTTTTGGATGGATATATTAGGCCCCTTAGCTCACACAAATCTTCCTTTGAAAAAAAAAAAAATTTCGATTAATGACGAGTTTTGACCAAGCCATTTCATCAATTCACTGCGAATTTGTCCATGATTGTTGGCAGAATAATATCAAAATACCATAGTTAATTGCCTTGGCGGGGTCTTCAATTAAAGAACTCCCCATTGTTCATCAAATCTATACCTGGAGAGTCCACATTGGCACCGCTGACTATTTATAGAACCTACACTTGGTTCCGCCTCTCTCACTTTAGCGGTTTTCCAGACTCACCAAAATTTAATATGGTTCTTTTACTTATGTGAGAATCTTCATCGTCTTCTTCCTCCGATTCATCATGCATTTCCGATTTTCCCCGTGAGAAGGGATATTGAAATGTAACGTTCTTCTTACTAGAGGGTCCATATGCACAGAGGAGACCACCGTGGGCTTAACTCTCGCGATAACTGGGGCTTTCGGGTGAGGGAGAGCCATTATTGCGTGAGTGTTTTTTTAGGATTAGGCGTACAAACACGATGAAATAGAGAGTAAATGCGAGAAAGAGAAATTCGAAATACAAGATTTATCCCGTTTCACCCATAAACTAAGGTTACATTCGGGAGAAGATTCCGCTATAATTAACATCTTCTCACCACTCTGTTACAATTCTTAATTACAAGAAAAATAGACTGTATGTACAATAGTTGCTATTCATGAGCTCAATGTCAAATTACAAATAAAATACGGATTCAAATTGTAAATGCCCTCCGGCTTTTTAAGGGCATGCCTTCCAAAACCCTGTGCTTCCATGTTGTGGGGAGTATGAACTACGCAACGGCAAGTGTTATGATAGGAAATTTGCTCAATTGCAAGACTAGTGAAACCGGCGAGTGCTTCATACCACAAGAAATCATGTCTCAATACAAAGCTCACTAAGCTTATAATCTTCATGATGATGGACATGAGGAAGTGCCCACGATATTAAGGAGACATGTATGCAATCAATTCCTGAAACAACAAGCTCTTCTTGGATGCAGAAAATGATCTAGGTCACTATACATATATACACAAATCACAAGCTACAATAATTATCCCAAGTTTTAACATCTTGAACACAACTTAAATCCCATATATCACGACTAGCTAAGAGAGAAATGGAATGCTGACATCTCACAAAACAATGCTTAAATCCAAATCGAAGGCCCTACTGTCGAACCCTAGGCTCGTTAACTTCTGTTGCAGCTCGGACAGATCGACGCTTTGCCCGCCAATAATCTGCAAAATGAGCAAGGCGAGCTGATTTTTCAAGATAAGCTTCCACATAAGTCGTGTGCTCATCCCAAATAGTTGGACAAAGAAAATTTTCAGAGGGAAAAGACAAATTATATTTCAGCTGATGCTTTGAGAGCAGCTGATACGCGTGAGATGAATCAGGAAGTCCCTGGGAGTTACCTCGGATTCAATGCGATGAATTAGCCTCCCGTTCACTGTGGTGGAGGTGCAGTTAATCACGTTCAACCCTTCATCTCCAATCAGAACTTCAAGAACTCTCCTCAAAGGCATCCCTTGTTCTGACTCTGTACTAATTGCTACTTCCACTCCTCGCTTGCAGGATTCGACCACCACAACGTTCTTGGGACAAGAAGAACAAGGAGGAGGAGGAGGAGGAGGATATGTCGGCCAATCATTTGTGTCGGTACGGCGTGAGTTGGGTGGCTCCAATTTCTTGAGTCCATCTCTCTTGTCACTTAGTTCCTGGATCTTGCTTTGCATATCCTTTATGTACTTCACCGCTTCATAAACATGATCAGCCACTGATCTCTTCCCCTGCAATATCATCACACCACAGATTCATTCTTCCCCATGAGATAAATTACTGCAACCGCTGATGAATTCGATGGCAAAAAACTTCAGATGAGATGCAGCTAATTATATGCGCTTTGTGTCGGTATTTTTTCTATTCAGATTAGCTGATAATGCCTCTTTCGGAGAAAGATTTCGATGTGAACCTTGAGATGCTCGGGCGGGAGCAGAGATCTCAAAGACCGAAAATGAGAAGCCATTTCTTGCCGTCTTTGTCTTTCAGTTTCTCTCTGCCTAATCTTCTTTTCGCCTTTCAGACTAGTCTTTTCAATGACACACCCGGACAAGCCGGATTTACGCCATTGCCTATAATCCGGCCGGTTGGTGAGATCCGGCTGGCCGTATTGACTGGATGAGATCATCGAGAGTGGAGAAGGAGATTGCAACACCTGATCTTCAGGTTCATGAGATGGGGCTGTGGATGAAGAATGATCCATATCTTCTGCTGATATCACCAAGAGCTTATCATCTTCATGCGAGGGCATCGAAGAAGCAGGTTGCAACACTTGATCTTCAGTCTCAGCAGATGGGATTGTGGATGAAGTAGGATACATATGCTACTCTCTCTCTCTCTCTCTCTCTCTCTCTCTCTCTCTCTCTCAGAGTCAGGTGTGTTTAGTAGAAATGCATATTAACATTATGTTCGCGTGCAAACTTCAGGTCTTTATTTTCTACTTATTTAACGAACAATAATTAGGGTTAATACCATAAGAAATTTTAAATTGACACACCTATTATAAGTTTATCTAAAATTATTTTTTTTACCACAAAAATTTTCAAACTAGTACAAATGTGACAAATTTATATTAATTCATCAATTTGAGAGTAAAACTTAACGGAAACTAACGGAGGGTAAATTTGTCACAAGCGTAATAGTTTGAGACTTTTGGTAGATAAATTTATTACATATGTATCAATTTAGAATTTTCGATTGTCCAAAAATTAGTTTGGGGTAAACTTGCCACGTGTATACCGATTTACGATTTTTCGTAGTATTAACCTTAATACTTCCAACCTTTTGAAGTATTTAACCTTTGATATGCCAAATGATACATAGTCTTTTCATAATTGCTTAAACTTACCATAAAATGTGGAGTTTTACATTTTCAGACTCGGAATTGTAAAATTTGTTGGAATTTTAGTTTTGAAATCGGAATGGGATATTTCAAGAGTAACTAAAGAATGCAAAGTGTCAAGTAAAAGAAAGTTAGACATGGTCAATCTAAATGTTATGTTCTCTACTTTTTCTACGGCCAACAGAACCCTAACTTTTTTTTTTTCCTTCAAATTTTCTGTCATCATTTTAAATTCATTCTGAAGGATGACAGAAGTTCAAAAGACTACTTTCTTGGGACTCGATTATAGCAGCAAGAAACAGATTTATGTTTTGGACCCAGCCATCGTTGTTCTTCTCAAGAGGACGAGACCTAATGATCTACTTGTATTATAGGTTCCACGTATTCGATCAATTGGACCACTTCCCATTTGCAAGGATTGTTTATGTACGTTGCTTAGAAATTGAGTTCACATGAATATGTAAGAAAGGCAGTATTTATTTGGGGTTTGCTTGAGATTCTCAACTATCCGTGCACTAAAGTCATTGCCAAGTTGTTTATTGACGGTGAGGAGGTGGTCCACGATACGATATGACATACTAAGGACAAAAATCTTATCTTCGTAACACCAAGTCCAAAAGAAAAGCCACATCGCTGCAGATTATTATTATTATTCCTCGTTTTCCACCTCCTTTCGTCAAATAGGGTTTTGGCCGAAACAGAAAACTAGGGCTTGTGGGACCGGAACTTTTTTTAATAAAACAAAAAGGCTAATGGTGGGTTGTTGCCTATCCTAGTCATAAGCTTATAGATGTGCGCAGCGAGATTGGACCAGTTCAAATACGAAATCTAACACCACTGACTACTCGCATTGGTGTGTACAAATTGAACGATATGTAACTTGGATTTTATGGAAAGAAGACTTAGGTTTTGGATTTTTGTGTGTGTATATTTTATGACTATTACATTAGGCAACACATTCCCAATAATCCCACGTACTTCGAATTTAGTGGCGCCAACGTTCAGATAAGTTGGGTATAAGTATAAAGCATGGAGTATAGTATTATGCCATTTTTGGAATGCCGTGTAAAGAGTGTTTATGACGGCTTGTTTGGGGGGTTTTGGAGGTTTACTTCTTAATTGTTTTGTCTATTTCCACGCACACAAAAAAATCCGAAAGTAAAAGTGATAAAATTTGGAAAATCATGATCTGCTATGTCTTAAGAGAGATACTTTGCAAAAATATTTTTTGTGTGCGTATGCCAAGTCCTTGCCCTTGGTTGCCCTAATCATTCATTGAAATTCCTCGTTTTATCATCCTAAAGAACGTCTAATCCCATATTGTGCAAGGATCTTTGCGTCATATGCTTTGCAAGCCCACTCACACTAGAAAAATAAGGGCATGCATGGCAATGTACATCGCATCGTACGCGATAATCATATCTCGACACGTCTTTTCAAAAATAAAGTTGATTTTTCTCCGTTATATATTAAATATATAATTATATATGATAAGTTAATATTTTATAACTATTTCGAGAAAAAATTAATTTGATTCAAATTTATTTACGGATTTTTTTAAATGTTTTTAAATCTAATATATAAAATATTGCACATGAAAATTACTTGAATAGAAGAGATTATTACTTAAATTGAAATTATAAAGAAAAAAAAAGGAAAGCAACTAATCACCTCCATGAAAGTCAGCCTGGGAGGGCGTATTTCCACGTCCAAGATTTTTTTTCATTAAACTCAACCACAATCGCCCCAACCAAACCCTAATCTGCACAACTAAATTCCTCCTTTCTCACTCTATCATGAGTTCCTGTTCCTCTGCCCCTCTCTCTTTCTCGCTGCAACCTGACTCCCTCCTAAATCCCTGTTAACTTTCTCTCTCTATCACCACTTCCTCTCCGCGCTCCTTTGCCAGAATTTACACTAAATTTATCATCTTTGCGAGTCAGTCCTAGCGCCCCCGCCCCACCCCCCCAATAATTTTTTTTGTTCTTGGTAGTCTATTACAGTGTATTCGCTATTTGTACTGCGTCTTGACACGTATGCAAAACGAGCCAACCAATGAATTTGTGTTTGTTAATGCCACTAGTCCAAATTATGGTTATTTTTTTTTTACCACTCCACAATGGGCCTCACACTACTTTTGATTTCAAATCATAAATTTCTTGGGAACGATGTCCCACAGCTATAGTCTACGCTTGAGGTTAGACAAGTGGCCAATGTGTTATGTCTTCGATATCATTGCAAATTTACCCCAAGTCATACTACCCCTAATGTTGATATGCATAGTTGGAGTGCCTCTGCATTTGGTGTTGCAAACCCATATACTCTAAGGGGAAGACGATTGGCGATTGATGAGGTTCCATAGCATGAGTAGCAATACTTTGTTCCATAAGTTCAAATCGAGCAATCCTAATCCTCCTTCCCTTTTAGGTGAGCAAACTACTTGCCATGCCACCTTGTGCGATCCATGATTTACTATATTACCTACCCTCCAGAAGTTGATGGTCTTCCTCTCAACCTTGTTTATGGTTTGTTTTGGAAGTAATAACATTTGCATCTAATAGGTGCAGATGGAGATGAGCACTGATTTGGTTAACTGTAGACACCTTGTATAACTCATATGCTTCATGCCACAGCTTTCAATTTTCTTCAAGATCTTGTCAATAAAACTTTTCTAGTGTGTATGAGCGAGTCTTCTAATAACAAGACGAATATTGAGGTATCTGATAGGGAGGGTCCTTGTGGAAAAAGGCATGTGGTCCAGTGTAAGGTGCTACTCATCCTCATTTAACCCAGAGAAAAAGATTTGGCATTTCTCACGGTTAAACCGCAGTCCTTTGAGAATTGCAAATTCTTCAAAGGCAAAGGATGGAATCTACATCTCCATGAGCAAATAAGAACAAATCGTCTGCAAAGCATAAGTGAGTAATCCACTACCTTTTGCAACGAATGATACTTGAAAGCAGAAGAAGCAACTTGCACATTGACAATTCTATTAAGAAGCTCCATAACCAAAGAGGTATGGAGAAAAATGATCACCTTGTTGTAACCCATTAGTACAATAAAAATAGCCGACCACTACATTGTTGAAATTCATTGAAAACCTTGGTGTAGTGATGCCTCTTGACATCATATGAACTAAGTACTGAGGTGTATTTATAGCTTTGAGAACCCCAAGAACCGCATCCCATTTTACCATGTCATAAGCTTTCATGAGATCAATCTTTATTGCCACACGTTTACCTTTGTCTCCCTTATCGTAGTTGTATAATAGATCTTGGCATAGTCAAGTATTCTCCGAGATCCAACGCCGAGTGATGACAACAATTTGGTTGAGGTCGACGATCGACGGAAGCACACAACTTATTCGCTCTGCAAGAAGCTTATATATTATATTGTATAGGGCATTACGACATGAAATGAGTCTGAATTCCTTGAGGTATAATGGATTTTGGACCTTTGGTACAAGGGAAATGAATGTGAAATTTATGTCTTTCAACATTCTTTTTATGAGAAGAAGTCCATGACAGCTTCTTCAATGTCCCGCCCTATGATAGGCCAAGCACATTTGTTGAATAGATTGTTAAAACCGTATGGACCCGAAGCTTTGAATGTAGAAAATGATCGATTGTATTATCTATCAACACACGATACATATATATACACAAAGCAGAAGTTATAATAATTATCCCAAGTTTTAATATCTTGAACACAACTTAAACGTTGGAAAAATATGGGAGAAATGGAGTAACAATGTAGTTAGATTTTGAGGCATGTAATCACTCTCTTTTAGGATCAATTTGCCTCTCGAAGTTGCTATATGTTTCTAGCAAATTTCTTTCGGGATATAACAAACTCACGGTGAGAATCTTGGATGGCAATTCCAAGTAAATCTCTTAAAACTCTCTACAAAACAATGAAAGATGGATGTTTCTCTTTTGAAGGAAAATGAAAAAAAATGAAAGTAACTTTTGAAAATGAATAGAACTGTCCATTATATAATACCAATACAATACACCTCTTGATGTACGAACTTCCCATTTGAACGCACTTATTCATATCCGAAAAGTCGCAATTTGGACATGATTGTTTATGTATGAAAGCTGCCATTCGGACACAACCGTTTATGTTTGAAAAATCACAATTTGGACACACCTATTCGTGTTCAAAATTGCTAATTCGGATGGACGCAACCTTTCATTGTCCGAAAACTATCGTGTCGAAAAATTATAACTCTTCATTATATAAAATTTGAAATTAAATAATAATAATAAAATAGAAATTAACTTTAACTCCTACGTAAACAGTCGCTGTTTCGGTGAGGTTCAAAATTTGGAAAATAAAATATAAAAATAATTGTTGAATAGTGCGAAATCTAGATCGTGATTTGCGTACCAACACGCGGGTATAGTGGGGTCTAGCCCACTTGCTTATTTCTTTATTTTAAAAGACTATAACAGCCTTTTAACTAATAAATAAACTTATACTCCTTTTTTTATTCTATGTGGGATTAGAAAGGCAATATTTTGATTTGTTTGTTTTACAAATAGACTTCAACATTAAATCCCATATGTTAAGACTAGCTAACAGAGAAAAGGAATGCTAACATCTCATAAAGCAATACTTAATCCACGCCGAGGGCTCTCCCCATAACCTCTAAGTTCGTTAACTTCTGCTGCAGCTCGGACAGATCGACGCTTTGCCCACCAACAATCTGCACAATGAACAAGGCGAGCTGATTTTTCAAGATCAAGATGGAGAGCTTCAAGATAAATCATTTGCTCATCACAAATAGTTGGAGAAAGAGAACTTTCAGAGAGAGAAGACAATTATATTTTCAGCTGATAATTCGGAGCAACTGATCTACACGAGATGAATCAAGAAGTCCTTGCAGTTACCTCGGATTCAATGCGATGAATTCGCTTCCCGTTTACTTTAGTGGAGGTGCAGTTAATCACGTCCAGCCCTTCATCTCCAATCAGAACTTCAAGAACTCTCCTTAAAGGCATCCCTTGTTCTGGTTCTGTACTAACTGCTACTGCCACTCCTCTCTTGCAGGATTCAACGATCACAACGTTCTTGGGACGAGATGAACAAGAAGAAGCAGGACATGTCGGCCAATCATGTGCGTCGGAACCACGTGAGTTGGGTGAGTTCAATTTGTTGAGTTCATCTCTCTTGTCACTTAGTTCCTGGATCTTGCTTTGTATATCCTTTATATAATTTACTGCTTCATAAACATGATCAGCCATTGATCTCTTCCCCTGCGATATCATCACACCACAGATTCGTTCTTCCCCATAAGATAAATATTGCGACCGTGGATTAACTCCATGGCAAACACCTTAAGATGAGGCGGGACTAATTATGCATTTGTGTTGATATTTTTTCTGTTCTGATTCACGGTTAAATTTAGATGAGATGGAACTAATTAACCTGACCAGTGTGTACAAGAAACCTAGAAAATCCAGCATTGCATACATAAAATTTCCCTTACAAATAGTCGAAACTGTCCCTTTTTCTTTTTTCCCAACAATGAACTTAATGAAAAGTCTCTTTCGGAGAAAGATTTAGATGTAAACCTTGAGATATTTGAGTGGGAGTAGCGATCTCAAAGACCGAAAATGCGCAGCCATCTCTTGCCTTCTTTGTCTTTCGGAATCTCTGTGCCTAATGTTTTCACCTTTCGGACTAGTCCTTTCAGTGTCACACCTGAACAAGCCAGATTTACACCATTGACTATAATCTGGCCGGTCGGCGAGGTCCAGGCCGTATTGACTAGATGGGATCATCGAGAGTGGAGAAGCAGATTGCAACACCTGATCTTCAGTTTCATCGGATGGGGCTGTGGATGAACTGTGGTCCATCTGTTGTGATGATATCACCAAGAGCTTATCATCTACATGTGAGGGCATCGAAGAAGAAGATTGCAATACTTGATCTTCAATCTCGTCAGATTGGATAGTGGATGAAGTAGGATCCATATGTTGCTCTCTCTCTCTCTCTATGTTGCTCTCTCTCTCTCTCTCTCTCAGATGTGTTTTGCAGACAATGAAATTGGTGGGATCTCAGTTTAGACAAATATTTAAACACAAATTATGATAATTAATGCAAATATTTTTTATTGATTAATTATTTCAAGTGATACATGCGATCACTTTTAGAAAAATATTTTTTACATTACTTATTTTTTGCGAAACAAATGGAGCGTTAGATTGATCTCAAGATTTTTGCATCAAATATACTATATACTCGAAGAAAGGCATATTAGCATTTTATTCGCGTGCATATTTCAGGTTGTTATTTTTCACTTTATAACTTACGGCTCTCTTGATATGACTTCTATTTAATGAATAACACGCAAAAACCTTTTGAAGTATTTAACCTTGGATACAATAAATTATACAGTCTTTTCTTAATTGCTGAATCTTAACATAAAATGTGGAGATTTACGTTTTCAGACTCCAAATTGTAAATTTGGTTGGAATTTTAGTTTTGAAACCACAAAATGCAATGGGATAGTTCAAAAATAATTAGAGAATGCAAAGTGTCAAGTAAAAGAAAATTAGACATGGTCAATCTCAATGTTATGTTCTCTACATTTTCTACGGCTCGTATATAAATAAGAACCCTATTTTAAAAAAAAATCTGTCATCAGATTTAACTCATTCTGAATAATGACAGAAGTTCAAAAGAGTCCTTTCTTGAGATTCGATTATAGCAGCAAGAAGAGATTTATACGTTGACCCAGCCATCTTTGTTCTTCTCAAGAGGACAAGACCTAATGAGCTACTTATAGCATAGATTCCACGAATTATTTTGAGCATATTCAATTAATTGGACCACTTCCCATTTGCAGGATATTTTTTTTTATGCATGTTACTTAGTAATTTAGTTTTCACATGAATAATGTGATATAAGAAAAGAAGTATTTATTTAGGGTTGCTTGAGATTCTCAACAATCTTAACGTCATTATGAATTTCTTATGATGGTGTGGAAGTGGTCCGTGATATGATACGACAAATACTAAGGACAATCTTCATCCTGGTGGCCCCAAGCCCGAAAGAATAGCCACATCGCTTTAGATCATTAGTATAATTTCTCCTCATTTTCCACGGCTCATATTATAAATTTATCTTTGCACCTCCTTTCGTCAATTAGGGTTTTGGCGGAAACAGAAAACTAGGGTTTGTGGGGGCTGCAATTTTTTTAAAAAATAGGTTAAAGGTGGGTTGTTGCCTATCCTAGTTATAGCTCATAGCTGGAGCACTGTAGCTTCTTTCTAGATGCGCGCTGCCTCATTGGACCAGTTTAAATACGATATCTGCAACTACTGACAGCTCGCATTGGTGTGTACAGATTGAGCGATATGTAACTTGGACTTCATGAAAGAAGCCTTAGGTTTTGTATGTTTTGGATAGAGGATATGTTTATTTCATTTGTGGAACGACATGTAAATTTGTTTTTGACGGCTTGTTTGGGTTTTTAAAAGATTACTTCCTAATTATTTTGTTTTTATTTTCAAAGAAAATTTAAAAGAAAAAGTCAAAACTAAATGAGGCGCTGGACGAATTGATTGAGTTTCCCGAACATTAGACAGGTTAAACCGATAAGGTCTCAAGTTCGACTTTCGCGATCGCGTCTTGAGTATTTACCCGGTGACATTAACATACCCCCACCACCCTTAGAAATAGTCCATTACATGTGGAAATCTCGGTATAATTTTTTTTGAAAAAGTAAAATTGAATTTGGAAAAAAAAATGCATAGAGACCTGTAGTTTAAAAAGTCTTTGATTATCTTCGACGGTCCCTTCACGTGAAAGCCAGTAGGATGAGGATTGTTAAAGAATGGTTGAAGCAAGACATACAAAAGAGGGGAAATTACCAAAAAAGTCCTTAATTTATTGCAATCGTGCCAATTTAGTCCTAAATTATTTTTTTTGCCGATTCAGTCCTAAAATTTTTGCAATTATACCATTTCAGTCCATCCGATGAATTTTGGTAGGCCGGCGACCCAATATTTTAATTTTTTTTGAATTTTTATATTTTTTATTTTTTTTTTCTCTTCCCTCTCCCTCCTCCTCCCCTCCCCACCCCGGTAGGTTGTCATAGTTTGGCGACCAGCAAGAGGAGAGCCCGGAGAAGCCGACTTGCCCCGCCACAATGGGGGTTGACCTCGTCGTCGCCGAGTGAGGTAGCGATAGCGAGGTCGAGCCTCCCTCGCCTCGCCATCCACTCGTGGGGCTCGACCTTGCCATGGCGGGCGAGTTGACCTCCCCTATAGCCGGTCGCCGGATTATGGCCACCAGTGGAGTGAGGTTTGGGAGGGGCCGGGGGAAGGGAGGGGAGGGAAAAAAAGAAAATAAAAAAGCAAAAAACATAAAAATAAAATATCATAAAAAATTTCAAAAAAAATTAAAATATTGGGTCGTCCGGCAGTCATATCCACATCAACGTCGGCCAGCCAAAATTCGTCGGATGGGCTGAAATGACACAATTGCAAAATATTTAGGACCTGAATCGTTAAAAAAAGGTTTAGGACCTGAATTGACACAATTACAATAGATTTAGGATTTTTTTGGCAATTTTTCCTACAAAAGAAGGTAAATTTTGGAGAGATGAAGTCAAGGTGTCAAACACTTGTTTTGTGTTTTATCCATGACTTTGGACATAAAAACCCTCTCTTGAGCCAATGGCGATGAATTAATGTTTGCACAAGAAAAATGATCAATTTCTCGGTTATTATCCATATATAATAGATTTAGTCAATGAGAACAAAGTTTGGTCGTTTATGAATAGAATTATTAGTAACTTGAAGAGAATCGATAGCTCGCTAGTGAAATCATCGACAACACATGACGTGAAGTCATTGACGAGAACCTAGAAGTTAATCGACGAAGTCATCGGTATCTACAAAGACGACGGTCGACAAGAGGGTAATCACTGATTAGTTATTCTGCTTGCTATTTTAGGATTGCTATAACTTCTCGTAACGACTTGCAAGTTACTTCTTTTTCGAGAACCGTTTGTAAGCCCCGTTTGTAATCTCCTTTTGCAATCTCTATTGATAACTATTGATTATAGGCTTTAAATAGCCACATCACACTTTTCAAAGGCACCGCGTGCAAATTGATAAATTTACTATCTTTCAATTATCATACTCACATCTTCAATTGAATGCATGCGTGTTCTTTTAGCTATAGCTTTTAGACTCACATTGTCGATTAAATTCTTACGTGTATCTCTATTATGGGTGCTTGCGCCGTCGACTAAGTTCAGCGTAGCATCTTTTGTACTTAAATTTTGTCATCAATTGAATTTTGGCCTAGTTTGTTTATGTTCGGTTCCGTTGAAGTAGCCATACTTTTCAAGCCATGTCGTCAATTAAATTTTGGCCTGAGTTTATGCTTGTATAATATTGTTTGAAGTGAAGTTATTGATTTCTTTTTTATTTGTGATATTTTCTAGCTGGAATTACCACAAAACCCATCTCTTTTAATTAAAAATTGAAAAATGACTTTCGATGAAAGGTACTTCGTTGCGGACGAAATTTCGACAAAATATTTTTTTTGGCACAACTGATGTGACCAATATAGCTGATATGAGGAAATACGATGGTGAGAATAAGGAATCAACTAGATCATGATAATGCTGGCGTTAACAACTCGTCGCCACAACCTAGTAATGACAGAACATGATGGTCTAAGTCATCGATTGCTCAGACGGCGGCGGAACAACAGCAAGGTGGACATGTTGACATCACAAGACAAGTCATCGATGAGTGGAAAATGCAGTTGGAGCCAGGCTCTATGTTATTTGCGCCCATGGATGTTTGAGGAACAACGAAATAATTAGATCTCTTCTTAAAGCAGTTACAAGACAAGAAATACTGCACACCGCAGTTGCATCAAATCAGCATTAATGTCATCAAATTGTGTTGACGTCACCATGTTTACTTAAATATGTTTAAGTGTGCCAATTTAGTCTTTTCGATTAATTTTTGACCAAAAATCGTTGATATCGGGATCTAGTCAACGTCGCTATCCTAGAGTCACGGCTTACGTTGACATTGACAAATTTTATAATTTTTTAAAAATTTCTTTTTTTCCCCTTTTCCCTCCCCACCCATCGACTGGGTCTCGTTGATAGTTGGCGGGGTTCAACAGCATCGGTCGAGGGCCAACCTCGGTGAGGGAAACCCTTGCCCGATTGAGGGAGTGCAGCAAGTGAGGACCCCCTTGCCCAAAGCCGGTGAGGGCAACCCTCGCCTAAGCCCGATAAGGGCAAAAGGGGAAAGAAAAAAAAAAAAAGAAAAAGGAAAAAGGAGAAAAATGTCACAATTGCCCATATTAGTGCTGGCAGAACATGTAAGATGGTAGGCGCTAACCAAACCCGCCATGTTAGTAGATTTTTTATTATAATTGACCAAAAAGACTAAATTGAACAATTTTAAAAAATTTAGGACTAAATTGAGAAATCCTTAAAAGTTTTAGGACTAAATTAGCACGGTCGAAAGATTTAAGATTATATTGGCCCAATTAAAATATATATGACTAAATTAGCAAATGTTCAATAGACTTAGGACTGAATTAGATAATCTTTCCAATAAATACGATGTCAAAAAACGACAATGTTCTCGAAGCAAATTCAATTGTGAAATGTGTCATTGCCCACTAAATTCAATGATTCGGCCGGATCATCCGTTATGAATATTATCTATATTCCTTTTTTAAAAGCCAAAATTATTACACGCCACGTCACTCCTCAAAGCGCCCGCTTTGTAGACTTCATTTCCTGAACCATAGAAATCACAGACCCTCCCTGCGATCACTTAAACACAACAGCCACGGGGGTTCGAACCGAATGCTGAGCAGACACCCACGTGATCGCCCCTTGAGCAAACGGCGTCGCGGTCGCGTTCCAGTCAACTCTCCTTGTGAAGTCAACCCGGAAACTCGCTGTCTGGTTCGCCTTTGTGAACTCCAGGAAACTCGGGTACACGCCGATTGAGTCCAGGCCCTTGATCGGGTCGATGACCGACTCATAACGCGACTTCGCGGGTCCGACGTTCCTCACCGTTCTCGTCACACTCACCTTCGCTACCGAACCCTCAAACCTCATGCTAATCGATGGATAGTTGAGTTGGTAATCGGGTATGCTCGTTATGCTCGAGCATGTGACCTTTTGTGAGCTATGCGCTCGATTTCGGAGTCAGTATAGTTGAGCCCACAAAGGTAAGGAACGTAATCTCGTGGTTGGATGTCGTAAATGAGACCCGGGTCGACGACCTTCGATGGGTTGATGTGTCCTGCACCGGTGGCGAAAATGTCCGCTGGATGGAGTGTCTGGTCCACTATGGGTCGGCCCTCCATGTCGGAGGTGGCGGCAGTGGTCATGATGGCAGACTTGATGGCCGCTGGAGACCAATCCGGGTGCGTGCTCTTGAGCAGCGCCGCCACACCACTGAGGTGGGGGCAGGACATGGAGGTCCCGGAGATTATGTTGAATGTGCGCTTCTTGTCCGTGGAGTTGTCTAAACGAAATGGCCAACCGGCGAGAATGTTCACGCCCGGGCCGATTATGTCTGGTTTGAGGATCCCTGGGCTTTGGATGCCGGGGCCGCGGGAAGAGAAGAATGACACAGCCGGGGCTACCGATCTCCCGATCTGAGTGCCTTTGAATAAGATTGTGGCCGTCGGTGCTGACGCCGTGCTTAGGTAGTTCTTGATCTCTCTCCCGGCGACAAATGGTAGAAGGACGGCGGGTAGGACATGCGCATCAGCCAATGTGGTGTATCCCTCGGTGGGGCTGTTCACGAGGATCATGGCAACTCCACCTGCATCTTTGACCTCTTGACCTTTCGCGACTTGCTCACTTCCGTCGACCGAGTCGCACACAACCACTTTCCTTTGAAGGTCCGAGCGGTTTTTTAGTGATCCAGGAAGGCATTGGGCAATGGTTTGATCTCCGCTTACCCCCGGATAAACCAGGGGAAGGAGAGCCGGATGGAAGTCGTGCGGTTGGTACAAGGTCTCCCCATCGAACTCTTCCCTGTTCTCGAGCCGCGCCGTGGCCTTTATGCTGCGGTCGATGCTGCTTGCTCCGACAGTGAGAATCCATGGTGCCTCGTTTTCCATTGTGCTGTAGGCTGGCCCCGAATTCCCTGCGGAGCAGCTGACGAAGATGCCTTTTTGGGTGGCGGCGAATGCGCCCATGGCAATCACGTCGTCGAAGAACGGCTGGGAGTTTGCTCCCATAGAGATGGAAAGCACGTCGACACTGTCCTCGATGGCCGCGTCGATCCCAGCTAATATGTCGCCATCACGGCACCCGTAAACGTCGCAAACCTGGTACATTGCCAAATGTGCAAGAGGCGCCATGCCTATGGCCGTGCCTTTGGCATTACCGAGGACGCTGGCATCCCTCACAAAAGCACCGGCAGCTGTGCTGGATGTGTGCGTGCCGTGGCCCACACCATCATACGGTGGATCGGCCTGCGTGACGGAGCCTGAGCCGATGAAAGACCTCGCACCGATGACCTTGTTGTTGCAGGACGTACCGTTGAAGTCGCACCTGCCCTTCCATTTGGCCGGGGGCGGAGGCACCCCCTTGTCGCTGAAGGAAGGGTGGTCAGGGAAAATCCCCGTGTCCAATACTCCGATGATCACACCCTTACCGAAGTTTGAGTCCTTCCAGAGCCCGACTCCTTGGTGCAATCCCAAGAAGTCAGGGGTGTGAGTTGTGTGCAGAGAGAGCGTCTTCTCCGGACGCACGTTCAAAACACCGTCCTTATCCCGAACGGCTTTAGCTTCCTCAGCGGTCAATTTGGCCGCGAACCCGGATAGCACATGTCGGTATGAGTGAACCATTCTTTGCTCTTGGTTAGAGCTAGCTGCTGTGGTAGGTAAAAACGACCGATACAGAGTGTCGAGGTCCTCTGAAGCAGAGGAATGCTCGTCGGTCCGCTTTCGTACCTGGACTATATAAGTGGACAATGGGCTACTTGCATCAGTTACAGCAAGAGCAGTATTAGCAGGGGAAATGCCTAGAATGCAGATGAGACCAAGAATGAAAATCGTCAACGTGGTCGGTGACAATTCCATCTCGGATTCGCAGAAGAATCTGCGAGATCCTTTCTGCTCCTGTGTTCTTGTCGATATTTGAAGTTGTGGCGCAGATATATAGGAGAAGCGAAATGAAGAAATGCTTCTGAGTTCTTGTTGATAGGTGAAGTTGCAGAGATTTTAAATTGGTACTTTGTCTCTTTTGAAGAAAACTTATCCATGCTGATTTTCATTTCCTAACATGCAAGTGTATTTCCATCCATGCAAATTTTTACTAAAATAGACTATTGTATCAACGGAAATATAAATATACAGATTTGATATGCCATACATAGACGTTTGGCTCCTTTCTAATCAAATGCTTGATATTGTGGTTTTGAGAGGTTCCAAATCATCTAATGTACTTATAATCGTGTCCATTTAGATTCTATTAGTACTTGAAAAGATTAGAACGCAAGGTGAGGACATAAGTCCATTCTAATGGAAGAAAGTTTGGTTCCTTTGCGACCGAATGCTCGACCTTTTGGTTTTGGGAGCTTCCAAATCGCTTAATTTACTTACAAATGTGTCCGTTTAGATGCTATTAGCACTTGGGAAAGAGTTTGCCTTTAATGCAAACCCAATCTTAGAGTTATTTTTTATGTGGTTTTCTATGAAGGCGCAATTTAAATCTACTAATGTGGAAGAGATCATATTTTTCCATTTTCATGACATGGAAATGAGGCCTGTAAACCAAAATACAATCTAAACGATCTACATGTAACACTAAAATATTAATTCATGAAATTTCTACTTTTTGTGACGTGGCATGTTTTACACTTACTATCCAAAAAATTCTCCAACTTTAACTTTTACCACAATTTTAAATTTTGCCTCATAAAAAATTTCAAACATTAGGTGCGATCCCAATTCTACCCTAAACTTTTGTTTGTCTCGTAAAAAAATCTTAAACTTTAGATCCATTCCCAATTCTATCCTAAATATTTTTTTGTCTTATAAAAAATCTTTAACTTTAGATCCAAGTACAAATTCTACCATAAACTTTATTTTGTCTTATAAAAAAAATTCGAGCTTTAGATACATTCTCAATTTTACTCTAATTTTTTTTTCCTTATAAAAGATTCACCAACTTTTACTTGAGCGAAATCTGTCTCCATTAACCCTCTATCAAAATTGCCCTTACTAATTTTGAGCTTGATTTTCAGTCTCTCGCGATTGGGAATGTTCCACCTCTCACAGTTGGAGAACTTGCGCTCGAAGAGCTCGTGCTTCCGAGTTTTGGACAATTGATTAATGGGAGCAGATTTGTGACTCAAGTTAAAGCTTGTAATTTTTTATGTGACTGTAAAAATTTCAGGGTAAAGTTAAGATTCGACGAAAAAATTGGGACAAGACCTAATCTTGTGACTTTTTCATAATATAAATAACAAGTTTAGGATAGAATTGGGATAGGACCTAAATTTGAGGTTTTTTTATGAGACAAAAAAAGTTGATGGTAGAATTGAGATTGAACTTAAAGTTGTAGGTTTTTTTATGAGACAAGAGGTAAAATTGAGATAAAATTTGAAAATGGGGGGTTTTTAGGGTATTAGGCCATATTTTTTATGATGCAAACACAATACGACACCCTATTCTAATTTGCAAAAGATTACGCAGCTTTTTACATATGCCGAAATATTCAAATGAGAACACACTTAAATTCACAAATGTCAACTTTTCTAGATAATGTAAACATGTGATGTTATAAACATGCCCCAACTTAGCATGTCTAGAATACAATTAATGCTTCAACATGCTATCAGTGACTTTTGTGGAAGGTAATAAACACGCAATGCAAATATTAAATCATAGATCGGTACTTTTTTTCCCTCATAAGGAAAACTTTTAATACAATCTTTAGTGGTGTTTATTTACTCAACATGCATCTACATATCCACGCATTTATGGTCATAGATCAGACATTGAAAACGTTACCAAATTCATAAAGGGCAAAACTCACCAAAAAACAAAAAAAACTCAAACTATGCGCACCGAGATACATTTATCCTAAACTTTGTGATACCAAAATTTCTAATCTTGTACCTATGTGATATGATATACTTTGCCTTCGTCAAAGTTTCATCAATGAGAACCGCAAAAATTTTGCCTACATGGATGCCGGAAAGCAAATAATGTTAACATGGTGCCCACATGGCTCAAGTGAAATAAAAACAACGTTATTTTGTTTGAAAAATCATATGATGTCACATAGGTACAAGTTATAGGTTTTTCATGTTACAAGAAAAAATTTACGGTAAATGTGTTACAAAGAGGCATAATTTGAAATTTTTCATATTAAAAAAAGTTTAAGGTAAATGTGTTATAGTAAGTGTAGTTTGAAGTTTTTGTGGCCTTTTCCCATTTTATAAAATGTATGTTAAGTAGTAAATAGTTAAATAGTAACATGTAAAAAAATAAGGGAAATTTTTTAAAAATGGTCCGAAGTGGACCTTATTTCAAATAAGCGCACCAAGTAGCTTTTATTTCAAAGACATTTTTGTCCTTTCCTTTTTTGAATATTTTTATTCTTTTTCCATTTTTTTCATTTCATTTTTTTTCCTTTTCTTTTTTTCTTTTTCTTTTTCTCCCTCTCTCTTCCCCTCCCCTCCCTAGGCCATTGCCGGCCTCAAGCGAGGCCTACCCTTGCCCGAGCCGGCATTGGGCTACCCTTGCTTGGGCCGGCGTCGGGCAAGGTTGTCCTCGCCACCCAAGCGAGGGTAGCTTAACACCGGCCCATGCGATGGCGACACGAGGCTGGTGATGGCCTAGGGAGGAGAAGGGAGAAAAAGAAAAAGAAAGAAAGAAAAGGACAAAATAAAAAAAGAAACGGAAAAAATAAAAAATAAAAACTCAAAAAGGAAAGGATTAAAATGCCCTTCGATTAGACCTTTCTTTGAAATAATTTGAGCATTTCAAATCTTTATTTAAAACAAGATTCACTTCAAGCCCTTATTTATAATGTTCCTGTAAAATAATAATTTGAGCTGTCTCGGGCAACAATTAAACAATCCCTTGTTATTAGGCAAGTAGGAAGTAAATGCACATATTCTGAATTCTAAAGCAAATATATATGTTTGCGCGCGTAAGTGTTGATGTGACATTCTTTATAGAAACACGGCCTAAATAAATTACTTTTCTAAAATAAGCTTTTGAACATGAAAACAAAATATAACTAGTCTCCTACATGGGATCTTAAGTCTACTATGTAAAAATTTGTAATTTAGTAATTTTATGACCCTCGATTTATTTAAAAGAGGAAATTTATTCTACTCAAATGATGGCAAAATTGTCGAAAACGTCAAAAACTTATTTAGTGCGGCTAATTCAGTCTTACATTTTTCAATTTGGTAATTTAATCCTAAGCCTATAAATGATTTTTCAATTTAGTCCGTCTAGGCAACTCCCGTTGGAAATCATTAATGTGGAAGTTTGGTCTACACCACTGCTCTACGTAGCACAATCGATCTTGACGTGGACCATTTTTGTAATTTTTGAATTACTTTTTGAGCTTTTTTGAATTTTTCTCTTTCTTTCCTTTCCTTTTTATTTTTTTATTTTTTCTTAATGATAGTTGGTTGAGGAAATACGGAAAAAGATAGAAGAAAGAAAAGGAAAGGAGAAAAAGACAGGAAAATTTTAGATAATTTCTAAAAAATGCAAAAATCTTTTACGTCCGCACAAGTCATACTACCATAATATAACATACTTTTCGTTAGCGATCTTCGATCATAATTGTCCAAATTAACATTGGCAAATTGTCAAAAAGCTTTATTACTAACTTGGCCAAATTGTAGAGTTAAGAACTAAATTGATTCGCCGTACAAAAGCTTTATCTCCATCTCCTTCTCTTATGTACTCTCCGGTTCATGTTAAAGTTTTAGCATTCCATTTTTTTTATTTCACTTTAAAAATTTACGAAAATGGCGAGAGAGTCGAAACTCATTCTCGATGGTAGGTTTTTAGTTCACGTCAAAAGTTTATAAAATAAGAAAGAGAATCAAAACTCATTCTCCTCCGTAACTTTATGGTTCATGTCGAAGTTTAATCAAAGTAACGAGAGAAAAAAAAATTTCATAATTGCAAATGTGGATGATCATATTTTCTCTCTTTTACTAGAGTTGGGAGTGAATTATGAAAGACACTTATACTCTCCGTTTGTACATTTTCAGGTTCATTTACATCGATATGTACAAATGCCAAACAATAAACATCATAGGATATGCGCATATCCAACTTTACTGCGATTTACCAAATAATGAATAGGATATGACAAAATCCATGAATTTCATATATTATCATATCCAATCTTATCTTAACTAGAAATTCAAACAACCAAATGTTGCCTAAAGGATGCAAGTATGCAATTTTACCTTAAATGCAAATGTTTTCTTCAAGTTATTTTTATGCGATTTTCTTTGCACATGCAATCTAAAACAATTAATTTGGAAGAGATTATATTTTATATTTTTATTTTCATGACATAGAAATGAGGCATATAAGACGATGTATATGTACACTAAAATATTGATTCATGAGAATTTTCTATTTTTTTTTTTTTAGGATGGCATTTATGATGATGCAAATATAACACGTCACCCTTTTCAACCTATATAAATGCGTGAACTCTTATATATGCCGAAATATGCAAATGAGAACACGCTTAAATACGCAAATATATAACCTTTCCAGATAAGTAAATATTCAAAATGCAATTCCCTTGCCCAATCAATCAGGCCTGCAATTTTAATAAACATTCCCCTGTGATGCATGTCTAGAATATAATGAATGCCTAGAAGGTGCTCTCGAAATAACTTTGAGGGTTGTGCTTTTTCCACTCTCACCATAGTTAAAGCACTTCTAATTAAAGTATATTGACAATATTAACCTTTGTGCGACTCATCTTTTTTAAGCATCCTTTTTATTTGGTTATGGCGTCACTTTTTTTTTTCCTTTGGTCTTTTCTTGTGGGTCCCATTTTCCTTTTTCTTTTTACTTGTCTCCATACCTCTTAATCCTACAATGGTTCAAGTCTTAGTAGTTTTGTTAAAAAAAAAAAAAAAGAATACTCTCCTTTGTGGTTTATCGAGGGCGAAAATGTCCCGCCAAATCGAGCATCCGGTCAACATTGGGTCGGCATTCAATGTTGGAGATGAACACTTTGAAGAAGACTAAGATTGTTTCTTACGGACCTAGCGACGCTCAATAGATTTGGCGGGCGCCTGCGGCAAGACCCTCGCTTGTGCCTAACAAGACGTTGTGGCCCTCACCTACAACCGGCGAGGGGAAATAGTAAATGAAAGGGAAAAAAAAGGGAAAAATAGAAAAAGAGAAATTCATAATTTGAAAAAAAAATGCCATAATTGTCAATGATGGCCATACCACGTCAATAAATTGTTGCCAAAATTGACCCGGAAAAACTACATTGACAAATTGTCAAAATGTTTAGAATTAAATTTGCACAATCGAAAGGTTCAAGACTAAATTGACTATTGTACAATAAGTTTAGGATTTTTAGAGCAATTTTCTCGTTATATATACCTACATATGCAAATGAGAACACACTTTAATTTGCAAATAAATCTTTTTAGATAAGTAAACATTCAATTGCCACTTCGTACACGCATAGATGCTAATTGATGTAAGTGATTGTTTAACACAACTTTCTCGCAGCGACTTTTTATGGTGAAAAGAGGTGCTGCAACATCTATAAGGTCTTTTGAAATCACCTCCATAGTTGGAGCTGAAAAGCTGCCTCACCCAACTCTAGAGCATATTCTGACCAAAAAACAAAAGAACTCTAGAGCATACCGAAGAGCAAACATACATGTTATATCTCTTCAAAATGAAATAACAGCAAAGCGCAACTACATTTTAAGCTAATACCCAAAAAACCTTTATTTGTGAATTATATCAAAACTTTTTTGTTATAAAACCTCTCTTTTGTCAATTTTCAACTTTCTTTTTAATACGTTGATTATATCCAAAACTTTTTTGTTCTAAAAATCCTCACTTTATTTTTTCCAATTTTACCGTCGTTTTTTATAATCGTTAGTTATCTACTCTGACTTCATGAATTTGAATTTGAAGTTTTTAGGGATGGAGATTTTAGATCGTTAGTAAATATCTTCTGTCTAGGGTATGTGGGAGAAATATGGGAGAAGTTCTAGTTTTTTTGTCGATTTAATGAGGTGTAATTCATTACGACATAAAATACCCATAGGATTAATTAATGGCGTTATGGATGAGGCTAACGATAGTAAATTGGGACAAAGCGGTTGGGGTTTTTATGAGATAAAAAAGTTTTAGATATAATTGCTATTAAGTTGAAGGTTCATAAGCGTTGAAGTTTTTGGTTTTTGGGTTGTAATGTTTTTTAACCACAATTATACCAAATTAGCTCTAAACTTATCAAAACATGTTGTGCTAACATCAATATGTCCACTTAAATATATCTAAGCGTGTCAGATTAAAAAAGTAAATTGCACATGACATATTTATTATGCATGTAGACTAGTTTCTCTGCTTATGATACATACACAATTAATCTGGTCCTAAGTGCTCTTAACTTGGGAAGTGTGTTGAAAATTATAAACCCTAGATCAAAAAGAATTGGGTTAAAGTTTTCATAGGCCCACGCTATTTCCACTCCCTATTGGCTTGTGGTCCCCTATTTTATATGGAATTGACTACATTATCCCTCACGGGTCCCACTGTGTATTTAAGATTATTTCTTACCATTTTTTTCTTTTTCAGTTGTTTCAATTTTTCTAGAAACGAAACTACCCATGCTCATCTCAAACAACATTTATTAAGGTTAAATATGGGGTGCACTTAGATTTAAGACTAATGTTTGCCTTTTTTTTTCTTTTTGCTTTTTGCCTTTTCTTTCTCCATTTGGAACAAAATCGGTGTTTATTTGTAGTTAGCCAACTAATTATTATGTTTTTGACAACAAAAAAAAGAGCTCGTTATTCTATTTATAGTTGTATATTTCTTTATTTTTTGTACTAGGAAAGTATTGCTGAAAAAATAACTTATGCACAAATTAGAGGATAATCTATGAGTACATTGTGTATACTGAATACATCAACTATAATATTTCATTTTTTAAGTAAACTTTCATAAATGTAGTCCAAAAATCAAAGTCGAAAATTAGCAATCATGAGAATAAACTAAAGAAATAAAGTAAAAGATTTGCAAATAAGACTAACATTTCTCTTCTCTAGTATATGATCAGTGCTTGTTTAGACTATAATAAGGGAGAACAAGTCCACAAGAAGACAAACTTGAAGGAAATGTTGAAATCTAATGTGCGTGGAAAAAGCGGCTTGGGCGAAAAAGAATATTATTTGAAAGGGACGTGGGTAAGTTTTTCTTTTGGTAAAATTGAAAAAAAAAAAAAAAGGTAAAAAAATAATCTTATATTAAAAAAGGTGGGACCCACATGAGATAATGTGGTCATTCTAATATGATAAGGGTGTCACCAGCCAATAAGGGGGTGGAAAATGAAATAGGGCAAGCCTTTTTCATATGATTATAATGCAAAATATCTCAAGCATAATCACCTAATTTTTCTCATCCATGGCAGTATCTATAAACCAAATTTGATTGAATTTTTCCGTCCTAACGAAATTCTAGACTAATCCTGTGAAAGTTTAGTGAAACCACCGATCTAAACAAATAAGAAAAGACATAGGACAACCCCGAAAATTAAATTCGAGTGTCGAATATGTGAATCGCCCTTCAGATTCCATGATTCAACCAATTTAGTCCATCATGAATCGAATCTAGCCATGGTTTTATGGCAAGGCGGTACTGTAAACTCTCTAATGAATATTTATTTTCCTTTTTGTTTATAACATTACCGAAGCTACAGATTATTCAGTGACACAAGCATCAATTAAAACACAACGGCGACTGGGGTCCGAACCGAGTGCTGAGCAGAGACCCACGTGATCGCCCCCTGAGCAAACGATGTCGTCGCCGTCGCTTTCCAGTCAACTCTCCTCGTAAAGTCAACCCCGTAACTCACTGTCTGGTTCGCCTCCGTGAACACCAGGTCGCGCGGGGACACATCAATTGAGTCCAGACCCTGGATCGGGTCGATGACTGACCGGTAACGCGAATTCGTGGGTCCGACGTTCCTCACCGTCCTTGCCACGCTCACCTTCTTCACCGAACCATTGAACATCACGGTGATCGACGGATAGTTGAGCTGGTAATCGGGTATGCTTGTTATACTCGAGCATGTGACTTTCTTTTGAACTATCATCTCCATTTCTGAGTCGCTGTAGCCGAGCCCGCAAAGATAAGCCACGTAATCTTGCAGTCCGACGTCGTAAATGAGACCCGGGTTGACTGCTTTTGATGGGTTAACGTGTCCGGCACCGGTGGCGAAAATGTCCGCTGGATGGAGCGTTTGGTCGACAATGGGTCGGTGTTCCACGTTGGAGGTGGCGGCAGTGGTCACAATGGCAGACTTGATGGCGGCTGGTGACCAGTCAGGGTGCGCACTCTTGAGCAGCGCGGCCACACCGCTGAGGTGGGGGCAGGACATAGAGGTCCCGGAGATCACGTTGAATGAGGGCTTCTTGCTTGCGGATTTCTTTAAAGGAAATGGCCAACCGGCAAGGATGTTCACGCCTGGGCCAATGATGTCTGGTTTGAGGATGCCTGCGCTTTGGGTGTTGGGGCCGCGGGAAGAGAAGTATGATACAGCCGGGGCGGCCGATCTCCCGACATGGGTGCCTCTGAATAAGATGGTGGCCGTCGGCGCCGGCGCTGTGCTTAGGTAGCTCTTGATTGCCATCGCCGCGGCACAGCTCACGTGGACTGCGGGTAGGACATGCGCATCGACCAATGTGGTGTATCCTTCGATGGGACTGTTCACGAGGATCATGGCCGCGCCGCCCGCATCCTTGACCTCTTGACCTTTCTCGACTCGGTATCCGTTGCCGATCTCGCACACAACCACTTTCCCTTTGAGGTCTGAGCGGCGTTGTAGTGATCCGGGAAGGCAGAGAGCCGTGGATGGATCTCCTTTTTTCCCCGCATAAACAAGGGGAAGTAGCTTGGGAGGGAAGTCGTGGGGTTGGTAGAGGGTCTCCCCATCGAACTTTTTCCCGTTCCCGAGTTGCACCGTGGCCGTTATGTTGCGGTCAATGCTGCTCGCTCCCACGGTGAGAATCCACGGGGCCTCGTTTGCCAATGTGCCCTTGTACGGCCCGCTATTACCGCCGGAGCAACTGACGAAGATGCCCTTTTGGGTTGCGGCAAACGCACCCTTTGCAATCACATCGTCATAGAATGGTAAGGATTCTCCTCCAATAGAGAGGGAAAGCACATCGACGCCGTCCTCGATAGCTGCGTCGAGCCCTGCTAATATATCGCTCTCAAGGCACCCTAAAACCTGGCAAACTTTGTACATTGCCAAATGCGCAAGAGGTGCCATGCCTACAGCTGTGCCGTTAGCGTTACCGAGCGCATTGGCACTACTCACGAAAGCACCGGCAGCCGTGCTTGACGTGTGCGTGCCGTGGCCCACTTCGTCTTCCGGCGGTCCGCCAAACGACCTGTCACCGATGAGCTTGTTGTTGCAGGACCTGCCATTGAAGTCACACCTGCCCTTCCATCTGGCGGGTGGCAGAGGCATCCCCTTGTCGCCAAAGGAAGGGTGGTCGGGGAAAATCCCCGTGTCCAATACTCCAATGATCACGCCCTTACCGAAGTTTGACTCCTTCCAGAGCCCCTCTCCTTGGTGCAATCCCAAGAAGTCGGGGGTGTGAGTCGTGTGCAGAGAGAGCTCCTTCTCCGGACGCACGTACAAAACACCGTCCTTCTCTCGAATCGCTTTAGCTTCCTCAGCGGTCAATTTGGCCGCGAACCCGGATAGCACATTTCGGTAAGAGTAAACCATTCTACGCTCTTTGTTTGCTGTGGTTGGTAAAAATGACCGATAGAAAGCACCGGCATCCTCCGGAGTAGGGAAGTATTTGTCGTTTGGCTTTCGTACCTGGACAATATAAGTGGACAATGGGCTACTTGTGTTAGCTACTACAGTAGCAGCATCAGCCGGTGAAATGCTTAGCAGGCAAGCGAGACCGAGAATGAAAATTGTCATGGTGGTCGGAGACGATCTGCATTTCTGGTGTTCCATCTCTAAATTCCAGAAGAAACTAGAGAAATGGTTTGTGCTTCTGAGTTCTGTGCTGACAGTTGAACTCGCAGCGCATGTACATATAGGAGAAGCAAGCAAAAACGAAGAACATATCTGATTTCATTAATTAAACCATTACAGCACCATCTGATTTCCTGACATGAAGTAGAAAATCTGATTTCCTTAATTAAAGCACTCCATGCAAAGTCGGAACGGATGACCGTCCTTTGGAAATCTTAAACGGATTCGAAACCCTGCAGTCAGAATGTAACGGCCCAGTCAGCTAAGCTTTTTCCTGGAAAAATATTGGGTCAAAACTGCACCGTTACGGTGCAGTCAGCTAGGGTTTTCCCAACTTATTTAGTTGAATTAATGTCTTTGCGCCGAAGCTCTGATATACTTGCGCATGAACTGACTTGAAAAATGTTAATTACTTGAAGATTAAAACAACGATGATGAAATGATAACCATTCCTTTTTCACGTCATTAACGCTCGCCCGTACCGTGTCGGCAACTCGATCGTTTCATATTGATTGTGGATCCGCATGATCATTTTTGCATACTTGTGACATAGGATAAAAAAAAAATGGATGACACGCTGCTGCTGATTAGTGTACCGATTTTGGATTTTTACCATCCGTTTGTCACGTGTGTATCTAGTATATTGATTCAATTTAACGGAAATTAACGGATGGTAAATTTACTCATCAATTTGGAGTTTGTAGTTAATCTTTTTTTGTTTTGAAATTTTAGTAGTTAAAAAATTATTTTGGAATAAATTTATTACGGATGTACGAATTTTTAAAGTTCTTGGTGATATTAACCCTAATCTTTTTCCACCTTATTTAGTTGAACTTATGTCTTTGTGCCGAACCCCTAATATGCTTGTGCATGAACTGACTTGAACCTTTTAACACCTTCAAGATTAAAACGATCCGTGTGGAAAACCACTCCACGAGAAGTCCAAAAACCCACCGATCATAAAATGATAACCATTCCCTTTTCACTTCATTTCATCGCTAAAGCGAACGAACATGATTGGGAAATTCAATCCATTTTATTTATGTGCCAAAATTCATTCTAACCTAGGCCAAATTGTTCGCATATGTCTGTACATTTGTAAAACTGAGCCATGAGAAATGTCATCAGCCTGCTATGTATTACTATTCATTTACGTACTTTAGCCCTATTCTTTACGAGGTATGACTGAGACCAACCCGGAAGGCAATTTTACAAGGGGGTGTCCTGTCATTCTAATATCGCAAACTGTCGATCACTCTAGATTTCTCAATATAAGTATCTTGAGCACAATCACCAGATCATTGTACTCGTCCGTCGAAATGTCCATATGTCAAAATCTGATGTAATTTTTCTTGATCGTGCCAAATTTAGATTAACTTTAGTTGAAAATTCTGGGGGAATTGTCCAAAAAATCATAAATATATTGTACGGCCGCCAACTCGGTTTTAGTTTTTTTTTTTTTTGTCAAACGAAAATTTTCATTCATTAAGCAAAATAAACTCGAGAGGTACATTGACGGAATGCAAGCCTAGCAAATCTCAAATAACTGCATGATCAGAGCAAATACCATACAACATATAACAAAACACACTTTATAACTAAAAACACACTTTTATCTCGAAGAACAGACTTGTCACCGTAAACATTAGACAGCAATCACCGGATCTAATTACGAGCACACGCCGAAATCTCTCGCAACATTTGCAACCGCTTGCGGTGTGCGTTTAGGTTCAACGTCCTCATCATCATCATCGTCGAGCAATAACACCAACATCAATATGTTGAAAGAACACCGATAAGAAACTCGTAAGGAACTCTCGGATCTATATTTCAATCTAGTTTGGGAGAATAAAACATCCGGATCTAAACCCAAATCTAAATCGAGAGGGAAGAGCAGCCTAATTTTGAAGGGATTGTGGAGTCATATCACGAACATCTTCCTCGATAGCGATCGATTGGACGAATGACCAAATTGATTTCTATGTTCACTTAAGATCGGCTGTAGAATTTTATTCACATGAAAACTCCCAAAATAGAGTGAGGGAGAAAAGCCGAAAAAATAAAAACTTGAAGATTGGGAGACAGAGAGAAAGAGGGATGGAAATGGAGGGTGAGGGAGAGAGAATTGGGCTGGCGGCGCTGAAACGGGAAAATAGAGAGAGAATGTCGGGTGAAGAGGGAAAGGGGAAAATTTTCGACTTGGTCCTAATTCAAATGTGACAATTTACTCTTTAAGTTTTTTTTAACAATTTATCAATTCAATCCTATAACTTTTAATGATTTGTTAATTTAGTCCTATATATTTTGATGATTTGTCAATATAATCATTCCGGCCAATGGTGAAATTCACAAATCTTCAAAAGATTTAGAATTAAGTTGACATAATTGAAAGTTCTATAAATAAATTGGCAATCGTCAAAAGATTTAAGATTAAATTGACGCAATTAAAAAGTATGATCAAATTAGCGGCCGTACAATAAATTTAGGTTTTTTGGGTAATTATCTTGAAAATTTAGTGAAACCACCTATCACACCCAAAAAAAAAAAAAAAAGACTAAAGGGCGTTGCCCTCCAGATTCTACAATTCAACCCGTTCAGCCCATCATGAACCCGAGTCTAGCATGATTTTACAATAGCTCAAATGAATATTTATTTTTCTGTTTTAAGATTAACTAAGCTTCAGATTGTTGAGGATGAGGATGCATATACATGAGAAAAGGCAAAATATCACCCGTAATATCACTCCACGAGCTCCATCCTCGTCAACTTCAGCTCTTGAACCATAGAGAAACTATCGACACTCCCTGCGATTACTCAAACGCAACAGCGACTGGGGTTCGAACCGAATGCTGACTCGAGACCCAAGTGATCGCCCCTTGAGCAAACGGCGTTGCTGTCGTGTTCCAGTCAACTTGCCTCGTGAAGTCAACCCTATAGCTCGCTGTCTGGTTCGTCTCGGCGAACTCCAACTCACCCGGGTACACGCCAGTGGAGTCCAGACCCATGATCGGGTCGATGACTGAACTGTAACGCGACTTCCCGGGTCCGTCGTTCCTCACCGTCCTCGTCACACTCACCTTGGTTGTCAAACCCTCGAATCTCGCGCTGATCGATGGACATTCTCTTTCAGGTTATGCTCCGTGTGGGAACTGTAGAAATGATCTACCTTAGAAAACCCGTAGAAGTTCCTTTTCTTCGCCCTTTATAGATAGGTCTGGGGAAAGGTATGTATGTATCTGGGGGGTGGGGCCATGTATGTAGAAAGGGATCAATCTCTATCCATCCGGATACGCACGTAGGCTACCGAGTAAGTAAATTAAAGTGGTGTCTAACCAGAATTATTCCAATCCTTCTTAGAAAAAGGGGGCTTGACTAATGAAAGAGCCCTTCCTCGGGTGGATTCCTCCTTTGGCGACTGACTTTTGAACTATGGTCTCGAGTTCGGCGTCGGTGTAGCCGAGCCCGCAAAGGTAAGCAACGTAATCTTGCAGTCCAACGTTGTAAATGAGACCCGGGTCGATGGCCTTTGATGCGTTGATGTGTCCTGCTCCGGTGCCGAAAATGTCCGCCGGATGGAGCGTCTGGTCAAGGATTGGTTGGCCTTCCATGTTGGTGGTGGCGATGGTGGCGGTGGTCACGATGGCGGACTTGATGGTGGCCAGCAACCATTTGGGGTGCACACTCTTGAGCAGCGCTGCCACGCCGCTGAGGTGGGGGCAGGACATGGAGGTCCTGGAGATCACGTTGAATGCGTGCATCAGGTTTGTGGAATCGTCTAAGGGAAATGGCCAACCGGCAATGATGTTCAAGCCCGGGCTGATGATGTCCGGTTTGAGGATGCCGGGGCTTTGGATGTTGGGGCCGCGGGAAGAGAAGAATGATACAGCCGGGGCAGCCGATCTCCCGATGAGGGCGCCTTTGAATAGGATCGTGGCCTTCGGGGCTGGCGCCATGCTTGCGTAGCCCTTGATCGCCATCCCAGCGACGTAGTTCACATGGACTGTGGGTGGGACCTGAGCATCAACCAATGTGGTATATCCCTCTATGGGACCATTGACGAGGATCATGGCCTCACCGCCCGTATTCTTGACCTCTTAAACTTTCGCAACTCGCCCTCTTCCTTTGCCGATGTCGCACACAACCACTTTCCCTTGGGGGTCCGAGCGGCCTACTAGTGATCCGGGGAGGCAGAGGGCCAGGGATGGATCTCCATTTACTCCCGCATAAATGAGGGGAAGCAGCGTCGGAGGGAAGTCGCGGGGTTGGTAGAGTGTCTCCCCATGAAACTCTTGCCCGTTCTCAAGATGCGCTGTGGCTGCTATGGTTCGGTCAATGCTGCTCGCTCCCACGGTGAGAATCCACGGTGCCTCGTTTGCCAACGTGCCCTTGGACGGCCCGCTATTCCCCGCGGAGCAGCTGAAGAAGATTCCCTTTTGGGTGGCAGCAAATGTACCCTTTGCAATCAAGCCGTCGAAGAACAGTCGGGATATTCCTCCTAGAGAGAGGGAAAGCACATTGACACCATCCTCGATGGCCGCATCGAGTCCAGCTAATATGTCGCTCTCGAGGCACCCGTTTGCATCACAAACCTTGTGCATTGCCAAATGCGCAAGAGGTGCCATGCCAACGGCCGTGCCTTTGGCATGACCGAGTGCGCTGGCATCCCTCACAAAAGCACCGGCAGAAGTGCTGGAAGTGTGCGTACCATGGCCGTCACCATCATACGGCAGAACGGCCTGTGCAGGAGTCATGCTCGAGTTGATGAAGGACCACGCACCGATGAGCTTGCTGTTGCAAGATGTGCCGTTGAAGTCACACCCGCCCTTCCATTTGGCCGGGGCGGAGGCAACCCTCGTCTCTGAAGGAAGGGTGGTCGGGGAAAATCCCGGTGTCCAATACTCCAATGATCACGCCTTTACGGTAGTTCGAGTCATTCCAAAGCCCGACTCCTTGGTGCAATCCCAAGAAGGTTGGAGTGCGAGTGATGTACAGAGAGAGCGCCTTCTCCGGACGCACGTGCAAAACACGGTCATTTCCTCGAATCGCTTTTGCTTCCTCAGCGGTCAATTTGGCTGCGAACCCGTATAGCGCACTTCGGTATGAGTGAACCATTCTCTGTTCTTGGTCGGAGCTGGCTGCCGTCGTAGGTAAAAATGACCGATACAGAGTATCGAGATCCTCCGAAGCAGCAGTGAGATCTTTGTCCGTGGGCTTCCGCACTTGGATAATATAAGTCTGACAATGAGCTCCTTGTATCAGCTACTGCAAAATCAGCATTAGCAAGCGGAGTGCTGAGAATGCTCGCGAGACCGAGAATGAAAAACATCATGGCGTTCGGAGACAATCTGCATTTCCGATCTTCCATCTCGAATTAGCGGAAGAAACGGAAAAATACTTTGTGCTTCGGAGTTCCGTGTGGACAGTCCGAACCTTGCAGCGCACTTGTATAGGAGAAGCGAGACAAAAAACTACATCGGAAGATTGCAGGTTTCGATTCCGATGGACGCTAGCCGGCATTCGACAGCCGAATCCTGGTAATCAAGAGAGTCAAGCTCTGTTTGTCATGGCTTCTTTGAACGTCAACCATAAGATCGCTTGCAAGAGTCCAAGAAAAGGAACTTGGCTCATGGCGATCTCCGGAAACACATTCCATCCTACCAAACAAATGTATGTCTCGATTTCGCTAGAACTGTACTACGTGCTCATCCAATTGTTGGTTTACCATATAACCATTGGATTGGTGTTTCGTTCTTGTCGGATTTATGTGAAGAGACAAGAGGAAGGAATCAGATGCGAAGCTTGCGCTCATGGGGTCGAGGACAATTACAAGTTTGTGACCGAAAAAAGAACAAATTGGTGTCCGAAATCAAATCATTGCGTGCGAAGTCCAAATGGAATAGTCTTTTGGATTGTCATCTATGGCTTTTACCCACTTTGGTCCGATCAATTGGACAAATTAGTGCTGACATTTTGGGAACTATCCTTTGTCCAGCTTTCCTTGACCTCAATGACAATACAAGGAGAACAGGGGTAAGACTAGCTTTTATAGTTCAGATCGATTTGCTAGATTGCATTGTTTTTTACTCCATCACCTCCTTTCTTCGTTGGGTTTCAAACTATACGAGTGTGCTACTTTCTATCGACAGAGTATGGTTCAACGGTAATAACAAAAATGGCAAATAAACTTTAACTCAATATACAATGTAGTCCTAAACTTTTAATTTATTCAATATGGTCTCCGAACTTTAACTCAATGTTCGATATTGCCCCTGGACTTTTAATTTGTTTAATGTAGTCCATGGAGTTTTGAGTACATATTCAATATAGTCCTTGAACTATATAAAAAATGTTTAATATTGTCCTTTCATCGGTTCAAGTTCAACAAAAAAATTGAGTCCGGGGACTAAATTGAACGTGTACCTAAAATCTAGGGACCACATTGAACAAATTAAAAGTTCATGGACGACATTGCAAATTTAGCTAAAATTCTAGGATCACATTGCATATTGGAGCAAAGTAACTATTTATGTCATTTTCTCCAGATGAGCAGGGATTTATGTCCATTTAGGAGACCATATACACGAGGGACTCGTATCATTTTCAGTAGTTACGTAATTTATAGATTTAAGTCTAGGCAAACCTATGTCAGCTGTGTTTGATCTGGTATTCCAGTTGCTCTTTTGACTTATTATTTTACATGGACTTTCGATAATTCACCATCGTGTGTGATACCATGCGATTAATATCTCAATGTTATCCTAGCTATCTCTTGGCCATTAAAGGGGAGGAAAAGCACGTTGGCCAAGAAGGTGATCTGGTGGGTACTCCTAAATATTCCCGGAGCTCCAAATATTTGTGTTTTCGGCACTACTGAAGACAAGAGACTATGAAAGACTGTTGATACAAGATTGTTTTAGAGTCGCGTCTCAACAATTAAATGGACATATAAACAAATGAGACCAACTCAAATGTCATGTAGAGATTTTCTTTTCTTGGGGTCAATATCCATTCAGAGTTGTTCAAAACTATGGGCAAGAAGATTGCAAGACTTAATGGTGTCCTAGCCTAAGTAGCACGGACACCGATAAGCGACACGACAAGTCATTTCTCGAAAAACAGAGAATTTCGACGGGTTGAGACATATTAAATATTAAATATTATATATATATGAGATAAATTATCATGTTTATATAAAAAAATCAGCGGTGAGTTTTTTTTTCTTCTTCTATTAAGGATACACTATTAGTTTTTTTTTTTTTTTTTTTTTTTGGGTGGCTCGATATATAATTTAAGTATATATATATTTTTGATAAATTTATATTTTTTTTAATGAAAATGCTTAAAATTGATTCATTGCGTGTCGAAATGACGTGTTGAGATGTTGAATTCGCATGTTGGCGTGCCTGGAGTGTTAATCACATGTCGATCGCATGTCGGAGAGTGTCGAACACAATACGAAGACTACCGAGAAAGTGTCGATGCTTCTCAAGTCCTAGCGATAAGAAAGGAAACCAGCTTGGAACACAAACGGAGGGGAAGATTGTCATGCAAGAAGGGATCCCAGTGCCACTCCTGAAAGTCTTGGCATCGCAATGAGGCGATGGAAGCAACGCCCGCGAACTTGAAGGCTTGAGCTACGCAGAAGTCGGGGGCGTGTAGAAGAACATTAGGGAAAAAGTCTTCGCATGAATGCAAAGAATTTTAGATCAATGGGTTTTCACTAGATGCAAATTGTATTCCCTGAGCACTTTTTCCATAAAAACTTTCATATCCAATATAAACAGTAATTTTTAAACTAGAAATTTAAAAAAAAAATGAAAACATAAAAGAAATGACTCGCCTGAGGGCCACGGATCAAGCCACCCAACTTAGGCAAGGCGGCGCTCGAGGTCATGTTACCCGTAGCAAATCCACCCCGAGGTCGCAAAACCTAGAGCCTTGCTAGAGGGCCAACGATGTCAGATTTGGCTCACTGGCAATCGGATTTGGGCTTCGCCTATCTTTATTTCAAAGGCCTTTAGAATTGTCTTGCCAAATACCTTGATTTTGATACAAAAGCCTTTTAAAAGGAAATACCACGAGATAGACACTTGTAAAATTACCCCAAAAAAAAAAAAAATACACGGACTTTGCAACCTTTAAGACACTACACATATCCTTATCGAACACAAAACTCTAAAGCTAGTGCTTAGCATGACTTGACTTGGTCCTAGATTTCTCTCCGCGGTCGCAAAGAACGAGAGAAGCTTCGCAATGCTCTAGAAACTTTCCGTATATCACTTTTGGCATTTAGCTGCTGCTCGCTCCAGGAATCAATATTCGGATGATGATGACGAACGGCAAATTTCTGACCCAATAAGAAGCAGACGCGAATCTCCGCCCGCTGTGATAAATTGCTTGACCGCGAGCGGCTGGTCGGTCGCGAGTCATTGCCGCAGATCGAAGGACGAAAGCACGAACAATCGCCCAATTTTGAGGAGCAGTAACTAAGACTTTTGCATTCATCCGCAGTCGAAAAGGAACAAGAAAGGCGGAAAAAGGGAAAATAATAAGAGGAGGAAGAGGGAAAATGGGGTTCTTGCTAAGGTCAGCGGCCACCATCAAAATAGCCGTCGCAGCTTCTGCTATCCCCGCGGCTCTTGCCCTCTCTTCCCATCGTCGCTCTCCCCCCTCATCTTCTTCTTCTTCTTCTTCCACTTCCACCGCCTGTTCTTGCTCTATCCGCTTCCCCAAGTTTCAGAACCCGAGCTTCTTGTCTCTCTCTCTTTCTTCGAGCAACCTGGGCTCTTCTGCGACTGCAAGAGACCTCGATCACGGTCCCGCGGCTCTTCACATGGACGCGCCCGCCTCTGATTCCAAACCCACCTCGCAGGTTCTTGATTTCGGATGCTCTTGATCTCGATCGTCTGTTTTCTGGAAGTTGTTTCTCTTTTTATACGATTTCTGAGCGATTCTTGATTTTCTTGTGGTTTTCGATCGTGCAGAATGGTGCTGTCTTGCCCGAGCTACTTGTGAGTCCTTCAATCCTCCTTCTCATTAATTTCTTTTTCTTTGTGTCAAGTATAGATATTTGGTTTTGGTTAGTGTTGCTGGGAATCTGGGGTTGAATTGATCTCTTTTTTAATCATTGGCATCTGTATAATGGTTTAACTCTCTGTGTAATTAGAGAAGTTCACATTGCCACCCTCCAATGGTTTGTGAAATAAGAGCTTTTCTGTTGCTGGAAATGGAGATTGATATGACGTTTGCTACTTTTTTTGTTGGGTGTTGCTGGGATTTAATAGTTTCATCTGATTTAATTTTGAAACTTACATCTTGTTAATTTTTTCCCCTGCAGACGGAGTTTATGGTTGATATGAAGTGTGAGGGTTGTGTTAATGCTGTGAAGAACAAGTTGCAGACTGTCGAGGGTAAGTGCTTATAGCCCACTAATTGTTTCGTTCCGGGCAGTTCATTATCTTCATCATCTGCCATTCTCTAAATTCTTAATTTTCTTTATTTTTACTGAATTGTTGCGCTGTTCTTCTGATGGAAATTCATCTAGGGGTGAAGAACATTGAGGTGGACTTGAGCAATCAAGTGGTTCGGATTTTGGGTAATTCACCTGTCAAGACTTTGACTGAAGCGTTGGAGCAGACCGGCCGTAAAGCCCAATTGATAGGCCAAGGTGTACCAGAAGGTGGGTCGACTATTCTTCTATGTTTGATGCAGTTCCATCGTGCAGTTCTTGTTTTGGATACTTTAGCCTTATCTACAAAGTATGTTGCTATACCTTGTGACAGACTAATTAGAAGATCCAACAGGTTATATATGCTTATTATTGGTTTTGAGTCCCTTGTAGATCTCAATTGCAAGTGATGATTTATAGGATCTGCCTGCAAGTAGATTGAACTTCAAATGTGAGGAATGATGCATAATGAAATGCATTGCAGTCTGAAAATTTGAGGTGGATGAGTAAATTAACAGGGTAGGATGGTTTTCATTTCCACGAATTCACAGAACCAAAAGTGCAATTTGTGAGTGCTCTGGTCTAATTGCTTTTGGCCGGCCTGCCACAGCACTGAATGCGCAGGCTAGCTAGTCATTCGGCTATTGATATACAAAGCCATCACTCCTCTTCTGCATACCTTATCCTGTCTCTAAAACCACTGTGGCTGGTTTGGTGAAATAGAAAGCCATCACTCCTCTTCTGCATACCTTATCCTGTCTCTAAGACCACTGTGGCTGGTATGGTGATTATTGTCTACATCCACGGTAAGGCCATTTTTTTTATGGTTCCCTCTCCTCATTCATCTTCTTGTCAAACCTAATTGTCTGGAAACCAATTTTAACAGTAAAGTAGCCTCTATGACAGTTGAATGGATAATTAGATTATCGATACCATCACCAACAGAGCTTCTTTTGCTGAAATATTGTTATCTCTTGCTCATAGCTGGTTGACATATAGAATTTTTTATGCTTTTACAAATGGATGCACATAATTTTGAATATCTTCCTCTTGCAAATCGAAGATTTATTTGCATTGATGATGGCCATGCCTACAAAAAAGGTTGAATCGTTTTTGATAAGATGTGTCTGTTCTGTTCAAGCTCGTTATTCCAATGTTCTGGTAAAGAGTTTCTTCTTTGCACATACCCATTTGAAAGATGGTTGATTATTCGACAATATGACAACATACTTGTAAGGAACCAAAGCACAATTTTTTCAGCATACATGTGGTGGTAATTTGTCGTTGCTCTTGTGCAGATTTTCTAATATCTGCCGCCGTAGCGGAATTCAAAGGTCCGGATGTTTTTGGAGTAGTTCGCTTAGCTCAAGTGAGCATGGAATTGGCTAGGATCGAAGCCAATTTTAGCGGGTTGTCTCCCGGGAAACATGGTTGGTCTATCAACGAATATGGTGATTTGACGAGAGGGGCAGCAAGCACTGGGAAGATTTTCAATCCAACTGCTGAAGCAACTGCAGATCAGGTTTGCTCGCCTATACTTCCTCCAAGTTTGCTCGTTACAATAACCAATTTTCTAGCTATGAGCATTATTATATGGGGGGTGATGACGGCCTTTATTGTTGTTTCTGCTTCCGCTTCCTAATTTCTGTCAATTAAGCCTAAGTATAACATAAATAAGATTTCTAAAGTAAAAAACAAGTGGTGAAGTAAGTGCACAGTATATGACTTGCATGCAATGCATTCTTATGGCATAGCATAAATAGTTTTATTGAGCCCTGTCTGTGTACCCGTTCTATTTGCTTCTCCTAATGGGTGGGCGAGTAACAAAGATGTTGTATTTTCTGTTGCATCACGAATTGATGCATCTGAGCCGGCAAATAACACTCAGTGATTGGAATATGAGTGCTATGAGGCTTCGGCAAGAGAGCAGGTCTAATAATTAGCTGCGATTTCCTTAATGCTTCATTTCTTTGTATGTAATTTTGAATTCACATGTTACGCGTTTGTCCTCCTACTGGAGTTGTTGTGTTTTAAACTTGAACTTTGTCTTGGTGTACTCGGTACATCCTGGATTGCATTAGTAGTTCATGCATTTTCATACCGGCATAAATAAATATCACATGAAACCTTCTTGTGTTTTTGGGTGTCCTACTGTGAGTATGTCGAGGTGTTTTTTTAGTGATATCACCTTCAGTCTGTCTCGCTGATTCTTTAATGTGATTCGGATTGAGCTGTTGTTCCATTTCTTTAATGTGATTTGCATTGAGCTGCTGTTCCATTTCTTGTGTTCCAGCCCCTTGGTGACCTGGGAACACTAGATGCTGATGAGAAGGGTGAGGCTTTCTTCTCAGGCGTCAGAGAGAAGCTACGAGTTGCCGATCTCATCGGACGCTCTGTAGCACTCTATGAAAGTGAAGATAAATTGGATGCAGGTGTCGCAGCCGCTGTAATTGCGAGAAGCGCTGCTGTGGGAGAGAACTACAAGAAGCTCTGTACCTGTGACGGGACGACCATATGGGAGTCGGGTAACAACGATTTCATCACTAGCAAAGTCTAAATTCATATGAGATCTCGCACTTGCAATATGTTCTTAGAGAGGCATGTATCGACACGAGGGTTCGATTTGTTAGCATGAATAAGAAACGAACAGACTAAGTTACTTAGCCCTTTGTATGTGCCGATAAGAGTAGTTTAGAGATTTGAGTGGGTGCTAAATGCGGTAGAAACTTGCTTTGTTGTGTTGGCACGGACAAACATGAGTAAATTCACTCCTCATCAATTTTGTGACGGTATATGAATATCTCTTTCGTTTCCCCTTTTGGCGCAAAAAACAGTGAAGATTTGAATCATGACTGTTCGAAACACATCAGGATCACTGGAAAAATAGTTGGGCGGGACAGAGTATTGACAAAGAACTTTGTACCCATCTCGGACGGGTGAGGTCAGAGTCATACAGCTCAAAAGGTCTTTCATGGAATAAGAGAGAGCTTCACCGTCTCGCCGAAGAAGCAGGTTTACTTTTCATAGGGAGGAGACCTTCTCGCTTGGCCATTTCATAGAGCCCGATCGCCATTAGAACCTTCGCATCACCCGTTGCACGCCACAGGTTCTCATAAGGTACGGCACGAACCTTAATGAGCTCGCCATGCTCTCGACGACCAGCCTCCTTGCCTTGCAGCTGCTTGATGATCTCTAGGTCCACATTCCCTCTGTATAGGAAGATGCTTATTTCCTCATCGCAACCTCCCTACGCATGGGTTAGCACCCAAGAATGAACTTCATGGCTAGATAATATCAAGATAACTAAAGATATGCTTCTCATGTAAATTGACTTAGTTCCACGACGGGCAAGGCTTCATCATATCTAAGATGTTCTTATTTTTCCACTGACGATCACCACTAAAATGTCCCCAGGTACAAAAGACATGAGGTGCTCTTTTAGCATATGAAAGAAGTCAACCAGCAATGACAAAATTGTTATGCTTGTACAGCTCTATTGGCGAAACCCGCTACTCTTCCTTGCCTTACCTGATGAAATCACAAGCCGTTAACAGGACCATGGCTTGCGAAAGCTCCTCGAAGAAAATGAGAAACACAGGTCTAAGACATCAAAGGCAGATTTTAAGCAAGTCCTAGGCCACAAAAGAAAATCTGCTCCTGAACATCAAGCTAATGCAGTCCGTTTCTCAGGCACACTTAACTTTCTTCCTCTTTTTTTCTTTACTAGAACAACTTCTACATCTTATTCACATTCCAAATGAATGTTTACTCATAAAAATTTCAAATGCTGAAAGGTCACCATACCGGAGAAGGAATCACCCTGCAACCAGTGGATGGATCGAGAAAAGCTGTCAGGTCAACCATGTCTTCCAGATTCAGCTGGTTGCCTGTCTCCTCTTCAACCTGTTACGTTAATGAGTCACCGTGATCACTAAAGCGCCAATAAACAAAACTAGAGTGTACCAAAAGACAAATAAGTTCAAATTCAAGGAAAAAGAAATGAGGAGGATCAACACCTCACGAACTGCTGTGCCAACAAGATCACCTTTGTCACTATTGAAAATTCCAGCAGGCAATTCCAAAACAGACCTCCCCACAGGAACTCTAGCCTGCGAGGTGCACAATATTCAGCTCGAAGAGAAACTGTTATAAGTTCATTTTTGGATTCAATTTCGCTCCTTATCATTTGAATTTTTTCAGCTTAAGATTAATTTGTTAGTGTCTAAATAAGATGCCGAAAGGCAAAAACCAAGGGGGCAATGCAGAATGTATACCTGCTCAGTAAGAACAGCAAAAGTTAACCCATCCGAATCCAACAGTATTAGCACGGCCACAGCCGGTCCTCGAGCAAACACTATACCTGGCACCTAATAATACTTTATTTTCACGACTTCAAAGAAAATTGAAGTGTTTTAGAGCACGAGCACAATGCGATGCGAACGTACTTCCTTGAATCACCTCCTCCACAGGCCACACGTTTAATTACAAAGTAAGGGAGAGATTCCAGAAGAATGACATGGGTTCTTAGGGCTGATTAACATACCTCTTTCCCAGTTGCTTCGTCAAAAATATCTGCCTTGAATTTGAGAAAGCCAATGCGGCTTCCAAACATATCCACACCCTATTATAAAGATCATCACTCCCCGAGTCCAGAGAAAACAGCGGATATACGATAATACAAATTAGAAAGTGCACTTCCCTAAGAGTTCTATGGCCTTTCAAGGGATTTATCGAAAACCGAATCGAGACGATCACACGGAGAATCAAGAAGAATTGAAAGACGCACGAGATTACACCGGTTCACCCCAAGATTAGGGCTACGTCCCGCAAAGAGATTTCACTATATTTTTCGGTTCCATACCAATTCGTATATTACAATGACAAAACCGAATAAAATATATATGCCCCAAAACGGGCTAAAAAACCTAAACCTCTTAATTCTAACCATACGGCCACTTAAATAAAAGCCCAAACCCAGAGGTTTGGGCGCCGCCCCGAACCCCGCCCGCTCACCGACGAGCGGGGCAGCGTCCGGCCGACCGGGCGCGGAACCCCCGTCGGGAGGCGCCGCCCCGAAACCCCGCCCGACCGGCAGCGGGACCACCCGTGTCGGGCGCGCCCCCGAACCCCGCATCCCGCGCGTAGGGGTCATATGTCGTTGGGTAACACTTCGGTTTCCCTAAGCTCACGTGGGCGTACCCGGTGTGAGAAACAAGGGTCCCAAGTATTCGCCAACTCCAACATTCTCCCACTTGGTGGATACTTCGCGCAAATAAGAGCCCTTCCAATATCATTCTTCTTCAATCCAATCGCAGCGAGAGCACCATTCAAACTTCGCACCTGGTGATGCTTTAGTAAGGAAGTCGAACTATTTTCTACCGTGTCGACCTTTACAAGTCGAACCTCATTCTTCTCCACTTTTTCTCGATGAAATGATATTGAATATCAATGTGCTTTGTGCGTGAGTGAAACGCCGGATTCTTGGCTAAATAAATAGCCCCTTGATTATCACATCTTACATCTATAGCACCTTGCTCAAAACCAAGCTCCGAGCACAACCGCCGTAACCATACGGCCTCTTTTCCAAAGCATGAGTAAGAGCCATATACTCGGCCTCAGAGAAGAAAGCGCTACCACGCTTTGCCTTCTACTCATCCAACTCAATGCAAGCACCAAACAATGTGAAAACAAACCCGCTAGTGGACCGTCTACTATCAATATCTCCACCCCAATCTGAATCTACATGGCCTATGATATCAAGCATGTTTTCATTCCCTGTACCTTCAAAACATAAAGAAAAATTCGAAGTTCCACGAAGATACCGAAAACTCTTTTGATCGCATTCCAGTGTTCTCTACCGGGTTAGACATATATCGGCTCAAGACTCCCACTGCTTGAGCTATATCCGGACGCGTGCACACCATAGCATACATCAAGCTACCCACTTGCACTCGCGTATGGAACTCGGGCCATCTCCTCGGCTTCCTCATCCGTTTTGGGACGTTGTTCTGAGATAACTTGGTCCCTAAAGGTATAGGGGTACCAACAGGCTTGCGATCTATCATATTGAATTTCTTCAAAATTTCTTTAATGTATTTCTCCTGCCTCTAGCCACGGCTTCCGTTTCTCACGGTCCCTACTAATCTGCATGCCCAAAATAAAATTTCGAGCCCCAAGTCTTTCATTTCGAACTTTTTAGCCAACAAACTCTTCACGGACTTCACCATCTTCACGCTATTCCCGATCAACAACATATCATCAACATATAGCGTGAGAATGACAAACCGATTGCTCGTCCTCTTCACATAAACACAATGGTCAGAATTTGAACGCACAAAATCAAGTTGGAGCATATACGTGTCAAACTTCTCGGTACCACATCCTCGGTGTTTGCTTCAGCCCATATAAGGACTTTTTTTAATTTGCACACCAGATTTTCTTTTCCTTTTACTTCAAAGCCCTTCGGTTGCTTCATATATATCTCCTCCTCCAAGTCCCCATGAAGGAAAGCCGTCTTGACATCCATCTGTTCTACCTCAAGATCATATGCAATTGCTACAGACGGAACAAATCGTATCGAGGTCAACTTCGCCACGGGAGAGAAAATCTCGTCATAGTCAACACCCTCGATCCGAGAGTACCCCTTGGCTACAAGCCTAGCCTTGTACTTCTCTACAGTCCCATTAGGTTTCAGCTTTCGCTTGAACACCCATTTACACCCAATTGCCTTTCTATCCTTAGGCAATTTACACAAGCTCCATGTTTCATTTTTATCAAGCGATCGCACCTCATCTATCATTGCGAGCTCCCACCGATTCGCATCATCCATGGATCTCGCCTCTTTTACGAACTAGGATCAACTCAGTAATGCTCAAAGCATGAAACGTACTCAAAGCACTAAGAGAGTATCGAAGTGGTACCTTTCTTTCTCGCGTCGATCTCCCGAGAGCCGGCATGCTATCTCGTATCCGAGTCTTCATCCGAATCTACATCCTCGACTTCATTAACCGAGTCCCCTTGCTCCGATTCAAAATCGGATTCTACCGGCGTATCTTGTGGAACCATCTCCATAGCTTTAGTTTTAGGATTTTCTTCAAGTACTACCACTTTCTTGGGCTCATCCCCTTTACGTGTGCCAACCTGGGATTGTGATTCACGAAAGACGACATCCCCGTCGTATACAATGGTCTTTGATTCTGGATTCCACGACTTATAGCCCTTGACCCCTTCCTTGTATCCGACAAATATGTTCTTCTCGGACTTATTGTCAAGCTTACCCCGTTTCTCCTTGGGTACATGAACATATGCATCACACCCGAACACCCGAACATGTGATGATTCGGCTTCTTCCCAAACGCTGCCTCATATGGTGTACGATCCTTCACCGATGAGGTCGGTGACCGGTTCTTCAAATAACAAGCCGTGGCTACGGCTTCCGCCCAAAATTCGGCTCCCGGACCGCCTAACTCAAGATGCATCTCGCTTTTTCTATGAGTGACCGATTTAACCTTTCGGCCACCCCATTCGTTGAGGCGTATATGGAGTCGTCTTACGCCTTGCAATACCATTATCCACACAAAATTGCTCGAACTTATCCGAACAAAATTCACCTCCGTTATCCGTACGAAGGACTTTGATCTTCCCGCCCAATTGATTTTCAACCAGGGCCTTAAATTCACGAAATTTCTCGAATACATCCGATTTACTCTTAATAAAATAAATCCAACTATATCTCGAAAAATCATCTATGAATGATACATAGTACCTGGATCCTCCAATAGATGGAGTCGGAGTAGGTCCAAAAACGTCGCTGTGAATCGGCTCGAGAACCTCCGCTTGCTCTCGTACCGGTGTGTTGGAAGCTAACTCGGTTCGTTTTCCATGAAGACAGTGTTCACGAGAATCCAAAACCCATAGAGCATTTTGGAACTCCTTCTACCATCCGACTCGAAACTAAGGTAGACAGCCCCTTTTCACCAATGTGCCCTAACCTCGATGCCACAACATGGACATATCATGTCCATCTTCCTTGGCCTTTTCGGAAACAAATCCGCTACCAATAGTCATTGTTTCCCCGAGCAGCTTGTATAATGTCCCGTAACGGACTCCTCGTGCAATCACAATAGAACCTCGAGTCATCTTGCACGAATCCTTATCACGACTAAAAGTAACCCCTGAATCGGCCATCGTACCGACCGATAACAGATTTCTACTCATCAAGGGTATGTGCATCACGTCCGGAATAGTCTTCACGGTGCCATTACTCATCCTCGGCTTCACCCCGCCACGCCCGACAATCGAACTGCAGTATCATCTCCTAGCATGACATCCCCACCATTATATTGCTCATATTCACAAAACCGGTGTCTATGAGGCGTCATGTGGTATGAAGCACCGGTATCGATCAACCGGATATCCTTGTCATTGCGCCATACATGCAAAGCAGCCACATACATATCTCCCGCATCGACCTCCTTTTTTACCCGAGGATGTTTCAGCTTCTTTCTTAAAAAGCGGCTTGTTTTTACGGTCTCGCTTCACATGGCCCCATTCTTCACATCTCCAAAGACCGTACCCTCCTCTCCCTACTCTTCGATCGCCCACGAGATTTGGACTGGACCCTTTCCAATTCGAGTCTTCTGCTTTGGCCTTCCCCTAGCCGCCAATGCCTCTTTATTGGAATTTCCCGATCCCTTTCTTCGTGTCTCCTCGGACAACAAAGCGAACACACACTTTCATATGATAATTCCTTATCCCCACCACCGATCACCACAATCAAGTTATCCCATGAATCCGGCGGTGAACAAAGCGGTGTTATCGCCTTATCATCATCCTCAAACTTAACACCGATTGATACGAGTTGACTAATCACGGTATTAAAGCTATACGAGATGTGCGAGAAAACGAGTCGCCCTCATGCATCCGAAGATTATACAGCTTTTTTCTCAAAAATAGCTTATTAACCAACGACTTACTTTGATACGGCGACTCAGTTTACGCCACAAATCCTTGGCCGTACGTTCGCCCATCACGTTCGTCGAATCGAGTCCGTGAGACAAAGCCGAATCAAACCCTTTGCTTTCCGATCAATCCGATCCCAGTCTTCAATCTCCTTTGGATGCGCCCTTTTGGAAGACGTCTCGTCATCCTTCCCCGCTTCCTTGCCCGATTCCTTTATCACGACACCAGGCTTCGCAGCAACAGGCCTTTCCGTTTCAATTGCCGACCAAAGATCTCGATCGCAAAGTAGATCCTCCATCTTCATCTTCCACAGATCGAATCGCGTCCCATCGAATTTTTCGATCTCAATCCGTGACCCTCCCGACATCTCCGATAAACCCTAATCTCTCGAACACAAGGCTCGATACCAATTGAAGGGATTTATCGAAAATCGAATCGGACGATCACACGAGAGAATCAAGAAGAATTGAAAGACGCACGAGATTACCCAGTGTTCACCCCAAGATTAGGGCTACGTACGTCCCGCAAAGAGATTTCACTATATTTTTTTTCGGTTCTGACCAATTCTCGTATATTACAATGACAAAACCGAATAAAATATATATGCCCCAAAACGGGCTAAAAAACCTAAACCTCTTAATTCTAACCATACGGGCCAGCTTAAATAAAAGCCCAAACCCGTAGAGGTTTGGGGCCGCCCCGAACCCCCGCCCGCTCACCGGCGAGCGGGGCGGCCGTCCGGCTGGCCCGGGCAGCGGAACCCCGTCGGGGCGGCGCCGCCCCGAACCCCCGCCTCGACCGGGCGCGGGACACCCTTGTCGGGGCGCTGCCCCGAACCCCGCATCCGCGCGTAGGGGTCATATGTCGTTGGGTAACACTTCGGTTTCCCTAAGCTCACGTGGGCGTACCCGGTGTGAGAAACAAGGGTCCCCAAGTATTCGCCAACTCCAACACTTTCATCATATTATTATCGTCTATACGGATTGATGTTTCAGTAACTGTAAAACACATTACAAAACATCCAAGCTCGTTGCCAAAGGAATTCTTCACGATGAAAGGCACAGCCCAGCAAGAAAAAGTTGCACATCCAAGCATGAATTCCACACTTTTCTTTCTTCCGGCCCATAGAAAATCTCCATTTTTCGCAAAACTCTTCAAAGTAACTCCTAAAACCAAACAGCTCTAGCCGTTGACTCACTACGATTGACAACAAAACAGGGCAAAGCTCTCCGTCTGCAATGCGAAGTAAAGAAAGGAACAAGAATTAGATAAAACACACCTGGATAAGAACTCGCTTCAGCGTCGCAGCACCACTAGCCAAAATTCCGGTTTCACTTTGCAAGTTCTTGAGCCATTGCTTGAACAGAGACGAATCAATAGCACTTCTGCGGAAACCCACCGAGGCACGATGAGACAAGCCGGCTGAAAACAAAACACGGGACTCGACACAAGACTGGAGGAAGGAAAGACCAGAAGGGAAGGTTTCTGACCTGAACTGGGAATCAGAGACTCCAGGGGCGGCGACGATGTGGACGGGTTCGCTGGGCTGAACAGGCAGAGTGAGGGTGTGGGAGAGTGACGATGATGGGTTTGAGTCGCTAGACATTCTGCAACACAGAGGTCTCGTCCACTGGGGCGACGATGGGGAAGTGATCTTTGTGGCGAAGGAGGTCAGAGCGCGAGGAGGTTGACGAAGATCAAAGACGAGTCATTCCCCGAACTTGCTTGGAAACGCTGCAACGACTGTCAAAGTGGGACTTCAACGCAGTGGACCAGTGTTCTTGCAAAATGACAATTTCTCTATTAAAATTGCTTGAGAAATAATTACTTTGTTTTCCTTCTTTTTTGGCCTAATACCCAAAAAATTCTCCGGCTTTAGCCCCTATCTCAATTATATCCAAAACTTTTCTTATCTCATAAAAAACTCCAAACGTTTAATTCTATTCTAATTCTACCGGCCTAACACAAAAAAAAAAAAAATCAAAACTTTAGCATTTGTCCTAATTATATCCAAAATTTCTTTTTATCTCATAAAAAATCTCCCAATTTTTATTTTTCTCCAATTCTACCATCGTTATTCTTCCGTTTATAATTACCGTTAGTTAATTTTACATAGCATTTTCACATTGTTAACGAATTACACCTCAACAAAGCTAACATGAAAAAACCCAATTAACTTTTTTTTTATCTGCTTTCCCTACATATTGCCGAGAAATAGAGAATCACTCAAGACGTTGCGTTTTGTATTCTCCCCGACACTCAATAATAGTCAACAGGCAAAACAAGGGATTCTTAATCCAAATAGACGAAACTCTTACCGCTGCAATTAATCCTCGTTCATTCCATGAAATAATAGCTTTCATACCTAATCCTACAATTCTTAAGCTGCACTTGGGCACCGGAGTTTTCAAGACGACCTTCTCTTATGTCATGCTTGGTCGATAGTAAGCATAGAAGGCAGCCATGGTGCGAAAGGTTACGTTGACAATGTTAAAAATATATTAAAGAATGGAAAAGAAAAGAAAAAATAAAAAAATTATTTAAAATGTCCCCGTTAGTTTCGGCCATCTTTGTGTGGGACGGCCAGCGTTTGCGTTAACGGTTTCGGATTAAAATTGGTTGAATAGACTTTATTGGTACCCATGCAATAAGTTTAGAACCAAATTGATTAAATTAAAAGGTTAGTGCCGCGACCTAAAAATAATTTTTTAAGCTAATGGATTATCAGGTTAATTTTAAAGACTAACCTAATACGAACTCTCCCAAGCCCTACCAAATCGCAACTTTGGTTAATAAGAATGATTTTAACTTTGGAGTTGCCATTAACCATTTTAGGTAGGTTGATTAGAAACCTAAATAAAAATAGCATGATGATTATTTTTATTCTTACAAACCAGAGATTGTGGATTTGGGAACTTGATTACATTAACTAATTAAAGCTAATGCCCTTTTGGTACCTTAATTCCATGAGATATCCTACGTCGGCAACCTAAGCTCGATTGAATTCACTTTAAATTCAAACGAAGTGTTTTTTTTTTTTTGTGTTTTCACTTATTTAAAATGGGTGCAATGCATGACATGCAAGACTAACCTATATGTCGAATTTATATGATTAGATTAAGCATGCAAAAAAAAAATTATATCGACTCGGTGCGACATTCAAAGCAATGTGCAAACAATCATGCAATTAAATATAGTACATGTGCAAAGACTATATGCAACATGCAAAAAATTATGATTAGACTGAGTAGTATGCAATTTTTTATTCAAGCAAAATAATCACTCAACTAGATTAACCTATCATGGATGATCCTAAACATGATTCTAATGACACATGAGAATGACATAGCAAATAAAAAAAAAGACATAGGCGTGCAACATATGATATGTGAAATTACTATGTCATGTAGACATGTAAAAATGCTATTTTTTAAACATGGAAGGCAATATGCAAGTGAAATTCAAAAATATGAATGTGTGGATAGTATGCGCTAATTTTCGAAAAAAATGGATGATGGACTTAGATGATACTCGAAAATATGACGCAACCAAAAGATGATGCGAGATATAAAGTGAGCATATTTTTTTATTTTTTGGACAATATAATATGCATGAAATCGGAGATGTGCATGATATTTTGAAAATATGGAATGCAATATATTATACTCGAAAATCTAAAGTGAATATGCAAAGTATGACATAAAGACATGCATGAGACAAATGCAACATATGATCAGAATTTTTTTTGTATTTTTTAGATTTCGAAATATGCATGAGGATGAGCTGAATTTTCTTTGATTTGATTTTTTTTTGTTGAGATTTTTGGATTGAGATTTTCAGCCAAATTAAGAATATTTTGATTTGGTCTTCTCGAGTTAAATCTTTATGATAAACTTAATGAGATAAATTTTTTAAGAAACTTTATCTTCCTAAAGATTTAATTAGAGATAGTTTCTAGGAAACTATATCTTACTAAATTTTAAAGAAAATTTCTTTAAGTCTATCAAGAAATTTAAATCGAGACAAGATATCAATCAATCACGAATACCAATCCAAATCATATAATTCAAGATAGCGATCAAGATCAAACCAAATCAAATTCTATCCTCTTGCAATTTTTCGAAAAAGAGATATTCATAAATCTAAATTCGATTTTCTAAAGATAGCGAATTAAATCTAAACAGCGATAAATCAAATTAACTAAATTTTTATCTTTACTAAGTTGGAGGGTCGTTGTCGCGACCTAAAATTCAAGGAATTCTGGGGCTAATGGATTATCGGGTTAATTATTCAACTAACCTAACTCCGGACTCTCCACAGTCCTACCAAATCGCAACTTAAGGTTTAATTGATTAACGTGCAATGTATTTTGAATTCGGAGTCGCCACTAATTATTTACGGTAGGTCGATTAGAAACCTAAATAAAATAGCGGGAGAACTATTTTATTCCTACGAACCGTAGATTAAGAGTTTGGGGACTTGATTACGCTAGATTACTCTAACGCCCTTTCGTTACCATTTTATTTCATGAAAAATCATTTGAGAATGCAACATTAATTGATTTTGACCTAAGTCACTAACAAAGGTCATAATGCGGGTGCACAATCAATTAATGAACATCCACGCAAGATAGTTCTTTTTAAACTTTCGATTTTTATATGAATGCATGAACTTATTCTAAATGATGCAATGTCATGAATTAAATGCAAGACTAAACCAGATGATATGTAAATTAAATTAGATGAACGTAAAAATAAGACCATGGTTTAATTAAATTAACTACATGACATGTAGATGAATTAAAACCTAGACATGCAATTCTAATATGCAATATGAGCTAAATTGCAACCTAATATGACGTGGCAAGAAATGATGACATGGTAAGAATAACCTCGCGATGATTTTTTTTCATTTTCGGTTGAATTTATTTCCTAAAATAGAACTATGCTAAAACAATATTTATCTTGCATATTTTAGAGTTTAAATTGACCTAAACCCTAATATATTAAGATAGATTATTTTTAACATAAAATTCTATTTAAACATGCAATTTCTATCCTAAAATGCAATCTAATCTAATAATTATTTTCAAAATAGATTAGGTATGCAATTATCTATGTGATGCTATTTTTTTGAAGAGATATGCAATTTTCAACTATGGAAAGTGAATGAATGCAAACCTTTTAGAATTTTCGAGATTACATCATGCGGTAGATATACTCTAAAAAATATGACAATCGAACAATTCAAATCAAATGAGGAAAGTGAATATGCCAATCAATGTCAATCGAGAAAATGGATATATAAATCAAGTTTTGATATATTTCGCAAATATTTGAGCCAATCTTTAATTCGTAATCTTACGATTAACTATTGAACCCAAATCCTTACCTATCGAGTATTCCATCAATAATCTTAAAGATGGACGTTCTCGATCGTATAGCAAGTTGAGGGATTAGGAAAGGAAATTTTCCTAATCAACCTATATTTTGAAAAATATTCACTTTTATGCAATTTATTCAAGATATGCGATATATATAATATGATATGCAAATATTTCGAATTAGGAAATCAAATATTCAATTTCAAGATGGGAAATATTTACCTTATCTTGCAAAATTGCACGTTCCTCTAACACCAAACTTGATCGATCGGCTGGGAGAATAAGACCGATCGATTTATGGAGTTGACACGATGAAGTCAAGATTGCATGTGTCACCAAGTCACTGCAGATGATATTTCTTCGCTGGAACTTGGCTTGTTAGACTTAGTGGTCAATTAGATAGTGGAACCGTAGGGCAAGAGTAATCTGCAAAAAGAAAGAAAACAATTTTTTTTTGTCTTTTATTGCTTTTGTATGCTTATCCTTTTGGTATCTTTTGCAGACATAGCTGGACTTCACGCCAAGGGGACTTCAACACCACCGATCTTCACTTAGGACCGGGGTTGGATTTGTTCAAGACGACGCAACGAAGTATGGTGCTCCATCAATGCAGCTGGTCGGCCTCGAGTAGCAGGCTCGGATGAACAACGTAGGAAAGCGATGATCGACGGAAAACGTGGATGCTTGTTGGATTGACCGGAGAAGCTATGCCACTGGAAGCCCGTGAGATGCCGCTATACGGATTGTCTGAGCAAAAGTTGTTCTTGTTTTTTCCCCCCACCTCTGCCCGTGAACTTGCAGCCTCTATTTATAGACAGGAGCTAGGGTTGTTAAAGAGATATCTTTCATTATCAATACGACATCTTTTAATATCTCTTATATTCTGTGATAATATCTAGTTTAATTGCCCATCAAGTTTCAAGATAAATCAATATTCCACTTTGGCATTTTATTTATGCAATTTTCGGCCCCTACCAATATTCATGGGTTTAGTTTAGATAATACAATTGAGCTCAAACCCTCGAATTAAGCCCATCCACCACCGGTCCAATGAAAATGCAATATGTTAATGACAAAAGTAAATATGAATGTTGATTAATATATATATATATATATATATATATATATATATATATATATATATATATATATATATATATATTTGCAAGAACGAAAAGTAGTTCTAATTTTCTTATGCAAAAAAAAAATTGACTAAAAAGGTTAGTCAAAATTTAGGTGTCAACAATATATATCCGAAAGGCGATGGAAAAGTTTATCCAACTTAACATAGATGTTGCCTATTAGGGAATAAAATTCCATATTTTAGATTTAGGATTTTTTTTATTCTGAAAACATTTCCAATTACTCTAATTAAAATCAATTTTCAAAATTTGTGATAAAATTAAGATTTTGATATTTAGATCATACAAAAATAATTGCTTCTCGAATTTCCAAAAACCTGCGTTTTGCCTCAATAATAGCATCAAAACAGCATCCAACACATGTAAAACAACGATTAAGATAAGTCAAAGACTTACTGTTTTAGCTCCCGCAAAATTCTGCATGAGTTAGTTTCATGAATTACACAAAACAGCTTGTTTCAGACGAAAACAGCAAGTAAACAGTGCAGAAACTGCGTGTGAACAGTGGCAAAACAACATAACAAGCACTTCAAAACAACATCGAATTGACCCTAAAAGTATATAGAGACTACCTTGAATTAAGCCTAAAAATCTGCACCTTAAATGCTGTGAGTTCGCCCCAATATCAGCACCTCTTGGCCTTGATTCGCGGTAAACCGAGACCCCAAATCCGCAAAAAATTGCGTTTCCTCGAGATTGGTTCGGTAATGACTTTTGCTGATCTGTGCTTGTCTCATACGCCAAAAGTGCTAAGGATCATCAAGATTTCATGGAATAGCTTCTGGGGAGGGACCACAGCTCCATTATGGACAATCAATGGAATACGATTGCAACTCCGGCGGAGAACTTCTTTTTTCTTACTGTATCTCTCTCCCTCAATTTTCTTTCTCAAAAATTCTGAACGTATCCCCCCTCCAAAACCCAGACTTAATGATGCTTATATAGACGTAAACTTTGCAATTCGGGGCCTAGGTCTTCTAATTTTCATGCAATAGACCCTAACTCAAAATCTGAATTTTAAGTAAGTCATAAAAGGTCTAAATTGCATTAAATTCAAATCTCATAGGCTTTAGAATTTTCGGCCAAGCTAAATTGGTGGGCTTTTGCCGAAAATCCTAAGCTTTTTGTGTACAATTTGAGCTTAATTAGGCCTATTATGAATGATCCGACAATTTATTAAAAGCTTTTTGCAATTGATGTACTAAATTAAGCTCGAATTTGACGCAATGAAGTCATGAAAATTGACAATTCTCTCCCTCCATTGCCGAAAATTGTAGTGGTGGACTTCGATCTAGTTGCTCGTTCGTTTAAGTTAAATTCCCCGCCACCGACCTAAATTGATGCAAAATGCAGTGCATGCTAAGAAATAAACATAAAAAAGGTTAAATTAAAATTTAGGTGTCAATAGTTAGATACTGAATCAATACTAATGTAATATGTTTGCGGTTTTTTTGGGTACTTTTCCCATTTATTTTGTTGTGTTTGTTGGGGAAAATGCTTTGGTCGTCGCAATCTCGATTTGACGTTTGAGCCCATCGAGAGATTTGAATTCGAGGACACGCCTTCGAAGAACTTGTATGTTCCACGTAAGTTTAATGTCGCATTCCACCGTTGATAAGAACAGAGGAAAAGAAAGACGAATTCGGATCGTTCTTTTGTTTCCCCACGTTTGTGTTTTAGAGATGCATGGCAATCTCCCTCTTATAATTGAGCATTTGACATATCCATTCGTCCCGTTGTCACCATCGAGGTATCAAAAAGGGATTGGCGACTCTCCTTTTCTTTTTTTTTTTTTTTTTTTTGGGGGGGAGGTGGGGGGTTGAAACGTCGTGGTTGGATTTGGAGATGAGTCATTTGGAAAGCGACAATTCCATGTGCATGGATTGTGATTCAATTCTTTATTTTGCCTTGAAAAATACTTTCTTGACGGTAATGTGAGGAACGGCACAATCTCAACCGTAAATCTACACGTCATTCTCGCGTGTTTTGCAAAAATTTCTTTAGTTGGGAGATCGTGCGATTACAAATAATCGATAAGATCTTGTTAATTATAAGCGCCACTAGCTTCCTTTTTTACCTTTTTCAATCCTGTCGATAGATGAAGCCTCGTGCTTCTTTTCCCTGCACAGTCATCAAAAGCATCCTCTATACGAGATTGGATGGTCACATCCACAAACCTACTTAGCCACTCTTAATTACCTTTTTTCTTCTCTCCCAGTCGTTTAATTAATTACCTTTTTGTTTTGCGGCGAGGCAAGATAGTGATTTGCCGTTGAAATTATGCACCAATGTACATAAACTTCCCATCTCACTTGACCAAGCCCGTCATAACGTGCCAACTACTATAATAAAAAAAAAAATTACCTTTTTATGGCATTTGTCTATTTAATTGTGGCTTAAACAAGAGATGTCATGAATGCGACGTTTTCAATGGTCGATGTTTCGTTGAATCCAAGAAGGGAATCATACCACGAGAAATCTCTTTGGTCCGACGTTAAACCATTCTATGGCAACCACGTGTTGAAAAACATCGTGAACGAAACAAAATAATTTTATGGTGATATGCAAACTTCGTTGTAACTTCGTTATTTTTAAGATTTTACAAGATTACATCATTTCCTCGTAGTCAAGTACAAGCTATAACGTGCCCTAAACCAAATAAAGGAGTCGGGCAATATATCAGAGAGATCCTGAATTTAATAGATACATGCGTTGATATTGATTGATCCGAGCATTCGAATATAACATGTCACATGACAACAAATCGAAGGAGAAATTGCGGTCGCAGTAAACTCCAAGGCGTGGGGCACCAACATATATAATTAGCCAACATATAGTTGATTCTCAATCCAAATCAGCAACGCTCTTGATACAGCGGTTCATCCCCATTCATTCCGTGAAATTGTAATTTTCATGCCTAACCCGACAATCCTTGAGCTGCACTTGGGCGCCGGTGTTTTCGGGACAAGCCTCCGTTATGCTATCTCTGGCCGATACTAGGCATCCCAGGCAATCATCGTGCGAAAGATCTCCGTTGCAGGCGGCGTGGCCATAGCAACCTCGACCCGAAGCTGCTGTTGATTGTCTGTAACAATTGAAACCGCTATCTGCTGTTTCAGCCACCAAATCTTGAAGGACGCTATCTACTTGTTGGCCGTAGGTGCTTCCGGAGTCGAACTTAATCCCGTTACATACCTTGTATATAAACGACGTATCGGAACCACCTGTCACACCCCTGCAAATGCTATAGAACCAAATTACAATTACCAGAGTTTTCTAGGAAAGAGCCATGGTCCAAAAATAAAATAAAATACCAAACTCATCAAATAACGAGTCTACACGGGTCAAGTAGACATGGTCCAAAAAAAAAAAATTCTGAGTAAACTGCCAAATCCTAAATGATCCCTCGAGTTGCTCGATTCATGATAAGTATTACTTGCTTTAATGTTGTTTAATTGTCTTTACAAGATGACCCATTTTATTTTCACAACATCTTTCGATGTAATTGAATTTAATGGAATTCTCTAATCCCTAAGTGATCGGTTCCAAGGTGGATAGGTTCCTGACTTGGAACGCGGAATCTACCCCTGCTATAATCAAAGTTCTTAATTTTTGGAACCTCGAACCCACCATATTTCTTTGAAACCAATTCTAGAATCTATCATGTTGTTTGTCCAATTTCAAGATCTACCGAGAATCTTTTTTTTTTTCCCTTTTTTTGATTTTATTTTTTTATAGCAAAATAATATGAGCAATAAAATAGCTCAAAGTGAAAGATGATCAATATAAATCCCTATCCACTAAACATGTGATCACGTACAACTATAAATAATGAAAAATTCAAACACATAGCCATGTACAATTATATACAATAAAAATTTCACACATGTGACATAAAACATAAATTATAAAACTCTGTTCTCCATTTATCAAAATAAATTTTTAAACTCCATTTTCCATTCATCCATAAAAATATTGCTCCAAAGAATGAGAGGAGAGAGAGAGAGAGAGAGAGAGAGGACAAAAAATGGAGAAGAAACAAATGAGACAAGACAGAGTTACACTCAATGTAAGAAAATTATGTTGTTTTTATTATAGTTAAGAACCGATTTCAAAACTGATCCGGATCCCGGATGGATAGACCCGTTAAAATATATCCAAAACCCATTTAATGGCCCAAAATTATCGAAATGGGTCATAAATGGGCCACAACTAATTTCGCAGATCACCCATAATGGGTTTACAAAATAAAAGGCCCATTTGCAACTCATTTAATCATATTTCCCACTGAAAGGCCTGACTCACTCTTCTGACTCGTGTTCATCTTCTTCTTCACTGAAACTGAAACAAGTGAGCAAGGCGCAGAGAGATATGAAGGAGAAGAAGTCGCGTGAGCTCTGCAACAGCCTCGCGACCATGTACTGCGAGTCGGACCAAGAAAACCTGTGCTGGGACTGCGATTCCAAATTACGGCGCGAACTTCCTTCTCTTGTCGCCAAGCACTCGAGGTGTCTCCTCGACTGCTGGTGCCTTCAGTTGAAAGGTGTTATTTCGTTTGCTGGCTGAATCACAGAGAGTTGATGGTTTGATGCATGTGGTTAAAGAGCAAGACAAGGATAGTGTGGTTGCATGTGAAGTGTTTGTTGAAATGCCTGAGAGAATCTAACTTGGCTTCCAAAATTAAGGTTCGGCCGACGACCCCGCAGGAGTAAAAATAAAAAATAAAAAGAAGGGAAAATAAATTAAAAAGAAAATAAAATTTTCAAATAAATAATAATAATAATACCGGACAAAAAATGAAAAAAATTAGGTTATGAATAAAAAATTGAATTTTTTAAATATTTAAAAAATAAAAAAATCAAATTTTATTAATTATAAAAGTTGTCCACAACGATTTAGTAATATTATTTTTTTAAGAATTTATAAGAAAGAAGTTTTCTTAGATTGAATTAAATATAGAAGAGTTTTGGCAATATGTATCAGGTAAGGTATGGATTAGATATAAATGGATCATAAATGGATTAATGGGTTAGTTTGAGTCGGACCATTTACGATCTCATCTAAACCCGATCCGATCAACCCACCCATTTGACAAGTCTACGGATGGGTCTTCACTTGGAATCGATAACCTGGACCTATTCAAATAGGTTCCAAAAATTTAAAATCGAGAGCCGGACCTTTTTTTGGGCGGTTCAATCGTTCCCAATTCTACCGGTCCGGTTGCACATCCGTAACGGTAATAGTTGCATCTACTACCAAAATGACTTTCAGCAATTTGTTGTCACAAAATGTCACTTGGCGTCAATATAATTTCCTAAGGTATTTTCACTTACATCATGACATTGCAAATATTATAAAAACTTCCATCTTTATGACATTTTTCTATTTGGCTGTAACTTAAACAAGAAGATGTCATAAAATGTGACCTTTTTATCTAAGATGTTTTCGTTGAAACCAAGTGCGAAAGCATCTAATGAGAAATTCCAAGTTCGGACATTGCACCATTATGTCGCAATCACCCATTGAAAACATTGTTAATCGAAAACAAAAATTTGAAACTTTATGATATTATGGCATTTCCTCATAGAAAGTATAAAATGTCACAGACTAAATAAAAGAGTTATGCAATACGGTATCGTATCATAGAAAAGCTCAAGTTTAAGGTGTACATCCCTAAAGATTTATTGATCTGAGTATTCGCAAATAGGATGCTATTAAAAAAAGAGTTGATACATTAGATATATGCATTAAAAAAAGCTGTCTGATCATTGAGCTTTTTAATTTTACAGGCTTTGATGTCACATGACCAAGCACGAAGGGAAAATTTCTCTGCGCGCGGGCAATGAGATCCAATGCATTAGTCATGGGGCACCAAACGAAACAAGTCAACACAAAGGCGATTCTTAACCCAAATTAACGACACTCTTGGCCTATTATTCATTCCGAGGAATGATAATTTCCGTACCTAATCCTACAATCCTTAAGCTACACGTGGGCGCCCGTGTTTTGTGAACAACCATCTCTAATATCGTATCTAGCCGCTATTAAGCATGCATGTAAACCAGTCATAGCGCGAAAGAGCTCCATTGCAAGCTACGTCGCCATAGCAACCTTGATCCAACACCGTCGATTGTCTTACAAAATCAAAACCGATATCAGCCGTCTTATACACCAAATCTTGAAGGACGCTATCTACTCGACCGCGGTAGGTGCTTTCGAATCCAAACTTGATCCCATTACATATTTTGTACACAATAGTCTTATCGAAATCGCCTATCACATCGATGCAAATGCACAAAAACAAAATTACAATGGCAAGAGTTCTCCAAAAGAGATCCATGTAGGCCTCTCCATGATAGGATAAACGTATATTGTAAAAGCTATACCTTTGATAAAAGAGGTGGTTGTAATCCTCATTCTTTCCAACCTATTTATATGTTCCAATGTCCTAGCTAATAAAGTTTTGTGTGCGTGATTTTTTTCCTAGAATGTATCATGGATGGCGAATTTGGTCTATGCTTGATACTAGAAGCATTTTATGTTGAGTGTGGACTTGCAGAGTTCGGCTATCTTCCTTCCATCTCCTCCTCTCTTCTTCTATCTTTTAGAAATTCTCGAAAGATCTGTTCTTCGAGCATTGGTGACCATCGGATCACAAAAGAACAACTCTCAATCGTTCATTGAAAAATTTTACAAGTCCTGTTTTAGATTCAACACTTGACATAGAAACTATGACAAAACACTCAAGAGTACGACGTACTTATTGAGTTGCAAAGATTACAACCGAAATAAACGACATCAAGTGAAACGACGAACAGGATAAATGACTATCTTAAGATACATCAAATCATGACCGTTGCAATAACTCCGAAGACTGCCATGATCAAGGCATATTATCGAGGTGCAACGCTTCCTCCTGCAGCCTAGCACTTGGCTGCTACTGGCGCAGGCGCAGTCACCGGTGTGGGCGCGGGCACGGGCGAGTCCGTTTTTGGCAGCACGGTTATAACAAGCTTCATGTTGCCGGCCGCACAATGCTTCCCGATGCCGCAGATGTACCACTTTCTCCCAGGGGTCAAAAGGGGAATGACGTCACTCCCGGTGGTCAGAGCCACGGTGCCCGCCCGCGCCGCACATTGTTGGAAACCGGTCCCGTTGACTTTCAAGACGTTGTGCGCTCCCTGCGGATACATGAAAACGGCAACAAAGAGGAAGGAATGGCCTCTCTCTTAGCATCAACTAACCACGAAACCCATTGTAGAAGAATGTTCATGCCAGAACTAATTGAGGTGATGACCACCCCCATCATCTATTAAAATTTCTTTGGTACAACATTGTGCAGGTTTATGCTGAATGGGAAAATTGTCAAAAAAATTCCTAAACCTATTGTCAATTCAGTCCAAAAATCTTTTAATCTTGCAAAATCAGTCCTAAATATTTTGCATTTATGTCCATTCAATCCTAAACCTTTTTTGTGTCAATTTAATTATAAACCATTTTCATTTATGTCAATTCAGCCCATCCGGCCAACTTTGGCGACAGGCACCGACGTGAATAATTTTTAATATTTTTTATTTTCCTTTTTTTCCTTAATTTCTTTTCTTTCTCTTTCTTTTTTCCTTTTCCTTTCTTCTTCGTCCAGCCGATCGCTAGTTGCGGTGATCAACAAGAGGCTAGGGTTGGCAAAGTCGACCTCCCCCAGATCCGGCCTAGGCGAGGTCGGGCCTCACCATGGCCGAGCATGGCCGACCTCGCCGGCCATAGGAAGAAAAAGGAAAGAGAAAGAAAAGAAAAAAAGAAAAATAAAAACCAATCCGCAAAATATTAAAATATTGATTAAAATTGTCCATGCGAGCGTCGGTTGGCTTCCACGTCAACGTCGGCTGGTTAAAGTTGATTGAATGGACTAAATTGGCCTAAATGCAAAAGCTTTAACATTGAATTGACACAAAAGAAAAGGTTTTGAATCGACACAAATGCAAAAGATTTAGGGCTGAATTGGCAAAAGTGCAATAAGTTTAGGACTTTTTTGACATTTTTTTCTGGTAACATCAGGGGACAACTAAGCATGTTTTGCTCGAACGCACGGCACACTTCGAGCAGCACCGGGTGCGGGTGAGTGCCCAAATGTATTCTAACATTGACACAAACGGGAGGAGTAGGAACCTTCATTAACCGTAACGCTTGTCGCCGACGTAGAACTGCTTCCCCTCGGCCCAGGCTTGGTAGTCGAAATTGAGGGTCCAGCCCTTGTCATCTCCGACCATGAACTCAGCGCCCATCACTGATGCAGGAACAAATGCTGCAACTAAAGATCTCAAGGTCTACGATTCAGACAATGGACGATTTGTCTCCCCATGGTTCGTAGAAAGAGAAAGCAAATGATCCCCAAAGGAACTATTGGGCTTGCAATGAAGAGACTCAGCTGCTCTTCCGGGCTATTTATAGGAATTCCCTCCGCGGGCGTCCGGCGTTACCGTCCTTGGAGCTACCAAACATATGGAGGGTACAAAATTGTGTTTCAATAAGGCCAAAGCCAGATTTACTTGTGGAATTTATCGAAATTTCCGCTTTTTAGCACGGGAAAACGATGCTAACGGCGCTCACTTTGAATTTTGTTGTTACTCCAGATTTTTAATTATTTTACATTTCCGACGTTACTTACAAATACGAAAGTTTTTCAAAAGTTAATGATGTCCAGACTTGGCCAGTAGACCAATTCATATAAGCCCCTAAAATTTTTTATAAGATTTTTGAGGTATTTAAATTTTAAAAATAGCTGAATCAGGGAATACTATTACGAATGCAAAAAGTCCGTATTTTTTTTTCATCCAATATTTAATGGCCTCTCAAATCATTTAAAAATTCAGTTTGGGCCGATATGCCATACTTATTGAACATAATCCAAAATTGGAAGAAGAGTTATTTTAAATCATTTTACAAATTTTTTATTTTAGAGTAATGCATGAGACTTTGGTACCTTGCGATCTCATTCCCCTCATGTTTGGAAAAATCAGAATTGGACTAAAAGGACCTAAATGCCAAATTTTTCATTTTGGAACTTGGTTTGAAGCTGGAAGTAAATTTTCTAGAAACCTGTTTGACCGATTATTTTTTCTAGTTGTTCGGTTCCATTGTTTTGGTAAATCAGCATAAATTTTATACCGTTTTGATCTCGATAATCATTATTTAATTTGATTTAGTAAGTTAAAAAAAAAAAAACATCTTATTCTCGATATATGTCCTCCCCCTTCTTTTAATAGAAAGCGAATTAGGAACAAAATCATCCCAAAGGTAGCTTTTTTTTTTGACCGAGTCCAGAAGAAAGACCATCCCCGCCTCCTCTTTCCCCGGACTCTCCCACACAAACCCCCAGATTGGCCCCTGCCCCCTCTGCCTCTTCCAGCGGCGGCTACTATATCTCCGGCTTCTTCTGCAAGCTCTCCTCTAGCACCGGCACAGAAAACTAACGAGAGAGATAGCGAGAAAGAGAATCAGACTTGTTGGTTGTTGCACCATTGGACCCAGCGACGCTCCAGCCAGGATTTTCGAGAGGAATGAAAGGCAGAGGTGAGCATCGTCGAGCTCAAGCAATGTGTACCGCGTGATAGCTCGAGCAAAGAGAGAGAGCGTCGACTTCGAGCGAGAGGGTGAGAGGTTGAGAGTGTCAAGGCGTACGAGGCTGCAAGCGTGACACTGAGGGCGTCGAGAGAGGGTGAGAGGCCGATTATGGTTTTGGATTAGGAAATCAGTTGCCTCAGATATTTTAGAATATTGGGATATGTTCACTAGAAGTCCTAAAACTTAACATGAAAGTGCGAGTTGAGTCCTAAAGTTTTCAAAAAGTGCTATTAAATCCTAAAATTTATCAAATTAGATTCAATCGAATCCTTCCGTTAACGCCGTCAATTTGTCTAACGGAAAATACTAACGTGGCATTTTTAATTAATTTCTCTCTCTTATGTGACATTTTTTAACAATTTTTTCCCAAATCTTATTTAAATTGAATTAAAAAACCAAGAACTGGCCAAAAAAATAAAACCCAAGAAAAGTCTAATATTTAACTCTAAAAACTTAAAACTTCAACAAAAAAAAAAAGGGGGAAGAGCAGCAGGCAGTGCCTTGCCGGTGAGGCTCGGCTGCTGCCACCCATCTCCCGGAGGGGCCAGCGAGAGTGGCCGACCGTCGCCAGCCCCGGGCAAGACCTCGCTAGGCCGAGCGAGGCTCGCCCAGATTTGGGTTGAGGAAACCCCGGTCTTGAGGACCTTGTGCACGACTCTGTCCAGGATCTCCTCGGAAAAGCTTGAGGGCGATGCCGTTGAAGGCCACAGGGAAAAGGACGTCTCCAGAATGCTATCTCACTTTCCCTTCGCCAATGCTTTCCAGTGTCGTCACAGCAAGAAAATAACCCAGGTCCTTCGTCGCCTTCTTACATGCAAAGTCCTCTAAGAGGCGCATTATGATGGACCTTCGCGGCATTAGTCCCTTCATGAAGGTCGCCAGCCTTTGCCGACGAGGACTCACTCGGGGCTGGCGAGGCTCACCGGCCCAGGGCAGCGGCATCTCCCAACTCTGGGTTTCCTCAACCCATATATGGGCAAGCCTCACCTAGCCCAGTGAGAGTCGCCTGCCCTGGGTTGGGGCTGGCGACGGCCTGTCACCCTCGCCCAGGGTCCTCCAGCGATGGGCAGCAGCGGTTGAGCCTCGCCAGCAAGGCCCTGCCCTGCTGCTCTTCCTTCTTTTTCTTTTTCTAAGTTTTAACTAAGTAGAATTAAATGTTAGTTTTTATTTCTTTGGTCAGTTCTTGTTTTTTTAATTTAATTTAAATAAAATTTGGGAAAATTTTGATAATAAAAAATTCCACGTAGGAAAGAGAAATTAATTTAAAATTTTCATATCAACATTTTCTGTTATACATATTGACGGTGTGATTGAACCATTTGATGAGTTTTAGGATTTGATTACACTTTTTGAAAGTTTTGGAGCTAAGTCGCACTTCCATAATAAGTTTCTAAAACTTCCCGTGAACATATCACTAGAATATTAGATTTAGTATCATATTTAAATAATAAAAAAATGAGGAATGGTCGGGTAATAGTGAATTTAAGGAAAAGCCGCGACAGTGCAGAAACATAGTCCTTCTCTAGGGACTAGGCATGTCTTGGTGTCTTGGCACACATTTTGAATTATCTTGGTATAGATAAAAGAATGACGCAAAAGCACAAATGCTTGATTGGAAATATGATAGCTTTTTTCCCACCGCATAACAAACTTAAGAAAAATAGCAGCTCATGCTACGACGGGGCTTGGCCATCGCCAGCGGTGGCTAGTTAGGCTTTTCTTATTGAGATGGATAAGAAAAATCTCACATCAAATAATTAGCATGATTTGGAATAGTTACTATAATGTAATTGGCTCATAACTCATTAGTTTAAATTTTCAAGTAAAGCGGGCTCGGATTTGAGCTCCCTCTCAGTAATATGGTTCGATTTGGAGAAAGAGACCGAGGATGAAGGTGGGCGTTAAATCGATATATGTTGGTGCAAATGGATAGCAGAATTGAGGGGATGAGGGGCAGATTTCTAATATACCCGTGCAAGTTGTATTTAACTTTAGCTTTTGAGTGATAATTGGTGTGGTATATAGAACGGATAATATATCCTAGTTGGCCCTATAATTTATTGGCTTTTAGCTTTTGAATAAAGATGAGTTCGAACTGAATATGTTGAGAACTTCGGACTTTGGCTACCTCCTGACGATCTTTCCGAATAAAGGTAACGGATTTTTATTGCATGCTCCCAATATTTCTAACTGGGGTTTGTTTCAACGTTTAAAGCTTTGATGAAAGGATTTTCAATTTGTAAAACATACTTTTTTCAGCAGTGTCAAATTTTTATTTTCGAGATCGGCAGAAGGGATGGATTTGGGTCCTACTTGTGCACTCAGGTCCATTAACTTGGGGACTTATGCAATCTAAGTTTTTTCATTGTTGGAACATTTAATTATGCTAGTGTGCTAGTGTGGCCTCTGACACATTAATCTTAAGATCAAAAGAAAAGAGAAGAAACAAAGCAAATAAATATATCATGTACTTGAAAGTTGAAACTGATAATTACCGATGAACCCGAGAAAAATCGGGAGAATTACCAAAAAAATCCTAAACCTATTGTAATTGTGCTAATTTCATTTGCCATTTTTTTTAATCAATTGACTTTATACCTTTTGCATTTGTGTCGGTTTAGTTTATCTAGCCGGGTTTGGCCGATATCGCCCGACATGGCGCGGCCGGTGTTGGCGTGAACAATTTTTAATAAGATTTTCATATTTTACTACTAGTAAAAATTGGTCATGTCAGCGCCGGCATCCAAGTTAATGACTTCCGGTTAAGTTAGCTGGAATGACTGAATTAGCACAAATACAAAAGATTTATGACTGAATTGACACAAGAAAAATTTTAAGATTGAATTGATACAATTGCAATAGGTTTAGAAATTTTTTGGTAACTCTCCCTTGTCTTTTGATACTCTGCGACTGAGGCCTTAAACATCTGCCTACATAATCGATTTTATTAACACACCATGTCAATGGCAAGTCTCAACGGGCTGAGCTGGATACCAAACTTAAAAGCCTTATCATTCGTAATCCAAAAATACCAAACTCATTTAATAACGAGTCTACGCAGGTCAAGATGGCCCATCGAGTCGCTCGATTCATGATTAGCACTCCTTGATTGATGTTGTTTAATTATCTTTAGAATACGACCCATTTGTTTATCGCAACATCTTTTGATGCAATTGAATTTAATAGGATTCACTACTTTCTGCATTTGATTGGGACAAAATGTCATGCGACGAAAATATAATTTCGTAAGGTCGGAAAACGAAAAATAAAATAATTTTGGGATTTTTCACTTACATCATGACATTGCAAATATTATAGAAAATTCCATTTTTATGACATTTTTCTATTTGGCTATAACTCAAACAAGAAGATGTCATAAAATGTGACATTTTTATGTAACATGTTTTGTTGAAACCAAGTGCAGAATCATCTAATGAGAAATTCCAAGTTCGGACATTACACCATTATATCGTAATCGCACGTTGAAAACACTGCAAATCGAAAAAAAAAAAAAGTTGAAATTTTATGAGATGTTGGTATTTCCTCATAAAAAGTATAAAATGTCATAAACTAAATAAAAGAGTTATGCAAATGCAATACTGTATCACAGAAAAGCTCAAGTTTAAGATGTACATCCGTAGAGATTGATTGATCCGAGCATTTGCATATAGGATGATATTAAAAATAATGATACATTAAGTATATGAATTAAAAAAAAATCCATCTGATTATTGAGCTTTTTAATTTTGCAAGCTTTGATGTCACCCGACCTAACATGAAGGGAAAAAATTTTTGCGCGCAGGCAATGAGATCCAAACGATCCCTTATATCGTATTTAGCCGATATTAAGCACGTAAAGCAGTCATAGTGCAAACGAGCTCCATTGCAAGCTGTGTGGCCATAGCAACCTTGATCCAAGACCGTCAATTGTCCGTAATAATCAAAACCGTTATCGGCCGTCTTATACACCAAATCTTGATGGGCACTATCTTCTTGACTGCCATAGCTGCTTCCGAATCCGAACTTGATCCCGTTACATATTTTGCACATGATAGTCATATCGAAATCGCATATCACGTCGATGCAAATCAATAGAAACAAAATACGATGACTAGAGTTTTCCAAAAGAGAGCCATGTATGCCTCCCTATGATAAGAGGAAGGTATATTATATAAAAAGGTGGTTGTGATCCTCATTGTTTCCAACCTATTTATATGTTACGTTGTCCTAGCTAATAACGTTTTGTGTCTGTGCTTCTTTTTCCTAGAATGTATCACGCAAACTTAACGGGAAACCTAATACTAACAAAATGTAACGACCACAACTTTGTTAACAATATGAAAATAAGTATATTATAACAAACTCTCCTTATTGCCAGAAGCCAAAAAAATAATAATAATAATTAACGGCACCCTTCGAATAATAACAGCATAAATGGCTAAATCGGATGTACTTTCCAAGTCGTAATGAGAGAATACCTTAACAATCCAGACTTTGAAATTAATGTAAAGATTACAAACGAAATAAACATCATCAAGTGAAAAGACGAACAGGATGAATGACTAACTTAAACCATGACCGTCGCGACAACGCCAACAATGGCCATGATCAAGGTGTAATATCGAGGCGCTGCGCTTCCTCCGGCAGCTGAGTATGAGGCTGGTGCAAGCGTGGGGGCGGGCGCGGGCGACTCCATTTTTGGTAGCACGGTTATGACGAGCTTCATGTTCCCGGCCGCACAATGCTTGCCCACGCCGCAGATGTACCACTTTCTCCCGGGGGTCAGAAGGGGAACAACGTCATTCCCAGTGGTCAGAGCCACGGTGCCCACCGGCGCCGCGCACTGTTGGAAGCCCGTCCCATTGACTTTCAAGACGTTGTGGACGCCCCTTGGGTACTTGAAAACTGCAACAAAGAGGAAGTATTGGCCTCTTAGCACCAGCTAAGCATTAACACCCACTGTAGAAGAATTTTCATGCCAGAATTAATTGAGGGACAAGTAATCATGTTTTCCTCGGATGCGCGGCACGCTTCAAGCGGCATGGGCAGCAAAAAAGGGGAGGAGTAGGATTCATACCGAGCTTGTCGCCGACGTAGAAGTGCTTCCCCTCAGCCCAGGCTTGGTAGTCGAAGTTGAGGGTCCAGCCCTTGTCATCTCCAACCACGAACTCAGTGCCCATCACTGATGCAGGAGCAAATGCTGCAACTAAAGCTATGGTCACGAAGATAATGGACGATGCCATGGATGCCAAAAAAGAAAGAAGGCAAAGGAACTATCGGGCTTGCAATGAAGAGACTCAGCAGCTCTCGGGCAATTTATAGAATCAAGTTAAGACAGATCCACAAGGTGCATAAGGAACGTGATTTTGGAAAATGAAAGATGGAATGCATAGGACTAATTCTAGAATTTTGTGACGCCACCGTTGCCATCTTGGAATTCTCCGCGGGCGTCCGGCGTTGCCGTCCGTGGAGCTACCAAACATATGGAGTGGAGGGTACAAAAATGTGTTTGAATAAGGCCAAAGCTAGATTTACTAGTGCAATTTACCGATTTCCGCTAGTGCGGGAAAATGATGCTAACGGCACTCATTTTGATGCCGTAATTTTTCAGCTAATCACTTAAAGTTTCGTAATTTTAAAAAAATAAAATAAAATAAATCGACAATTATCATTCAAATGATTCTCTTGTAAAAGTTATGGTATTCAAGTTTCATTCAAGCGATCGTCTTTGACAAGTTATGGTATCTAGGTGATCATTGAAACGAGCCCCTTAAGAAAGTTGCGGCACTTGTGATATTGTTTTTTTGTCACACAATTACAGAACATGTATTTGGTTACATTCTCCTTATGTCTATGTACTTCAAATACAAGAGGATTCTAGGTAGAGATGGCCATTTGGGAGAATTATCAAAAACGTCATAAATCTATTGCAATTGTATCATTTTAGTCCTAAGCCTTTTTTTTTTTTTTCCAATTAGGTCCTAAAATTTTTGAATATTTATGTCGATTCGCCATTCCATTTAATCGAATTTTGACAATTTGAAAATCACCGACATAATTCATCTTATATGGGCCAATGCTAATGTGCCAAAGTTTTAATAATATTGTATGTTAAATTTTTTATTTTTTTATTTTTTTTTTTTTTTTTTTTTCTTCCTTTCTTCTTCTTCTTCAAGCCGGTCGCCGAAGTCGATGACCGACCTCGCTTTATTTTTAATAGTTTATATTGGTTTATGTATTGAAAAGATAATGAATTAGCTCAAACAGAGGCAAGGGCCGGCGAGGTCAACCTTGCCTTCCTTTGGCAAAGCTCGCTCCGGTTAAGCCCTTCATCCTTTTTTTCCCAATTTATTACATGTCAATTTGATTATAATTTATAATTTATTATGTTTATTTTATTATTTATTAGTTTAAAATTAAATAAAACGACGAGGGCAAGCCTTGCTTGACGGCGAGGTCGAGCCACGACCCAGCCATGGCGAGGCCGGCCTTGTCATTTCTAGGCAAGGTTGCACCTCGCCGGTGGGCGACCTTCCGCAGGCCAAAAAGGTTGGCCTTGTCGGCCCTCACCTATTAGCTAGTTGCCAAATCTCGGCAACCGGCTGGAGGAAGAAGAAAGAGCAGAAAAAATAACAATAATTATTAAATAAAAATATTTGAAAAAATTAAGATATTATTGAAATTGTCACGTCAACGAGCTAAAATTGGTCGGATGGACTCAATTGGCATAAATGCAAAAGGTTTATGACTTAATTTGCATTATTGCAATTGATTTAGGACTTTTGATAAAATTTTTCCTTCAAAAATCAAAGCGAAAATGGCGCACGGTTGAAAAACTAAACAAGCTGTAGGAACCGGTCGAAGCCTTGCGCAAGATGTATATCGAACGGAAATGTGCGATGATGAGCAGCCGTTATTGACCGAACTCGACATGGAACTTTACGACAGCCATCCCTGTTGTTGGTGGTGTTGATCTCTGTGGTTGCTGATCGTCGTCCATACATTGAATATGAAAGAAATCGATCAAAACAAATCAAGAACGGACTAGATGTCAAACCCGCACTTCCAACCGTGACACTGCTTTACATTACATGTGTTCGTGAGCTTGCGTTGATGTTTCATTAGAAATTATTAAATAACTTTTATCGAAGGTTGATTTGTGACATTGTATTGATCGAGTTCAATGGCTATTCGGATAGGAATTAAATTTCCGTAACAAGAATGAAGAATACTAAATCTATGAGAAGAGAAATGCAAGTAACTGAAATAGATTGATAAATTAAAATTACGGATACACAAGTTTGTGTTGATGATTATGGATCCTTTCACGATACACACGCTAACTTTTTTGGTCTACCATCCATAACTTTAGACCCCATGATTGCTCATCGACCTCATCCGCAAGCACATACAACTCCGTGAATGCAATAATTTTGTAGATCTAGCGACAAGATATCAAGGACTTCTCTAGTGGAAGAGGCAAAAGATCCCACTACTAGTGCGCTCAATAGTAGATAACTCCTCGAGACATAGTATCACGTCACTTGGCATGCCATACGGCCATATGATAATGTGATGGTTCCTGCAAAGTATGGACAGCAGCCATAAAGGAACCAAACTCATCGAATAACTCGTAGCCACCACATACCTATCCGGAGGACGGTGATCCCGCGGAGGATTCCGCCGAGGGAAATAGTCAAGAGGCATCGGAGTAGCAAGTGAAGTAGACGAAGAAGGAGGCATAACAGGAGAAGGTGGTGATGCTTTGAGTCAAACGGAGAAAATATGATAGGAGGAATAGGAGATAAATCAAGAGTAAAATCCATAAAAACAGATGAAGAGGACTATGAAAAAGTAGAAGAGACGGAAAGAACAGCAGGTGCTCAAAGAACCGAACACTACGAGAGATACAAATGCGTCGTGAAGAAGGATCATATCACTTGTAGCTTTTATGTTATGTGTTGTAGCCCAAGAAAGCACACCGAACCGACTTAGCGAGAGAGTTTGGTACGCTCATGGGGTGGGAGAAGTAAATAAAACTTACAGCCAAAAACACAAAGCTAGCGATAAGTGGGTGGTTTCGAGAAAGGACGTTGATGAGGGGTGGCTTTGGAGAGGACAAGTGAAGGGAGTCAATTTATGAGATAGAGAGTAGTAGAAAGTGCTTCGGCCCAAAATTCAGTAAAAACGGAATTTGACAATAGGAGAGCACGAGTAGTATCCGGAATATGACGATGTTTTCTCTTAGTGAGACCATTTTGAGCAGAAACACCAGGACAAGACAACCGAGGTAAGGTTCCTTGAAAAGTTAAGAAAGAACAAAAAGTTGTAGAAAGATACTCCCCGCTTGAATCAAAACGAAAAAGTTTAATAGTTTTTGGGAATTGAGTAAAGATCTTAGCTGTAAGTTTTCATAGATAGAGAGAAATTCATCACGAAAACGCATGAAACAAACCTAGATATAACGAGAATAATCATCAATAAACAATACATAATACTTGAAATCATTTTTAGAAAGTTGGGGTAAGTACCTTCCATCTTCAGTCGACACATACACTTTGTTCTCTTTCTTCATTCCATGCCCAACACTTAGTGATATTCATCGACCAATCGGTTTCCGATGTCGATAGCTATATATCAAGGTCATCGATAGCCATTGTATCGATAGTTTATCGATGATTGAATCATGCTAGGCTAACACTTCGTTAAATTTGTTTAATAGTTATCGTCGGCCAATCGACATTGTATATGGACAGTTGTCTACTATGGTCATGGGTGATCATCGTGATCATCGACAAATACTTGCGTTATCGACAACTTAGCGATAACCAAATCGTATTTGACACCAAGCACTATACTCATCAAGATCGGCCTTATTTAGATTACAAAGACTTGGTCACTCTTGGTGTAAACAGCTACCTTTCGAATTTGACTTGAATTGTTACGATCGCACGATCCATCATGTCTAGAACCTACCCACCCGGCCCCTTTGGCAAAAGAAAAATAATATGCTTTTGGATTTTTTTGGAGTCAAGTTTGTCTTCTCCTCTTGCGTTCAACCTCTTAAATAATAAAAAGAAATTCTAGAAAAAGAAATTCTATCCAACATGGAAAGAGAGAAAAAGTAGGCAAAAACTTTTCCCTAATATCCCTAATTAAGAGTTCTATTTAAGTACAAAAATCCCCCACAATCAGATCCGGAAAATATGGAAATTGATGGCCAAATTACGTCCCCAAATTCTGCACCAGCTCGCATCTGCGCAACCTTAAGCCGTGGGCATGACTCTCTGCACCGGAATCTGAAAAATGGACATTTTACATACGGAATCCCAACCAACAGCTCAAAAACACATCAAAAGCGTCCAAAATCTTCACGATTGCATCATTCACCATCACCTAACCACAATGCATAAAAACAAATAAATTCCACTCTATTTATTCGAATATTTGTCCAAAATACCATCAAATATAATCAAAATATAAGTCAAATATACACATGATCACCCATACTCACCCCTATCCACTTCAAGCATTAATCCAAGTATTGATCCGCACCTACACTATCCCAACTCAAATATACACATTAGCCCAACAAAGTTTTAGTAGAGTTGGGCGAAATAACATCCGTCGTTTCGACTATCACCCCGAATCGCCTCAGCCCAACCAAGCTCGGCGGGAACGCCACCTTGATTCAAGAGTTACTCATAAGATTCCTTCATTGCGATATTCATTAAAAGCTCGGCGGGAATGCCATCAATTGTGGACTTCAATATCACTTGTTAGGACAAGTGCAAGAGAAACCCGATATTTTCATCGAGGACATCGGAGAAATAGAACTCAAGTCCGAGTCCTTTGACATATCGAGTAAAACTTAAACTAATGGGTTATATGTCAATTAGGATAGATTATCATATAATTCCTCGATTTGGGTATTCCTCCCCTAATACCTCATATACATGCACTTGAATAATTCATTTAACGGAACAAATCTTATCCTCATAATTCATGATTAGGCGGTTCTTATGGGCGAGGAAACGCCGACACTCACAAATCCCACAAAGCTGCATGGAAAGTAGTGTGCTCACCAAAAAAGGAAGGAGGACTAGGCCCGCTTGATTTGAACATCCGGAACAAAGTATTTGCCGGGCTGCATGCTCTGGAGCGTCATCAATCGTCCGTCTTCATCACTACGGAATACTTGGGCTCACCACGTTAAATGTAGAGATACTTCAATCGTGCAACTCGACATTAAGGGCAGCATGGCTTGGAGTTGGAGATATATTCTCAAGCTAAGATTCGCTCTACATATATCATCTCTAGCCAAATGTATTGTTGCAAAGAGATATACAAGGAATTCAAATAGCAAGGATCGGGTCGTGGTGGTGGTATCACTTGATGTGGACCGGTGGTATTAGCAAGCATAATTTTATCGGTTGACTTGCTTGTAGAGATAGGCCACCGACGGCAAGTAACCACATCAAGATGGCTATCTTCAGTTGATACTAAGTGTAAATTTTGTACAACAGGCATAGAAGACAAAAATCACTTATTTTTGAGTGCACGTGGACGAGCAAGTATATGGCATAGTATCCTTGCACAAAATGGGATTTGGCATTTTGCAAGAGGTTGGAATCTAAAATGCCAATGGATGATCGGGGCCACCAAGGGCAAAAACTTGGAGGCGATGCTTCTCAAGCTATCTTTCTTGGTGACTATCTATTGCATTTGGATGGAGCGAGAACCGTAAATGGTTTCAAAATAAGTCAATTGAGGCTCATCTTCCGTTGGCTCGAATTCCTAGGGTTGTAAAGGGTAGGGCATCACTCTACTAGAATTGTAGACCTTCCCAAACAAATGTTCTACTAGCTACTGTATGGAGGCTTCCTTCATCCATATTCGCGCATAATTAGTCTCTTTGTAATGCTAAGGGATTCCTCCGAACTTGTGTACCTCATCGGAATAATGATACTCACATATTTATACAAAAAAAAATGACATGTTGGCTTATTAGATGCAAACTAGTTCCATGAGGCTAGTGGCATATCAGAAGCCATGTCAGCAAAACATCAGAAAGAGATTGTTGGTGTAGGACTAACTGACAAGTTTGTCCTTGACACAATTTGCAAAATTTTGAAGACAGTATTTGAGGATTGCTTCACATTATCCCACAAAAAAATTAACTATCATCTAGTTACATTTTTGCCTGTCATACTATATATTCTTTAGTAGATGTAAAAAGGAAATTTCGAGTAAAATGCCAAACCTAGATGGCCCATCGAGTCGCTTGACTCATGATTAGTACTCCTTGCTTTGATGTTATTCAATTATCTTTACAAGACGACCCATTTTTCCATCACAATATCGTTTGTTATATATCATAAATAAGTGGTTTATTTAGCATTGAAGTAATTTTTAAGGGGACTCTATATTCTCCATGGTACATTATTATACCTACAAGGCTACAACCAAAATGACTTTAGTATTTGGTTGTGACAAAGTGTAATATGACACGAATTAATTCGTAAGGTCGTAACACAAAAAATAAGAATTGTGGAAATTTTTACTGACATCCTAACATCATGAATAGAGTACAATTTATGATATTTGGCTTTAACTTAAACAAGAAGATGTCATAAAGTGTAACTTTTTTTACTGACGATGTATTGTTAAAACCAAGTGCAAAATCATCTAACGAAAATTTTCTCTGTTCCGACAATACACCATGTATCGTCATCACACTCTGAAAACATTATAAATCGGAAAAAAAAAAAGATTTTGTCTTGATACGTCATTTCATTTAACTTTGACTTTTTCGATGTTTTACGAGATTTCGGTTGTTCCTTATGGGAATTATAAAATGTCATATACCAAATAAGAGAGTCATGCAATAAAATTTTATATCGTAGAAAAGCTCAAGTTTAATAAGTACATCTGTGGTGATCGATTGATCCGAGTATTCACATGTAACATGTAACTGAAAAAAAAAATCATACATTTAATATATGCTCTAAAAGAACCATATGATCTAGTTTTTTAAATCGTAAAAAAGCTCGAATTAATATGTACGCCCATAGGGATTGATTTATCCAAGTATTCGCATATAGAATGTCATAAAAAAAATTGATACATTAATTACATGCACTAAAAGGACCGTCTGATAATTCAGCTTTTTAATTCTACAAGCTGTGATTTCACATAATAACCCAACATGAAGGGAAATATTTTTTTGCATGCGGGCAATGAGCTCCAATGTACCAGTCATGGGGCACCAAAAAATTAAGTCAACATGTGAGAGATTCTTAATCCAAGTTAAGGACACTCTTTGACCTATTCATTCCGTGAAAGTGTAACTTTCGTAACTAATCCTACAATCCTTAAGCTGCACTTGGGCACCGGTGTTTTTTGGACGACCCTCTCTTACATCGTAACTAGCCTATACTAAGCATGTAAAGCAGTCATAGTGCGATAGAGCTCCATTGCAAGTTGCGTGGCCATAGCAACCTTGATCCAAGGCCGTCGATTGCTTGTAATAGTTAAAACCGTTATCTGCTGTCTTGTGCACCAAATCTTGAAGGACGCTATTTGCTCGATCGTTGTCGGTGCTTCCAATTCTGAACTTGATTCCGTTACACATTTTGTACACGATAGTCATATCGAGATCACCTATCACGTTGATGCAAATGCAGATAACCCAAATTACACCGGCTAGAGATCTTCAAAAGAGAGCCAGGTACGCTTGTATGAAATCTAGGGCTTTAATAAAGAGGTGGTTGTCATTCTCATTGTTTCCAACCTATTTATCTGTTAAGATGTCCTAGCTAATAAAGTTATGGGTGTGCACTTCTTTTTCCTAGTAGTTATCACGTGAACAAAGACCATGGATGGCAAATTTTGTCGATGGTTGATAATACGAGCATTTTATGTTGAGTGCGGACATGCATAGTTCAGCCAAGAGGAATCCACTTTCTTACTTTTATTGGGAAAATTGTCCCTAAACTTATTACACTTTTGTCAATTCAAGACTAAACCTTTTAATTTTGTCAATTAAGTCATTCGACCAATTTCGACCGGCAATCTAACGTGAATGTCAGCCGTCCTAGGTAGCGCGACGGGTTCTAATGTGGAAATATCATTAATAATATATTAATATTTTTTTGAATTTTTTTGAATTTTCCTTCTTAATTTTTATTTTTTTTCTATTTTCCTTCTTTATTTTTATTTTTTTTTCTTTTTCCCTCCGCCGGCCACCACCGAACCTCGTTGATGGCCGGCGGAGGTCTCCGGCCATCGGTGAGGGCAACCCTTCCAAGAGCTACAAGGGTTGCCCTCGCCATCCCAAGCAATAGCAACCCTCGCCCGAGGCCGCAACCTCCGCTAGACATAGATAAGGCCCGGTGGAGGGGAAAAGGGGGAAAAAAGGTAAAGAAAGGAAATCGGGAAAAAAAATATAAAAAAATCAGCAAAATATTAAAAGATAATTAAAAAAATATCTACACCAACGTCGATCGAACCACGTGTAGAACGGTCGGCGTCCACATCAGCAATTCTTGGTCAAACTTCGCCGGATGAACTCAATAGACAAAACGTAAAAAGGTTTATGACTCAATTGGTAAAATTTATGACCAAAAAAAAATTTGGTAAAATTAAAAGATCTAGAATTGAACTAACAAAAATACAATAAATTTATGATTTTTTGGTTAATTTTTCTTATTTCTTTTTGCTGTGCGGCTAGTGGCCCCAGCTGCTATTCTTGATACGACAACTTCATTGCTGCCCCCACATAGCATATTCTCTTTATTGCATGCAGACCGGGAATTTAAAGTTTGTGGCACGACAAGATATTCAAATAGATACATATTGTATATTCTATAAAAACAATATCATGAAAAAAAAAAATTGGACCTCGCTATTTAATAATCACAACTTCACGGAAGCAACTACTAAAAAAAGTAATGGCCACAACTTCGTTAATGATCTTTATGTGAACATACTATAAAAATTTCTCCTTATTACGAAAATAGATTTTTGTGCTTTTTCTCCGCAAAAATAGCAAAACTTAAATGTGTTAATTAATTGCCCACATTCTTCTCCTCTCCCTTCAATTACTATTTAATTGCAACTAATCATTTGTTTTGAAGAAATCTTTTCTATTTTAGCAGTAACAACATAATTTTAAGTACTTTCCCATATTAGACGTAAACGAAAGTTCCTTGTTTTATAACCTGTTCGGGATAAGATAAATGGGATATAGCCAGGATAAAAAAAAATCATAGGGGAGGGATGGGATAGATCATGATAGAAATTTTTCAAAAGAGCAGACACAATGAGAACCGGGTTTTTCTCACAACCACCGACTTTCCTCAATGTTGGGCAGCCGCTCCTGCAGCGAGCGATCGTCAAGTATGTTCACCTCTCCCGGTGGCGCCCAGGCTAGAGTCTAGACCCCACGCCTAGATATCTCCATGACATTATTCTTTAATCGATTGTTTGGCGTGATATGAGATCACGTCCCTCGTTTCTTTAATCGCTTGATCATTTCCAACATTCGAAAGGGGCTTGACATGTTATGGAAAATTTGAGATTGATCATCGACTTTCAAGGTAGCTCTCTTGGACGACCTCGCATGAATGCATCTTCGACTTGTTGAAAGATGTCGAATAATTAAATTGTTCAAGTACTTGTTTATTCACTCGACAAGTCAATGAGCAAGGCCAACGGGTCATTCTCAAAGGATTCTACTCAAAATCAAGACCCTCGATTCTATGGAGTTTGCTTCATCGATATTGTGCCCGAATTCGGATGCCATAAACCTCGCTCAACAATAACTCACTTATCGGAACTCATCATTGAATAATTTCTAAAACATTTTGATGTTTCAGTGAAATAGAGTCGATCTCATTGCACCTTGCCTCTACTTATCTAACTTTAAATCCTGAGTTCACCAAACAGTAGATAAAATATGACAAAACCCTTGGATTTCATATCCTCCCCTATCCAGTCTTATCCTAACTAGAAATCCATATGACCAAACGCAGCATTATTGTTTACAACTAATGATATGTTTAAGCAATGTTGTATCTGTGCTAAACTATCCCAAGTTCCGTTGTAATTATATTTTTGTACTACAACTCGCAACGTGCGGATTAACCTAATGTGGCTCTTCAAAAGTATCTTCCCCACACAAAATCACGGCTTTACCGCTAATATCCATCCATTGATCAAGTTCGATCCAAACTAATTTTACATCATCGTTTAATGACACAAGTCATGCTAATGGCAAAGATTTTGTAGCTGCCAACCTGCCAAGTTAATGCACGTTGTCCTTCAGCCCCCATTAGTCATTTCTTTCTTCCATCTCCTCTTCTCTCTTCTTTCTATCTTCTAAAACTTTTTCGAATACCCGCTCGTGGGACATTGGTGACCGTTGCTCAATCTTTCACTGGAAATTTTTTATTTTTCTCGAGACACAACATTTAATGTACAAGGTTAGACAAAAGTATTAGTATAGCATTTGGAGAGAATAAATCGCTCGCTCCGAGATGGTGGTTAAAGTATTCGGAATGCGATGAGTTGATACTTTAATGAATCTCAACCATCAGCACATTCGTCATCAATTTCCAGACAACTCGAATTCGCGTTAGTTAATGGTTTGGATAGACGAGATATCGAATGAAAATATTGTCGAGGATCTTACTCCCAAGCTAATCCAACAAGCACAAGCCTCAGAAAATGAGGTGAAGAACCCAAAATGACAAGTTGTATAGCTAGCAATAGGTCGAGGACATTCCCAGTTGCAAAATTGGTTGGAATAGAAAAGCCTTTCAATAATAACAGCATAAACGGCCAAATCGAATGTACTTTCCAAGACTCAATGAAAGAATACCTCGACCGTCCACACTTTGAAAATAATGCAAAGATCGCAAACGAAATAAACAACATCAAGTGAAAGGACCAACCGGATGAATGACTAACTTTAAATACATCAAACCATAACCATGGCAATCACGCCGAGGACAGCCATGATTGGAGGCGTAATATCGAGGCGCGATGCTTCCTCCGGCAGCCGAGGCTTCAGCTGCTGAGGGCGCGGGCGCTGGCTCTGGCGGCTCCGTTTTTGGCAGCACAGTTATGACTAGCTTCATGTTGCCAGACGCACAGTGCTTGCTGATGCCGCAGATGTACCACTTTCTCCCTGGTGTCAAAAGGGTAATGACGTCGTTCCCCGTGGTGAGAGCCACGGTGCCCGCCGGCGCCGTGCACTCTTGGAAGCCAGTCCCGTTGACTTTCAAGACATTGTGGGCGCCCCCGGATACTTGAAAACTGCAACAAAGAGGAAGTATTGGCCTCTTAGCATCAGCCAAGCACAACACCCATTGTAGTAGAGAATTTTCATGGCAAAACTAATTGAGGTGCTGACACCCATCATAGGACAGAAAAAAACATTTACATCGTTCCACTTCAATTGATTTGATCTCCTAAAATTTTGTTTGGTGCAACATTGTGCAGGTTCACGCAGTAACTTCGAGGGACAAGTGCACACGTCTCCTCGAAGAGGGGCACGTTTCGTGCTGCACGGGCGAGAAAAAATTGGGAGGAGTAGGATTCCTACCGAGCTTGTCGCCGACATAGAACTGCTTCCCCTCGGCCCAAGCTTGGTAGTCGAAGTTGAGGGTCCAGCCCTTGTCATCGCCAACCATGAACTCAGTGCCCATCACGGACGCAGGAACAATTGCTGCAACTAAAGCTAAGGTCATGAAGATAATGGACGATGCCATGACTGGAAAAACTTAATAATGCTCTTTTAAGCTTCCGAGGGAGAAAAAGAGAGAAGGCAAAGAAACACTTGAGAAATTTTCTTGAGGTTGTAGAGATTTCGACGTGGGTGCTATTAGGCTTGCAATGAAGAGACTCAGCTCTCGGGCTATTTATAGAATCCAGTTGAGACCGACGTCAACATGCGTCAATAAAATGCAATCCGGCTCCAGACGGCCAAGCTGATTCAATAGGTGAATATAAAAATTAAAAACGGACAAAATAATGTGGCAAGATTAAAGGAATGACGCATGGAATGCTTAGGACTAATTCAAGTAATTATGCGACAGCAGACGTTGCCGTCTTAGAATTCTCCGCGGACGATCTTGTTAACAACCATCAAGTCCAGCTGATATTAGCTATCAAACATATGGAAGCTACGAATTTAGTCCTAAACTTTTATTGGCACTGGGCAAAAGCTGGAAAAAGTACCGGAAGAGTGTTAAACTTATTACACTTGTACCAATTTACTCTTAACTTTTTAATGGTGCCAATTTAGTCCTAAACCTTTTGACCTAAAGCTAATTCAATCCTTCCGGCTAATTTTGGCCTGATATTACTAACGAGGACGATCTTCATTGAATGACGCAACAGCACAAATGTGTTGTTGAAAATACAATAGCTCTTTTCCACCGCATAACAAACTTAAGAAATGTAGCATTCCAGAATGTATTCTGTAGTATACTTGATCATCACGCCTCATATGATGATGTTCTGTACATGCTTCTCACAAATCCAGACGCCCAAGATGGGTAAATACGACAGTCACTGGACAGTGTGGAAAAGGATGCCTCAGAATGTGAGAAGGTTTATGAGATTCTGTACAGTCGCCACCTGCTGCCGTGTTTATTTTGGGTATGGCCGACTCGGGCTAACTTCAGGTAAAACAGGAGCTAGCTCATATTTGGGAGCGCATCTCTTTGCTGTCGAGGTAAGCCGTATGGTGAGTAAACTTCCTATTGATTACTCAAATAATGCAGACGAGCATTAACATCTTCCAACATGTGCGCAAAAATCAACAAATAATCGATGCAGGACGTCCTCTCAGCCATCAGCGAATGCGCAAACTCCTGCAGCAAAATACAGTAAACATCATATGGTCAAGTCATATAAGCTTGCACATTTGCAACCTAGAGTACCTTGCACTGAATCTGGAGCCTGCTTCGGTAGCGGCAATGCCATTTCCATATTGGGATTGCTTTTCCACAAAGGGAGTTCTCTCTTTCACCAAATGTGTCACCTGCAAGACATGTAAGAGGACGCTAAGGAGAAGCAGCCGTTCAAAATCAGGGACAGATTGTGTAAATTCCCTTTTTACCTCAAGGTTTTGCTGTAGAGGATGGAATCTATTTTCTTTTGGACCCTTACAAAGAGAAGTGAGTAACTCAATACAGTAATAACGAAGGTCAATGCATCATAGAGACCGCAAAGTAGTGTTTACTCAATTAAAAGGCACAACAACCTTCATGGACATGCAGGGGGGCTGACACGATTGTATCTGAGAATAAGATCCATTACTGGGCTGGAGTTCAGATTTTAGGGACATCTGAAAAAAAACCAAGGAATTACTGTTGTAAAGGATATGACAAAGCACAGAATGAAAACTAAATGAAGAATCTTATTAGCACCATAAATTTCAGCTTTGGGAGATAAAATAACTCAAAAGATGCTTCACAAACACATCTCAGCATTCTCTACCTTGCTAAAAAGTTCGGTCGGTGGATTATGCTGAATCCTTTTCTCGGTATTGAACTTGAATTCCTGTATTGACATTCGTTTTTAGTTTGCGTAAGAAAAGAAACATAGGTAGTAGAAAGAGTCAAAGGCTTGTACTGAATACCATAGGCACTGTTGCTTCCCGCTTTTTATTTCTAAAGACCCCAATATCTCCTTTACTTGAAAAAATCTGCAGACCACATAGAGATTATGCATCCAAAAATTTAACATGACATTCCTGGCAGATAACGACCGACCATATTCACCTTTTTATTGAGCGGATGAGCTCTAAAAGCATACATTGAGCCCATTCCATCCTGCTTGGGAGCATCAACACAGTTCGTTCTGTAAATTACGGAAGCAACAGCAGTCATCTTAGTTTTTCGATGTCGATAATTAAATGCTTCTAGTGCTCTCTGCATGTGCTACATTATCGAAAGAGGCAATATCAGCATCCACTACTTCTTTGATGCCTTAAGCCATTTGTCAAGAAAAACATTAGCATCTAAACTCGGGAATCTGAATATTGATGCTGGAACTTTTTGCTCCTGACATGCGTTGGCAGCTCTACTACATGACCTAACATAAAAGAAACCTTACTCCTTTGTTGCGGCAGTTTTTTGGTGCAAGGCAAACTCTCACTAGGTGAATTACCCACCCAGCCCAAACTTCAACAAGGAAAGAAGAAAAGACAATAGAGGAAAAAGAGACGCAGGGGAAAAGAGGACTACTGGGTCCCCCAACAGGGGATACATGAAATAGGTTTTCCTATCTGATTAAGACACGTAAAATAAAAGATTAGTACTATAGTAACCCAACTAGTTAGTCCGTAGACGTCGTCAGGATAAACATGTCATGCATGAGACCAAAAGGGTGAACAAGGATATTGGATACGAACTTCATTTCCAACCAGTTTATGGGGAGAAACCGATTGAAAGAATTTGTAACAATTACCTTTGCGGACTCCTGGGTTCTTTTCCTGCAACTGGACAGGATTTTAGCAATTCCTAAGATGGAAAAGTTGAATCAGTACGTGAAACGAGCAAACTTGACAATCATGTCATTATGTCTAGTATTTCTTTCAAGGTGTGAAAAAACAGGTCACTTTAGATAGAAGAGCAATCTATTTCAAGAACAAGGTCATCACCTTGTCAGAGTCATGCAACAAGGATGATGAAGCTGCTAAATTATGCTCCATAGCTCTTTCCAGGGTCTTCAGGTGGAAAACCTGAAGAAACATGACCAATAAAAGCCGAAAAAATGAGTGTGTGAATCAATTATCAAGCACCCATTATATAATAGTAGCAATATTAGACGAGCCAAAAGAATACTTGAAACTCCGGTATTCTAGGAATGCTCTTTTTTGGAAGTGGCAGAGAAGGAGCCTCGAAAATCTGAATATAACAGAAGCAAGTTTAAGTCAGGGGACAAAAATAAGGTCTAGACTTGAGTTCATTTCAGAACGTCATACTGACTTTTCTATTCAAAGGTCTTGCTTTGAATCTGCGTACAGTTACTGTTGATTGCTCCTCGGCACTTATGTTTCGTGGCCTGCAATTCAAAAGATTCATATGCCTACACGCATTAACAATTTCAAGAATTAGAAATCAGTAGTTGGATCCACAGTGATAATGAACCTTGCCCTTTGTGCCCTTTGAGCTGTTTCAAGCTCAGGCTCCCTAGGAATGGTAAGCCTCAGCCTCGAATGAGGTTTCTTCTCGACTGTTGCATCCTGCGAAATCATGCAAAGATCCTATACTACATCACTTACTACTCCAACACCAGCCAAACTTGGAAATCAGCACTTGGCACTATTCAAAGTGTACTTTTACAATGTAGTGCATTAGGATATGACAGTTTATTATTGCCATGACTACAAAAGCCATAGAGCATCTCCCCATCAGGTTTCAACAGAAGTAAACATGCCGAAAGCAATTCCAAGCAAAATGGTACCTTTTTAGGTGCTTTGTGGACAAAATTCGTCTGCTGCTTTAGTTCACCGACCTGTCACGAGATGATGAGGCTGAATTTAGTCCTCATAACAATTAGATAGCATATGAACTCCTGACGAGAGGAGTTTCCAGCTCTAAGCTAGGCCAAATTCAAATTTTTTAGCATTGAAAATGCCCTGAACCAAAGTGTTGTCTCATTAAAGTTGGTTTTTCAAATGATTACTGAAAGTATACCCAGTATAAACTGCGCTTTCCTCTAATAACCTAGTATAGAAGCAACGACTCATGATCTAACGATAGCAAAACTACTCGTCTTCTAAAAAGATTACTTCCCACTTGAGCACAAAAACTTGCACTATACAACAGTCACCTATATTTCCATTGATAGCTCAAATCAATCACAATGAAGGCTTTAAGCAGACCAAGAACACAAAAATGATGTAGCCTGACCTTCCGCGAATGACCTCCCTCTAACTTCTGCCGCTTAGTAGCTTGACCCTCACCAGCAGAAGAAGTACATAAGCTCTTCCCACTGATCTGACTTGTTTGCACTTGAAATCTAAGAAGCAATAACAGAAAGTCGTAAAAATTAACTAAAACTGCAAGCAAGAGCACATCTACTACTTATATATTATTCTACGACGTTAGTATATCAAGAGTAAAAGAAACTCATATAAACCATAGCATTTACCTGGAGCTCACAACTTGAGATGGCTGATTATACTTGGCCAGCACACTTGCAGTTGGCTTCATTAAAGTTGAGCTCCTTGGCGGACAAGGCTTGACCGATGTCCTGGATTTAGCTTTCATCATGTTGCATGACAGGTGATTATAAGATCTGCATCCTGCAATAAGGAATCATAAGAAAACAGAGAGGTGTCATGGTGCACGTATGAAGCACTACTATGGATATATAAGTACTAAACGCTTCGGGGGGTTGTAGTTAGAGAAAGGTGTACTCAAATTAAACATGTTCAAATAGAGTTGCTGATTAGCTTAGAAATAATAAGACTTTTGAGAATAAATTTGGAAGTTCCTGAAAAATATATGTTGAATATCTCAACCAGTTGAAGAACGAAATTCTGAATCTTTATGGAGATGAAAGACAGATGCACGCCTCTAAGTAATAACACCCATTCTCCACTCCAAAGACGTCAAAAGACATAGTGAACAGTCTGTTGCCTATAATGCACATCAGTCAGATGAATCCAGTAAAAGCACAAAGTACCGGATACTTAAGAACCTCATATAGTTTGACTTTAAGCCTGCAAGAACACAGTTATTGTGGGTCTTTGATCACCTTCAGAATACCCTAGTGGCTGCCTCTCAGACTTCTGTAGATTTTCAATCTGAAACTTGGTGAATATTCCTTTTCCTTTAGCCATTCCATTGCAATCTAGAGGACAAGAAAGCAGATATACTGTCAGCACACATTTAGATTTACATGATTCGTTTATGTATATCTTCCACATTCGAGCTATTAAGAATACATCGTATATCATATTTCATGGGTGAAAAACATGACCAATCTTAAATGAGATTTTTTTCTCTCCAGCATCAACAACAGCACTTGCTATGAGAGGTGCAGGATAAATGCAAGTCTGCAACTGTAGCAAAGAATCGACTTCAGAAAATCCCCAATTCCATACTTATCACTGAAGTTGTACAAACCTTTTCTCGTAACAGGGATTGTAACCCCTTAGTACCAAACAATTTGTTTTTGGCTCTCCAAGAAAAAGAAAAATTAATGTTTCGGTAGGATGTTTGAGGAAAATGCTTCAAGGGTCGCTTCACAAGAAAAGAATCTGTTCTGTGGGCAAAAGAAAAACAGAGTCTGTCACATTTAGCATGGAATGAGATTTCCCTAAAAATGGACCATGCCTAGAGACTTTCATTAGGTCCCAAACACATGTCACAAGAACAAGAAGATACCACCAAACGCCATAAAGTGTGAGCTTATTCAAAATTAATAAACTTGCCAAGCAAAGAAAATGTCAAATGAATCAAGACGCTTGATCATTGTTTTGTGGAATCATCTCGCTGCATGTCATGATTTGGCCAGATTAATTATGATCTAGATTGGCATTTCTGGATCAGAGTAGATGTCAATGAAAAGCTCCCTCATTAATTATGATCTAGATATAGAAGACAAAACCAAAATTTTTTAGGCGTATCGGGATCTGGATATTCAACACAGGAAAGACTGAGCATAATAGAAGATACTGATAAAGATAAGATGCCCATCAAATAAAAGATTCTCACCATACCTTTACTACTTGGAACCGCTTCAAGTTCTTCAGTGCCAGTATCAGCTTCACCAAGTTGGACGTGAGAATCAATCTCCATCATTTTGGATTTTGGAGAGATGTTCACGTTCTTTGACAGGATTTCATCTCTCAGAATCAATTTCACCACAAAAGCTGTTATGGGAAAAAACACAAAGAAAGAAGGACATGTAAAGCCTTCATTGAACAGTTTAAATATTTGTGTATGGAAGTAAAAAGAAGAGGAAAAGCTCCTAAATTTATATAGTGCATCAACAACATACAAACAACAGTAACCAATCCTTAACATGATAAATTATACGGGCAAAAAAAAAATTACTCCGAGGATTGATACGCTATACAAATTATGGCAGGGGTTAACTAAGCCCATGGAGCCAGCCTATATATGTGTCATCACTGCTAAAGAAGGCAATCAAAAGGAAAGTTTGCCCGTCTTTCCTTGTCGCATGCTGCAAATAGAATGAACCAAGCCCAAAGGCCCCAGATTCATAGCGGTTACCAATCTTTTTGCCTACAAGTAGACTCTCCGAATGACGAAAAACCTCGACTTTGCATCATTCCACTTCTGATGACAATTTAAGTCAACAGTTTCAGAATTTGTGCTGCTTCCTGGTCCTCGAACAAGCAACAATCCGTCGAATAGTTCCACGCAGTCGGATAAACGACAAGGAAAAGGGGAAAAAGGTGTTCTTTTTTCTTTTTTCCGAGCAAAACACAACTAAAGAACTTGGCAGCTGCTAAAACGCTCAAATAAGCCCCAAACTCTCTAGCAGAAATCCTACATTGCTGAGAGAGAGAAAGAACATATGCCACGAAAGCTCAAGGGAAACTATACCGATTGCAGGATAAACCGCGAACATCCACACTCATCTTCCCACCACATTCGGGACGATCAAACAGTTTCGCGAAATCACAGACAAAGCAACGAGCAAGAAATCGAAAGCAACGCAGCTCGCGGCATTTTAGTGGACTCACGAGAAGGCGGATAGCTACTGGCGGACTCGAACCAGAGCTCGGCCTCGCGCGCCTCCGCCGCGGTCTCCTCGCGGCTGAAATCGAAGTGCTGGGGAGCCTCGTACTCGTACTCGGAGTCGATCTCGTGCACCACGAACACCTCCTCGACCTCCGTCTCCATGTCCTCCTCCTCCATCTTTTTCTCTCTCTCTCTCTCTCTCTCTCTCTCTCTCTCTCTGTGGCAGGTATAAATGCAGAAAGGAAGGGCAAGAATCACAGGTATCACGTGGTGGAAGAAGCCGTTTTGGGTTCAAAAAAAGCCTTATCTGCGCAGAGAAGTAGCGACCGACGGAGACAACCCTAATCTGGAAATGCGGGTACTGAGTTCGGAGTGGCAAAGAGACGGAGACGCAGATGGCAACAGGCCAGGCGGAGGGGCTTTTCCGGTATTTCGCTTCCACTTTCGTATTCCAAGAAGGCGCTAATAAATCGATATTACTCGGAATTGATATCACATGGAATTTTTCCAAATTACTCGATTCATCTTTATATTCGTAAATTCGAATATTTTGAGCAAAAACATATAGAGAACACTCTATTATGTCATAAGATACGAAAAGAAAACTCCCACTTCAAACACTCTTAGCTTCCGTTTATTTGGCAAAAAATAAATTAACAAAAATATTTTCATCATTCATGAAAATATTTAAACATAAATTATTATCGATAATGAAAATATTTTCGATTGATTAATTATTTCGAGCAATGTGAACGTTCGTTTTTAGGAAAATATTTTTCAAGTGATTTATTTTTTGCCAAACAAATGAAGCTTTAACCACTTATTTGATGAATGGAGTGTCCTCGGCCAATTTCATTTTGTCTCTTGTACATTGCAATGTGCGAATTCAGTTTTATGGCCACCTCCCTTAGAAAATAAAAATTCAATTTTTAAAGTATTTTGTATCCACATGTAATCGCACTATATTTTTTATTTGCATTATGTATACGTATCGATAATTCCTTCTCATTTTTCCAAAAATTTCGACTATCCGAAATAAAGTGATGTTGCTTGATTTTTCAAATGCCAATTTCTTTTACGCACACCACACAATAAAAATTGTACGCTCTAACACTCCGATCCCAAGAGAATAACAAAACTCTAAAGTCCTCAAATGAGGATTATATGAGTTGGTGTATTATGTGTAAATGCCGCGGGACAAAAAGTCAATATAAGTTTTTTTATTCCTTTTATTGGAAAAAGAGTGTACCAATCGAGAAAGATTGAGTATATTTCAAAATTATGGATTCATAGAAGTACACAAATGCACAAATTATGGGAAATCAAGAAGGGAATTAATTTGGTAACCTCATTTTCGAATATATCATGTGGTGACCGTCTATTGATGCGTTCGATGTCTAGATTGGAGTTTACTCGTTAGATGGATATCCTTTTCTCTCTTCTTTTTAAGGTTAGAAATCCAATTCGCGTGATTCGAGTTCACTCTTCATATGGTTGTCTTTTTGTTCCCCCTTTCGAGGTTAAAAGTCCAATTCACGTGGGAAAATTTAGAAAGTTTGGCTCGTATTAGAAAAATTATCAAATGGGAATATTTCTCAAGAATGTCATTTAAATGTTGCCCCAAATAATATTTTTCCGTAACGCATGGGAATTGGGAGCAAGGCCGCAAAATCCGACACGTGGAACTTCCCCGTTCTCGTCGTGGGGGTTCTCGAGACCGTCGTTTTCAAAGCCTCCGCAATTCAAACGGTCCTTGATTTTTCCGCGAAGACCAAACTGCCCCTGGATTCCCCGCACGCGCATTCGAAATTCAAACGGACCGCCGGGGACGGGAAAGTCAAATGCGACGCGGAACAGAGAGGGATTTTCCCTTTTTCGGAATCTTCCGTCCGTGCCCCTGGCGAGAGGGGGCAACGGCGTCGGTTTCCGAGCTCGATCTCGGGCGGCGAGAATTCGGTCGAAGTGGTCGGACTTTCGGAGTGTGTGCGTTGGGGGGTGGGGGGAATTTCGGCGCCCGATGGGATTTGCCCCTCGCGGCATCAATTAATTACGAGATTGCCACTAGCCGTTTTATTAGTTTTGTCTCGGCGGTAGAAAGCGACAGGTGCAACTGGGATTGGCTGGGGGGCCCCGCCTAAAGACGAAATTCAAAATGAGGGGGAATTATAGCTACTAAACTATCGGCTTGGAAAGCAAAGTTTCGAATTATATTATTGTAAATCGAGCTATTATCACCGGCCAAAAAAGGCTAAAATAATTAGGAAAATTGCCTGTCCCTCTTGACTCGTATGCATCTCATTTTTGCGCATCCATGTCTCCATCTACGGCTAGATCGTTCGCAGCTCGCAACGACCAGGCCACGCGAGTTTCGATTTGAGCGCCGTGGCTTGCGATCGTGGAGGCCGTGTAAGTGTAAGGTTAGGGCTCGGATCATTGAGCTTGAGTTGGTTTTAGACTTGGGCGAGCGCGATGACCATCGTTGGCTTCCAAAAGAGCAACGGCGTGTGCGATGCGGAGGGGAAGACGTGGTGGTGGCCCTGGTGGGGTGTCTCGGATTGAGCAAATCACTTCGGTCGAGAGAGAAAATACGGGTCGATGTTGGATTTTTTGTGGAAGAACTATAAAAAAAAAGCTCTAAATTTATTACTATTACGTCAATCGGTTCGAGCTCTCTATCTCTCTCTTTTGTTAATTCAATTCTAAAACTTTTGCAATTGTACCACTACTGATAGGCCAATTTTGATTGATGCCGAAGCGGACGCGGCCGTACAAATGCGACATAATATTTTTATATTTTTTATTTTCTTTTTTTCTTCTCTCTTCTTCCTCTAAATATATGACAACGGCTTGAGGAAATGCCGGCCATGGTAAGGCTCAAACTCGTCACAGGGCCTTGCGACCACGGCGAGGCCGACCTCTCTAGTGGCCATCTTCTCCTCCGCGGCGATCGCTCGCCTTAAGAAGAAGAGGGAAGAAAGAAGAGGAAAAATAAATTAAAAGTTAAAAAAATAGAAAAATACAAAACTAACTGCCAATTTTACAAACTTTTTTTTATAAAAACCCCACTTTTCATTCAAACTTTATTAAACCTATTTATATTTTTTTTTTTGCATAAAAATCTAAACTTATTTTTTTTTTTACTAACTTGATAAATATGATTACTTCTTTTAAAAAAGAATGAGGGAAGAAAAGAAGAGAGAAAATAAATTTAAAAAGTTTAAAAAAAATATTAAAAGTATTATGTCGACTTCGATCAATCAAAATCAATTGAATAGAGTCAACCGGCACAATTAAAATGCAATTGTAAGGAAGGCATTCAATGTGACAAGTTAAACAGAAGACGCCCTTTTTATACTCCCAAGTAGGCCGGCACCAACCAACGAACGAACTGGTGCTGGTCCAAAGTCAAACCCTCAACCTCTCTCCCTCTCTCTCTGTTCCCAAGTATCTCCGGAAGCTCCTTGCTCGGAATCACCACCCGCGTTCCTGAAGAAAATCTCGAGGACGAAGCCATGAACTCGATTTCGAGGCGCTTGCACACCCAATTCTCGCTCTTCGCTTGCTATGACTCTGGCCCAGATTCGTTGCGCGCGGGAAACCGCTGTCAAGTCCCAATTTTGCCGCGAAACTCGTCTGTTTCTGCCTCAAGTGAGTGCTCCTCCTCCTAAGCATTCTTCTGCGTTTTTCTTTTTTTTTCCCATGATTCGATGGTTTGATTCGATTCTGTTTTTGGGTCGACTAGGGTTTGTGGTGTCGCTTAATCCAGTTTCTTCAGGTTGGTGGCCTCTCCTCATTTGCTTCCGACATCATAAGTTGTCTCGTTTGTTTTTGAGTTCTTGAGTCTTTATGTTTATTTATTTTATTTTTTTGACTTGGTGGTTGGTTTTGTGGATTGTTGCGTGAGCCTCTTTTTGTGCTAATTGGTAGTTCATAGCAGAAGACACGGCTCAATCAAATGTAAGTCAGGGGATTTCTCGGAGTCTCCCGAGCTGGAGCCGGGTCGGGAGTTGCCATCTGAATCAATGCAGGTGCATTTAGTTCTCTGAATAATGTGTCTCGTTTTGGAGTGATGTGAACAGCTAGTGAAGGGCTTGTTTATTTTAATTGCATCGTCTAAAAGTGCCTGAGAAGTGAGAACCTCAATTTGAATGCAGATTTGGCTTACTTATTTGTTCAGCAGCTGTTAATACGAACTATCGTGTGTTATATAGTTCTTTTGAGGCAGATGTGAAACCCTCTATAACAACAGATGCTCGGTGTCTTTTTCCAGCCATCTGTGTCGGGAGAGCAGTTTTATATCATCAAGATCTTAAAGGAATCAAATTCTTTTCTGCCTCATGTCGTTACTGCTAGTACGTTGCTGGCTCTTGTATATCCCCCGTCCTTCACTTGGTTCACCAACAGGTTGCTAGATCTTCTCCAGATATGTTGCTTGGCTGTGAATTTATATTTAGATGCTCAATGGGTTTTATTGAATCTGCTCTCAGGTACTATGCTCCTGCACTAGGGTTTCTGATGTTTGCTGTGGGGATTAATTCCAGCGAGAGGGACTTTCTTGAAGCATTTAAGAGACCAGCTGCTATTTCTGCTGGCTATATTGGCCAGTTCGTTGTGAAACCTCTTCTTGGTTATTTCTTTGGCATGATATCCGTAACAATGTTTTCGCTCCCAACTTCCATTGGTGAGCATTAGTCTCCCTTCCCTCTCTAAAGCCTGTGAACTGGTAATTGACTTTCTCTGAACCTAAACTTCAGGTGCTGGGGTTATGCTGACGTCTTGTGTGAGCGGGGCTCAGCTTTCTAATTATGCTACTTTTCTAACTGACCCATCGATGGCTCCTCTGAGTATCGTCATGACATCATTATCTACCGCGACAGCTGTTTTTGTCACCCCTTTGTTGTCACTTCTTCTCATCGGCAAAAGATTGCCCGTCGATGTGAAAGGAATGGTTTCCAGCATTTTGCAGATTGTCGTTGCACCAATCACTGCAGGGTTGCTTCTGAATAGGTTAAACGCTTACCTTTGCTCCATTACATTTGTTAGGGAATCTCAGCAGTTTGACTTCTCGTAGTTTGCTTTTAGGTTCTTTCCTTGGATCTGTAATGCCATTCGGCCGCTTTTGCCACCACTTTCCGTCTTTGTGACAGCACTATGCGTTGGAGCACCTCTTGCGATAAACGTTGATTCCATCATGTCTTCATTTGGTCTGACGATCTTGTTAATCATTACTGCATTTCACCTGTCTGCGTTCATCATCGGATACTTCCTCCCTGGTTTCATCTTCCAGAAGGCTCCTGACGTAAAAGCATTGCAAAGAACACTTTCCTTTGAGACAGGTGCCTTCTTTTTACATTCAAAATAAGAAGAGGATAATTTTTCTCCTGCTTAAGAGCAAATATCGTTTGCAGGAATGCAGAGCAGCCTTCTTGCGCTCGCTCTAGCGAACAGATTCTTTCAAGATCCACTTGTGGCTGTGCCTCCAGCTATCTCTGTAAGTCAACATGTCAATTGTCAAAGGAAGTTTCTTTTTATCCTTTTTTATAAACTAATGTCACTCATCTCATAGCAAATGGGAACTAACTTCCATATCGATTCCTGAAGAAAGCAGAGTATGCAAGTCAAAACTTACACCGAATAGAATGGATCTCTCCCCTTCTCAAGGAAATATAGCAGGACACGTTTTTTATCTCCTGTTGCGGACCACATTAAAGTGAATCTTTATAATAATGTGTGTTCATTCAAACTATAATCTGGAGATCTCTGATTTTTAGGCTCAACCACACTAGCCATTTGTGCATTTGAGTGCTGGCAGCTAAACACCCTGAGAACAGGGGAGTCAAGTTAGCATGTGGAGCATTCTAGAATTTTTTCTTATTTAATCCTTTTCATTAGAAGTTTTCTTCTACATAATCATACTGAATGCGACTGTATCAGATAATTCTGTGGCAAATTAAAGTCATGCTTTTGTCGTTACATCCTTGATCAAAGGATTCCTGCGACCGCATTTCTGATGATACTTGCACGCAGATATTTGATGAACGGCCCTTTTTTTTTTCCTATGATGTGCAGACTGTGATGATGTCTTTGATGGGATTCTCCCTCGTCATGCTTTGGGCTCGGAGAAGAGCGACCGCCCAGTGAAGCAGATCTTCCTGGGAAATGCTGATGTACACCATGATTTCTGGTTTAATACTCCAGTTCGCAGGCTTTGATGACAATCTTATCGACTTTTGGAGCTTGCATATAGCAAAAGACATATGGATGGCAGTTTTCATTGTTCGTGGGAATTTGGATTTGTATCTTCTCTTCCCATTTTGGTACCGTTATATTGTGGAAAACCTATTTGTAGCTGCAAATTGCAGTTGTAGGAGGTCGCAAGTATTATTGTACTTTTGACATTCACTTTTCCATGTGAATGTTAAGCAATTGAAGAGATATAATGAAATGCTAATTTTCAATGCTTACTTTTTGTTTTTGTTTGGGTATGCCTTGTATGCTTACAAAAGACTTGGAATTTTTTCAGCATGATTTCCTAAAAAATCCCCAATTTTAGGTTCACTTTAAACTTGGCTCGAACTTTCTGTGTAAAAAAAAAAAAAAAACCCTCAATTTTTCATTTAGTCTTAAATCTGCCAGAAATTTTTTTGTCTAAAACTAAGAAAAATTCCAAATAAAAGCCCAAAGTGTTTTTGTCTAAAACTTTAAGAAAAGTGGTACATATTTAAATAACGACTTGCGTTTAGGGGTGGAAGTATTTGTACTTTGACATTACTTTCCATGTGAATGTTAGAATTGAGAGATATAATGAATGCTAATTTTATGCTTATTTTTTGGTATGTTACAAGACTTGGAATTTTATGTTTCTAGAAAATCCCAATTTTAGTTCACTTTAAACTTGGCTCGAACTTTTGTGTAAAAAAAAAAATCAATTTTTCATTTAGTCTTAAATAAATTTTTTGTCTAAAACTAGGAAAATTCCAAAAAAAAAGTGTTATCATTTCTTAAATAAAGTAACTATGTTTAAAGTGGCATAACATATTTAAATAAGGACTTGGAGTGGCCATAAAATTTCAAAAAAAGGCCTGGCCTAAAAGGCATTTTCGTCATTTTAATTTTTTTATTCTTTTCTTTTTCGTATATAAAAAAAAAAACAACCACTTCGGCAAAGTAGGGCTACCCCTCCCACCTCTAGCCCGGCCCACTACTAGTGGGGGGGTCGACGGAGGCCGTTGGGGTTGCTAGACCCTCGATGGCGGCCCACTACCCCGCCGACTAAAGGCGAGGGCCGGGAGGCCCTCTCCCGAATCTAGGTGAGGGTAGCCCTCGCCCAAGATCAAGTGAGGGTCGCTTGCCCTTGCCTTGACCAAGGGGGGCCCGGATCCGAGCCCTCTCTTTATTTTAACGAGGGCCTGCTGGCCCTCGCCTCTAGTTAACGAGGTCACCAACCTTTGTCGCCCCCACAACCCTCGATGGGGCAACGGCCACAGACGTGGAGGAGCAACCCTCCTACCTCCGAGTGTGTGTGTTATTTTTTAAATTTTTAAAATTTTTAAGAAAAAAAAAAAAGGAAAAGTCTAATAAAAAAGAAAAAAATCACATAAAGGAAAAGGACGAAAATGCCTTTGAAATCATGTCTTTTTTTTTTTTGAGACTTCATGATCATTCCGCACTTTATTTGAAATAAGGTTCACTTCGCACCCTTGTTTTGAGAAAATGAGAATACTTGTGAGGCTCTTATTTGAAATAATATTCACTTGAGGCACCTTATTTGAGAAAATGGGAACACCGCAAGTCGTTAGTTTTAATGTGGATTTGTTATCGACATAAAAATGAAACAATTAATAGAGATTTTTGAATAGAGAGTTGACATGGGTAGATTTTAGATTAGATTAAAAGTAGCTTTCTATTTAGATAAAAACATGCTCGGTCCAAATTTTTCACTAAATCATGTTTCAAGAGAACGATGACAACACAAGTGTTTGAACTTTTATCTATTTTACGGTCGACCTCAACTTTTTCAACCATTTCACAAATTTTAGTGTAAATAAGTTCTTATGTCATTTGATTATTTAATTTAATATTTAGGGTGTGTTTATTTCGTGATAATGAAAAATGCTTTTTTTTTATATAGAAATTAGTTTTATTTGTTTGGTGATGGTGGAGAGTTATTTCTTCTTGCAAAAAGCAGTGACGTTATCCTGTGTTCTACTTTCGTTGTTTTCATTCCATGAAGAATATTTTCTCGTATATTAATTAATACCAAATATCATAAAGTCAGAAAATTATTTTTTGAGCAAAAAATATCCAAAAAGTTCTAAACTTATTAATCTTTCGTCAATTCGATCTTTAACTTTTTCGCTTTTATTCAATTGAGTCCATTCGAAAATTTTGGTTGGAATTCTCTCATGTGAACACCGACCGTTCTACATAGTATGACCAACCCCGATATAAATAATTTTTAATAATAGTGTAATATTTTTTTTTTGATTTTTTTTTTTCCTTTTTTGTTCTCAATTAATGCCCCGCCGGCCGTAAAACAAGGGCCGCGACGGCTTGCCAATCTAGAGCAAGGGTCGTAGGCCTCGCTCATACCATCACGACCATGACCAAGGCCAAGATGGTTTAAGCGATGGCCGCAACTCTCGCCCGGCGGTTGACGAGGGCTCAGTGACCTTTGCCAACTGCTGAGAACATTAAAAAAAAAAACAAAGTAAAAAGGAAAAAAGGACAAAAAAAGTAAAAATATTCACAAATTATTAAAATAATGTTAAAATTTATTTACGTTAGCGTCGATCATGCCATATAGGCGGTCGGCATTTACGTAAGAGAATTTCAGCCAAAAATTGATTTGACCCACTCAATTGGTTAAAGGTGAAAATGTTTAGAATTGAATTAGAAAAACACAATAGGTTTATGATTTCTTGGACAATTTTCTCAGCTTTTTGAAAATAATTTATAAATAATTTGGATAACATTTTTTAAAAAATGGTCTCTTGTATCATTTGAAATAATTTAGTTAACAAAAAGTTATTTTCAATATCAATGAACGCTTTAGTGAATAATAAAAATGTTTTATTGTTATTTTTAAATAAGATAAAAATTTAGGATAATATTTTCTGAGAAAAACAAGTATAACAAACGTATTCCTGCACAGTTACCCAAAATCGCAGAACTGGAAAACTCCCCTGCAAATCGCCTTCTTCTTCTTCTTCTTCTTCTTCTACCGAAACGATGATGACGGCGAAATCAACCACCACTCTCAGCCTCACACCTTCGCCCCCGCTCGCTCGTCCCGTCCTCTCATCTCTCCCTACTCCACATTCTCCGCCCCCTCGCCTTCCTGCCAGAACCGGCTCCTCATCGAGCTCTCTCCGGGCCACCGCGCGAAGCTCCCTAACCACGGCGAGCCTGCTCGGAGCCGGCTGCCTGGCCTTGACGACGCTGGCGAGCCCCGCGTCGGCCTCGCTCGTCGGTTCTTCTCTCCAGCTCGCCGAGCCCGCCAATGCGCTGTCCTTGCCTACTTGGGCCGTTCACGTCTCCAGCGTCGCCGAATGGTGCGTGCATCGTATTGTACTGTGTCGACTATGTGGTGATTTTTCCGATCGAGCGTAGAGAGTGTGCCAAGTTCGGAGCTGCTTGAGTAGGCTTTGTTGGAGCTTCTCGGTTTAGGGGAGGAGTTTAGTCACTAGTAAGATTTCTGGCTTCTGGCTTTTGAAATTGACATGACGAGCTCTGGGCCAGCATTATAACTTGGAAGCAAGTGGCTTGAATAGAGGCAGCTCGGCGTAACCTTTGAGCTTTTTGGAGGCAGTGACTCAGCATAATTGTGAAGAACGTTGAAAAATTGTCTTTGATCGTGCAATGTGTAATTACGACATGCTTCTTGCCCATACGTAGGCAAAGGAAAGAATAAAACTTTCAAAGCTCGTGATTTCGGAACCCAACATTCTTATTTGCAGGTGATATGAAGAAAATGCAACTTAACTGAACTGAATACAGTCTGTTTAGGTGGACAAACTTGTTGCAGTGCTTTTATTTTTACAATTGTCTGGCATTCGAAATTTGTTGCTTTCATATTACAGTTAGTAGAATCACTGATACTGTCAATAACTATTTGTACCTTTTAACTGATATTTTATTCAATCTGTCTCTAGGATCACAGCTATGGCATTGGTGTGGCAATATGGAGAAATGTCTGGATATGAGTCCTGGAAAGGTCTTTCATGGGGTATGGTGAGTGACTTTTATACCCTGTGCTGGATGTCTTTTGCGGTTCATCTACTGAAAGACCTCCTGTCAACATGAACATAGACAAATTTTCATTAGCCATGTTCAAGTGATCGCTAAAAGTGTCATGAGGTGTGGTCCTTATTGTGGCAAGCATATGTTATACAGAATATGTCTCAGGGCTATGAACATGATACAAGAAAGGTTTGAAAATTTTATCTATATCAAGGAACTTGCTTATTTCCATTTTTGCTAAGCTTATTCTTTGTAGCTACCAAATCTGAATTACTTTTCTACTCGTTATCTTCTTTTTCTTTTTCCATGTCGAGCTTCTAAGCTATTTGTTTATACTATATGATATCATACTTCTTAACTTTATTTGTTAATGAACATCTTTAATGTATCTATGTCATTTTGTTCTTTGATTGAAGTTGAGATTCTTGAGTAGTCTACTTAACAGTCAATCAACTCACTTGGATACTGGCTATATGATATCATCTTTTCTTGTGGAAATATCTTACTTCTACAATAATCTGGTTTCTCTTTTCATTTGTTCTACCATATAATCGTAATATCTTTTGCTGTGGTGATTTAGGTGCCTTTGCTTGGCGGAGCATTTTGTGCGTGCACATGGCATTTCTTTTATAACTCTGAATCCCTGGAGGTATTATCTCGGTTGTCACGTTGAATGAGACTTGTCTAAACATCGCTGGGGGATGTCATTAGTGAGTACAAGGTGTCTCTATCTTCTATAGGTATTGGTGGCTCTTCAAGCAGCACTGACTGTGATAGGAAATGCAACAATGTGTTTTGCGGCATTCCGCATATACAGAGCATCAGAGGAACGCTCTGGAAAATTGTGAAGTTTTCATGGTACCTTCACATCCTATGTGCCTAGTGTGGTCTTCTGCCTGTATTTTGTATCCTTCCATCACATACTCTACTGGATAAGACCTTTGTGGGGTGTCCATTCCTGCTAAGTAGATTTCTACTTTCTTCCTGCTAAATAATTGCATTCTTTCACTTTGAAATCTTATTGAGAATCTTAGATATTATAGTTTGTCTATGAAGGATAGATATTATGATGTGCAGAATGTATGATGATCCTTCTTTGGCGGGAACTACCACGAGTTTTCATGATGCTAGGAGCCGTCTCAGTGATGAAGGTTGATTTCATGGTTCTTGATGGATTATATTGATGTAGAATTAATCATCATTCAAGCGATGCTGGAGATGCTGGAGCCTTGGAAACTTCCTTGAGTTGATTTGTATGATACATTCGCATATATTCGTTAATTCATAGTCTCCAAAAAGTTCGTATAGATCAATTGGTTGGTGCCAGCTTTCCATTTAGGCTTCTTTCAAATGTGTCTCTGGAGTCTGGATTTATCATCTGGATGCCTCATCTGCGGTCTTACAAATTTCTTTTCGGAAAAAAGTTCCATTTCCCAATAGGTGTGATCAGGTTCGGCTTGTGACATGACATCTATGTAAATCTGGAAATATCTTTTGCTTTTACCTTGTTCATAAATCCTGGTTGACTAATTTCTTCTTCATTGTCTGTGTGATAACCTTGCTTATTAACATAATCGGGCTAATGCTCTAGTGCATTGGTTCATCCTAGTCAAATATGTTTGGAGTATTTTGGACCTTACCTGCGAGAAATTCAACTGTGCGTCCCGTATGTCTTGTTCCTCATGAATGCAGTACCGGAAGGTTTGTTACACTAGATTTGAGGATGGTGGAGAGAAGAGAATATTATGTTATTGCAATAATAGCATTATGTTGACTTCCTGTGGGTATGTGCTCATATTAAAGTGACTAAAGTAAACAGAAGGAAATTGGCACAAAATATATGCCCCTACTGCTGAAAATTCCTGAAGTGATTTTTTTCCCATCCTGCCTTGTTTGATGCATGTGATTGCAATACTTAAGTTGAATGAGATAGGTAATTAGCATCTCTATGTCCCACTAAGGCAAATCCACAAGCCACTTGGTCTGCTCTTGCTGTATGCACATAATGGAAAACTCTTCGACAGCAAAAACCACTTGCATGACAAGGTTAGAATCAACATTTCTGAGCCAAAAACTTTCTCATGAAATTCGCTTCCAGAAATCCACATTATCTTCAGCTGGTCTCGAAGTGGAAACAAGTGGTCTCTCCATTTATATTTCTCGTTGAGAGCTTACTTTTTATTTTATTGCCGACCTTCTGACAGAAAACCATGAATAGAGAAGCAGAAAGTAGACGAAGATGGTAAAAGTTAATATATGATCGCTGATGTAGTTGCTGAATGATATTATATCAGAATATTTTCGTAAGGCTGATTATTCATTTGATTAAATTGATTTGAGTCTGTGAATTTAAGAGATAGCGACAGTTCTTGATCTTCCTTAGTATATTCTCAATGGAAATTCTATCTTGAATTAGGAATTGAAAAACCGAACTATTTCATGGTTACCGCGGATTAAAACTCTGATGAACTCAGTCGCCTGCACATCAAGCTGCATAGTTTCTGACTATAGTGAAAGTCCATCTCTAAGAGTAGGTTATAAGTTGAGGTGGCAGCATCCAGCATAAGCGTAGGAGTTCATACATACGGCAATGACTGGATAACAAATCTACCTTGAACAAGCAGACTAACTCACACTTGCTTTATAGCATACTCTTTCCTTTTTATCAGCCTCTACCATGCTTAATTAAAATAATAGGGCGCATCCTTCAATGTCAGCCCTCGATTGCACATGTGAAATCAACTGGTGGGTTGCGACGTAGATGAGGGAACTTTTTCTGGAATTCCAACATTAAGGCCAAGTTCTCCTGATGGAGAAGATTAGCTTTCTTCCTCAACTTCTCATTCTCTTCAATGATAGTTTGGTTCTCAAAGTACAGCTTCCAATTCTGTAGTTCCACGTCCTTCTCCACGTTTTGCTCGCCTCTCCCCCTGATGAAAGGGCTACACATATAAGTTTCCGCAATAACCAGTAGAGGGAGATTTTAGTGCTAAACTAATAAAAAGTCACAAATAATAGTGTTGGTTCAATATGAAGATATGACACTTATGTGAGAAAACGGAAGGAGGAGAAATGACATGATTAAACTCGAAACATACCTTGCTAACCTGTGAACTTGAATTCTTGATCTTCTCAATCGTCGCCTTTTGTCAAAAGAGTAGAAGGAATGAGAAGGCATCGATTCTTCATTGTTAGAACACATTTTTTGCACTAGATATGTTCCAGAGTAGATGATGTTTTTGAATGAATTGAGATGTTATGGTGAATGGAATCAACCTTGGACTACAAGCTCTTATTTAAAGACGAGCTTGTGTGCTGACGTGGCAGGAGAGAGAAGGACCCGCGGGGGGGGGGGTGTTGTTCTGGACTTGGCTGCTTAACATTTTCTTTCTTGGGCCAATGATGGCAGTAGAGAAAGGCAACCCCATATATTCTTCTCTTCTTCAGGGAAGAAAAAGCCTTTGTAGCTGTTTTTCTCCTTGGATTTTCTCCAAATGACAGGTTCAGGTTTAAAAAGCACAGCTGTTGTTTGGGGAGAATGACACAGAGAGCAATGTTAAAGTTACAAAGGCTGGTTTACATTCTGATGTGATGAATGCTAAGTGGGTTTTTAGACAAGCCATGATATTCAAGACGACAAATGAGTTGCCATATCTGTGTAAGTTAATTTTTAAAGCAGTCAATGTATCTCTAGCACTGTCAGGCTAAGTAGTTGAACTTGTTGGTCAATTTATCTCTATCACTATCTTTACGTGTGTTTAATGTAGTTCACTGAGAATTCATCACTTAATTACAGGTGACCGTATGTAGATCTTCACCCTATTGGCGCTGTTGGTCGTGATATAGAATATAGAAAAAGAAAACAAGGAAAAAGAGCTAGTTCACAGAATGGCTGTGACATCATACTAAAACTCTGCAAGAGACTATCATTAGACTGTGATAGTGAAAAGCTGTCTGGTAATATTCGTTGTGAAGCTCTTGATGCATACTTGCAATTTCCCGAGGATGATATCCGTCTCAACCTGCCCCTGTTGTCTCACAAATTGGATTACTGTGTCCATCTCCATGTTGCAGAGTCTCAAGCCACAGGTTGGTAACTCTACGACTCTGTGGCGTACTGAAAAGGGCACGTGAAAAACGTTGTTGTCAGTGCTCTGACCAATTGTACTGAGGTTCTATCCATGTTTTGGGGCTACCTGTACTACCACGTCTCTCTCTTTAATTTTTATTCTATTTTTATATTTTTTTAATGACGTGAAAGCCCTGTTTCAGGAGTTACCAGTAATTCTTGTAAGGGGTGAAAACAAATTACTGCGTGACTGTGTCGTGGCAATTGTCAACTATCATTGCAGCTTTCAGCAGATGCCTGCGGGGTTGTCTATCCTCAGCAATTGCACAGTTCCGAAACTGTTTCTAGCTCCAAGCGTGAAATGCAGTGGCTTTCTAGTAACGTCGGCAAGTGCACCTGGCCTAAGGAATCAGGTATATGCCAACAGCTCATGGTTTTCGGAAATTCATATAGTATGTATCTGTGTGAGCGTGTGCGCATGCGCGAGCGCGCGCGTGAGAGCACGAGAGCGAGAGCGAGAGCGAGAGAGAGAGAGATGATGGCTGATGTAGTTCGTCAATCGGTTGTTGTCAACATGAAATTATTACTATACACGCATAGCATAGGTGGAGGATGGCGATTGCAACTGTTCAAAATCCAGGTTGATCAAAAAGGATGTGTACAGAGTGGGTTTTGCCATCACTAGGTCTAGGGTATTTTCTCTCTGCTAAGAGCTTGGTGGCCCATTGGCATCTTTGCACTCCTTGCCTTGCCTTTGCTTACTTGTGCTCCTTTATTTTTCGTTTTTTTTTCCCTCTCTCATCATACTGAATTTGAACCGCGTACCTTAAGGGTCAAATTCTATATCGAAGGCTGGATCCACCATGGCCTCTCTATTTCCCTCTGCCTTTGATGGCAATTGATGGTGGCATTTGCATGATTTGAGATGTGAACAGTAATCCAAGCTGCTCTATTGTTAATCACATTGTCTCGGGTCTTACACGCGTGAACTCCTCTTAAGTTTTTTTTTTTTTGCATGATAAGAAGTGGCAAAACATAAAGCATTTGGCATCTTATGCGGATAGGCATGCATCATTTCTTGAGTAGAATTTAACGTTCAAAGAAAGAACTTTTGGAATTGAAAGCTTAAACAATTGAGTGGACTCACAATCGATCTGAAGCCGATCGCGACTGCTAAAGTAACTTTGATGATAGGGGTTGGGCACCGACGCTCCGTGAACATGTGACAAATTTTATTACTTGCACAGTTCATGGAAAATATGATTTCTAGGGATTGTCCGTACCAAACCATAGGCAAAGACAACCTAAACTAATGTGTTTGTACTAAGTACACCAACCAATTCTAAACCTCATCGGTACTGGACGCATGAGTCAGTAGAATAAGACATGCAATTGACAGATTCCTAATCATTCTACGCTTGAATGTGGGCAAAGAGGAGCCACTCCATGAGTACCCAATACCACTCAATTGCCTCACTTATTTCCTCCTTTTACTTCTTTCTGCTCACTGCTTCTCTACATTATAAGCCAGGTGAGGTTGAGACTCGTCTTTTAGTCAACGGAGAAATGAAGCCAACCCCTCTTTCCCTCCCATGTTGCTCTCTCCATTGTCCTCGAGTGCCCTAAATTGCACTGTCCACACTACATGATGCACCGGTTGACGACGTAGCTCTCGCATGCACCAATTATATAAGGCGCCGATGCAATGATCCCCCCAGGGGCGAGGCCGTTGCAATCGATCCACATCGACCATTTCTTATGCGTACGTATCTAACCCTTCCACTAGAATTGCCCGGCATTCGATTACTCAGGCTTGTTGTTGGTTCATTATCAGCTTCTTTACCATCATCATCATCCAGGTCCATGTTTCATTGATTCTCCACAGCATCATGGCGATCTTGATGACTTGAAACAGGGTTTTGGGTCCCTTCAACTCGTGCATAATTGTATCTGCTGAAACTATGCTATACCTACACTCATTCGTACGACGAAAATGTGGACGCACAGCGGCTCTCGAGTCTCAACCTAGTCGAATTGCTCTCTTGAGAGCTCACGCCATCAAGTGTCATCAGCTAGAGTTGACCGTCACTATGAATCCCTAAACTTGTAACGAGTTAAGCTCGTGCATATTCAAGGATGGGCCCGTTGCGCGGTGACTGCCACTCGTGTGTTGTTTCGAGCAACCACCTTTGGTCTTAGCGGTCAGATCGATCGGTCCCCAGCCGCACCAATCTGGCGACTTAGATTGCTGTGATTGACTGAGTAATATGCACGGCAACCTTCTTTTTGAAGTTAGAATCCTCTTAGCGAAGTGCGACTAATGAAAGAGTTCTTTCTCTTCGTTTCCTCGCTCACGACCGATAAAATGATCTCAGCTTCATCGTTCTCCTCGAAATACCAAGAATCGCAAAACATCAAACACGAAAACAGAAGAGTATGTCATGATGGCATCAAATTGGTAAAATCACATCTGCCTCTTCTGCGAAGGCACTTGAAATGGTGGGGCAAAAAAGGACAACAAGGTTTGACGAGTTATGGTACTTGACCTAATAAATATAATTGAAAAGTGATGCATGCGTGAAGCGGGCGAATGCGCTTTGAATGATAACGAAAGGAAATGTGAATAGATCAGAATTTGTGGGGGACGAAAGTCGAAGGATGAATGCTAATGCATGATAGATACGATCACCACCAAGACTTAAAGATAACACCAGTCGAGGATAAAGATTGGGATTGGACATAAGCTCACCACCACGGTGTAAGCTACGCCACCAATCAAGGATAAAGGGCTTTTGGCTCATTACCAAGGAATATTCACTCTCCAAGGATAAAGATGCCGAAGTGTTTAACATCCAACTCACAGAGAGGAATTCTCATTCATCAACAATAGTCTCTTCTTATAATGGAAAAAACTCCTCAATTAATAGAAGGATTAAGATAAAGCAAAAAGGAAATAAAAGATAATGATTTTCGTCACGCCAACTTTGTTTAGGGGTGAGCATGGTTCTAGGGTAGAATCGGGAGGCAGGAGAACCGAACCGGCGGTTCCGGTTCGGTTTCAAGTTCCAATAAATTAGGATGCGGTTCCCGGTTTCACATTTTTAGGAACCGCGGGTTCGGTTCAGTCCGGTTCTTGGTTCTTGATGGAACCGAACCGGAACCGGACCCGAAATCAAAACCCGAGTGTTTAAAGTTCTAAACCCTAGTTTTAGCTTTCTAGTTTCTATTTTCATTTGTCGTTTTCTCTTAATTCACTTTTTCCTCTCAACTCAAACACACTTGATTTTTAGATCTCAAACTCTTGTTTCCTTGGCTATCATCGTCTCCCAAGTCCCTTCTATTTCTTAATTCCTTGCCGACTATCACTGCGGCCGATTGTGTGAAGGCACAAATGACGAGCTCCTTTGCAACGATTTTGCTAAAGGTTTGTCCAATAAAAATAAATAATAAATAAACCATCTCGATTTACTTTTGGAAATCGAAAGGCGAGCTCAAGGAATCGGCATAAATCTGCGACTACGACCGATTTCAAGCCCTTGGGGAAGGAGAAAACTTGTTGTCCCTCTCCCTTTTTCGAGCCATCGAAGATTTGAACTTCGAAGGTACTTTAGAGAGTAACAAAAATGATATTTGATGTAATCTAATTATATTAATGTGTAGTTTTGTTTAATTTTAGATCGTTAAATTTCGAGTCTTGTGCGATCGGAAGGGGAGGTTCTGGATAAGGCTGTATGCATGTGGTTTTTCAATTGGCAATTTGCGTTTATTTCATCACATCATGATTTGTAATTATGATGATTGACTTCTTGTGAGAATGATGGCACTCGTGTTTATGGGTTAGAAAGATGTTAAGGTCGAGTTTGTCTCGAAGAAAATTGGCAAGTTCGTGGGTACCTTGGAACCGGACCCTAGAACCTGTGACGGGGTGGGTTCTAAGTTTCGGGATATGCGGGGTAGGTTTTAAGTTCCGAAAATTAAGAAATATTTATTGGCGGATAGGTTCTAGGTTCCGGGTGGAACCTACCCATAACTCTCGAACCGCTCATCCCTAAGCTTTATTACGGCCAATAACAACCTTAAAAGATCTATTAATATTAAAAGAAATAACTCCAATCATGCAAGATAAGGCTTGAAATAAGCAAGCAATTTGGTCAGCAATCAATCTTGTAAATCGCCATGGAATTAGTAGCCAATCATATCTTGAATATGCCTTTGAATCTTCAATCAATCGATAAGTCGATTAATCTATTGGAAAGAAAAGAATCGAAACTTTATTATCGACAATCCTAGTTGATAGATTTCATTTTGGCATGATCCATCAAAACAAGTTGTGACCAAATTAGCCTTTTCATGCGGGAGTAAAGATTAAGTCGAATCAATCGACGAGTTCGAACTAAGCTTGAGAATCAAGTGACAAGGCCCGATGTGCCTACATCATTCTCCCCAGGTTTAGAAAGATTTATCCTCAAATCTTGTTGTGACTTCATCTCCAAGAATAGAACTTGTAAAATTTGCCACAATCATTCTTACCAAAAGAATTTGATTTTGAAAATATTCCCGGGGCGACCTCTCCAAGGAACCGAGTAATACATCGGTTTGATACAAACCAATATATTCAAGGCACGCTGAGAAACCGAAAATATGTAAAAAAATATTTTGACAATTGATGAACGCTGTGAGAGAGAATGCTTTAAGGTATACGAAATCCAAGTGGCAGCTAAGATTTTCATCGATTATAATCATTCCTTTCGATCTATGAACCCAGCCTTTGTATCAACAAGTTGATGCGGAGATTCACTATCCATAATATCGTATTTGCTAGATGGTACCTAGATGAGTAACTTCCCTCCCTCTTCAATTTGATCGGTGATAGCGTCTTGCTCCTGGAATTTGGACTCTTCATTGTGTGGTTCTTGCTAAGTCTCTTCTTATTGATTGGGTTCAAATTTAGCATGGTATAGCTCTTGTTGAGTCTCTTGAAGTTCCAAATTAATCTCATCAATTACTTCAATGGTGATAGCTCTCTGGTTAGGACAATCCATTTGTTGATGTCATAGTCGTAGCACTTGAAACACTTGCTCAATTCACCACTTGATTCTTGTTGGAGCTCTTCAACGAAATCGGGGGAACTTTTCCTTTTCTTTCTCTAGTTTGGAAGTATTCGCAACCTTGTTAGAAAAAGTATCCTCGAAAAGGACATAACTTTGGTTTTCTTAGTTGAATATCTCCGGCCACTCTTTTGTCGTTTCTCTAGGAGCGAGGACTCGGTCCATTTGTCGCTCGAGTTTCTCCATAGAACGTTCCTGTCTTTTACCGTGTGATTGCTCCAAAGCAAATCCTCTTCGAACTTGATAAATCATTTCTCTCTTTTTTTTTTTTGTGGGTGAATGCGTTTTGAGTGATAATGAAAGAAAGTGTAAATAGATCGGGAATTTGTGGGGGACGAAAGTCGAAGGATGAATGCTAATGCGGGATAGATATGATCACCACCAAAGTCTAAAGATAACACCAACCGAGGATAAAGATCGGGATTGGACAAAAGCTCACTATCACGGTATAAAAGCTACGCCACCAATCAAGGATAAAGTGCTTTTGGCTCACCATCAAAGAATATTCACTCTCCAAAGATAAACATGACGAAGTGTTTAACATTCAGCTCGAAAGAAGACTTCTCATTCATCGACAATAGTTTGTTCTTACAATGGAGAAGACTTCTCGATTAATATTAGGATTAAGACAAAGCAAAAAGGAAATAAAAGATAATGATTTTCGTCCACCAACCTTGTACTGACCAATAATAACCTTAAAAGATTTACTAATTTCAAAGAAAATAAGCGCAATCAGCCTCCCATTGATATGTCATTGATTTGCCATCAAATCAACAAGTAATTAGGCAAGATAAGGCTTGAAATAAGCAAGCAATTTGATTAGCAATCAATCTTGTGAATCGCCATGGAATTAACAGTGAATCATATCTTAAATATGACTTTGAATATGCAATCAATCGGTCAGCAATCAATCTAGCGAGTCCATTAATTTATTGGAAGGGAAAGAATCGAAACTTTATTATCGATAATCCTAGTCGATAGTTTTCATTTTTGGCATGATCCATAGAAGCAAGTTGTGACCAAATCAACATTTCCATGCGGGAGTAAGGATTAAGCCGAATCAATCAACGAGTTCAAAACCGAGCTTGAGAATCAACCAACAAGGCCCGATGCACCGCATAAAAAATTATATTTTAGACAAGAATGCTACTTAGGGTTGTCTTCCCATTTCAAGTCGCTTCTTGTACGACTCTTTTGCCGTATTTGCGGGAAAATTATCAAAAAAGTCCTAAACTTTTTTTCTTTGCCAATTCATTCCTTATTTTTTTCTATTTGTCACAATTCAATCAATCCGATCAATTTTGGCTAGTCGGCGCTGTCGTGGCAATTTGTAATAATATTTGAACACTTATTTAAAAAGAAAGATTTTTTTTTCTTCTCCTTTTGTTTTGCGGTGATTGCCGGATCATCGACCAGACAGAGACAAGGGCAACCCCGTCGTCGTTGGAAGAGGTCGACCTCTTTGTCGTTGAGCAAGTCTAACCTCGTCTCGGGCTGGCTATCGATCCGAGATCGGTTGGATGAAGAAGGAGAATAAAAAAATAGAGGAAAAAGAAGAAAAATAATCAAATAAATAGATAAATGAAATATTAAAAAATTATTGAAAATTTTTCATATCGGCGTTGGCCAAATAGACTGAATTGCTACAAATGCAAAATTTTTAGGACTGAATTAGCAAAAAAAAATTTATGACTAAATTGACACAATTACAACAGATTTAAGATATTTTTAGTAATTTTTCCTCGTGTTTGCGTTTCTTTTTTCTTCTCTTACTTCTTTTGGGTCATCTTCTGGGTGCATCTTCTTCTCAAGTTTTCATTTCGTTAAGCTGAAAAGAAGAAGCTATCTGAGATCACGAGGGAAGAGCCTGAACTCCGTAAGCAGAACTATACTTTGGGTGTTCGGAAATCGCTGCATGGTTTGAAAGATTCGCCATCGTTCCCACTGAAGATATCTTCATCCTGTTCATTGAAACTGAATAGTTATCGATTTAAAAGTACGATTCCCTCTTCACAGGATCAACAAAGTGTCGGGAAGGAACTATCGCATGTGTTGTGACCTCATCCACGAGGGATTAAGTTGTTTACGAATCAAACAAACCATAGGGACAGCACTTCTCTATCGCGGCGGTTTCTCAATATCAGTTAGTACAGGAAAAGTACCACAAAAATCATCAACATATTGCATTGATACCAATTAAGTTTACATTTGGGCGAGAGCCACGATGGCTTTGCGGCCCTCGCCTAGCGGCCAATGAGCTCCGGCGACCCTCACTTTGGAGCTCGGTGGAAAAAAAGAAAAGAAAAAATAATAAAATATATCAAAAAATCAAAATGTCCACGTCAACGCCTGGTCGTGCCATGTAAGACAGTCGAAATTCACGTCGCGATTTCCAACCAAAATTGGCGATGGACTGAATTAGTACCATGTGAAAATGTTTTGGATTGAATTAGTCCAAATAAAAGGTTTAGAACTAAATTGATACAATTACAATAGATTTATGATTTTTTGGTACTTTTCCTCGGTAAGTATTGACCCCGAATGAGCCAGGCATTAGGGCAAGTCGCCTGCTCAATGCTGGTACAAATCTGCTTAGGCCCATTACGGGTGAGCACGGACGTTGATCCTACATGGATACAAGTTTAGGTCAAGCTAGTCAAGCCCAAAAGAATGTGCATTTGCTAGCCCCATTACAACGTTCAGTACCAATGGACCGAGAATTCTAACTTAGGGAGGGCAACGAAAATTACAACTAAGATTTCTGACTTATTTTTGTAAGAAAATTATCTAACATTTGTAAAAAAGAAAAATTGGGACCAAGGGATCAAGGGACACCGCTAATCCTCTAGTACCACTGGTGACTATTACATCGCTTCCCTTCTATATTGTGCCCGTTTGGAGTTTCGCTTGAAAGCATACAAGGGAAATAATAGCAAGCATATGAAAGGCTGCCGACCCTTTGCCGGCATGCCTCACTTGGGTCTTGATGAGGACGGCTGGCCCTCGCCGGGTGGCCACATGAGGGCCACGAGCCCTCGTTGATAGCAGGTGAGAGCCCGCTTTCCCTTGTGCGACCACCGGCGAGGGTTGGCCGCCCCTCCCAAGACCCTAGGGAGGTTTGCGGCCCCCTCACCGAGCGCAAGTGGCACCGCTTCCACAGCCTATCTGTCTTCCTATTTACGCTCCATGGCAGCCTATGTAGGTTCCATAAAAAGCGAGTTGGATTGTCACGCCACTAAAAGAATCATATTGGTCCAAAAATCAAAGAGCCGATCATCGAAACAGTCAAAATTGAAGTTTAAGGGTCAAATTGAACATCAAGCTTAGTCCGGGAACCAAGTTTGGCATTAGCCCAATTATCGACGCGCATGGAAGGATTAGAGCAATAAAGGGAAAGGAATAAGCCATCTTTTGGTGGTTTAGGGCAATTATGTGAGTTTGATTTGGAAAGGAGAGAAGACTTTAGAACACCCAAAACTTTTCTCTTGAGTTACACTTCACTTAAGAGTTGAAAGATTTGTGGGACAAATAGGGATGACAATATGGATTCAATTGCCTTTTCGAGCCTATCTTTCCTTTCCTCCTTTCTTTTTCAATGTGAAAAAGCCATGCAAAAGATATAAAGACTTGTTCATCAACAACATCTCTAATGAACAATTTATTGCGGTGAAGATGAAATCCATCTGTTCACAATTGACATGGACTCCCACTTTGCTTTTCTGAGGCACATTTTCAACTTCGTGATGTTTGACATGAATCATTTCACGGCCAAAGGAAAAAGGGTTTTTCGCAGCGGATTGGTACGAACGAACACGAAAGCCGGGCTATCAAATCCCTGGCCTCTAAAAATTACGTGGGCCTCGTTCTCGGCATGTGGGGAAGACGTTCAAAGTCAAAAGTGGTTCAACCAAAAGCTCATTGCAAACCACCTCGTTCCTCATCCTCGTTCATTCTTACTAGGAGTCATGGGTTCCCAATCCGATCCGGTCTGATTTCACCTTGAAATCGAGAATCTATCAGTACCCAATTTCAAGGATTGGGAATTGGATTGGTCCGACGGTCCAATCATTGAACCGATTGCTTTTTTTTTTTTTGTGTGTGTGTGTGTGTAATTTATCACTAAGTTTTTCTAGCTAATGACATGTTCATCGAACCACCTCTCGATAATTACATCGCTATTATCCCTAAAACTGGAAACTCATCCTAAACATCCTAAGCATCTTAGGCTTAGGTTTAGGTTTACACTTAGAAATTTCATTTAGGAAGATATATTATTCAATCCAATCCGGCTCCTTTCTAGAACTGAAAATCGAAGCGATCGTAAACCGGTTTCAATTTTATGGAATCAAACCGAAGCCGCAGGGGACCAAATCAAACTAATCGATTAGGTCCGGTCTGGGCATTTTTCGATTCGTTCAATCCATTATACTTAGCATTAATTCTTACAACTTCAAACTCTTATGTCGAAAACTATAGTTTCATCATGTTAATTTACTAGGAATTTTAGTCCCTCGAATGCAACTCGCTGAAAAACTTAAAGTCTAAGATGGAAGATTGAGTCTTCGAGAACACGACCATCGGTCTGGACATGTTCCTAGATCGAGAGGATCTCGACGTTATACTTCTCTCGAGCATCTATCCATCAATCCATTAAAGCAAGTTTTTCAAGGACCACCAAAAGTGCGTCACAAGACTTGAAACTTGGGAGAGCGTTTTAATTTGAAGTGTCTCAGTCAAGACACAGTGAAAAAGTGTAGAAAAAAGAGAAGGCTAGCAAAAAGGCTTTCTCTCTAGGCCTGCCACTGCCAGTGGTGGGCAACGAGGCCCCCCTTTGGTGGACTAGACTAGTACTAGAAAACCTCCTTAAAGTTGGTTATTTATGGTAATTACACACAATTGATCCTTTGAACTTTTGCGCTTGTTGTCCAATACAAAACGAAAAAGGAAAATCCTCAAAAAGACTTCATGAGATCAACTTTGGTTGTTGATTCTTTGGTGTTCGTTGTTCAGATCTTAATTCCACTCATGAAGAATAGCTCAAAGAGAGACAATTGATCTAGGTAAGAGTACAAAAGAACCCGAATTACTTCGCATGGAAATATAAACTACCGTGATGATTCGACTTGAGAATTGATATATAAAAGTGTGAACTAATCCAAACTCAGGACTGCAATGTTTCTTTCTATTGCTTTTCCATATTCCAACTTGATCAATTAACTACACATAATGATGAGCCGGATAGTTACACGAGTGAAGACATCTCTTTTATTCATCTATGGCGAGCTTTTATCCATCTAATGGCAAATTCTCCTTTTTCCCCCTTTTAATCTTTATTGGAAAATGAAATTTACTCGAAATTATCAAATGTTCGGTCTACTTGATCTCGATCTTTTTCCCCTCGATTCCATGGAGAAACCTAGGTCTAGCACCCGGTCGGTGAGTAGTATCTACTTCTTTAATCATAAGAAAACAGAGAATAATGTCTATAAATTTAGGGCTAATTCCCTAAAAAAGGCATCAACTTTAGGTCTAATAATGATTCGGCCCAATTTTTTTTTCTCATAAAAAAAGCACCAACTTTAGGTCCAATGACAATTTTAGCCTAAATTTTTTTAATCTCATAAAAAAGCACCAACTTTAACTCGAGTCCCAAATTCGGCCCCCTTAATTTGAAACAATTAATTATCCAACGTGGCAATTATACATCATCAATAAATCCACGTGACTTGTTAACGTGAATTTAAGATACTATTCATCGTCTTCTTGGCACGGAATATGTAGTTGTTCATCCGCTTCGAGGAGGGTATATGGTGGTACTTTTAAAAAAAAAAGTCTCTAATGGTGAGCTTGGCGATCTCGTCCATGACGTCTCTCCATGGCAATTTCATCCATGACATCTCTCCATGGGTGGTAATATACAGTTTTGAACCCTAGCAGATATAAAAGATAAAATGAAAATCCACTAGCATTTGATCATTTTATCAAACCCTAGCACAAGGAGATTCTTTCCTTTTATCCCTTTCTCCTTTGCTCTCTCAGCCTTTTAGAGCTCTTGGGAAAAATGACCATCTTTTTAAAGTGTCGTTCGGTTGAGAAATGGCGTGCCCAATTTGTCAAGTCTATTCAGTGGAGCTCTGGCCCCAGTTCAGGCCACTTTTGGAAGTGTCATCAGTGCAGATGCTCAGTCCATCTTCTTTTTGTGAATGATTTGAATGTTCTCCGCGGGACATTCTCCTCGTCATACTATAATTGTTTAGTCTACGATTTGTCTCTCCTTATCCTAGGGTTTACACCTGTTAATTCTACTTCGAAACAAGAATAACAAATGCACCTGGCGGATGCGAGAGACTGCGCTCTTAAGATCGTCCGGAGGACGAGGAGGAGTCGAGTGGCGAAAAAGCTGCCCTATGCATTACCCAATTGCTAAGCCGGGAAAAACTCGACGAGCCAATTGCACCTTGAATAACATTGAGAGGCATGTCAAACTTGCCCTCCTCTCTACTATATTGTTCGTCGAACTAGGGTTTCGCAAACAATCTATAACGAGGAACTCAAATGAGTAGTATACTCATTTTTCGGACATTTTCTCCGCCAATTCACGCTCAACATGGGCATCGGGCCGACGTGAGAGCTTGTTTCCCAAGATCTAACTCCTAGATTACAAGATTCGAGGTGGTTTTACTGTCTTGCAGGTTGTGGGTCAGTTTTCAAACTTTCCATTGTTGGAGATCTTGCCCATCTGTGCTCCTTTTCATGTGAGTTTGCTTTTACACTCCTTTGAGGTTGAGTGAAATCGAAATTCAATCCTAATCCCAATCCAAATTCCAACTTGGGGCAGCCTTGGTAGTGACGTTTGAACCACAAGAATGCTACAGCAAGTTCATCTGTTCATCTCACTTTTTCTCCCTTTGCAGTCATATTAATGGGAAGTAGGTGGCGTGAGAGTTCCACAGCTCTCGTAGCTTTATTTTTTTTTTCCCCAGATGAGAATCCATAGATGTCCGACAACCCTTTTTTAATAAAAAAAAAAAAAAAAAAAAAAAAAAAAGTAAAAAAAAAAACCACACGCAATATGTGCATGCATTTGCTCACGGAATCCTTTGGACGTAGTACGATTGCAAGAAATTTAGTATTGATGCAACGGTTTGCTTTAATTATTTAAAAGCAAAAACCACACCCAATATGTGCATGCATTTGCTCACGGAACCTTTGGACGTCCGTACGATTGCCGCACTGACTCATGCATTTACTCATGGCAGTTTGAATCTTGTGAAGACCCTGGCCTTAACCTCTTATGGCAGTAAATGAAGTTAAACTAATTCGATCTCGAGAGACAAAGGAGGATTGGAATCGGATTGGGTTCGACGATAACGATATATTGTTTCCGATGAAGACAACTCTGGGAGAAACTTGGTCTTTCCGAACGCGATTCAATGGACTCTTATTGGGAAAATCAAGAAGCGAGTCCCTACGATGTTACACGGGTCTGTCGAGATCAAGGAGCGATGCAACACTCGGATCGATCTTGCGGATATGTCGGCATGTGACTTTTAGCCAGATCTGTTTTCATATCGTTTGCTTTGATTAAAGTCGAAAGTGCGTTTCAAAACTCCTACATCTACAATTTATTCGGGTGATTATGCATTGAAATTTCCTCGAGCAATGCATAAATAATCCAGGATCTTCAAGAGAGAGGAGAGGGAAGCAACAAAGACTACGTTGTTACTCAATTGACTTCTCCACTAACTGATTAGAATCGAAGGTATTTAAATCGGAATAATATGTATAGAAAAGGAAATAGGCTATCCTAAAAAATATCCAAATATCAAATAATATCCGTAGTATCTAATAGCATCTCTAATGATATTCTCTAATAAAAAATCTCTAATCTCTATAATTTTACTTAATTACAATGAATTCTATAGAAACAACATATAAGCACACAAAAAAGGGAGTGAAAATGGTTAGGGTTAGTTATCTAGACAAGGAATTCTCATCCACCTCCAAAAGAGGAGGTACCTAACTTCCTCGCAGGCCTCTTTTCGTACCCAACAAAAAAAACAAAGTATGTCCCGAGAATCCTAGTTGAGGATTGAAATTCAGGTGTTTGATGACGGTCGGATCGTTGTCTTCTAAATCGACGTACAAATCTAGCATGTATCGTCATTGACATTGGGACAACATAAGAATGAATAATCGAAGTTGAGAACATAAAATCATGACCCTAATCTGTGCTTAGATACGTTGGGCATTATTATAAAAGTATTGGCGGGTGTCATTTGAAAGGTTAATCAATATGTTAATCTCGGATTATTCTAAATTGAATTATTCGTGGCTTTTAATGAATTCCGATTTTTGTCCGAGTCACGCCTCACACGATCTAAACCCGGCCTCCCACTCGTTCTCCCCACTTCCCCCTCTAAAGACTTCAATTTCAACGCGCAACGCCATCGCTCTCCTTCTCCTTCTCTCTCTCTCGTTTTCTCGGTGAGAAAGCTAGAAAGAAGCGAAATTCAGCTGCATTTCTGTTTATCTTCGTCGTCAAGAAGCAAGCAAGAGAGGCGTGTGTCGTCTGGTGCGGTTTCTTTGCTTCTAAGCTATGGCTGCCGCCGCTGGCTTCGGGAGCAATACCTACAGGAATGGCGCTCACCGGAGCTCTCTCAAGGCGGACAACAAGAGTCTAGCTGCCAATCAGAGTTTCAAATCCTCCTCCTCCTCCTCGTCTTTTAAGTCGAGGAGTCAGCAACCTCGGAAGAGTAGCCCTGCGGCCTTGGGAGGCGCGAATGGAGTTGCCAGGGACAGCGGCGGGGGTCAGTTTTGGCGTGCTTTTTTCGAAAGTTGTTTTTTTTTTTTTTTGAGATTGTCATTTTCTGGTGTGGTGTGTGATGATGTTGTTCGCTTGGGCTTTTTTTTTTTTGTCCCCTGTTTTAGTCGATATGCTGTTGTCTGCGATTGCTTGCCCTGGAGTTTGATTGGCCTCATTGGCTGTGCTGGAAGAGAATATGCACAGATGGGATTTTGAGCTTTGTCATTTTCCGTTTAGGTTCGGCTTTTGTATGAATTAAATGGAGGAGTCGAATTCTTGCCTGTCTGGCATGACGTAGTCTAGGAAAAGCTTTGGTTTTGCAATGAATTGAGGTGGTTAATTTTCGTTGGCAGATGTTCCGTTTTTTGTTTTGCTCTGTCTAATGTTGTTACATTAGGTCAATCGTCTGGTTTAGCTGATCCTCTGTCGCTTATGGATCGCTTGCCTATGACTTTGATTGGTCTTATTGGCTGCATGGAGAAGAATGGCCATTTATGCACTAGGAAGGATAATGTATGTTCCGTTTTTGCTATGTAGTATTGAAGTGAATTGCCTAGTAAAGTGGAGACTGCAGCGGGAGTCATATCTCATGTGGAAGTCTTAAATATTGCATGCTGGAACTGAGGCTGTTGAGAACAACTTACCAAGTGAAATTACCGCCATGGAGTGAATGAATTAAAGTTGCTGTGGAGTTTGGGGTTAAGTGACATTCCCCAGCATACTAAGCAGAGTATAGAGGAATTGCAGCCCATTGTTACTGATCATTTCTCATATTCGAACCCTTGAAATTGATTGTTTGAGAATGCGCCTCTTCTTTGCATTATAACAATCTATTCTTGTGATTCTTGATAGGTTATCGGCAAAGAAATTATAACTCTGAGACTAATGTTCCAACTTTATTGAGACTAATTTGAAGTTTGTGTTTTATTTTGAGTCTTGGGTGAGTCAGAACCTAGTATGGCAAACATGACAGATAGATCATGAATGGGCATTCATGGTTGTCTTTATGATCAGCTTTCCAGTACCAAATAAGTGACACATACATATCATGAGACATGAGGTTTTGCTTGTTTTCAGTTCCCGGAAGAGTTCGGGTAGCTGTGAGGTTGCGACCTCGTAATGCTGAGGAATTGGCTGCTGATGCAGATTTTGCTGATTGTGTGGAATTACAGCCTGAGGTATCTGTCGCTACAATTTATGTACAGCTTCTAAAACATTAAGATAATATCCAGGTGGCTTATTCTTTTTCATGATGCACTGATTGACGTCCCATGTGTTATTTTGATCAGCTGAAAAGGTTGAAACTGCGGAAGAATAACTGGGATACAGACACCTATGCTTTTGATGAAGTTTTCACCGAGTTCGCGTCACAAAAACGCGTGTATGAGGTTGTGGCAAAGCCTGTTGTGGAGGTGTGTACATATGAAAGATTTTGATTGTTGTCTTAGTTTCGCCTTCATATGAGCTGCTTTTGGTAAATATAAGCAAGTGAAGAAACTTTTGACTTATTTTGGCATTTAATATGCTTCCCTTTATGTTGTTTTAATATCATCATTGAGAGAAATCTGGGATTATATCTTGCCCCCCAAGAGTAATGTTCCTGTTTACTCCATCATTTAAGGTCTAGGTCCTGTCCCAGCTGAGATAATTTTGCTTCCTGTTGTACGAAATCCTGAGTTTGGATACACGTACTTTTTTGGCATTTTATTCCGCTTTGAATGTTTAAAATTTTTAAAATTCCTTAGTTGAGTTTTCTGCTGTCATTTCACATTGCTTTTACCGTTTGAGGAAAGGTACGTTCACACAGCTAAACCTCAAAGCTTGACAAAAAGTGAAGTACTGTTGTTAGCTACCACTGATTGAACTATTATTGAGTGAAGAAAGTTGAGGAAGTTCTGATAATTTTGTTTTTTGCTGAGCTCTCTGTTGTAGACCTCAAATGGAAGAGTTTTAGGGAAAATGCTATTTCCATTGATATATTATTTTACATTTTGATTCATAACCTCTTATTCTTCAAATATATGAAAGATATGAGTTTGATGTTCTGCACAACTCTAAATGGATTAATTTTTATGTTCTCTATGATCCATGCCCTTAAATGACATGACCATCTGTGATTGTTTGTGCAGAGTGTTCTGGAAGGCTATAATGGAACAGTTATGGCGTATGGACAGACTGGAACTGGTAAAACCTATACTCTTGGGAAACTTGGAGAGGAGGACACAGCTGCTCGTGGGATCATGGTTCGTGCTATGGAAGATATACTGGGAGATATCTCTGTGGAGACTGATTCCGTGTCTGTCTCCTATCTGCAGGTTGTAGGCCTTTGAATAACATCTTGATTTTGTGCCCCATTATCTCTGTGCCTTATTTTATCACTAATATGAGCCTATTTATAAAGTTTTCTTCTGTTTATCAGTTTTGGAAATTCACAGCAATATTACTGAAATTTTCAACTGTTAATATAACCTTTTTCTTTCTTCACAATTTTGGTCAGCTCTATATGGAGACTATACAAGACCTCCTCGATCCTTCTAATGATAACATCTCTATAGTAGAAGATCCCAAAACTGGAGATGTTTCACTACCAGGAGCTAGCTTAGTTGAAGTAAGAGACCAACAAAGTTTTCTGGAGCTACTACGATTAGGGGAAGCCCATCGCTTTGCCGCTAACACCAAATTGAATACTGAATCATCACGCAGTCATGCCATTCTAATGGTGCGTATTTTCTTTTAAGATTGTGGCTGGTACTTGAGCTCAGTGGTTTGCCTATGAGCTACAATATGTGACAGAAATTGTCATACGCTTCAGGTAAATGTAAAAAGATATGTGAAGGAAAAGGATCCCGTTCTATCAATGGAAAATGGTAGCAACTCCCATTTGGCTAGAACTTTTAAAGCTCCTGTTGTTCGGAAGGGGAAGCTAGTTGTGGTAGATCTTGCTGGCTCAGAGCGTATTGACAAGTCAGGTATATATAAGAGTGGCTATTGCCTTTAATTTAGCACCTACTGATTTGGATGACATGCACTCGCACGTCAATATTAACAAGCACATGTTCCTATGCTCACCCATAGTAGTTTGTTGAAGAAGCATCTCTATCAGCAGTAATTTTTTGTTCATCTTCTTCTTATGCTGCGACAGCTATCTGTTTGCCCCTTCTGCCTTTTTGTGGCACAGTATCTATATAGATGCCTCTGCTTCCTATTCAGCCATCTCAAAATTCAATTGGCAAGCATGGTTCTTTTGCTCATTTGGATAAGGAGTTTTAGTCTGTCAACTTTTGGAGGCTTGATAGTGGTAGGAGCAGAATGTTCTTCAAGGATCAAATTTTGAAGCGTGGTTCTTTTGCTCATTTGGATAAGGAGTTTTAGTCTGTCAACTGCGTCACATTTATTATTTTGTCCCCTAAAAATTCTATTAGGACCTCTTTTAAAAAAAGAATTTAGTAAGTTCAAATTTTGTAAAGATGAATAAATAGGCTCATATAAAAAAGACGATATAAATATTCCAGAAAAAGCTATACTGATAGAAAAACTTGCATTTGTCACAAATTCATACCGATCCAAATAATTATTTGAATTCTGACAGGCTTGATAGTGGTAGGAACAAAATGTTCTTTGAGGATCAAATATCGAAGCTTTCTCGCAGAAAGCCAACCCTCCTATACCCCTTGCATGCCGCCATCTAGGCACATCATAATGAAGAATACCCATACTTACCATGATCTTGATAAATGGTTATGCTGTTCCTGTTTCAGCACAGAGGACTGTTGCTTATGACAATGTAGGGGACTGTGAGGCTAAAATTATAATTGAATTCCAGCTTCATTTGTCTTACATTATCTGCTAGGTGTAGTATGTTTACATTTATCTATTTGTTTATTTTCTTCTAGTAGAACGGATTATTCCACTAGACATTTAATCAGTAAGATCAATTTCATCTGATGGTTTAAAGATTTTCATAAATCTCTTTGTCTCAACATAAAATATTTTAGTCAGTATTTGGAACAAAAATGGGCTAACTAAATTGAATTACTAATGTTCATGATATAAAGTTATCTCAGTGTCATGAAGATGTGATAGATCACAACATCACTGTGGAAAATGATTCTTAACTGTGAATTCTCAATTCTTCATTTCCATATTAGTGGATTTTCTAGAACAGGCCCATAGGTTCTTAGTTATAGTTTGGATGCTGCTTATGAAGTTAAATCCATTGCCTATCGATGTAAATTTATCAATTTTGCATGTGGCAGGAAGTGAAGGTCATACACTTGAGGAAGCCAAATCGATCAATCTCTCCTTGAGTGCACTTGGGAAATGCATTAATGCTCTGGCTGAAAATAGTGCACACGTTCCAGTTCGTGATTCAAAGCTCACAAGATTGCTCCGAGATTCTTTTGGAGGTATAGTACAGATCGCATTTACGTTTTGTTGAATCTCCTTTTCTTTCTCAAGTGCATAATTTTTGCATTGAGCACATTATAAGGGACTCCCAGTCCAGTGTTCCTTGTAGCACCCGTTTACTTATATATGCAGTAATGATGGCCTTTACTGTGACAGTACTAATCTATCTGTCTGTACAGGCTCCTGCTGTTCTTTCTCTTTCACCTTCTCTGTCCCTAGTAAAATGAGCTGACATTCCTGATATTGATAAAAAACAAAAGAAAAGAAATTAGAACACTTCCATCTTAAACCTTAAAAATTAGTTAATTCGTGTTACTGCATCTCATATTTCATTTTGGACCACTTTCCTCTTTCTCATATACCTGGCCCAGTTCTACTTAACCAAGAGGCATGCACATTATAAGTTCTTCCTTTCATTTAGGGAAGGCTTCATGGATTAGCTTGTTGGCGGAACAGAATGACACCACTATATTTGTTGCCTGCAATTTTGGAATTTTGCAGGTACTGCAAGGACTTCTTTGGTGATTACTATTGGCCCATCCCCACGTCATCGAGGGGAGACAATGAGCACCATAATGTTTGGACAAAGAGTATGTTGAGCAGTCATCACTTTCACATATCATGGTTTGCTATAGTTGTAACGGTGCCACTGTTGTTTTTCTGGTTCTGACTTATATACTTGAATCTTCGATGAGATATGCAGCAGCACAATTTGTTGATCACTTTAGTTAAAGCTTACTAATGTGAGGCAAATCTCTTAATGATCTTCGATTGTGTGGATGATGCTAAAGTTTTGTTCCCTTTTAGGCTATGAAGGTGGAGAACATGTTGAAGCTAAAGGAAGAGTATGATTACAAAAGTTTGTCTAGAAAGCTAGAGTTACAATTAGATAAGCTCATTGCTGAACATGAAAGGCAGCAGAAAGCATTCGATGACGAAATTGAAAGGATACATGCAGAATCGGAGATGCGAATAGCTGAGTCCGAGAGACAGTATGCAGATGCCCTAGAGGTATGCACTCTTAAAGATACAGTTTGAAATATATAACTACTTTTTATTCTTGTTTCAATAACTTAGCTGAACTAACTGTTAATCAATTTATAGAAGGAAAGAATGAAATATCAGAAAGAGTACATGGAATCAATAAAGAAGATTGAGGAGCAGTTGGTGGGAGATCAACGAAAGCACGATAGTGATAGTGCTACTGTTGCACACAATGATTACTACTCTAATGGAGAGGTAAGCTCATCATCCTCCCCATTCTTAGCATGTAGTCATGGTGAAATATAATCCTGTGAAGCTACTGCTCCTTTTTCTTAAATTATTCTTGCTGCTGAGTAAAGTGAATCCTTAATTCAAGGAGGAAAGCTTCACAGGGATTTTTAGTCTTCATGCTCTTGTTTGCTCCTTGTGTCTTTACAATGAGAATAATTGTTAGAAAACCCAACTCAAAAGCTTAAACCGATAGGTGAAGGAGACCACATGAATATAAGAGCATTTAGAACCCATTGTCAAGCGATGTGGAATAATACTTCAACACTCCTTCTCATGTGCAAACCGGATTACGAGCGGCACTTGGAATTTTGACCACGCACGCACATTCACTTGTGTTGAAGCATATCCCACATTGCTGTTACTTGGATTTTGCGATTCCTTGTGTTGAATATCCTTTTTGGATTTTGCTTCTTTGTGTTGAATTTTATTCGCGAGTCCTAAATGCTCTTTATATTAATGTAGTCTCCCTCGACTTATTATTCGCGCAAGGTTAGCACCGGCTCTAATACCATTTTAGAAAGTTAAGCTTAATCTCATTGGCGCAAGGTTAGCATTGCTGATACTGTTAGAAAGTTGCTTAATCTCATAGGTGGTACGAGAATTTAAAGAGCATTGAGGACCCTTGTCAAGCGATGTGGGACATACTTCAACACCCTCTCTCATGTGTAAGTCGGATTATGAGCGGAGGAATTTTGACTACGTACATTCACGTGGAATTTTACCATGCATGAAAGGGTTAGCACTAGCTTTGATATCATAAAATTTCACGTGCAAGCCGGATTACGAGCGGCACGACATGTGGAATTTTCACGACATTCACGTGGAATTTTGACCACGCATATTCGCAAAAAGGGATAACCTTGCTCGAAACCATGTTAAAAAGTTCAACCCAATGACTTTTTAACAACGTGGAATTTTGACTACATACATTCGCGAAAAGGATAACACCGATTCTAATACCATGTTAGAAAGTCCTATTCAAAAGCTTCGGTGATATATGGAGGAAAACCATATGAATATAAAGAGCATTTAGGATCCGTTGTCAAGCGATGTGTGATAATACTTCAATACTACTTATATAACCAAACTCAAATTTGCATTCTGTAAGCTGTTTATCCGTGCTGGCAAATAGCATAAAGGAAGCGATCAATCTTGTGATCTAGACCTGTAAAATGCTTTGATAGTTTTGAAAAAATGAATTAGAAAATTAAGTATCTTGAGGAGATGCACAATGAATTATACTTCCAATAGGAAGCTCATCTGGAATATCCAGCTGTTTGGTGTCTTCCCCTAAAGGAAGGGATCAATCCCAGTGAATTAGCCTTATAGAGAGTCTTGAAAAATGAATTAAAAAAGGAAGAATCTTGACAGATGCATTATCAATTATACTTCCACTAGGAAGCCCATCTGGAATAACCAGCTGTTTGTTTGTCTTCCCCAAAGTGGGCGATATCAATACCGATACTCAGCTGTAAAAGTTCATAACACAAAATCAAAACGTCTCAATATCAAGTGAAGGCTCTAAAAGCTAGAAAAGGTGATGGGAGATATTAATAATTGCGGACTTAGTGTGAATCATGCCGCCAACTGGAGTCTTGAGATGCATGGATTTTTGAAGATGCAGGAAGCAGTTGAATTATTATATTCTCAAAGTGCCTCTGGAAGCTGGAGATATCTTACTTGTCTACAAGTATTCTTGGGGACCTACTTGGAAACAATTAAGAATGAAAGCATGAAATGGTTTTTTCAGTGTGCTTAAGTAGAAATATGTGCATGGAATGACTTCAATCAGACCTTAGAGTTGATTTTAAATTAATGAAAAACTTCCTACTGTTTATATAGATAATCAGGGCCCATGGTTAACATTTTTCTGCTTATTTCCTCAGATAATGGAAAAAAACAAAAGAAAAAAACAGCTGAAAAATCAATTTTTGCGTTTCAGATTTGGGCATGTTTTCATGAAAATTTTCTGAAATGGAAAATGAGAAGTAGATCAACATACAATTCTACATTGTTCTGAGGTAGAAGTGAATTTTTGTAAAACATAGCCCTAACATGAATGTCAGGCTTGTTTTTGTTTTTCTGGTTTACGGAGTGATAACGATTGAATCGGTTACAAATATCCTCAATTCTACCTTTCAAAAAAAGGCAGATATCCTGGCAGCTTTATCCATTTTAACTCAATTGGGTTGCTATGTACATTTTCACATACCTTTATAATGCCTTGAAGAATAAATAGACAAGCTTAGATATCGCCAAAAATTTAACTGCAGGTTTGTTGCTATTTATCATAGATGTGATGTACAAATGCAATCGTATGATGTCAATTATGTTCTCCACACCTAAGTGAAAGCATCAGAAATGCAAGACCTAAGGCCTTTTTATGGTGTGCTAGAGACCCATTTTATGCATAGCTCCTTTTGCTCATATGCTGCCTATTTAAACTCAAGACATGTCCTCCCTAATCTGTTGCAACATGTCCTATACATACTTTTTTGCTGCTCTTAGTTTCCCCCAAAATAACGAATGGTAAATATGAAGTCAAACTTAAGATGTCTTGCACATAGGTTTCCTCATTCTCAGCTCTCGAGGAAGTTGCTGATCTGAAGAAACTGCTTGAGAAGGAAACTCTTCTCAAAAAGGCTGCAGAAGAGGAGCTTAGTAACCATAAGAGGCAATTATATCAATCGAAGTTAATGGAGGTCTCTTTATGATTGTTTAACATTTTTTTCCGACTCTCTTCTTCCTTCATTCTATAATTGGGCTGTTGTATCTTAAGAGTGACTGGATGGAGTGTTAATGTACATCTACTAGGCTTCAGCAACTTCTGAAATTTTAAAGCTTCGCAAGTTGCTCGAAGATGAGTCAAGGCAGAAAGACAAGCTTGAAGGAGAAATTTCATTATTGCAAAGTCAGCTATTGCAGCTAAGTTTGGATGCTGATGAGGTATGCTAATTGCACTGCCTAGTTTACCTATGGAACACCTCATTTAGTTAGTTGTTGCATGAGATGGCTGTATTAATGCCTTTTGGCTTCAATGGCTTGCGAAAAGTTTGTTGTGTTCTATATATGGCTGATATCTCAAGACTTTGATGCACTTCTTTAAGCTTTATACTTTTGGTCCAGAATAAGATGATGTTTGGAATCCTAAAATGTGGGGGCAAATGTGAATGTAATATACAAATTGCCACTCAGGCAAATAGGTCGGCTGCTTGAAGCTGAGTCTTAATGATAATTCCCAATGCATAAGTACATGTCATTTATCTTGTAGAGAAGGAGACGACTAGACAGATCTGGATCAGGGAATGATTCCAATGATTTAGACTGTCTCATGGCCCAAGTGCAGAATCGTCAGCTCAGTGATTCCGAAAATGGCGAGAAAGCCTCAGTAGCCAAACTGTTTGAACAAGGTAGTGTAACATTGGTGATTTTATATGCCACTTTTACTCTTGATAATTTTGGATTGCTGACTTATTTTTCCTTCTTCTCAATAACATCAAATTTTCTTATAGTGGGGTTGCACAAGATCTTGTCCTTGTTAGAAGCAGAAGATGTTGATGTCCGCATTCATGCTGTCAAGGTGGTGGCAAATCTAGCTGCTGAAGGTGCCTTTTGTACTTGTTTTGAGGGTTTTATGTTTTGATATGCACTTTCATTACAATATGACCCGAAACTTTTTATGAACTCTAATTTTTTTTCTATTTTGAGGATTTTTGTGTTTCTTATTTCTCCTTGTTGCTCGAGCTGTTTCCTAGTGTCCATCTACTGACTAGATGTCTGAATAAAGTTCCGATTGAATGTTGATTTGGAGAAATAGAATATCTATTTTGGTGGTTTAAATCTGTCAATATCCTATCAACATGAGTACCCTGTGTTTTCAAATTGATTGTTATGTTTGCGTAGACCTGTCAAAATGGGCCATTGACCCATTTCTAGCTCATAACTGATGGATTGAGTCATTATATGGGTTACTTATGTTTAGTAAATGGGTTTAGAATGGCAAACCCAAAAGAAAACTGTAGGCAAAAGGACATCTTAAGTGCCAATATTTGTGTACGGTGCTCACTTTGGTGCCAATATATATTTTTTTTTGGAATAACTTAAATGTTAAATCGGAAAAAAAACAATTACTTAAGTGTCAATTTCGGCAAAAAAACGATCACTCAATTCCGACCAAACATTACACGCAGCATTTTTATTAATTATGTGTCAATTTTTTTTTAAAAGGGAAATCAAGCCACGTGGACTTTTAAACTTAAAAATAAGTTATTTTTAAACAAATTAAAATTACACAGAAAAATAACCTAAAAATAAAAAGAAAAAAAAAAGAAACGTTGCAATTGTAGCTGGGCCGCCGCCCCACCATCGCCGGCAATGGCCGACGATGGGTTTGGGAAGGGGGGTGTGCCCGAGGCCTCGCCGGGGGTTAGCGAGGCCTCGGCGGTCCCCCACCCATCGCCGGCCATGTTGGCGATGGTGGGGCGGAAGCGGCGAGGGCTCACCGCCCTTGTCACTCCAACAACATTTTATTTTTTTAAAGCTTATTTTTAGTTTTTTTTTATATATTAAGTGGATTTTTTATTGATTTTTTTTATTTATTGTTGACTTGGAAGCTCCGGCAAGCCACGTCAGATTTCCGGCAAAGTTCACTTGGAGTTGGACGCTGAAATAATCGTTTTTCAAATATATTGGCACTAAAGTGAACGCGGTACACAAATATTGGCGCTCCATATGTCCTTTTGCTGAAAAATATAGGTGTTAAATGAGTTCACAGTTTACCCAAACCCAACTCCCTCCACTTTTGTGACTCTCTCTTCACCTTCTATGAGAAAATAATAGACTCCTCGGACTGTTCCAAATTCAAAGAAGTTTTGGTGGGCCCTCAAGATGGCTCGACCTTGTTTTTTTGTCAATGAAGATGGCTCGACTTCACCCTTATAGAAAAATAGCAAGACAGCTTCTATTTTTTTTGCATTATTTTTTATTTTTATTAATCTTGTAAGTTTCATCTGTTAGTTATTGGCATATATCTTTCCTTGGTTCAATTTGACATTGTTATTTTTATGCAATACTCTAATCGTAGTTCTTGTCATTGCAATCCGTGGTCAGCATAAATCATCTTCTTCAATATCTTACATTCCATTTAATTAAAATTTCACTTCCTCCACGTTATTTGTTGCTATAATTTTAGAAATCCACTACCAAGTACTTCCACTTATTCTTTATTGTGAATCAATATAAAAATGAAATTCTATGTATTGTTGAAAGCCAATGCTTTAGCATCTTATATTCGAAATAGCAATTTTATCCAAATAACATAGACACATGAGGAGCTTAAAGTAGATTAATGGGTGGATATGGATTTTCATAGGTTGGATTAAATATGGAAGTATTTGAGCTAAAATTTCACTGTCTTGCAGAAGCTAATCAGCAGAAGATTGTGGAAGCTGGAGGTCTTATGTCCTTGTTGAATCTGCTCAGGAGCTCAGATGATGAGACCATACATAGAGTTGCAGCTGGTGCAATTGCTAATCTGGCAATGAATGGTAAAATTCATATTTTTCACGTCATTCACAATAAATAACAATCATCGTTATGTTTTTATGCTGCTATTTTGGACTTCTTTTTTAAGCAGATTCTTTGTTTTATTTGTTCACCTAGAAACCAACCAGGAGCTGATAATGGCTCAAGGGGGAATCCGCTTGTTGTCAACAACAGCCACTAATGCTGGGGATCCTCAAACTCTTAGAATGGTTGCTGGAGCTATTGCTAACCTTTGTGGAAATGGTAAAAATAAAATACCCGACCTTTGTTTGTCTCGTTGGAATTGTTATTTGTTGTTCTTTCACTATTTGCCGAGCTGGTTCTCCATTAACATGATTGTTAATGTTAAGTTGGCAGGGCATGTATATTCGTGTTGGGAATATATTTGAAACTAAACACTTATTTTGTCCGAAAAGCTAGAGTCACTTACACAAACCCTTGCTAGAAAATTGCAAAAGCCCTTCTTTCCTGATGCTGAGATCTCGATGAAATAGGTATCTTGCTGTAATTATGACGGGGTGTATTTTTTGACTATTTGTGTGGGGATAAATCGTGCTCAAGTGATTGATCCAGCAATTGTATATCAAACATTCTAAGAATTCCTTGATCAATAATCATTAGCCTTTTGGAGGTATGTAGAACATTCTATTGTTAGGTTATGTTTTCTTGGGTATATATTGTGCTAATTCATCGTTTAGTGCTGTGCCCACGTTGCCCTTTTTAATGCCTCAGTAGTATGACAAGGTAGGGAATACATTTTAATCATCCGGCAAAGTAATCTTGTTGCTTAATCTTCTTTTAGCGTAAAAGATAGGCTCATGTATTATTTGTTTTCGTTATTCAGACAAGTTGCAAACTATGCTAAGGGGCGAAGGCGGCATCAAGGCATTACTGGGGATGGTTCATTGTGGGCATCCTGACGTTCTTGCACAAGTTGCTCGTGGAATTGCCAATTTTGCAAAATGCGAGTCAAGAGCATCTGCTCAAGGTACATACTTTTAATAACTAAAAGACTTTCCTGAAACTTTTGTCATTGCTTAAGATTGAATGCATTACACCCATGGTCTCATTTGATATCTGACTTGCCATTGAGAAAATCCAATGATTCCATCATGAATCAAGGCAGAGTGGACTGTCAGATTTGACTCAAAGTAGTTGGGAGCACCAGAAGCTAGGTGTGTGTCCATGGTCTTACACTGGGTTAGGGAACCCTTGTAAAAATGTTCAGTCTGGCATAAACTAATCTGTGTTTGTGATTTACAACAAAATGCACATGTTTACAAGCATTTACAACCTCCGGGTACTATAGAACCCCCTGGGCCACAATCCTCTCTTATTGTATGAACTGCATCGCTTTGGTGGTGCAGGCACGAAGACTGGAAGGTCTCTCCTGATAGAAGACGGTGCACTACCATGGATTGTGCAAAATGCTAATAATGAAGCCTCTGCTATCAGGCGTCATATTGAGCTTGCTCTCTGCCACTTAGCACAGCATGGTAGTTTCTCTTCCTCTCAATTCGTAGTTTGAAGAATTTTTTGTAACCTCCCTATGTAAATCTGAAGTAAATTGTGTTTAACATCATCTCAGAAGTGAATGCAAAGGACATGATTAGCGGGCGTGCTTTATGGGAACTGGTTCGCATATCGCGGGACTGTTCACGTGAAGATATAAGGACCCTCGCCCGTAGATCACTAGCATCCAGCTCTACTTTCAAAGCTGAACTGTGGCGATTAAGGATGGATTATTAACATAATTGTTGGACTGATTCATTGAAGTAGGAGAGAGAGAGAGGATTATTAGCGTAAACTAATTCAAGTGGAAGGATTGAGTTCACATGATACGGGGCTACTGGCAGCTCTGTTCTCATAGAAGATTTCCAGGGGAGCAGGTCGTCAGTTCGGGTTTGTGCCCTCTGGTCACTATTCATTCATATTCGATGCTTTCTGAAGCTGGCGATGCGATTTTTAGCAGTGTAAATTTAGTCAATTTGCTAACAATTATTCCACGTGAAAGAATAGTGTATAGATAAGATGTGTACAGCTTGGATTGCATAGGGAAAATGCTTGAGCCTAGAGTTCCAGACGATGTAAGTAAGGGTTTATTATTAGAGTTTACTTGCTTAGTAGTTGGCTAACATGTTGACTCACAGAGGTATCCTAGATACATGGTCGCACTTTGAACCGAGCCAATGTACAATCAGTATTTACATTTTGAACAGATTGGTTTTCCCTCGAATCGTTTCTTGGTTATAGATGGAGGTGATTTCCTCCCCATGAAAAACATTACTAGATCAGGAAAGAAAAAAGACTGAAATTAGCTGCAAAAGGTGAAAAAATTTGTCAAGCTTGCTCTTGATGTTTCGCAATTAAAGGCCTTGATAAATCCAGAGAAACTTCAAACCATCAAAATACGCCCGTATACCCCAGTGAAACTTAGCAAATGGCTCATCTTTTGCTGAATGAGCAACCACCCGTGGCTATTGTCATCTCATACGAAGAACCACACCCATGAGGAGCACAAACTCTGAAGTCCCAAAAAGGTTGTACGGATGAGCTATCTTTTTTAAAGAATCAATAAACATGGCTTAAAGTGCGATGGATTAGGGACTGAACATAATGGGGAGACCAGTCCGAGAAATGCTGGATGCCCGCATAAGAATTTAAAAGAGACCTGGGGGGGGGGGGGGGAAACCCGTTAGCCCTCGTGTTCTGGTTCACTAATTTGATACTTCAGCTCTTTGGCTCTGTCGTCATCAAAACCAAGGGCAGCTAGTATCTTGTGACCTGGTGACTCCACTTCAGACCAGATACCGAGAAGCAAGTGGCTAGTCGTAATCTCCCCGCCATCAGCTGCATCAACAAAGAAGGAATGCCAGAATTCCCATCTGTTGTTAAGTACCGAAACATAGAAACGAAGCGAATAGAAAAATCAGGAAAGATTAATTCTAGGGATATATTTGGACAGGCCAGAGGAACAAATAAATATAAGGAAATTTTAAAGCAACGACGGAACTTTCCAACCAAGAACCGCACAAAAACCAGATTTTGACTTCTCCGGAAGTTGGAAACGAAGAATGTGAGTCTAGACTATTATGTAATGGAATTAGAACTCATTCGCTACACTAATACTGGTTCCAAGTACAAACATCTCCGCAATCCAAAGCCTCGACACAAAGTACAGTCGCTTGGCATTTCAGACATTGAAGAAGCTAACATGAAACCATTTCATATTAGTGATTCTCTCTATCTGAGATAGATAAGTTAAAAGACAGTTGTTCCGCCATTTTAAAAATAATCGTATGAAAATTAGAAAAGGTAACTCATCTCAAACCAATGAAACCTATTGTCATATTCCCCGATAATCCATGAGAATGTGCGGACCTCCAACTTACGCAATCACATGGCAGTCCTTAAAATAAATGAAAATGAGTAGCATACCAGACTTTAATTTTTGGTCGACAGCCCAATCAAGTACCCTTTGGCAATCTTCCGTCAGCGGCGGATGCTCAGGGCTGAAAAAATACATGTCGCCTTTTGGAATGAACTTTATGGACTCTTCCCGCACCTTGAAAAGTGTAATTCCATTGGCCCGCAGAAACTTAGCAGCAGAGTTAGTCCCTGCACATGATGATCAGGAAATTAAGAAGTTCCACAATCCATATCAGTCAAATGATATTCCTTGAATCTTATCAAGACTTGACACTACGCTTGTGAAAAGATATGGTCTTCCTAGTGACAAAATGAGGGCACAGTCAAGAGAGTTTGCATGAAAGGAAATTGGCACAAAATGTTTGTACGATGCGCCCGCCTTGATTCATGGACTAAACGTCACTGGTGAAGTTGAAACTCCACAGCTACAAGTAAACTTGAAAAAATTTCCTGAAATATCACTTCACCAACCAGTTGAATTCATTCTATGTACCGTTTCTAGTCAGAGTGATCTAACATGACCATGATTATCTCTATGCATATAAGCCAACAGACTACTTCAGTAATGAAGCAACAACCGGAAGCAATATAACAGATGTTCTGAAATGGAAAAAGAGAAATTACCCTCAATAAGCAATCCCATAAGAAGTGCCTCCGTTCCGGTAGTCGGATATTTGAGCTTCCTCGCCTCAAGTTCCCCCATAGCAAACGACTTTATCGCCCTCCTTGACCATCTAATTTCACTCCCAACCGCAACAAAAACAGAAAAGAGTCAATGTACCGATAGAACATGGAACAAGCAATAACCGGTGAAACGCAACATATCCATATTCACTTATTATTGAGGAAATCCACTGTCTCCACTAAAGGCATGTTCCAAAGCTGAATCTAAATAATCATTCCATTCCCAGTTGTGATTCGATAAATGCAGCTCATTCGGAGAACAATTTCGGGAACACTAACCAAGAAACAACAATAGAAAACACAACTTTCACTCTAATGTTTTAGCTGAACTCACCTGGGAACATTCTCACTGGAAGAGACTCTCTCTGGCTTTCTGCAAAATCAAGCACAACACTCCTGAAACAACAACCCAGTCACCAAAAATTGCAGTTTTGAAAACAAAAACCAACATCAAACAAGAACACAAAACTTTGAACCTGAAATCCTAAAAAGAAATGAGTAAAAGCAATGCTTTTGAGACGATTGGGGGATTAGACTCACGCGGTCGGGAGGCTGAAGGCGACGGTGGCGATGACTGGGCGCGGCTTCGGCGACCGCGAGACGGAAATAGTCGAACGGAGCGAGAAATCGCTTGCACCGAGCCATGCGTTCGGCAATCTAAACGAGTTCGCGAGTCTCGGTCGGTGAGGGGATTGAGCGCGAGCCGACGTCGAGAAGGGCGTCGACGGCGAAAGCTTGGAGAGAGCGTTATACGCCATTTCCACGCAGGTCAAAGAAACGCTCGAGAGTTGTTGCGGAGTCGCTGCTACTCTGTGCGGATAGAGCGAGAGAAAGAGAGAGATGGAGAGGAAAGATGGTACGGCGTCGAAACGGCACTTGGGCTCAGTTCTTGCAAGTGTAGACTGGCCCAAATAGCTCAACTAGTTGGGCCGTTTGATATATTGGGCCTTGGGCCCATTTGTTCCTGTTCTTTTCTGTTTGTGTTTAGTGGTTGGTTGGGCCATGTGACATATTGGGCCTTGGGCCCATTTGTTCCTGTTTCTTTTGTGTTTGTGTTTGGTGGAGGGAGGAGAGAGCAAATGTGCCACATAGTAAAATGTCTATCTATGTCTAGGCTTTGCCAAGCCGAGTGCAACCATTAGGCTAAAGAAGGCCTTCATTATTCAGACGGGCTACGTTTGTTGGGGCCGGATCCATGTAGACCGAGTTTGAGAAAATACGAGCTCGCGGGGGCGGGCTCGCGGTTGCGTACCTAGTTTCCGATTTGCTTTATGTGACGGGGCGAGTCTGGGCAATGCTCTCTAGGTCCGAGGTTACCGGCCTATCCGACTATCTTGGCTTACAACAGTCACAACCCACTTCGAACCTATCAAGACTCAAACTCGTGCATCAAGATTAAAATTGAGTTGGAGCACCTTTGAAAAATTGAACTAGAATTTTTTCTTTTGTCGAAAGAGCAAGAATTTGAGAAAAGCAATTCGCGCCGCATGTTTTCTCACAACACAAATTGTGTTTTTGTTTTTTTTTTGTGTGTGTGTGTTTTTTTAAGGCAAATGGTTATTTTTTACCCTATAAGATCATTATTCTCTAGTAATTATAATCAACGTGCAAAGTAGATCGAGAACAATCTCAAAGATGCGACAAATCATAGAACCAATCTCCTGCGGATCTCATGAAGCACGTCAGAAGCGGAGAGGTAAGATCTGAACTTCCGATAATATTGTTCGTCTAACATAAATGAATCTCTTGATGAATACTTAGAGTGCATTTGGTTCGGCATTGCCTCGGACAATTGCAAATGGAGTTTGGCAAAAATTTTGGACCTTTAGGGGGATGCAATTGCAACTCCAAAGCTCTCTAAAGGCATTTAGTCCAAAAAGGTCATGGGATATTTTGAAATACCGCATTTTCAAAATGCAAATATAACTTTTTTCTTTCCAAATTTGTCTTCACTCAACTTTCATAGTTCTAGAAACGTCCCTACCTAACGTGACATCACCAACGGGGATTTAGGCCTCCGACGAGCACCCGGTGAGGTTAAATCTGGATGTCGATGAGCCAAATCAAGTGTCGCGTGACCCAGCGCCGCCGGCACTCTCGTCTAGGGTCGCGAGACCTTAGGAGACGCGGCTTACGTTGCGAGAATCCAAGCGAGGCTGTCAACAGCCAGATTTAGCATCACCGGAGACTCGCCGGCCTCCCCTCGGCTGCTGAGTCCTTGCCAATTTTGACTCTTTTTTTCTTAAAGAAAAGAAAAATGCTTTCCAAAGTGCGATTTTGCCGAACGCTATTTAGGCCAAAGTTGTTCTCGATGCAATTTAAAATTATAATTTACCAAACACTATTTACATCTCGTAAAATTCCTTGACCGAAAGCTTTTGCACTTTTTCAAAGTCATTTGCCCAAAGTTGAATCATATCGAGCTTGCCAATGTTCGAATGAAGTGAAGTTGGATGCAGCAGCGGGTGCGTGTTTTTTGTTGACCGAAGCTGTCTTCACATCCGAATGCAGGAATCAAGAGCCCACGTCGTGCTTTGTCTTCACATCCGAATGCTGATCTCTGAAACATGTCCGCTTTGTCGCTTCCCACTTAACCCCCCAATCACTGTCTTAAATCCCGGATTGGCGCAAGCTGCTGTCTCCCTCGCCGGCCTCCCTTTTGGCTACGACCCTACCCATTTCTGGATCTCAGCGTGCTTTACGGACTCGGCTGGAGTTACCATCGCATCGAAACGGCAGGAGACAGACACAATATGTGCTTCGAGCTAGGGCGGCGTGCGCGGTCGCATGGGACACGACGAGCTAGACGGAGATGGCGAATCTCGTGATTCGAACGTCCGAATGATGTGAGCTTGCCATGTGATTAGGCAAGCAGCACATGAACAAAGCTCAAACCAGTGGGAAGGGTAAAAGAACAAACCAAAAAAAAAAAAAAAAGGAAGAAGAAGAAGCTGAAGTAACCTTAAAAAAGTTGTCCCTCTTGTCTACAGAAAACCATTTCTGTTTGCCATGATGGTGTCAATCTTTGCACGAGATTTTCCTGTAGGAGGGGAATCTTTTACCCTACTTAGGTATTGTGCACAAATCGAATGAGCATAAGTCAACGGAAGTGATATTAGTGGGCGCCCACTCCAATAAAGATTAGACCCTCACGGCTAAAATTGATGTTAGAAAATTTATTCAAGTCTCTGTATCTCGTAGGATTATGCATTCATCTCTTTATATCACCAATTGATTGTATTTGATATTATATCTATTTTATTACTTTAAATAGCCATTTTCTCTTTTCCGCATATTATTCTCGTAACCATCACGATTTGTCTTACTAAGCATGCCGAGGTGCTTTTGAAATAGGCCTAGAGAGGGAAAACTTGTCTAAAAAGTCGTAAATCGACTATACTTTTGTCAATTCGGTCTTAACTCCTTTTCGTATTTTGTCCAAATGAGTTCATCCGCCAATTTTAATAGAAAATCGTTAACGTGGACGTCGGACGTCCAACGTGGCACGATCAACGCCGACATGGACAGTTTTTAATAATGTTTTAACAGTAAAAAACAAGCTTAGAAGGCGGCTCATTATTATGTCAAGAACAACCTAATTTGACTAGAAAGCACCAAAAAGAGTGGGGACATGATCGTGGCATGTGGGAAGGTCTTTACCATGCCTCCCTCGGGGTCGGGGGGACCCCTTCAGATTTGAGCATTTTGGTCTCTCTCCATGTGCGGGTGCAGTTGCTCTCGCCGGCCATCGCGGGCTTTGATGAAACCTTTGAATCGGGTTCGATTCACTTCACCATTCCTGTTCTTGACAGAAACAAGCAAGTCTCGTAGCTCGTATGTCTCGGATTTCCACCACTAAATTAAGCTCCATTCGATAAAGTGACCCAAGACTACCGCTATCGAAACTCTTTTTGTATAAGTTTCCGTCGAGTGCGAACAACGGGTTCTACCTTACTCGTTTTCGAATTCTCCGACGGTAGAAACGCTCTCCGCACATGGTCCGTCCAATCGTAAAACCGGCCGAGTCAAAAGATGCAACCGGGGCGCGAAAAATCATCGTGTCCCGTTGACTTCCCGTGATACAAAAACAAAAAAACAAAACCGATTCATGATCAAGATGTTTCCTTAAGCACGTCCTCCTCGTATAAACATGGATAAGGAAATCATCTGCCTTGATCACATTGCTCGCTAAAGAGCCGCATCTAATCAAAGCCGAACAGTGGGGCTTGTCCACAAGCATGGCCAGTTTGAAGCCCCAGCTCGGCCAGCAGCTGCATCCAACTTCAATCATCTACAAAGAATAGAGTTTAAAAAAAAAAATTCATGAAATCCTAGGAAAAGGAAAAGTTTGGACCCGAGCACGTCCTTAAAATGCTTTGGTAAGTCTTTTTGATATTTCCCTCCTACCCGAGAAAGAAGATATAATTTGCTAGGAATTAAGGGGCTTGAGGATCGGCCTTGCACCGATAGGAAACAAAGTCTCGAGATTCGCAGCCTGCTTCTTTGGGAGAAAGGCGGAATCGGTCTCAAGTTGCAATGATCTTTAGGTACTCTGTAATCTCAAAACCCAGAAACATATAATCCTAGAAAAAAAAAGGAAAAGGTGGGTAATTTCGAAAGCTTCATGCCTAATGATTTAGAAGCGAAAGGGATTGTCGATGTGTGGGGGACGTGGTCCGATCGACACCAAAATGTTGTCTTTCTCAATGGGAACCAGAGATGCCCCCACCAAGATCTCTTGCACCTTTTTTTTTCTTTCAAAACTCTCAAAAGTGCAATATGAATCGCAGATAAAATTCGGTGGATTTTGATTGGAGTGGGGTTTTCAGTTCTTTGTTCTTGTTGTTCCATTGCTGTTCTATGCTTTGGCCAGCGCCTTTCTAGCTATTATCGTCTTGTAGCTGGCAGAGACTTGATGGACCAACCGCTAGCGGAGAAGTATTGAATGACTGAAAATTCAATGATGGCAATGTGTAGGAAGGAGAAGATTTATGGTGATTAATCACCAAAAAAAAAATTGATATTTGCCATGGGAAAATTCCTTTCCTTGTATAATTCCCTCGCTCAAAACTCTCTATGGACATTTGACATTGCATTCATTTCATTCACTCCGTCGAGATATAAGAGATAGACATTGCGAGATTAATTGCAGACCAAAACAACTCTTATACAACTTCAAAACAAAACAAATTTCGGATAACAAGAGAAATCATCGGAATAAGATTACGGGTCACACATTGAAAGAAGCAGATCTATGACTTCTTCGCATCAAAATCGACAACCGATCATCGAATCCGTCTTTAGTAATGAGCACATGTCGATATCTCCATCATTGCTGCTATGATTTAGCCTTTTTTCGCGCGGCGTTTAGATTTGGCATCCCCAACACTATCACCGAGCCAGAGTAAAAAAATTGAACGAGCACTGATTTGACACTTCGTAAGAGAAAAACCTTCATGAAGCTCCTCTGATCTCAATTTCAATTTAAACATGTGTTTGATTCACACTCCGTGTCCCGAGAAATATTTACCACTTGAAAAAAAGGAAAAAATGGAGTAAACCTAATTGGTGGGAGTGGGATTTGTTTTTATCATGCATGTTTATAATTTTTGGCATTTCATGCTTGTTTTTCAAGAATAGGGCCTTAATGATTGTAGAAATAAAACTTTGGCAGGAGCTATAAGAAGGCTCATCAAATCATGCAAATAAACTTTGGTAAAAGTTTGTTTATGGTAGAAATAAACTTTGGTAGAAGCAATAAAAGAGCTCACCAAATCATGAATATCGTGCAAGAGACTTGGACACGTCGGTGCCAAAAGAAACCTAGCGATTGTCAGTGCATGTGGACGTCATTTTTCGTTACATTCTGACGTCATTTCCCCCCACGGATATTAAGTAGGACGCACGGAATTTTGATGGCAGACATAATTGCAAGATTTAAGAATAGTCTGCTGCGTAGGTCCACTCGACCAAATGCCGCGCTGTGAATGGTCCAACTCATCAAACCTCCCTCACCTTCCGCAATGAAGACAACGTGAACTCAAAGCATAAGAATTATGAAGAAAGCGCACAAGGAGAGAAAAAAAAAAAGGGTAGTCGGCAGAAGTTTGATTAGATGAAAGAAACACGTGCATGAACTGAATTTTAAGAGTTAAATCGAGCCGACCCGAGTCGAGTCGAATCCCTCACGATTCAATGCTTGAATTTGATCGACTTGAGTAATGATGGTTTTTCGTAATCGATCAAAGCTCGAGCTCGACCGAACGAGTTTTCAATGCACCCGTGCTCTTGTACATGGGTCAATAGATTTTACTCGAAACTTGAATTAAATTCCAACCACGAGCTCGAACTTCGAAATATGAAAATGAGATATAGTTATTCTTTAATATATGCTCGTAGGATTCAGTACTTAAAATACAATTATCTAAGAGTACGTACTAGACATTCAAGTGAAAGTAGTTTTAACCTCAAGCTTGACTCTTTTGATTACTTGAGTCGAAAAGAATATTAATGAACTCGAGTAATTTACCGGACGTACTATATCGCAGCAATGACTACGAGCCTGCTCACACTTCTATTCATGAGTAAACCCGTGATTTCGGTAGTGAAATTATATTGGATCAATCCCATAACCCCATCCCAGTTTAGTTCAATCCATCTAAACATGCTCATATACGAGCTATGCATTCGAATGACGTGTTTCGTCATAAATAATCATTAAACGCCGACACGCGCATTAACCATTCGTGTTCGGTTTCGAACCTGTTCACTTCACCGGCGACGCTTTCGATGGGATTTTCTGTACAAAATTTTTGTGAGCTAACTTTAGAATGGGGAAAATGACGGGTTAATTAGTTGGTAACCCGAGGCAATTGCCATTAGCGGAATGCTTATGAAATGGGTAAGTTATAAGGGGGCCAATTAAGATGCCAAGTCGTGAAAGGCAAGCCAGCGATCGCTTTACTTGGTATTCACTTCACATTCAAAGTGATGATCTGCCTCACCCACCCGCTCGATCGTCCGCATCTACCGATTTTAGCCGCGATCTCGATGTCGATCGCTCACGGCGCGTCACTTCTCATTCGGAATGTGCCTTTCACCCGTCAATCTACGTCACACGAACATGATTCACTTCTTCTCACTTGATAATGATGATGATTGTGGCCGGTTGTTGAGCACGTGTTGCTCTTTGCTATGGGAAATTTACTCCCCATAATCAATTCTCGTTAACCGCATTATGGAATGCGTACTTGGACAGGCTTATAATGTGGTTTTCACGACCTCTACACTCCTTTCCCGAAAAAATTGGCCTAATCTTGTTATATGGCGGTTAGTTTAGTTTTAAGCATTTCAATTGTGTCAATATAGTTATAATAAATATTTTGAAAATTTATCAATTCAATCTCAAACACTTGAACGATTTGCCAATATAATCCTTTCGATCAATATTAGCTAAAATCGCCGATATCTTTGTTTAGTCCACGTCGACCATCCTATTTGAACCGTTGGCGCCGACATTAATAAATTTCTACATTTTTGTGAATTTTTTATAATTATTTTGGATTAAAAAGAATTTCCTTTTTTTTTCATTCATTCCTCTAGCTTCCTTTGAGCCTTGCGATGGTTGTTGAGCAACCTTAGTGGGCGGGAGTGGTTGACTGGTGGCGGCTCGATCCGATGGAGGGTGGGCCTCACGGGCAATGGGCAAGACCTCACCATATTCAAGAGTGAGTGGGTGAGTTCGAGGTAGCCCGAGATTGACCTCGCCCTGTGTGAGAGAAAATAAATAAATAAATAATAAAAGTTCAAGAAAATTAAAATATATCCCTCCCTAGATAATTCGACGGAGGGTGAGCCTCACCGTTCTAGCCCAAATTGGAAGACTAAATTAACTATTATTAAAATGTTTGGAATTAACTTGGCAAATCATTAACGTTTAGGACTATAGAAATGAATTGGGTAAGTGGTTTTAAAAAAGTGAGTTAAATTACCCGTCGTATAATAGATTTAGAATTTTTGTGCAGTTTCCTCCATTCGCTAACACCATTGGTTTCGTGAATGCAATAACCCCAACATGGATAAAACCTCACCATGGATTTAAATAAAACGTAGGATTGTAGAATAGATAACAAAACATTAGTTTTATCGCGAACCAATTTAAAAGTTCGTTTATATAGTTTTCAAAGTGCTTGACTTCAAGTTTACTGGTCCACATGGAATACTAAACTTGAGAACCTCATCATGATAGTACATGCTCTATTTATACCATACTAAGCTTTCTAACATCTCAAGAAGCTCCAAATTGTTATATTTTAAAGAAAAATACTTATCGCAACATTATAAGAGATAATATAATCTTAATTATTAATTAAAAGTATTAATTTCGTGTGATCGAAATAATTCATAATAAAATTGCGATACTAGCAATTTCTTATTTTAGAGAGTAGTAGACTAAGGAAACTTAGCGATGTCCCACGAACGAAGCAAAGACTCTAGCGTCGGAATCACGTGTGGTCTCGCTTTGACCAAGTACTGATCTCTCCCTCTCTATCTCAACCTTTTTTCCTCCAACCCAACTTGACGGCCAAGATCTTACTACACAGTGCCGGGCCCACACGGAGACACGAAGATCGAGACGTGGAATTTCCCGATACCCGACGAAGATGGAGTAGTTGTGGAAAATGAGTAAAGCGGGGTCGGAAAATCGCGTCCGAATTCAGTGGCCGAAAAAAAATTTATTAAAAAAAAGGGGGTGAGATCTACGAAGCTTATGACAAGCAATTTACTGGAATAAAAAAAATAATCTTTTTGAAGTTTATGGCAAGCAATTTGACGGAATAAATGTTTTGTTTATTGGGACATGTTGGTGGGAGGAATCACTTTAGGAGGAAGACATGCGGCGAGTGTCTCGAGGAGGAGAGACGTGCGGCGCCGCAACTGTTCATTCATTCATTGCTCCTGTCGAGACCCGAAGACCCGAATCCGGCCGCCCCGGCACGGGTGTGAACGGGTTGGTCCGGAAAGTCGAGGGTCAAAAAAGAGGGAAGAATTAAAGGGGGAAAAGGGAGAAAAACCCACGTCGAAAGGTGTTTTCTTTTAATTTCGAAGGAGAGGGGGGGAAAGGAATTTGGGAAAGAGAGTGGACTGTGGACCCCACTGACCGACGTACTTAGCTGTCATCCCACGTGTTGGCTCTGCTAACGCAAGAAGCTTCGGCCAATCCAATTCAAATAAAAGAAAAGCATTCTCTTCTCTCCGATAAGGTAAACATCGCCCGAAGTTACTTCGAGCCCGGATTCATATCAGAAATTCGGGTCAAATTAAAATTTTCGGCACTTCTTTGTCAAATTGACGGAACATGAATTGAAAAATATTTATTTGCGCAACTCGGCAAAAATTTGTGTGCTCGAAGTTAGGGTAATTGAGCTCCGATCAAATATCGAGTCTGACATTATTTTATAATCCTTTCATCTTTTTCGTGTGAAAAAAATAGTACAATTGACTTCTCGAATAATTTGGCCAACCCACGTAATAGCCACGTCAAAGACACGGTGGGTTCCACCCATCCTTTTGCTTTTCCAGCTCCTCACGTTATCAGATTTGAGTCAGATTCGGGAAGGGGGTGGGGGGTGCGCACCCGTGATGACGTGGACCCACCGCCGTCCCAATTTGGCGGGAAGGTTGCCGGTTTCCCGCCGGATCCCTTCTTCCTTCAAATTCGTTTTCCCTCCGTTTTTGTTTCTTTTTTTGTTTATCAAAAAAGGAGATTTCATCTTTTTATATCTCATGCGGATCCTTTTTGTTTATTAAAAAAGGGCATCGAAACCGCTTCAACGGGTCGACCCGGGGAAGGTCAAAGACGTCTTTTCAACATCAACCGTCGCAACCCCCGCGCTTTTACCGGCCCGCCATTAACACGCCTCTCCTCCCGCGCATTCATTTTCTCGTTAGTGCAACGCACGTCGCGGGAGGGGTACCGTAAATTCATTACGATGTCCCCGCCACGTGGCTGCATCGTGGCGGCCGGCCGGTGGGGAATCCTGCGGCCACGAAAGATTTGGGCCATCGTGAAGTTGCCCCCAGGGGGGTTTGGTTAGTGGTTAATTGATGCGACGGTGGCACGTTGGTGAGACAAGAGGCGAGGGGCTTTGACTCCGAAGGAAACCGGGGAACGTGTTCCTCTGACGGGAGGCACGTGATGGCGAGACAAGGGGGGACCCTTGTCGGGCCCCACACCCGGCCCTGTCCCGACACGTGGCTCCGATGGAATGGGCGGCATGATGGGGCCAAACCAGGATTGCGTGCCTCCGCGACTACGTTAACCCACCCGCACTCGCCCAAAAGTGTCCCGCCTGAGTGAGTCCAAAGCGAAGTAAAGCGATCCCCCACACAAAGGGCGACCAATCGAATCGTGACCGCGGCGTGTTTCCGTAGGTTTTTGTCCACTTTTCTTCCGTCCAACAACGAGGGGCAAAAGCACTCTTCGGACAAGTAACCCGAGTCGCCCCACCTTCCCGAGGCGCAAAGATTCCGGCCGTTTTACAACTCGGATCAACCCTCTTGAGGGGTTTACCCGGATGGTTTCGCGGGTAGTGGATATATCGAACAGCGACGAGTTCCGAACGACTGGTTAACGGAGTAATGCCGAGAGATACTTTGCCATATGGTTTGGCCTTGGATTTGTCCGTTAATTTTAAGTTGAGCATCTGGAAGATTGAACGTTTTCCATTTGGACGGGAGCACCACACTCCAATCTTGGGGGCTCCCGGTATCTTTTAAAGGGCATTTGCGAAAAAGACGACTTTAACCTCCACGCAAAAGAGGGCAAGCAGGGGAATAAGGACCGCGGGGCGAGGGGCATATTCGGTTGGAAGCCATATTTCGTTACGAGGGAAGGTACAGCGAGAAGTACAAGGAAACGGCCTGACAAGGTTAATGGACAAGGGAAGAGCCGACCCGAGCGGTGCTCTCTTCACGTGCGGACCCGGTCGGCCGGATCACCTAGTTTAAGTTAACTTTGTCTCTCTTTTTTTTTTTTTTTTTGTCGTTTTCCTTTTGGCGATAACCCTAGATACAGCCCCGGATATGCATTCAATCCCATCCGTCGGATCAAGGATTTTAACTCAATCTGAGGTCGATTGATACCTCAATTGAGCGGAGCGAAAAATTCTTGGAATTAAAATAGAATAAGATGAGATATTTATATCATTCCTCAGAGCAAGCACATGTTATAGCGAACAAGCAGGCTCGGTGCAGTATAGAAGACATTTCCCGAAAAAGAGGAGAAATAAAATGATTGTCGAAATCAATCAACTCGAACATAATCGTGTTCATCATTAATTTTACATGCATTTCAAAAGATTGAGATAAAGAAATTAAAATTCTCGCCTTTTGATTATACGCAAGAGTATATATATATATATTTTTTGGGCCCGGGTTGCGCCTAAGAAGAATCTGAGTTGATTATTCATAATTCCTTTTGATATTATTAGGGTTTTTCCTATTTTTAAGCAGTGAAGGGGTAAAAAGGAAAAGGAAGGGGAGGGGTGGGTCGGGTCGGGCCGGACAGTCCGTCCGGGGCACGCGCCAGCGCCACTCACGCGGTGCCATGTGGGCCATCAGCTTCTCTCTCGCTTTGCCAGGAATAAATAAATGAATAAATAAATTTCTCACACTGGAAAATAACTTAGTAAAATAACAATTTCAGTAAAGGAAACCACCCGCCTATATATATATATATATAGGAGACCCCCCAAGGGCAGAGTCCTTAGCATTGAAAGACCAAGGCTCTCTAGAGGGAGAAAAAACCTGCCCGCTAGCTCTGTAGAGAGAGAAAGCGCCAGTTACAGAGGAGTTCGTTCTTCTCGGTGACGAGGGCGGGCCTTTGAGTAAAGCGATTCGATCGAAGGAGGGAGGCCAGCAAAAGGCTGACAATTCGGAGCACGAGAGAGAGAGAGAGAGAGAGAGAGAGAGACATACAGACAGACAGAGAGAATCCGACATTCTTGTTGTTACTGCTGTTGTTCGCTATTCACGCCCCCAGTCCCCCAGCAGTAGCAGAAGCCAGCAACGTCGTTACAAATCGCGGTGCCTTCGGATTTCTCGCCTCTGGGTTTCGGTTTCAGTGGTGGAGACGTGGTTTCGGTCTAGTGGGTGTGCGAGGCTTTTGCTTGTTTGGTGTTTCTGGTTTTGGGGAGCGAAGAGAGGGGAGAAGATGCAGATGCAGATGCAGAGGGTGGAGAAGATGGAGTGGCATGCTTGTCTGGACGAGTACGAGAAGCTCGTGTTTCGCATGAACACCCCGAGGTTTGTTCCCGAGATTCATTTCCTCCTTTTCCTCGAATTCTTTCAACTGGTCCCGAAATCACAGAGGAACTCTCTGGGTCTCTGTTTTTGACCTTTTCCCCTTTTGGGATTTGTTGATTTTTTGTTCCCCAATTTTCTCGTCTGGTCTCTTGCTAAGTTCTGTAAGAAACTTGCTTTATTTCAAATAGATATTATTTTCGAGTGGAAAAGGATTTCTTCGCAAACCTTCCTTAGAAAGTTGAAAGACTAGAGTTCTGTCGTCTAGACTTCGAATTTTAGACCAGATGACATTCACGCTGACTTGGATGTTTTAATTGTTGCCCTCTTCACAGGGTTGTGATTGATAATGGTGTTTGCCCCGCTGCCACTATTGTCAAGGTATGCTTCCACGAAACCCCTCTTCTGAAGTTTCAACAAAACCAGAAAGAAAAAAAAATGAGATACCTTGTAGCTTTGCCACGTTGTACGGGTCTGACCAAGTCTTGGGTTCGCGTTTTTTTCCCCAGGTCGACAGTGCAAGAAAACATGGGATTCTTTTGGAGGCAGTCCAGATCCTCACTGATCTCGACCTTTCCGTCAAGAAGGCTTACATTTCGTCTGATGGAAGATGGTTCATGGATGGTGAGTCGCCATATCGTTTTTTTTTACCCTTAATTTTTTGTTCTTTTGGATCTTTTCTTGGCGTTATGTCTTTTTCTCGGTATGTTCACATTTAGTAACTTGCCTTGATCGAATGTTTGAGAAATTTCCCTGATTTTTCTTGCCTTGGATTTTTCTGGGTTCTACAGTTTTCCATGTGACTGATCAAAACGGAAAGAAATTAACAGATGAGAGCGTTATCAGCTACATGGAACAGGTAATTTACTACTCTGAAACTTCTTAAGAACCCTCTAACTGTAACTGATATATGTGGAACCAGTTACATGTGTAATCTATCAGATTGTGGGAGGAATCAATCCTGGGTTAAGTGGATCAAGTGATTTATTAGTCATGAACATTGCGTTGTTTGTATCTGAAAAGAGTGTCGGTTATGGTTGCTGCAGTCTCTCGGAACCATTCACTATACGAGAACCAGTGACTACACTGGCCTAACGGCGCTAGAGCTGACTGGCACAGACAGGGTTGGCCTGCTCTCCGAGGTGTTCGCGGTGTTGGCCAATCTGCAATGCAATGTTGTGGAGGCCAAAGTGTGGACGCACAACGGCAGGATCGCTTCCCTAATTTATGTTAAGGACTGCAATTCCGGGTCCCCGATCGAGGACTCGCAGCAGATCGATACAATCGAGGCACGGTTGAGGAACGTTCTCAAGGGAGATAACGACATTAGGAGCGCAAAGACGTCAGTTTCTCTGGCGGTGACACACACTGAGAGAAGACTGCACCAGATGATGTTTGCGGATCGCGATTACGAGAGGGAGCCAGTCCTACAGCTGAATGGCGGCTCTCCAGTCGTGACAGTACAACATTGGGCCGAGAGGGGTTACTCAGTCGTGAACGTTGAGTGCAAGGACAGAACGAAGCTTCTGTTCGATGTGGTATGCACGTTGACGGATATGGAGTATGTCGTGTACCACGCGACCATTGATACTACTGGGGATAGAGCATCTCTGGTAAAAATCTTTGCCGGTTTCAATTGAAATGAGAAAAACCAGTTCGCTATTTGGTAAAGATATTAACTCGACAGTTTGTTGATGTTGTTTCAGGAATTCTGCATTAGGCACATGGATGGAACCCCGATTAATTCCGAGGCTGAGAGGCAACGTGTGATCTTATGTCTGCAAGCTGCTGTCGAGAGAAGAGCATCCGAGGTATTTTACAGAAAATCCCACAAACTTTCACTGATCAAGCGCCATTTATCTGCAAATTTCGTACCATTCTTGTTTCTTTAGTCATCTAATCTAATGGAATGTCCTCCACGTTCAACAGGGTGTGAGGTTAGAACTATGCACAGCGGATAGACCGGGCCTTCTAGCAGAGGTCACGAGGACATTCCGCGAGAACGGCCTCAACGTGACGAGGGCCGAGATATCCACCACGTTGGGCACAGCTTTCAACGTGTTCTATGTGACAGACGCAGCGGGGAACCCGGCAGATGCGGAGATCATCGAGGCAGTGAGGCAGAGGATCGGGCTGAGCGAACTGCGAGTGAAGGAGTTGCCACTGATCTACCACAGAAGCCCGGAGAGCGAAGGAGAGGAAGCAGTCGGGGTTGCTGGGGCGGTGCTGCTTTCACTCGGAAGCCTAGTGAGGAGGAATCTGTACAACTTGGGGCTGATCGGATCATGTTCTTGAAAAGGCCAAAAGGTTATATTTGAAATTGGGGGCGGGCATATTCTTTGCTTCAGATTGGGGCTTTTTGTGTATAATTAGCAGAAGAGAGGGAAGGTTTTGATGGTTTTGTTGGCTGGTTGGTTCAATTTGATAGGGACCCAGATTGGATTGGAGGGTTGGGGGGTCCACTATACAAGATTAAATTTTTTTCAAACGCTTGATTTTTATTTTTTTATGGAGGTTTGAATTAGCAGAAGGAAGCTAGAGGAGAGAGAGAGAGAGAGAGAGAGAGAGAGGTGAGGAAAGTAATGAAAATTGGTGGTGAAGAGGGAGGGTGTTCAAGGTTAGTGATGATGAGTCATGAATTGCACAGTTTGCGGTTGGCGGCGGCGGTGGTGAGTGTGAAATGAGTAGGTAGAGGAAATCATTTCCTATTTCTACACATCAGAAATTATTGTACAAAAAATTACTTTAATTTGTCTTAGTGATGGTTGCAATGGTTGGCTTGATTTCTCCACATTCTCTCTCTCCCTCTCTCTGAACTTGTGAACTTTGTCCTGTAGTTTTCGGGTCTTTTTGATAACGGTCTGTTAATTTTTCTATTTTCGAGAACATATAAGTGGTCAGGAAATAAATTTGGAATAAAAATAAAAAGCAAAAAAAAATATTTCATTATTTTCAAGAATAGAATTAGAAAATTTTTTTTCAAGATGAATTAGAAAAAAAATATTTCTGTTTATAAAATATTATTTTTCGAAAATAAAATTGTTACCAAGTAGTTAGAGAACTGCCTTTTTCTCTGCTGTTGCTGCAATACAAAGCAGGGTGCTGTTGTGTGCTGTCATGTAAGAGACCCCCAAATGCGGGGGGAAAGATGGTTAATATCAACGGTTGGCCTAAATCATAACGAGGATTGATTGACGACTCCAACGTTGCGACCAACAAGAGCACGACTCGCAACTCAAAATCTTCCATCTGTCTAGGTTGCTATCATTCCCTTTGCTCCTTGTTCAATCAAAAATCAAATCAAATTGGTTTCGTTAGGTAAATATCATGTGAATTGCCCTGCCCCCATCATGACATGCTTTTTATTCTTTTCTAAAGCCCATTTGAGCCAATTAAGGCGCCGTAAATATTAGCGGTGAGCGGTTTCTAAATTCTATCGTAATTGATTTTCAGTTTTTGAAACCTAGATCGATTTAGTCCTGGATCCTATCGTAATCGATTTTCAAATTTTGAAACCTAGATCGGTTTAGTCCTATCAATGCTCTCTTTTCTTTTTTTCCTTTTTTGGTTCTTGGAGAGTGTTACTCGAGACTCCGATTCTTAAGTTACATAATGTAAATTTCTTCGAGAAACCTCTATGTTCGGGGAGAGAGAGAGAGAGAGAGAGAGAGAGTAGAGACAAAGGCGACAACAAAAATATAGTATTCAAGGCAAAAACTAAGAGAATCAATTAAGGTTTCTCGATCCAGTTCCGCACCTAGAACTAGAGACCGGACCATGAATCGTTGGTTCCATTTTTGGAATCGGGAATTGAACTAGAATCGGCCAAGTATGGTTGGTCTAATCCAAGTTGCACGGTGCTGACCCCTAGCAACAATCTTTCATGTTCTACGTGCATCGGAGAAATCAGAGCACAAAATTATGTGCTTACAAGGATGCCTCGAGTAGAATATGCGAGCGTGAGGACTCGAACGCGGCTCTTAGCTGAAGAAGAAAACGACTTCATCAAATGATTCTCCAAGCTCGTATTTGCGGTTCCTTTTGCGCTTGCCCGGATGCACTCGCCAACGATGTGAGTGAGCAAGATACGATCACGGCGCATCTTGCACATAGAATCAAATAATGCACCTTGCAAGGTTTGTTCAATTCGGTGCTAGCTAGCTCCTAGTTTAATCTGCTCTAGAAAGTTCGATAAATCCATAAGAATCCCCCACCAAAATCGGAGGAGATTACTAGGTTCTCGTTAACATCACACTAGGCTTCGTTAGATCTTGCTGCGATGTTGGACAGATTCGCCACGCCAAATTCGTCCGTCGCCATCCGTCCCACATTAGCAAGAAAAAAAAGTTTAGTTGCTTAGTCGGATAAACCCGATTAATTAATGCTGAAACTCCATTAGTTTAACGATGACGGGCATCGACAGTTTCACCTTAACAACCTATTTGTTGTTATTTTCCATTCGAGTTCTGACAAAAAAAAACAAAAAAGAGAACACAATTTGAAGTGGTCAAAGATGGCCGGATTTAAATAAATAAACAAATAAAATAATTGCATGCCTTCGTATGCGCCCGAAGAAAACACCACGATCCCCGACACAGAATGGATCCCGAAAGCGAGCTTGCTTCTGGAATCATCATCATCTTTTGTCGGACAGAATACAGCGTAAATTTATAACGTAATCTCTAAATTTTTTGTATATATTCAATGTAATCCAGGAATTATAAAAAAATATTCAATATTATTATCTCATTAATTCAATATTAAGGACAACGTTGAATATTTTCGTATAGTTACATATGCTAAATTAAACATGCGCTAAATGTTAAGAAACTACATCAAATAAACTAAAAATTTTAGGAATCACATTACACGTTGATTCAAAGTTTAAGAGCAATTTTTTTTTCCTAAATTGAAACGGGTTGGAAATCGACAGTCCAGAAAGGAAAAAAAAAGAAAATCAATAGTCCCAAGGTCCAAAATCACACCTTTTTGTAAGAACGGCATGGTCCGACTGTCTCTTTTTTTAAGTCGAGACATGGTCCGCCTGTTTTTTTTTTGGTCGGGAGACATGGTCCGACTTAACAAGCCGAAAAATGCGCCGATTAACGAGCTAAAAAGCTGATTATCTTAGCTGGCATCACCTCTTCTTTTTCCTTTATTGTTCGTGACCTTTATTTGTCGTACTATTATTATTTTATTTAATTCCAAGATAATGGAGGGGAAAAAGAAGTGAAGGGTGAGAGAGAGAGAGAGAGTGAGACAACAAGTCGGTCGCGGGTACGACTCCCACACAGAGCACACACCACTCATTGGGGCTCTTCTTTTCATGTTACCCACCCTCCTCTTCGATCGATTCAACGTTTGACGATTTTCACATTGACCCAAAATCGCAATTCCGCATGCCCCCGTGTGGTGATTGGTTAGGGGGCTTAATATTAGAGGTGACCGGTTCGAGTTTGGTCCGACACCACTCAAGAATCGAGAATCGGCTGAAAAGACCGATTCCCAATTTATGAGATTACAGATCGACTGATCGGTCCGACTATGTTCTTGGCGATCTGTAGAGGTGAGCTATACGGACTTTTAATTTCAATATATTAATTAAAATTAGTTTTAGATTTAAGGAAAAAAAAAACATTCCTTATTATATATTTACATTAAAAAAATAATAAATTAACCGGTTTGGTCCGGTTCTCCCCGAAATTGGGAAATCGGATCGAAAATCACCAATTCCATAAATTTATGGAAAAGGGGACAGGACCGATGCCCTTGAGAATCGGACCTGGTCCTGGCGGTTCCCATCCCTACTCAATGCACGTGCAAAGGTTTAGTTTGTCTTAATTATTTTCCTATGCCTGAGTTGTTGGACCGATCGGAAGGGGCGCAACGGAGGGCGTCGCAAGGTAACTGGGCAGACGGACATTGTATTCTCGCAACCCAGTTCAGTCCTCTTTTGTTAAGTCCTATTTCGGTTAAAGAAAGGGAAGCCCGACACCAACGCGGGTCGACGGCTCATTTGACTTGGCGCGTAGTTATGTACCTGTTTTGTCGGCCGAGCGCAACAATGATTCTGTCGGAAGGAATGACGTTTGTCCTCTTGGGAGCAGTTCCACTCGCCTTTGTTAATTCCCGTTTCTGCTAAAGAGAGGGAAAGCCCGAAATCAACATGAGTCAGCAGCTCAATTGACTTGTGTGCATGTTTGTAGACTCGAAATGCTAGTAAAGATTAGTGTTGGGATTAGATGCCATTGACAAAGGGACAAGCCGTGTGCCGACGGGTTGAAATCTGTGGGGTTTTGTGGGCCGTTGACCCCCTCCAATAATTTAATCAAAATCCTAAGTTCACTAACGTCTTGTACGGTGTCGTATCTGCAGTCTCTGTGCGATTGGGGAAATTTCCTAATTTTCTATTTAGTGCGGAAGGAAGGAAACAACCCGCAAAGCTCCAATTTCGTCCGAGTACGACTAAGATGCATGTGACAACACTAAACGAATTATAAAAACGCCCAGTTTTGAATCCAAGATGGTCCCCAAATTGAAATGATTTAGTGCAAATTGGCCCCAATAGTCCAGATATTTTGGCAAAGAAGCAAGAAGGGGGGAAATAATCTTAATCAAATTTGGTTCACTTCTCGTCGTTGATTAAAGTGGATCCGACAAAATGAAGCGGCTCCATTTCGAGACTCGTTTGTTAGCAGAATCTAATTTTGTGCCGCCGTCTCTCTCTCCATGTCCTTAATTTTGTTCGCTTTCGAGCTCAGGCCGAGCCCGCGTGGCCTTGCCATTGTGGGCCGCGAATAATCAGCTGGGCAGCGAAGTTCATCCACGTCAGCGTCGGTCGCGCCACGTCTGCGATTTCCTTTCAATGAATTGGCATAAATACAAAATGTTTATAACTGGATTGACAAAAGAAAAAAAAAGTTTAGGACTAAATTGATACAATTATAATAGATTTTAAAAATTTTTGATAATTTTTCCCGAGGCAGACAACAAAGCAACTAAGATCCTAATGATTTCATGTCAAGTATACTTAGTTTTCTAAAACTTCATATAATGAAACAGAGTTATGGAACCTTGGCCAAAGCAGGAATCTATCTGAAAACACGAAGAAAATTTGTTCTCTCGGCCACCAATTAACAAGACGTGCGTGAGAAACCTAAGCACAAATGTTCCACGAGACTACGGTTTTACATTGGAATAATCTCCATTTCCACCTTCGTTACCTTCACTCGAGGCCATCTTGTTTTGATAGAATCTTTACCAATTTGTTCCCACCCGTACAAATTACAGCTAGAACCCGAGAACATTCTTCTGTTTTCTTCGATCTTTGAGGTTCTCGATCATGTGCACAGCCGGTGAATATACGAGCCGGATCGTGCTCGAAAATGTTCCTACCATCGATCGGGCCGTCGAATATTTGAGATACTCTTTCGTTTTCATCCGATATCGAAGCATACGTATTACGCACGACACCGATCTTTATATCTAAATTTCTAAAAATTGTTCTTGATTTAAGGAAAACCCTAGAGAGAATACGTATGTCATGTGTCTGAGAAATTTCATGAAAACATCAGAGGTTATAAAGCAGAAAAAAGCTCCAGAAAGCCTGCGTGTGGGAATGGGCTTGTTGGGCCGGGCTCAATGTAGATTTCAAATTTCAGTTTCATCCACTCTCCAATGTGCGGTCCTGTATATTTTTTTTTTTTTAATAATTTTTTTATATGAAAATACTTTAGATTATATTTTGGCTTTTCTGGTACAAAATAAGCCACTTCAAATAGGTTTATTGCTTTCGAAAAAAAAAAAAAAAGTAGGTTCATTGCTTCGGCCCAGAATACAATTAATCTAGCACGGGCTACATGCGCCCCGAATGTTTTGATAGATTTATCAGATCATATCTTCATGTACCAAATCCAAATATCTGGATATCGATACATACAATGTCTTTTGTTTTTTTTTTTATGACAATGGGATGACCATTAACGATGACTTTTCTTTAGAGTTACGTCACTCAAAAGATCCACTCACCTCTATTATGTTAATATTAATTCCTATTGTTTGAATTTTGATTCTTTTTTACAGTGACAATTATATGTCTCCCGATCAAGGATATTTGATATTTTTTTGCTTATAGGAGTTTTTTTAATACTTCCTGCATCAAACCAAGCAGAAATTGTTCGGAAAAAATTACGACGGAAGTCGATACCAATTCCAAAATCGAATTGTAGGAAACATATGGCGTGCATCCGCAATAACTTGTGCATTTTTTTGGAATTTTAATCGGAATTGTAAAATATGGATTATGAACTAACAAAATTAAGAAGAAGAAGGAGAGAGTTGGGTTTTCAGACAAATGGTCGAATTGGGTCAAACCTTGTTTGAAGTCGAGCTTTGGGAGTTACGCAGAGGTAAGTGTTGAGACGATGTCAACGAAATTAAAGTTAATTTCAAGAGATCATGTTCATTAGCGACGTGGTCTTTACGATAAGTTAAGTATAAGAAATGTTGTGATTGCTTGGCTTCTACTTGTCGTTATGCATATATAGTAAATAAAAGAAAACTATATATTTTTTCAATTTAATTACGGTTAGTGATAAAAAAAATTAAAAACTAGTTAACTATTACTTAGTACTAATCCCACCGTCCTAGGGTCAGTGGTCCTTGACTTTAAAGAAAGAGAGAATTCCTTGATATATGGTCGCCAGATTGTCCAAATTGACCTGCCCATTAACAAAAACTTCTTTCTAACCTTTTTAGCAAAATCGGACCCAAAAAAAAAAAGAAAAAGCAAAAAACAAAACAAAAAAAATCAATGTTTTTTCTTAACTTGTCATCTTTTTGGAAGGTCATGTGCTCTTTGACTGCAATGATCCAGCTCCATAGGGCATGCTCCAAAAGACTTTTTGACCGGCATGCCTACTGATCTTGACTCCACGGAGGAGAAATTCTATACCTAATTAATTTCTTGAGATATATACATTGCTCTATTGGTTCAGCATTGCAAATGTTGTTTGGTTATTTTTTTAAGTCACTTTGGAAAGATGCAATTACATCTCAAATACTCCATAAAGTCTTTTAGCCCAAAGTACCTCTACTTTGGGCTAAAGAACTTTGGCGAAATGTAACTTATTTAATTATTTATTTTAATTTTATCACGTTAGAGTACAAGAGCCGCCGCGGTCGCTGCCTCCGCCGGTCGCCGCCGCCACCACCGGCCACCATCGCCGTTTGTCCGCCTCCGATCGTCGGTTGCCCGCCGCGGACGGTTACACGCCTTTTTTTCAAAAAAGAAAAATACTTTACAAAGTTCATTTTTCACTAAACAACATTTACGTCAAAGTTATTTTTCAAATGTATTTTAAAATACACTACTAAACACCATTTGCATTTTGAAGAAGTTCTTTAGCTCAAAGGTATTTACATTTTATCAAAGTTTCTTGGCCAAATCTTGAACCAAATAAGAAAGTCTTAAAAGTTATCACCAACGTAAATAAATTCTAAAAATTTCAAAAAGTGCAATCAAATCATAAAACTTATCAAATTGATGCAATTAAGATATTCCGTTAATTCCGTCCAATTCGACCGACGTAAAATATTGATGTGACATTTTTTGTTACTTTCACTTTCTTACGTGGCATTAACGTGGCTAAAACAATAAATATAAATCCAAGATAACATCTTTTTTATTAGGGGTGAGTATGATTCCTGAATAAAATCTGAAATCGGAATTGAACAGGTGGAGAACCTGTTCGATTCCAAGTTCCAAGGTATGGAAGGAAGGTTTTAGGCTCCAAAAACTCGAGAACCTATTTCGACAAGTAGGTTTCGGGTTAAACCTAGAACATGTAATGTAACATGTAACAAATTTTTGTATTTTTCTTATTATATCCCTATATGCAATCCTGCGGTATTTCATAGCATCCGGTGGTGAGTATGTAATCTGAAATCATTAGTTAAATTTTCCATTTTCGGCGATTTTTATGATTCGGACTTTTACTTCATTAATGTTTCATATTTATTCAAGTGTCTAAATATAAGTTGCGGTAAGTAGACCGTAGTAGTAAATGATGGTCACTAAATGTGATGATTCACTGTAATCGTTCAATTAAGAATATAGGTGGAGCCTGTATAAACCTTGGAGTTTGTGACAAGACAGATTCCAGGTTGAAAGGTTCCAAGTTCCAAAAGCTCGGGAACCTGTTCCGACAAGTAGGTTTCGGGTTCTACGTAGGTGGGACCTAGAATGTGTAATGTAACATGTAACAAGTTTTTGTATTTTTCTTGTTATATCTCTGTATGCAATCATGCGGTATTCCATAGCATCCTGTGGTGAGTGTGTAATCTAAAACCATTGGTCAAAACTTTCATTTTCGGCGATATTTATGATTGAGACTTTTACTTTATTAATATTTCATATTTATTGGGGTGTCTAAATATAAGTTGTAATAAGTAGATTGTAGCGGTAAATGGTGGTCACTAAATGTGACGATTTATTGCAATCATTTAATTAAGAATATAGGTGGAACTTGTATAGACCTTAGAGTTTATGATAGCGTAGATTCCAAGTTTCACGGTATGTAGGATATGTTTCGGGTTCCAAAAAATAATAAATCTATTCGACGAGTAGGTTTCGGGTTAAAAAAAATGAGAAAGCTATTTCAATAGATAGGTTCTAGGTGGAACACGTAAGGAATTTGAAACCACTTATCTCTAACTTTGATCTAAATTCTCAAAAAAGAAAAAGAAAAAGATGGAGCAAAACTAGTGAGGGCCCTAGGCCATTGTCCGAGATCTGGCTGAGGGCCGCCACTAGCCGAGGTAGGGCAACGACCCCAGCCCCAATATGGGCGAGGGCCGATGACACTCAACTTCATCCGGATGAGGGCCGCAAACTTCCCCGTGGTCGGCCAAGGCCGGCTGGCCATCGGCCGGCGACCCTAGCCATCGATGGTAGGGGCGACGACGGCGAGGGTCTATAGGGCCCTCGCTGGTTTTGTTTTTGTTTTTAAATTTTAGCTCTTTTTTAGTTTAATTATATATACACACATTAAAAGTCGAATTTGGACTAAAACGACGTCAATTTGGACTTCTTCTTTTTTTGTTTCAGCCACATAAGCACCATGTATGAGAGAGAAAGTAATAAAAAAATGCCATGTCAACGTTTTTTTTTAGCCTAATTGGATGGAGAAAACGGAAGGACTCGATTGCATAAATTTGACAAGTTTTAGGACTTGATTTGCATATTTTGAAAGTTGTGAGACTCAATTACACCTGCGTGATAAGTTTTAGGATTTTCCAAGTGAACATATCCCCGATTTCTTTTACTGTTAGTCAAAAGGGAATACCGACCCTATTCATACAATTAGCCGACTAAATTTCTAATACGAAGTCAGCTCGCCAAAATCTTGAATTTGAGTTACAAGTCACTCGAAGCGCTTAGCCAGGGCTGACTGGATTTACGCTTTCGATTCCGGGAATCATAGCGACCTGTTCATATGTATAAGCGCATGCATGGTCATGAAATTTCAATCCATCGGCGTGGAAAAGAGGTTTTAAGTGTCTCTTAAGATGCCGAGAGGTTTGAGTTCGATTCTGAAAAGCGAGATGATTTGTCATGGAAGCACGCCTGAGCATTAAAGTATTACGGAAGAGCTTATTATCGTTATTTGATATAATAACGACGATTAATTTAATCACTGGCTCACTTTCATCATGAAGACACACATGATGACATGGACGCGCAATGAAAGTCACTGTAAAGCCCTGCTCGTCTTTAGGGTCAAGTGGTGATTTAATTTTATGAAGAATCCCGTTGATTTGTGCGCTGCGTCCCCTTTTGGATTGAGTAGAATGCAATTTAAGACGGGTTAGATTATAAATGCTTTTTAACGAATTATTTAAGTTGTGCAAGCTATAATATACATCGACCTTATCACCATGATTTTTTTTTTTGTATTAGCCGTTTGATTAATTTAAGATTGTTCCTATCCGGACATATTTTCCTTTCAAATGTTCTTGTTTTTTAGCAGCCCCTGTTTGCGCAAGATGCCCTCAGTCTTTGTGCAAATGAAAAAACATTTATTTATTGCAGAAATATTTTATATTTTTTTGCTTGGTCAATTGCTTGCTGTCCGGCATGCAACTCTCTTCGACTCGCTATTTTGTTGATGCTCTCGAAAGTGGGCGAAGTACACCACCTATAAGTGCCGAAAGTTGTGTACGACGCTCACTTCATTTCAATGTCGAAAATTTCCTGAGAATCACTTAAGTCATCGAAAGTTTCCTCCTAATATCTTAACTGCCATTTTTTTTTATAAAATGATCACTTAGGTGTTAACTCCGATACGTTTAGCGAGAAATCCGACGTGGCATTTTTTTTATATTAATATTTGAAGTCGACATGGCTTGTCGAAGGTCCACTTAACAGTAAAAAAAGATAAACGTTCCAAAAAATATTTAAAATAAAAAACTAATTATATTAAAATAATAAAAATTTAAAATTAAGCTAAAATTAAGCTTACAAAATAAAGAAACAGCAGGCGGCTAGGGCTTGCATCCCTTTTTTTTTTTTATTTTATTTTTTATCATTGAATTGAATTTTTTAATTTTTTATAGCTTGTTTTTACTTCTAGAAATCCACTTGCACTTTATTTTTCAAAAAAATTGCCAAGTCAAATCCAAAACTTAATTATAAATGCCACATAATTATTTTAGCTGGAATTTCTCGTCGGAGGCACTTAGATTCGATGGAAACTTTTGACTGTGAAAATTAACACCGTACAAAACTTTTGGCACTTCTAGTGTACTTCTCTCCTCTCGAAGTCAACAATCACTTTTTTTTTTTTCATTTTTTCATTTTTCTGAAATTGTTATTACACAAGTTAGGGTTTTACCAATGTGTTATTAAAGAAATGAATTTACCAAAGAAAGGGAGAAAGTATAAAGTCATGATTCCATTTGCGAAGTTTACGGAGTAAACTCTTCTCTTCATCTCTAATTAGAAATTTTGTCTTCTCGTGCTTTATTTTATTTGTTATCCAATCCTTTTTAAAGATTAAGCTAAGGCTCGTGGTCATTTATTTTATTCATTTGTATGTTTCCTATGGAATATCAAGATAGAAGACAGAGAAGACAAAATTTGAATGATAAAGGCTGTTTGGTAATTTGGCCAAAGGACTTTGAGAAAATGCAAATACCTTTTAGGTAAAGGCCTTTTTCAAAATGCAAGTAGTGTTTGGTAAATGTATTTCAAAACACATTTGAAAGTAACTTTGACGTAAATGTTGTTTGGTGAAAATGAACTCCGTAAAAAAATTTCTTTTTGAAAAAAAGGCGGCGGCGGCGGCGGCGGCGGCCGCGGAGGCCCGTGATCGGAGACCGGCGGCGGTGATCGCACCGGCGGCACGCCGGTGGCGGCGGCGACCGGCGGCGGGGGCGGCTACGACCGACGCGGGCGACCGGCGGCGAGGGGCCGCCGCCGGCGGCGGGGCGGCCGGCCACCTGCGGTGGCCGGGCGGCGGGGGGGCGGTAAGCGAATGTGACAAAATTTAAAAAAAAAAATAGTTTTCTTAGCAATGATAAATCTAAAGCTCGTAGAGCTTGTTCTCGTCTGCTTCATCTACAAAAAAAATTTGCAGATGATAAATTAAAGCTCTGCTTTTTTTTTCTAACAAAAATTTAGTATCAATTTAAGTGGACCTTTTTCAAAATATTATTTTCATCACTATGCTCAATTAAGTGAATCATTTTTGTAAATTCACGATATACCAAAGATAAGTGAATTTTAAAAGCAAAGAAAATACACGATATACAAATATTTAGTTGATCCATCCGCCTTCAAAATAGTAGAAAGTGGAAACCGATGCATCGAAAATAGAATATGGGGTATACTCAGACAAATAAAAACTAACAAAGCATAAATTATTAAATTCATCTCTATACACCGGAATAAGACCCAACAAAATTAGCTCCACTATTAAAAATGAAAATTTAGCAATTGTTTTAACAATTTTCAAATTTCTAGAAGATTTATCAAATCAAAAATTAATTGTATGCATTGATTGTAAATCAACCAAAGAAGTTTTTACAAAAAGGATATTTTGAATATTGCATCAAAAGATTTTTTTTTTTTTTTTTTGCACCACCATGGCAAGCTATTCTATCAGTTTTTGACTTTGACATCGAATTCGGAAATGATTCTTCAAACTCATTATCATATCTTTCTACACAATCACCATGCCTCCTAAACCTTGAAAAAATGACAAACGAAAAGCCATAGCCCCATCATCAGAAAAAACCTCAGCTCCTTCCAACAAATAAAAAATCCAAACATTTGCCATATTACCTATTAAAGCATGGAAACAAACTTTTGATGAAGCAACACTTTGAGTCTGCACCTCTGCGTAGTCAATGAAAATATTTTTTGTTCATTTATTTTCATAAGCGATGTATGCGATCATTTTTTTGAAAAATATTTTTCAAATCACTCGTTTTCCGTGAAACAAACGGAGACAAAGAACCCATCATCCCACCTGGACAATCATTAACCCAATTAGCTCCCTAGTTACCTCAAGAAACACTCGTGCTTCTCCTTCACTCCTCACAGAAACCAAACCATGAGTCATCATCTTAATCAATAGAATTAAGCTCTAATCCAACACCACTTGTGATTTCTGGCAACCAACTAAAACGATGGTCCACTGAGGTGATTATTAGGCCACGGGCAGCCCATCGAAAATCAAAATTTTGTACAAAAAAATGTTTATCAAAATATCTCAACAGTTGAAGATGGGGTTTTCCATGAAAACCCCATCATTTTTGCCCAAAACATTTTCCCTGAAAATTGGTTTCAGAAATCCTATAGAACTTATAAAAACCTCTTGTCCATTAGGAGCAATTTTTGATTGAAACTAAATCAATGGTGCTCAAACATTTTTCTTCGCAAGATAGATCTGGTATCATAGCCAAAAGGGATTTTTTAATCACTTTAATAAACTTGATTTAATCATCTATTTTTGAAGGCTCCTTTAATCACTTTAATAAACTTGTGGTCTCGGTAGTAAATCCCCATGGGATGGTAGTGAGACTGTTGTCAGCTAGAGTGGTAACCTAAGTAGTGAACAAAACAAACATCGTTGTTAATAAGAGTTCGTTAAAGTGGTCAACATATCCTTCCAGTTCGATATCACTTATGTCTTCAGATCAACGACCTATTCATAGAGAAGAAAAAATTAAAGATTTCATCAACAAATCAATTGAAAGCTGAAAAATATACGGAAAAAATGTATACCTTTGAAAACTTGGCTAAAGCAAACAACCGTCATCAGACATATACAAATGTCTCATACCATGCCCAAATCCCAACTACAAAAAATTCTCGCCCGATAGCGCTCTCGTTCTACTTTATGCTAATTGAAGAACTTGAACAAGATGTAAGATGAATGTTATGAGCAACTACAACTCAGTGAGTATGATAAATCTCTTCTAAGTAGATCGAGCATCCACTGTGCACATTTACAAAGTAATATCAAAACTCACTTACACCAAATCCATCATATAATACACATACAAGATAAAAATCAGCTAAATCACTTTAACACAGCCATATACATGTATGAAATATTCCTTAAATCACAATAATGTCATAATAAGTATCAATCGTCAAATTTATTGATCAATCTCTATCAAATCACGTGTCAATGATCTATTCCATTGACCGATCTATGCTCAATATTCAACCATGGTCACAATATAACGCTTAGTCATAAGGCGGCCAAGATTCCCCCTAGCAAGATCTACATCTATTATCAATGGTGGCTCGGCTCTGAAGGACATCCCGAAACCAGAATGTATATATAAAAACCCTATACCGGGTTTTCAGCGATAACGAAAATCAAACCATCATCCTCCAATGATCCACAAAATCGATATAGAATCCATATTATAAATAAGAATACGTATCACAAAACAAAACATATACCTTTTTCTCAACTCAGCTCACCAATCAAAATACCTTTCGTAAAGTATTTTTCAAATCATTTTAGAATTTAAAACTAAACAGTAAAGCAATACATAAAACTTTTCACAACACCTTTCGTAAAATGCTTGTCAAATCATTCACAAAAAATGAAAAAGTAAAAAATGATGGATCCAAATTTGTATGTAACAAAAGTAATTCATTCGGACACCTATCCTATTTCGGTATGACTAGTGGACTGCACATATTTTCTTTTTAAAAATAATAATAATTTATGGCAATAATGTTGAATTGGGTGTGTTTTCGGTTGACTGACTAATAAGTTGATAATGAGCAGTTGAGCACATCGTGGAAAAAGTGTCCTTGCAGTCTTCTTTTTTCCGCAAAAGAGCGTAATTTTCCATTTTTTGCATCTTCCCTTGTTCCATTTTTCTTCAATCTAATAAAGACAAACAAAAAGTCCCTTCAATATTTTATTTTCGATCTTAAAAAAAAAAGTTAATCTGTATTTCGAGATGCCCTTTTCTATTTTGATGTCCTTATAATGAATGTCCGATCTACTTGAAAGAGATTTATACTATTCATCGAGCTTAGTTGTGTAGTTGTTCATAACGTTCATCTTACATCTTGTCCAAGTTTTTCGATCAGCGGCAAGCAAAATGAGAGCGCTATTTATGGAAATTTTTGTAGCTGAATTTTGGGTATAGGCTGAGATGCCCTTCTCGAAGAGTGAAAAAAATCCTACAAAAAAAAAAGAAAAAAACGATTCCTTTTTGTTTTTTGTCTATATATATATATATATATTTCTTTTATAAACATATAAATTTGGTTTCCAAAGACAGTGTAAAACAGCTGGAGCACGTGCTTTGCCTAACATATGGTATACACCAAGTAGTAATTATTCATTCGAATTATTATTGTGTCTTTTACATTTAAAAAAGTAAGTAATTCATTACACTTTTTTTTTTTGGGGTCAGAATTCATTACACTTTTGGTAGGTAATATCAAGGTGGTAATTCAAGCACATGGACTCGCCTCTACCCATGGTCCCCACTCCCCCACTCCCACATTCCTATAATTATTATATTATGTAAATCAGTCATCAATTTACATGATTATAAGCATTATTAATAAAGAACGAGGATTTATCTTCCGAAATAACATTCGATAAATTAAGCAAAATATTTTTTTCCCATTAGATCATTAAATTTTGTTTTCATTCTGATCGACTTATTTCGCATATCCAACAACTACCGAATAAGGGTTGAGTCATACGAACGTTAAATGAACTTAGAAAATACAGACTTTTCTTTTCCTCGAAACAACCATGGATTTGTAATTATTTTGTATCTTGATTGCTGGCAAAGCGAAGATGGAATTGTTCAAACCAAATCAAAAGTTCCATCGAAATAAATGAATTCTTTAATTAAGAAATTTTTTAGAGACGGACTTAAATGCTGATTAATTACATGTTTTTAAAAACTCGAGTGTTGGGAAATGAAATCAGAATATGATTTAAAGCTTCAAAAGTTAAAAAAAGAAAAAGTTTGGAATTGGACTTTGATAACTTTTCTCTAATCAATTTATTTCCGGTCCTTATTTTCATTTGAGGAGAATCTTGGCCATCACTACTTTTCTTTTCTTAGGAGTACAGACGATTGCTTCATGCCTTGGCAACCAAAGTCTTAATTCATTATTTAAATAGGGGAGGCATTAATTAAATCCAATATTTTCTCCACCCATTTTCCAAGAAAAAAATAATTCAAAAAATGGAAAAAAAAAATACTCTATCCTCTGCCATAATTAATTAATTTATTACATCTCAACGGGAGTACCAAACCAAAACACGGATATCAATATCTCCGAATTAAATATGAAAAAAAAATCCAACATTAAAATAATGATTTTGAGTGATGCTTATCGTATATATTGTTTTCTTTTTTATGCCTGTCTCTGTTCCTTAATATAATATCGGTCGGACAATCTTAGGAAAGTTAGGAACCAAATTAGCTGAACAACAACTTTATAAAAAAAAATCGAAATTTTCTTATTATCGCCTTATACTCCATCTCTGTCCGAAAAATCAACCTTCCACTTTTTTAGATAAATATATTTAGAGTTTTTCTTCACTGGGAAAATTAGGATCACCAACTTTTTAGTTTTAAGCTCTCCGTTTGAGCTTAATTCTACTTCCTGTAATCGAGAAACTGCAGTGAATCTCACTGTAAAAAAAAAAAAAAACAGGAACAAATTTTTCAAAAATCCGTTCTTGAAGTTGTCTCTGCGGTTCTTCTTCTGTGTAAGGTTCTCAATTTGTCCTTCTTTTTTTTTCACGTTTGAAGCTTCAGTAGCATGGTTTAGTTTCTGGGTTTCTGTCAAGTTTGAATTTTTCACTGGAAAGCTGTTCTGGGTGTGCTAATTTTGAGCTAAAAGTTGAATGCTTTTGGTGTTTAGAGCACAGAAATTTGTGGGGTTTTTAACCATGGAGGGAAGAGAAGGTGTGAGTAGTAGTGGAGGTGTTACAGTGGTGGGATCAGATGCTCCGTCAGAGTACCACGTGGCTCCAAGGCCCGAGAACCCGGCCCAGACGCCTGGATCGGCGGCTCAGCCGGCGCCGGCTCCTCCTCCGCCGCAACCTGTGGGCGGCGGCGAGCTTGCAGTTGCCGTGGCGGGAACGGGGATGCCAATGAAGAAGAAGAGGGGACGGCCGAGGAAGTATGGGCCGGACGGGTCGGTGACGATGGCGCTGTCGCCGAAGCCGATATCTTCGTCGGCGCCGCCGCCAGTGATCGACTTCTCCTCGGCGGGCCCTAAGCGAGGCCGAGGGCGGTCGACCGGGTCGGTCCCCAAGCCCAGCTTTGAAGTGGAGAATTTAGGTAAATGAAAGAAGTCTCGGCTTTCTTGCAATCATTAAGTTTATTGTACTAAAGTTTAACATTTTTTGGAAGCACTTTGGTGTTTAGGTTGAGTTTACGAGTGTTTCTCGTGATCTATGTGGTTTTGACGTGGGAAATGGGTTGGATTTGTTTTACTCTTGAGAAAAAATTGAGAGATTTGTGTGGGAATATTGCAGTTCTGGTGATGCTTTGATGGGCGATAGATGTGGGACCTGTGAGTTTAGATGCTTATATTGTAGAGATCAGATCTTCTGATGGTTGTGGATATTTTCTGAGAGGGACTAAGAGGAAGTGTTTGTAGTTGACTGATGGAATCTTCTAGCAAAGCCTGTCATTGGGTACCTCAAAACTTATCATCTGTTGGTTGAAAAGCTCAGAAAATGGACATATGGGACTCTGTGAGGGCTGTCAGAGCTAAGCAAAGTTGGTTCTTGAATGTGTTAACTCTACCTTTGGGAGATTCTGCTTGTTCCTCTCTTTTACGGTTGCCCTGGTTCTTCAAGAGGGTCTAACTTATAAGTTTGCCAATTGTTTGACTTGCACTGGTAGGATCAGCGCCCATACTGGGTCTTTTCTTGACCACATAGTAAGAGCTGATGAAGAATCACTGGTTAAGGCGATGTATTGCATGGCAACAATATCAATGTTTGAAGTTTGGTGATACTGTTCTCATGTTGGCTTCTTGACATGCTTTGCTGGCTTGAGAAAAAGATAAACCTTTCCCGAAGCAATTTAAATTTTTGCTGTGGTTAGGTAAACTGGATGCATCTCAATGGCAAGTAATATCAAGGAACTTACAAAAAACCCTGAACTACTTAGAAATTTCCGTCGTGTCTTTCTTTCTATTTATAGTGATTCGGTATAGACGTCGAGTAGATTGGGCAAGCAACTTGACAGATGATTTATAGACTGTCCATCAGTTCCTGTGTTATACGGTCTTAAACTTCTGATTCTCGTTTCTTTTCTCACTTCATACGAATTTTGCTGTGTTAATAAGGTTGTAATGAACTTGTTTACCGTGTAAATGAGGTAGTTCCAGAGTTATTAACCATGTATTAGATTGTTTCTTTACAGGTGATTGGGTTGCATGCTCTGTTGGTGCGAATTTCACTCCTCATATCATCAATGTTAATACAGGCGAGGTATATTTAGTCAAAATTGGCATTTATCTACTGTTATCTGCAATCATGCTTAGCTAATTTTCTCATGACATGCACGGACCAGCATGACAAACACTACATTGAATTCAAAAGGATATAAGCCGTCCAGAAGCTCAGGAATATTCTTCACAACCCCTTCCCATCACCAGGAGTAATTTAAAATAATAATAATAATAAGGAGATGGAAAGAAGCGGAAGTGCTTTTGTTTGTTCCTATTCCAGTATAAGTTTTTGCAGTAGTCGTACTTGATGATGTTCCTCTAACCTTGGCTTCCGTATTGCTTGATTTTTCGTACAAATATCATCTGTGTTCTGTTTAGCAATCCGACACTTTAGTCCACTCAGCCACCTCTCTCAATTGATAAAGGAGAATTACTATCTCACATTGCGGATGAAAAAAAAAATCTCTCTTTATTCTATTTTCTGACCCAAATTTAATGTGGTATGCCATCATAGTCTGAGAAAGTAACGTTGGCGACTTATTGAACTGGAGTAACTAGATCGAGTTCATCCTAATATGTTCCTACATTTCTCGTAGTTTTTTTTTTTTTTTTTGGTCAGGTACATTTCTTGTAGTTGATAGGTGATTTACCTGTTCCTTGTTTCAGGATGTCACTATGAAGATAATATCATTTTCTCAGCAAGGACCTCGAGCTATATGCATTCTCTCTGCCAATGGTGTGATCTCGAGCGTTACACTTCGTCAGCCTGATTCTTCCGGGGGTACATTGACGTATGAGGTGATGCATCTTACAGAAACATGCATACGCATCTTTGTGTATGCAGAATCTTTTGAATTTATGTTCTCTTCCTCTTCCTCTTTTATTTTTTGGTCACGGAATTTTTTTTAATAACATGATATAAAAGAAGAAGAACCAAATAAATTCATGGTTAGCAAATGGCTGCACATAATTGTAATTTCAAAGTCCCGTGTTTAGCAAATGGTTGCCACATAATTGTGATTTCAAAGTCCCTTGATCGACTGATAGTATTCCTATGTATTGTGGACTTTCTCATTGCAGGGTCGTTTCGAGATTTTGTCCTTAACCGGGTCATTCATGCCCAGCGACACTGGAGGAACAAGAAGTAGATCGGGCGGGATGAGTGTGTCTTTAGCAAGCCCAGATGGACGTGTCGTTGGTGGAGGTGTTGCTGGTCTTCTAGTAGCTGCGAGTCCTGTTCAGGTATGATCTTTTCGATGGTTTCTTTTTTCATGCTTCCTTTTCTGCAATAACAAATTTGGGTTTGATTGATTTTCAGTACCTGCAACTGAAAGTTAGCTTTCGCATTTTCTCAAACAGAAAAATTTACAGTCATCTTTGGGTTTATAATAGCCATCTCTAGAGCCTAACTTTTTAGAAGAATCTCTAATCGGAGTACGCTGAATCTTGATCTAAGGATGTCCACGTTATATGTGATGCCTCGCGTACGCCTGATTATTTTAAAAGCATGAACCCCTGAATTCACTATTTTTGGCCTCTGTACGTACCGATAGGTTGTGGTAGGCAGCTTCCTCGCGGGAAACCAGCACGAGCAAAAGCCGAAGAAGCAGAAGCATGATGTTATTTCCACAGTCCCATTACCGACGTCATCCGTTCCAATATCGGCTGCTGATAACTGGTCTGCATTGCAGCCGGATTCGAGAAATAACAAGCAAACCGACATTAATGTGTCATCTTTGCCTTGAGAGAGGTAGTGCTGGTAGCAGTAGTGGTAGTAGTAGTAGTGCTAGATGATATCTACTGATCATATCATGATTTTTAACTGACCCACCACATCGATTTGGCTCTCTGCTTGTAAGTCTTGCGACTACCGCAGTTTGTCTCTGTCTGTAAACTTCATCTAGAGAGAGTAATCTTCGGCTAGGGCCTCCTTGTCGTTCCTTCTTTTTTCCTCCCCCGGCTCTTGTATCGGTGTTTGTGTTCAGATTGTAGTTGTCTGGTTCAGCTAGGATGCTGCTTCTGCTGGCGTGTTCGATTTGCGTAGGATGTTTAATGAAGACTATGGGAATTACTTTGGAATTTTAGCCAACTTTCTTTGAAATTGATGGTTGCTCTTGATATTAGAAGAATCATGTGTCGATTATGCTCGTGTGCTTTTGTGATTTGTTTTCTTAGTCGACACATACCTTTGCAAATGCTAGAACTTTTACAAGGTACATCTTCCTAGCTTGTATCTCGTCACACCTGTGAAATCTACGCAACTACGTAGCAAATTCCAGAGGCACGTCAAACTTTTTCAGCAACGTTTTGAGGGGTAATTCCCAGTACCAAAATCTCAAATTGATGTACATGTGATAAATTTATCTTAAATTAATTTTAACTATAAAAAACTCAAAATCGATATACCTATGATGAATTTATCTTTCGTTAAATTTTGTTAAAATTTACCGTTAAATTATTGAGTTAGATAACATGTGTCGGTCGACGGATATGTCAATTTGAGTTTTTTTTCACGCTATCAATTTGGAGTTTTTCAGTAGTATTAACTCAATTTAACGAAAGCTAATAAAGGAGAAATTTATTCCACGTTATGATAGCAATAGCACAAACACGGATAGGGCTATGTGACATTTGACACCGCCTAGCATGCTCCGGCTCATGTCTATGAAGAAGCCAAGTTTTCATTGTATCGATAGAGATCGGACAAGACGACACGACATGGACAGCCAAGTCTCAGTCGAAAACATAAAATATAGCGTTGATACCATGAAAAATATACGAATTCCATGGAAATGGACGTGCTGTCTGAAATTTGACGCTCCCTAGCATGCTCTGGCTCGTGCGAATTTCATCATATCAATAGAGATCGGACAGGACGACATGAGACAGCATGGACAGCCAAGTCTCAGTTGAAAACATAAATTTAACTCTGGTTATCGTTAGGTCAAAGGGAAAAAGAGCATAGACAAAGGGAAGCTGAAAGAATCTGGTTTTTTGCGGAATCATTCCATTGGATATTACTATCTCGTCATTGTCACCATCCTCAGCCAGCTTTGGTGGTTTATCCCTTATTCATCGGCATCTTATGTCCATAAGATTACGTTACTTCAAAGAATAATCTAAGTCGTGTTCAAAATAATTGCTAAAATTAGAGAAGAAAGTTATGATCATCCAGGGACCTAAATTTTCCAACCAAAACATCTAATTAGATTACCTTCCACTCCAAACAAATACCAACACCCGCAAAAAAGCTTCTGATTTTGATTAGATCATCTTTTACTCAAGCCCAACCAAAAGAACTGTTCAGAAAAGAGTCGCCCTTCTGTTGAAGCAAAACCAAATTCCCCAAACTCTTTGTGCAGGGCATGAAGCCTGTCCTGCCAAAGATATTCGTCATCCTAGTGGTCCCTGTCTCCGCTATTCTTCTCCTGGACCGACGAATGCTATCATTGTCAAGCAGCCACAGCAGTTTCAAAGATCCCGACTCGTCGACGAGCCCTCTCTTGCTGTTTTCAATCCTATACACCATTGTCCTTACCGTCCTCCTCGGAAGCCATAAAACTCACTGTCGCGGAGCTGACCTCTCCCACTCTTCTTCTGATGAAGTTGCAGAAAATGACGACAGAGAAAATAGAGACGAGGGAGATAATGACGTCAAAGCGTATAGTGGTTCTGGTAGATCTGATGGTTACGATGGAGATGATGATATGAGCGGAAGTGATGATGAGATAAGTTGGGAAGATGGAGATTGTACAAACAGTATAGAGAAAAGAATCGAAGAATTCATCACAATGGTTGATGAAAGGTGGTACGTGGAGAGGTTCAAGGAGAACAACCACAGGGAGGGTGTAATGTAAAAGCTAAATGTATGAAATCCTTTTCTTGGCCACTCTAGCTGCAGGGTATAGCATCGGTCATGAGTTCTAAGTAAGTACCGTGCATCTTTGCAGCTGCTACTTGAAGTATATTCATTCTCTTTTAAACTTTTATATGCAGCAGAAGATTACATTAGGATGTCACTGACTATAAACCATTCCACAAGCGCAAGAATCTTTACACAATGTTATTCGCAGCTAAATAGCCCTTTCTCAAACAATTGATGACCTCAAAAAGGAAAATAGTCGCAAAAAGTGAAAACATTTCTAGCAGCCAACAGAGGAGGGAATAAATTACACTAACCAAGACCTGCTCCATTATCTTTACGTGGTGCATCAGCTTTGATACGAGGTGGCCGGACAATCTTATCAATAAGGCCATATTCAAGTGCTTCTTGAGAATTGAAGCGTTTCATTCTACTCAAGTCTTTGTTGACCTGCACATTTTTTGAAAAAGGACTTATCAATATGTAAACACTTCTCTCCCAGAAAAAGAGCATTTCTTTTCTGGGAGTGAAGAAGTTTGCCCTTTTTAAGGAGCCAAGACATCAAGATATATGTTCCTTCTCTCTTTTCAAACTAAGTATATTCAAAAGCTTCCAGAGGTAAGGTAGACTGCCGTTTCAATCAAAAGATAAGGACACAAACGTAAAGGATTCATATAAAAGCCTGCCTTTTTTTTCTTCTTTAGGTGGCTGAGCATATTCAAAAGCTTACAAGCAGCTACTGCAAACTAGACTAACATAGATCATTTTATACTACATTATTAATTGTGTAAATTTGGCAATTCTTTTCTTCTATTTTATTTTCAGGAATTCAGTTTAGGGAACATACCTTTTCAATAGGCTGGCCTGTTTTCTTAGCCAACTCACTGAAAAGATAATCCCTGATTCTGAGAAGCTCATTTGCTTCATTACGAATGTCATCAGCCTGCAAAGACATATTAGCACACTTATGATTGCCATAAAAAATTCTTCAGAAAGTTTAACCGCATGCTAGCATGAAGCTATACCTGTCCACGAGCAGCACCAGCAGGCGACTGTAACGCAATTCTTGAAAGTGGCATTGCAAAGCGATTACCCTATTAACAGGAGCAGAATATAATAGTGAATACGCCAAAGAGAACTTCTGGTACCAGGCATCTAATTTCCTTATGCAGTCAATTACCAAAACAAAGAAAATAAACCATAACAATGTCCAAGCATCAGGTATTACATATGAACCAATATATATCCCGAAAGCCATCTCCACCAGGTTCTAAAGGATACTCAAATACTGTGCAGATGAGTTCTATGGTTACCTTAAACATAACCCCAAGAGGGTCCACACCGTGCTAGATGGGGTCAACTTCACGTGGTCCTTTATCTTACTTTCGAATTCAGTTCTTCTGACAAGAGCTAATGGAACATTAACAGTACAGAAATTGAACTACCTCTTAACAATTACGTTCAGCTCACATGAAATAGCCAACATGCTTCCACTATTTAACTTCTCCTACTTCAATCCATCCACTTTTCCACATCAACATGTTACATACGCAGAGCAAACTTAACCAACTGCTAGCATTTGGTGCTCGTATTGTACTATTTTGGGATAGGTTTATGAGCCCATTAGACGGGGAAGTGGACTTCCTTACTCTAAGCTTTTCAATAGTGGATGTCAATTTAAGAGTGTTTACACATGTTGTGCAAACTACCTTCACCATGCTATCTAAAGTTGAGGCATTGGCAATCTTTTTGTTCTATTCAACTAAAGGACCATGCTAATGCTACTGAATAATGGTCCGGGTGGACATATGATGATACCTTTTCACCAGCTGCCAAGAGAAAACCTGCCAGATTGTAGGCATAGCCAACACAATGGGTGCCGACAGGACTCTTCAAACTCTGCATTGTGTCGTAAATAGCCAAGCTTGGCGTAAGCTGCAAAATGAGAAACTTAAATGCTCAAAACTGCAGTTTTCCTCCAGTTAAAATAAGATAAAGTACATAATTCCAGAGAATTAGGAAAACTGCATGCATGCAGCACTCACGTCTCCACCTGGACCATTAATGTAAAGATAAAGCCTCTTGGAATCATCAACACTGTCAAGGTATAACATTGTTGCCAATATTTGGTTGCTGAACTCCTCATCAATATGCTGTCCAATGAAGATGACACGCTCCCGGTACTGCATCCATCAGTTAAGTAAGTCCTCCACATGACAGTCCCTTTAACGAGGAAAGGGTATGTAGATGTAGATTTAATGCAGAAAGTGCAAATAAACCTTTTGGTCAACAAAGCACATTTCAAAAGACATGACCAAATACCACCAATATGTCGATGGTCTATATGACACTTGGAGACAAAGGAGAATAGTGAATCCGTGAAGGATAAGAATAGCACAATCATCGTGGGTGAGCATGTTATAGGGTAACTCAAAACTAGCAGTTCAACTCAGATATTAGTAAGATGATTTACTAGGGCATTCCACAAATCCACCCACTGCCAAGTTCCTTCACCAGGAACTCTATACGGTACTCTTGGTGTCCCTATCGGCATCATTCTTACTCTACCTTGTGCTGGCCTAGGATTGCTAGTCCTGCATACACAAAACGTAGCAGACACAAAATGCATATTACGCAATAAACCAAGCAAGCACAAAATTCTTGAAACTACACAGCAGTCAGTTAACGTACAGAAAAGTAGCTGCTCTCTTTTCATTTTAAGGAATACTGGCAATTTGTCCAATCAATAACCCAATCAGTGTCTTTGAGCAGATAATAGGATGAACAAGAAGGTATACCAACAAACAAACCATAATAACTTAAGAGTAGAAGTCTCAGTGAGAAACCCGGACTCTTATACTTTCACTCCAATTCAAGCAAAAAGGATGTTCATAAAATCTAAGAGATTCAATTATACATAACACGAACAACGCCGGTGACAGATAACAAAACCATGTAGTCTGTGAAATTTGGTTCCTGAACTGCATTCAGCAAGTAGAGAGTATCATGAAGTTAGACACTCCCACAAATTTTACAGAGCAAGGCATGAAATATTTCGCCTCGGCAAATAGAAAATTGACCTGCTAAATAACAGTTTAGCAGCATCCTCTACTCTACTGCTCTCTTCTTGCAAAAGAACAGTATTTTATCTTACTCAACAAATTGAAGAGACAAGCTTTAAACCTTCGACCCCTACTTTCCAAACTACTATGTCGCGATTAAACATCATGGATAAGCTTCAAACCAAGACGTTTCCATGAGAATGCCTCCCAGACCAATAAAGGACCATAGCAATTCCCACAGAACCACCACCCCCCCCCCAAAAAAAAAAAAAAAAAAAAACCAAAATTTACCTGCACTGGAGGCTCTTATGAACTTTCCCATAGAACTCCGCGGACACGTTAGGTTTCACAGTCGCAAGACCTACACAAGAACCCAAAACACCACCACGAATCAACACAAGAAACACCCATTTTCTGAACAAGCTGAATCGACGATAAGAGCGAGAGACAGACTTGAAGATTGAAGCTTTAGCCCCGAATAGAGTCTGGTAGTGCAACTGCAAAAATTTGCAATCCGTTATCACATCAGTTTCCCCAGCTAAAATTGACTGAGAAATAAATTGAGAAATTCAGCTGAGGCAGGCTCTAGGGAGCGAAAGCAAGCGCTCGAATGACCTGAGAGAGGGTCGGTGGAGCCCCGGCTGGGCGTGTAGAGAGACCGCCATTAATGGCCCAGAAGAAGAGAGAGAGAGAGAGAGAGAGAGATGCAGTTTCTGGGTCAAGAAGACGAAGCAGAGGCAACGATGAGAGAGAATAAGCCGTGGAAAAATGTTGGGCACTGTTCTTCTCTTCTTCTTCTTCTTTTCTCTTTTCTGAGAAAAATTCAGTTTTTTTTCCTCTTTTGCTTTTACAATTTATTTTGTTTGTCCGGATAATTTTTTTTGCCTTTTTATTTTCTTTTTACAAATGGACCCATTTTGATTTTCCTTGCTCGGGTAATACCTAAAATTTTCGCAATATATAAATTCTTATACGGGCATTTTTATGTAGCTTTTCCATAATTTATCGGATTTAGATACTATTTTAGTTTTTGACGAGAAAGTAATTTTTCACTTAATCATAAAATCAAATATGTACATTTTCATGACTCGCGTCAATTTGCCTAAAAGGCTAAATTCCTTGTTTTTAGTGCAAGTTTTAAAGCATGGATTATATGGGCAGTGGCGCCGTCGAAGCACATGATTTCAATTAGTCTGAAAATAAAAGAAATTAGTTCGTGTCAGTCTCTGCTCTTCCTTTTCCATCAAAAACGACGAACCAGCTAAACTTGGGGTGGCAAGTTGGGCTTAAGATGAAGACTGCGGAGAACAAAGACTCTTGGACATTTAGGACCACAAAAAGGAAACACAGCAGTTCACTCAAATCTTCTCAAATATGTACATGGTCAAAGGGAAACTCAACCATGGTCATGCGAAAGCAAATAAGAATCTGGGAATGAAGGTATCGAATGGGGGCACTTGTGGAACAAGAAAGTGGCAAATCCCTTTCCTCCCCTTGAAAGCGAAAGAAAGTACGTTGATAACAAAATGGGGCGGTAAGCCACTGTATCGGCAGATGAGAGAAATCGCTTGTCCAGCGTCGCTTAAGCTGGGAGTGTATACCATTAGATCTGAGTTCCATAACATCATCTGTCATATGGGTGTGAGGAATAGATCGTGCTAATCGAATCGGAATGAAGCTCTTGATGTAAGGAATAGAGGAATTGGTTTTGCCAATGCCAAAGAAACTCTCATTACCTAAAGTCAGAATCCAAGCTTTGCAGCAATTTTTTTTTGCCAGATCCAAATAGAAACTCGACTTGAGCATCTACATTCAGACAAGAAAGCTCTTGTTTACACGAAAAGTAAGCCTGAAACTTCCCTCATTGTAATTAACTGGCCGAGAAATGTATCAAATGGGAAGTGGGTTGTCAAGTCGGCTTCTCATAGGAGTTTTGTTCCCTGAACTCTGCAATGGCATTCCTTATCATGTCGGCCACATGGGGCTGCACAAACAAGTGAGTGTTGTCCAAGACATGTATGATGAACTTCTGCGATGCCGGCAGAGAAGCATTCAAGTTGATGATGAACTGCGCCATTGGTATGTCGCTGCACAAAGACGCATGCTATCATTTTTTTATGACATAAGTATCATCAAAAGAAAAGGATGATGTGCATTTTAAATAACAACACAACCAATGTCTCAAAATAAATCTCCAGGGATCCCCACGAGAATTGTAAAAAGAAAAGGAAAGATAACTGTATCTCAAACCCAAACACAATAATCTCTCAAGGGACAGACCGCAGCATTATAGATGCTGAAATTTGACCAAATTGAGCACAACAAGAAGGCAGAAAGATGCACAATGGATTCAAGCATTTAAAAGCAATCCTCCAAGCAGAAGAAAACAAAGGGATTACCATGAAATGAAAAGTCCCTTTGTGGCGTTAACCATTATGTATCAGCCAACTCGAGCATCAAACTGTAAACAGAAAACCAAATGATAGTGAGATGAGAGTAGAGGAATACAACCAGGTACCATTTATAGGCAAAACTAAAACTAAAAGACTTCAATTCTAAATTGTACACACTATTTGGAAGATTCAAATCCAACTTGCTACCTTCTCAACTGATTGAATAGCAAATGGTGGCTACGTAGCTTTAAATGACAGACGCATTACCACTGAGTCCCAAAAACACTCATTGCAGAAAATAGGTTGCTACGTCCCATGGTGGGTGCACTTATGGCTCTCTTGGACTTGAAGAGGATAAAAATCCCCTTTATCCATTAATGGCAGTCCCAAAATTGGATATTTATGTCACATATAATTAGCAAAGATTATTATGGAAAAAGCTCGAAAGGCTTAGCAAGTCTGAAGACAATAAGTTCTTTGAAGCATTTGATCAAACACACAGTGCGCAGGAACATGCCAAGAAAAAACAAAGGAATCGCATTAGAGTCAACCAGCCACTAAAGCCACTATCTTGATAATAGACACAAAAAGGCAGTTTCTACTAAGGATCCACCCAGAAATACTGATTCTGAAATAAGATTGAATCCCCCACCCAAAAATCTAGTCCAGAACACACAACAATCTTCATTTCTCAAAAATCACCCATCAATGCACATATCTTATCAGCTGGAAAAAAATAACGAAAGTAAATGATTTAAACAGGGAATTCGCTGCGTATCTCTGACGATAGTAAACCTTTTCTCCCAGTCGCTAGTAAACTCTGCAGCAATTGATAACAGAGCATGAACTTGGCCATCCACTCCACACACTATACACAAGGTCCAAGTCCAGATTTTGTTACCGACCCAAGATACTGTAAGACTTCAAAATACATTCTGACACTCTTCTAAATGTCTGCCGTGGATTCTCGGCGACAACAGCCGCATGATCGGATCAAACGGGAATGGATAAGATCACCTTGATAAATCCCGTGGAAAAAGACCAATAAAGATTGAGCAAATTTAAGGGAATGGAACCAACCTTCTGCAGAATTTTCTGAAGGTGGAAGGACGTCGACGCTTGAACCAGACTCACTCTTTCGCCGATGGTCCCTTCTTTGCAGAAAAACAAGCTCTCAAAGTTTTTTTTCTAAAATGCTAACGAGTGGCATTTTTACATTTTTCCTTCGAACAAATTTTAAAAATAATAATTTTCAGCTTTTAATGTCTTTTTTCTCCTATCTCTAAAGTCTCCTCTTACTTTTTAACTTGATCTCTTTATATAGCGCCGAAGTCAAACCCCTCACTTTTTTACTTAGTCTCTTTACAAATCGTTGAAGTCAAATCCCGTAGCGTCATCACCCCTTAATCCTTTTACCAGCACGATCGTATGCATATTGGCTCTCACATTTTTACTCTATCTCTTTACGCCAAATCAAACCCCACTTTTTTGCTCCGTTTCTTTACAAAGTCACGGAGTCAAATCATGCACCTATGATATTAACGTCCCCACCTCTCAATTCATTTATCAACACGACCGTATGCCTATTGGCTCACTTTTTTACTATCTCTTTACAAAGCGCCGGAGTCAAATCCCTCACTTTTTTGCCCTATCTCTTTGCGAACGTTAGAATCAAATCCCGCACCTATGATATTAGTGTCCCCACCCCTTAATCCCTTTACCAATAGGACCGTACGCCTATTGGCTTTGCTTTTAGTATTTATATAGAAGTTAAGTTAGGCAAAAAAATGAAATTCAGATCCCAATAAACTGTGATATTGAAAAATGATTGATTCGTGTTCAAATTAACCATTTCATCATTCATTCATACGAATGAATTTATAGATCATGATAGCCCCGTGGGTTGATTCTTTAGATTATACAATTGGAAATTATCATAGGGCCAGTAAGTAGTAAAACCACGGAGTCGTGGATGAGTTCATGTCTCCGACGTTGCAGGTTCATCGCAATTAGATGTTTTCCCAATTCGCATCTGGAAGCAAACACATCCAAACTTGCCCAACTAGAGAGTCGAGTACACTCATGAATTGTTACCTGTACCTGCAGCGCATGGGTTGATTATGAGAACTGAGGTCCTTGTTCCCCATGGAATCTGTAGGCTCAGAACTAACAACAATGAAAGCTCATCGCAGAATAAATAATGCACAAATGCTTAGTCTAACGAAGCTACAGCCCTTTCCATGAGTAGCTCCTGCTCAAGCTTGGAGCATCACAGAGACAAAGATGGAACAGGTAATAGAACATTCCTTAGCACAGAGCAGCACAGCCAAACAGAGATGGAGGAGGACTTGATAGTGACTATAAAGGCGCAACTTGCCTCCTACCCAATCAACCGAGATAATGAAAGCAAAGCATAGAAACCAGGACTCCCTGTAACCCAAAGATTCTCGGAAGATCACGTGAATATATGAGAATCCCATATGATAATATCCTCATTCTTCGTGATCATCAAGTGCGCTATAGATCAACCTGGGAGGAACATTCGTGTTTTAGTATCAGGCCACGGCTTGAAGATTTCAAAGGAATAAAAAAGCATGAATAGTTTCATAAGCAAGCAGCCTTTCACTTTCGGCATACCAAAATAAGGAGAGGAAGAGCAGCAATACTAGATAGCCCAGCTTAAAAAGCCTTTTCTTCTTTTCCCACTTGAGCATGTTGTATATCTCAGTAACATCTACCAAGTGCTGTCTCCGCGTGTACCTAACAACAGTCGTAGATCAGAGTCGGTCATCACCAGAATTATTACATGAAGATATCTTCACTGGCAAGGTAAACATACAATCAACAAGCAGCTCAGGCAACAAGATGTTTTTATTTCTAAATTTACACACAAGCCTGCATTTAGACGTTCTAGTTGATAACCAAGTTGCCTCGTCATAGTTTAAAGCTCTCACGTAGTATTTTCCATTCAATAAAGCTAAACGTAGTAAATAGAATAGGTTCACCTTTCTAAATAATAACTATCCTTCAGATAAGTCAGAGCTAGGACATGTCTGTTTAAGTATTGATGTAAAAAGGGGCTCGCATTTTCAACGATGGCCAGAGAGCATCATCATGCTGAGAATAATCAACTTTCAGCTGCAGGGCAAGAGTCACGGGGATGATAAACTAGGGCCCAACGAATTAGTGCAAGCCATCAACTCAAGAATCTGTTTGGTCATTAAATGTGTTACAAACCTCCAAACAATTACAAAGCTCTGGCTAGTATACATGATTGAAGATACTGTCCTCATCGGATGTCACAACAGGCGGCCAGCATTTCTTGAGAGAGAATCATCCAAATCACAGAAAGTACTGCAAGTTTGGCTACAAATATAAAATATAACACCATAAAAGGAGGAATAAACTGAACTCACAGTGTCACATTGTAATATAGGTATGGAACACACAACAGGGCCATAACCCAATGTCCTGTCAAGAGATAAAACAACAACAAGACTCCCTGTCCAATGAACTCTGGTAAGATCACAGCATTAATCCGCGATGCAGAATCATAGGGGTTTATGTAGTCGAACTCCAGATCTGCCAAGCACATGAGCTGCAAGTAATCACAAGAATTAGACCTTCTCACTTGTAAACATAAAGAAAACCAAAGGACCTATGACTGCACATGACACAGACTGAACTGCATCGCTCTTAGATCACGGCACTTCTTATGGAGGATCCCATTTCAAGTGAGGATTAACAGCTCCCCAAAAACGCTGCTTCGGGAATCAAAAGCTTCCATAATTAAGTGGGAGGAAAAAAAAAAACAGCTTTTGGAAATCATACAGAAGGAAAAACAGCTGTTACCCAAAAGGGATTCAGACGCGATATGTAGCATAAAGTCATCTGCTTCTAATCAACCATCGATTACCATTCTAATCTTAACGTTCGATACCCTCCCCAATGAGCTAAACCAGCGGAGAACCAATTCCTTCAGCACCCTTTCAACGGAGGCAAATGGCAAAGCTTCAACCCCGAGATGCTTCGTACCAAATTAAACTCTATCTATATTCGGTTCAGCTCAACGACGAGGGAAAAGCACAGAGAGTGCAATTGATAAGGCGCTCAGAGGTCAATCGCGACTTTGAATTCACAACATGCTACGATTCGACTTCCACCCAGATTAAGAAACGCGGAAAAATCCGACGGACAAGGGAGTTGGGAGCTAGGGTTTTGGTAGTGGGGGGAGGGGGCCTGACCTGGTAAATAACGACGACTACGAGGGCTACGACGGCGAAGAAGGAAACCAGCCACCCGTAGAGATCCTCCATGATCCTGCTCGTTCAAGCTCCCCCTGACCTCGCCTTCCTCTCGAGTTCAATTCAAATTTTCAGAGCCGCAGAGAGAGAGAGAGAGAGAGGGGAGCGAGCGAGCTCCGCAAGTTGACTTTTTGACTTTTTTGAAGTTGCAGAAGAGAGAGCGGACATTGGGGGATCGAATCCAAGATTCCAAAGGCTTTGTCTTCGAAAGGAGAAGGAAATGGAGTTGTGCTATAATCCAAATAAAGAGTAAAAAGGAAATGAAATGGAATTTTATATTTCTCTTTTTTAATTTTTTTTTTTTTTTTGTTAATTTTTTTTTTAATTTCTCCGAGAAAATAACAAATAACATATCTGAATTTTCGCTGCACCACAAAAGAAAAACATATCTCCGCTTTTTAAAACTCTACAGATTTGTTACTTCTACTTGGCATAATTGCTCATTTCTTTTATAATACTGTTATTCAATTCCCAAAACAAAAAAAAACGCATCTATTGCTTTCCTCGCATTCACCCGTACCGAAACTCGAGTTGGCCGCAGCAGGCAGGGGGCGGCGGCGAGGCAATCTCAAGTGGGGTTGCAACGACAGGTTCGCCCGATAAACATTTGGCACTTTGTTGGCACGTTAGGACCGAACCAATCCACCAACGGGTGAAATAGGTCCCAGCCCATCCAAATCATGTCTAAAGTTCTTTTGTCCTAAAGAGAAAGAACGTGGGGAGCTCGAAGTCAAAAATTTTCAGAATTAAAAAGAAAGATATTTCATAAAAAGAAAATTCTGTGCCATTTTACTAGTCGATATTAATAAAGTCAGAAAAAATTTAGGGGTATTCTTGGCTTCCAGGAGAGAGAACCAGCCAACTTCTTGGAGCCCTGGACCTCGAAAACTGTCTCGTTTGTCTCTCGGGCAATTCACCCGATTCGCGATTCCAAAAGTATTGCATTCACGCCCGCTACTCTGCCGTCGTTTCTCGTGTTAAAGATATTTTAGATATTTTATCTGATTTTTCATATGCGCTTTCATCATGCATATCTAATTTGATTTTCTCGGCTAATAAAATCAATACGTATGCTCGAGTACTCTTTTCTTTATATAAATCGAAATATACAAAAAAATTTCACGATTCTCTCTTTTTCGCCTTATTTCTTTAAAATTATAATATATTGAAAAGACTTTGTGAATTGCTCTGAGGACTCTTTATGAATATATCATTATATGTTATGTATTTAATCCGCCAAATTGTTATATTGAGATAGAAGCGGGCATCGTGGATGACGCAGACTTACTCGAGTTATTTTCTATCATCCGTGGCGATATATATTCGGAACTTCAAGCAATACTCATTGTTTTTTCAAACTCATTCTTAATTATTTATTTGGTTAAATTTTCCTCATTAACGGTTAATGATTTGATTGGTACTTCTTTCCTAAGTTACATATATTGACTAGCAATATAAAAGATGTTCTCGTAACTTTGCATACAAGAAATCTCGATTGATTGACAATTTCCTATAGATAATTTTCTTTCATAGAAGCTTGATTTGTGGATTCAAAGATTTGATTGTACGGGCGAACAAATCCTCTCAAATCTCCCATCTTTCAAACCTCAAGGCTACGTTATTTTTGTTTATCAATATGTCAACGACTAGTTTGAAGATTGATCCTCGGTGTGGTTCTATCCAGAGGGAAGTTGGGGTAACAAGGAGTATGTAAGGAGTACAACGTTCGAAGAGAAGTAAGAGAGATCAAGAGTTCATTATCCATACTTCAAGAGAGTTACACTTAGTCAAAATTATCATTTTGAGCTTATTATTGAGATCTTTTGAGAGGCGTAATACTGAGTTGTAGAGTAAGAAGAAGAAATAACACTCGCTTCTATTGAAATGTTTATGTTCAAGCTAGCACATCTTTCTATAATTTATCATTTAATTACTTAGTAGAATTTAGACATTAGGTTCTTGGTGTGACAGAGCGGACGTAGGCTTTATTAAAAAGTGAACCATTATAAACTATTGTGCATTCTTCTATACTCTTACTCGCATTTGTTTACTATCCGACAGAAACACGGCACAAATCTATTCCCTATATCCGCATCTATCAAATTTGAAGTTTTTATTTTCGCATTATTTTATCAAGTTTGATTATAATAACCTATTCAGTCCCTTTTAGATGATAGTGTTAGCAAACAATGAAGCGTCCTGCTAATACTCGAGCTAACAGATCATAAATGGTTATATAAAAGAAGATGTATACGGGGAACAACTTCTGGGATTCGAAGATCCCAAGAAGTCCAATCATGTTTTCAAATTGGGAAAAGCTCTATAAGATCTCAAATAAACTGCATAGGTGCGCCCCGAGCATCCCGGTGGTCACTCCCAAGGCGCAAGTCACATATGAGGAAGCGCTTGGTCGAGCCACTTCCCACGACAGTGGTGCTTCGACGGCATCGCACCGATCGCATCACCTAGTCGAGCCTTTTTTTCTACAGACACGGCTTTCTTTCGACACCAGCCGCATAGGCCTAGGTTGCTTGACACTACGGATGCTAGCCGCATAGGGCTGATCTACAGCAGGAAGTCCATCAGATGGGTCAATGCGAATGGGGAGTTTGCGTCCACGTTGGCTTCCTCGGAGCAAGAGGAATTGGAAGATGTGGAGCGCTTGGTGCAGAGGAAGAAGTTCCTTGACCCCAAGTTTATCAGCTTCTCCGCTGGCCTTAGACCTGCTTGCAAAGAGAAGTGCCAATTCCTCATGCAACTTCAGAGCCTATCCAAGTTCCCGGGGGGCACAAATGTAAAGTGAAACAGAGAGCATAAATTTGGTAGGTGGATATAAAATATCACGTGGCAAGGTATTTAATTGCCTAGGCCGTGATAATAAAAACAAAGGATAATGATTTTTATTTATCGGATTTTGACGAGTTGATTTGATTTGATTTGTTGGTCATAGGGGTGAGCCTCGGTCCAAAGCAGAACTGTAATCGGACCGACCCTACCTAGCCGGTTTCGGATCCAAACTTTTGGAACTGGTTATTATTGCTCCCGTTCTAGATGCAAAGGACTAAGAAACCCGGAATCTCTCATTTTAGGTTTACATTACATCTTGTATTCTTGTTATTGACTTGGGTCTGTTCCCGGATCTATCCAAAAGTTGAGACTAAGTTTCACGAAAATGTAAATTTGAGGAGGGTTATTGAGGGTAAGATAATCCTGGGAAACTGCGTAGTATTATTAGTATGAAATCATAGAAAGTTGGATGCGTTAAGCATCGAATTAAACTGATTATGGTGATCGAAATCTCAATACTGATCGACAAAGTTACATTATCGACCTTTTTTCTCGAACTTCAAATTTTTAATCTTTAAATATGCACATAACAGGAAGAAATACATATAGAAAACTAAAAACCTTTCTCTGCAAAAATCCTGCCCTCCAACAACTTCGAAATTTTTTTTTTTTTGTCTGTTTGAGGAAACTCCAAGTCAGCATAACATGGACAAGTTTCGAGGATTTTAAGAATCAAAAAGCTGGTGGAGAACTCACATTCCAAGCTGAAGGGCGAGTAGTGAAGCTCGAAGCAGCGAGGGTCGCTCACTCTCAGCAATGGCCGCCTCTTCTCCTTCCCGTACGCCTCCACGCTCGCCCTTATCAGGTCCCTCACGCTCTTCTCCTGCGCCATCATCACCTGCACCGGCCCCAAGCTCCTCTCCACCGTCACGTTCAGGAGCAGCTTCGCCGGCCCCGCCGCAGCTGGCGGCGGCGGCAGCACGAGCCACCAAGGGACGGAGATGAGTCCGCCTCGGCGGCGCACCAGGTCGGTGTGGCTCTCCGGCGGGAAGGTTCGCAAGGACCGGTCCGAGGGCATCCGGACGATGGCGGCGGCCGGAGGAGCGTGGGTGGCAGAGCGTCGGCTGGCGATAGGGTGGCCGGAGCGGTGATTCATGATAATTATTTCGTTGACAGAGAGAGAGATGACGGTTGAGACAGAGAAAAGATGAGCGAGCGAGTTATTTTTTTTTGTTTTTTGGACGTCAATGGAGGGTGGAGACACAGCGCGAAGCTTCGTGGGAGTTTGGCGGGATATGCAGCTGCTCTCGTGATCACACTTTTCCGTAGGAATAACTGTACAACTATCATTCAACCATCAATTTCAAACAGAGTTCAAATTGATGCTCGTTTTGCTAATGTATTCCATAATTTTATAAATCGATTTCATTAAATCAGTTTTTACTCTCTTCAAGTACATTGTTATGAGACTAACCTTTTCGGCCGTGCACTAGTGTTTCATAATAACATAAAAATTCTTAACCCGTCCAATATGGACCAAGCGCGTGTGGGCCAAGTTAAACCCAGTTCGTGATGAGAGGACTTGATTAATAACTCTATAAATAATGCTCAAGAGCCTCCCTAATCCTAGCGAACACATAAACAATCTCGCAAAACGAGTGCATGCGAATTCACGAAGTTGAAGGGCTGTTTTATTGAGCGAGAGAAACAAAGGCATATGAATTCGCATAATTAAAGGGTTGTTTTATTGAGCCAACGATACAGAGAGCAAGAGGCGCAGCATTTGAACTTGGATTGTCGCTATTCCGTATCTAGAATAATTGATTCCAGATCAGGTGCGCAAATCTCTTAAACCGCAGCTTACATAAGGTTCAGGCAAGAAATAAACAAAAGGAACAAAAAGTGTAAAAGAAAGGAGAAACCCGAGCATAATATAAAGTTCCTCCTTTTCACTTGTCGTGTGAAATTACATTCCAATACATTGAAGTTCATCCAACTTGTCCTTGCTAAAGCCGCCCGACCATTACAATTCTGTCCACCATCATAGCAGTAGGGTGGACTCTCGCACGCTTTAGCTATACGATGCAAAGAATGTATACGCTTCTTATGTACATGGCCAGTACGCTGGATCGGTGCTCAAACCAGCCGCCGAATTATACAAAGATTATATCGAACGGCAATAGCAGTTAGAGTAACATGACAAAAAAACTATGCTACTCCAACACTGGATAGGATGTCGGGTTAGTCTTGTTGCGAGCAGATGATGATTCTCCAGAGCTTATGAGCCCTCCTCACGATTTTCGCGAGCTTTCGAGCTATGAAAGCTGTGAACAAGAAGATGGGAGGCGGGCTCTGTGGAGAGATGGTGCTCACTGCTACTGCTTTACCGGATACAAAAGAAGCCGAGAATCCATTGGTGTCAAGACCAGTAGTGGTTCTTCGCAGATAAAAGCTTCGGCTACCCACATCCCCGAGAAGCTCTGATTTGTCCAGACCTATACAGCACAGAGACGTTCGAAATTAGATTCCAGATGTTCTTCTCGTAGAGCAGAGACCCCGACTAGTAGAAGATATTCGTCAGTGTCGCACTGTGGACTTACCATCTACGGTCCAATTTTTTCACAAAATGTAGACGGCTTTTTCACAGAACACTGATGAAGTAAGAGAACTTTGAAAGATTCCGCAGAACCAGAGGGGCAGTGACTAAGGAGGTGTGTTCTCTATGTTTCCTTTTGAAGGCAACTGGTGTGCTATGTGCCTAATTCGAGATTCCAACTGTTCAACGCTCCCCAAAAGGTCGTAACATGACTGCACTTTGATTTAGTTGGCTTGGCTCTCATCATGGTTCAGGCATACCATCAATGAATATCCAATAACTTTACAAATTGCGCAACTAGTGCCAGCAGAATCATAAATGTACCGGATTCCTAAAATTTCTACATGCCATCATCATAAGATGTACTGAACAACGAGATTCTCAACTTACTCTGAAGGCTGAAATAGGAACGGTGCAGCTCGAAGCCGGTCGAGTGACCGCGATCCATCTTTGGCATTCGCCCTTCTTCCTTATACTTGTTCATAACAAGTTTGATCGTGTCCTCCACATTGGAACCCAATTTGACCATCATCCGGATAGGCCCCGCACTCCCTTCCACTGTTACATTGACCACCACCTTGGCTTCCTTATTGTATCCCTACACACACCCAAAAGTTCCAAAAAGATGTAGTTTTTTATTTTTATTTTGCGCACACGGATTGAGCAACTTCAGATCCATGACTAAGAAAAACCGGAAAAGCTGAAACCAAAGATCCCCCATCCACGGCTTCTAGATTTGTCTCTCAATAATCAATTAAAGCTACCCGAGTTTTATATCTTAATGCTGACGATCGACCTTACGCATTTACCTGCGATCAATCTACTGGATCACTCTATGCAACAAGTGAATCCCACCCAGCAATGTCTATGTATGTGGCTCGATAGCACATCTGGAAATTCCAGAAATGTTTGGTTTAGCTACTATGTCTAGGCGCATGTCTATTATCGGGGATAAGGACGGGGTTCCCTTTTTTCCAGCCCCTGCTTTTGCTTGGAGGAATCAACTAATTCCCTACGATTTGCTAAAACATAACTTGACCGATCATGAGACAAATTGAACTTGAGTAGCCAAAGAGTCAAACCCCATTAGCTAGATAAGACAAAGCAAAATAGATCAAACAGGACAACCCAAACCGATCAAAAGCCATCTCTAGAAATCTGGACGCACGACAGTTCAATATCAGGAACAGCAACGGAAAAGTTCGCAACTCTTACCTCCAATCTGACGGGAGAATAACTACCCATTAAAGAAGGAGACGAGGCAAGCACGTCCGAGCAGCTCAGGGGGCTGAACAGCGCCCCATCATTCGAACTCACGCTCTGTTTCAGATCGCCCGGGTCGCCCCCGACCAGATCTTCCTCGCTGTCCCACAACATGGGCGCGGAAGAGCACCTCTGGAGCCTCTTCGCCGGCTTCAAGTGCTTGAACGGAGATCGTCGAGCAGCGGGAGCCCGACTGGGCGGCGACGGCTGCGGCGGCTTGCTCTTCCGGCCGCGGGGAGACAGCGGCACGTCGCCGGTGGGCCCTCTCCGACATGCGAGAAACAGGGAGAAAAAGTGGTGCTCTTCTTCGGGAGGTTGGCTGTTCTTTTTCCCCCTCGGTTGCGTGTGCTTTTCGGCAGTTTGAAAAGAGATGAAGTGAGAATTAAGGAAGAAGAAGAAGGAAGGAGGAGGAGGAGGAGGAGGAGGAGGATGAGAAATTCTTTGGCCGGCTCTTTGGGGCGCGACAGGTTGCTTCAAGGTTCGGATTGGCTCGTGGGGGCAGGAAATCAACTGTTCTTGTTTGTCTGATTTTGCAATTTGTTTGGGAGACCGTCAAATTCCTAATTGGAGACTTTCTCTTGAGGAAAGTCAGTGGGAGTGTCCAATATGATCAGTCAATTTTTGGCTAGATGAATATCTTTGAATATTACTAATATTTCTATTTATTTTTATCTCTGAATATCTAATTAATTTATATTGAGATTCTCCGTGTCCCACACATCGATTAATATTACTAAATTGCCATAAGAAATTATAATATATGGTAAGTTAAACTCAAACTTCCCGACTAAAACTAGAAAAACTCAAACTTTAATATACATATATATATATATATATATTACACATATACATTTTGTTAATTTTAAAATTCACTATTAGTTAATCAATTGTGAAACTGCAAGGAAGAAATAATAGAATACTCGCTATCCAAGCGATTAGTCCAGTGATAAAAAGGTTATCCGCCCGCCTTCCACGAGATCATGTATTTAGTTCACGTCGCAAGCGAGTCTCTAAATGGCATCTCAGTACACTGCAATATCCAGCTCACCAACCTCGGATGTCGGATCGCGAGTGACGTGGAGCAGTTAAGATTTTGGAAAGGACCTTATGATAACGTCGAAAGAGGGGGCCGACCCCTCCATTTTAGTAATTACAAAACAAGTAAAGCCAACTCCGAGTTAAAGTTTTGCCCTATATTTTGCATGTTTGAACGGATCTTTCTTTATTTTGCCTAAGTAAACGATTTTCTTACATAAATGTTTAACAAATGTCTATCAACTTCAAACCAGCCTCTAACAAAAGGTCGCTGTCAATGCTATGCATATAGAAATCTTAGTTGACCGATGGGACATGGCTCGAAGAAAAGGGTAAAATAACACGGCAAAAGTATCAAACTAATGACAAATGCATGCCCCCGCGGCCCGGCCAATAATTGCTTTAATTAATCTCGATCGAATGTGACCGGCTGCTTGATCTAGTGTTGTGATAGGCTCGATGAAGCATTAAAATAATTATTCGGCAACAATTAGAAAAAAAAAACTATTGTACAAAGTATTTACCTTCCCGTGAATGCAAATTGAAAATTCGAACGTGCCTGTATCTAGAGATAAGGTCAATGTCAATGCTATGCATATAGAAATGTAAATCAGGGCGCCCCGAGTTCTCTTGACCTAATAAGGTGAGGACCATGGTAATTGCTATGCATTTCGAGAATATACGCCGCTTTTCGGCCTAAGAAAAGTCTAGCGTCAGTGAGGTCCGCATCGTATTTAATAGGAATATTTATGCATTAGAGGGTGTCTAATAATTCTTTTTGTTCCTTTGAAAAGCGCAGTTTTTTTTTTTTTTTGGGAAATTAAAATGAAGTTACTTTCAATTTCTTCCAAAATGATAATGATACTCTGCATGACCGGGTCCAGATTTTCTCCAAGGACTTGGCGATGGCCCATGGGGGTGGACTCTGGCTCTCAACTGGGTTTGGGCCGAACAAGTGCTTGGTTCGAGGAGTCATCTAGAAGCCCATTTGAAAATTAGAAGCCCGAGATAAAAGCCATTGCTATAAACAACCCATTGGAAAATCTTTTCTTAGTCACCCTAGAGGTTGACTTAATTATCATCAAGCATCACTTGACTTTACCTCACTTTTCTACCCCGGATAACAATATTGATCGCGTCGTATTTTCGAGGAATCATGCACCTTACGTAAATGAAAGCAAGATCAAGGGTGTGTTTGTTTGGAGCGAAACCATTTTCAAGAATATGTTTTCGGACTTTTCATTTGTTTGGGCCCCAAAAAAATGACTCGGTCAACAGAATATGTTTTTCGTCAACCAAAATTGGTATGCCAGGACTTTAGAGAATTAATTGCCCTCCCATGAAAGAGGAGATCATTTTCCCCAAAGAGATACCGCTACGGGTGAGCATGGTCCGGATGCATAGATTCTACACCTACAACCCGAAATCTACCATTTTATAATCGATTCTCAATTTTTGGAACCTATAACCGACCATTTTTATCCTCAAATCTGTTTTGGAACCTACCCTTTTTTCGGTCCAATTCCAGAATCTACCCGAAAATCTTTTAGGTTTTTATTTTTATTTTTTCAGCAAAAATAATATGAGTACCAATGAAACAATTCAAAGTAAAAGACAAATAATAAAACTCATTACCCGCTAAAAGAAACAATCTCTAATATCAGCAATAAAAATTACAGTCTACCAAAAATAGAAGAGGTGAGATAGAGCAAGACTAGGGACCGGTTCAATTAGTTTTAAAAAATTGTAACTTGCTCCCGGATCGATTTGAATAGGAATTGATTCCAAACCAATATTTTGGGTGGTCCGGTCCAATCCGGTTGCACGCCTTTATATACCGCCGTGGTGTTACTTATGCAATACTGATGAGCAAAATGGGTTGTTTGTTAATTTCCTAAAACCCCCGCCCCCTTTCCTTCTCAATTTCATGCCGACAACCAAATAAGGAAAAATCAATCACCTTCCTTGAAAATTAATTTTGGACAAAATCATTTATTTTAACTTAAAATTTTTCGTAAAACGAACACACCCAAAATTTTAAGAAACTGGATCATGTGTAAGTACCGGTTCTTCGACTTGTCGATCAATAGGACACCGATCATTGGGTGGGTTTGGCCGATAGGGCTCGATAGGCCTGGGAATAATGGATTGCTCATGAGGCCTAGTCCGACCCTATCTGACCATACCGAGCGCATCTACTCCCATGTTTCTCATGTAGTTCGCATAGATAATGTTGCCAACATGCATACTTGAACAATGCCATATGAACTCGAGGTCCGACGCTAGTCAGCTAGGCCCATAGGCCTAGCTAGGAGTTTCTCTAGCGCAATTCGAGGCTGCGCATCGACTGGGTAAGGTTGAAAGGCCACAAATTGCAATGAAGATTGTAAAGAATGCGACCTCGACACCCTTTTTACAATAAATAAAAAGCTAGCAAGACTTTGGCTCATATCAAGAGATAATGCCAGGCATGGGACCGAGGTAAAGGCCTCGCGCTTCTGCGGGCGTGGAGCCGCCTGAAGCCGACTCGCCGACTGTCCTATCCTCGAGGCTGCTGCTTTAGCGAGACTCTCGCACTGGCATTATGGTCCGATTTCGTGTATGAAGATGTTATGTCCTTTCACATTCGCCACGACTTTCATTAGTTGGCCTTCCACATGATGAATCGGTACAATTATTATGTGGGACGAGCAAGGAGAATCCAACCACAGTGTCTCCTCCCATTAGGCAACTTTTCCTTGGCATGCCTTGAGGAAGTTCAGCTGTTGCCACCAGTGGACGAGAGACTTAATCATAATTAAGCATGGGATAAGGATTGAATCAATCACTCTTTTTGTGCATGAATCTGTCAAAATCGCCGCTCACTGACCCAATTACATGCTCTGATTTTTTTTCCCTCTCTTTCTCTTCCTTCCTCCCTTTTTGTTTTGGCTGTTTTGAGATGCTTCTTTGGTGGATGATCAGCACTAAGGTTAATTATGAAAAAGGGGTTCTTTTGATTTTGGGTAAATAAAGCATTGAGAGAGAGAGAGAGGGGGGAGAGAGAGAGAGAGAGAGAGAGCAGATTATGATTAGCCTCGTTGCTAGCTAAACCCTCTCATGAAGCACGACTCTCCACAGTGGCTAGAACCTCGGCCACCACCGACAAAATCATGGTCAAAGTCGAAATAGTGTCTACAAGTGCATGGGATTAAAGTTGATTAGGATCGAGATTATCCGATGCGGGGACAGATTTGGACATCTTCGGCATGCACATGACACGACCCGAAGGAGAAAACGAGAATGCATTGCAATCCGGCGTCTAGCGCAATCATAAAAGGAAGCGCGAAATTCTATATATTCACACGATTAAGGTAAATACGTAAGGTGTTACTACGAGGGAATAATTCCCTAATCCCAGCACAAACTCTCATTACATGCTTTAAAGCTACCCGCTTGCTGACGAATTCTACTTGCTCTTTTCTACCCTTGGATCGGGCTCGAGTCCACTGGCTCAAGGCACTGAAAATTTTACATTTCACTTGCAGTCGAAAACCCTTCTTTCATTACCATTTTTACAGCGAATGAATGACTTCGCGAGGCACCCATAACAATAATTTTGTCCTCTTTCGAGGACATGCATGATGACGACGATGATGATGATGATGACGACGATGACGAGGATGATGACGACGATGGTGCCGCTAGTGCTGGGCATTTCATTAGCTGCCCTGGGATCAAAATATTCCTCGTTGGAATGACACGACGGTTGTCAATTCTGTTCCAATCGCAATAAGCTTGCGATCAGCAATTGGAGGAGGGTCGACGACATAACCATTGCTGATCATTAGATCTATCAAAATATTTCACAAGATTAATTTTTTAATCTACATATGATAAGATAAGTTGTTAATCTATAATTTATTTAAATTCAATTCACTTTTATGACTTTTCATATTCTCTCGCTCTCACTCGATCTCACGCTCACTCACTCCGCATTCTTTCCTTAATTTGGATATAAATTTTCATAGAACATGTTAAATACAAAAGTATTTCAAGAATATAAATCGAGATCGATATCGTCATTATGTTTGTGTTGCGTGAAAATGGGTCAAAATAAAATTTAAATGAGTCTACTTGGATTGAAACATTTTCAGCCCGCCCCACGGTTGACGCGTCTACCGATCATCAAGGGCCACGTCAAGTTTCGCATGGCATAATCGTCGTGGCAAATATGGTAAGGCGGAGCAGGAAAGGACATAATCCGCGGGACGCGCCGGTAGATCCAACGACGGCCGTGTATCGGACTCTCGGATGTCATGTCGAGGAATTCTGAAGGCATGTAAGCTAAGGATGGCGAGAGAAGCATAAGGGACGAGAGATGATGCCATTTTCATTTCGTGGGGGCTTCGACCAAACGCATGCCTTCGCTTGCATCTGTTCCTTTCTTTCTACAGTCGTATAGAGAGAGAGAGAGAGAGCTTTTCAGTGAGGCGCGGTCCACGCACAAAATCATGAGACCGCAGGTGGGGGCCGATCATCAACCACGAGTCTCAGAAATCGGGGTGGGCCCCCAACCCTCATGATTGGATCTTGATCCGTAATCCCTTTTTATCTTCACCTTTGGCCTTTTCCTTAGTCAAAACGGATTAACGAGATTGATCGAGGGGGTGCGCCCCCACTCACCGAATCTCTCAGTCTTTTTCCATGCTTTTCACTTGTCAAAATTCTCTTCCTCCTTTATCAATTTCTCCGAGAAGATTGAGGGTGAAAGTTAAGATGCTCTCATACCGAATTTCGAATGTAGCTCCACGTTTAGTTTCTTCAATTGGCTAGCTCAAAAGGTCTCATTTATTAACATAATGTCTTCGCGCGGGTCAAATGCACAGAGGATCATTTGTGTTAACGTGTTCCGATAAACTGCTGGCGCGACGGGTACGAGTGCGGACGTGGATTTGGTATCGACCCAAATCGAGATCGTGGACAATCGTCGGGGTTTAAAACAGCCACGGTGACCAAAATCATGATACATAGTCGATTTCGGGGCCGACGCTGCGCTCGAAGATAATTTGATCCGCCGTTCATTCCCTCTCCACCTCACTCGAACGCCGGCCTTATATCCAATATTTACATGAATAAAAGGAGCATGTCCTTGTACTTGGCCTAAACCAAATTGCTAAATGTGGGCCTTAGCTAGGTTTCGACGATCATTCAAAGGCTAAGCATAGGCTCAAAATGGGAGTGGTAAAGATGAAATGACAAACTGATTTCCTTTTTTTTTTTTTTTTTCTGAGATTGGGGGAAAATTATAGGGGCTCAAAGGAAAAGAAAAGAAAAAAGATGAACAATGGCATCATCCTATATGAAGAGCCATCACCTACAGGCCAATCTCTCTTAGTGATTGCTTTTGGTACGAGAGTCCCCACCTCAAGCATCCAATTCTTGACCAAATTGGAAAACCGAAATCATATGCGAAAAAAGTCGCGGAGATTTTTGAACGCGCGTGAGTATGATTTGATGGCCCAATGTCTATCTTTACCAATAGCTGATAAATACCGACAATCTCTTCTCCGCAATAAGTTATTCACTTCGGATATCACACCCTTTAAGTTATGCTTTTACTTGAGAACTCAACAAAACTCGAGTATTTGCCGAAGATTCGAAGTCTCAAGCAATACTCTCAAAGAATATGCTAGTAGATCCTAAAAGCGAATCGGACCTACGGGGTTGATTTTAAATTTTTGAAACTGAAAGCCAATCAAGATATGGTAGGTTTCCGATTTCGAGTCTGAAACTTACTTGCTCTGGAACTGTTCACCTCTAATGTATTGGACACTAACATGTATTTGCAAAGTTCTATCATGGATTACTTGACGTTTATTGTTCATTTCTAATGTGTTCACCCCCAATGTCAGGCCTATTCCAGCCTATCAAAAATGATAATGACTCGGATTGGGACAGGACTATCCCTGCCATGTCTTACATGGGATTGATTGTTCTACAGCTTTCATTATCAAAAGTACAATAATTCTTTTGTTTTTTGGGGATAAAGAATGCAGTCAAAAGAGAAAGAGGGCTTCAAAAAGTCAACTAGAATTTGTCTAAATTCTGTCAGTGGAGAGGATATAATTGCTCGACCTCCGTAAGTTTTGCGAGCCTGGCCATATTAAGGGTTTTTTATCCGGTTATTGGGTTCAAGCTGCGTTTGACGCCTCATATGTACCTCGATTAAATGTGTTATGATTACTGCAAATTCCCAGTGTTTAAATTCCCCGTGACAGCCAATAGGCATGCAGCTGTATTGATAAGGGATTGAGAACGTGGAAACGCTAATATCATAAGTGCTGAATTCGACTTTCGCTCTGTAGAGAGGAAAATCACAAGTCCAAAAGACGAGAGAAACAAAAAAAAAATTCCCTGTAACAAGCTTTCTTTATATGAATGTACAAAGAAATTCGAAAGAGAGTATTTCTTAAACACTTCATTAAAACTCATTGGATATATTTTCAAGTTGTTGACACCAAAAAATAACCAGCATAAAATATCGAATGGACGACAGGATCACCGTATCATGAGATTAAGTAAAATGGAAATAAGATACCCAATAGACGGCAAGGCCACTTGCATCCCGAAATTCGGTAAGATGAGAGCAAGGTACCGAACAAAGCTGCAAGGCCTCTGGATCGCGAGATTCGATGAGTTAAGAGCAAGAGAATTGAATGAATGGCAAGGTTATTGAACCCCGAGATTCAATAAGTCAAGAGTAATGCGAAAACTTACCGATAGAACAATAAAGAAGATTAGTAATCGGGAAATGCAGAAATATAACCAAACGCAAATGTGCCGGCCTAACCACGTCGGCAAAGGAGTTATAAGCATAGAGCAGAAATAATGGGCACGAGCAAAACATGGAGAAGTTATCAAAGATATTTGAACTGATTATGGAAAGTACAATTTGAAAAGAAGTCATTTGAATTTTGACAGACAAGCCATAAAGATCGTGGATCAAATGGGAGTTATTGAAAGCGCTAAAATTTAAGATTTGAAAGCCTTGGAATAACCGAATGAGCTGTTATGAAATGCAAGGAATGATAAATATGTAGTGAAGATGAAGAGAGAGCCCCCGATTGATCAACAAAAAATATTTATCTTTTTCGCAGTTTAACTTTCTTCGCACTTTACATTCTCTATATCTTTTCGGTTTCGGTAATCAAGTTTGTTTCTTTGCAGTTTAATGCTTTCCTTAGGAGTATTGTAACTTGTAGAAACTTGATATTCAGTCACCCAATCCTCAATTTGTATTCGATCCATTTACATTCAATCTTTCCACGTACATTAATCCATCTAACCACCTCTCGTATGAATTTTCCTAGACACTTGAGCCACATGACCCCTTTTATTAAAAATCGAAGAACGAATTTCGGTAAAATATATTCTTCTTCACGAAACGAGCAAACACAAGCATAAAGATATTCTCTACTTTTGGATGGAATGTTCGGTTCGATAGGCTTTGAGCCTTCAGTATTGCGCTCCACCTCCGGGCTCGGCATACAAGTCGATAAGGACTTCCATGATCTCCCAAGGGAATTCGTTTGCTGCTACAACGTGTTGTAATCAATTGCCTTTTGCGTAGTAAAATCTGTACAAAGAGCTTCAAAACACAAGCTAGTTAAAGAGATTTTCATTAAAAAAAGAAAAAAGAAGAATAGATATTAACATACTCCTGCTAATTAGCCAATGAAATCTTTGGACGAGTTGGTTGAGCTTCTTGGATTTTAGACAATTAAACCGATGAGGCCCTAGGTACTCTCGGTGATCACGTTTTGGAGACTTAGTTAGTGGCATTGACATATACCCCACCAGCGTTTTGGGACTTAGTTAGTGGCATTGACATATATCCCCACCACGCGTTTTGGAGACTTAGTCAGTGGCATTGACATATACCCCCACCACCCCGAGGCAATCTCATCAACCGCGTCTTGGGGACTTATCCCGGTGGCATTGGTATACCCCCATCACCCAAGGAATAATCCATTACACTATAATAATAAAAAAAAATACTGTTGCTAGTCTCTCGAAAATTTGAAAGACAATTTCATTCTTATGTAGCTACCCATCTATCAAAAAAATTTATCACAAACGTGCAACAAAGTTCTAAAACTTTAGAAAATTGTAATTAACGGAAGGATTCGATTAAACCAATTTGATAAGTTTTAGTACATGTTTGCACTTTTTAAAATTTTTAGGATTCAATTACCCATTTGTGACAAGTTTTAGGACTCAATTGTATTTTTGAAAGTTTTAGGACTTAATTGCACTTTTATGACAAGTTTTAAGGTTTTTAATGCACTTATTTTTAAGATTTGTTAAAGAACCCATCCCCATTGTTCGGGGTCATTTTTATGGTCCTTCGAGGTCAATTCCCATCCACAACTCATTCCAAGTGGGAAAGTTACCAAAAAAAAACCCTAAATTTATTGTGTTTATGCTAATTTTGTGCTAAATCATTTAATTTGATCAATTTATTCATGAATCATTTAATGATTTGCCAGTTTAGTCTTTAGGGCTAATTTTGATGCTGGTTGGCTGTGCCACGGTGAGCACTAACATGGATATTTTTTGCATTTTTTAATTTTACGATTTTTTCTTCCTTATTTCTTTTATTTCTTTTTCTCCTTTTTTTTCTCTTTTTTCTTTTTCCCTTAAACCGGCCATGGCTAATGGAGGTCGTCACTAGAGGCTAGCAAGGGTGTCGAGGCCGTCGCCATGGCAGTGGCCGATGGAGGGAAAAATGAAAAAGAAAGATAAAAGAAAAAAAAAGGTAAAAAGGAAAAAAGAAGAAAAAATAAAATAAAATTACAAGAATTGTCCATGTCGACATCACCATGCCACGTAGGGTGGTTGGCGATTGCTAAATCACCACATCGGTGATTTTTTATCCAAAATTGACTAGATAGACTAGGTAAATAGTTAAAAGGTCTAGGTCTAAATTGGAAAATTTGAAAAATCTTTGAGACTAAATTGACACAATTAAAATGCTATGGATTGAATGGGTAAATCGTCGGAATAATTAGGATCAAATTGGCCAAATTAAAATGATTGTAATTGGATTTGCTGTGACTTTTTCGTGGTAATATAAGTTATCTATTTTTTTTTTTGTCGGAATGTTAACTAAATTTAGGCAAGCTAGTTTTCTGACAATTAATGAAGCGGTGTAGGTGTTCATCAAACAATTTATAGAAGTTTCAATTTTTTTTCAATGACTTTTTAGGGAAAAGTACACTAAAAGTGTCGAAAGTTGTGTACAACACTTACTATACTTCCAAAAGTTTTCACGGATCATCTAAGTGGCATTTTTTTTTTAAAAAGCGACCACTTAAGTGTCAATTCGATGTGATTAGGAAATCTGATGTGACATTTTTTAAATTAATATCTAAAGCTAGTTCGCCGAAGATCCCGTCAATAATAAAAAAAGATAAAATTCAAAAAAATTTATAAAATAAAAATTAATTAGATTAAAAGAAATATGGCCAGCAAGGGTGGGGATGTGGGAGAAGGCATGTAGGCCCTCCCTGCGATCGGCGTGGGTTACCGACCCTTGGCCGATGCTCAACCTTGCCACTTGTGTAACCATCGATTTTTTTTAATAAAATTTTTTAGCTTATTTTTAAATTTTAAATTTTTTTTTTAAATCTAGAAATCCTTGTGGATTGAATTTTTAAAAAAATTGTCACTTCAAATTAATTATTAATTATAAATGCCACGTAATCGTTTAACTAAGAATTTCTCGCTTGAAGACACTTAGATGATCGTTTTTTCTCTAATTTGGCATTTAAGTGATCCGACGAAAATTTTTGACATTAAAGTGAACGATATACATAATTTTTGGTACTTATGGTATACTTCTCTCGACTTTTTGGATAGGAAAGACCAATCGACACGAAAATCAAAAGTATTGGGCCGAAGAAAATCGTAATTAGTCATGTAAAATAATATTGAAATATAAAGATAACAAGATGATAAAAAGGTAAAGAGGAAAAAAGAAGAAAAATAAAAAAATTCCAAGAATTGTCCATGTCGGTGTCGCCATGCCATGTAGGACGGTTGGCGTTCACTAAATCACTACGTCAATGATTTTTGTCCAAAATTGACCGAAAGGATTAAGCAAATCGTTAAAAGATTTAGATCTAAATTGACAAATTTACAAAATGTTTGAGACTAAATTGATATTTTTAAAATGCTAAGGACGAAATTGATAAATCGTCAAAATATTTATGATCAAATTTGGCAAATTGAAATGACTATAATTGGATTTGCTATGACTTTTTTTATTGGTAATATATATTTAAATCACGTTATCGAAATTTAGGCGAGCTAGTTTTTGGAAAATTTATGAAGCGGTGTAGGTGTTTATCAAACAATTTATAAAAGTTTCAAATTTTATTTTCCAATGACTTTTTTAGGGAGAAGTACGGGAAAAATGTCAAAAGTTGTGTTTACGCTCACTTTAAGTTCTAAAAATTTTCGCCGAATTATTAAAGTGTCAATTTTTTTTGAAAAACGACAACTTAAGTGTCAACTCTTTTCGCTTGGTTGGAAATTTGATGTGGCATTTTTTTTAATTAATATGTGAAGGCGGCTTGCCGGAGGTCCAATCCGCAATGAAAAAAATAAAATAAAAAAAAATTAATTAGATTAAAAATAAAAAGTAAGCCGCCCCGAGAGGGGGACGTGATGTGGCCGACCAAAAAAAAAGAGTGGGGACGTGAGAGAGGGCCTCGCAAGCCCTCGCTTGCGGTCGACGTCGGTTGCCAACCCCAAGCCGGGGTTCACCCTCACCCTCGCCGACTATACAACCCTCAAATCCTTTTTTATTTTAATTTTTTTAGCTTATTTTCAAAGTTAACTAGTTTTGTAGCTTTTTTTTTATTTTAAAAATCCATGTGGACTGAATTTTTTTATAAAAATTGCCACGTCAAATTTAAAATTAATTATAAATATCACGTAATTAGTTTGGTCAGAATTTCTCATCGAAGCACTTAAATGATCGTTTTTCTTCGATTTGACACTTAAGTGATCCGACGTAAACTTTTAATATTAAAGTGAGCCTTGAACACAATTTTTTACACTTATGGTGTGCTTCTCTCGACTTTTTGGACAGGAAAGACCAAATGATAAGAAAATCAAAAGTATTGGGCCGAAGAAAATTGTAATTAGTCATGTAAAATAATATTGAAATATAAAGATAATAAGAAGATGAAATGGAACAACCGGTGTTCATTGATTGATTGGCGGCACTTGCTACAAACTACGATTAAGCTATTTATACTTCTAAGTTCTAAGTACACCGCTTACAACGAAAATAAGGACATTCTACGAGACTCCTAAAATTCAGCAGCATGTATTACGAGCAGTTACCTAGCGAGCATACCACTTCAACAGCCATTACATCTCCGCTCTTTCGTGCCCAACGTCGATAGTTACTTTTGCAGCTTGTGGCTCGACTTTCTAACAGTTAGGGGCCTCCGCGATCGACCGGATGGGTCGGACACGACACGATCATGTCAGTCTTATTTCAACGGCCAACGGTTTGCTCGATCGAATTGCCTCCGAAATTAGCAGATCCATTGCTCGGACAGTTACCTCTCGTCAAGATTCATGTTTTCTCGTCGATCAAACCGAACTTCATTCATCAACACTCGCGTCTCGGGACTTAGTTGTCTTGTCGACCGCCTATACTTGACGACCGAGAGCTCTAAGCACTTGGCGAATTTTACTTTTGCCATGTCTTGCTGTGCCTCTTCGAGCTCGAGTCGGGACTCGGATATTTTTATGGTGTCAACGCTATCTTAAGAAAAATGAGTACCGAAAAGCCCGACTATTCATAAGGATTTTTAGACTTGTGTTTGAGAAAAATATTTTTCGAATTATTCATTTTTATTGTCTAATAAGCGGAGCGAGGTTTTCTAATACCGGAAAAACGATTATCTCTTTTGAGATGTTAATAATTTATTAATGGATTCCAATTCCATTGCAGGAAATACGAGCCAGAGTCTATAAAAATCTGGGGAAACCTGTCGCTCTCTTCAATTTTCACTTCCCTTCACTGCATATTCTAAAGCACACTCATTCTCACTCTTCGCTGCCCCCGCCACCGGCGACCAATGCTGCCGTACGCGACGATCGAGGAGGCGGAGTCCGCCGTCGGCCGGGGCCTGACGCTCGCGGAGACGCTGTGGTTCAGGTACTCGGCGGCGAAGTCGGACTACTTCCTCTACTGCCACAACATTCTCTTCCTCTTCCTCGTCTTCAACCTCGTCCCGATCCCCCTGGCCTTCGCGGAGCTCACGCGCTCCCTCGGCCTCGACCAGTACAAGATCCAGCCCAAGGTCAGGCTCTCGCTCGCCGAGATGTGGAAGTGCTACAAGGACGTCAATCGCATGTTCTTCCTCGTCGTCGGCCCCTTGCAACTCGTCTCCTATCCTTCCATCAAGGTAGAGACTTTCTGTTGTTTTTTAGGATGGTTATGTTGATGTTTAGCGTTTCGGCGTCGCCTCCAATGTTTTGACGCTGTTTTGGTTGATAGGGGCGGCGACCCGTGTCGCGTCGATTTAGCATTTTAGCTCTTTTGAATGATGAATACCAAGCGATGCTACAGAAATTTTGACAAAACGAGGTCAAAACGTGCTTGAGTTTTTCTCGGTTTCTGATTGACTGCGTTCCCATCGCATTATGTTTGTGTTTGTCCGAGCAATTTGTCTCAATCATTGTGCATATGGTTGGACTGTGCCATTCAGGGTTGGATGGTGCCAGTCACCATCTCTTCTCTTCAGCTTGTTTTTTAGAGAGTCTGAATGGTGTTGCACTGTAATGTCTTGCTTTTTGGTGGTATGAACCCTCTTTCTGAAACTGAAACCACTTGAGTTAAAACTTAAGGATTTTTCCTTAATTTTACAGATGATTGGCATTCGGACAGGATTGCCATTACCCTCGAGATGGGAGATTGTGTCACAGTTGGTGGTGTATTTCCTCGTGGAGGATTATACGAATTACTGGATCCACAGGTTCCTGCACAGCAAATGGGGATACGAGAAGATCCATTCTGTTCACCACGAATTCGCGGCTCCCATCGGCTATGCTGCGCCTTATGCTCACTGGGCGGAGGTTCTGATCCTCGGAATCCCGTCTTTTCTCGGGCCGGCTTTGGCTCCTGGCCACATGGTCACCTTTTGGCTGTGGATAGCTTTACGGCAGATAGAGGCCATTGAGACTCACAGCGGGTACGCATGCTCAATAATCTACTATATTTGCTTTAACCTTCATGCTTTTCACCTTTAGTCGCTTGCTTTTCTTTTCTAATTGTCTGTTTTGGCTGAGCACTTCCTTTTTTAAGTTGGTAGTGACGAAATGATGCTATCATGGTGGCTGATTTATTTATGACTGATGTTGGAGCCATTACATGTAAAGTACAGATTTTGTAGAATCTCTGCACTTAATTGTACTTTTTATCACCTTTCCTGGATGCAAACAAGCATAGAGACCGGGTTTCCTTGGTTTTATGTGAGTATATTATGAAACATGTTTACAAGCATTTAAACTACATGTGGGTGCCTAGGTATGTATATTTGTTGCTCTTTGTTAAAGGGAAGATTCCTGACACGTGTTGCTATAGATTTCCTCAGGCTGGAGATGGAGTATTGCTGTTTCATTAGTTTATTTTGCCTTTTAAAATCATGACAGGGGTTTGGGGGGCTGCAGGTCTTTCACTTCATAGCTTCTCAAATTCTTGCCACGCATGATTTGCTAAATTATATATCATATCTTCACGACCTTATCTTGGGAGTCAAATCTCTCAGAACTGTTCTTGGCTTGCTTATTCTAAAATTTGATTACAAACTGCACGAATTGATGGTAAAAACGAGAAAAAGCACAACCAAGACAGGGTTTAATGCTCTTTCAGTATCCAAGGAGTATTTGCTGCTATTCATCTGTTTGGAATTTTTCGAGCACGTACAAATAGTCTAAGGGGCCACTATTAGTTGGTGAAAAGGGGAGAGTAGTGAGGATGCTGAAGTTGGATTTACAGAATGACTAACTTGAAGGAGCTTCAAAGTGTGGCGGCCTTCATGGTAGATTGTAAGAACAGCTTTCTGAAGTTTCAAATTTTAAGCGTGTGATATTAAGATATGACTCTCGAAGTGTTTGCTGCCTCATGCCTCACCGGGAAAAAAGTGCAGATATTTCAATAACGCGCTTTTAGGTTGTTGCCTTGTGATCATCATCAGGCTTCATGTTTGGGCTGGAATTTACGAGAGCCGACATTGGACATTTTACCCTGAAGCAATTGAACGAAAAGCCACTTGACACTTGCGGTTCTGTTCTGGAGTCTAGGGCTTTCAACTATCACATTGGTCCTTAATGTTTCTCAGCCGAGATATCATTAAGAATCCTGCAACTTTTGTGACTGAACTCTTCTTTCCCCCTAATACTTTGTAAGCCCAATCAGACTGGAACTGCGCATAACTTCCAGATACCCTTGTCTGTTGATGAAGTCCAAATTTCTCTATTGATTTGAAGCCTGCCAAAATCTGCATCTAGATATGGACACATCTCCAAAAGATTAGATCTTTATTTTCAGTTTTTTGCTTTTGTCGCGTATTCGCAGGATAGAATAAAATCATGTCTGACCGGCCCAGCCCAGCAACTTTGCTGATGACCAAAATTGGCCCCCTTAATTAGCACCGTCAGTGCACTTGCAAATCTCAGGAATGATCTGAAAGCAGCTTCTTGTACGGTATAAATTTGTTGTGCAGTGAAGGCGTCACCAATTTTGGATGCTCTTTTATCTGCCATGCGAATAGATTAACAAATTTTCCCTTGTACGCTGATGCTCTGCTTGTGTCCAAGAGATGCCAAGTGAAATTTTCTCTTTAGTGTGATGCTTTCTAGATGCATAACCTTGATCAAACCTCTCATTTATGTTTTAGTGGGTGATCCTTGTGGCGTGAATTGCTCTTTCCGTGCAGATATGACTTACCATGGACTCCAACCAAGTACATTCCCTTTTATGGAGGTGCAGAGTACCATGATTACCATCATTATATCGGAGGACAAAGCCAGAGCAACTTTGCATCTGTCTTTACTTACTGCGACTTCATCTATGGAACTGACAAGGTGAGCACACCTTTTATCAGTGCTCTACAAATTTTTGAGGTTCCATTCGTTTGAATATCACAAACTAATTTTGCTCTTCCTGCCAGGGCTATCAGTATCATAAGAAGGTTCTTGGTAAGGTAAGGTTCTATCATCTCGGTTTGTACTATTAACAACCTAGATTCTTAAACCAAAATGAAGATGTAAGACATCACCAATGTTTATAGCTGACACCATGCGACATTCTTGAAGCCCATGAATGCATATTCTTGTTTTGAATAGTATCGATCTTTTCACAGGAACTCACGTCTCCCTTGACCACTGCCTAGTCAACATGAACCTTTTCCCATTCCTTACAAGTCGAGGGTTTTTATGATTATTTGCTCTTTCATCTATTTATCTGGTCCTTTTCAATCTTCAGTTGAAAGGCATGAACGGAGGCACCGCCACTGGGCCAAGTGGAGGAAAGAGTGATCGCTCTTGTGACGAAGTGAAGAATGATTAGCCGCGGCTGTGCACGGGACTTCTCCAGATAGTTGTAGCACTGGTAGTGACAGATCTCGGAAGCCTTTTGACTCTCAAGCTGACATCGCTGCTCTAGAGCGTGGTAATAGTACTAGTAAAATTTACACATGAAGGCTAGGAGATGGCGCTGGAGAGGGTTTCGTTATGGCATTAGATTGTGGTAATTGTCAATGTAGACTGCTGTTCCTTCGACGTTTGTTTCGGGAGTCTCTCTTTGCCGCTGAAACTAGAACTCTCCTAAATATCATTTGCCTCAACAACCATTTGTACAACCATTCAGTTCATGTTTGCTGTATCTCCCTATGCAATGTTCAGTCGGTTAACAGTTTGAAGCTTCCTTGTTCGATTGGCTCTTCTTCTCGTCCTCTTTTCGTAGTCCCGCAACACCGATTTGTCCGTCACCGAGCCAATCGGCGGACATGGAACGGATCGGAAACATCTAGTCCAAGCTCTGACGTCGAACTGGAGTCGTTTGATCTTTCTTAATCCACCGGGCTGTGGTTGTTACATACAATGATAAATAACGAGCTAGGGATCGGTGCCAAAGGAATGTACCAAGAATGACACTTCAACATTATACAACACGCACACAAAAAAGATCAGAGAATAGGAATTTCAATCCGAAGCCAAACCCTTAGAAACAGGTATTGGACACTGGACAGAGCGATGGGCACAATGGATTCGCATCACATATCATTAATAAATGAAGGACGACAAACTCCGGGCGGGTTGCCGAACAAATCTCCTGTCCTTACCAGCGCAGTACCGTAACCTTTTAACGTTCGTATCTACGTTCCGCGCCGGAAATCATCCGTATCCAGCTCGAATCACGCAGCCGCTGGGCTCGAGCGCAGGAACTGGCTTATATGCGTATGCCCGACGCTAACCAGAAGATGTAACCTGGGAAAATAGAATATAAGAACAAGAAATTCTACCTCCACCATGTCTTAATCATCGGGGGAGATAGTTACTACCATTAGAGAAATAACAAATGACCGTATGTTGTTGAAGTTTGTTTGCAAAAACAAACAAACAATGGCCCTTTTCCAATCCCACTTAGGATGAAAAAAGAGTGCAAATCTCTTTACTAGTTAGAAAGTTATCTTGGCTTTGAAAGTAAAGAAATGGACAACAAATGAGCTAGATCTCATTATAGCCGCGTGCGGATGCGTGGGGCTTGCCTCATTCAAGGCATTTTTCTTGAAACAAATGCGAAAAAAATGAAATCACCCCAATTGGATGTCATATGCCCCCACATGAGACTTTTTTTTTTTTGGTCAAAGTCAACAGTCAACGGTTGATTGGGTCACGCACGTGGCACGTAGGCACCCACGTCATCGCTGACAAATGTTCGTATGGCTGAGACCGTCTAGATTGTATGGTCAAAATGAGATCACCCCAAATAGGTGTCATATGCCCCGGCATGAGACTCTTTTTTCAGGTCAAAGTCAACAATCAACAGTTGATTGGGTCAGGTCAAACTGCCACGTAGGCACCCACATCATTGCCATGTCAGCCAACGGTTAAAGACGGTTTCACGCACCCGCGACGCATGTGGGCGCATGAGTCCCACGCTAGAGCGCTCCTTCGATGTGTGTCGGAGCGTGCAGCTGTCGTCCACTGGCAATGTGCCGCCCCTCAAAATGTTCGTATGGCCGAGACCATCTTGATTGTGTGGTCAAAATGCATTTCATTGAATAAAAGTTCACGAAATTGCGACTTTTCATTGCGGTCCCCGAGGAACCTCTCCCCGTCACTGCACATGTGGGGCGTGCGGCGTCGTCCCATCTCCTCTGACGTGAGGCGACCACTCCCTAGACTCGTATCGACGAGTACATTCCAACATGTATTCACATTTCATTTTTACAGAACATTCGATTTCGAAAATAGGTGAACAGTGTACTGATGGAGAATGTGCATGCCTAAACCGTGAAAAGCTTCAAACACAGGTTCGTTTCATGGCAGTTTTCCAAATATACAGTCTATATTCGATCGGGAAAATAAGTTTTGAAGGCTCTAATACCAATGTCGGATACTAAATCCTCTATTCTAAACATCAAACATGCAGAAACATGCCCAAAACTTCCAAAACTTGAATAATTGATCAAACGATACATCACACAAAGAACATACCGTATTAGCCACAGATTAGATGTCACTCTTGCAGTCTTGAGAATCCTCGAATCAAAAGAACTTTCCATCATTCTCGGTCGTGTCGCAGCTTCTAATCCTGACTGGGACCTTGATCAGTCTCTACTTGCGGTGTCTTATGGAGATTTTGGTTGCATTCGCCGGTAGCATCTTTCCTTGTTTTTCCTTCTATTCAATAACGTTGCTTATGGAGATTTTGGTTGTATTCGCCGGCAGCATCATTCTCGATCGGACATCGGACATCCTGAGGGGCAATGACCAAAAGAAAAGCTTTCCACCTACTAGCCAAGCCATACGTAAAGGAGGGATGAATGGCAAGGGACTTGAGCGACTCGCCCTAATCAATAAGCGGGAGAGACGCGAAGAAATTCGATGGCTACTAGAGAAAAATCTGTTTTTGGTTTTTTTTCATCTTTTCAACTTTGGTTTCATAGGAGCAAGTCAGAAACATTGAGAAACGGAACCATCTAATTTGATTCGTTCTCGATAGCCATGTATGAGGGTCTCTGCCTCAACTCATAATTGACGGATTCGTAGGCTCAATTCCCTACTGGATGTGCGCCCTCCTTTCTCAATCGTAGATTTACATATCATCGCCGCGCGTTTTGCATAAAGCACATATTAATTGTGAGATTATGTGGGACAAAAATAATCGACGGTTTCATTCAATTTCCATTAACTTTCAATATGTAACTTCTTCATTTTATCAGTAACTCTTCATACATGAAAAAAGAAAGAATTGCATCACGGCAGCACATCTCGCTATGGCTAGTAAATTTTAACATTGTAAATAACATTCAATCTTTAGACCCAAAAAATAATAATAATAACATTCAATCTATTCATGATTAGTTTTGCACGTTGATGTTGACTTTTTATATGAAAAGTAATTTTAATCAACAGTAACTAGTAGTTTCTCCATATATATGCAGCAACTATAACTTGGTTAGTAACTCAGTAAGTTTCACACGAGTGCAACAAGTAAAGATAAAGGGTTGGCACAAGGGAGGTAACTGTCCCTTTCGCGGACGCCGGAGCGAGGGCTGTGGTCGCCGCTCTTGTGACTGCCGCCGTTGGGACTTGTCGGAGCCTCCTCCATCCTGCATAAACGGCGGCGTCGTGATAAAGCTCCACCGTCGGGCGACGGAAGGCACCGGATTGAAAACTCTAGCTCATGGAAAGCCATTGGAGAGCGGAGGACTGGGACTGAGAGTATCCCTCGCCTTCTCTTGCTCCTCTTCTTCTTCTTCTTCGGTGATCTTGTTTTCTTCTTCCTTTCTTTCTTTTTTCTATTTTTTGAAAATAAACATGAAATAGAGTAGATAGAGAAAGAAACTTTTTAAGAAACGAACGGGGAAGGAAGAAAGAAATTTGGAAAGGAAAGAAAGAAAGAAAAAAGGAAACTTTAAGAAACGAATGGGAAAGGAAGAAAGAAAATTGGAAAGAAAGAATAAGAAGAGATCGACTATTTTTAATTCTTAGAGATTACAATATTTTTAAGATAATTTTTCATGTTGATAAATTTTAATTGGTATTGGTAAGTGACGAAAAGAATACTGATGACAAAAGATCAGCGCGCTATGCGTGTGTATAGAGGAACTAGTACAAATGTATGCACACGCTAATCAAAATATTTAGCTAGGAAGTAGATTACCTCCACTATATTAAAGTCATTGGTGAGATATCTAGGGGAGAAGTCTATTATGAGTGTCAAAAATTATGTACAGCACTCACTTTAGTGTCAAAGTTTCAAAATGATCACTTCAATGCAAAAATCGAAGAAAAACGATCACTTAAGTGCTAAGTTCGATTTGCTTAATAAAAAATCCTACGTGTTTTTTTTTTTTTTCACCTCTGCAAGGTTGAGGTCTCACCCTCGCCAAGGTCGGCGAGGGGTCGGCCACCGGCCGAGGCTCAAGCAACCCCCATCGACCATCCCCATACTCGCCAATCGGTGTCGGGTGTGCATGCGCTCGCCGCTTGAACAAGAACCCCACCTCCCCCCTTCTCTTTTCATATTTTTTTTTCTTCATTTTTTAGCTTATTTTAAATTTTAATTTATTTTAAAAAATTAGTTTATTTTTAAGGTTAGAAGTCCACGTGGACTTTCTAGCGAGCCACATCGGTTTAAATATTAACGGGCGAGGGCTCGCCTTTGCCGGGTTAAGCGGGGATTGCCGGCCACTAGGTGGGGCTCGGCGACCCTTGCCGCTTGAATAAGGGCAACCCCCTCTCTTTCATTTTTTTAAAATTTTTAGCTTACTCTTAACTTTAATTCATTGTTTTAAAATTTTATAGTTTATTCTTAAGGTTAAAAGTCCACGTGGACTTTTCGACAACACACGTCAACTCGGATATTAATAATAATAAAAAGGTCACGTATGATTTTCGGCCAATCGGATCCGACATGGCATTTAAGTGATCGTTTTTCTCGGATTTTGACACTTAAGTTATTGTTTTGAACTTTTGACACTTAAATGCGCCGTCCACATTTTGAAAATTATAGTGTACTTATCCCGATATCTACCTCTAGTAGAAAAACAAACAACAAACGGTTAACTATGTCTGTCTCTATCGATTCATATAAAGCAGCAAAATTGCCCATAAAGAGCGTTCGATTATGTCATTGGTGAGCTTAGACATGCTTATCAATCGAAACATCGCATTTTCATCGTAGACGTCCTCTTTTCTATGAATCTCGTTAATGTTGCCATCAATTCAAATAAAAAGTCATTAATGTATTGCACTTGTGTTAATTCAATTCTAAACATTGTAATTATGTCAATTGAATCTTAAACTTTTTCATGTTTTATCGATAGAGTCCTTTCGAATAATTTTAATTTACGGTTATGTTCACTAGTGAGCTAAAAAATGATCCTCGTTGGAAACAATGCAACCATCGTACTTTGTCCTCTTCTCGGTCATTCTCGTTCGGGTCGCAGCTTCCAATCCTGGCCAGACCTTGATCAGTTTCGCTTGAAGCACGATGGCGGCAGCATCTTGAACTTACATAAGCCCATAAGAGAGCTTTCCCGCTGTATACATCACCACAGATTGCGCAAAACAGATTATAAAGATCCAAAGATGGCACTTGCTTATAAGCTTATAGTTTTTACCGTATCGTCTCTCTTCGCAATCGTCTCCATCGGAGCTAACGGCACCGGCTTCACCGTATTCAGTTATCAATGCAGTGACAACACAGGAGGGAGCTCAGTACGGATGCGCACTGTTGGCTGTCGACCAGTATTTGATCGACTCCATGGCAGATTCTGACTACGATTGTCGGGCCCGATCGAGGCCGTCTAGCCCGAACGACAATGTGTGTTACGGTCGCGTGACGTGCAACGATGACTGCACGGCCTGCGGGGAGTTGGTGCCCGATGTGATCCTGATTGAAGGTTGTACATTGAGGTACGAACAATATCCGTTCGATAAGTGAGCGGCTATCAACGATGACTGCACACGGCCTCCGAGTGTGGTCGAGTCCAAGCGAAATAAGTAGAGTTTATGTCGACAAACGGCACGAATGTTGCTAGATGGGGCTATTGCCAATCTATATTTTTTGTTATCATGTTGCCGAGATTCCTCCAAACGTATGAATGTTTGCAAGCAATATTCGAAAATTGCATTTGATGATTGCCAAATAATGGCTTATTGTCCTAGCGCGAAATGAAGAGAAACGGATCCTCACGATCTTTGGAAAAATTACCAAAAAAAGTACTAGACTTAATGTAATTATATCAATTTAGTCTTAAATATTTTTATATTTTGTCAATTGAGCTAATCCAGTCAATTTTGATTGAAAATCGATTACATGAATACCGACATTCCTACGTGATCCTATCGGCATATTTTAATTTTATTATTATTGTGTCTTTTTCCCTTTTTTATTGGCTTCTTTACGTTCAAATAAAGCTAATCATTCGATGCACGTGGGGAAACTTGTCTCAAACATCCTATGCAATGTTTCTACTACTACTATGGAGAACTTGGCGTTGCCAAACCCCCTCCTTCTTGTCGCTAAATAAATACTCAATCGTTGAAGCCTTGTTTACGTAACGGTAAACTATATTGCTAGAAATGAAAACTCATACTAATAGCTTCGGATTACACACATCATAGAACGTTTTGGAATACCACATAATCACACCAAACATAAAATAAGAAATCATAAAGGCTTAATTTCAAAGTTCCAACTAAATCGAAACTTCCCTGTTAAAATCAATTCCTTAATTTTTGAAATCGAATCTACTATGCATACTTTGAAACTTATTTTGTCTATACCGATTTAGTTTTTCGGTTTGCGATTTTATCCTGGAACAATGCTCACTCCTAAATGTGGCTCTAGTAAAGCGTCGGATGCAACCGCAATTAAAATCTAGAAAAAGGGTGGTTAAAAGCTTGACAATTTGATTTCCCGGGGCTGACCCAGAAAATCGCAAAAATATGGGGGGCGAATATGCATTTTACGAAAGAGGAGAGAATGACAGGACACGTGTTCTGGATTTCTCATGAGTCCTCCTCGAGTATCTCGATCTTTCTTAAATTCGGCGACCTTCTCTTCTCTCTCTCTAAACTTCGAGTCGGTGATTTCACGCTGCCGCTTCCGATTCATCTGCAATTGGGCGAAATTTCCCGTATCCAAGCATCTGAAAGGCGTTAGGGTTTCTCAATCCACTACGCAACTCCCTGTCCTGAAGCAGAAGAAGGTAATCTCTCTCTCTCTCTCTCTCTCTCTCTCTCTCTCTGTACCGGTTTGAATTTGCCAGCCGGAAGTTTCAGCAACCGATGATCGCTCTCCCTTCTCTCGAGCGGCTTGTGAATTTCTTGGTCTTTCGTGCGATTACTCGACTTATGACGGCGCGCCATATCGGTAGGCGTTTGCCTGTTTCATCGGCGATCCTCTGTTTAGTTTCGTCCCGCGAAGTGTCTTGCTGGGACGATTTCGTCTATGTTATGTGTTCTTTTCGGATAGAAATGTGTTTGCGGTTCGTCTATGGATTGGATTGCGAGGTGCAGGCTGCTCTCATGGTGGTTTTTGGATTAGCATTATTCACGAGCCCCATGCCTTGAGGGAGGGAGGGAGAGAGACTTTTTAGTTATCCTGTTAGTTCTCTGTATCTTTCAAATGCCGAAAATCGTCCTGATGTGGTTGATATTGAGATCGTGTTGTCGTCGAGATTTATGTGGCTCCTTTTCTGTTGATCTTTGTGTTAATTTTGGTTCTTTGTGTGGTCCGTATTGGACAAGTGGATGGTTGAACATGTCGGCACCGTGTCCATTTCAAAATGCATCTGTGACTTTTGTTACGGTGTTAGGCGCCAATGGTACTCACCGTATCTCACTTGCGTTGCCGAGTTAGTGGTTCCCAGGCAAGTCGGTGAGGTTTCGGCAAGATGCCAGAGAGCCACACTTGTTCATATCACTGTTACTGGTGTTTAAGCTTTGAAATGCATATCGTGTATTAGAAAAGGCTCTCTTTGTTTTTTTTTTTTTTTTATGGGGGTGGGCGGGGGCCCAATGTTTCCCCTGATGGGCTTGACCTTCCTTTTCCTCTGATATGATAGTCGCTCTTCCCCCGTGGCTTCATTCCTGTGGGGGATCTGTATTTGTTGTTATACCTTTTACCTTTTTGGTGATTATTGGTGCCGTTGGGTAGTACTTGGATGAGCAACTACACCTTTTTAAGATGTGCAGAGATTTTATGAGCTATTTGCTATTCTCCTTCTATAATGCAGTATCAAATTCTCTAATCCAGGAATTTGTCCTTCTGTTTTCTTTGCTTTTCTTTTTTGTTATCTTTTACTTTCTTCAATTTTGCAAAGGCTCTTTTAAGTTAGGTGGCCTATATGTTTTGTCTTTACAGGATTTTGTGCTTGAAATGCTAGCTAAATTCTGGTTTCTAGTTGTTTTTTGCAGGGTTCTAGCACTTGCAAGATGCAGGGTAACAGAGGTGGTAGAAATCCTTTTTTCGAATTTGGTGACCCTTTTGCTGATTTTGGAAGCTTGGGTGGTCATAGAAGTTTAGTTTCTAGCTTCTTTGGAGGAAGAGACCCATTTGATGACCCTTTCTTTACACAACCATTTGGGGGGGGTCTCTTTGACTCGAGCATGTTTCGTCCAACTGCAAGTCCTTTCATGAGTATGCCTCCTTTCATGAATATGCATCCATCTACTTTGATGGAGCATCATTCTCCGGAACCGAGAATGTTGAGAGGACCCATTATTGAAGAAGTGAACTCTGATGATGAGAAGGAAGAAGCGGACAACGAGAAGAACGACAACCCAAGAAAGCATGGGAGGTCAAGTGAGATGCCTCATGTTGAGGGTCCTGATGATGAAGGTATGTCCATCTCTAAATTGCGTGTTTGAAATTGTGAAATGGTCAACTGATTGCCCTGTTTGTTGTGGCAGAGAGGACAAGCAAGCAGCTGCATTATTGGAATGGCTCCAGAGAGAGGCCATCTGAGAGACAGATGCAGCCACATAATCACAGTTTCACCTTTCAGAGCTCTACTGTCACTTATGGTGGTGCAAATGGTGCATATCATACATCATCCATGACTAGAAGGACAGGCAGTGATGGGGTATGTATTAGTACCTGTTATGGCAACAAACTGAACTTATGGAATGGTCTAATTCAGTGGTTGCCTTGTTACAAAACAGGTAACATTTGAGGATAGGAAAGAAGCTGATAGTGCAACTAGGCAAGCCACTCATAGAGTTTCCAAGGGACTCCATAATAAGGTATCGCTGAATGCCTTAGTGTTGGTCTCATTACCTTGTGTGCCATAAGCTAAGATGTCACATATTATTATAATACTTGGATGTATCTTAATATTATGATTTTACTGCAGGGCCATTCAGTTACTAGGAAGCTTACTCCTGATGGTCAGGTGGATACCATGCAGACTCTGCACAACCTAAATGAAGGTATTGAAACATTTTGAAACATTTTGTTGGATGCTGGATTCCTATGGAAGGTTCAATCATATAGCTCATATATGTCACGTCATGACTGTTTAGATGAGCTGCCTCAATTTGAACAAGCCTGGAAGGGAAATGCTAGACAGCATTTGCCTGGTTGGAGCCAGCATTTTGATGGTCATGTTGGACGAGGTGAGTGTTACTGCGAGATAATTTTTTTTTTCCCGGCTGCATATTTTGTGATGACAAGCAAAGAATCCATGTTTCAATTTCTTACTACTAATGAGATAGGCTAAGGTGAGATGATCCTTTTAACCTATTGTCCTTTGTTTTTTTTTTCCTTTTTGGTTTTGAGTTTGCTTGATAGCTAATGGGGCACTAGACAGGTTCCCATCGTCTAAGCGCATAAATTATCTAACCGAACGTGACAATAAGCTGTTTTGAGAAGCTCTTTTTATGTTCCCTTTGTTCTGCAAGCACTGAAAATTGGGTGTGTGGCTGGTTTTAATGCTAACTCAAGTCACTCATTCATTTTCGTGCATGACGGTGTAGTTGCTTTTGATTGCCAGTGGTTTTACTGTTGTTTTTCGTGATACTTAGGCCTTTGATGATGCTTTGTGACCGTGTGTGTCTTGACTCCTGATTCATGCCTTGCGTTTCCTGCAAATATGGTTTTAAGCTGTATATTGGTAAAACCGAATGCATTTTAGGAGGAGCTGGTCAGATTGGTCCCTCAAGTCATGGAGGATGGGCACTTCCGTCCACTCAGCAAGGACCCTCAAGTCATGGAGGATGGGCGCTTCCGTCCACTCAGCAATTGTTGCCCGCGCAGAGGGGGACATCTGATAGGAGGGAACGAGCAGAGTCTTCTCAGAGGCAAAATGCTGGAAGAATGAAAGCAAATGCCAACGAAAAGGTCGGCCTCTCCCATGGAAAACCGAGAGGATAAGGAGATTGGATCGTTTTTGTTTGTTGTGGCCCTCCTTTACCCTTGCCACGTATATTCGCATATTTTGGACTTGCTGAATAGGAATTCGCATAAGGCAGAGAGATTTCACCTTTTTCTCATAATGCTTAATGGTAATACGTGTATGATTCGATAGGCGTGGTTGTAATGCCAAATGTTCTCGAATGCTCTTTTTTGGATATTAAAAGTTAAATCAATCACCGTGCCTTGTATAAGATTGGATATGCTCGTCCGAGGAAGCTGGATGTGAGAGATGACTTTCTTGGACTAGGATTTATTGGATAGCAAGTTGGCCGAAATGTAGAAGGATAGCTTTGGTCTTTGACTCAAGACCAGGGAGCTTCGTAGTCCATCTTATGAGAATGTGTGGGTGCTCATTGATGGAGGCTTTTGCGGTTTAACGTACGCCTGCTGTTTATCAGCCTAGTCATTGTTGACGAGTTTGTAATTGGAGCAGTAAATCTTGAGTTCTGTTTTGCGAGTCCCAGGGATCGCATTAGCTGTGTTTCTGCTCCTCCCAGTTTTTGCTCTTAAGAGGATCTCTCTCTCTCTCTCTCTCTCTCTCTCTCGAGTGATGGCGCTTCCTAATGTTGTCAAGAAAAACGGGTTACATTTGATTTTGGGTGATATAAGCCTTCATTCGGCCGGAGATGAGATAATCTGTCTTGGCATTTGTTGCGGACGCCACCCTCTTGTCAAGTGAACATTACTTCAAATGGCTCCTAAAGTTTTCAGACCAGTCTTTTCTCCTTAACGAGTTGTATGTGGAGCTCTCAATTGTACGGGCACCGCGCCCGAACAGGTCCAAACGTATCTAATGTCAGAGGCTCCGAGCGTGTTTGTTTTTTTGCTCTCAATAAGATATTTTGACGGGAAAATGAATCGAATCATGGATGCGAATAGCGGAAAACTTGGTGCACATGAGTGAAGGGGGGCTCCAAGCGAGACGTCCTTTCCAAACAAATGTAAAAACGCCGCTATCGTATCTGCGCCGGTGAAAGCGCATGATAACCTCGAATGACTCGGGGTGTAGAATGGTCCGTAATCCAATCTTGCGAGGCGGCGTCGTGTTTTTTATGACGAGATGGGCCAAAGCGGACGACCACAAATGTCACGACTCAATGCTTCAATTTTGCGTCGGGCTAGGAGTGTGACTCCTTTTGAAGCTCGAATTTTTTTCTGGCCACGAAGAGCCAGAGCCGCTCCCCACTCCCTGCCACCACCGGCCAACGCTTCTCTTCCCTTCCGTCTCCCATCGCTGGTGACACTGAAAACTCCAATTGCATACGCACGGACGCTGCCCGCACTTGCTCGCTCCGATCAGGGGCCTCGTCGGAGCCGGAGATGGCGGTCATCAGGACGACGACGGCCATGTTCCTCCGAGAAATGTTCGCTCAGCCCCTGTCTCCGTTGCCAGCCATCTGGAGGATTCGCCCTCCGTTGCCCCGCTTCGGCGCCACGCCACGGTGCGCGCAGCGCGGGATCAGCTTCACCGGGATACGCTGCGCCGCGTCGGGAGGCGCCGGAGAGAAGAAGGCCCCCTCTCGGCTCGCGCAGGTCCAGCAGCTCCTGCAGGAAGCCGAGGAGCGAGCTCTCTCCGCCGGCGACGAGCCCACCCCGAAAATAACGCTCGGTGCGTGGCTGCGTTTCTGTTGCTTCTTCCGGTTTGTTTAAGCTCCTGTTTGGTTATGATTGCTGATAAAATAGTTAAGGAGCGTTTAGGCAGGTATTGGCTGGCTTAGCAGCTCGATGAATTCTTTGATTCTGTGCGTGTTCTCTTTGTGTTCGTGCGATTCTGCAACTTCGGTAACAGCTTCTCTTTTCTTGTTCCACGCGGCAATGTCGACAGCTCTGCATTTTTGTCAAATTTGCTGAATGATCACTGAATGGAGTGTTTTCCTTTGCCCTCTTAATCTATTTATATCGGAAAAGACTGCCCAAGAGTTTATATGCCCGTGCCGCTGATAGCCGATAGGTGTTTTGGGTTCATTTTGTGTTCCTTGAATGCTCATAATAAGATGGTTGAGTCCTCACAAAGGAGTGGATATGGCTTATGGAATTGATCTGTGATTTCCCCTGTTTGCTTGGGAAAGAATGGATTTCTAGCCCTTTTTATCTGTTATCTTTCTCAAAAAGTCTTATGCAAATGTTATGGGTGGGCAAATGCTTTTCAAGCTGCCTCATTGGCCTTCTTTCTTGGGTCAGCTGTAAAATGAGTATGTATGGACAGCATTCATACGATATCCTGTGGTAATTTAACTTCGAGTTATCTGTGAATGAAGTAGTAGTGATTTAGCTGTTTTCACAAAGTTATGTGAAGGAGCACCTTATCAAGCAGTTTCTGTTGTGTTGTGAAGGAACCTCCTCGGGAAATAGTTTTTAATATTTTTTCTTTGCCTGATTGTGATTTCTTGGATTCCACAGTGGGTTTATGCTTGTTCTCGGGCTTCCCTGCAGCCATTTCTCCTGCTATTGAAGGGAACAAGTACATAAGGAACACTACCCTTGCATATGTCGTTTGCTTTTCACATACTGCTACAGAAGTGTAAACATTCAAGAATAATTGCTCTCTTAAGTTGTAGAAAGTAGCATCTTCATGAAGTTATTGCTAGATATTAAAAAATTTTGTGATTAACTAGTGCTAGATTTCTTAATCTATCAAAGAACCTTAAAGCTATTAGTTTCTTTCTCATTTCTTGCCAGACCATGTCACCGTGAGTTTTGCAAGAAGTGGTGGTCCAGGAGGTCAAAATGTGAACAAAGGTCTGATCTTTTCCTTCCTTTTCTTTCCTCCCTTCTCCTTCATGTGTCATTTCCTTGTACCTCTCTCTCCCTCTCCCCTCCTCTCTCTCTCTCTCTCTCTCTCTCTCTGACAAAAACCTTCTACTAACACCTGTTTTTCTTGATCCAATTGACAGTGAATACTAAGGTTGACATGCGCTTCAATGTGAAAAATGCATACTGGCTAAGTGGCAGGATCAGGGAGAGGATAATGCAAATGGTCGGTTGCTTTAATGTTCTCTTGAGCTTTATGTAACAGATTTTTCTACCGGAATCTCACATGTTGAACAATAATCCCTCCCGATACAGGGGCTAAGAGGATATCACGGGCAAGATATTTCTCCATATATATTTTCCTCTTATCTGGTGGAGTAGTTGTCCCTGTGGTGTCTGTTTTGTTTTTGGTTAGGTGATTTTGTGCTGGATATATATAGCAATATTGCTACATATTGCATTTTCAGTCTTTAGAATGACCAACGCTTGGAAATGTGTAATTTTTCTCAGATATTTAATTAAAAGCTATCCTTCCTAACTGTTCTTTCTTCTTTCTGCATATTGTACGCTGAACAGGAAAAGAATCGGATCAATAAGGATGGTGAAATTGTGATCTCTTCAACAAAAACTCGAACTCAGAAGTCAGTTGCTTCCTTCTTTTGTCTAAATTTTTTTGGTTTTGCCACTTAGTGCGGCAGCCGGTTGACCATTTTATTTCTGTGCAGGGGGAACATTGACGATGCTCTAGGAAAGCTACAGGTATGAAAAATTGAAGCTAATTTCATATTCATGTGCGGTGATGATACACTACTCAGCGTTTTGTCTTCTGATCACTTAATCCACATTTTTCACGAGTGAAAACACTTGGTCTGGGTGTGCAGTCAGCTGTTATGTGTTTTTCCTCTTAAATATATTCAGTTGTTGGATTCTTAGATCACCTTTTGGTTTAATTTGGTTTTATATTTGGATGTTGCAAGCAGGCAATTATTGATGCTGCCTCATACGTCCCACCACCTCCTTCAGAAGAGCAGAAGAAGAAGATTGCCAAGATGTGAGTCATTTTCACTCGAATGGTTTCTCGCTTAAATGTCCTGACTCATTACAAATTTATAAAGTTGTTCTGCATGAAAGGGCGGCTATTGGAGAGCAGAAACGCTTGAAGAGTAAGAAGGTGCTCTCAGATAAGAAGGCATTTCGCAGAAGTAGAGACGGCTGGGATTGACACACATATTGATGGACAGAATCCCCCTTTTGATTCATCGATGTTCTCAGCAACCATCTGAGAATAGTAGCAATGGATATGTTTCATGTAGCATTGATTAGCAGGTACCCATTTGCGGTAACCGCATGAAGATAAAGAATCGGAGCTACAAATCGTTTAACTAGGCTGCTCTAACACCCTCCATGATCAAGCTGCTGGAAGAATTCTAATTTCTATTAGACATATATATTCCTTCGCCGTTGTTTGTGAAATTTCGCAGGGGCTACTTCATAAACAAAGTCAGCGGAGATTGCTTGAGACTTATGTTGATACTTTTCTTCTGTTCCAGTGATCGATGAAAAATTCAGTCTGGATCTTTCTTTTTGATTATTGCGATGGTGCTCTAGCGAAAACGGTGGGTGAAAGCATCTCTGCTCATTTGTTGATATGTGGAGAAATTTTCTGTACATGTTTCGGTAATCTCATGAACAATATAAGTCTCAGCTAAATCTGTAGCTAGTTAAGACTGTACAAACACAAAAAAGCCAAGGATAAGAAACCGAAATCACTGCCGATATCAAATTCATTTCCTTATGACAATCTCCTCCCCGGATTGCTGATCGACATGCTTGATCCACCGGCTCTTGCCCTTGCTAGTGCTCGAGCTCCCACTGATGCTTGCGACATAGGCAATATCCAGGCCTCTGCCCACGGGAAGAAACGCTGACCGCACGAGGCGGCGCGACCCCGCATCGAGAACGCTTCGCCAGCGGAAGCTCAAACTCATCCTTGAGCTCGCGTTCTTGCACACCAAAACTGCCCCTCGAGCACCCAACTTAGCCGACCTCAGGATCTTCTCGAAATCCTTGCTCCGGCAGTCTACTACCATGAAATCGATTCCCGTCAACGCCTCCACCGCCTCCTCTGGTTCTCCAACCATCACTTCCACGTTCTCGTTGGTTTCCCCCAGGGCTTCCATGTACTCAGACTTGGACTTATGATCGGGGACTATGCATACATGCCTTCCCCCAGTGTGGTGGCTTGCCACTGCAAGGCCGATGCTCGTGGCAGTGGCTCCGCCGCTCGACCATGTCTCTACTACAAGACGCGCGTTCCAGCCTGCGGCCATGGCCGAAACTAGCTCGGCGACACCCGATTCTTTGTGCAGCTTTTTGCACTGTAAAAACACAAAATCAGAAAACAAATCAACGAAAGAGATAACGCAGTCTTCACAACGATAAGTTGCAAGAGAGAAATACTTACAGATGCGACGGTATCGATGTAAGCCTTCGAAGCCGTCTCCGGAGACCAGGTAAGCTTCATCTCTTCTTCTTCCTCCTCCTCTTCTTCTTCTTCTTGGAATAAATTTTGAGTTTGTGGTTTGCTTCGCGATCAAGCAAAACAGAGTGGTAATGGGAAAAGGAGTGCCGGTGCTGGCTTTATATTCGGACAGGAAGAGTCCCAGAAAAGGTTTTTGGTCGCCGTTGACATTGCTCCTTCAAATTCAACGTGTGGATTGCTATTACATTAATCGCTGTTGCATGTTTTGTTTTTGGTTTTTGCAGGGTTACACTGCACAAATTGGTTTTTAAAAACTTCATTAAAAATTTCCTTGCCATCTTGGACCGGCGGCAGGCAAAATCTACGCGGACAAAGATGCCCTCGTCTTACGAAATTATCACTAGAATGGCATTCCGCTGAACCGTTTGCTTGCCTTGTTCTCATTATCCTGCCAATCATCTACGTCTATGACCTCATTTATCTTGGTAACAATCGGTTAACCATCAAAATTTCAATATATGGTTCCATCTTATAACAGGGAAAAGTATCGAAAAAGTTCTAAGCTTATTGCGCTTTTCGCCAATTCAATCATAAACATTTCATTTGTGCCAATTGAGATCTAAATATTTTAAGGATTTGCAAATATAGTCCATCCGTCCAAAATTGGCAAAAAAATCGTTGAAATGAACATTGATCGTCTTACGTAGCACGGCCAGATCGACGTGGAAAAAAAAAAATTTCAATTTTTTTTTTAACTTTTGTTCTTCTTTTCTTTTGCTTGTCATTCCTTTCTCTCTCTTTTTCCCAACTGTGGGCCGGCGACCTCATAGGCCAATCCTTTCCGGCCACAGATGGGGTCTAGGCAAGGGCCTCCACCCCTCCCCATCCATGGGCGCGACGCCCTTGCCAGGTCCGAGCGATGGCCTCGATGTCCCACGCTTGGATTTGGGCGATAGCTTGACGCCCTTGCCTAGATCGGACGTGGATGCCGTGGCCCTCACGAAGAAAAATAAAATTCATAAAATAATGAGAAACTCAAAAATGATATTTGAAATTTATCTGCGTCGGCGCCGATCGTGCCACGCGGGACGTTCAACGTCCATATCAACGATTTCTTGCTAAAATTGACCGGGTAACCACATTGACAAATTGTTAAAAGGTTTATAACTCAATCGGTACAAATAAAAAGTTTAGAACTGAATTGACTAAAGTGCGGTAGGTTCAAGAATTTTTTTGTTGTACTTTTCCCTCTTCTAGTATGGGATCGAAAAATACAAGCCAGTCTTGAGCTTGAAAATAAAGGGTAGATGTCCGTGCAAGATTTGTGCACTGATCTTTATAGCTTTGCTATCTCTATCATCATGTTACGGCGGCAACAAGAGCATTTAATATTTTGGATATTCACATAATCAAACGCTGCTCCTTGCTTGTTTCAGCCATTTCCAAACAAACCCTAGACACATATTGAAAAAAGAAACATTCTCAAATACAAGCTAACATCATTTCCTTCAAGAAAACAAAAACTTCCTAAAAATCTTTGGTATTGAGGGGTTAGTAGTTATATAAAAGAAGGCCCTCATGATGAACAAACCCTAAACTGAAGGGTGTTGCTTGAAAGATTAGGCTAATTGAGCTCAGAGTGCCAAGATTTTCCAATATATATATATATCGCTTTGCAAACTATGGTGTCTAATCTCTTTATGGTTCTTTCTTGCGCCTTCTTCTTTTTCCACAAACACCAACTTAACCGTAAAAGAAGTCGGGTTACAGACATGATTGCTGATAAGAAAAGGACAAAATTTTATTCACCTCATTCAATTGTTTTTGGATAATTGTCCAAAGAATCCCTAAACATTCGACAATTTTGTCAATTCAATCTTAAAACTTTCGGTTGTGCTAATTTAATGCTATGACGTTTTGCCAATTCAGCCATGAAACTTTGAGTTGTGCTAATTCAGTCATAAAATTTTTTGACGTTTTGCTAATTCAGCCCTAACATTTCAATTGTGTTAATTTATTCCTAAACCTTTCCACAATTCGCCGATTTAGTCGTAAACCTTTTGATAATTTCTCAATGTAGTCTTTCCTACCAATAATAGGTTTAGGACTAAATTAGCAAAAATTCAAAAGGTTTAAGACTAAATTGGCAAAACTTCAAAAGATTCACGAGATTTAAGATTAAATTGATATAATTAAAAGATTTAAAATTAAATTGACACAATTAAAAGATTTAAAATTAAATTGACTGACGTGTAATATATTTATGACTTTGTTTTCGGGTGTGGGAATGGGTGCACAGACTAAATTTGTACGAAGTACTTGGACCATGAAGTGTCCACTATCCATGGTTTTCTATCACTTAGACCAAAGATTATTTAGTGGGATTTTATCCTTATCACGACAAGATAACAGAGAAGTGGCGTCGCCGCCTTCCCTGATTTTCTACCGTTTCATCTATAAACGCAATATGTTTTAGTGGATTTCATCTTTCCTTTCCCTTATAATCTCCATCTCTGCCGATAACAAAGCAAACCAAAAGACGGTTTCAATCGTGAGTTTTCCCCATCAAATTGCTTTAAAGTAAGACCTAGTACCTAAAAAAATCTCAAATTTTAGCATTTGTGACAATTATATCCAAAAAAAAAATTTATCTCATAAAAAACCCTCAACTTTTGTTTTTGTCCCAATTCTACCGGTCTAATACCCAAAAAAACCTTCAACTTTAGCATTTGTCCTAATTATATCCAAAAACTTGTTTTTTGTCTCATAAAAAATCTTTAATTTTTAATTTTATCTCAATTCTACCACTTCGTCGTCTTCCGTCCATAATCATTGTTAGTTAACCCTACATGGCTCGAGTTTTTTTGCCGAACTTATCAATGAATTTTTGAAATTTAGAAACAAGTAGGTTTCGGAGACGACGAGATTTTAGATCGTTAGTCCAAATATCTTCACGTCTAGTTATTTTTTAGGCTGCTTGAGTGTCGAAAAGAATACGAAACATGTCATCTTGAGTGATTATATATCTCTCGGCAATATATAGGAGTAGCAAACTACGTGAGAGAAGTTCATGAGTTTTTTTCATCTCGATTTTATTGAGGTATAATTTATTAATAACATAAAAATACCACATAAGATTAACTAATGGTGATTATGGACGAAGGGCTAATGATGGTAGAATTGGAATGAAAGTAATAGTTGAAGATTTTTTATGAAAAAAAAAAGGGTTTTGAATATAATTGGGACATATGTAAAAGATGTGGGTTTTTTTTAGTACTAGGCCGATAGAGTTAAGACAAAAATAAAAGTTTGGGGTAGAATTTGGACAAACGTAAAAGTCGAAGGTTTTTTATGAGACCAAAAAAAAAATTGGATAGAATTGTTATAGATATTAAAGTTAGAGGTTTTTTTGGGTATTGAGCCTTTAAAGTTATAATTATAAACGATGGACAAAAGTCGCAATTAGAAAATAATCAGAATCTCTGACTCTTCTAACGATGATTCCTTATATCTCTCTACGCCTTTCCAAACTTAAAATGTAGATTTTCTCCTCTTCATTAAGTCAAATCTTTCTTTATCTATCGAAACTCTGAATTTTCGCCCTAAGTAGACCAAATCTTCAACAGCTCGTGTTTTGTTCTTACCATGCTTTTTCAACATAAGGCGTGTGCACTTTCGCTCGTACGTATAAAATGTCCCTTTCGGGAGTTGAGGCTCAAGGTTCATTATTAATCTTTAGGAGTAAAAGAAATTATTTATTTTTAGGCTCCGTTTATTTCGCGAAAAATAAATAATTTGAAAAATATCTTCCGAAAAATTATCGTTTTGCATCGCTTGAAATAATTAGTCGTTGAAAGATATTTTCATTATCGACGACAGTTTGTACCTAAACATTTTCATAGCCAATAAAAGAAAAATATTTGGCGTTCATTCATTTTCGTAAGCGGATACAAGCGGACCGTTTTCTGCGAAATATTTACAAAACCCGTCATTTTCCTCGAAAGAAGCGGAGCGATAAAGAAACCTTTCTCGTCCCTAAGTGCGAGCATAATGTAAAGATGTGAACCAAGTGCAGCGGTGGCCACCGCCGGAAGCACCAAATGTTTACTTATCTTCGAGATCTTAATTGTGGGGTTCAATGCATGTGTGGGACTCTTGAGGAAACTGTTTTTTCTATTTTTGGCGTCATCAAAGCCAATCGATTTCGATTGCTCCCTCTTTGTATTGCTTTTAAAATGGGTGATGCTGATGATTTCCGTGCGGAAACCATCGTTTACGCGAGGAGGAGTGGCTTCTTCGAGATTCCACGAGGAAACCGGGGGCTATTCCAGCCAAGCAAGACGAAGGAGAACCGAAGCAACACGGCATGGAAGGTCCAGAAGATGAGAGGAAGAAAGTCAAACAACAAATGGAGATGGAGATAAAGACACACAGTTTTCAAACGGGAGATGGTGCGGTCTTCGTCCGTAGTGGGAGGGATCCCAGCCGCAGTCAATTTTTGTTTTATTGCGAGATTATGATAATGTCTTTGTTCTTATGTTATCAATTGTAGTTTTAGTCCAAGTGAGAGTTGGCCTCCACATTGTTTGACTAGTAAGATGGCCACACCACATCTAACCTAATCGCTGACGGTGCCAAGGTTTATAGTATTCTCCTCCTCAGCCTCCTTTTCCCTTTTCTGTCTCTTGATTATTAGAGAAAAGAACAGAGAAAATACTCAGTACGGATGGGATCGACACGTACGAGCCAAGGCGGTATAACATAGATAATGTTTGACGTTGTAATCTGTTTGGCAAATGAACGGACTGTCCGAAAATAAGATCATTATAGTACTGACGTTTTTCGTGAATATTAGAATTAGAACTTTAACGGACTTCTCCCTCTTTTTTTTTTTTAAGGTGCAAATGTAAAGATAACACAAGGGTTTGACTGGTAAAGTTGGTAAACCCTTCCCTTTCGAGTTACGTATAGCAGACTTGTAAGATTTTCACATGCTTCTTGTTTGTTATGTTCCCCTTGTGTCTTCAACCTCCCGTGAAGGACTGCAGAGCGGAACCCCCTGGACGAAACCCTAAGTGGTTCTTCTTAACCTCAAATGGAGGCAGTGTTTCCCTCGCAACTAGGGCAACTTGTTCGATTTAATCTATTGCCAACATTCATCTTTCTTGTACGTCTCTTCTATTTCTTATACTTGCCTCACCTGTCAAGTGGAGATTTTGATACACACACACACATATATATATTGACTTACTGGTTTTTTTTTTTTTTTTTGGGGTCGGTTTTGACTTACTGGTTCACTCACTATCACTTGTCTTGTCCATTTGATGGTTTATTTTGCATTCTTGCTCGGTGCCTTCGAAACCTCGAGACTATCAACTGCCGTAACTTCTAAAAGCCCTAAACTTATTATTATACGATAGTCAATTTTGTTTTAAATTATTTTTTTATTATATTAATTTGATTTTAAACCTTTTAAAAATTATTAATTTTGTCTTGAACATTTCAACAAATTATCATAGTGGTCTTTCTAATTAATTTTAATCGAAAATCGCCGACATGATGTACCAATTTCACCAACGGTCCTACGTGGCACGATCGGCGCTAAAATAATAAATTTTTTTTTTTTAAAGTTTCCAAATATTTTATTGATTTCTTTTTTTTCTCTTTTCTTTTATTTTTATTCTTCACAAGGCCACCGGCCATTGGTCGAGGGCTAGCGATCTCCGCCCACCCTTCGGGCAAGAATTGGCGACCCCTACCGACCATAGGGTGAGGACCGTGAAGCACTCGTTGTGGATAGCGAAGGCACCATGGCCCTCACTTGGGCCCTCGTCGGCCATAGCAAGGGTGGAAGAAGGCCCGCGACACCCTCACTAGTTTCGATGAGGTGAGAGCTCGCCACGCCCACCACCAACTAAGGCTTTGCGCCCCTCGCCCGGGAGCTAGCGGAGGTTGCCAAAGGCCATGCTAGCCCTGTGAAGCAAAAAGAAAAAAGAAAGAAAAGAAAAGATTGAAAGAAAAAAATATGAATCCATAAAAAGTTTCTGAAATTTTTTTAAAAAAATTAGAAGTTATCTACGTCGGCGTTGGCTATACTGACGTATGATGCCCAACGATTGATCGGATCGCTACGTCGGCCATTTCGGCCAAAAGTAGTGGAAGGACTACATTGGTAGTTCATTAAAATGTTTAAATCTAAATCCTCTAATGGTTTAGGAAAAAATAAGTTTAGGAATTGACAAAATTAAAAGATTTAGAATTGAATTGATATAATTGAAATGTTTAGGATTACATTGATGCCAATACAATAGATTAGGACTTGTTAGACAATTTTACCGCAAATTTTCACATTGCAGTCCCCTTGATGTTATATGATTGCGTAAGAAGGAAACTGAAAAAGAGAAGGCGGCGATCATTTAAATAAAGAAAGATTTGTGTTTCTCTAGACCTTATCACATGTCCGTATCTGGTGAGCTCAACCTGGATACGACGATTTGGAGATATTAACAACGATGAGCTAATAAAATTCTTCCTAACCATAGTTAGCTGCTTGGTTTAGTCGAGAAGGGTTTGACTTTTGCTTATTAAGTATTATGATTTGCATTAAACTTGACAATAAACAATCCGACAAGTGGTGATGATGCAGACACAAGCGCCACTGTCCTTTCGTGCCTTGCGTAAAAAACAACCTGGAACATTTTCTTGGGTTTCATATTTTTCCTCGAATAACACGAGCCTGGGCTGGCCGACAGTGACTACTTCTTTCTTTTTTTAAATTTTCGCGTTCGTCATGCATTTTATTAAAATAATACGTGAATACATACGTATTGCATACGTATGCATGTATGCAGTGATGGTCAATTGGTCATTAAATCTCACGATCAGTGTCTTTGGCAACTGAATTTTCCCAGGCTCTATAAGAGGACTCACGTATACATCCGAACGTACATTAACATTTTGCCACTTAAATGAGAGCAACCCCTTCCTCATGAAGCAGCCTAATCAGTGAAAAATGGAAAAGTTAAGATCGAGGGAGCATGATTAGAATGAATTGCTAGATCTTAATCTCAGGGGTGAGGTCAAAATATTTTACATGAGATTTCATGGAGGCAATACATATGTATGCTAAGTAAAATAATGCAACGAGCAACCTAGCGGCCGAGGGTGGCGGCCCCGCCTTCGGGTTCGGTGTTGTGGATCAAACACAATGCACCTTGGAGACTACCCGAGATCGAATCCGAGTTTCAGAAATTTGGTTGACGAACAAGGATGAATTTTGACAAGAAACAAAAAGAAGCACAGCTAAATAGGCTCCCTATTGGAGATGTGATGGAAAAATTGTTCAAAGAGTCTTAAACCTATTATACGAATCCAATTCAATTGTAGCAATTTAGTCCTAAACATATTGACGATTTGCCAATTTAGTCATAAATTTTTTAATTGTGTCCATTTTGTCCTTTGCCTTTTGAAGTTTTGACAATTTAGTTATAAATCTGTTGTTTGAATAATCTGGGTGAATTTTGACCCAAAAATAAAAAAAAAATAGGGTGAATCGTTAGTAGGTTTAAGACTAAATTGGCATAATTAAAATGTTTAGAACTGAATTGACGGTTGTACAAGAGGTTTGGGATTTTTTGGATAATTATTTCGAGGCGTGATAGATATATTTTGCAAAATCATTTATTTTTCACAATATAAACAGAACTTTAAATTGTGCTTCGACAATGGATGAAAACCGTAAATGTAGACACATTTAGAAGAACAACATATGGAATATATCATCTCTGATGTCTTCCTTCTGCGCACTCTCCGAGGGGCCCTACGAATTTTCATGAAACAGGAAACAAAAGAAGAGCAAGAGCAATTTCACTGGCGAATCAACAGATGCAATGCGTTGCAGCAGTATAACGTCATCATCGACAGAGGAAGCTCGCATCGGCTTAGGAGAGTAAAGAATCGCTAACATGGCAGTATATCTGGTGCAAGAACTGCGTGAAGATCTCACGATCTCAAACCCGACGTTCAATGGACCTTACTTGAGTTTGCGAAACCTGTGAACCAGGGAGGACTATAGGGACCGAATCGAATCGCTGTCCACAGAGACGTGACTTTCCAGGACTGGCACTGCAGCTGGACTTCTGCAGTGCCATACGAGGCGCTCCTTGAAATAGCTTCAAGAAAAAAGCTAGGAGATGAAACTTGTCGATATGGATACTGCCTGTGACAGAACTTTCGGTATCAGCAGTTAGGTTCGAGAGCAGAACCGTCTGTCACTGTGTATCGATGTTGCAGAGAATGGGATAGTTCTGCTTTAATAGGTTTGAAATCAGGATACCAGTTCTGCTCTAATAGGTTTGAAATCAGGATACCAACTCAAATGGTAACTACTTACAACAAAAGGGAAAATGAAAATGATTATGACTCAGGTGAACAGACAAAGTACATATAAGTTAAGCTGATCTGTTATACATTAGGACAAGATTATACTGTATATTCTTCAGGGATCATACATCATTGCCCCGTCGCGCCGCTGAGCTTGATAACTAATTCAGTTTAATTGGTGCTGCCATGGATGCAACTTCGGGCCAAATTGGCTATGTACAATCATCCATGCTGGACGCGCCAATCATTTAGTTCCTCGATCACTCTGAATATAGTAGGTCTACTATCAGGAAATTCACTGGTGCAGCCTAATGCGATCTTCCCGAGAATAGCCGCCTCAGGTTCAGTGAAGTTTCCCCCTAGATTGCAATCGATAAAGTTCTCGAAAGCGCAAGACTCTGCTGCCGACCGCATTGAGCTGGAAAGTTGTCGCTACCCGAGAGGATCTGGAAGATGATGACTCCAAATGCGAAAACATCGCTTTTCTCAGTAAAACGACCTGTCGTAATGTACTCCGGCGCCAGATAACCCATGGCAGCACTAATTTTGAGAGCTGAGTATATGACATCGTCGGCGAGAAGCTTTGGTAGCCCAGAATCCATTATCAGTGGGTTGAGCTGCTGGTCAATGAGAATCTTCTCAACAGATATGTTTTGGTGAACAACTGCAGGCTTGTTGGCTTCACTGCTGTGTAAGTATCCGATACCTGCTCGGATAAAATACAAAGATTACTAATTAGATTGGACAGGAAACGAATTCAGGAAGAGAGGCTCTTTGCCCAGAAATGACCAGTCAGTTCATCCCACTGATGTTTCAAACACTTCTCCTGATGAGTTGTTGAATAAAAAACCAAGTGCAAGATTTTTAGGCTTCAGAAGAATTTAAGCCACCCATGAAGCTAGAAGGCCAGAAGTGAATGTCCAAAACTTCATGAGCACTTAATGAACTGGGTAAATGCGCTTGGTAGTTGGTACTTCTTAATTAAAGACTTAGAAGCTTTAAGCTAGAGAAAAAAGTTCCAACAACTAAAGTGAAGGAAAACCAGAAAGCTCTCTTTAAGATCTGAAAAGAAAGTAAGACTTACCCTCAGCAATTCCTTTGATGATAGAAACCCTTGTAGGCCAATCAAGAACCCGGATGCTTCCATCTTCTAAATCGAGATATTGCGAAAGGGTACCCTTGGGGGCGAAATCATACACGAGAAAGCATTCACCCCTGCCCTTTGAGCAACAGACACCTCTCAATCTAATGAGGTTTTGATGCCTTAGCAAAGTTACCAAATTTAGTCCGTTCACAAAGTCGGCTTCCTCCGATTTGCAGCTCGTCGCATTGATGCTCCTGATAGCCACAGGAGTCCCATCCCTCAGTATGCCTCTGTAGACAGATGAAAAGGTGCTCCTTCCCAACAAATTACCCTCCGAAAAGTATTGGGTCGCCGACTCAACTTCTTCCAAGGTGTACCTAGGCGCCTGCAGGGATAGTCCATTTCCATAGCGGCCATCGTCCAGGGGATCCCATCCACTAGAATACTCGAGGCAGACGAGAGGAGATGCACTTCTGCTGTATAAGTCTTTAGAGTGGTCGGTACTAAGCCTGCTATCAGAAGCATCAGCTGTACTACCAATCTTTTGTTTCCCTCTACGATATCGATAGAATGTTAGAAGTCCTGCACCGACCAATGTGACTGTGACAGAGACCATCCCAGCAACAAGAGCTGCTTGTGGGAGTTTCGATGGACTTGAGCAATGGCTTTGGATGCAATGTGTCTTCACATTTGCTGTCTGTGGGATCGGAACAGTCTTGTTCGTGTTCACTCCAATGGGCTGTAAATCATCGACATTCGCGTTATCGAGACCGTTGCAATTTCTAAGCAAAGGAAATCCAAGTCCACATAGACCTGGGTTATTCTGATATTGAAACCCTTCCTCCAATTTCTTCAGAGCTTCAACATACATAAAACACACTTCAGTTAATCCTAGGATGCAAGCCAAATGAGAAAAATTCATGATTCAAGGTCACAGCAATTGTTTGAAAGAGGGAAAAGAAAAACACTGAACGAAAAGCAGGGACTGGGGAACTGAACTCACCAGGGGGGACAAGTCCAGAAAGAGAATTGTTTTGTACATCAAGAGCCTGCAGTTCTGGAATGTTAGCGACTTTCACCGGGATCTGACCGGTAAACCGATTAAAGCTCAAGTCAAGCCTCTTTAAGGTCTGCAAATTGCCCAAGCCAACAGGAATATCACCGGATAATTTGTTATACTGCAAGGCAAGAACGGTCAGCTTCTTCAAGGATCCCATTTCCGGGGGAATAGTACCATTAAGCCGATTGCAACATAGCTGTAGCACTGAAAAGGACGAGAACAAGAACTCAAAAGCCAGATTACTAAAAAGATTAGATGCCAAAGAAAAGTGTCTAAACCATCTCATCTGCTAAAAAACACAGCACGCGTGTTCAAAACACGTCAAGCAAAACAGAACTCACCTTGAAGGCTAGCCATGTTTCCAATTTCAGAAGGTACACTCCCAGTCAAATTATTCACGTTGAGGTAAAGATCTGTCAGCTCGGTCAGGTTAGCAATTTCTCTAGGAATCTCCCCAGTCAAGGAATTGTAGTGCAAGTACAAGCCCGATAAGCACTTAAGCTGAGCCACTGCAGGAGAGACCTTGCCCGCGAGGCCCTTCCCTTGCAGCGAGATGTTAGCCACTTTCAGACGCTCGTTGCAAGCCACCCCGTCAAACGAACCGCCGCAGGGGTCGCCGTTACTGGTCCACGAGGTGAGAATCTTGTTCTCCGGGTCCAAGGAGGCCTTGATCTCCATGAGAGCCCCCAGCTCCGCATTCCCACGAACGAGTCCTCTACAATCAAGCGCGAGCAGAACAGAACTGATCAGGAGCAAATGGGCGAACCCCATTACACTCCCCGTCCTCGAAACACGGAAAAGATCCGACTTTCGCTCAAATCCGTCTCGTTCCCAGGTAGAAGCAGGAGCTGAAAAAGGCCATGTCCTGGGTTTTTCTATCTCTCTTGCTTTCTGGGTGTGTGGAATAAATGAACTGAGAGTCTGAAACAGCTTCCTTTTGTCAGGGTCTCGGGTCCTTTTGTTGGCTTCTGAGGGATCCAGCGAAGGCGAGGAAGGAGAGAGCAAAAGGGGAGAGGGTACGCAGTAAACTTCAAAAGGAGATGGGCATTGAATGGCCGCTTCTTCTTTCACCTTCTGACAGGATTCACACTTGGACTCGGGATCAGGTTGCGAGAGAATTTAAGCATTACAGCTACTTTGGATTTCGATTGATTTGAGTTTAAATTTCTACGGAAGGGTGATGAGATGAGATACGGTGGTCCTCAAGTTTGCTAACTTTAGAAAGTTAAAAAGAGATCTTTCCGGGAAAAGCTGTCGTCAGATTTTGTGCAGTAATTATAGCTCATTCCCTCGTGGGGGCAAGTAGAGTTGGGTAATGTGATTCCTCTCCACGTCACAAACGAAACTACTGCAAATGGTAAAATTGAGCGAGACAGAGAAACTACTCTGCTGTAGTTTTTTCATTTGGTAATAAATAAATATCGTATTAGGCAAAGTCCTTTGCACAGTATCTTTGAATCGGAGGTACATCGCCGACAAATCGGTTCAAAGATCTTGCTGAAAGACAAATCGACAACGCAGGTGTCGAAGCTCCAATAATCCACCTCAAACACGAGACATTATTATACGGCCTACCCAAGCGATAGTCATCTAAAGATGACGTGGAATTTACTTTCCTCACCATCATCCCATTAAGTTGAGCGAAAATATTTTTCTTCCCTTCATCTCAAGAAATACCACCGAATTTTACGTTTCGGAGTTCGGACGAAACAGTTTAAGAGACTTTACTCGATGCCCAAACAAAGGAAACTACCGTAAATGGTAAAACCGAGGAAGACGTAGAAATTACTGAGCTGTAGTTTTTCATTTGGTAATAAATAAATATCCTATTAGGCGAAGTGGTTGCGTGGTGCCTCTCACGTTAAAGGTCAGGGTTCGAATCTCGAGACATGCAAACTTAACTTCGATCCTAAGTGGCCGGCCGAGTGATTAAGCGCTCGGCCAGGATCAAACTGGAAATTGCATTCAAATCACGGCATCATCCATTCGTGTTAACTTTCGAGGCCACATCTGCCACCCTGTGGATGGAGTCATACTCGACTTACGGGAGGGGACAGCTTGCCTGTACCTCTAGAGATTAGTCGATTCAAAAGGTTCGGATGCTCGCGTTGTTAAAAAAAAAAAAAACGGATTACCACCGGCAAATATTTCTGTTTTCTGGCATCAGCGGATACAGAACAAGCTCTTAAATCTGTAGCATCGAGTTCATTTTTGAAAGACACCTAAATTAGTTACCATAATTGTGTCTAGTGCGAAAAAATTACTTTTGATTCACAACTTTTCTTTAGAAAAAGATGAGATCCTTACAAAATAATAAACGAAGAACAAAAGGGACGATAAAAATCGACAAGACACTCCTTTTTATGCAAAAGGTCGTTAGACCTTTATAAAAAAAAAATTGGGACAAAGCAACGAGATAGCTCAAAATTAAAATTTTAAAATGAATGGGTTGCGCTATATTTGGATTATTCAATATGATCGGCCCGAATGTTCATGGGTGGGAAAACGCGATCATGTGGTACAGCTCGAAACCAACTCCAAGAATTCTATGATTTCATTCATGAACGAGGTTGAGTAACAAAGTTAAACCGCATCGGCCACGGTCCGATTGGTCCGGCCCCGTTCGATCAAGCTTGCCTTCAAGACACACGCCGTGGAAGGGCTTAATTAGGCGTTCCCCTTCTGCCGATAAGTAAAGTACCTCCCGAGCATCAATCGATTGAATCGAATTGAGTATTATTACATCGGAATTTACGTGGATTTTTTCACTTTCGGCGCTGTGGTATGGAAAATAAAGAGCTGAGGCGGGATTGAATTTTCAAATTAGGTGGGAAACTCCCCACATTCGTCTTCATCCTTTTCAAAGCATGTTTAGCACCAAAGGTTCCCGGAGAGGAGATTGCTTTTATGCTATAATAAGTTATGTCCGTCATTGCTCTCCGACAAAAAATTCCTAAAACTTGCCATTGTTTTTTGTTTTCCTGGGGTGGAAAAGTCAGAGGATTGATTGTAGGGTGGGAGAAGACCTAACTTTGGCGGTCCCGACGGGGGGTAGTACTGGTATGGCAACCCCACATGGCATGTGTTCTTGACTATAGTCCATCTTCCATAACAACAAACATGGGAGATTTTTGGAAACTTTTGCTGACAAGGAATTTCAAATTCAAAAACCCCATTCAAGAACGAGTGATCTTCGGTTCGCGGTAGATCTGTCAAAATGGATCGTAAATTTATTTCTTGAATAATGTATGATGGGGTAAGCTATTTATTATATGGGGTAATTACATTGAACGAATGAGTTTAAACGTATCACGAGTGTTAAAATAGGTCATAAATGAATTTACAACTTGCTTAGATCCTTCCTATATCTACGACTCTCTCTCTTCATTCTCTTTCGCCCTCACTTCTACTCACTCCGCATTCTCACCTCCGGTTTGGGTGTATAAAGTTTTCCTAAATTGAATTGAATACGAAAGCGTTTTTAGAGATATGGATCGGGTGGGTATGAGTCGGTAGATTTGCATTGCATATAATTAGGTCTGTTTGGGCCGACCATTTTAGACTCAACCCGATCCACTCCACTCGTTTGACTTTCTAATTCACAGTCGGCGAAATGAACTTAACTAATCAACCCTAGTGAAGTTTACACATTATGTCTCCTATAGCAAACAAGGTACGTAAGCTGCCATTTTTCACTTCATATGCATAGCGCGATCTTCGCTCCGTGGTCAAGACGCCAAGACCAAGTCATGAACTTAGCCATACGAGCGAGGGAACAGAATAGAACGGAAATCACATATCGGCTATTTCCTTCGTTACGTATTGAGGGAGGATAAGGGTTTTCTGGGAAATGCCAAACTGGTCCCCCAAAAGACTACCCGATTCTGCTTCCGACGTAGAAACGGACTCGTAATACGACCATCTCGAATGCTATCCGAAAGCCGGGCGCATCCCTCGACGATCGCACACGTCCTTCCTCAAACGACAAGACAGAAAAACAACTGTCCGAAAGCTGACTTCACGTACGCGACCTCGGACGCGATGTGTTCATCGTTTTGTTTCCCGACTCGTGAAGGGGACAAACTTATTATTTCTTCTGCAGCCTTGGATTCCCTGCTGGTCTCTTAAACTAATTGCAATTTAGGTAACTGATATGATAATCACATAGAATATGAAGGAACATCAGTCTTTTATGGCGATTGAAAAGTGGGGTTGGTGGGTACTTTTTCTTGGGCAGCTTCAACCGTTATGCTGCTACGACACAGCCTTTTGTTTTATGTAAATGTTGGGCTTTGACAATGGCTCGCGGGCGAAATTCAAATGAAGCAGCCTCGTTTTTTTTTTAAGCTTTGTCGAATAATCATTATTGAATGGGAAATATCAGATACAGCCGAACCACCTCATTTAAATAGGGAGGAAATTACTAAAAAAATCGCAAACTTATTGCATTTATGCCAATTTAATCTTAAATTTTTCAATTATCTCAATTCGGTCCTTTTGACAATTTGTTAATGTAGTCATTCCGATCAATTTTGACCAGGAAAAAGCTTACATAGTCCCATTTACATGTGACGTCTAGGTCTTAAGGTGGATAATTTCTTTAAAAAAATTTGAAATTTTTCATTTTTTTATTCTTTTCTTCCTTTTTTTTTTTTTTCTTTTCGCCGATGGCCTGTCTCGAGAGAAGGTTGGCCATCGATGATGTCCAAAGAAGGCCAGGTGAGAATCGCCCTCGCCGACCACAGGAGAGGGTTGCAACCCTAGTCGACCGCCACAAAGAAAAAAATAATTAAAAATAGAAAAGAACAAAATTTAGAAATATTGTTCGTATCGGTCTTGGAATATGCTGCGTAGGATGGCCTACATCCACATTAACGATTTCAGGTCAAAATTGACCATATGACTATATTGAAAAATCATCAAAAGGTTTAAGGTTAAATTAACCAAATAAAATGTTTATGATCGAATTGACACAAGTACTGATAGATTTAAGATTTTTTATTATTATTTTCCCTTTAAAAATGCATTATATCTGGAACATGTTGGCAAACATTAAAATCATCTTTCGTCGTCTTCTCTTCCATCTGTTTTGTTCTATAATAATTTGGTTCCATGAGATTCCATGCAGAAGTTTCATACACTGCTCATAATGGTGGCAAAAGCGACTGATTAATAATCCAGGAAATGAAAGAGGACCACAGCCTAGTTGGGGCAGAACAAAGACGGGCATCCTCTCTTCTTGTCTCTCTTGTTCTTCCAAGCTTTAAGGATAGAGAATCCCAAATGTCTAGTCACGTACTTATTCACAAAAAGGAAGCTCTGATGTTTTCATTAAAAGCAAGATCTGATTAGCGCTGAACACTCCGATAACACAAGGAATACGCGAAATTAGTGGTTTTTCCGTAGAATTAGTCGTATTAATTGTCGGTTTGTGAAATATACGAAGTTCCATACTAAATTCCTATCATTTGAATTGGCTTGTCGGTTTGTGAAATATTCGAAGTTCCATACTAAATTCATATCATTTGAATTGGCTAAATCATTATGTTAAGAAGGTTTTCCTAGTGTAATGATTTCAACTAAGGAAGTGGAGCTTAAGGGTTGGATTCCTCTATCGCATAAGGCACAAGGCAAAATTAGGTTTGCCAAGTTTTAAATTTTTTGAGCATGTACGGCACGGGGTGGTCCACATGGACCATATTACGTGGCCATCCTTGTCAATGCATGTGCATTCAAAAGGACGTTGATTGCCAACCAACCATTCTCTACTCCGCAGCAACGTGGCATCAAAAGTATGAAGGAGTGCAAATGGTGACGTCATCGTGACGGAAAATGATGTAATCTTTTTGATCTGATTGAGACCATTTTGGGGGTTGATGTGATGCGCAATCTCTCCACCATTCCCGTCATGATTGAGATAGAAAAAATGGGTGGGAGAGGGAACTCACGGTGGTGCTTTTCAAAGGGTGAAAAGGATTTGCCAATGGAAAAAAGTCGGCAGTTGCCACTATCGAACAATTCAAAAATGCACCAATTTTCGTTTGAAGAGAGCATGGAAGACTGATCCTATAATGGACGACAATTTGAGAGCAGGAGACGGCGAATATGAAGGGGTAGCGTTTTTCTCGGTAAAGAGAAGAGATCGCTTTAATTAGACTCGTAAAAATTCCGTATTTGATGCATCGAACTGGCATGTCCGTCGGACTTACGGCACTTTGTTTACGAGAAGACTATGTGCCGGGTTAACCATGGTCAAAAGGCGAGGAGAAAAGCCGGATCTGAAGATCTATGGATTAGTTCAACTTCCACATGATCGAGCCTGCTTGAGCAAAGTGAAAAGGGGGGAAATCGAAATCTTTATCCTCCGAAAGTCTCTACTTTTACTAAGGATTCTTCAAGGCTGCAATGATCTTTCTTATATCACTTTTGTGGTGCTTTGTTCAATTTGCTCTCTACTTTTTCAAGGTGGCCCATTTGCTCGATCAAAGGTTTTCTTTTCCAGAGTTTGACATCTCTACTTGTATCAGCTCAAGTTTAATTCCACTGTTGATACCTTCCATGTCCTTATAATCACAATACAACAGGAGCTATACTTATATCTATATTTATGTATGAGTTAAAAAGTGATTTTTTTTTTTGGCTCGTTTTTGTAGTTCCCCCGTTAACCCTCTTCACTATGTTAATTTGTAATACGTGTGAAGTCCTCTTTTTAGCAGATTTTAGCTTTGAAATCATAGATTAACACTTCATCGAGTGGTTTATTTAAATGAAAATCTTCTTATCTCGAATATTGACATGCAATTCGTGAAGTCGTCATTTTGCTAGTTTAAATGTTTAATCAGTTATTGTTTAGTTTGAATTGCGTTGTTTCACTTTGAATTTTCAAATTTGAGCACTTTTTGGTTTTTTTTTGTATTCTGTCTTTATTCATGAGAGTAGATTCTTTAATGGGCGTGTTTGGCAATGTTCCTGATTCTCGTTTTTTCTGTTCTTTTGTTCTCTGAACAAAAAAAAAAAAAACAAAAAACCTTTGTGTGCATCGGTAGAATTTTTTTTTTTCGGGGATAGATTAATGGTCAAGGAATAAATTAGGAACAAAAACAAGAAGTAAAAAAATTAGGTTCTTTGTTCCCAAAAACAAAAAGAGAAAAAATATCATTTTAAGAAAAAACAAATTCAATGTAATTTAATGATAGTCTTTACAACCACGAGTCTACCGTTGATTGCCGTTGTCGACCATCGGCGCCGCTCTTGGTCATCCCCATTGCCGGTCCTCGTTGTCGCAGACTAATCGCCGGTCACCGCTCATCACCGTCGATATTTTTTTTTTTTAAGGATCGTACCAAATACATTTTTCTTCTTTTTTTTTTGTTCTAGAAATAGAAATTTTATATAATTATCAAACATTGCTCAAAAACTCGTCCACAACATATAAAAAGAAAAACTATTCCCGAAAAGAAATTATTTTCGAAAACAAAAACGTTACCATACGCATCCCTAATGTTCCTCTAAATCGATCGAGCTAGTTTGGTATAATTGTAACTAAACGTTGCCTTATTTTATTTAGTTGTGCACGTTTTCAAAATTGTAGCTCCTTAAATTTGAGTAAATTAATTTCCCAAAAGCTGTAATAAGCTGCTGCTTTTTTATTAAAAAATAATATTGCAAACAAGTTATCCCAAATAATAAGGGTGATCGGTTTCAAGGTGGACTGTTCTAACCTTGACTTCGAGAATCGCCCATCAAGGGTCGGTTTCACAAAATGAGAACCAAGAACCGCTCACTTGTTCCTGATCCACCCAAAAACCAGATCACCAATCCAGCCCCTGAGTGGGTCTATGGAACTGGTCTACATAACACAACAATCATTACAAGATTTTGTCACAAGTTTCGAGAAAAATCATTTAATGTGTCGGATTGGTAATAATAATAATTCTTTGTAGTGTTGGATAAGTGTGTACCGTTCTGGACATTAATATTTATGTAACTGGTGATTATAAAATTTTTTTACAATGCTCAAATTACTATTATGGTTGCAGGCAGCGCTCCCAAACTCAAGCGGATTTAGATTCTTGATAAAGATGACTTCGTAAGGAATGAGAAGAAAGGCAAAGAATAATAGAATGTATTTGAGTAAGCAAGTAGGCGACCGAGAGCAATATGAGGCTAGAGAATTAAAAATTAGGGTTTTGAAAGCGTAAAATATTAAATATATATGCACTGGTCAAGTCCGGGTGATGTACCGGTCCAGTTCGGGTAGTCTGGGTGGACGATTCCATACCTGAAATTAGTAATCGACCGGATTCGATCGGTTCAATCCAACTGGCGTTCCCGATTCTTCTACACACGACTACCAAATAACCTTTTACACAATCAATATTATCTTTAGTCGCTCGTATAAATGTCCCAAGGCAGGCAAAACTTGTTATAGGAGAACCAAAACATAGAGGGCGCGCCTTAAGTGTCCATTTCTAAAATTTTGTTTTCAATTCCCATCGTGTTTTCAATAATAATAAAAAAATTAAGATGGCTTAGTGAAATAAGAGAGGGATTAACCAAAATGTCTTTCCGTGATGATTTCTTGTTTCAAGACGGAAAAATTCTATCTTATTTTTTCCTTTTTAGGTCAAAAAAATTCAATCTTAGCTAGATACAGCAGGACTCATGAAACTCGAAGGTTCAATTTGATTTGATGCGATACTATTCTATACTACTATACAAGCCACACTCGAAGTCGAAGGTCCAATTTGACCAGGCATGAGGTTTGGGATTTTAATGAAGAAATGACAAATGGAAGTAGAGGTAAATTTGGAAAATCTATCAGCCGAGAAAAGCCGATCAATAAAATGATTTTATCGAATGATTTTTTTCCAAGTTAAGAACAACTTCAAAGACAAAGACAAGTTTTTTAAGGATGGATTCTCGTTATTATGGACCCTGTGTTGGGCCCAGTCACGATCACGAGTAAGCCTGTTGAGAGATTTATCGGGTGGAGTTTGAATTTGATCGCAGATGGCATGGATTCATCTCTCTGTCTCTCCTGGAGACGCAGCACGCACAGAAGGTTACGTTTCGAGCAGTGGAAAGCTTGTTTGAAGAGAACCCATGAACTAAACATCGAACGAGCCTTCTGTTCTTCGGCGAGAGAGAGACAGCCAGACAGCTTTTTGCTCGTTGTTCGGCAGTAGAGGAGGCAAAGGGGAAAAAGAAGTCTTCTTTCTCCTCAATGAACCCAACGTTGATATTATCCAGAGCTATGCTTCTTCTTTTCAGAAGCAAAGGTGATGGGAGCACATGCAACTGTGGTTCTGTATGACATCAAGTCGTCTGCTTAGTGATTTCAAGATTGCATAACATCTGTTTGATGAAATGCTTCAGCGGGAACATAGGAGGTGCCAATATGGTTTTCGCTGTTGATTGGAGGATAGTAGGCGGGGGATGATTGTGTGGAAGTGGTGTATTCATGGTTCACGTAAAATTTAAGCTTACCAATCAATCGAATAGGAATCCATTTCTAGATCCCCGCCCTCGAAGCAAAACAACGTCCCAGTCTCTTCTTCGGGAATCGTGAAGGTACGAGTCCATATGTACAGGGTTGTGTGCGATTAAGCTTCGAAGATTCGGTTTTGTCCAGATTGGAGATTTTCGTTTCTGAAACATAAGTGCGTGTCTTTTGGCTTGTTATTTGTCATGGTTGTTCATATGAAGATGCGAAGCATTTGGGGTTTTGCTCATTTCGGAAAACTCGATGCCCTCAAGTACACGTACACTGCCTTTGCTAGATATTGTCACTCTGAACCACTCGGTGTCACTGCTACTTATTTGGAACCATCGCCTTCATCAAGCAACAAGAATAGTGTGGCCATCTTTTGGGATTTAGACAACAAGCCCCCTAATTCGTTCCCTCCATTTGATGCTGCTATCAAGCTAAAAGCTTCGGCTTCTTCATTCGGTGTGGTCCAGTACATGGTGGCTTACGCTAATCATCACGCATTCAGCCACATCCCTCCAGTTGTTAGAGAGCAGAGGAAAGAAAGGAAGGTGTTGAACAAGTTGGAAAATAAGGGTGTGATCAGGCCGGTGGAGCCGTACTTGTGTCGCGTGTGTGGGAGGAAATTCTATACAAACGAAAAATTTGTTAATCATTTCAAGCAAATCCATGAGCGCGAACATATGAAGAGGGTGAGTCAAATAGAGTCCGCGAGGGGAAAGAGGAGGGTGAACTTGGTTGCTAAGTACTCGATGAAAATGGAGAAGTACAAGAGTGCCGCGAGGGATGCTTCGACCCCCAAAGTCGGGTACGGTTTAGCGGATGAGTTGAAACGAGCAGGGTTTTTCGTGAATATGGTCTCAGATAGGCCTCAAGCAGCGGATGTTGCATTGAGGAATAACATGGTTGATGTGATGGATAAGAGGAAGGCTGATTGTTTGATCCTGGTCTCGGATGATTCGGATTTTGTTAATGTTTTGAAGGAAGCGAAACTGAGGTGTCTTAGGACTGTTGTTGTGGGAGATATAAACGACGGACCTTTGAAGAGAACAGCAGATGTTGGGTTCTCGTGGAGGGACATTTTGATGGGGAAGGCTAAGAAAGAAGCTGGATCGGTTGTGGGCCATTGGAAAGACCGTGACATTTTGAAGAGGCTGGAGTGGACTTACAACCCAGAGGTGGATAGGAAAATGTATGATTATTATGATGAGAGTGAAGGCCAGGATACTGAAGACAGTGACGGCGGAGTAGATGTTGAATTTATAGAAAAATATGATAGGAAAGCTTGGTGGGATCTGGACTCAGATGATGATATTGCTTCTTCTCAGGCATCTCATTTATCTTCATGATCGTTGATGAACCGAATTGATTTGGCACATATAACAGTAGATGCAGAATCAGATTTTTTTTTTTTTTGGGTCAAAAGATGCAGAATCAGTTGAGTCATCAATGTTTGACACTGAATCCTTATGGCAGAACTTTCTCTCTCTCAGTTCTGAGGGCTTGTTGGCTAGTCTGTGGATGATGATGCAGAAAAGTGGTCAAGCTTGAAGGCTCAAGTTAAGCTGAACTCCTACCGAAGCAGGTACTCATCAGAATGTAGGAGCATTATTTGACATACCTGTGATTACTTTTCCCAAGTGTTTTTGTTCATGTTCAACCAAAAAAAAAAAAAGAAGTTGTTAGCATAAAAAAAATCTGCCTGTCAGCCTTGGTGATGCTTTTGACACGACTCTTGAAATTGGTCTGTTGCCAACTGGCTAGTTGTGCATTTCGATCCGACTTGTCAATGTCATAATATGCTTGGTTTGTTCTCTACTCTTGAAAGTAAAGAGTGGCGACTAGTAAGGACTTCTACCTTCAGGCTGCTGTTATTTTGCACAGTCAGCTGATCCTTTTATCAACATGACGAGTTTTTTGCTGAATTGGTTGAAAGCTTTTGAGTTCAGGGTTTGATTGCCATCGTGTGCCTTAAAACCTGATTCTGATAACAGTTGCTTCTTGTTCCAGATGTGGTACTATTTTTGTGTGGCGGGAGAAGCAATAAGTTTGGGTTGAACCATCAATGGATTATCCTGTTGTATGATCTGTCATGGTTACTTCAACAGCCGTAGGATGCTCAAAATTAAAATGCAAGTGTTTTAATTGAATTTGAATCCTGAGAATTGTAAATCTTGAGGCATTCCACATTCTTATCTGTTGAAGCATTTATTTTGGGATTTTAAGCGCTTTCTCTGTATAGCTTGATGCACAAGAATTATAGTATTGATTTTTACCAATTAAATGTAGAATAATACTAAATACTACATTCTACTGGACTCGTGATTGCTTAGGATATAATTATCTTGTTGCAATTGCTGTGCTTGTGAATATTAGGGATCTGAAATTCAGCTGTCTGTCCGGAATACATGGACACAAGTTTTATGATATTAGTTGAGATTGTCTTGTCCCATATCTCCGCGTCAAATTGGGGAAGGGCTGGCACAATAGACAATAGAGCTGTGATCCAATTCCATCAGGGAGTGGTCTGATCAGGATCATACCAGATGCTTCACAGTAAAAGACCAAAACCAACATTCACTTAGAATTAGGCCTCCTGCTATATGATGGTGATTTCAGGATTTATTTAACCCCATTGGGTGTCTTATGATTTGGATTGAATATTGCTTTATGTAGGTTCAGAGGAAGTTATAATCAGGCAGGATCAGAAGCTTGAAGGGAATTTATGCTGTTGCAGGGCCTTAGAAAGCTCAAATCTTCCAGTTCAACATCACTTGGCAGTTCATCAGGCTTCTTCCACGTAGCAGTTAGAAAGTGAACTGCTTCCATGGCCAAAAGCCTGATAGGAGATTCTGGATTTTTCGGAAGTGCTACTTTTCTGTCTAATTGGAGTTGCCCTGCATCCTGTAATGCCATGCATCTGGTAATGCACATTCATTGTGATACTCTGATGTTTTGGCATTTGTGTCAAAAGAATGTTCATGTTCCCTCGAACTACACATTCTTGAGTAGACTGTTCGTACAAATTGATGTAGCTAACTGAAATAAATTGTACACGCTCGATATTTTTCTCCGATTCAATAACTAGTTTCAAAACGACTTGGACTTAACCCGAGTACAAAGGTTTTATATTATTGAAGGAGAGTGATCTGTCCATCTATGAAATTGATTTGCGCTTTGCTACTTGTAGAGCCTGGCTCATTTACAGAGCCAGTGTCTTAAGAAACTTCATCAATGTCACTTGTTCATCAATTCTCATCAGTCAGGAAAAGAATATGAAGGCCGCCTTCGGCTCTCCGCCAGAACATTCACACAACAGGTCGAGCCTAATCACCCCAAAAGGCTAACTAATACATAGATTCCAGAAAAAAATTTGTCAACTCATCAGCACTTTTCACACACACATCATGGACTAAGCACCTACATTATACTGGCGCAAAACAGCCACGTTCTTGTCCCAACTCCAGAGCATAATCCTACGAACCAATTTTCATTTCTCAAACTAGCATAACATTAACACAATCAAAGTAGACCTCAGGATGGATGGACATCCATTACCAGGCCAATTACAACTATAATGTCCACGCAACTCTGAAAATTTTTGTAAACTTTTGTAGGTAATGTGCAACTTGTTTAACAAAGCGCATTGGACAAGGCATTGATTGTTGACAAACTGCAAAATCTGAATAAAAGCCTCTGAACTTGATCAGAGTCACTGCCGCATAATGAACCTTCAAGTCACTCATTGATCTACAAAATTTTCCTGCTCATCTCTTGAAAACAGAACTCAATTAATGGTAACAACAGGTGGTTGGCAACCCTCAAACGGCCACAGGAAAAACATGAGCAAAGACATACACGCTACATTATCAACTTCAGCTGGAAGAATTGAAACTACTCTAGACAGAATTGATATTGTGAAATGAGACAAAAAAGTGATAGAACCAGCCTCATTAAACACTCCAGGACTTTAAGACAATCAAAAGAATCATTGCAGCAAATTGAAATCTTATTCCCGTCCATCTGAAAAGGAAAAGTCGAGCGATCAACATATGAATGTAATCTCTACAGTCATGGACTGTACAATATTTCAGATCTAAAATAATCGTAGCATGCGGAAAGGAACCTATATTTGGGAAAAATTGACGCAATGCTCCCAATTACCAGCACATACAGTTCAGGATGCCCTGCAAAAGAATGCTCCATCCTGCTGAATTCTGGACGGTACAGGACTCACTTCCTTTTCTATGATGAGACCAATCAAATGAGCGTAGATAGAATCGAATTTAAGGATCATAGAGTCTCAAAGTCAATGTCGAGATCAATTATCATTTTTGCAAACTAGCAACGGCATATAGAGTTCACCAGGAACTCCTTTTCGACCCTTTGTAGTAACTGATGTACCACTTCACAAACTTCTTCAACCCTGTCTCCAAGTCAGTGGTAGGCTTATATCCAAGATCGCGCTGAGCCAAACTTATGTTGGCATGTGTAAATTTCACATCGCCGTTCCTCGGCAAAGGCAAAAACTTCTTCTTAGCCTTAACCTTCAAAAGCTTTTCCAATATGTTCACAAGCTTAGTCACGGGCACCGGAGATGTATTCCCCAAATTGAAAATGCGGAACTGCGCGGACCCCTTCTTCTTACCGCCGCTCCCGGTACTTTTCTTGGCAGAATCCAGGGCAGACACACAACCCTTCACAATATCATCAATGTAGGTAAAATCTCTAGCAACAGAAATATGATGAGACCCTTCATATATTGTAATCTCCTTCCCTTTCAAGATATCCTCTGTGAAAAAGAAGTATGCCATGTCTGGCCTACCCCATGGTCCATACACAGTGAAAAACCGCAATCCAGTGATAGACAACCCATAGATATGATTATAAGTGTGCGCGATTTCCTCACCGGCCTTCTTCGACGCAGCATACAGACTCGCAGGCTGATCCGTCCGGTCCTTCTCCGAGAAGGGCACCTTGGAATTGAGCCCGTAGACCGAACTCGAAGAAGCCCACACGATTGCTGGCTGTGGATTCGCAGATTTGCACACCTCCAGAAGGTTCACAAACCCGGCGATGTTGCTATGCACATAAGATGCGGGGTTCTGCATCGCATAGCGCACCCCGGCCTGCGCCGCGAGATGCATTACATGGGTGAACGGCACCACATCGAATAGCTTATTCAGAAGCTCCCTATCATTGATATCTCCTTCAACGACAAAGACCCCCGCTTGATCCAGCATCTCTTGCCTGGCCCTTTTGAGCTTGGTGTCATAGTACTCATTGAAATTATCGAGCCCGATGACGCCGTCCCCGCGGCGCTTGAGGGCGAGCGAGACGTGGGTGCCGACGAACCCGGCGGCCCCAGTGACCAAGACTGTGGAACTGGACCGCGATCTGACCCGGGCCGACGTCCGGATCCGCTTCTCCCAACGCGACCCGCCCCACGAGCCGAGAGACCGCCTCGGCGGCGGGGACGGGGAGGGAGGGGAGAGGAAGAAGAAGAACACGAGGAGGGCCAAGAAGAGCGCTAACCAGAGAGTGAGTTTGGAGACCGAGGAGTGGAACCTCAGACGGTGGATGTAGGTCAACGGCTTGTCGGACTTGAACTTACCCGGCGAGGATGGCACATTGTCCAGGTGGGAGAGTGAGATCGTCTTCAACTGAGACATTGACGGATGATTGCCCCCACCCAGAAAAAATCGCAATCACCCAGATGAACCGATCTCCGTGGGAGGAGAATCTAGGGTTAGGGTTCCGTGGAGGGGCGAGACGGGGACCAATCTCGACGGCGGAAGAAACCCACCACCCACCGTGAAGAAAGATTGGATTTTTCCGGTCGCTCCAATGGTTCCTGGGAAATGGGTGTGAAGACGAAGCTCTCTCGTTCACACCTGGAGTCTTGTTTCGAGGAATTCCTAGGGTTTATATGGCAGGGACTGCGATCAAGATCAGGGATTGATGAGAAAGAGGAAAGTCTTGTCACCAAAACCAAATCTTGGAAAGAGAGAGAGAATCAAAATAAATCACAAGAACACTGAGCAAAATGGAAACTAAACAACAGCACACTCTAGAGAGAGAAAGAGAGAGAAATGGAGGAGATTTTGAGAAATTTCTGATTTGGTGTTTGACACCGGAGAACTAGATTACGCGTCTATCTCGTTTTAAATGAGTTTCCTTTCTAAGATCTCAATATTTATTATCAAACCTTTTTTTTCTTTTTCGTATGAAATTAGTTTGATTCCTATATCGTTCGATCGATCGATCATACGTCGTGCTAGAAACTTCGATGGTGAAAAATCCGAAGTTTTTCGTAGAAAGTGTTATTATTCTCGATCTTTTTCGATATGGCTTGACCGGCAAATAAAACGAGGGAAAAAAAAAGTCCAATTCAAGCTTAAATGATCCTATTTCCAACTTGCTACAGCTCATGCTCAAGATTTCGATTTTCTATTTTTACGAGCTTGCTTGTGCGTCGGACATTATGCTCCACAAAGGTAAAGTTTGACCTTGTGATGGAAATCCACATGTTGCATCATAATCAAGGGCTACAAAATTCAATGCCGTCCCGGAAAAAACAAAAGGTGGAAAACGCCATCCTTTTCCGGTATATAGGATGGCTAAACGAAACAGAAAATCGATGCAATTTTTATGCATGAGATTTCATAAACATGTCATTATGTGCAGCATGCATACAAATATCATCATACTTTGCCATAAATAGGTACGTCAATAGGCGTATCGATGCTATATTTTTTTCACAAAAGCGATGCTATTCGTTAACAATTTTTAGGTGTATTTCGAGAGCAAGATCATGTAACGTGATGGTTGATTTCCCATAAATGACTTAAGATTTCCCGAGCCCTCTTAGCCATATTTGTATGATTATCTTTGGAACATAAACGAGATTATGCGGATGGTCAAGACAGCAAAGTGGTGATGAAGAACCAAAACCAAGTCTTTCAAGAGGCAGACAGAAGCAAAGAAAGGCTGAGCTGTGAGAGGAGAGGCTTGAGATGATGGCAAGAGCTGGGAAAGAGAGAGACTTGCGAGGAAGGCAAAGAATATTTAACAGCTAAAGAAAGCTCCCCCAAGCGAAAGCATCCTATTTCTTAATCCACACTTCCCCAAGATTCACGTTGACTTTTTAGATCAGCATTTCACCAAACCAAAGCCCACACCAAATACCATTTACCAGAAAGTCATCATGATACTTAGAGCTTAAGAAAATGTGTGCGTCCTATCATGAGACTTAGGTTCGGGATTTTAGCCTTTGCATGAGGCCTTAACCCAAGATGTCTTGCGGGCAGTTTGTGAGATCTCCGAATGTACGACCTCGAACGCTCGAGTTGGAAATCCTCCAATATCCCCCCCAATCAACCATGCCGACCTTGACAGTTAAAATGGAGCCTTCTGCTCTCTTCACTCCTGCATCGCAGGAGTTGAAGCGAAAGACGGTCCGATACAATCGTGGGTTGCTCGTGTTGTAGTCGCGGTGCTCATGCGCTTGGCAAAACTCGGGTCAAATTGATGAATACGAGCATAAATCAAAGTGAAGAGTTAAAAAAGTCAAATGTATAGAAAGTGCGTGTTTGGCTGGTGAGGTCCAAGGCAATCAATCTCACTCACCCCCAATGATTAGCAATTCAGGTCGACTCCATCAAGGTCCCGACATTGATCTCTCTCCATTGAATTAACATGGTCATGGGATTCCGTCGATGGTGAAGTTGCTGGCCCAGATGTCATCTTTATTAGGCCCAATGTGATTCTGCCTTCAAAGGCCCAATTTCATCTTCAGGCTCAAGAATTTCCTTGGGCCATAGTGGCTGAATTATTGGAGATGACGTGTTGGTGTTCTGATTAACAGGGCAACGATTGGGCTCTGCGAAATTTCCAAACTTTGGTATCCATGTCAACCGAAGCATGACATGTCCGCGAGCTTTTAGATGTGAGGACATAAGAAAGACCATCATATGATGCGGCCTAGACACGTCAAACGGGATTGGTAGGATCAGTTTTGGGCCGGGTCGTAAATTGTAGGAACCAAATTGATCTCATTTAACCCGTTGATGGCACATTTATTACAATGCAAATCTAATAACTGCAAAGTAATTAGACAAGGATAGAAAGCGATTAATTTCATCGTTCATATATCCCTATACCTCCAGGTATTGCAGATTGTAAAGTCAGTGCACTTAAGTTGATTTTAACTTTGCCATTCGTTTCAATGACTGAGTTGTTCTCCTTCTAAGCTTGGCCGAAATGTTCTGTAAATGGGTCAAGATGTTTATGGGAATATATGCATTCAAGTGTAAGCCTCGGGACATATTAAAATTTCTTGATTAAATGCAAATTCAATTGTGGGAAAAAGTTGTCAAATGTTCATCACTAGTAATTGTAGTGCATTAGAGCAAATATTAGAAAGGAGATGTCACAACATCTTTTTCGCTCCATAAAATTGAAAGTGTTATTTAAAATCAGGTTACGCATTGAATGCGATGATTTTTATTTTAATTTCTTAAATGTAAATATAATGCATCTACCTATTACATTTTATTCTTAAATGTAAAATTAAATTTTTAATCATATATTAGAATTAAGTCCGTATTGGTCGCCCCTACTAATAATTCAGAAACGGTCAATCCGATTTCCGATTCGGTATCACCCCTTATTTGGGGTTATAGCATCATTAAAATAGTTGAGGGGAGTTTAGGTAGAATAACAGTAAAGCCAGTAAGAACTTACCAAAACATAAATTATAAACGAATTTTTAACTTTTAGAAATGCCAATTCGCGCCATTTCTTTTGGTTAATTTATCAGAACTGCTTTGACCCGAAAAAAACATTATTATAAATGCCGCCGGCATGTAATTACGTCAATCTGGAGGAATCCTTCGGGCTTTCCCGCAACGTCACATGAAGTCATGCCCGAGCCAGAGCCCAGCAAAATCGTGAGTAGCTCCGCAAGCCTACCACTTACCTTCAAGCACCGAACATGGTGCGAGCGATTCATGAAAGAGAAGTGTGAACAATTTTATTGTGATGCACCTGAGAAATGACCTCCCCGAGCGTCTAGTCAAGTCCCCAGTGAGTCGAGTACACAATAATCAGGGCATGAAATAGAGTAAAATAGCTAGCTAGACCCGCCACCACGGCAATGAAATCGAATTCACCATATCGAGAAAGTCGAAAGCAACCAAAACGACCAAAATCTCCAGAACGCCGGGATGCCCTCTCTGATAACCATAACAATCCATGTCAAGCATCTCCCCATCGACCGGATGTGTGCAACGTAACCCACAGACCTCAATAAAACATCATTGATGCCAGAATGAGGAATGAGCTTGAGATACCGCTCCAAGCTATTCTGCCAGCATCGCTGTTGCCTCCGGGCGTCGCTGTAACATTCATTCACCATGCTGCTGTTAGAAACTCAACACTCATAGCAATCAAGATGTCTCAAATCCAAAGGAAACACGAGCTTCACAAAATGAGGCTGTACAATGCAAACTCTCTCTTACTACTCAAGACTACAACCTTGGCGACACTTAACCCCAAATGTTAATCTCCTTGAATGCAAAAGAGTTGCACGACATACTCGATACTTCACCCGTCATTGCGGTGGGAGATGCCGCTCGAAGGTTACCGAGCAATACTGTCGGCATCAGGGGATATTCTACACACGTGCATCGAGAGATTCTGCTTATCAGCTCTAACAATTCTTGTCCTAATTCCACGTCTTTCTGTCTTAACCTAAAACCGACTTTAGGATACGATAAACTGTCTATATAAAGAAGCAATCTGACATCAAACCCAGGAAGAACCCAGAATTTGATTACCTGTAATAAGGACAACTGAGAGCAACCATAAACTGCCCTGTCTAGCTTTCCTATTTGTCATGAATCTGCTATTTACGTACTTCATCACCCTCACAAATCTGATTCATGTGGGACAGCGATGCCAAGAAAGTTATGGAATGAGACAGACTCGAGCCACAATAATTTTCTGGGAAAAGGCCACGACTTCAATAGTTTCCCCCCTAAAGTAAGATTTCCCCAAGCGACCCAAGTCAAGCTCGGACGCGCCTAGACCATCGGACACCGGCATTTTCCCCGGAAAATTTTGCCCTTGTCGGGTTCCAGACGAACTCTATCTTCTCGCCTAGATTTTCTTCCCTAAACCAGCTCTAAAATTACTTATCTGGAGGTGCAACAATGGCTGATCAACCCAAAATTACTAGTGAATGAATCAAAAGAAGGAGAACGGAAAATTTCTTACCCGGTGGTGCTGTTGTTGATGACGATGGAGGAGTAGCGCTTGCTGCAAATCAAGAGATTTCGTGAGAGAAAACCTTCTTCTCGGTATGAATTGAAGCTCAAAAGAAAGAGTTGTCGCACAAGCAAGTTCAATTCAGTTCCAAAACAGGCCAAATCTCAGTTCCCAAAGCGTAAAAATGACTCAAGAATCGTCATTCGGTCTCATCATAGAGAACGGTCTTCCGAATCGCAGATCGATTTTTTTTTTTAAACAAAACCTTCGTTCCTCCTTCCCCTGCAAGATTTTCCCCGAAACAGTGGACGAGTGTAGACGATCGTACCGTTGCAGAGGCCGGTGTCGGTGGAGACGCCGCATTCCTTCGTGAGCTGGAGAGCCTGGGTGACGTTGATGCCCAGGGAGGCGAGCAGGCCGGGGGTGTTGTAGAGGTTGCAGAGGCAAGCGAGGTCGGTGGCCACCGCCTGCTTGATCGGGTTGCAGCACGTGTCCGGCGGGTTCGTCGAGTTCATGTAGTCGGCGCAGGGCACGAGCTTCGCCGCGCACGTCTGCGTCGCCGGCGTCTGCGCCTCCGCGAGGATGGCGGCCCCGGCGGCGAACAGCAGCGCCGCCGCCACCAGGAGGAGAGGCGTCCGGCGAGAAGTCGAGGTCATGTTTCTCTCTGTGCGCGTGGGAATGGAGGGGGTTAGGTGGTGATGTCTCTTTGATGGAGTCGACTCAGTGTGTTTTGTGTGCGATGACCGAGTTTCGTATCCTCTTCTTCTTCTACTTCTTGCTCCTCTCCTTTTGAGCTGTCCATCGCTCAGGTTGTCGTGTAAAAGGTGTGAAGTCATGGGAGTGTGGTGTTGCCACGCGTTTGCTGCTCGCGTCACCTTCACGCTCTCCCTTTTTACCATTTTGCCCCCTAAGTCATTACTGTTCTTTTACCAACCCGACATCTTGCATGGCAAGTATTCCATCTTCGGAAGCATGGTGAGAAGATTTTTGACATACAACTTTTTAATGAAATCCCACTTTTGGTCCTTCACCTTTCCTTAATTTTTTTCTATCGAGTCCTTGAATTCTTAATTTGTTCCATCAAACTCCTATTTGCATGAATTTTATTGAGTTGCGGGAGTTTTATGCGGAAAAAGTCCTGTATTGAAAATTTAATGTAAGGTATAGCAATCAATATCCTAATTAACTATGACAAAAATCGGAGAATATTTGGAGGAATTCTATTCTATGTTTTTCACACCTTGTGTATGTATTTATAGCACAAGGAAGAAAGATGGAAATAGAAAGAAAATATACAAGATTAAATTTCCTATTTTACCAAATCAATCACGAATTGACTGAATTAATTAGCCTGTAATCAAAATCGATATGGCAATCAAATTCTTTCATACCTTCAATCTATCCCTTTAGCTTCAAATCCAATAAACTGGGTCCGATGTGGAAGAAGTTTTTGCTTCCCGTGGACTATCAACTATCAGTTATGCATGAGAATGGAAAAATCTCAATGGTTTATGTAGAAACGTTTTACCATAACCACAATTGGAATTTTATTTTTCCCAAAACACCACTAGATGAATATCGCGCTTGTGTTTTTCAAGTCGGAAATTGGTCGGCTTTCACAAATCAATCGCATTTGGAGAAATTTGAATAGAAAACTTATGCTAATCTCTTGGGACGTCAATTAGGCAGATCAAAAGTTTGAGAAAAGCGTGTAAAATTGGGGGTTCGACCCTAACCATTATCAACACGGGTGTATACAGCCACGGATATTAATTGGGGACCGCACGATCATGTTGACAATTGCCGATTTTCTCCTTTGAATGAACTCCCAAAAACAGGTGGACGTTGAACTAGTCACGTCGACAAGTACGAAAACCAGGAGTCGCCTGCCCCGCGACCAGAAGCACCTTTTGTGCCCATTAAGATAATTGACGAACAAATTGCACCCGTTGATCGTGCGTTGCGACTTTGAAATTTGAACGGATCAACCTAAGATCGGAATGGGACGGCCCTCCGATTTGATTCGACGTCGTCTTCAGGAAGGATTGGCTTGTCCAACTCCAAATTCCGCAGCGTCTCCTTAATTATGTCGGACTGAATGTTACATCTGGCAATCAATCATTGCGCGTTCAAGGCGGCTATGTTGCCTAGAAAAATGAAGAGAAGAAATGCCATGGGAACGGGCATTTGCGTGTGGAATTGAAGTGTCCCGGTCAACGAAATCACCCCATCAATTTTTCTATTCTGGTATATTTTGATTTGTTCAACGGGGATTGACGCCGACGGGGTGGAGCCTTCAACAAGCAGACAGGAGACTTCGGACTTCCCCATTTGGCGGCACATAAACTTTGTTGTCGTCGACCAAAAAAAAAAAAATTTGTTGTCCGAAAAAAAGGTCAAAAAAAGAAAGAGTAATCATTCTTAAATTCACCAACGGTAGAAATTAAATAATTACCACTGGATTTATTGAAAATTAATTTATTTGTGGGTCCTAAGCAATTGATATCGGCATGTGAGAATGACGCGACATGCCCCGCCGACCGATGGGAAACCAAAACCTGATTGCGACATCTTCACGCGGGTTGACCCAAAAAGGACAAAAAGTCCGCCATTCGCGGCGGCCCTGAAATGTCCTCCTCTTCATACCTTGACGAAGACTTGGGCCCGGTCCGACCGAGAACCGATTTCCGAGAGAGTGCGAGCAAAGAAAGTTTTGGTTCAAATCTCGTCACAAACAGACTCACGAGCAATTTGACCAAGATTACCCAACTGAAACTTACCTAATAAGTCTTTCACGTTTCTATAAAATACTCACGTGAGCTGGAAAAAAGAGTAGACCCATCAAATGAATGAATCGGGTTGAGTTTGAGTCTAGGTCACCGGACACGATAAATCCATTTAGGCTATATTTGGTTCGGCTTTGGTAATGGGCATTGGGAAAATGAAAATTGCGTTTGGTAGAAACTCATTTGGAAATAGATTTTGCATTAAAAAGTATTTGGTAGGAACTCATTTGTAAAAGGCTTTGGCTGATTCTTTTATTTTTTATAAATCATTGTAAAACATCGGGATTTCGGCGAGCCGGATCTATTGTCGATTGGGTGACCACTAGTGAGAGTCGCGCGACTAAGGCGAGGCTCGCTTGGGTCGTGCCACCTCGCCGGCTACTCTTGCGCAAAGAAGATGAACAATAACAACGAGGCGGGCAAATTCGAAATTTGTGAGAATTGGTGAGGGTAGTTTTGGATGGAAAAAATATCTAATTGTATACTAGACTTTGGTCAAATGCTTTGTAAGTTCAATATTGGTATAGACCGACATTAAATAGGCTCTTGCCGAGCACCCTAATTTTTTTTTTTTTTTTGAAGGGGCTTTTAAGGACCAAAGTCCATTGGGAAAGTTGAACTACATGCACCTATTTTGACCCATTTTTATGCAATGCAAATGTAGTGAGTTATAACCGACCCGACCGGATCCATATTCCTAATTCACTTCCATATTTGTCAAAATTTAGGAAAACCCATACCCAAATTGAAATGACGGCTGCAAAGTGAACGAGTGTGAGATTGAGTAAGAGTCAAAGAGAATGAAGAGAAAGTCATGGATGTGGATTTGGTCTACATATGTTATAACCTATTTAACACCCATATCACGATTAGACCCATTTAACACCCATATCATGATTGGACCCATTTATGGCCCATTTTAACAAGTCTAGAAAAGAACCGAGCGCCTAGGCGTATGAAATTTCATACAAATTTTCTAGCTTCGTCGATGAGAAGCCGCATGGGCATAATTTCCTTAAAAATCATAAACTTCAGCTTGAAGTTTCAATTTTGACCGAAAATCTTTTTTTTTTTTATGTATATATAAAACACTAACCTTAACTCGGATTTAAACTTTGACCCAAACTTTCCTGTTTGTCTTAGGTTCGAATTACGGCCCGAAATTTTTTTTTGGTCTCATAAAAAAGCATAAAATTTTAGTTGGAATCTAAAGCCCGTCAAATTTCCGTCCAACGAGTTGCCAAGTACATGCTACGTCAAATCTCCAACGACATTACCAGATGGAAACTTGACGGGGGCCATATTCAGATCCACTGGAAGTTGATTTTTTTTTTTTTACGAGACAAAACCAAAAGTTTGGGCCAAGATTTGGGACCCGAGTCGATTAAGACAAAAAAGAAATTTTAGGTTAGAATTGAGACCCGAGTTAAAATTTGTCCTAGAGGTGGGCTCAGAGAAAATTTCGGCCCCATCAAATCGGATTGAAGCATTGTATATTGGGTAAGAACAGCAAAAGAGTCCAAGTAGGCTCTCCAGGACCAGACCAGACCAGACAGCCTTAATCCAAGTGACATGTTGCAGTCTCTATAATGTTTAGCTCCGTTTATGGGCCGGACCGGCTCAAGGCCATTATCCTCCTTTCCTCCTTGCCGAGGAAGAAAATCTCCAGGATTGAGGAGATGCGAAGACCGGGATAATCGTCCAAGAAGTTCAACTCTCAAGTCACATTCTATTTATCAAATTCAAGTTGCCCAAACTAGGACAATAGTCCAAGAAGTTCTAAACTTATTATACAGCGATCAATTCAATCCCGAATCTTTCGATTGTGCCAATTTAGTTCTAAATATTTTGACGACTTGTCGGTTTAGTGCTAAATCGTTTGACGACTTGTCAATTTAGTCTTAAACCTTGTGACGATTTTTCAATTTAGTCTTAAATCTATTGAAGATTTGCCGAGTTAGTCCTAAAATCTAATATTTGGATTATCGGTCGGAAGGAATATATTTGCAAATCGTCGAAAGGTTTAGGTGGCACGATTGAAATATTTATAACTGAATTGGCCTTTGTGCAATATACTAAGAACTTTTTGAATAGTTTTCTCTACTCGAATGTGTTTTAAATTATCTTTTTTTCCCAAATTAGTTTCTAATAAGATGGATATAATTTTTAATTCTTCATAATTGGCGGGAATGTAGTATTAAAGCTCCAATAAGTTAGGGTTTCTATGTTAATGCAACACCAAAATATGTTTGGTTCTACTTGTACTTAGAAAGTAACGATTTTCATAAAGTAAGTACAATGAACTGCATCGCCTAAACTTTGATTTTGCATGACCTTTTCTCTTTTTGACTCACTTAGTTTTTAAAATAGATTTCATTCGTTCATGAAAAATACAGTAAGATGTAAAGTTTTTAATAGTTAATTGTTGTTTTTTTTCAACATATACATGATCTTACTAATTAACTACATTTTGATTGAATGTTACATTTTCATGAATAGTTAGGTTTTGTTACGTTATTTATGTAGTAGTTAAGTTGATACTTAAATACTATCATTACAGATACCTAGGATCGAAAATTAGGGTGGGTTGTGCTAGAAATCTAGCTCCAGCACGGCGTAATCCAGCCTCTAATATATGACGGGTACAATCCCGATTGCCGAGACCTCGACTGAAGCCTTTCTCTTCCACCATAACCTTAATCTAGAAGTATTTAAAATTCGAGATTTTCTTAGACTTATTACCCGGGCGTCGCGGTACTCTCAAACTCGAAACAGAACAACTTTAACCTTGCCAAGAATCGAAATGAAAATCAATGCAGCAAGTCATAGCATGCTTAAATCATCGGTAGAACATGGGTGAAGCTAAAGAAACACAAGATTTTTTTTTATTTTCCCTTCGTCTTGTGAATATGGAAAAGGGAAAGAAAAAAATCTACACGTGAGCTTCAAAGATAATTTCTCCCCCACGCAGTGCACGACTTCGGACTTCTAGAGGCAACAGCTACAAGTTTGACCAGGCTTATGTGGGAGAGCTATGATCGATAATGGTGGAGGTTTCTCTTATTGTGTTTTGTCTTCTTTTGTTTTCTTTTATGATTTACCAATAAAATGGAGTCAACCAGCAACATTGTCTCCCCATTAATGCTGTCGACCCCGCACAAATCATCGACAAAATATTAAGTTTAGTCAACGGACCGATGGCGTGTACCTAGGAAGACGTAGCCCCAATTTTAACACAGATCACGAGTTAGGTTTTCAAATTTCGAGTTAGCTAATGTAAACTTTTGAATCAAAGTATATAGCCATGAAAAAATTAGATACATGCTACATGCCCACTAGTACCCGGTTTCTAAACAGTTTAAATTCTTTGGAAAACAAGCGATTCATTGAACTCCATGCCATCCGCGCTCGAACCCTAACTTTCCCTCTCGCCGATTTTCAGCGGTGCTTGTTATTTCTTATTTTCCATTTATATTTCCATTCAGTGGATATCTCGTCGGACATTCACGCGTCTTTAGAATATATACAAGTCATCGGCTTACACACGAGATGTGTTAGAAAAACTAATCAAAGTTGAGAATTGTTTGTGTAGCACGCGAAAGTAGGCAGCTGGGGATAAACGTAGATAAACTTAACGTCCAAGCAAGTTCTGGTTCGAGCAAGGATCGAAAAATATGCCCACGCCTTAGCTCGAGAGGTGCAATTTCTCCATAAAATAGTGTGAAATCCACGTCCAGCTGCAGACAGAAACGAGGGAGAGGAGAAGAGAGTCAGCACCGCCGGCATTGCCGGTTAAGCTATTCCCCAGAGGAAATCTTTAATGCACAGACCGACCCAGAAAGGACAAAAGAAAATGGAAACCCTAGACCTAACGAGCAGCTTCTAATGACTGGCTGGTTCATATTTTTAATGGCAAACCCAAATTATAACAATGCTTCGAGGCAAGTGCTCGCTGACTTCCGGACACGTGAAAGGAGATTGGATTGATGGGTCGATACTGTGCAAGTTTTGCTGTGGTGTGGCGTTTCTTGAGATACGAGAAACGTGGACTGGGATTGTTTAATGCCTGTGCTTGTACTCGAATTATGTGTAATCTATCAAGGTAGTTGCATGAAATCGAGTGACTCGAAAGAAGCATCCACGAAGAAGAGGACTCGGCTGGATGTTGGTGTCCTGAGTTCATTTTATAGGTTTCTTGTGGTTTCATCATTCTAGAGTTGTTCCTCAAGTGTCGGCCCTCCTGTATCCAACTGTTCAAAAGCATGATTTATACTTACTTTATGTTTCATGTGGCATCTATTGTATCCAAATTATAGGTTGTCCAATACAACGATGACTTATTAATATTTGGAAGGAATAATTATACACGCCCTTTCAAAGTTTTAATTAGCTCTCTATTATCTCTATGCTCGAGGTCACGACCAAGCTAAAATAAGAGAAATAATGCTACTACTTGAAATATTAAGGACCATCGAGATGGAAATGCTCGGGTAAGGCCATACATACACCCCTTTTGTTTCGCTTTCTCTTTTGGTTTAACGTTGGAATTAAACCTTGAATATGTCCTTGCTTACATGTGGCGTAGTCTTTCTTTAGCTGATCTGTGGCAATTGCAAAACAACAAGCCATGTCCATCTCAGAGATCACCCCAAAATAGGGGGGATTTAAGGACTTCCGACAAACTCAAAGAAATTTTGCAAATCCAAATTAAACCTAAATTTTCACGCTTCTTAGAGATCCAAAATCGCAATCTAGATGCCGACTGGAGTTGAACCCTAGAGATATTACGCTAATTTATTAACTTGCGTTATTTTTTAGATTGTTAGAGATAATTAGGATTTCTTTAGGATAATTTCATTTGTTAAAGATATTTGATAATTATGTTAATTCCATGTATCTCTCGACATTTGTGCGTATATCTCCATTTGATTGTGCGTATCTTGATTGATATAATGTCTTATGCGGTGATCTTATAAAACCCGTAAATAGGCCAATGTAATATTCATCATGACACATCGAAATATACAAGCATTCATCTCTTCCACTTTACATTCTTTAACTTCATAAGTTAATGTTGCAAAATGTGGTTCCACTTCCTCAGACGAAGTTAGGTCGACAGATCGAATATGATGCTACCGACTTAAGAGCATCAACTACTGCGACCATAAACGAGGGGGAGGTCAAAAGGGCAGGCAGGCCGTCACGTGACTGCATTTTTATTGAAATTTCCGACATTTTTGCCGCCAAACATATGAATTAAAATCATCAGTGCGACAAAGATAAACATTGACTTTGAGTGGAGCTTCCAAGTAGGCACACCCCCTCTCTCTCTCTCTCTCTCTCTAAATTTCCTTATAAAACCCATGCACTCCACGATGCCTTTCACCTTCCCATGCACAGTCTGGATCGAAACCAGCTCACACACAACACGAAAACATAAACATGGCCAAAGCAAAACCGTCCCTCTCCTTCCTCTTCCTCTCCCACCTCCTCTTCTTCATGGCCCTCCTCCAGCCGTCGAGCTCACAGGCCACCGCAGCTCCCAACACGGACTTCATCAAGTCCTCCTGCCGGTCCACGCACTACCCGTCGCTCTGCGTCCAGTGCCTCTCCGGCTACGCCCCCTCCGTCCAGCAGGACCCCCGCCAGCTCGCCCGGGCCGCGCTCCAGGTCAGCCTCGCCCGGGCCCAAAACGCCGCGACCTACGTGGCCCAGCTGTCCCGCCTCCAGGGCATCACGCCCCGGGAGTCCCAGGCCGTACGGGACTGCATGCAGAACGTCGGCGACAGCGTGAGCCGGCTGAGCCGGTCCATCGACGAGCTTGGCCAGATGGGAGGAGGCCAGGCGGCCGCGGGGGAGGCGTTCGACTGGCACATGAGCAACATGCAGACGTGGGTGAGCGGGGCCCTCACCGACGAGAACACGTGCCTCGACGGGTTCGCGAGGCCGGGCATGGACGGGAGGGCGAAGAGCGCGGTGAGGAGGGCGGCTGGTAGAGGTGGCGCAGGTGGTGAGCAACGCGCTGGCCCTCGTGGACAGGTTCGGGTCGAGGCACCGCGGGGCGGCCAAAGGGCAGCCGTAGATCCGGGGATCATAGTGGGAATACAAGAGAAGTGGGTTAGACATGTATAATAACATATGTAGGGAAGTGAGTTCTGCTGTTGCTGTCACTTGTTAAGGTTATGAATGTAAGAAGTTTTTGTGAAAATGCATGAAAAAGTGATGATTGCTCTAAGGAAGAACACTCCCGTTACAAAGCAATGCGAATAAAAAATTACCCAAATATATATATACCATGATTAGCAGGAATTGCACGTTAAATGGCCAACAAGTTTGAGTTCCCATGTTAGTGCAATACCAACATATATCTAGTTTTTCATGTACTTTAAAAACCCAAATTTTTTTCACATATACGTGGTCGTACGGTGTAATCACATTTCGAATGAATGAATGTTGAATTTTCATTAATAATTAAATTTTGTTGCATTATTGTAAATATTACCTAACACGTACCAAAATGTTTGGGATTAAAAATTAAAGTGAATTGTGTTAGAGATCTCGCGATATAATTCAGCCTCCGATCTATATGTATATGTCAAGGAGGAAACGAAGTTACGTCCATTTGGGTTGAGACTTCGACTTCGACTTCGACTACAACAACCCCCTCCTCCAAATCTACGATGGATACAATCACCATCGCCGAGACCTCGACCCTAATATTTCACTCCTGCCATAATCTTCATTTAGGAACTCAAACTCGAAAATAAAATCGTTAACATTTGTCCAAAGACGAAATCAAAATCAATGTAACAAGTCATAGTGAACGCACCCATAATTGGTAGAACTTTTGTCGAAGTTAAAATGCTTGTATCCCATTGTCTTGTAATAAGGAACAGGGGGTGACATCAACACGTGAGCCCAAAAGTTAAATTTTTTCCAATCCGCCCAATGCACGACTTCAGGCTTCGGGAGGCGTAGCTAAGGCACGCATCATAACCGGAGCGAGAAATTCGTTTAGTAACGTAATTTATAAAAAAAAAATCTATTCGACTACGTAATTTTATTTTTTTATTTCTAAAATATTCTTTTGCTCTAAAAGCAGTATTGGAGCCATTTGAAGAAGTAAAAATATTTACTTCTTCTTAAAAATAGAAAAATTAAATTCTACTCATAAACAGAAGAACTTGATTTTTAGAGCAAAATATTGTCGCGCGCCTTAAAATTTTGAGTAGGCATACGTGGGAGAAACGATGGCAAATGGTGGATTTTTTAATTATTATTATTATTATTATTATTGTATTTCCATTTCTTTTATATTTTTTTATAACTTCCGATAAAGTGGAGTCAACCAGCAACAGTGTCTCCCCATTAATGCAATCGATCCAACAAAAATCATCAACGATGTCGTGTTTAGTCAATGGACCGATAGCGTGCACCTAGGAAGACGTAGCCCCAATTTTAATATAGACCACTAGCTAATTTTTCAAATTTTTGAGCTAGGTTTAAAGCCCGGTCGAAGCTATATTTCCGAGACAAATCTTTTTAATGCGCGACAGGACCACGTGGACAAAAGGAAATAAAACACTAGGACACCAAACCAGGACAGCGACAGCTTCTAATAACTGGCTGGCTTATTTATGTTGCCCTGAGGCACGCGCTGGCTGGCTGCCGGGTGACTTCCTCGCACATGAAAGGAGAGATTGAATCGATGGGCCGGTATCGTGCAACTGGCAGTGGCCCCGTGGTCTTCTGCGGTTCTTTGTAAGCGAGGATCGTGGACCTGTGATTTATTTTCTTTTTTAGTACTGGGTTTGTTGTACGCACGAATCGCATATAATATATGATGGGGGAGTTGCACGAGATCGAGGGACTAGGAAGAAGAATCCCGAAAGAAGGGAACCATCCTGGTAGGTGTCGCCAGTTCGTTCACAAGGTTTATTGTGAGCAAAATATCCAAAGCAGCCTTCAATTTATTGCGTTTTTTTAGTGAGTTAAGTTTTAGACCTTTTAATTTTATCAATTAAATCGTAAATCTTTTCGTGTCTTGTCAATCGAGCATGTCTAGCTAATTTTGGCTAGAAAATTATCGCCATGGATGCCACTCCGGGCGATGGTGGCCGGACATAGGGTGAGGCCCCGGGAGCCCCAGGCAAGCGTCGGCGTTGCCTAGATCTACGCGCCCTCACCGAGACCGAAGGTCGGCCGGCGAAGGGCGGCAACAACGGTAGCACTCCATTGGTGAGCCTGCCATTCTCTTGCGTTTTTCCTTTTGTTTTTTTTTCCTAAATAAAACTTTCGGACAAGTGCATTGGACGTCCTAAAATTTATCATGAAAATGCTTATTGAGTCCAAAAACTTGCAAAAAGTGCAATCAAATCCTAAAATTTGGCAAATTGATGCAACCGAATTCTTCCGTGATGCGGCTTTTTTAATTATTTTCTCTATTCTTATGTGGCTAAAACGACGTTGTTTCGGTCCAAATCAAAATTTTGAATTTTATTAAAAACAAGCAAAAAATTTTAGAGAAAAAAAAAGATACAAAACAAGAAGGAGGAAGAAGATGCAGACCGCCGCTATCGCCGCCCTATCATTGCCGACAAGGGCCGGTGAGGGTGGGGGAATGGTCGGCGCCCATTAAAAAAATTAGTCAACGAAATGTATTTTCTTTATAAATTGAAATATGCAAATGTTTAAAAAAGCATAATTATATGTACCATTTTGCATATCTAGCTGACTAAAATGTCTATGCTTGAGGTCATGACCAAGCTAAAAATTCGAGAAACCATGCTATTATTTTGGCATTCGTCTCTAGTAACTTTATTTCTTTATTTCTTTCTTTTCTCTCTCTTTTGATATGAAATTGGAACTAAACCTTGCATGTCCTTCCTTTCTTAGATGTATAGTCAAATCCATATTCGCATTTGGGACATTAATTTCTCCATCGACATTAGATTGTTGGGCGATTTGTTTTTCAAGTTCATTAATGATCGGTCGAAGAAAATCACCCAATGGCGTATTTTGTGGCGATTATAAAACAACAAAGATGCTTTGGTTTAGCTAACCCCCGACGATATTACACCAGTTTATCAACTGTTTATGCTTCGCTTTCTATTTATTTAACCTTCGAACCTAACTTGAACAATTACAAAAGAAGTGATAAATCTATTGTAATTGTGCCGATTGTGTCATAAATTTTATTTTTGGTCAAATGAGTCCTAAACCTTTAGCAATTGTGCCAATTCGGTCCATTTGACTTATCGGTGATGGCGAGGCATTGCCAGAGTTGACGTAGATAATTTTTAATTATATTTTGATATTTTAAATAATTTTTTCTATCTTTTTTTTCTTTTTCTTTTTGTTAGGGCCAATAGAAGGCCATTGACGAGGCCACATCCGAGTGGCGAGGCTCGTCCTCGCATAGCCACGGTGAGGCAAGCCTTGCCCAGCCGACGGCGAGGCTCGCTCTTGCCAATGGTTAGTGGGGGTGACCTTCGCCTAAGGCTTGCAAAAAGTCGACCTCGCCGGCCGTCTCCTTACGCCCATTAAAATATAAAGAAATAAAAATAAAAAAAAAAAAAAAGGAAAAAGAAAATAATTCTTTTAAAAAAAGTATTAAAATATTATGTTGCACGGTCAGCTAAAATTGATTGGATGGACTGAATTGGCATAATTGAAAAAGGTTTAGGAACGAATCAAGAAAAAGAAAACTTAAGGATTGAATTGGCACAATTATAATAGATTTATGATTATTTTGATAAGGGTTAATATCATGAAAAATCTCAAACTGGTACATGTGTGGCAAATTTATCCGAAACTATTTTTTTGATCATCAAAAATCTTAAACTTGTATATTTGTGATAAATTTACCCTAAACTAATTTTTTAAACTACAAAAAACTCCAAACTAGTATTCTTATAACAAATTTACCCTCCGTAAAATTGGGTTAATACCACGAAAAATCTCAAATGATACACCTATGATAAACAGAGGGTAAAAATCCTAAAATGGTATACCATCAACCACCACGTGTCATCCAACTCAATAATTTGACGATTAGATTTAACTAAAATTAACGGAGAGTAAATTTGTCATTACTTTATTAAGTATATCGGTTTATAATTTTTCGTGGTCAAAAATATTATTTGGAGATAAATTTATCATAAATATACTAGTTTAAGGTTTTTCGTGGTAATTTTCTCTGCTCTCTCCTTGAGGAAGGACACTCCCGTGAAAACCCAAATGGCAGCTTGTTTATCTGTGGGCCCGATCAGGCCCACTAAGCTGAAGCTGGTATTGGGCCCAGGCCCATCCATTTCGTTTGTTACATTACCCCTTTTTAACGGCCCATCAAACAAGCGGGGATCGGTCTCCCGTGTGGCTGCGCTCTGGGCTGTCCACAGTGCGCCACCACTCTCCCTCTCCCTCCTTTTAAACTTTAACCTATGGATTTTATCTCCTTCTTGTCAGATTTTGGTTTTCAGTTTTTACCTCCTTTTGGTTTTCTAATTTTCTTTCCAATTTTCTTGTTCTCGTTTACGAATTTTCATTTTTATTTGAGAAAAAAAAATTCAAATCTTACTTAGAATAAGAAGCTTTTCACCTAAAGATTCTTTTCCACAACAAAGAAAGGCAACTCGTTTGTGAGGTAAAAAAGAAAAGCACAGCCGAGATTAATTAACATTTTTTTTCCATGGTGAGAGAGATTCAACTTTCTAGCGAAATGATCAAGGGCTTTTTCTTTTTAATGGACTAACCATTATATTTAGGGCAAATAATATTAAACTGTTTATCCTAAGTAGACCGACACATGACGCGACGCGATAAGCCTACATGCCATTTTTTAAAAAAATAGAGAACTTTTGACATCTTTGAAACATGTTGTGTATTTAATATATATTTTTATATAGACATGACAAATTATCATATATAAAATTTCGGTGGTGAGTTTCTTTTTCTTTTTCTTTTTTTTGGAAGTGGGTGGGTATATGACTTGATAATATATATTTTCGATAGATTTACATTTTCATCCCTAATTTATTGAAAATATTTAAAATTTACCATGTGGATGTCGAAATGGCGTATCGAGATCTTTGGATTAACTTGTCGCCAGGCGTGTCGGAGCGCTAAACTTATGACACATGTTGACCACCTATCGATCACGTGTCGAAGAGTGTCGGACGCGTGTCGGTTTGACACGATACAAAGGTCTCGAAGAGTGTCGGTGCTTTCTAGTGTTTAGCAATTATATTAGGAAAAATTAACACGGTTTTTGGCAATTCAATTAGTACACTTTTTTCGACAAAAATAAATAAATTAGTACACTTTTGGCGTAATTTAAAAAAGAAAATATGTTGGCCATGCGAAAACATAAATCCAGGAAATTATAAAGACATCATGATGTGCTAAAGCAAAATTACCAGGGCTTAATCATAGTTTCTGGTTCACATATTCAATGGTTGTTTTCCCCTTTCACCCGACCACTAAAACAGACGTCCCAAGTCTCCAACCTCCGACAGAGTCGAGAGCAAAAGCGAAAAATCCATTAGATCTTTGGCGCTCTTGTAACTCCGCCCGAGCTCCGGCGGAACCGCCCGCAACCCGCAGCCTTTCGCCTCCCCTTCCCCTCCCCCGCCCTCCTCCGCACCAACCCACCTCTCTCGCCGGAGATCCCCACGCGTGTATCCACGTGCCGAAGAGCTCGCCCCACTCTCCGCGACACCACTCCCACTTCAAGCTGGCTACGCATTCCCTCGGGCTCTTACCCGATTCGCCTCTTGGTACTTAACTGGAACCACCGTTCGCCGCCAACCATCGCTTGTGACTATCCGGTAAGATCCGAAAGTCGTATTCGCATCAACTTATTTTGGATTCGACCGCTGGCAATTGCATTGGGGGTCACTTGTTTGACGAAATGCCTCTTTGAGCGCGTGCTTCTGCGAGATCATGTCTGTTGTCTGACTCAAAACATTTCATGCCAGTGCGTTTCCGTCTACTAAAGAGGGAGACATGTTATGCCTCGTAAACATTGCCAAATGGTTTTTACATTTTTAGCGACTGCATTTGCCCTAACCGTTGGTGCTGTGTCCTGTTGCGAATTTACACGTACTAAAATGAACTGGCATCGGTGAAAACAATTTGGTAGAACACATAGCAGCGTTGGGTGATCAATGCTTGTGTGTTAAAAGGTCTGCAACAACTGGGCCAATTGATGTATGCGCTGTGCCCGTTCTCCTGGGTCATATGAGAAAGACTGCAACTCAACCAGAAAAGAGCAAAGTATCTAACTTAACTTTGATTAAGGACTATCAAAGAAGTTTTAGTGATGCACAAATGTTAGTATGATGTTCCTTATCCATCTCACTCAATAACCTGGCCTTATGTTTATAGCAAGATGTTGGGACTATCAATTTGCATATATAGAGGTTTGCATTGACAAAGAGAAGAGGAAGCATAAATGCATATGTGAAAGCCAAAATTATCAGTTGAGAGACTACCCGGAAACTTGAACGACGCTGAAATTTCTTCCTTTCTTTTCCAGAGATTTCCTGTTCTCATTTGAGTTCCGTGTATATGCAGGGTGGTTTTTCTGACGTTGAACTGATGAGCGGCTCCGGTGCATCTGCTAACTTACGTGCTGCTTTTTCCCATTGCGTGCAGCAGGTTCGGAGTTATGATTACCATCACTACCTTTGCCTTCTTGAACTTCCACCCAACATGCGTAAGGCTGCATTTGCCCTCCGCGCTTTCAATGTGGAAACATCCAGAGCCATGGACATTGCTTCTGATCCAAGAATTGGTCTGATGCGCCTTGTCTGGTGGCAGGAAGCTATAGATAAAATTTTTGCCAATAAACTAATCGAACACCCAACAGCACGGGCCTTATCTGCAGTTGTATCTGAGTTCAAAATTAGCAAGGCATGGTTGAAACGATCTGTTGAAGCTCGTATCAATGACGCCAGCAGAGAAGTAACTCAAATGCCGGAAACCATCGATGAATTGGAAAAATATGCCGAGGACACTGCATCGACCATTCTGTACATGACACTTCAATCTGGTGGAATCAGGTCCACTGCGGCTGATCACGCGGCATCTCATATTGGAAAGGCCAGTGGCCTTCTTTTGCTGCTTAAATCGCTGCCATATCATGCTAGCAAGAGCCGCCACTCTTTATACATACCTAGAAAAGTGGCGGCCAAGCATGGAATGCTGGTCGAAATGGGAGGTCAACCGGAAGTTCGATTAGACTCCCGTGAGAAGCTTTGCGATGCAGTATTCGAGATGGCATCTGTGGCTAACATCCATTTGCAAAAGGCTCGTGAATTAGCCGGAACAGTGCCTGCTGAGGCGATCCCAGTGCTGCTTCCGGCCATGCCTGCACAGGTACTGCTAGATACCCTCAGTCGGGTGCATTTCGATGTGTTTGATCCTAGGCTAGCACGAGGAGTTCTAGGCATCTCTCCTCTTTGGTACCAACTGAAACTCAAATGTTGTTCCTGGAGGGGTAGATACTAGAGAATAGTCATTCATAGCGAGTTGAATAACACAAAGAAACTGATTATACAACCAGCAAATAAAAGTTTGAATTTCTGGTCGTGTGAGAGGTTTTTTTCCCCCTTGAACAGCATCTTCTCACTTTAATTTCACCATGCTCGAATGAGCTGGACTACGACTGTTGTGCTTTTTCACATTTTAAGGAAGGGCAATGGTGAATTTCTTGACGCTGAAGCAGCATCGGTTATTGAGCGAACTTGGGGTTGAGCAGAATTCATACATGGCTCGGCTGTGGACACGGTTAGAGATTTATTGCATGTCTCATGCGCTTTTGTCGGGCTTATAACAATCTGAGACTGAGAGTAGTGCAGCTTCTTACTTGATATTTTTTCTTTTTGCAATCCTCATCCTTTGAAGGAGAATCACCTTGATTTTAGGCCGGGAAAGCTTTGATGCTGTGATTTTAATTGGTTTCACTATGCACAATCTTGTGTGGTTCATTATTTGCATTCTTTGGAGACGATCTGGGCCACCCGTGACATGGAAAAATCAGGGATGAGCTCCATAATTTGCAGAACTTTGGAAATTAATTTGCGGTTTGCATCAAATAATCAAATCAATGACAACTAAGAAACTGAAGAACGGAGGGTCTGCAACTTGTGGAACACCAGTTACTTGATTAACCCAGACTTAAGATCACCATTGCCTTCAGTCACTCATTCTATCATCTGTAAATTTATAGAGTAATCGTTTTCGAATTTCAGTAACATTAGTCATGCCACCACCAGCCTGGCCTTTGTTGTTGCTGACGCTGATCTCCGATGACAATCCCCATCTTCACCTTCTCAAACTCCTAAATCCGGCAAGATATGTCGTTCCCACGCGGATGATTATACCCACGAACACTCTCAGCTTCCTCTAGCATCTCGCCGAACAGTGGGCGATTGAAGTCATCCGGCCGAACAGTGGGCGATTGAAGTACATCACAGGCACTACGACTCTCCTCGTGGCAGCTCTCGGCTCGCCCACTAGACGGCCAATGGCTTGTTTGGCAACGTTTTTAATTCTCTTTTTTCTATTTCCGGGAGCATAAACAGAAGATAAATCCGTTTGTGTAGGTCAGTTGATTTTTTTGATTTAGTGGCCCGAAAATGGATTTGGAACATAAATATGAAGTAAAAAAAAAAAGTAGCTTCCTTATTCTCGGGCACAAAAAGAGAAATAACGTTATTTTAGAAAAACAAGTTCAGTGTAATTTAATGCTCGTCTCTACAAGTATGAGTCTATTGCCTATCGCTAGACATGGCCATTTTTAAACGGGGGCCCGACCCCCCCCCAAACCCCCCCCCCGCCCCCCCCCCCCCCCGCCCGGCTGCCCGTCCCACCCCCAACAACCGCAACCCCGGCCTTCCCCCCCCCCAAAAAAAAAAAAAAAAAAAAAAAAAAAAGTGGGGGGGGGGGGGGCCAGCCGTTGGACTCCTTGGCGGCCAAAAATTTGGCCGTTGCAATTTTTTGGCGTTCAAATTTAAAAAAAAAAATCAATAATCTTCATTTTTATAAATACATATCTTCCTTTTATTTTTTAATCCTTAACGATTTCTCAAATTTTTCAATCTCGATTTGAATCGCTCGATTTTTCAAAAATGGCAAGTGGGGAAATTTTAAATGTCGAGATGATGATGGGAGATTGAATATCCTATTTAGATATGATCCCGTGATTATCATATTGGGAAGGCGATGAGCGAAATATCAGCGTTGTTCATTCCGAGCGTCGGCATGTCCCAAAGAAAGTCTTTGGTGAAGAAGCGTCGCGGCAAATGGCCGACGGAAGGTTCAGGGGTAATCGACTTGACGAGGTATATAATGAAGCGAAAGTAAGTATAATATAAATTGTAAATATTGTTGCAAACATACAAATTCACCAAAGAAGACGGTTACGAACATTCCGTCCGCGAAAAAACATCCAGCAAGCGGGGATCGACAGCAACAACAAATTTTTGTAATACTATTTATTCCGTTCTTTTGTTGACTTTATAAACAAACATTAAGTTGAATATGTTGCTCTTGATCATGTTTCATTTACTACTAGTGAAAATTTTAAGTTGAAATATTTGATAAATTTTTGCTTTAGTAAGACAATATTAAATGTATCTTAAGGCGAACTTTTGATCTTTATAAAAAATTTAAAAAACTTTAGCAAAATTTTTTGAATTCAATGGATATATGCATTTAGGTAGCGATATTTGGAGTAATCCTTGGCAAATTCATTCTTATATGGGTGTTGTGTCATTGGATAGGTGATGGTAGGCCATTCAAAAGACTTCTTGCATTTCAAGTTTTTTATGAAAAGATTCGGCTCATAATATTTATAGAATAATTAAACAAATTTTAGAAGAATATTATTTGATAAATAAAGTATTTTCAATTGGTTTTGATAATAATATTTAAAATATTAATCTGAATTTTTTCATTAGATGTGCTTTTTGTTTTAAATTTATGTGTGAAAAAATTAGATGGTTTTTTAGATTGTCGAATGTGTATTATTATGATTGTTTCATTTGGAAGATACGATAGATATTTTAAATATACAAAAGGTGGTTAAAAAATTAATATAAATTTTAAATTGAGAATTTTGTAATAGTATGGTTTACATGATGGTGGATTTTAATCTCTTTAAAGAAGGCGGTAATTCACTTGGGAGATGGAATAAAATTCCCAAAGAAAAAAAAAAAAAAAAAAAAAAAAAAAAGAGGAATTAAAAAAAAAAAAAAAAAAAAAAAAAAAAAAAATAAAAAAACAAAAAAAAAAAAAAAAAAAAAAAAAACACCAAACCAACCCCCCCAAAACAAAACAAACAAAAAAAAAAAAAAAACAAAAAAAAAAAAAAGAAAAAAAAAAAAAAAAAAAGAATTAAAAGAATTTAATATAACCCCCCAAAATCAAAAAAAAAAAAAAAATAAGAAATAAAAAAAAGTATAAAAAAATAAAAAAAAAAAAAAAAAAAAAAAAAAAAAAAAAAAAAAAAAAAAAAAAAAAAAAAAAAAAAAAAAAAAAAAAAACAAAAAAAAAAAAAAAAAGGAAAAAAAAAGAAAAAAAAAAAAAAAAAGAAAAAAAAAAAAAAAAAAAAAAAAAAAAAAAAAAAAAGAAAATATGTGTTAATGATAATTATTAAGTTAAGCCCATTCTTCCTTTCTCTTTTTTCACCAAATTTTTTAATGTAATTTGATTATAATTTATAATTTATTATGTTTATTTTATTATTTATTATTTTAAAATTAAATTTAAAAAAAACGAGGCCGGCGGTTCTCCTCGTTTTTTTTAGGGTCGTATCAAACACATCTTTGTTCTTTTTCTACCCCGGTAATAGTAATTTTGTATCAAACGTGTTCTCATGCTCGAAACTCGTCCAACAAATAGAAATAGAAAAATTTATTTCAAAAAAAATTATTTTCGAGAATAGAAATGTTAGCACAAGCATCCCTTTGCGATTCCCTTTCCTTTGGTTCGGTCCATCTCCTGGCCTAACAAAATGTGGCTTTGTTTTTTTTTGGTCAGGTACAAATCACCTGAAGTGAAAGAGGCAAGCCTTCTTGCTCCGCATGTATTATACTGTCTTGTTCATGGGATTCCAAGTTTCTTTCTCGGAAAGGAGACCTCAGTTCCAGAGCCGGTTAAGTTCCGCTCTGTGTTGGGTCAATTGGAAGTTCGATTAGACTCCCACGAGAAGCTTTGCGATGCGGATTCGGGGTGGCATCTGTGGAGAACATCCATTTGCAGAAGGCTCGTGAATTAGCCGGAACAGTGGTTGCCAGAGGCTCTTCTCATTCCTTAGTCTCTGAAAAGTGAGAATTCCTCGGAGATAGTAAGGGCTTATGAAGCACAAAACGCCAACATTGGATTCTGGTTTTTGTTGCAAATAGACATGGCCTTTTGAGAAACTTGGAAAAAGACTACTGTGATCTGCTAGGCAACAAAGACTTTCCAAGCTGATAAGTAATCTGGGCTAGTCCCTTCTAAAGACAGGAGACATATAAGTGATAAAAAGAGTCCAAATCGGGGTGGAGAAAAATGGATCTGCTTCTGAAAACTGTTCATAAGTCATTCATACAATTGTGGGATAATCAAAAGAATGTAAGACAACAATAAATTAGACGAAAGGACCCCAAGCCTTGACTGGGAACACTTGACTGTGGATCAAAAGAATACATGTCAAAACCACTGAATTATGGACAGGCTAGAATGGCACACCCTAAAACACTCACAACCTCACTAAGAAGCTACAATCCGGCAAAGCGACACGTGGGAGACACTAGAAGGAGATGGTGACGATGACGCCTAGCGGGAGACAGATATGAGAGCACAGAGTATCGTTAGCAGAGTGACAGCCACGGTTGATCTACTGGCGGTGATTGTGATTGCCGAAGAGATATCTTCGGGCCTGCAATTGAAGGCACTGAATTTTAGTATAGCAGGAAAGCTTTCATCAAAACAATAAGATGGGTCACAAAATCCTTGTTTCTTTATGCTTTGGTTTTTAGATTAAATATGTTTCCAGGAACAAACTGAAAGAAAAAAATGAGCAGTAGACACTAAAGCTGCAATTTTTAAAAAGGATAGGCTGCCTAATTGGCAGATGATAGCTCTATCTACCAAAAAAAAAAAAGAAACAAAGAATTTAAAGGCAGATTTGGATTTACATACGTACTTCTGCATATGGCTAAGTGCACCGCAGTACAGAGCATTATCGGGTATGGGCAGCTCGGTCTTATTATTCACTTCTGAATTGATTATCCTCACGTAAGTTTCTTGGCCAAGGTACCATGAGTCAAGGTTTTCTGTTCTCAAGTTCCAAACTCCAACATTGTCAAGGGATATGAGGATCGATGTCCATGCTCCAGGATAGACCTAGAGAGAGAGTAATCAGTACAAGCAAAATTTCACCTGTCTCCCATCTTACTTAAAAGTAAATCAAGCGTTGACTAAACGACATGGGAAATATGAGGACTACAGCTTTCTTCTGAACTAAAATAAGTTTTTCAAGTGTTATCTTTTTGTATAACAGGAGATGCCTCAGAGCATCACCACTGCAGGATCATTCGCAACAAGCATCTTTCGCACTCAATTATAAAGCCCTACGAAGGTATATAGCAACCAATGAAATGCTCAGTCTTCCTCAGTGAATGCAGAAAATGAGAAAATGAGCCTAACCATTGCAAGAAAGTCCATGGCGAAGATAAGGATGTTCAGAATTTTATCAGAAAAAAGTTTTTAAATTGTGAAATTGCACCTGGATTGTGGAGCGGGCAATGCCATCCCACTTGTTATATGTGCCTCTGCTGTTTTCTGTCCACTCGCCATAATCCATCCATGTACACGTGAGATTTTTGTCACCACTTCTTGCTTAAAAGGAAAGGGAATTCCTACGACTCCAACTAACAAAGTAAATAGCACTAGTATAACCATGGAAAGCAAAAGCAATCTTGCAAGTAGGTGTGGCAATGCAGAAGAAGTTACCCCACTACAAAGAATGCATATCCACTCATGTGATACGACTGCACCTTGGTGTCATTGTTTTGCAATATTACTTCCATAAACCCCCTATAAGTTCCATTCATCACGGATGTTTCCATCTTTGGCTGTCCGGTCAGTGGTTTCTTGGGAAAGTCAAGCTTATATACTCCTTTCACTTTGTACTGGTCAGCCAGCCTGATTGGGGTGGAAGGATTCACAAATGAGACTCCACTTAGCGTTGTGCGCCGTTTTCCATCAATCGTCACTGGAGGAGCGTTTCTCAATACGTACACATCAGTCACGTTGATTGAGCCATAGTGGAAAGACCCCTGTGGGTTGGGTCGCGCCCCACTGGCAGACACATTCCATCTGCATCCCAGCAGCAGTCAGAGATTGAGCTTCAATTATCTATAATCTCAGTTAACAAATTAATCGTAAATGTTGTGTCAGTGATTAAAAGATCATGTTACAACTAATAAGGGAGGCACTTTTGATGCCGAGTGTGATTATTTTCAAACCTTTGATGAACTGATGGTTTTGATGCACTCTTGACGCCATGTTTGATTATATTCTCATCGACTTTTGAAACTAACATGGACCAGACACTCCCAGAATGTGAATTCAAGGCATTCTATCTTTTCATTGCACTGACAGTTCTTCCAGATAAAAAAGAAGTTCAGATGTTGAATCCAAGGTGATGCTGACTCAACAATCCTCTCGCCATAATCAGGAAAAGAAATGTATGTTTCTATGCATAAAAATCCTGGGAGCATACCTGATTGATCTAGCTTGGTTCATAGAATAGGTTTTGTCAAATTCATCATTTGGTGCATCAGGAAGAGGGCCAGCCGCCTTCCCTTTAGAATTTGTGTAATGCAATATGGCAACACCAGTTACTCTTTTCCAAAGAGATTCATTCACCATTCGGGCACTTGCTACAATGTAATAATCAGAGCTAGCATTCTGATCCATCGTCACCAAGAATGAATATGATTGACCGACGTGGATGTCCAAACTAGTATAATTCTGTTGCACTGTGTATGACCCCTCAGTCTCAGCTAAAAGGAGGTTATGGTTTTGAATCCTGAAATTCAAGCTTGTCGATATCCCCACATTGTGCACACGGATGCGATATGTTTTCCCTGTTAATCATGGGCATCAGTAAGTCTCATGATTTACCCCACATTCAAACAAGTCAGTTCTTTGAAACAGGAAGTAATTATGGTACGGTTAACTTCTACTCTATTAAGCAGGACTTTTCCACCCCCACCCCCCACCACAACCCACCCCCACCACCCAAAAAAAAGGGAAAAAGAAAGAAAACAGGGGTTCAACTTGGAAACAAGATCAGCTTTCATAAACATTATGCAAATGACCCAGAGAATTTTGTAAACTTTTGCGGCTCAAGCCACATCCACCACAACCCGTGAACTAGTCACAGGATAAATAATTGTATGTGCTCACTTTAATAAGAGCAAGCAGCATTATGAAGCAGTCAATAACTACTATCCATGAGATAGATATGTCATCGACTATAAATATGTTTCCTAATGAGGCAAAATGTTGCAGATAGTGAAGCAAAAAACAAGAACCCTAATGCTGCTTACACAAGAAGAGAATAACAGAAAAGAGCATGAAAACGTAAGAAGCACCCATGGCTGCAACACCTAAATCATACTCATAGTGCAAAAGTTACCAGATAATTTTGGCACCTATCTTAGCCAGCCAAATTCTTTTTCTAGCACACAACTGAGAATATTGGGAAAACTCCACAATGACAAGGGAAACTCCAGCATAACATTATCAATTGGAAGCAGAGCTTATCTGGTTTGTTTAAATAATTGCAGCTAATTTGTTTAATAATAGAACCTTAATTAATATTACCTGGGTGGACTGTAATGGTTTCATAATCAATACCATCCGGGACCAGAGTTGTATTATATTGGTAAGGTCCTTTCCCATTAATAAGAACACCATCAGGCATCCCGAGATCTTTTCCACCATTGAGGGACTTCCTCAAGGCCTACAACAAAGAGCAAAATCTATCTTAAAAATAAGCTTTTGACCATATGCCACAATCCCAAATCATCTAACAATCACCAACCGTATGATTCCTGGTATACCAATCGCCAATCAGAATAACAATATCACCATCAGGAGTTGCAAAGGGAATAGGGATTATTGGCCGGTTGTTGATAATAAAGCCACCGAATCCACCTGATGCTCTCTGGAAATTAGTGGAGGGGAAGTAAAAGAAGCTCCCAATTTGATCCTTGACCTGAAACTCGTAAGTCCAGTTCCACTTTGGAGGAATGGGGCAATTAGTCCCCAGAACACCGTCTTGCCACGAACTCCGCCGCTGCTGTATTCCGGACCTACTCATAAGAAACAAATCACACACTCCACACGATCAAAAGAGCAGCAAAATCAAATCTTTCTTTTTGCCCCCTGTTGTCTCACAATGTCAAGCAAATCATACCAATGCATAAGAAGACTCTCGTCCAGCTTGTTGCGAACATTGACGACGACATGGTCGTTAGTAGTGACATTGATAGTAGGTCCTGGAAACTTGTCATTCACAGCAATAACCTGCAAAGCAAAATCGGAACCCAAACGATAAGCCCCGTGGAGCATTCACTCTGTCGACACTACATTGTCTGTTTCGACCTCTAACCAAAAAGTATCAGCTCAAAGCAACTGCCGAAAGCTCATTTCACTCAGATCCGTACCAAAAATGGGAACTTTTGAGGAATTAGCACAGACCCACTATCTATAAGCAGGAACAAAAGGTAAGGTCCAACACTGAAAGATGGAGCCCGTAAGAGAGAGGTTCGGGAAAAACGGAGCTGGAGATCTGAGCACGAACCTGTTGAGGAACACCGAGCGGAGAGGCAGTGATGTAGGAGACTTTGAAATCGAAGAAGACGAATGGATCATCAGCGTAACAGGAGCTCAAGAGCAGGCCAATGTGGACGAGCAACAGCAACACTGCGGTGGCGAGGCCATCCAAAGCCATCTTAGAAAGCTCCTCCTTTTCTTTCCTCTCAGCAGCGTTCTTGGCGAAAATTAGGGGCGAACTTTCCCGAAGCTTTTATGGGCTTTGCATTGTCTGGCAGAGGAAAAGTAAAAATGGGGTGTGAGAGACACACAGAGACAGAGCGTGTGTGTGAGAGGAAACGGCTCTTTTTCACTTTTATCTGATGCTCTTGTGGGCTTAATAATCTCATTAGCTCCGGGGACCGTCTGCAACAAAAAAAAGAAAAAGAAAGAAATAATTGCGGGGACCAACACCCATGAATCTTTTCATACATTTGTCCTAGAGAGAGAGAGAAAAAAAAAGGAACATTGTGAAATTTGCCAGTCTAGGTTAACATTTTCCTTTTCGCAAGAATTACCTTGATGAACCAACTTTCTAGTCCTTTTGGCGGGCTGGTGGGTCAATGACAGCTTTGGATTGGGAGCGCGAATCATCAAGATATGTTTTGCTAGAAAACTTTCTTTTTAGATGTATGTTCTTAGTCTAACCGGTTAGTCATAAACAATGAGGAATTCGTCAATGGAGGAGAGAGAGAGAGGGAGGATTCCGGTCTCAAACTCTTTCTTGTCTATCACCACTCGCCATTCATGCATTGCGGAGCACGACTGTGCATGGCGTGGAAGAGAGAGAGATAGAGAGAAATAGAACAAGATATGTAAATTTTCTCGAGTGAAAGAATAGGTGTGATAGCTTATCGCCAGCTAAAAACAAGAAACAAAATCTTAAAAAAGTGATCGCACCATCACCAGCTCGTTTGAGTCCTCCAATATCAAGCCTTGATTTCTTTTTCTGATTTACCTTCTTAAATTAACTGTGCCCAGGACAGGGATCAACCAACCAGACACCATTATTATGCCAAGTGCTCCTCCTCCGAGCAGAGACAGCGGAATTAACGTTTGACCACTGTCGTCTCGTCTCCAACGTAAACAAAACAAAAACAAAAGAAAAAGGAAGGAGGACCCCACCAAAAACTCCAGATCTTCCTCTGAAAGCGCCACATGATTGCCAGCCCATCGCCATTCCCACGCGTGGGGCCCCTCCACCGCAATCAATTAATTAATTAGAGCCTGTTTTTGTTTTTTTCTTTCCTTCTTCTTTTTTTGCTTTTTCTTTTCTTGGAAGAATAAATTAATTCCAAAGAAAATAAATTGGGCAATTAGGAAAAGTGTTTACTACTGCATTATCCGTAATCTAAGATGTAAAATTTTGGGATATTTGATGAAGAAAAAAAATATTTTCTTTCAACATAGGGAGGTGATATTGAGGAAGGTAGACTTATATCATCTTCGGATAATTACCGTCAGATAGGGCCATATAATAGCGTCTCACGCCCGAGCTCCTGTGTCGTCGATCCTGTGTTTTGCATAATCGACATGTGTTTCGATAGTATCTTTCAAACGACTTGTCCCACGAGTGGGCCCTCACCCCACCTCAATCAATTAATTAATTACAATCTTTTTTTTTTTTCCTTTTTTTTCTTTTTTTTTTTTTTCTGTTTTGTTTTCTTTTTCTTTTCTTGGAAGAATAAACTAATTCGAAAAAAAAAAATTGGCAATTAGGAAAAAGTGTTGGTTAGGTAACAACACATGCTAACTGCTTGATTCAGTCTTCAGCTTTTCAGTCTTTCTCTGTTTTTGACTATCGAGAGTGACCGATAGACCCTTTCACTTTTTTACCCTCCTTCAATTTGTTTTATTCCTAGGTTACCTACTCTTTAAAGTTTTAAATTTGACCCCCCACCCCCCTCCACCAACAAAAAAAAAACAAAAGAAAAACTCCTCAAAATTTAATGGGAATAGTTAGTCACGCAAATAAATTATAGATTAAATTGAATATGTATCGAAAATTTAAAATTTAAAATAAGTAAATTAATAGTTCATGAACCACATTAAATATTAGATTAAAATTTCGAGACAATATTGAATAAATTAAAGTATCGAAAATAATTTTATATACTTGAGTTAAAAGTACACGCATCATTTATGTCAAAAAAAATTTCAAGTTTTTTTTTTTTTCTGGTTTTATACAATTCTATTTTACTATACAAACCACGTTGTGTGCGCTATATGCAGGTGTACAGGTTAAGCAATCCTGCTCTCTACTCAGGCATCCCCACCCCACTCCCTCGAAAGTGGGATTTGAAACCTCAACCTTCCTCTTCCAAAATGGCGAGACTTGTTATGAGATTTTACTTTGGAAAGAGAAATGGAAGTGACGATAGAAAATAGCAAGCCGAAAGCGGAAATTGCTCCGCTGAATTTTCCAGAAAAGAAAATAAAAGATTTTGCCATTTTTCAAGATGACATTCATCTTTTGATACTTCTATTTTGCTATAATTTTGATTGCGATTCATAAATTGTTCTCCCTCCAAAAAGTTGTTTTTTAATATTTTAAATAAAACACGAAGATTGAGTTTGGACGAAAAAACACATTCAGATGCATTATCTCGAGGAAAAGTAACAAAGGTCTTAAACATTTTATATTAGTACTAATTCAATTCTAAAACTTTCAATTGGACTAATTTAATCATAAATATTTTCATACCGATATCAATTGAATCCATCCCGTCAATTTAAGTCGAAAATTACTAACGTGGAAGCAAACCATCCTACGTGGCATGAGGGCCGATGATGACTTGGATATTCTTTTTGGTTTTTAAATATTTTTAAAAAATTCATTAATTTTTTTTCTTTTTTTTCTTTCCTTTCTCTTTTTTCTTTCTTTTTTTTCCTTCGCCAATAGATAGTTGTTGGTAAGGGCAAGGGCTGGACAAGGCCGGCCCTCACCGGATCTGGCGAGGCAACCCTTGTTGGCCTATGGCAATGGCTAGGGGTCTCGCCAAAAGATAGCGTCATGACACTTGTTAGCCTCTAAGGAGGGCTGGACAAGGGTCCCCTTGTCAGATATGGTGAGGGAGCGAGGGGTGGCCTCGCTCATCCCTCACTAGCGATTGGCAACCTTAGTTGGCCATCACAGAGGCTCGTAGAGGGAAATAAGAAAAAAAAAAATGAGAAATGAAAGAAATGTGAAGACAAAAGAAAAAATTAATGAAAATAAATAAAAAAATTTACGTTAGCATCGGCTTTGATGATCAGCATCCACGTCAGCAATTTTTGGCCTAAATTGGCCTGATGGACTCGATTGAGATCAATGTGAAAAGACTTAAAAATAAATTGCAACAACAGGTTTTATTGCGGGACAGCTCAAGTCTAATTGATATGTTTATGATTGAATTGATACCAATACAAAAGATTTATAACTTTTTCCGTACTTTCTTCCATCATCTTGCACTCTCCTTTTCTCACTTACTACTTCACTCTGGCACGTTCACGAAGGGTGTTTGGCTGCAACAAATAGTTATGAAATGATAGCACCGATCGGTCGAGTTCTGAGTGGCGATACTTCCCTCCGATGGTTTCCCCGGAAATACTTGGAAAAATGGAGAAAAAGGTAAATATACATTTAGGACCTACTAATGTATGGATAGGATCAAGCAATAGGCTCAATCAACCTCCACACCTGACGCCTAAAAACCAGCTTTGTTAATCAATTCGTGAGGCGGCATTGACTTGTTAATCTTTTTGCTTTTGCTTGGCAGCAAACATTGTAGCCCGAAATTTAATAATTATGGGTTTCCCAAGAGTGGGCCAAGGATCGATAATAGTAACCACAACGGGCAAAATAATAGTTAACTAAAATGAAATTAATTCCCAATTAATGATGTTGTCTGAAGAGGAACGCGGATGTCTTGCCTTTTATCATACAATATAAGCCGCCAAAATGTTGGATTTTGGCTATCTTTAACATAGCCAAGCCACCTACCACTGCCATTACAGCTTTGACCCAAGAAAATTAATATAGTGTTACACACAAAAAAAAAAAAACCAAATCTCGTAAGTTCAAATCCTAAACACTCGAGAGATCCAAACACTGTTCGTAAGTCGTGTTTAAGGGCGGAGAACATGATCCGGATATTGGGAAGACCGTGCCATGCAATTGAGATTTTCAAAAACATTTATTCTATCTTGAAATTGCACCAAATATGTGGTGAGATTTTTCACGGTCCGGAAGATTTCTAATCCGACTTTATCCTATTCTATCACCATCTAAATCCCGGAAGACCAAATGCAGCCTTTAGAGCAAACTCAGTTGGGATTTCGAGGGTAGATGGGACAAAGAAATTGTCTTAATTGCTCCTAAAATCAAGGAGTTTGAAAAGGAAAAGAACTCCAACTTACATAATTTCAGCGACAAAGGAACCACCTCCAAATTGATCCTAAACATTAATCACACCTCAAAAAATCTTGGCGATAACGAATAAAGAAGAACAAGAACGTGTGCTTTGCGTGGAAAATGATCAACCCTAGACATCTTTCATCAATGTCCTAACCTAGTGGTGTCGGCTTTGCTTCCTATGCAATTAAAGACTGTCCATTTCGAGTTCTTGATATATTAATTCTTTAAATTTCACTTTTTACTAATTATATCTCCACCACGTTCAAAAACTAGCATAAGCTATAATCAATAAGGTTAGTACCCTTTCCTCCTCCACAAGAAACCCTAAATGAAAGGCAAAAAGAGAGAGTTTAGGGTAAAGGGTTTGCTAATCCCTCAATTTAACCAGTGAAGTTACATCATAACATTTAAGTGATTAAAAAAAATAGCAATAAAAGAAAAAGAAAAGGAAAATCGGGGTTGGAAAATGCTCAAATTCATTGTATTTTTTGAGTGCCACACTTGAGCTCACGACACGACTAGAGGTCGATATATAAAGGAGTAAAGTAATAAATGAGTAAATGTTCACTACTAATAAATAATGGATTATGCAGTGGTTCTCATATTAAGGTATTACAATGCGAATTTGCAATCCTTAGGATCCATCTGTTTCGCAAAAAATGAATTATTTGGAAAACATCTTCATAAAAATGATTGTATGTAAGCTTAAAATTAATATTTAATAATTAATGCTATATATATATATTTTGTGGATGATGGCTCTTTTTTTTTATTCATTCTTTTAAGCAATGCAATCGATATAGGAAATTATTTTCTAAATCATTTATTTTTCAAGCAATAGATGGATCCGAAGTTCCTATATCTACTGCGTTTAGTTAGGCTCATTATAATTGGAATTTATGGCAGACATCCTATAAATTGCACCTAATTGGCAAATCGGTCAGAGCAAGTTGGAAGCGATTTTGAAATTTCAAAAGGAGTAATCAAGATTCACCGAATATCGATGGAGAAATAGGAGACATTCATGTGCGTTTTTGCAAGGACGATGGGTAGCTGAACGTCATCTGCACAAAAGTAATTTTAATAATTGCTCGTGAACTTTGGAAATTTTTTTTTTTGTTGACTTTTTTTTTCCAGGCAGGCTCGAATCAATTCGGTGAAGTTGGACCGTGACAACGATATTAGGGCCGGCCTTGTATGAATTGGGATTCCCTTTAATCTTTGGTTTTAGGGGACTGGGCCATAGAGCGGATCGGGCTCATGTGTCGAGCCCAGTCCGACCAGGCCCAAGTCAATTAGACCATTTCGGTCTTCACCGGGTCGGGCTCGAGAACCCGTCCCGGGTCCTGTTTTCAGATAGAAAATAGAAAGAGTAATAAAACATTAAAAAATAAAAAAAATTGGATTTTAGAGTTAAAATTAGTTTATTTCGTTTATTTAACATCCCTTTAGTTTAGGAGTTTTAGCGTACACGTCTAATTTGGTCTAGGAAAATTAATCCTTTAGAAAAGAAATTGAACTTAACTTGATCTTGGATCATGTCATGGGGCTTATAACACGGCCATGTATATTCTTTGCCCTACGTGTATCGGGTATTTATTTCCCGCACCTTTATTTAAATGCTTTCAATTACTTGGTTGTTTCATTCCCGCACTGTATTTTAACACATTTCTTGTTAATTTCTTTTCTAAATTAGGTTAGGACAAATTCAGAATTTAACAAACAAATAAATAATCGACAGCTTAGTGGTACTAAAGTAAACTAATAACGCTAATAGACATTAGCCTTATCAAGTTCCAAGTTCTCCACTTCCTTGAAGGACGCTAATAACGCTAATAGGCATTAGCATTATCAAGTTCCCAAATTCATCCACACACATCATCCATTGAAGACTTACTTGGATAAGCTCTCGACCCTCCTCCAGGTTCCTTTGGTTGCTGGAATCGTGAACCGAGACAGCGAAGTAATTGCAATGGGCATGACTGTAAATGTTCGGGCAGCATTTTGTGATTCATACACCGCATCCGACCGAACTATCCGTCATCAAGACTATTTTCGAGGTTGAAGTTAGCGCAACCCGATGCTATTGTGGATGAGATGAGGACATCCTTGATCGACAGCTATGTCTAGTCATTTCATAAGTCGTTCTTGAGTATAAAAATTGGGTGTCATTTCATAAGCGCAACCCTGCTGAACAACACATGTTACCCCTACACTACACATAGCATATGAGCATTAGAAACTACACGGACCAAATGGCCGAGATACTAAAAGCAAAAAAATTTCGCTCCGATTTCGACCGCCCGACCGTGATCTATTAGAAGCATAGACAGTATCCAATTCGAATCTCCTAGCCTTATGACACTAGTTCTACAATTTCACATCCTTCAAGCGTGTCCTCCATCTTCTTCCACGCGACGAGAGACTTCAGAAATTCCATCACCTACATTTGATTCCAACACATCCATCGTATATCAGCATATGCTTCTGCAAAAACGGGACCAAAAGTTTCGAGGCGAAAAGCACGAAAGATGAACTAGGATTCGCACCTCCGATGGGTCCCTTAGAGAGTAAAATGCCTTTGTTTCTTTGGGGACTGAAGATACCAAAATCCCAACGCCACATTTCTTTTTGCCCAGCATCTGATGTAGATCATCAAATTGGCCAAATCATTTGCATGCTTGCTTCGAGGTAGAAAAAGGGGTTAAAAAAAAACATCAACATTGCATGTGCGGAGTACCTTAAATGCATCTTCATCAGTTCTGTCATCTCCGATGTAGATCGGGAGCATGTCGGCTCGATTAGTGAAACCTGTGCCGACGTGAAAGCAAGGTAATTTGTTGTAGCATAGCGCGTGTGTCCACTTATGTGCCACAAAAGAGAGTTAAGGGCGGAAAGGAAATATACCAAGAGAATCGAGCAGAAACTGGACCGCTTTTCCCTTATCCCAGTCCACCGCAGGACGGATTTCTAATACCTGGATAGCCAAAAAGAAGCATGTGCAACAAATTACTGAGAGCCACTGAACAAAAGGAAGCCACGGTTCGTAGATGAACGTGCTGGAATCGAGACAAGAACTGTACCTTCCGTCCGTGAGTTATTTGCAAACGGGGGTAGTCTTTCAACAGATTGTGGACTAACTGAGCAATGGTGCGCCAATTCTGAAATCAGAGAGCAAGCAATTAAAAGGAGACTTGGAAGTTAAGCTGATTGAACATCACTGCATCCCTTTGGAAGTTACAAACTGCAGCAAGTCCTGAGCCCTGACCTTCTCATCTACATTTCGGTAATGTACTGAGGCACAGAACTTGTTGTTCTCAACTATTGTGCCTTTGATTCCCTTCGTCTTCTCGACGAGGGTTCTAAAAACCTGCATGCCCCAGGTCAAGAATCAATCTCCTCAAAATCCACTTATCTATATATATATAGATACCATATCATAAAAAATAAATTGAAGGCAGAGCAATCGAGCACCTCGTCAATCATCTGTAAAAATTCTCCAGCGGGCTGGTACTGCTTTAATTCCTCACCCTGAAATAGTAAGAACAAACATCACTAAAAAGTTAAAGCATCGACATTAAATTTATTCCCCCAGGAGAATCAAATACGAACATTCTCCAGTAGATCTTCACATACCTGTCTGTCGGTTAATTTGACACAGCCATGATGGTCATTGCATGTGGTAACGCCCACAGGACCCATAATATCCATCCCGTGGCTTCCAGCATAATAAAGTTCAGTCAGTCCTACCAACTCATGTACCTAAAAAGAAATTAAATCGATGTAAATCGGGCATGACATCTTCGGACTATCAATCGAGAAGTGAAAGTTGAAAGGTGGATTAAAGGCTTTATAATGTTCCGAGCACTCTCTAAAGTGGAGTCCTCCAAATACCTTGTCACGACTCCTCCCGCTAATAATGGTAGTTGGGAAGAACTTTGCAACGTTTTTCACGGCCAAACGCATCTGAAAATGTATAGACCAATGCCATAAAATAAATAACTATGGAATACCGAGAAACGAAGGGTTTCTGTTCTTAAAAAAAGTTATTCTTACTTCACTAGACATCAGTGCATCATCAGGGTTGTCTACAATTGGCGAAAGAGTCCCATCATAATCCAAAAAAATGGCTATCTTCTTATTCTTAGCCTGCTTCGTGATCTGCTCCATTGAATTGAGTGCAGATGGATGCTTAATCTGTGCAATCCGGAGAAATTGCAATTAAACAGCATGGATTAGAGCAAATGGCATAATTTAATGCTTAGCACGTCATTAAAATCTTAGGAATATTTGAATAGAATACCTTCCAAGAGCAATAGGCAATCTCAGCATCATCTAAAGCAACTTCAACGCAATAACCTTTTATAAGCTTTTTCCGAGGAGGAGACGAGGCTTTCATGGCATCTAGCCAACCATTAGAGAGAGCCTCATCGAGCTTTCCTGGCTTTCTCCTCGGCACCGGGATGCATTTGCTAGAGGTCAAGGTGGAAAGAATGCCTAGTCTTGTCTTGTTAATGGGTGCAGGATCGGCAAGAACAGGAGATGAATGAGTAGACTTAAGTTCCATTGAATGAAGAACACAAGCACTACAGGACAATGGATCGTATTGATTGAGCTGCCAGTTTCCGGTAATTGCGCTTTAAGAGTGACTTATAATCTATAGTGGAATATGCTTTATCCGACCCTCTTGTCGATGAAAAACCACCTCTTCAGAGTTCTCTTATCACTGCTATTGGGAGTGCAGTCCATTAAGTGCTGAGTTCCTGAGATCTGGTCATGGATATAATACACGAACATTCAGCAAGAAAGGTATAATTAACACGAAACGAGACAGGTCGCTTTTATGCCAAAAATACCTTCTCATTTCCAAAGCGCCGCATTTATAGCGGATAATTCATCGAAACGTTTGAGAAAAGCAACTATCTTCGAGATCCCGTGTGCTCAATCCCTCCCTGAAGGTCACTGCAAACGAAAATCACTATGTTAGCATCTGAAGTTGTTTGAGCCTGTTGAATTATGTTAGCAGCAGGAGGTAAAGAACCCATTTTGCAGATGTAGACATGGAAAAAGGCAACCGAATATGCAAACACCGATGACTTTGGTGCTGGATATCTATACTCGTATGTAACAATCAGTCCGAAATTTTTACATGACACTTTCATATGACAAATTGAAGAGACAAAAATGCAGAAAGAGAAAAGATGGCACGCAGTATTTGCACCATGTGGCAATAAGTGAAAAACAACACAGACAAAATCTCAATGTTTCTATCCCAAATTTACTTTATACAGACTTCACGCTCTCAAGAGAGTAATCGACGCAACGTCTAATCATCAGCAAGATGATCTGAGAATTTATAATTCTCAAAGAACTCTTCCTTCGCGTCATCTCAAGGACTCGGTTTATCACGATTGTTATTGAGAAGACTGTAGGGGACAATTACGGTGCAGTCACCAATTCCTACGGAGACAATGCACATGGAACATAGGCCAAACTTCTTAAACAACATGCATAGAAAAAGGAAATCCCGCAAAAGAAAATCATTTTCGATCTAAACCTTTAGCGGCCCAGATCGAAAATTAGAAAAACATGAAATACCATGTATAAATCTCTTTAATCACCTTGACAGATGCATAATAGTATGACCCATCAGGAAATTGACACGGTTTATACCGCCGCTGTGAAAAGGACAGTACAACTACAAAAAAAACGACCATCAGATGCCACCAGGCACAAAAATGGGGGAAAATAAACAAGACAATGAACACAACATCTGCCTTTTTGCCCACTTTCAATTCAAACTACATAGGCTGAAACAATTCAAGACTGTAAACTACTTACAGAAGTTTCTGGGCCAATCAAGAGGTAAGCTAGAGTACATCAAAACTTTTATTCAACAGTTCACACAGAAAGAACGTGATTAGGACCCGTTTCACGGTTTTGCATTCGAAAGAAAGTGATTGATACCCGTTTCCAGACATCAATATCATCCACCGGGATTACATCAACCGACAATCCATTAGCTTTTATTGGTAAACTATAATTTATGAACGAAATAAACAAATGGGGTCCTCAAAGTCGCCGTCTTTTGAGCAAGTACAGCTCTTTCAAAGCCGAAACAAGCAGAAAAGCTTTTCAGTCCTCCAAAATAATCAAGAAAATCGCGTCGTCAAAAACTATACGGCGTTAAAAATTACGGGACGGGACCGCCATCATATAGTCCTAGTCCTAGACGAACCGAGCAGGTAGAAAAACAAAAACCTCGAAATCGAAAGCTGAAGAAACTGTCGCCGAAACTCACTGCGGGTCGAAATAGAAAGACTTCCCATGCATGTATCGTCATCATAAACCGCGGCTGATACTAAAAGATTCGATTTTGCCGTTTCAAGAACGTTCATCAAGCGAAATCCCAGCCACGGACTCTGTTTCGCACTGAAACGAGAGTTTTAAAGAAAGGATCTTTTTCCGTCGATACGGTCGTCAAGAGAAGTGCATGATGCAACAAATCACCAACAGCCCAAAAGCAGCTCTTACCTTTTTTTTCCCCCTCGAGCGACCTGGGAAAGAATGCAGTTTGAGGAGGAAGAAGGTCAGTCGTGGCGAACGAAGACGAGTTGATTGAACAGAATTGATGGACGAAGGAGCGTCAAAGAAGAAGAAGAAGAAGAAGAAGAAGAAGACTGTCTCTGTCGCCAAATGCCAACAAGGTCGAAGCTTTAGACCTTTAGAGAGAGATAGAGAGAGGGAGGACAGAGAGGGATGAAACGCAGAGGCAGAAGAGAAGGAACTGCGAGGTGGTCTGGGCTTTTTATAGAGCGGGATTCCGCAGACATCTCCTTTCTTTTTCTTGTCTTTCCATCCTCCATTTCTTTTTCTCTCTCTTTTCCTTCTGTTTTTCTCTTTTCATTTTTTTTAATTTTTCTTCCCAATCATAACGCAGGACCTATAATTCCGGAAAACTATACGTGGCACGTGCGATTTTATATGATGAGCGAAATTAATAACCTTGCTATAAGAACACACGGGCAAAAATAGGGGGGCATATCTCAATTTGAAAAAAAAAAATTGACATGGATGATGTCCGAATTTTAATCCAATGTGGTCTTTGAATTTTTAAATTTATACAATGTGATTCTTGAAACTTTATCTCAATTTACAATGTGATCCCCGAATATTTGAGTACATATTGATTTTGTCTCTGAACTATATGAAAATGTGCAGTGTTATTGGATATTGAACGAAATTGCTGAGATCATTTATGGCATTTCCTTCGTCACGTAGCAATACCGAAGCGGAGCATGCGTAGCCCCTGAATAATCCGTGAGATACTCTCCCCTTTTGGCAAAGATGGAGAGGAAGCGGAGATGCTGACGTCACCATGATGCAATCACATTGCCAAACCAAATGGGATTAGGCTTTACGTAATCGACTAGTAGAATAATAAGCTGAGTTTGTTAAGGGCGACAAGTCACGAAAGTCAACGGCTAGAATCACCGTGCTTCTTGTACTTTTGCTGACCGAAATCGCCAAAATAAAATAAAATCTCTTCTTGAAAAAAAGTGGAGTTAACCTGGTCGATCAAGCAATGTGGTCAAAGTAAGTGTTGGGCATTGTAATTTGAACCTCAACAAGTAGAGTTGAATCCAGTTTTAGCTTGGTTATAAGGTCCTACATCAGGCAGCGATGGACTATATGAGAAGATGGTGTCGGCCCGTTGTACCCGGTCTTGAGGCCGTGTATGCTTCCGGACCGACTCGGGATATCGCATGATCGCTAGAGAGGGTTATTTCTTGGTTGGAGTCGGCGAAATGAGAGGAAGTTTAAATATGTATACTTTGGCCAAACATAAATGACGACTTTCACGTTGTGATGTGGTATCGCCTCATGTGAGAAGGAAAAAACGCCAAGGTTCATATGTAGCCATTGAATTCGATTCGAGTTGTTCTTGATTTTACGGCTATTGGTAGCACGAACCTTTGCGTGGACGTAATGTGGACCCCAAGATCCTAATTGGCAACGATGCCTCGACATCACCATTTCATCTTTTGGACAGTGAACAATCCATTGTATCAACTTCATTGACATGCAATGATGCTGAGAGGGCAAAAGCACGAACCATGATTAATTTATCGACGAAGACGGTCGAAACATGTGCTCCAATGCTTCTTAGGGTTTCGTCACATGTGTATTATAATATCTAGCTTCGTTTCAATCGGATACGTCGTGCACGTTAATAAGTGTTTTTTGGAGTTCTTGCCACTTTTAGCTATGGCTAATTAAGTCTCTAAAGATACTCATTAAGACCTACCAAGCGACTAACTAGACTATAAATGAAAGCACCAGCTACATAAAAGGCGGTGGTAAGACCTCGCCTTGAGCTTTTCCTCTAGAAAAATAACCGCATTACTCAATTTACACAAATTTTTCTTAGTACCTAAGCATAGTCATGCCACAGACTATAGCGACACCGAAATGGTCCGACCTAGAAAAGCGTCTTTGCATCGAAATCCTTGAAACAATCAGGGAAACATGTCTCTCCATTCGGGTACACAACTTTTACATCTTTGGAAGGAAAATTTCACTACCCCAAACTTTGGTACACAAATTTCTATTTTTTTGGACAATAGGGTACGCATAAGATCTACCCTTCTTTTCTCTTATGCATTGCCTCAAGTTTAAGGCAAAGGATGTAAGAATTCAAAATGGCATTAACAAACGTTATGAACAGTATACAAACCGATGGAAATAATCGTACTAAAATTGACATTATAGCAAAGAGAGTAACGAAACCTAAAAGAAATGGAATTGACACAAATAAATACCAAGGCCTGTGTTCGACACGGTTTCTTTAAAACAGATTCGTCTCCTCTGAGTACGTGCTTGAGGTTTCGTGAACGTCTGTCTCCCGAATACAACGGTTGGCGCGAAGAAGCTAGCACAAGCACTTCAAAGCTTTCGACGAACTTGAAGAAACTGGAACTGAACACTATCAAAAAGCAATGCAAATGCAAAGAATAGAAAGAGAGGGAGAAGATTTTCTCGGTACGGAAAAAGAAGAAGAAGAATGGGAAGCCATCTATTCAAGAATCTGTTACTTTAATCTGCCGTTACTCAATTGATTCAAGGTTTGTTACAAAATAAATTGTAATAGTTGGAGTTGGAAAAAAAAAATAAACCAAAAGGTCGTGCGCTCGAGCCCAAGTTTCGGTTCTTCGTGGCCTCCGTTGAGGCCTGGGATTTGCACCCCTTTCGCTGCGCGCGAGGCATATTGTTTGTGCTATGATAGTTACCACTCTAAAGAAGGGTAACTATCTATAAAACACTTTAAAACTTTCTTTCTTTTCAATGTGGGATTAGTGTTTTTCACTTCCCACTTCCAACTTAAAGGGTGTTATTTGAGCATCAATTTATCATTCATTTACCATTCAATTTGTCTCATATTTCCAACAAAAGATTCCCACCAAACGAAAAGAAAGCTGGTTTTTCCACCTCAAATTGTTTCTTTTCGCGTCCTTTTCATTAGTGATTCTCTTAATCATATTATAATAATGATACACATAGTTAGGTAAAGGTCGGCATTTCTGGCCAACCAAAATACGTTGGGGTGACAGCGCCCAACATGCCCAATTCCACCCGTACACATTGCAAATGTTAGGTTCAATCGAATTGGCTCAAGGCCGCAAAATTTTCGATTTTTCTTTGATGTGGACTTGTTGGATGGGAGCTCGCACGAAAAGCGCAAGCGCTAGATCCGGATGGTGGGATTCGTTTTTCCCTGAGGTGTGCTGCATGCAGAGAGACATTGGAAGCAACCGTCATAGATTTCGAAGGTTATAAACTAAGCAAGAATCCAAAAAACAATGATTTATATCATTTGAAATAATCACTTAATAACGATGCTTCTAATATCATGTTAAAAAATTCTAGACGCCAAGAAGTTTTAATTTATTAATCATAGAGACGTTTGTGAGATGTTTTTTTACATGAAATCATCATTTTACGTGAAATTTCGAAATTTACATCATCATAATGATATTTGCAATTTATGTTCCAAAAGAAAATAAACTCTACAATGGAGTAAAACCCGCTTTAAAACTATCATCTTAAGTGTGTTGCCATACGAAGGAATATTATCTAATATCACGTTAAAAAATCACCTCAAATAAGCTATTAGATAGTGTGCGCGTGATTACTGGAATGAAATGAACTTTTTCATCATGAGAAAAACCATACGAATAAACTCTACATGGAGTATTTACAACTATATACGTGCTTGTGATGATATTATCAAACGCGCATACCTATATCTAAGTGGCGTGAGCGCTAATGAAGAATTTTTCCATGGTACCTACGAAAATATTTTTATATTTTCCTGAAAAATGATCGTTTATATAAATTGTTTAGATATAAAATGTCGAAAAAATATTTTCATCATCGACTAAAATATTTAGACATAAATTGTCATCCATAATGAAAATATTTTTCATTGACTAATTATTTTAAACGATAAAAGTGATTGCTTTTTAGGAAATTATTTTCTAAATCGTTCATTTTTTAAAAAACAAACCGAGCCTAAGAGATTGATTAGTTTTTTTTTTAAATTCAGGAAATATGCAATAAAACAAAAAATTTTACTAAAGATTACATACAAATGCGTGTGTTTATGTCGTTCTCACTCTTCAAGCCTATAACTCATTCTCACTATTCCACCCTGCGAAGTCAACACGTGATTAAATTAAATGGACAAGCTTACGGCACTTTCGGGAAAACCTGTGTAAAAGTAGGAACATTAGACACGCACATGCCTTGCCCATTCTCTTAGGTCGAAACCCCGCTCTCGCAAGCGAAATCCCCCTTAAAATGGCACGTAAATAGAAATGGATATCGTTAGTCGTTACGCACATGAGTTTAAATATTGGGTCGGACAATAATCACAGAGATTTTTCCAATTCTAATGGAACTCGTGGATTGTCCGTCATCCCCCGATCCGAGTACACGATGAAAGTTGAATTGCCTATCTTAATAGTTGGAGTGTGTTTTATATTTTCCATCGACGAGGAAGACACGAAGGTCTCGTTGAATACTTATTGGTAGTTTAGACTTGACCCATGAATAGCTATTATTAGGGAAAATTACTAAAAAAGTCTTAAACCTATTGTAATTGTATCAATTCAATCCTAAATTTTTTTTTATCGATTTAGTCATAAACCTTTTGTAATTGTGCCAATTTAGTCCATTTAGCGAAATTTGGTCCGCTAATGCCGACGTGGACGTCACCTGGGCGGCGATCGAATAGTTTATTATTATTTTTGAATTATTTTATTTTTTATGTTTTTATTTCTTTTTCTTTTTCCCTTCACCTTCCTTCTTCTTTTCGAGAGAATGACAATCGCTGGTCTTCAGAGGAACGCCAATCACCGAGGTTTGGCGACCGGCCGTAGCGACGGTCGGCTTCGCCACACCAGATCCGGCAAGGCTCAACCTTGCCGTCGCTGGCCCGAAATTTCAAGAGCAACATAAAAGAAAAAAAAATGGAATCTTGGTGTTTCCTTCGAGGGGTAAAGGGACTTTGGGTGGTGAATCTGGTGATATATCAAGATGGTGGACAAGGAACTACTCTGTTCGTAGGCCGCTCAAGAAAAGGAACAACTCTGTTCTCCAGTCATGACGTGTCACTGTCTCCGAAAATCACTTTTTTTTTCTTTTCCGTATGATCCAATTGAAACAACAAGAAAATGAGGAGCATTACATGCTGAAACCCCAATCGAAAAATGGAAATTGAAAGTGCAGAAGGAGAACCCTCGAGAGAGGAGAAGAAGAGAGAGATCGAAGAGAGGTGAATAGTGACGGGGAGGGGGGAGATGGTGGGGTATAGGGCTTCGGTTCATGCGTCCTCGCTCGGCTATGGCAAGGCTCGGTCTCGTCGGCCCTCGCAAGACCGGCTGTCCCCTACGATTGATCGCGGGACCTCGGCCACCGGCATTCCTCTAAAGACTGGCATCCCTTTGAAGAAGGAGGAAGGGGTAGGAAAAAGAGAGGATAAAACAGAAAATAAAAAGAGAAAAAAAATAAATTATAAAGAAAATTAAAAAATATTATTAAAATATTTAGTCGTGTGGCCGACCGGCGTCCACGTTAGCGTCGGCCGGCCAAATTTTGCCGAATGGATTGAATTGACATAATTGCAAAAATATTTAAGACTAATCCAAAAAAAATATTTAAGATTAATTGACATAATTACACTAGATTTTATAATTTTTGGATAATTTTCTTGCTACTATTATATATAATATTTCCATTGTAATTGAAAGTTATGACTTAATGAACGTGTTAATTATAGCGAAATCATCATTGAATATAGCTTTAGTTTAAGTTTAAAGGTGAAACCAGATAAATATTATATTTTGATTTTTTTTCTAGCATTGACTTTTTATTTCTCTGTGTTTATCTATCTGTTCAATTCTAACTATAATTAAGGAGCGGTCAGATGTGGACCGTTTGAAAAAAAAAATGAAACTGCAAAAGAAATTGACCGTTTAAAAAACAAGACAGGTTTGGCGAAGCCACCTCGGATCCACAAGGTAACATTTCTTTTTTTTTTTTGGTCGAACATTCAAGGTAACATGTTGTCATCTACGTTTATGACAAAAAAAAAAACTGGGACCCACCTCCTAGTCGCCATCCCTTCCTGACTAGGCAACGTGCCACTCGGTCCCCGTCCGATCGAATCAAGCAATCTCAACGTTGTTCAATGACGTCAGATCGACGAGAGATCTACACGACCAACGGCTAAAATTCATTGAATTTGTAACGATCCTCAAACGATCTAGATTTATATGTATGGAATTGAAGTAAATCATCATATTAAATACCCCTATAGAAATTCCCGTGACGCGAAATTTCGTGAGATTAGACTTGCGTGAGTTGATACTTTGATTGCCCTTGATTGAGACTTATTGATAACCCAAAAAAAAATGTGAAAATTGGGTTATCATAACAATAACACTTAGTAAATTTTACTCAATTTCTTTGGAAAATCAGGAATAGAAAATCTCAATTGAGATTTGCATAAGTGAAGTTCCTTATATACGGAAAGAAAATAATCAAAAGAAATTAACTGAAAAATTAACTACCAAAATAATTTCACGAGTATCAAAATAGTATCGCTAAAAGCGATTATCAACGTTATTAGAAATATACATCAAATTTCCAAGGTGGGAAAAGTATTAGAAATGTTGTTTTTGAGATCAATGAAACATTATTTGTTCTTTACAAGTCAGGCAAAGGATGAGTGCCCTTTTCCTTCTGTCATTGATTATGATTCACTTTCTCCAAATCAAAATCACAAGATTGATCGTGTTGGGAGACGCAATGAAATCCGATACCTTCACCTAAGGATTTTATGAGTCTTCAACATATCCTGCGCCTTTTAGTAAAGCTCAAGCAAATGAGTTATGACCACTAGGGTATATTAACCGCTCAATCCCACATTAATTCTCCATGTGAGATTTCTCTAAAACAAATCACACATGTATCTCAATAGATCGATGAATCTTTCTTGCTTCAACTTCAAGGCTCGCTTGTGTATTCATGTGTAAATCCAAAAAGTTTCACATTTGTACCTTAAAACGGACTAAATCTTAACGTAACCCACAATTATAATGTGCTATTTATTTGATTGAGCAATATCCATCGTCCATTAAAAAAAATTGGACTTCAAATTCTTGTGAATTATTTATTTCTTGATTCTCATTGATTTGTTGCTTTAAATAAACTAGAAAGACATCACTTTCTAATGCCCATCTCTTACAAAATGAAACCTAGTGGCAAAAAATCCCACCTCGGAAATTCCAGGTAACCGTTACACTAGCACCACCCTTCTTGAGGTTTCTTAAGGTATTATATTTTTTGGTTAATTTTTTTCTCGGGTAGCTTTATTAAGTACTAATTTTCTAGAGTTAGGGTTTTAGGCACATAATTATGCGCTTCATACTTACATGTAATCAAGTTTATCTCTTTGGATCGGGACTAGGGATGCGTTTATTTCTCGAAAAAAAATCAAATTTTGGAGAATATTTTTAAAAAAATAATTAGTTATATTGCCGATAAAAATTAGTCAACGGAAAAATATTTTCATCATCGACAACAATTTATGACTAACTATTCTAGCGGGTGATGAAAATATTTCCTATTAATTTATTTTTACAAGCGATATAAACTTTCATTTTTAAAAAGATATTTTATAAATATTAAATTTTTCTTGAAAACAAACGCATCCTAATGTTGAGAAATTTGTCTTCGTGCGCTTCGGGTACGTTTCCTTTGGGCATACGTTTGCAAGTTGAAACTCGTGTCCGCCCGTCTCCACCTCGTAGTTGTCCATAACAAAAGTGAATTTATACCCCGTACTCCACGCCCCCACGGTCAAACATTTGTACCGGACTTCAACAAAAAGTCTAAGACTTTCCCGATTTTTTAGGATTTCGGATGATAATGACGGATCGGGATCGCCTAATATTAAGATTTTCGTGATATGCGTAACATTACTTAAATCAAAATTTGTCCAAATAAAAATAAACGGTATAATTTGAGTCACATCGTGTGTTGAAAAGGAGGAAAAAAACGTGGACGAGAATTTTTTTGATGTTTAAAAAATTGTGGGCCTGATTTGAAGGGAGGGAAAAATGTGGGTGAGAATTTTTTTAGATTTGAAAAATTTTAAATCCCAAATGTAGCTCAAATTAGGCCATTCATTTTTATTTGGACCGTCTCGATTTGAGTAATATTACGTATGTCACGGAAATTCTAATATTAGGCGATCCGGATCCGTCATTATCATCCGAAAATCCTAAAAAATTGGGAAAGTCTTAGACTTTTTGTTGAAGTCAGTACAAATGTTTGACCGTGGGGGGCGTGGAGTACGGGGTAACGTGGCTCAAATCAGCCCGTCCATTTTTATTTGAACGGCTTGATTCGAGTAATGATGTCATCTGTCGAATTTCACTATTTTGGTAGACGCATCTTTGTATTCCTCAAACCTTAATTTGGACGTTCAAATGAATGTTAAAATACTAATGCTCTTTATTAGCATGACAGTTTTGAAAAATTCAACAACACAAATTCGTAAAAGAGTAAACCCCACAACGGTTTGTGATTAATTATTAGTCATTTCCTTGTGGTCCAAAAACAGGCTATTAATCTTACAGTCGCTAAAAGACTGGTGCGTAGCCAATTCTCAAAACTAAATGCGCTCGAAAAAAGAAAAACTAACAATATAGACATCGCCCAAACATAGTAATTTATGAATTCCAGCACTATTTATGCTCGATCTGCATTTCGCTCACATGAAAATTTCCCCGATCTCTGTCCAGGCCATGAAGTAAAATTTCTTATTAACCTATGATCGAAAAGTGGTCGGGCGATGCAGTTAAATTAGTCGTGATCCGTTACTAGTCTATGAATCTCGATGTAATCTCCTACCGAGAAGAATCAAACACCTTTCGTTAAGACCAAATAATATATTTTGAGACTAACACATGGTCATCTGAAGACTCTCGAATCGCGCATGTTTGCTTCTCTGGTGAATCTTCCGATCTCGATGCGTGCATGCAAAAGACAGAACAAGCAGCAAACTAGGGTTTCAAGCTCCGAGCTCCGGAGAAGACCATCGATTCTTGGAGAGCATCATCAGTGATATCAAAGGCAATAACTTCGTTTTCTGCAACAAGTTAACTTAGAATTTTTTTCTCTAGTATTTTTCTCAAGCGGAGGTAGAACTAGGGCTCACCTATTACGGCCCCCTAGCGTCTTTCATACGATACTTTAAGAAAAGCACGCAAAGTCTCCCCAAGTTTCTTGGCCCGATGAGTATTGTCAATCTCACTACCGTGAACGCATTGTTTTTCTCGTCAGACTGACCAAACTGTTTTGACATTGGGGAGCAATGATGGTTCTCAAAATCAAAGTTTAATAGTGGCTTCATGCACCAAGCCAAAAATTCTCATTTTTCCTAAAGTATTTCGATTTTTCTTGTACCTCACACTTGACCCTCTTTGGTCAAGAAAAGAACAGATACCGGGAGAACGATTAGGTACATAACTCTCCCAAACAACACTCAATGAAATGATAATGAAAATTGTGACATCATGTAATTTGGCTCGTTTTGAAGTCTTGAATAAATGAAAAGTCTCATCGATGTATTTCGTGCGAACCTCACTCGGAGTGGATCCCTCTCGAGTAGATTAACCAAATGGGAATGGCTAGCTAGGAAATTCAAGTACGTGGACCTAAGAACTTGAACCTGGACCGACTCTTTGGCCATGATAATTGTCGAGGGAATATTTTGGACCAATATAGGCCGATCCTAGAATGATTAAGGAACGATTTGGATAATACCATATGCTTGGATCACGGGTGATTCCGTTTGACCTCATATGGGTTCCGAACGTCCCTGAAATTATTTTTAACGATCGTGTCCATCGGGACTGGTGATTGACCATCGCAATTGAATGACAACCAAAGTCGCCATGGCTCGAGTAATTCTTAAACGTGATTTTATCACGGGTTGATACGCGTAACTCCTAAAAGCCGCCCGTTAGTTTGAGATACGCTAAGAATTCTATCGATCGAGATTGATCGTGAACCGAGCTTCGAATTTGACGTCGAACCTTTAAGGTTTCCAATAAATAAAATTTTTTGGATGTTTCCTCATCCAAAGTGTACAAATTCTTGAAGTTCGCCTCAAAGAGGTTCAAGAAAAGTATATTTGAATTTGGAAATGGGAAAGGACCCATTTGCCTTAAAAAAAATACCCCATTTTCACCTGGAACGAAGGGTATTTTGGTCATTTTTCCCTTTGGCCGAGATTGACTAGTTCAAATAAGGGGAAATTACCATTTTGCCCCTCTTGCTTTCAAAACCAATAATTGCCCTTACTATTCATCACCTTTATCTTTTCTATTCCTTTTGTGATAACTTTCTCTCTCTATCTCTCCCTCCCCTCACCTTGGCCGAACACCCATCTTTGCCGCCGCCGTCGCTTGAAGTTTTGTTGAGCCGTCGACGACTCCGTTTTGAAGCGCTAAGGTCGTGAGCTACCGTGGGCCGCCGAAATCGCCGAATTTTATAGATCAAAATCGGCCAAGCAAGGACCGCCGGAGCCGCCGGATTTGGAATTGAGATTTTTCCGTTTTCTCGCCGGAAACGTTGCTAGAATTGTGGTAAGTTGGTTCCTAACCTTAGATTAGGTATCTAGGGTGCTAATAGGCTTGAGATTTAGTAGTTTTGGGTGAAAAATTGGTTGTTTTAGCCCATGTTCATGCTTTAGCCGAAAATGAGATGTTGGAGGAGAGAGAAATGTGTTTTTGCATGAATAGTAAAGTCAAGAGAGAAATTGTGTGGTCAAAACTTGACCATAGTTACTTTATGCTAATATTTTAACCATGGTTAGGTTATTTATTAACTCTAGTTATTTTTAAACTATGGTTAGATTATATGTTAACTATAGTTACTTTTTATGTGACATTATATCGTTATGCCATTGTATTTAATTAAATGTGGTATTGCTATAGTTTAGTGCTATAGTTGTGAATTTATTTATACGTTGAGAATTAATATTCGTTCGGCCTTGATAAATTCCTATGTTAGTATATTATTAATTGTATGTTATTTATTTATTGCTACGTTGGTATATTATAGTGGCACAAGTGTGGATTGAATTTTGTGGTAGCGTGAATTAATAGGGTAGTCGATTTATTAATATACTAACGTGAGTGAATCACATGATCCCGATATATTCTAAGAAAGTACGAATGTCGTATTCAATCAAGTAGTGCGAGGCTAAAGTGAGTCGTATTCGTCGATTGTCCGAGATCGAGGAAGTATGATGGTCGTATTCAATCAAGTCGTCCGAGGCTAAAGTGAGCCGTATTCGCTCGATTGTCCGAGACCGAGGAAGTATGACGGTCGTATCCAATCAAGTCGCCTCGAGGCCAAAGTGAGTCGTATTCGCTCGATTGTCTAAGATCGAGAAAATATGAAAGTCGTGTTCAATTAAGTCGTCCGAGACCAAAGTGAGTCGTGTTCGACTAATTGTCCGAGACTTAATCCGGTTGTGTTCATATGTGTCCGAGACCGAGATTTACGGGTCGTATTCCTATATATATGAGACCCCGTTATATATATATATTTGTGGAGCCGTGTTTTATAAAAGTTCGAGGCTCAATGTTATGGACTTATATGATATCGTTGAGTAACGTAGCATATTTCTGGAATAACGTGAAATTTTAGTAACGTGGAAGTTTATACGATAGCCTGAGGCGTGGAATGCGGGCTGTGGAGCGACGTGGGATATTTTTATCCCGATCGATACATGTAATATCAATATGAGGGTAACGTAGAATATTTGAGAAGGTGTGGAAATTTTCGAACAAGTATGGAATATTTGGGGATTTATTAGTGGAATTATTGAGGTGAAGAAGGATATGTTAAGAGTTGTTTTTAAAACTTGTCTAGAGGCACTAGAGCCCTAACCTAGGGTTAGGGACTAGCTTATTGAGATTTTATCTCACCCCGTCGTGGGACCTATTTTTCGGGTATCGGGCGATGGAACATCAAGTCTGCTAAGGATTAGCATTCGAGAAATATGTGGGTCGAATGAATATAAGATATTTTGTGGCCTTACGGATTATATTGGATTTTATGGATTAAGATTGAACCATTGATATTTGACCGCTATATCAATTGAAGTGTAATATACAGATGTATGATGTATATCACTTTTGTCCTAAGTCGATCATTTGAATTGATGTATGGAGATGTTTACCCGCTTCACTTGTTTTATGGATTTTTATGAAATTGTGGGCCGAGGGATCCCTGGAAGCCAATCTAAAACAGAAACGGCTAGATGGGATGTCGACGGCTCGCGGGGTTCGGGACGTGACAAAAATGCTTGTGTAATTCTCCCGTACGAAAAAAAAGTGTTAAATCTATCACATTGGTACCGATTTAGTCTTAAACCTTTCGATCGTTAATTCTATAATTTTTTGCATTAGTATCGATTGAGTTCATCCGGTTAATTTAAGCTTGAAATTACTTATGTGGATGCCGACCGTTCTACGCGGCCCGTCGACGTTGATGTGGATATTTTATATGAATTTTCTTTTCTTTTTCTTATTTTTGTTTTTTTTTCTTTCTTTGATATTTTCCTTTCAAGCCCACTGTGAATTTGAAGGTTCAATAAGCCCTTGAGAAAGTAGCTCCAGATCTGTGCCAGGGCTGCGAAGGCCCTAGTGGGGGGCCATCGCGGCCTTGCTGGCCACGGGGAAGGCCTTCGTGGCCTCGCCAGCCGCAAGTGAAGTGGCCTTGACCTATATCTCGGCCAACGAGGGCTTGCTAGCCTCTCTCCAACTGCTGGCGAAGGCTTGCTGACCCTTGCCGTCCAAAATGAAATAATAAAAAGTAGTTAAAGGTCCAAGTTAAAAAGAAAAAATCTAAAAATGTCCATACCAGGTGATTTTCGGCCTAAATTGGTTGAACAAACTTAATTGATACCAATGTGAAAATGTTCAATACTAAATTGATCCAATTAAAAGTTTCGATCGAATTGGTATCAATGTAATAGGTTTATAACTTTTTATGGCACTTTTCCCAATTCTTGTTTTTGAGCTTGCGTGGAAAGTTTATCTGCAAGTGCTACATATACATATATATACATCCAACGTGAATAATGAAGCCAATCAATGTTTGTTGTCCCTCATGTGAATATCCAAAATCCAATTAATGTTGGTTGTCCTTCATTGCCCAAACGTCCAAAGCTACATTGCATGTACAATATTGTACAGCTTGCCACAAAACATTATAGTACGTGAGTCCCATTTGGCCTACACAAACGTGAATCCCATCAATTCTGAGTCAATAGGGACTGTGCATGCATATACTCATTCGCGAGCATAGGACAAGTTAACAAACGTAGTCACGACAAACTCGGTTCAATTACGGCAACATCTTGCTGTCGGTCTCCCCCTCCTCCTGGGCTTGGCTTACATGTCTGCTGGACAAGGAAGCTGGCTGGGGTTTTCGTCTCAGACTTTCCAGCCATGGAAAGAAGCTCATGGTTTCTCCTTTTGTCCAAAAGCTCACGTTGGACTGAGCTTAATAGAAGTTAATGATCCCGTCAACTACCACATTGGTCCATTATTCGTGGAGCATAGCTAGGGAATCATAACTGCTCTAAAACGTGGTCAATCAGTCTGATCTATGCGTATAATATACATGTGTTTCGCTCTTCTTAAGGCATTAGATTGGCGTGAATTGGCGACAAAAGTGAGAAAGATCTAAAGGGTTTTCAACGGATTTCCGAATTGGGTCTGTCAGCTTTCTTCTCCAAGCTAAACGTTCTTGACAAACCCTAAACTTCTCATGACGAGACTCCGAATCGTTTCTTGACAAGCGATGTTACTTGGTATCACCTACATTACTCGTGGAAGTGGATATTTTTAACAAAAGTTCTTTCTACATCTGCCATTCTATATTCTTAAATACCATCCCCGTTGTGGATAACAAGAGGTAAATAAGATCTGCGATGTCTAGTGGATCTTGTTTATTGCACTGCCGCTTTAGGACACCCTCTCCCACGCACGTCAAAGTAACTAGACTACAATATAATCTGGCATGAGTTCCTTGCAAATAAAGATAGCAGATGATGCGTTGTCCATTATGTTTTGTGACTGGTTTAAGTCAGCATTGCTCATGTTAAATAAGCAAAGTTCAGACAGCACATGGCCGAACATATGACCAGTTGACCTAAATCTTGTCGTTCTTGAGAGAGCCTGGAGAGCTAATTAAATCAAGATTCTACCTGATCTCGCGTTGTTGAACCCTAGAGCAATGGATCAGACACCAAGATCCTGAAACCCGGCGAGCAGATCAGTAGAATAATGAGTCTTTACTGCCGTCCTTGGTTTTGTATATAACATATTTCATCCAATAACTATTTCAGCGTTACGAGCGACTGTTTTTAGGAAACAAACGGAGCGTTATTGTCAACCTATAAAGAAAGTTGGATAAAATTTTAGAACAACGCGAGGATTATAAACTTAAAATATTCCGACATTTCCTGTCAAGCTTGATCCGATAATTGGACATAGGATTTTTTTGTTTTGTCGAATGACATAGGACTTGAATGGGAAAATTATAAAAAAAAATTCCTAAACAGATTATAATTGTGCCATTTCAGTCATAAATATTTTTTGTGTCAATTCAGTCTTAAATCTTTTCTATTTGTAGCAATTCATTTTTTTTCCTTACACTTTAGTATTGGCAAGGGTCGCCGGCACTTTGCGAGGGCATCGCAGCTCTTGCTGACCTTAAGATGTAAGAAAACAATTGTTAAAAAATTCAAAATTTTATCAATTATTAAAAATTGCTACATCGGTCTGGCAAACACCAAGTCAACGTCGACCGGCTAAAGTTGGTTGGAAGGACGAATTGGCGTAAATGCAAAAGGTTTAGGACTGAATTAGCACAATTGCAATAGGTTTAGCACTTTTTTGGTAATTTTCCCAACTTGAAATGAAGGAGAACGATCACCATTTTGCATGAAGATTGGGCTTGGGGTCTGGTGAGAGAGCCTGGAGAGTTAATTAAATCGAGATTCTACCTGATCTAGCGTTGTTGAACCCTAGAGCGATGGAACAGTCACCAAGATCCTGAAACTTGGCAAGCAGATTAGTAGAATAATGGGTTTTTCACTGCTGTCTTTTTTATACATAAAATTGTCGCCGTTAATCAAAACATTTTTCGTCGACTAATTACTTCAAACGATACTCGATCTTTTTAAGGAAGCAAAGCAGCGCTTTAGCGTCAACCTATACATAAAGATAGATAAAACTTTAGATGAATGGGAGGTTTGAAACTTTAAAATATTCCATCATTTCCCGTCAAGCTTGATCTGGTAATTGCCTAATTGGACATAGGACTTGAATTGAAGTAGAACGAGCACCCACTTGCGTGAAGATTGGGCTTGGGGTGCCTTTCCCTCCCCTACTGATAAGACTGCATTCGACTGAGAGAGGCTTGCATTGAATCAGAATGAGCCCAAATCCTTAATGGGCCCTTCACAACGACCTCAAACATCATGGGCCTTTGTAATGACCATACTTACCTCTTTAGAACAAATTTATTGCAACCTGACTTTCCGCTACCGGCCTAACTCGATCAGAGGAGACGGGATGGTTTGCACGATTCCAGAGGTTTATGCCGATTCAGGTATGACTTCTTCCTCGGTCTGGAGAACGCGAAACTACTCTTTAGCAAAGGGGAAAAGTACCGAAAAATTCTTAAACTTACTGCGTTGATGCCTAAACTTTTCAATTGTACAACTTGAGTTCTTAAATTTTTTGATAAATTGTCATTTGTAGTCAACCCGGCCAAGTTTAGCTTTAAAACACCGACATGGACGGTATTTATCTTATGTGGTATGATCGGCACTAACGTGGACGGATTCTTTTCGTATCAAGAGTGTGTTGGGGATGCAAAAAATAGCGGTAAGCGATGAGAAGGAGGCATTTTAGTGGTACTCCTACTCTCTAAGATGGAAAGGACCGTTAACATTAGAAGATTGGGTAAATTTTTAATATCTTTTTGAATTTTCCTACTTTTTTTTTTTCACAACTCTAGGTGTTGCTTGTGGTTAGGGCTGTCAAAAAGGCCCATGTCGGCTCTACCCGGCCCGAAAATTTCCTAATTTTTCGGGCCGGAACTTGGCATCTTGTTTCAATAAAGGCTCGTACCATTGGGGTCGGAAAAATAAATCATCAGCTCGAGAGTGAAAAGAAAACAGGCCAATTGAAGGCGCAAATAACCCAGGCCCAACTCTACTATTGCTCATCACCTTCTTCACCGTGACATCTCCATGCTTGCGACGCCCAATCTATGTTGCACCGACACGACACGGGACACGACACGACGCGCCGACACGCGATTTTTAAAAAAATAGAAAATTCCGACAAAGTTCTGGGACACGTTGTATATTAAATGTTATATATGTGTGTATATGTTAAATTATTATTTTTATGATTGCACAAATAAATAAATAAATAATAATAAGTCCTAAAATGAATTTACATAATAATTCCGACACCCTCTTGTTTTACCACCAAAATCCAACATAAGAGAGAGAGAACAGTGGGATTTATCTCATCAGGTCTCCTTCTCCACGCCGAACCCCGAACCCCGCACCCCTCGTCGATTGAGCAGCTTCTAGGGAGAGAAATGCTGCAGATCCATTGTCAAAGCCGTGACCACAACGTCAAAATGTGGCTGCCCGTTCGACCCCATCTCCTCTTCAAAACGTGCGGCCGGGCATCAATTGTACCTCAACTTTTCCAGGAAGAGCGCAAAATTGGCATTGATTCTAGTCCCACATCGATCAGCAAATAGAGAAAGAGAGGGGCAGATCCTTATAAGATGGGGCCTCAAAGAGGTGAAGTGTGCTGGACGGGCTAATGGGCCATAGGCTCATGGAGTTGGGGTCAAATTTTGATTTTAAAGTATGAAATCTCCATAAATAAATCGTGGGACGCGCGAGTCCTAGCGTGTCCGATTTGTTGACCGCGTGTCGAAAATTTGGATACGTGGTCAACGCGTGTCGGAGCGTATCTTACCGTGTCCGGCGTGTCGGACACCGACACGTGTCAGACACGTGAAAAATGCAAATTTTTACGTGTCCGTGTAGCATAGGGCCCAATGCGCAAAGATCTATCGAGACTCCATCACTTTCTTCCGCTCGAGTGCATGCCGGATGCCTACAGCGCCATCCCTCAATGCTGGCCACTCCCGACGGTCCCCCCTGGCGGCCGAGTCCTATCCAGAAGAAACCCTAGTCCCCAAAATTGCCTATTTATAAAGGAAGCCGCACAAACCGAAACCCTAAACCGCACCATTTCCCCCTTCCCCGTCGCTGTTCACCTCTCCCAGATCTCTCTTTGCTTCATCTCTCTCGAGGGTTCTCCTTCTATGCTTCCAATTTCTGTTTCCGGATTAGGGTTGCGTCATCTGATGCTCGTCGTTTTCTTGTTTTCAAATGGATCAAATTGAAAGAAAAAATGATTTTTTGGGGACGGTGACTATTGTATTGTGAATGTCTTGTTCGTCGTAATTGGCTCCGACTGGGGGCCTTGTCGACCATTCTGATATATCACCACCTATATCCTGAGACCCTTTTCCCCCAAAAACGAAACCCCAAGCTTCGATTTTTCTTTCTTCAATTTTTGGAACCGAGAACCGACCCTGTTTTTCGATATGGTTGCAAGGTCTACCCGAGAACCTGTTTTCCTTTTGTTTCTTTTTATGATTTCATTTTTTCCATCAAAATAATATGAATATCGATGAAATGATTCAAAGTAAAGGGTGAATAATAAAACTCATTATTCGCCAAAAGCAACAACCCCTAATATGAGCAATAAAAATGACAATCCATCAAAAGAAACAATCTAAAATATAATAATAGAAGTTATAATCCACCAAAAGCAATAATGATCCTATAAAACGCTAAATTAAATAGTGCAATTCTTCCTATCACACTACCACCAAAATTCGCTAATAAGCTCTCATTTTATTCTTGCAAGTCAAAAGACTCAAAGCCCACTTTGAAATTTGCAAGGTTGGCAAAAGAAGCGAGATAGTTTTATTATTATTATTATTATTATAAACAAAAGCTAAAATCGGTTCTAAAATCGATCCGGGTGGGTCTTCACCTAGAACCGGGAATCGGATCGGTTTCAACCGGTTCCCAAAAATTGGAACCGATTCCTGGATCGGTTTGAGTAGGAACCGATTCCCGACCCTATTTTTAGGGTGACTCGATCCGGATTTCGAGTAAACTTGGCCGGTTGCACACCCCTAGTTTGCATCTAATGGTGTAGATACATCTAATCTTCTCTATGAGGCCATTGATCTTCATTATCCCTTTGTAATTTCTTTGGTTTTTATAGATCTTGGCAAGTTCTCCTGCATCTCTTGCGGGCTTTGGGTGTGAAGTATTTTCTTCAAGTTTACGACTTTCCATTATGTTTTGAACAGTTGCCTGTGATGAAAGAGATGAGTTGTTTCTTTCATTGATTTTTTTTTTTAAAATTTTTTATGGGCATTAAGTTTTGAAAATGGGTTTTGATTTGTTGAAGAATTGGTCATGTGATGATTAGAAGCGTAATTCAGATAATAATCTATGTGGTTATATAACACTTCGATAGTCTTTCGCTCCTATATGATGAACTCAACTTGTAGAATTAATCTTCTATTTTTTTGCAAATCCTAATCAGTGTTGTTTGTCTTTTCATAGAAGGTTTAATTTTTTTTAAAAAAAAACCCCCCGAACTCTGCTCGAATATTTTGGACGTATATGATTCGGGTATTGGGTCGGCCCGGCCGAGCCGATCTTGGCGCTGTTTGGTTTCGGGCGGAGTCGGGCCTATATGAGACCCGGCCCGACCCGGCCCATTGACACTCCTACTTGTGGCTAGCGAGTGACGCGATGCCGAACGTTCTCGCCAACCCACAGTTGGGAAACAAAAAAGAAAAAGAAAACGAAAAAATAGTTCAAAAAATAAAATTTATGCATGTTAGTGCCACCACAGTACGTAGGACGGACGACGTTTATATTAGCGATTTCATACTAAAATTGACCAGGATGAACTATATAGAAAAATCATAAAAAAATTCAGGACTTGCTGGTATAATTAAAAAATTTAAAATTGAATTAGCATAAATACAAAATATTTTAGAACATTTTTGATACTTTTCCTTTCTCGGCAAAGGAGAGGGTTTAAATTCGTTTAATCCGCGAAATGCATCCTTAACCTATGAGGTCTTTTATGACCCAAAAAAAAAAAAAAAACCGGTCAGGTCTTCTAATTAATGACAATGGAAGAGCTAAGCTACTATCATCACCAACTTTTATCATCAAGCTTAAGACCCTCCTCCTTATCAAGATGAACAATTCCTAAGCAATTTGAAGTCGAGTATGGTGATTTGTACTGAAATTGCAGTTAATGATCCCCCCGTCCTTCACGAAGCGAGAAATGGTCGCCGCATTTTCAGGCCTTTTTTCCAGAGTCATCGTCTTCCTTAAGTTCCTCCACCGACAGTTGAAAACGCAACAAAGCTACAGTAGAGAGAGAAAGAGGAGAGATAAAGGTGGTGACTTTGAGTTCGATCGAACTAACCCACGATAGGGAGAGTGAGGGTGTGGCGTTGCAAAGATCCGACCGGATCAAATCTGCTCTTCTCCCTTCAATGGACGACTGACAAATCTCTCTCTGTGGAGACATGGCCACCGCCATCTCCTTCTTCCTCGCCCTTTTCATTTCCATTCTCAGTCTGACCCTTTCAGACCCCACCACCGTCCCCGACGGCTGCTCGGGCCGCCGGATCCACGTCCGCCGCCTGCCGCCTCGGTTCAACCTGGACCTCCTCGCCACCTGCGCCGACTACCCCCTCCTCGACGACCTCTGCCCGTACCTGGCCAACCACGGCCTCGGCCAGCCCACCCACAACCGCTCTCGCAGCTGGTTCCGCACCGACCCCCTCATGCTCGAGCTCGTCTTCCACCGCCGCGTCCTCGAGCTCCCCTGCCTGACCCCCGACCCGGATGTCGCCGACGCCATCTTCCTCCCCTACTACGCCGGCCTCGACGCCCTCCGCTACCTCTACGGCCGCGACGTAAACTCCAGCGCCGAACACGGCCTCGATCTCTACCGCTTCTTGAAAGCGAACGATCCGGGCATCTGGGAGAAGCGTTCGGGTCACGACCACTTCCTGGTCATGGCCCGACCCGCCTGGGACTTCTCGCAGCCGTTGTCCAGCGACCCTCCCATTTGGGGCACTTCGTTTCTTGAATTGCCCGAGTTCTTCAACGTCACCGCATTGACGTTCGAGGCCAGAGCTTGGCCATGGCAGGAGCAAGCCATCCCTTACCCGACCTCGTTCCACCCGCCGGACTCCACCTTCCTCGAATCGTGGATGGCCAGGGTCCTCCAGTCTCGCCGCACCGCGCTTATGCTGTTTGCTGGTGGCGGTGGCATCTCTGCGACCCCCAACATCAGGAGGAGCATCAGGATCGAGTGCGAAAATGGGACAGAAGCTCCCGGTTCAGACAGTGGGTACTACACGAAGACCTGTGATTTCGTGGATTGCTCGAATGACATTTGCGAGCACAACCCTATCCGCTACATGCAGCCGATGCTGAAGGCCGCATTCTGCTTGCAACCCCTGGGGATACACCGACGCGGAGGTCGACCTTCGATTCGCTTCTTGCTGGGTGCATCCCGGTGTTCTTCGAGGACCAATCAGCGAGGTCCCAGTACCGGTGGCATCTGCTGGAGGAAGAGTTCGAGGAGTTCTCAGTGTCGATATCGAAGGAGGAGGTGGTGTTCAAAGGGTTGAGGATAGTCGACGTGTTGATGAGGATACCAACAGAGACAGTGAGGAAGATGAGAGAGAAAGTAGTGGAAATGATACCGAGGATCATGTACAGAAGACATGGGGGCTCACCTGGTTTAAGGTCTAGGATGGATGCTGTCGATATTGCAGTTGAGGGTACTCTGAAGAGGATCAAAGCAAGACTCCAAGAGGTTTCAGCTTGAGCTTCACTTTCTTGAGAGTGAAGTTACTACATTCTTGTGCTCTGTTTGTAATTGTCTTGTTTGTCTGTTGTTGTCCCTCAATTTTTTTGTCCCACTTATTTATTGTCTGCACAAATTGCAGAAAGAACTACATTATATGTATCTGATTAGCAATAAAGATTCAGACATATTTCCTTTCTTGCAGAATTGCCTGTTGTGCAATGCGCCCTTCTTCTGTGCAAACATTGATAAACTCACAATAACAGCAGTGGGAACAGAGAACTAACACTGGGAGTGCAAAAACGAAAGATCTTTTCTTCAACTGCATAATTTAGATTGTCACTAGCTTGCTGTGTTGGAAGACCAACAGCAGCAAATCCATACAAGAGTTGGACAAAAATACAATTTTTATTTGAATCTTTGGAGTTTTTTTTTTTTTTTGGTCGATTTTTTTTTTTTGGTCGAATTCTTTGGAGTTCAAAAGAACAAAATTGCTACCTCCCTGAGAGAATTTTGTGAAATTTGGAAGCAAGAATTTGGCGACTGCCTTGGGCTAATATCTGGACTCTTAGGCTCAGTAGTCATTGATGGATAACTGGAAGTTGTAAAGCTTTATCCCCATCTAACAATGGCAGAACCCCAAGTTAGGCCGGCTCCGAAACCTGCAATGGCAATCTTGTGGCCCGACTTCACCTTTCCGCCACGAACAGCTTCATCCAAGGCCAAGGGGATCGATGCAGCACTTGTGTTACCGTAATTTGCCAGATTCGATAGGACACGCTCCTGAGGGACTTCCAAACGTGTTGCTACAGCATCGATGATCTTCTGGTTTGCCTGCATCATCTCTGTCAGTTTCTACAGTGCTTCTCACATTCTTCTTTGGATATGTAATCTATAGAATCTGACTATATTGTTTTCCACATGTTTATGAATCTACGAGCTAAGAATTCAAAGCTAGCCATCACTATAGTTTCGGTTCAAGAGAATGCAAGGACACAAGCGGTCACGTAAGTGATCAAAGAAAGAGAAGGATGACATAACTAGAGTGCAAAATTTTGAATCCCAATCTTCTATGGCCAAGTTAGGAAATTGAAGAATACCTGGTGAAGCAACAGCCAATCGATGCCAGATCCAGTAAGGCCGGCCTTCTCGAGGGAAGATTCGATTGACTGTGGCACACAGCGCACGGCAAAACGGAAAACCTCTTTGCCGTTCATCTGGATGCACGAATAAGAGGATTGCCTTGGAGGGAAATCTCTTACCGAACCGTTAGTACCCAAGGCATGATCGGTCTTGTTTTCCTTGAGAGAAGCATTTAAATGCCTGCAAAATGGAATTTAGGGTTCTGAAAACTCGTATTCCTAGCAGAAGGTGATGAAAGAGAAGAAGAAGAAGACCATGGAAAAGAAGTACCTTTGACCATCTCCATCACTATGCAAGTCAAAAGCAAATAAACCGTCGTCCTCAGCTTCACAGGCCTGCAGAGAAGTATAGAATGAAATAATTTTAGTTGTTCCTGATGTTTAATTGGCTAAAGGCATGAACAAGGCTAAGCTGAATTAGATTTTGTGCAGGAGACCCTGATACAACAGACAGCAGACCGACAGGCAGTCTGAATAAGGTAAAAGGAGGTCGGCTGCTAAGATATATGCCATTAGTGTGTTCTACAACATATGTTAGCGAAGGCTTGCACCAGAAAGCTATGAAGACAAACACGAACATTTTACTCAAGAAGGTGCATAAGAATATATTCCATTAATTGAACGGTATCCATTATCATTGTCCTCGAATAGTCAGTGCTCTTAAGTTCTTTGGACAAAAAATACTCAGAGAAGCAAGATTCGAGGAACCTGGATTATTTCTCTTGGATCATACATACTGGCTAGCAGAGAAATGAAGCATCATACGATAAAACAAACTACCAAATCCTTCTAAAGAATTTATGACATGGCGATGGAGACAGGCAATGGACCTAATGCGTATGTCAAACATAAGTATCAAAATATCATGCAAAGATGATGACGGCGTCGACATTAATGAACCTTTATAATGTGGGAGTACAATATTTCAATGCCAGAGGAAAGAATCTTTAAAGAGCTGCATAAGCTTCTCATGGATAATTCTCATGCAGTCCAACACAGAAATCACCTGCATCACTACAGCACCTGCAGCGTCACCGAATAAAATGCAGGTCCCTCTATCAGTCCAATCAACATAACGTGAAAGAGAATCCGCGCCAACAATTAGGACATTGTTAAACCCACCTCCTGTAGTTTTGGGCACATTTTAACCAAGAAGATTATTGGTAATGGTAACTAGCCAAAAAAGATGTTAACCGTACTGTAGACTATTCGAAAAAAGCAAATGTATTTTACAGTACCCCTGATGTGACAAGCAGCTGAGACCAGACCTAGCACAAACCCACTGCATGCAGCTGTTATGTCGTAAGCCAAAGGATTATGCTTGCATCCAAGTGCTTTTTGAATCTGAGATAGACATAGTGCAAAAGAATGTATTATGAGATGGTTTAGGCAAACATTTGAGATGGAAAAGACTTCTTGGAGAAGTTATCTTATGGAGGGAATGTTGTGGACTCTAGTGATGTTTATTTAGAAAGGTTAAACCAAGAACTATCAAGGCTTGTGCCAACTGTGACCGTTCTAGGGCTACACCATGGCATAAGATCTCCCCCGATTGAATTTATAATCCTCTCTATGACTTAGCAGGAAGGATGATGGAATCATACTCAACCAAGGACAGGTGCAAATGTGAAAGAACAAAGTGCACACAACCAAAATACATGCAATGGTAGAATACCTGAGGAGCGCTGCCAAAAAGATCCTCTGGCGTAGACGTGCACATTAAGACTAGGTCAATATCCTCAGGATCAACCTGTGCCATCTCTAGAGCTTTCCTCGCTGCCTCCACAGCTAAACCTGTCAAGTTATCTTTGCCTGCATTGAAAAAAATTGTGGGACTGCAGCTATCAACCTTAGAGCCACCACATACATAAGATAGTAAGATCCAGACCATGGGAACAAAACGGTGTATGCATTTTCTTAAATCCAAAGTCAAGAATAATGAAGGAAAAAGAGGTGACATAAGTGGATAAATCTGCAGATGATAGATGGATCTTCATTCACAGTTTTGTAAAATCATGTCTGCATCTGATTGTACACACCAAAACAACCAAAATAAATAAAACCAACAATCCGATCTTTCTTGATTAGGTATGTGGATAAAGCAAGATTAGACCAGTTCATCCAAAATCTACAAGAGGACCAACTTTTCTTCATTAGCATAGAACTAAAGCAGTAAAAACAGCAGCATCATCTACAAGAACCAACCTGACAGAACACGTCGATTGCGGATCCCAGTACGAACTGATATCCATTCATCAGAGGTGTCGACAATTGTTGCAAGATCATCATTTGAAACCCGAAGAGTTGGAATGCCCGAGCCGCATCCAATTAACTTGCAGCCTTTACCAATGACCCTTCAAAGATTTAGTTCACACATACGGGTTAACAAAATAAAGAACCACTTCCTCAAAGTTTAAGCTATAACTACCAATTTTGCACTACTTGATAAAACTGCCCTCAATGTGGATGCATACTCGGCCACTTGGACACAATAAATCCTCCCATTCACCTTCAACTGATCTTGACAGTTTATGAAAATTGACAAGGCCAGTTCATGGCATACGCTGTTCCAGGTGTGTGTCCATCTACACATGGGATGTGGCCAAAGCAGGACTAAAAATTTCAGGGTTGATTAGGTTTAAAGGCAGACCTTGTCCAATAGCATAGAGATACGTGAAGCATACAAGCCAACTTCCGCGGAGCAAAGTTTATACAAAATGTTGGTCGAATGATTCAAGATGCTTAATCAGGAAACTTAACAACATAACAAGCACTTGTATCAGCTGTATGGATTGAAGTCTCTTTTTTGCTCATCTATCAGAATCTACGGTCCATTACCATCTTAATAATAAACAGAAACTCAAACAATTGGAACAAAAGCTCATCACTAATCTCCATTTGTAAAGGAGCTGCATTCAGATTGAAAAGAAGAACCGAGAAACACGTATCCCACCAAACTGCTTTCAGGACCGAACTTTCTCTTGATGTCTCCTGTACAATTTATACAAATAACGCCCTCACAAATCATAGAAAAGATCAAGCTGTTTCAAGAACTTTTTTGTCTCAACAATCCTCTAAGCTCGTCTCACAGCATTTCGAACGAATTCAAATAGACTGAAACGTCATCCAGCCACCAAAACTAGATCAACATAATCATTGAACAATACACTCCGGTCACCATTGCCGTGATGCAACACCAATCGATCCCATAAACGAATTTAGTCTCCATTCTACTTGCTCAAATGCTCCCACCTCTTCTCCAGCTATAGATGCATCAGCCACAAACAAATAAAAAAGGAAAGGCAATCTTTTTTACCATACTCATGAGCTCTAGCCAGCATCATCGTTCTTTTCCCAATTCTACCAGGCTTTGACAGAAATTAAGATATTAAAAATGAAAAGCTAGGTCAAACAAGGAGACCGAAATAACAACAGATATAGCTAAACATATTTTCCACTTTTCACCAATCAACTCTACCACAACATCACCAAGAACATTATTCGATTCAACGGATACAACCCCTCGCTACTGCAATTGCGTCAAGAAGCATTGTGAACGCAGACAGACCCAATCAGTACTCACCTAGGCGCTGGAGATTCAGAAGATACAGCGCCCGAAGCATGCTTCTCGTTGGCGCTGCCACACAGTATCCACCTCAGCACGACCTTATTCGGGCAAGACCCAGATCGAAAAACTCCTATGGCAGGCTGAATCTTGATTCTCAGGGTGGGTATGGAGGGAGAAAACAGCCCAGACACATTGGCCATCTAAAAATCACTTGGGACTCTCTCTCTGGGAACAACAAACAAACACAATGTCTGCAACATACACCAGGCGCTCTGTGCTGTGGCGAGGCAAAGTTCGGAATTTTTCTTCTCTGTTTTCAGATTATCGAGAGAGAACGGGCATGCTCAAACAACCCATTCCAGAGAGAGATCGATGGATGGCGAAGTGATGGAGAAATTTGGGTCTTATAATTCAAATCATTGGAGGCTCCGAAGAAATAAAATAAATAAGAAAGGGGCGATTATGCCAACCCAAGTCTGAGCAAACTCCAATGCTCCCTCTCTGCCCCCCCCACAAAAAAAATAAATTTCTCAAGAGCGTGGGTGCGTGTGGGAGCGTCATGCAATGCTCCCTGAGTTCCCAAAGATGAATGATCTGACAGTTGATTTTCGGCCGAAAAGGCCGAAAAAGAAAGAAACGATTTTTGGCGAATTTATCCAACAAAAGGGGAGGGGCAGGAACGCCAAACCCAACAAAATGCCCCTTCTTAGGACACGTGGAGCCATGCCGTTGTCTATAGTTGAGGAGTCAAATGAAGTGCAGAGCATAGAATAAGCACTCAGATCCTCATCTACTGTGAATTTTTGCATCTGCTTGATGTCATCTTTCATTTTCTTAAAAAGAATTTAACTGTACAAAGGTTGACTTGATCGTCACCCTATGCTCCCTCAGTGTCCTGTTCGAAACGTAATTAAGCAAACATCGCACAATCTAGATGAACGGATTAGTAACAAACACCCCGCGTGTCGAGAGCGGGATCGCGGATTTCGATTCACATCATGAGCAAGTCTCCAAATGGTTCTAATTGTGCCGTTCGACTGTGAGCCAAATATTTTGTGCCGGGAGGCCCTTTCGCCGCCAGCATCGGGGATGGGATCGTGGCAACGGATTCGGCAATCTTGAACCTTCGGAGCGAATGGTGCGGAGTCGAAGCGCGAAGCCTTTTACAATAACGGACAAGGAAGGGTTACTAACCCTCCCCGCCGATTAATTCGGTCATCATTGAATTGACCCAACATGACAAGTGACCACAAACGAAGCGAGCGATAATTTCTTTGAGCTGAGGATTTACGCTTTGAGAATGGGTTGCTCTCCTTTGTCCCGTCTTCTTGTTTTCTCCGAAGATTCCTCAGAATCCACCATGTTCTTGTTCTCTCGATTGTTTCACTTGGGGGTCCCATGGACGCAATTGTATTCTAGATTTGACAGTCCATTTAATTGGATTTACATGCACTGCTTTTTTTTTTTTTTCCTTTTGTCTCACTCCTCTCTTTTACATATATGGAGAGAGAGAGACTCCCGTTTGCGGCCCTCAAGGGGATTGAAGCCCGAATTTGATACTCTCTAGCTTCACTCCTCAATTTCTTTGCTGGCAGGGCCACATGTTTATTGGCAATCATGCCTTGCTTACATTATAAAGAAAAAGAACATCTCAATCAATTTTAAGGTGGGGTTGCAATTTTCGTCGTTGTGTTTTTTAGGTTAGAGGTTAGTTGAGCATGAAGTTGGCTGGGTAGGTTTTTCTTTTCTAATTGGAAGTTGGCTTGGTAGGTTGGTAGAGGAGAGTTGTAGGAGCTAGAATGTAATTTATGCACAAGGTACATGAGCCATGTTAGTATGATCTTGGACTATACAAGTACGGTGTCATGTTTTTGACTTAGCGTTACGCCTTTCTTTTCCTTGATATATACAAAAAAATCTTTCTCAATGAGACAATACCGAACAACTGTTTTAACTTTCTAAGGATTGGACTTGGATGATTGTTGTACATACCGACGACTGCTTTTAACTTTCCTAGTATTGGACTTGGATGATTGTTGCACATACACAAATACGCAGCAAGTCTTATTATCGTTTATAGGGGTGAACAACGGGGCTAGTTCAACTTAGGAGCTGGCCTTACCCGGCTGGTTCAAGACTAATTCACACGAGGGCCGGCCTAGTTCAAGAAACTAAGGACCGACCTTAACCGGTTCGGTTACCCTACATTCATTTATCTTCTATGATATAGTCTTGCAGCCTCCGAATCTCCGTATCTCGCGTTTCTCACTCTCTAGTGGCTCAAGCGTGATCCAAGCACTCTCGCCGATGGCTCCACTCCATCACTCACTCCGGTTGCTCGATAGCTACTACTTGAGCGGCTCAACTCCATTACGATCCAAGCTACTGCCTATTTGGTTCCTAAAGAGCTTAGCATTTAGTCGAGGAGAAATCCTTGGGATCTTGGTATTGTTGTGAGCACTTTAGGCATTTATGGTTTAATTGCGTAGGAGATGAGATGAATAACTAAGATGGAGCAATCCTATTTGCGTAGGAAATTGAAGTCTATACCAAGTCTGGAGGTGCCCAAGTCAAGGTCATTTTAGAAGTAGGGGTTGGGAACTCATGAATTTTTGTATCTTCTCGGAGCTGATTTGGATTTATATGTGTTTGGCATGCTACTTGTTCAAAAGATTGCTGCCGCGAAACAATGTAGAAGCTGCACTGAATTTTAAATCTCATTTCCTCCACAAGATTTTGATGCTTCGCTTGCCTTTTATGATCACGAAAGCAAACCAAGAAGCGAGCGTCATGAAAATAGAAACTTTAGAACTTTTCGGTAGTAGAGCCCATAAGCAAAAACCGAAACTAGTTATGAAGAATGACGCAAATGGCCCTTTAACTTTGAACCAAAAACTTGCTAAGACGTGGAGTGTTATCCAGCTTTTGAGACTATGATCTAATGTAGTCGGTTTGGAAGTGAATTCCCATTTTGAACTTTCCTGGAGGATTTAAAGAAAGTCAATTTTATTATTTTTAATGCTGAGATGTCTTTCTTAATCTCCCTTGCTATGTCTGCTCTGTTTTATATTTGAGCGGGTGAGTGATGGCACTGCTTGTCCTGCCCATTCTTTTCTAATCTTACGCTTATTCTTCCAATCTGTCGACAAGGAGAAGTTTCTTGGTATAGAGTTTAGGAGTTTGCGAGACATTTTTTACAAGAGGAGGTCCCAGCTGGCTAGAGCTCTACCAAATGTTCAAACTTCATTTCTTAATGGGGATCTTGATGAAGAGATCTATACGGACCAACATCCGTCGGCTTTGCGGCTTTGATGGACGGGAGCGAGAAGTAGGCAAGCTAAAAGGGGAAATCACTTCCTCGAGTCTTGTCATGATTGCACACTCGACGAAAGAGCTTTACAAGTGACATTGCCTTTCTTCACTCACGCAATATTGATGAATCAGGCTTTCGCCTTTATATTCTTTTGAGGCCCGCAGCTCCCGTTCCCTTCGACTTTCTTCCTCCTCCAAGATTGGTTCAAGGGTCATCTATTTCGTCCGACATGCCATTTATGCTTGCCATGTCCTGTGCGATTTTAAGCTCCATCTATTTCGCAAAAAATAAATGATTTGAGATATATTCACAAAAAATAATCGTTTATATTGCTCCCAAAATGAATGACAAAAAAATATTTTCATCGTCTATGCAAATATTTAGACATATATTATTATCGATGATGACAATATTTTTTAATGATTAATTATTTCAAACGATATATGCGATCATATTTAGAAAATGACTTCATTGCATCGGCACACGGGAGAAAGCAGATTTCGGTTATGCCATCTTTAAATTTTTTAATCCGAGGTGATGAAATTGACGTGGGCCTAATTCCCTAAAAAACCCTCTACTTTATGTCCAAGTCCCAAAGTTACCTTGAACCTTTTTTGTCAAAAAAAAAAAATCCTCAACTTTCGATCCAATCCCAAATCGCCCGAATTTTTTTATCTCGGAAAAAACCTTTAACTTTAAGTCCAATCCTAAATCTGCCTTAAACTTTTTTGTCTAAAAAAAAATCTCAAATTTTAGGTCCAATCCCAAATCCGCCCGATTTGTCTAAAAAATTCATAAAATTTTAATTTATTCTCAAATTTACCCGTGGTCAAATCCCAACTTGACGTGGCGCTTTCACATTGATAAAAAATCTACATCGGCAAAATAATGAAGCAATAGGTACGAACCAATGTGGCATTTCCACATGAATAACAAATCCCTTGTAACTCTGTTTTGCACTATAAATGTTAGAACCGCTATTTCCGACAAAAAAAAAAAAAAGCTAATTGACGTGAGGAAGCCAAACTTTCACAGTAAATGATCAAAAAAGGGATATTAGCACAAATTGTTCCTAAACTTTGGTTCAAAGTATAATGTCATCCCTGAATTTTTTATTTGTGCGACGTCGTCCTTGAATTTTGGCCCAAGTATGAAATGTAGCCCCTATACTTTTAATTTGTTCAATGGGGACCCTAAACTATTGGTAAATATTTAATTTAGTCTCCAAATTATGCGAAAATGTTTGAAAGTTTTAGAACCACACCGAACAAATTAAAACTTCAAAGGCGACGTTGCGTATTAGGCGAAATTCGGGGACGATGTTGCACATCGAACTAAAGTTCAAACACCGTCCTTGCCATGTTTCCATTAGAAAAAATATCTACATTAAGAACTTGTGCAATAGTTATTCATTGCGATGATGGTGCCAGGGGATCCCGTAGAATGTCATATCTGAAAGAATATTGAGTAGGTTAGTAGGTTATGGAAATTGATGTTTCAATGTCCATGTACCAAAGTTTGTCATGCTAATTATTTTGCAGTTATTAATTATGCTTTGCTGTTGATATGTCTATGTGAACTCGATGAATCAAGATAACAAGTCAATGGAGGTCCTTGGCCACGTTACTCGCGCACATAACTCTCTTGCGCGTAACGCGACCGGAATAAAGTTGAAAACCCAATTAATTATAGTGTCATGAAGCACAATTATCATAAAAATTGGAGAATTGCGTTTCTTAGACTCGATAATTGGTTTCGTTGAGTAATGAAATCTCAATCGGAGCATTGAAAGGCAAAGCTACCAACCAACATAAATAACAATTATAGCAAAATCAACAATTCAGATTACCACGAAATTGAGTATATTTTTTTTTGTTGGAACGAAATTTAGTAATTGAAAATCAGGTGAGGCATGATGAGCTGCGGTCATATAAATTCTCATGACAACTGCCTTCGCTCGAGCAATACACGCCATAGAGGAGAGATGGACCTCTCTCACCTTCTTGAAATTATTTAAATTCCATGTGCACTAATCTAAAAGCAAGACCAAACTTTGGGGGGGAAAAGTGCAGCAAGTAAGGATGCGAATGACAATCATCTTCTCGGGCCTATTTCCGACCATAAATAAAATTTTTCTATTTCTACTCCATGAACGAGTTTCTAAGTAGAGACACGCATTTGGTAATGATACAAATTTATATTTTCGGAATATAAATTTCTTTTGATGACAATATAAAATTTCTACGGTTGGGGGACGGTCGGCCGACGGGCGGCTAGGGAACAGGCGACCGGGGACCGAAGACCAAGCAACCGACATATGGCGATCGGAGATGGCCGAACGGCGACCGGGGACGAGAGACCGACGGCCGCGAAGCGGTAGCCAGGCACCGAAGACCGGTAGATAGCGGCTCAAGAATAATGACTAATGAACGATTGCCGATGAACGGTGAGGGCGGCGGACAAATGGCGATCGGGACCGAAGAGCGGGCGTGGCGGCCGGCGAACCGGGGACCAAGCAACTAGTGGCGGGCCATTGACGGCCGGTGACCGGTGGCATAGACACGAGAGAGAGGGAGACCACATGCAAGATAGAGAGGGGGAGTGAGCAATTAGAAAATTCTTATTTTTATTTATGTTCCAAAAATAGAAAATTATAAAATTTATACTTATCATTTCTGTTCTAAACTTATTTCTTGGCCAAAAATTTATCTCAAAAAAAAGAAAAATGAAATTGTTTTACCAAACTGATTTCTATTTCAAACTTGTTCCCAAGAACAGAAAAAATAGAAAATTAGAAAACTAGAATGGTTGTCATGCACGCCCATATGTTGTTTGGAAAATCGAAACCTACGTATAAAATTGAAAAATTGAAAAACGGGTCCATTTATTTCATGAAAAAAATGAATGATTTCGAAAATATTTTCGCAACACGTCACTTATAGAGATTAATGAAGGAGGAATATTGAAATTACTTTTTATAGACTAATTATTTCAAGTGGATATTATTAGAAAAATATTTTTTAAATTATTTATTTTTCACTAAACAAACGGGCGACAATGAAGTTTGACTAATCATTTCTTCCGCCCCTACGATTTCCATCCCTCGCGAATGGCCCCGTCAACTTCCTCCATGTGGAGAGTTTTGTTCCGTAGGCTTAGAATTTTGAAGCCCGAGCGCCTCGAAAGAATATACTATTTCAAATATACTTGCTTGCTTTGACTCCGAGTGCCTGCTCTGTTTATTTCATCGATGCTCCTCTACTGCTTCAGTGAGTCGTCTTATCTGAAAGTGATTTTGTGATCAACTTGTATCTCTTTTGCGAGGTCTTTTCTTCCGATCTATAAATAGATCTATGATTTGCAAGGCGTTTTCTATCATCTTTCAACCTATTGGGGTGATTGTTATCTCTATACGATAATGGTGCTAGAAAAGCCGAACCTAAGGACGCACTAAAGCCATAATTACCGAAGAGGAAAATCTCAACATGTGCTTATTACTAATGTTGATACGAGATTCGATGATCGCCCGTCGATTATGCTTTGATGTCATGACAGACCCGTCTATGTATAATGAGCAAGTCTCTGCGGGCTAGATTAAGTTGATTTATCTTTCAAATTTACTTGCTTTGCTTAATTTGCATCTTTATCTTAAAGTTATATACCTCTTTTTAGAGTAAAATGAAATGTTTTCTTTCGAAAAAAAAAAAAAGAAGGACGGACAACAGAGCCCTAAGAAGAAATAAATCATTTCCTTGAGTATGGGCCTTGCATGGGCTTCAAGTCGGCCTTTTCACTTGTTTATATTGGGCAGTAAAATGGGCCTCGTCTTAACCACATAAACGTAGGCCCACGTGTTTTTTTAGTGGGAAGCCCACGAAAATTTGTTTGGTCGGCCCACGTTAATTTAAATACCAAGATTTTCTCGCGCATGACTCGGGCTCCTCCATCACCACCAATAGGAGGACGACAACTGGCATCGCATCGTTCGGGTGAGTTGAACTTAATTACCCTAACGTTGAACTTAATTAAAGTTGGATACTCGTTCAAAATGCCATTACCTTTTAAGTAACGTGGATTCCAGATTAGTGTAAGATTAGCGTTCCGTCGTGTCATCTTAAAATTTTCTTAACAAATCTTCTCGTTATTTGGTCTTAAATCGGCGCATGTGGTCGTACACGAAGCTAGGAAATCGAGAATGAAGATGTAATGTTAACGCAATATGCTTAATGATTTTCGTTCGTCACAATATTTTGACTTGTCCTGAACAACTGTTATAAGAGATATTACTCGATTTGGTCATGACGTATGCTGTGGGGTAACATATTAGCAAGTCAGTTAATTGGCTCGTTTAGCCAGATGTAAAAACCCAAATAGCTCGTCATTCAGATCCTCGTATTAGTAATAAAATCTCCATAAATCTTTGGTATATACGATGCATTGAACAACATTTCATAAAATGACAATTCACGAGTATTTCTCGATAAGAAAGTCAGAATTATCTCAAAAAGTTCACATTTCATGTTCCAACGCTCATTGTATTAACGAGATGTTCAAAAGGACTCGGACGCCATATTTGACGTGAAAAATGCATTCTTTTCCGATGAACGAAAACAAACAGAATCAATTGTGTTCACCTTCGATTCGAGCGATCCAAATCCTAAGATCGTTTCCAAAATCAAGCAAAGAAGGCCGCAACATTGAAGCATGCGCGAGGGAAAATTACTAGATCAATCTTAGATTTATTGTACGGATGTCAATTCGGTCATAGAATTTTTAATTTCGTCGGTTTAACCTTATACCTTTGTGCGAAAATCCAACGTAGTCCTTATGATCGATCTTTGTCGAAAATCGATGACGTGACGGTCTAGTCATCGTAAGGCCGTCTTATATAGCATATCGCCAGGTTGGCGATTCCAACGGAGATTGACCGGAGTGACTATATTGTAATTTTGCACAAACGTCTAGGACTAAATTGATTATATTAAAAAAATATAGCATTTAATTGGCATCCGTTATATAAGTTTAGGATTGATTTCTTTGCATGAGTAATCTAGAAGTGTACACTTGGAATTATTTTTTGCTCTCGTTGCACATGGAATTATGTTTGGTTCGATAACATTTCGCGCTCAATCCATTTGGCGGGCACATAGAAGTTCACTATGGCTCCGTTTGGTTCAACATTTGAGATGAGCATTAGGGCCCTAAAGTCCCTGGCCAAATACAAATGTTGTTTGGCTATTTTTTTAAGTCACTTTGGGGAGATGCAATTGCATCTCAAATCTTCCTAAAGTCCTTTAACCCAAAGTACCTCTGGAGGTACTTTGGGCTAAAGGACTTTGACGAAATGCAACTAATTTTTTTTTTTAAAATTTTGTCACATTCGCTTGCCGTGGGCCGCCCCTCGCCACTGCCGCCGGGGTGGCTGCCGCCGGCAGCTGTCGCCGGCCGCCACCGGTCGCCGATCCCCGGCCTCCGCCGGTTGTGCCGCCGCCGCCACCTTTTTTTCAAAAAGAAAAAATACTTTACCAAGTTTATTTTTCACCAAACAACATTTACGTTAAAGTTACTTTTGAAATGTGTTTTTAAAATACACTTTACCAAACACTACTTGCATTTTTGAAAAAGGCCTTTAATTTTTAAAGGTATTTGCATTTTCTCAAAATCTCTTGGTTAAATCTTTGAACCAAACAAGGCTTTATGTTTGTTCCCTAATGGGGATGAATGTTCGAATGGTAGGGGGAAGCATTGCAAGTGATATGGACAAGTGTAAACTAACGAACGAAAGAAAATTCTCTGTGGTCCTCAAACTTGAGCCGAATGCTGAGTTTCACGGGTTCGAGATGCTCAAGGAGCGACTCCAAACATGGTCCAAGCGTTCAGGTTTGATGAGAACAAGACGATCCTTGTCCGTGCATCGGCTCGGGGTCTACAGCTTTCGTGCCGGAAGATCGTCACGCGCGATATAAATTTCACGATCCAACCAAGGCAGAGTCTAGGAGCTATCACAAAAGATCTTTGCGTAGCTTTTGGTTACTCATAGTTTCTAACGTCTGCCACCCAACCCCACCTTCTTTATCTTCGTTAAAGACTTTTTTTTCATCCCCGAATACCATGGAAAAGATTTTACAAGATACTTTTTTCCAAAAAATTCTAGATTTATTATTATATGGCGGTCAATTTAGTTTTAAACTTTTCTTAATCTGTCGATTCGATCCTAAATATTTTGACGATTTGTCGACGTAGCTCTTTTGACCAATCTTATCCAGAAAAACATTGACGTGGCGATCGTGCCATATATAGACGGTCCGTTCCGCGTCAATGATTTTCTAACTAAAATTGGCCGGGACTAGGGGTGAGCATGGTTTCACGATAAAACCGAGAATCGGAGAACCGAACCGAATTTCACTTGGAACTGATTCTAGCTTCTAAGATATGCGAGATAGGCTCCGAGCTTAAAAAATTTGGAAACCGGTTCCAATGGGCAGGTTCTAGTTTGTAGGTACCTAAAACATGTAACTTGGAACAAGTCTTTGTGTTTTCTTGTTCTCTATCTTCGTGCGATCATGCGATATTTTGTGGGATTCGATGATGAGTATAACTTGGAATCACAAGTCTAAACTTCCATTTTTAGCAATATCCATGACTGAAATTTTTATTTTGTCAATTTTTAGTATTTTTCGTGTGTCAAAATATGGTTGCGTGTCAATGGGTTGTAAGAAATAATGATAATTCGATATGATGATTCACCGTAATCATTCAATTAAGAATACATGTAGAATTTGAGTAGACCGTGAAATCTATGACAAGGTAGGTTTCAGGTTTTGGGCATGTATGATGGGTTCCTAGTTTCAAAAATTAGAGAGTCGGTTTCGACGGGTAAGTTCCACTGGATCAATCTTAAAACCTGTTCACCCCTAATCGGAATGACTATGTTTGTAAATAGTGAAAAAAATTTAGGATTAAATTGGCAAGATGAAAAAGTTTATGATTGAATTAGCAATTTTACATTAGGTTTAAGGACTTTTCCGGTAATTTTCCTCGATTTGACATGTGAACGAGTGCTTCGACCAAAAGTTCGTGCGGCATTTGGTGGTGCGGGATTAAGATCCACGCCGTGCATCTAAACTATACCCACAAAATTCTCTCGTTCCTCGAAATTTTCAAACAATTTGACGTGGTTAATCCGGCCCGATCGATAGTTCTCGTGAACACCAAGGCCTATTTCATGGGTTCCTTTACTAGAAATGTTTAGACTCTCCATTGTCAGGCTTGGCATAGACTCCCAAACAGGTTGAGAAAAGAATGAACCCCTGAGTCCTTTTCAAGACGATCAATGCTGGGTTGATACCATCATGTGGAGTATCCAGTGGACGAGCCGAAGGTGGTAATGTTTGAGTGATGCTCCAAAGTCAATTCAATTCGACATTGCAACAAGCCCTTTCCCTTTACTTTGATCTCTTTTAAGGGACGCCTTCAAAAAATGAATGCTGGTGTCGGGATATTCACGACCCATGAGTTTCCCTTTCGAAACAAACATGCCAACGTGTAAACTAAACGTTTTGACAGTACAATTATCTAATTTTTTTTTTAAATTCTCGATTTTGTGAATAGTCGCATGTTTAGATTCGCCGACCGCCATGAAATTAGTCAGAGATCTCATGAGAAATTAAGTAGAGGGAAAATCTACAATTTCCTTAGGAGTCAAGCAGCCATGCTATGGGGAGAGTCGAGTCAGATTGTCAGTCAAGCCTACAACTTTCTTAATCAACTTTTTGTCTGATTAGTCAAATTATTCGAGATTGAACCAAAGCCTAACATGCCTCAATTACATCTACAGATTTAACTGGTCACTCTGAACTTGTTTACACAGTGTAACTATCTCCCCTATAAGAAATAGGTTACAGCTTGCAAATTGTAACTCGTTAGTGGACTGATGTCATTGGCCACTGTACAAATACCATGGTCGTCTCGAAAACGGGTCTCCTTAAAATAATAATAATTCTTTGGGAAAAAGCTGCAAAAAAATTTCCAAATTGTGTTCACTACGACGTACTTACCATAAATTTCTTATGTCTACCATGATACATGTACATTAAACTTTTCTTGCGACATAAAAAGTCTCGAGAATTATATCTATGTGACGCATTTACTCTTTGTCAATATTTTATCATATGATTTTTCAATCAAAAATGACGTCGTTTTTATTTCACTTGACCCACCTTTGTCGATAGTGTTTGCTTTCCGACGAAGAAGATTTCTCACGATTATAATTGATGGATTTTGACGGAGAGTAAATGTGTCACATAAATATAAATTTAAAATTTTTGGTATCACAACAAAAAGTCCAAGTTAAATATGTCAAAGCAATAATTATTTTGGGGGTCTGCTGTGATCCTGCAGAAAAATCATTACTTGTGCATGCGATAGTTGTCCAATCTCCAACGGCGGCTCAAGGAAGCACTGAACAAAGCGTGGATCTTTAATGTTTTCTCCGAAGAATGGGAGAAAGAGTACCGCGCTTTGCTCGGAGGGTCTCCTCTCGTTGCGTCATTCATTCCATTCTAGAGATAGAAAGGGATCGACTGGCACAGTAAACCCGGCCCCGACGAATGCACAGAGCAGCACGTTTTGAGGAGCAGAGCAGCCCTAACCAATCGCCTAACCCGACCTCCAAAATCGATAGGTTGAAGAGGATTCATTTTACCACATCAAGAGAAGATTCAAAATTTCTGTTTCCACGTTACCGACTACAGTTCTGTAAATAGCTCCGTCCAAGGGTCAACTCTGCGATGGAGTCGTAATCGAATTGTTCTGATGAGTTGCCGACGCGTTATCTGATCGCGGCGAGGATATTTTACACGTGTAGACTTCCATTGTGTTTGTCATTTCTCAGACTAGAAGTGATGATGGGGAGGAAGAACGTCCTCGGGAGGGGTAGACATGGGGGGAAAATATGATAGGGGAGGGTAGAATCATAGATTAGGGGTTTTTAGCTCTGAGGAGTGAAACCAGTGCAAAGCAAGATTTGCTTTGGACTCTCTCTTGAAACTTCAAATCAGATCATCAAGATCAATTCATGAAATAAGTTTAAAGCAAAAAGAAAGAGGAAAAAAGAGAACTTTTTCTCGTCTTTAAATGAGCCTCCAACTTCCCCTGTTTCCGCTATTCATTGGTAATCACAGAAGCAGAGTAAATTACGTACCCACCAGCGCGCCGTTTCCACTTTCTTGCTTGCACTCTTCTCCAATTCCACTCTCTCTCTCTCTCTCTCTCTCTCTCTCTCGTGGAACTCTTGGTATAAAGCCTGACAAATGCCGAAGTTGTCTCTGTCCTGTCCTTGAGTCTCTCGACCCTGTCTTCGTCTTCAGAAACAGAGAAGGAACTTTTGCTGAGAAAAAATGGTGACTTTCGGTTCTAGATTTTCAGGATTTTGAGTTTTTTCTACTTTTTGGAGGATCTTGTGAGATGGATCATTGAATTTTCCATGTGGGTGCTGTGCCCTTCTGTTTATATTTTTGTTGGATCAGGTTGGTGGTGGTGGGTCTTCAAATATTCCCCGCTGGCTCCGAATTCTCCTCGGAGAGAAGTTCTTCAATCCTTGCGGAGTTCACGGCTGTGTGAAGAAGAAGGAGAAGAACACGTTTTGCTTGGATTGCTGCGTCAGCATTTGCCCTCATTGCTTGCCTCCTCATCGCCATCACCGTCTCTTGCAGGTTCGCTGCATCACCACCCAAAATTCTCGCCTTTTAATCCTAAAACAGCGTGCCTTCAATTTTGCTTGAATTCACCATTCCTGTTGATTTTTCTCAGATAAGGAGGTATGTGTACCACGATGTCATTCGCTTGGGTGATGCGCAGAAACTGCTCAACTGTTCCCTCGTCCAAGTAAGATCAGTCTCTCCGTGCACACGCGTGCGCCTAAATATGTTATTCTGTTGTATTTCCAATTGGAATTTTGGTGAATTTGTCGCTTTGATGAACAGCCATACACAACAAACAGTGCGAAAGTGGTGTTCTTGAACCAGAGGCCAATGTCCCGCCCATTCAGAGGCTCAGGCAACTTCTGCATCACTTGCGACCGAAGCCTCCAAGAAGGCTTCCTCTTCTGTTCTCTCTCGTGCAAGGTCCAATCCCATTTCAATAAAACTGAAATTCAATACTTGGAAACTCAAGACGAATCGAGTTTGGTTCGAGTAATGCATGAATCAAGGCTCGAGCAGCTCGACTCTGTTTTGAGGGCTCAGTTTGGACTTTTGCTCTCTTTCTTCTTCCTTGGTTGAGTTTCATCTTTCTTCCTTATAATGCAGGTTCACCACCACATGACCAAACAAATTGGCCTCAAGAAACGGCTCCGAAGTCACAGTTGCAAGCCCCTTCCATCACCGAACAAGCCACCCAACGAGGGCTTCCCAGAGCTGGAAGATGGACACGTCACCCCTGACTCGGTCCTCGATTCGCCCGTCTCGCCATCCGCGTCCCCCGACCCAACACGCAGCGCCGAGTTCGTCAAGAGGCGGCGCAACCGTCCAGGTCCCGATGACCCGGGTGACGGGTCAGCTCAGGTGCCTGCCGGCAACGGACATGGCCGGCTTCATGAACCGGCGAAAGGGCGTCCCGCACCGGTCGCCCCTGTACTGACAGCGTGGCCGGAAACGGTTGGGGTGCAACCCCTCGCCGGATTTTCGCGCGCTGACAAGAAAGGAACACGCTGGCTTCTCCCTTTTTGTAAAGTGATTATCATCATTGTACTGAAAATATGCATGCATGGTTGCATTTGCCGGTAGTCAATTATCTGCGCTAATTAACCAGCCAGTTTGCCAGAATTAGCCAGACACCATTTCGAGTGGTCCTATGTAGGTCCACTGAGCTTTAGATCTCCATCCTTCGATCTGTTGGATTTTGTCTGTGCAACGGTGTTGGATGTAAGACAAAAGGGTATGGATGAGCAGCAATGGCGTTAATAAATGCGATTCGAAGGCCCAGCTTGCTGGTGATTTGTGGGGGATTGACTCTACGCCGCACCGCGCATGAAAAAGTTGAAATTTCTGTAACTTTCGGAAGACATTATGTCCCTGCCAAATAATTTCACGACGAAATTCAATGAGTCCCTCTTTTTTGTTCCCCGAAAAAATGATCAACTTTTTATTATTATTTGCTGATAATAATGGTGTTCATATAATTCAAGGGGCACGCTCAAAAGTTCTTTCTGGGCGGCAGGGAGGGGCGTTGTTAATTAAGATTTGAAATCGAGCTCTCGTATGGATGATGATGATGATGCAGTGAGTCGGGATTGATCGTGAAATCTAGTGTGCCTAGTCGAGACGTCGATCACATGCCGAGCTCCTTCTATCATGTCGTTTTCATATTTGATGGTCGAATTTACCTATAATCCGAAATGTCAGCCGTTGGATTAGTACTGCAATTGAGGCTTGTTTTGAAAGCAAGAACGTAGTTTTGTGAAGAAAGTATGTTCCTTTCCACGTGAATAGTGAAGTTAAAACTCTACGTAGTTTCGAGATTTCTATCGTAACTTGGCTATTAGATTTGTTAAAACATAAAGCGTAGAGCCTTGTTCACCATTGATATGAGGATTATAACTAAGCACTCTCCCAAATGGATTGATGTACGACATCACTTAGCAGTGTCTGTTTTGAAAGTTACTAGCCCGATAATACTCTGTGAGCTATTTTTTTTATCAAACGGTTTCTTAATTAAGTAGTGTTTTATGCAAAACTCACGATAATAATACGTGAATCTATGATCGAGATACACAACTCCATCAGGCGCATCACCTCACCTTCCTCTCCCCTCTCCCGCTCTCCTTGTGCTTCTTTCCCCTGCCCTAGTTCAGATTGGTCTTACGAAAAATCAGCACGTAAAACCGGCCGACACGGCAAACTGTTATTGGTCGCTAAACATCGCCGACACACTTAAAAGACCCCGTTCATCCGGCCCGTCGCGGTCGTCATGCGGTACGCCCATTATGTAAAACCGATCTTAGTACGAACAGATAGCCCGGCGCGGCGCTGTACTGTCTGTTCGCTTTCGCTGCTTGCCCCCTGTCTGGCGCACACACCCCCCCAAAAAAAAAAAAAAGAGCAATAACATGACAACAGGAGGAGAAACCCTAGAGAGGGCATTCAATTTTTTTGAGGCTGCCCGCCTCTCCTTCCTCCTCACCACCTGGTTTCTTGGCAGCGCCAGAAAAACAGAGCCTCTTAAGTGCCCTGCCTCCCACCCCAACAACATATCGGAGAAGAAGTAGGACAGAGCAAACTGACAGTTACACACCACTCCCTTCTGACGGATGCGGTTCAATTCACGTGCGAATTTGGCAAAAAATCCCACGTTTTTTGGAAGTGGGGGGGTTGCTGTTTTCTGGTTCTGGTTGCTTTATTGTCCCTATCGGGGTTGGTTTTGGTCATTCATATGTGCACTGTGACTTCATAAAAATTGGTAGAGATTGGGTCATTAGTAAGTTCTACTCTTTGTTCCCCGTATCGGTCTCTCTGAGCGCGACGTATCTTGGGGTGTTCTCCTCAGAATCTTTGGTGAAGCAGTGCGCTTCCTAACTAGCGGCCGACATTAAATTATGAGTGTTTTTTTGTCAAGTGCATTTGGAAGTATTTACATATAAAAAGAAGCGAGCTTTGTCCAACAAGCAGCACCAGTGGTCTAGTGGTAGAATAGTACCCTGCCACGGTACAGACCCGGGTTCGATTCCCGGCTGGTGCATTAGTAGGAGCGGTGACGACTTGCGATCGTGATCGTTGATTCCATCACGCCATCTGACCCCTCTGTGGTTCAAATGTATCGCCAACCCTGAGCTTCTTCTTTTCCCCCTTTTTTTTTTTTTTTTTGCTTTTTAAATATTTTCTTTTGGATTTACCTGCCGGCTGGTCCAAAACCGGCAAGGAAAAAATAAATTATAAGACATAAGTTTTTTTTAATGGAATTAAATATAAAAGCGTTTTAATAACACATGTATGGGTTGGATCGTATATGTGTCATTAGATTTGTGTTGCGTGGACAATATGAGTCGGATTATTATTTATTCAAATCATCCTTTCGACACATTTAAGCTCCACAACTGTTGAATCTTTGCCACTGCAATCATAACTTCGCCTCTCGTAACCCTAGCCTTTATGGCGATCGTAGAAAATTTATGATGTTATTAAACAAATTTTTATTTCGGGAATAGAAATTTTGTGTCGTTATTAAACATGTTTCTCTACTGAGAAACTTATTCAGGGAATAAAATGGTTATCCTTGAAGAGGAAAAAAAAAAGAAAAAAGAAAAAGCTCACCAAAACCATCTCCATGTTAAGAAAACTAACCGCATCAGTTGTTTGCGCAGAGTTCTCAAACGATGTTGCTTTTGTTCTTGTTGGCTTTGCTGTCATCACCAATACAATATCCTCTTGGAGAACAAAAGAATGGTGACATACACGGATGGCCTACTTTAGGTCATCCTTAATTTATTATGAAACACAACTACACAATCATCGATGGGACGGGTGTTTGGCGAAGTCCTCGTGCGCTTGCGAAACCAATGTCTCATCTTCCCCCTCGTCGCGGTACGTCTCAGGTCCGGCCTGCCTCTTCCTCGAACTGTCCGAGTACATTTTCTTCCTCCATTCTTCGGACGGCCGAGAACCGGTCTGCCCTGCTAGCCAATCGTTGTACTCAAACTGTAGAAGAAGGAGGAGGTGCAACTTAGTCAAAATGGGATGGAATTAACTACGTCGAAACATGAATCTTTAATGATCATCCCAAGAGACGGCTGCCCAGAACTGTCAAAATCGAAGCCGTTGAAATTTGAAAATTTTCTCCATGTATGTCCGCAATGTTCACCTGTGAGTTGGCTAAGTTGTGAGTATATCGCTTCGGTATGCCCGCAGCTTCGAGTTTAGAGTAGAAATCTTCTACATCTTCCATCATCTCCTCCTCTGATGGAAGAGCGACTCTACCGGACAGAGCACTGGCTATCCACTTGCTCTGATATTCTAACTGGGGAAATGGTACGACCTGGAAATTCGTGTCAAGAGAATAACTTACAGAGATTAAGGAAAAGAGTCGAAGAAATCAACTGCATTAGTACGAGGATGATCGGCGCTTGGTATAAACCTTCCATGGCAATCCTACAAATGATAGCCGAGGCGCCAGAAGTGGTGGGAATACGTGCTTGTATAATGGTCCGACACGATTGTCATCTACGGACACAATTCCTTTGGTTTCCAGAAAAGGAAAATGGTATTTGTACCTGAAACAAGAAATGAAACCAGCATGAATCGCTTTGTTTTCCATCATACCCAATAGCATCAGTTTCCCTTTGTGTTGAAACTCAAAGCGGGATCGGTAAAAGAATACCCAGTACAATGTAGAACGATATCAGCGCCTACAGAACTCCCGTCAAGGAAAGTGACTTCACCATCTTCATGGGCCTTTTCGATCTGCACTTAGTTCAGCTTCGTAAACATATTGAATAGACTACTTGAGTGGCCTGAATTTCACAAGAATACTATGATGAAAACAGAGGACCAATTATTACCATGGGATGAAGCCACAGATTATTGTAGTCAGGTTGAATTCCAAGAGTTTCGACCTTGTATGATCTAGATGCCACATGAACTTCTTTTCGCGACCTTGGCAATGTCCCGAGAGATGTCCACGGCACTTGCAGCACTCCCTATCAAAACAACAACCTGTTGAGAAGCCGAAAAAAAATAATTCTATTAAGCATGCAATTTGACAATCTCGATCAGGAAAAAAAGAAGGCACCGAAAAGAAATGGGGAAGGTAGAATTAAAATCATCTAGGTCTCTAAATATCATACACAGAAAAATGCAAGATTGTTTGAACTCTTGAATAGAGCAGTTCACTCAATACGGGAGCAGCTAACTTTATGAAAGATTACTCATTCTAAGCACTCTCTGTTCACCCCTCATGAACCATGAACGATTCAAAATCTTTGCCCCTTCAATCTTTAAGCACCCCTAATCGAAATTAACTGCTCATTTAATAAGTACATCAAATTCGAGAGCATATTCGAAACTATTATGGACAGCAGCAACTGTAATATTTGGATGTGACAATAATACAAAGAAATATATCGAAAGTAAACAAAGTACACATTACATAGCAAGACTAGGTGAAGAAGAAACCCGAAACGTACTAGATCCTGAAATGGCTCGGGAGTACGATAGTTGTGGCTGTGCATTTGCTTCCCCGGCCACAGATCAATGCCTATGCAGAAGTGGCCAAAACCATGATTATAACATGATATGACAAAGTGAGAATGATAAGCGCGGGATATATCTCGACCAAAATGAATGTACTCATTTGTTTGGACAGTGCGACAGAAGCGATGACAACAACTCCGAGAATGCATCCCATTATGGGGCCAATCTCTCTATGGTTAGGCATGATATACGACAAGTCCATCATATATCCTTGCTAAGAGATGACAAGAACAGGCGACCAATGTTTCATGTACTCAGTTATTATCTCACACAACTGATAAGGAGAAAAATGAGAAAACTTTCTTTAATTTGCTGTACTTCATTTGGTCTTCCATATACAAGGTTATCAAATGCAGATCCCAGAGAAATCCAGACAGCAGAAGTCTGACGAGTCAAAATGCCCGCACTTTGGACTTCTGATTGCTGCTGACTTTGAAGCTGCTACTTGTAAGAACATCAAACTAGGAATAACAGATGCTGAAGCAAAAAAAAAAGCAAAATCGAAAATTTAATTCATCCCTAGGGAAAAATTTCGAGGACTAAATCTTTTGTTCAAGCAATTTATTCACACGACTATGGAACGAAAAATAGCAAAGGATAACCTCTATCTGTTTTAATATGAACTAAGACTCCGTCCCCGATCAGGTTAGACATTAAGGAACTGGTTCTAATATGTAAAACATATGCTTTTTGCACCCGATTCTCAGTTCACTCTTCGCTAGCTTCTCATCAGAATATCAAGAAAAAGAAAACTTTGCAAATGTGTTCATAGTTGTCACAGCAAATTTCTGAGATAAATAGAGTTACATGAATCTTCATAGAAGAAGGATTTTGCATAGGCCCTCCTCGTTGGAGAAGATTATGGCTCAATTAAGCAACCGGCGCAAGATACTTCATAAAGCGCGACCAATCCAATCAATCATTCCAATTCCCATTATCGAACATAACCCATCATCGCACATTGTATGTGCAAAGCATAACCAACACAACAACAAAAACAAGATAAGGAACCGCCAAAAATCAAATCTTTCCATAGCCTGCGGAATCCAATTGAACAGAACAAAATTCAGAGAGACCGCGAATTAAATGGAGCATTACCCGGGATTTCCGCTATTCGGGGCTCTGTGTAATGCCCGTTACAAACAACCACCGCATCAAAAACCTCCTCTTCTCTGCAGCCACCGTCACCGCCACCGCCACTGCCGCCACCATTTCTCATCCTCCACTTCACCTTCCACTTTCCACCTCCCTCCACCATCCCAACCCCCCCAATCTCCTTCTCGAACCTCACCATCTCTTCAAGCCCAAACTCCCTCGCGAAATCCTCCAAGTACGCCAACACCTCCTCATGACCCGGATACCTCCTCGGGTCCCCCGACCCGTCTGCCCTCGCCAGGAACGGGTAGTCCCCGAACCCCATCACCTCGCGCGGCAGGTTCGTGCGCAGGGACTTGTAGAGGCTCGAGTGGACCACGGCCCGCCTCGGGTCAGTCCCGAGCGGGTCGGCCTCGGTGCCGGGCGTGTAGACCCAGGTGCCGCCGACGCGGGACTCGCGCTCGAAGACCACCACGCTGTGGCCTTCGCGGCGGAGCTCGCGGGAGGCGACGAGGCCGGCCGCTCCGGCCCCGATGACCGCCACGTGGCGGGAAATCATCGAGGCGGCCATGGAGGTGTCGTCCCACGACCGCAATCTTGGCGAGTGAATGGGATCACGGAGGCGAAACTCTCTCGTGCGCGAAAAGGAAAATGACGAACGAATGGCGACGAGAGAGTTTTAGGCGGCTAGGCAATCTCTTCGGGCCCACTATGTATATATATATATATATATATATATATATATATATATATTTTTTTTTTTTTTCTTTTGCCATTTTTCAGGTCGCGAGGATGTTCTGAGAAACTACCGCTGCGTGCAAGAAAAGACCTTGAACTGCCCGGGAAGAAGAAGCGTTGTGTTGCGCCTTTCTGGCTTACTCTGCTCCTATTTTCTTCCTCTTGATACCACGTTTGCTCAATGAACAACCAGAACGAAGAACATCATCGTCGTTCAGGATGATTCGGCTTCAATCTGCTCATTATATATATAGTAGATCGATCGGATCGAGTAGAAAGATGAAAGGAAGAGAGAATCGGCGGTTGCCTTCGCCACGGCCGCTGTAATTCCATGCGAACCAAGCTTCTCTAATTCGACTTTACATCTTGGTAAAACATAAAAAAAGATACGATTTTTCAGAATTCGGTCGTGATCAAGTATCAACCATTTATACTCTCTTTTGATTAGCTGTGCTCATCCTCTGATTCAGACCCCGTTTGGTGGGTTGACATTGTCATACCAAAGGAATGAATTATCAACCCGGCTATACCTCTTGCAAAAAAAAAAAAAAAAAAGCTATACGTCAACATAACTTTAGGTTCTGTTCATTTCGCGAAAAAAAATATTTCTGAAAAATATTTTTTAGGAAATTATATTTTGAAATTTTTTTTAGAAAATAACAATATTTTTTGGTGTTCATTTGAAATCTGAAAATGAGCAAGCCAAAAAATATTTTTCGCCATTTGATATGAAAAATCGGATTTAATTATCCTCTGTGCACTCCTTTTAGTTAATTTATTTTTTATCTATCTTTTATTTTTTTAGAAAATTCAAAAATTTCTCTTTTCTTTTTTTGTTTTCTTATTTTTTTTCATTTTCCTTTCTTCTTTAGCCGATCGTTGGCCATGGCGACAATTGGCGAGGTTAGGCCTCATTCGCCTGTGGCTAGAGGTGATCGGTTCAAGGATGGATGGTTCCCACCTTAGAATCGAAAACCGCCCACTAGAATCGATTCCGCAAAATGCGAGCCGTGAACAACTCGCTTGTTCCATGAATCCTCCCAAGAGCCGAACCACCGATCCGGTCCGATTCCTAATTGGATCCCGATTACAAATTAAAAAAGAAAAGGGAACAAGTCCCTAGCGTTTGAAGGAGAAGGGCTCAACTTGGGACTTTGGTAATGCATTCCCCACGTTTGCGATCAATATTCTTCTAACATGAAAAAATTAATGACAATGTCTTTGCCGGTGGCAATATTATTGTCGACAATGGAGTCGAGCATTGTGGGAAGTGCAATAGCAATTGATCAACTAATTAACGCAGGTTTTTAAATGCATCCATTGTGTATAACACATATCACACATGAAAATAAGTTGGATCTGGACTCTCTCTCTCTCTTTTTTTTTTTTTTTTTTACGGATGCGTTTGGAATCTAGGCCTTTGAGGGAGATACATTTGTATTATATAAAATAACCGATCCAGGTTGGGCCGGTTGGATGGTTCTTATCTGAAAAAAACTAGTATTCGCTTGTTTGAAAATTGGACCCGGGAATCGGACCGGTATCCAGCGGTTCCATTCAAAAATCAACCCGGTCGGGTACGGTCTAGACCGGTTTAGATGGTTCATGGTTTTTAGCTCACCTTTACCTACGGCAAGTGTCGGTCATGGCTATGGCCAACGATCGACCGAAGAAGAAGGTAAAAAAATATAAAAAATAAATAAATAAAATTTTCAAATTTTTTGAAAAATGAAAAAAATAAAGAAAAAGAAAATAAGAAATAATTTAAAAGAAAATGTGAAGGAAAGAAAGCCGAGAGAAAATGTTTTCCTTTTCTCCAAAAGAGGAAATGACTTTTTTAACTTTTGAAGGTGTTTTTTTCATGGGCAGAAAATATTTTTAGGACTCATTTATTTTCCGTGAAACAAATGCTGGAAACTCCGAAAAATATTTTTTCTGAAAGTTGTTGTTTGGCTAAATAACTGGAACCTTACACGTGAGATCTCCCTCTGAAAAGCTATTAGCAGAAAATATGACAAGCGAATTGGTCTAGCATTTAGGTTCGTGGGCCATGGTATCGACTCGGACTCAATTGAATCAGTCTAGTGACGTGTAATATATGTTCCACTTATATTTTATTAGATGACTTTGTAACCAATAAGAAAATGTAGAGCCAACCCATAGAGGGAGAGAGAGGTGCCATAGAATTGGACCGTTGCATGGCCATAAAATTGCTTAAACCGATTGGAAATATCGATTATTTTCGCTTCATTTGGTTTTATGAAAGTAGCATTCGACAATTATAATAATCCCTCTTATGCGTAAGTTGCGCTTTGACTTAAGACTAGGCGTGGAAATATACAATAATGGGTTTGAAAAAATTTGAGCTCGAGACCTGCGCCGATACAACATAAGACTTTGTCAGACCGCTGCTAACCGTTTTAAAAATTTATGTTAAGAGATGAATGAGTGACTTTAATATTCAAATGTTTTAATGTTCACAGTTGAGAGTAGTAGTAGTAGAACAGGCGAGTAGCATAAAAAACAATGCCAACATGGCTGGACATTATCATTGACCACACACGCACCAAAAACAGAGGGGAGGGAGAGAGAGAGAGAGAGAGAGAGAGAGGTTGGAGCATCAATAAATAAATGGATGAACAAATGACATGGTTGTCTTTCCAGCAGGACAGAGAATTGAATATTTTTAAGGAAAACATCAATGTCCACCGTCCGGCTCCGACCGTAACCGGGCAATGAAGACAACCTACTCGGCAGAAGCTAACTAGAGTGGAAAACGGGAGCCCATTCTTTTACCTGGCTTCATCAACCACATTTCAGCACTCCGTTCCTGTTTAACATGTCTCGAATCTCGTTGTTCCGATCAATGGCGAGCCTCGTTATCAAGCCAGATTGAATGCACCAAGAAAGTTCCGGCCTTTCATGTCATCAGGTGCAAACAATCTCGATATGACGTGTTACCATGCGCCCTATCCGACGAATGGAACTAAACAAAAATATCTAGACCCACGTTTTACTTAAGCCAACTTTATCATCTATTTGACAAATAATTCTGCTGCTGAAAAGGGTTTGTGACATAAAACACTTCGACTTTTTTTTATTTAATGTTCTTGTCATGGTTGCTAATTAAGCTTCTTGTATCTCATTACGAAAATCACAGGGAAACAGATATCGCTACCATACACATGACGAACTTCTTTCGAGATGATTCTGTGATTTCTGGAAAGTATTATGTCTTTAAGATCTCTCACGGTTAGATCGAAATGCGATGAATTTCCCCTGTTCTACATACGCCGACTTGGGCGCCGGGCGGTCGTGACTTGTTGTCTTAAATTTTCATTGAAAGGGTATCTTTCGGGGACTACGGGCCCAACCCTTTTCTCATGAGAAAACGAACTATCAAAGATTCATATAATCTCAATTGATGGGAGGCTTCGGTGAAATTTATCCAGCAAGGAATGGGAGCTTCCTCTCCATTGGTCAGGAAGCGGACAAAAAACAGGGGAAGAGAGCAGAAATGCGGAAACGCTTTTTGCAGTAGGAGCTGTACCGACCAAAAGCACGTCTGTCTGTGACTGGTCAAGTCTTTGAAAAGCTTGGAAAATCTTTGATGCCTGAGACTGAGAGAGAGAGAGAGAGAGAGGAATCTTACTCTATGAAGATCAACAGAGCGAGTGAAAGAGACAGAAAGCTTACTAATTTTTCTTTTATTTTACGAGAACTGAAGTTGAGAAAGAAAATTAATAAATTGCCAAAAAAAATAAGAGAGAGAGAAAGAATGACGGGATTTGGGCTGAGGTTACCCTCTTGCCCATTACACTCCTTTTAACGCAACGCAAGCGCTAGAGAGAGAGAGAGAGAGAGAGAGAGAGAGGGGGTTAGAGAGAGCGTTTCCATCAGTTGTCCCCAAAGATCCGATTCTCTCTCTCTGATGTTTGTTTTCACCCTCAGATATATTTATTGTTGTTCTCTTTCTCTCATCCATTTCCACAAATAATATCTCCCACCGTTGCGCGTGCTTCATTCATGGTGGGATCATGCAGTTTCATTTGTTTTTCTTTCTTAGAGAATGAGAAATCCGCTGAGAGAGAAGAAGAAGAAGAAAGCATCCTCCTTTCTTGAGCTTCAATGGTTCCTGGTACTCTCTCTCTAGAAGTCTTTTGTTCTTTCTTCTGTCCTGTGTCTGCAGTCTGCGTCTGATCTTGTCTGATTCCTATTTCATTGCCCAGAAGCTATAAAATGTTCCTTTTTGGGTGATATTATGTTCAGCCTTTTTTATTTCGCATACAGACGAGCTTAATGCAGAGTTGGAGGTCGCCGGATTTCTGGGTATTGTTCTTCTTTGCCGTTCTAGTTTTGCATTAAATGCGTTCCTTTCTCTGGGTAGATGTGATGACTAGAAAATATTAATTGTTCTGGTGGCGTCTGATGTTTCATTAACTCTGTTCAAGTCCCCTCTGAGCCTCCTGAGTAGAGGAACATCACGTGCGGAGAGAGGTACACAGAAACATCCGATGTTTGTATGATTTTGTTGGATCATATGAAGAGAGAAAATTGGCGCTTTCTTTGGTAGTTTGTCATCTGTTCCTGACGTAGAAATTCAGTAAGCTTTTGGTTGGGACTGGTTATTGTGATGTTATGCTTGTTTTGCCTTAGTGATGGATAGTAATTTAGGTGGTAACAACCAGGAGTGTTCAGCGGTTCCGCTATGGGTCCTATGTTGAGCTTATTGATTGCACGCGGAATGATTCCGAGCGGTGGGTTGCTTTTACTTCCTCTCCTCAATGTATCAAATTGACACCGAAGGATGATATTGAAGTAGTGGGGTATGATCGTGCGGTTTCACTTTTCTGTTTTTTGTTCCTCTGTATTACATTAAAGTGGTTTCACAATTGGGCAGTATACATGAATGATACACACGACATGTACGCGGTAGTAGAGCTTGAGGACTTACACTGTTGGCTGTTCTAAACCTCGGAGTTACTGGAATTGTTCTGACAATGCTCTTTCTCTGAGGCCGCTTTACAAATTGAGTTAGTTAATTGGAGGATAATTGCGCAACCCTGTGGCTGCAGTCACTTCAGTTTTTTAGATTATTATAACTACCAGCGCTCGCCAATTAAACTTAAACCAATCTAATTTCTGCTTGGATCATTGGATGCATAAATCATTCAACCATTTCTTTTCAGAGTGTATCCGAAAAGAAATCTATGGAGGAGAGGCTCTGAATTGAACATAAGGAATAAGAGCACCTTTTGAACTTCAGTACGTCAATTTGTGGAAGAGATGAAGAAACAAGGTGACTTGAACGTGAACTTAGTGCAGAGGCACAGTGATTCACATAGAGAATATATGAAGCATACAATCCTCAACCAGGAGCTCATCTTCAGGAATCAGGTAAGGTGGCGTAGATTCTTCAGTATTCACGTAAGGTAGCGTGTCTTATGTTGTAGCAATTACCATAATTTGACGATGTGCCGACGTTTCATCTCGGTCGCCTGTTGGTGAGGAATTTCTCCACTATTGGGGTGTTCTTGGGGGTGATGGCATGACCTTTTCAGCTTCTATACATGTTTCAGTCATCTTCTTTTTTCATTTGTGTCCAAATAGACAACAACCAGATTGCCTTTTAAGACTTTGACGGTCATTTTACCGACTCAAGGGTTCTCAACAATATCGCTGCTTTTTCCATCTTTTGTCTATTCATAGATCCTTGAGCTTCATCGATTATACAAGATGCAGAAGATGCTAATGCAAGAGCTCAGCTGGAAAGAGCCCGGAAAATGCAATATTTGGAAAGCCAGCACTCAGTCAAATCTAACACAACTTACAATTTTTCATGAAATTCCAAAGGTAATGCTGTGAACTTCAAGATACGCTAATAACATTTCATTTCAGTCTGCAAGCTTCCGCTTTTCCCTGGCCGCGTGTTTGCTTAGGCTTGTAGAATTTTGCAATTTGTTTGCTAAATATGATTTTGCCACTACCTCGGACGCATCTGATCAGCATCTGAGCTCAATTTTTCTTTAATCTGAGAAATGTGACCGTGTTCACAAATGAAATTTGAGGAGGCTTCATAAATATTGCCTCACCAGGCTGTAGAGGAATGCACTTCCTCCTGCAACAAGCGTCAGCGGAGGCACCTTGATCTCAAGGAGAGGATGATAAACTGCCAGCTTCCTGCTATTGAGTATTCCAACAGCAGCGATGCGCACCGTTTTGAAAAGCAAATTTTAAGAGATTATTTAAAAGAATCAGAAGATGGTCCTCGTTCCTGTGGTGATGGTTTTGCCAATCTCAATAATTTGAAGCTTTCCTTGAGCAATGGAGAGTGCAGTGAGAAGATGGGAGGCACTTTGACTATATCGGATGCTAAGAGAAACTACTCCTGTTCCCCTGGCATTACAAATCGTCAATGTCCGGTTAGAAGGATGTTCAATGAGAATGATAGACTCACGTCATTGCCACATGAAAATGATTTCAACTTATCTCTTTTATCTGGTCAAAGCATCTCGAAGAATGCAAAGTGTGATCCATCCGATGGGATCACATACTCTAAAAGCCAACCCAGGTTCAACTTTCTGGATGAAGGTACGGGTTGGCTGATTTTGACTTGTATTGTACCCTTGGCTCTTTTTTTTTTTTCCCTCACTTGACTATTTCTTGGGCAAGTTAAAGGGTGTTCCTTACCATCGCTATGTCCTTTGCAGCTCGGGAAGAGTATGTTGCAAAAATTCCAGACAACAATCTCCAGCCCAGGAAGCCTCCTGTTGTCGATCTTAATACAGTTATTGTTGACAGCTCACCTTGTTGCTCAAATGATGCTACCGCTGTCACCAGTCACTCAACGTCCTTAGCTGGGAAGGTTCGTCCAGACGGTTGTTGTATTTTTGGCTATGTCATGAAAGATGACATCAGCAGCTCTGATGAAAAGCATAATATGCTTCAAGGAGAGAGACGCTTGAATAATGCCATGCTGAACTCCGAGGGCAAAACCATTAGTGGACTCACAGGAAAGAATCACCGTGATGATGCCATTACAGTTGCTGAGATTAGTTCCATGGATCTTGAGGCTTCATCCAGGAGGCTACCGGGATGTTTTGAATACGTTGGCACTAATAATGGTAATATCAGGAATGAAGATGTTGAGCTTACATCAGAATCTTCAAATAGTCTTGTCCTGGAGCAGCAGGAGGATAATGCACAAGCAAAAGATTCTGATGATGATGAAAAAGACGCTCTGCTTTCTTCATCTGAGAAAAGCTGTCAAGACGCAAGTCAAGATGGATATCGGCAGATGCAATGTGGGATCAGAAGCACGGATAGTGATTCAAGTAGCCTAAAGACAGCACAATCTGGACGCGGAGTTGGAAAATCTAGCTCTTTCATGTCAGAAGAAAAATCAATAGCACGTCAAGCTGTGGAAACCTCATCGAAGAAGGAGGAAACCGCACAAAGAATGAGCATGGGACCCGAGAATAATTGCCCGGGAAGGCAAGACTCACCTGAAGGTGATGATTTGATCCAAGAAGCAGCTAATTCACTCATCCGAATTTCACTTACAGATCCAGCTTGGTTTGAAGACTGTTCTAGGCAGGTGGGATCTAATGAAGTAGAGAAGGCTATTGACAATCCTACGAAACCTCTGTCTTCTTCTGATTCCTATGAGTTGAACGTGCTCATGCTAGAGGAAAGCAGTACAGAGGATTATTCAGTTACCTCAAAGGCATTTGACATAGCAGAAGCGTCGGATAAGGATTTCAGCATTAGGCTGAGAAGGGGTAGGAGATTGAAAGACTTTCAGAAGGAGATATTGCCCGGGTTAGCTTCTCTTTCCAGGCACGAGATTCTCGAAGATGTTAACATTCTAGAGGGAGTCATTAGATCGAGGGAATACCGGAAGTTAAGAGCCAAGATGGCTGATGGGGAGACGCTGTGCACTCCCTTGAGAAGCAGACGGTCGAGATCCTATCACGCAGTACGAAGAAGATATTGTTGACTAATATTGCTTCTTAGATGTTATTTGCCTTCCTATAACTTCAAGTGATGTGCCTTTGCACTACCAATTATTGTTTTGTCTTGCCATGGCTATGTTTTAGAAGCTTTTCGATGCAAAGAATGTTAATCTACTCCCCCTTAGGAATTTACTAGTACTATCTATAAGCATCAATGTTATAGTGTTACTATTAACCTGTCTTGGTTCTTCATTGCAGAAGGACAGATGTGTCGTAAGTTATAAAACAGTCAAGTTTATGCAGTTGCTGTGAATAATCTCGATGGTCAGAGATGATCTCTGTATTTGCAAATGATTGTCACAATAAAGAATAGGAAATCCTTTCAGGCCAAGTTTATCTGATGATGTGCGTCTCCTAGTGATTTTGCTTTTTATTCTGATTCCTTGTGCAGTTTCAGTTGGGCGATCAGTGAGTATAAAGTTGTGCGTGTACTTTATCAAAATGATAAACAGGAACTTGTCGAACACTTTTCTTATGCAGCTTGATGATCGCGGTTTAAGTGTTTTTCTGTTGCTGCCTATGATGCTTTGATCAGATCAACTCTCTACATTTAGTGATACAAAAAATGAATCATCCTGCAATTGGCAATCTGGTTATTCAGTCATTATTTGTGGATGCCAACTGATGTTCATGTTAGCTCTTCTTATTGATCAGGCAAAGACATCGACGGCATAACCTAGATTTACTTGGTAAATTTTCATATTGAGGTGAAAGATCAAGAATGTGACCTTGAATCCATCAAGAACCTTAAAGACTCTTATGAGCAAGAGGAGGAGGACCCCCATTTTCTTTTTAGAGTGAAGATCAACGAGATCTCTCTCTCTCTCTCTCTCTCTCGAGATGTGGATCTGTCCCACCTCACAAGTTTTTGTCCTTGTGATTGAACATGTTGGTCATTGGATTCTACTCATGTTGCTGCAAGAGTCAAGGACTAAATCTTTAAAGGGAAATGTTCTGAGATACACTTACCCTCATATTCTACAATGAATCATTCTGGTCCTCATGAACTGTCCAGTGAGTGGACTGAAAATGATGACTTAAGATTGATTCATGAGTCGTTGATTTATATGGAAGGTTTCCTCAAACATGACCACTGACCCCTTTGTTTCTTCTCTCTCTCTCTCCTCACAACACCCCCACAAAGTTTATTCCCCTCTTGCTTCAATGGTAGGCCCAGCAACTCATCCTCTTTCATCAGCATCATACCGCAATTTTTTTTATCGGGTCTTATCTTTAGGCACAGTCCGATCGGCTTGCACGCGCTCGACTAGTCCACCTCCCTCGAGAGAATCAAAGCCTCAAATTGGTCCTAGTCTCCGTGTGCGCCAAATTCCATCCCTGGCCTCGGGTTCGAGCATGGGATGGCTAAGACCCAAGACACCGATCTTTACCGCTCGAGCCCACCCCTTGGCTAAGAATGTTTCCGGTAGAGCCATCGAAATCAAGGTAATTGCATGCGAATTCAAAAGAAATAAACTGAACAGAGAGCCCAAAAAGATGGGGGAAAAAAAATTAGGTAGGGGAGGAACTACACTATCTTTTTGCCTAAGATCAATGAGTCCCCTTGAAATCCCTGAAAAGGTTCATTGCCCTTTTGTGGCAACACATTCATACTCTCAAACGAATCTTAATCAAAGCACCACTTTTTGTCTCTGTTACCAAACGTGTCCCACAAACAGAGCACAGTTTCACAATATCCTGCAAGATCTCTCTCTCTCTCTCTCTCTCTCTCTGTGACCTTGTAAATGAAAGATGACAATTCGATATGTTGGTTGGATCGCAAATTAAATGCACATAATTACAACCCCCCTCCCCTGATTCGACTCTACGGAAAAGCAGAGTCCCAATCAGTTGGATCACCAAATCCTTGAACAAGATAATTCTCATTGATGATGCCTACCGAAAGTACCTGAAAACCTCTCTTGTGGTCCTTACCCTATGGAAACTCTCCACGAACCCAACCCCACGCCCCTAGGCTGGTTCTGCTCATTCCTGCCCTGTTTTGGTTTCTACTCTCTCTTCTTTTTTTTTTTTTTGGCTCCTTTTGCCTTTATTACATGTATAAATATCACGAAAAATCATAAATTGATATATTTATAACAAATTAACCCTAAATTGATATACCTTTAACAAATTTATCCTAAAATGATACACTTGTGATAAATTTACCATCCGTTAGTTTTCGTTAAATTTTATCGTCAATTCTTTGAGTTGAATGACACGTGACAATTGTTGAATGTACACGTTTGAGGCTTTTACCCTCTATTTTATCAATATTAATTCAATTTGACGGAAGCTAACAAAAGATAAATTTCTCACATGTGTATCAATTTAGGGTCTTTAGTGGTCAAAATAATTAGTTTGGCGTAAATTTATCACGAGATCTACTAGTTTGAGATTTTTGGTGATCGAAAAAATAATTTGGGGTAAGTTTGTCACATATGTACCGATTTTGGTTTTTTGTGGTTAAAAAATAATTTAATTAAATTTATCATATATGCATCAGTTTATGATTTTTCGTGATATTAACCCTTGTTATTTTGGCCATCTAAGGCTGAACAGAGTTGGTGGTGTGGGAGTTTCATCCACCTAACCCTCCAATAAATCTTCCTAGTTGAAGAACTCCATAGCTTGTTGGCCCATTAGTCAAATGGTTCTCGTTAACCCTTGTTCGGTTTTCGCAAGGAAAAAAGAAAGATGCGAATCAAGAGGATGTGACGGAGGACACAACAACCGCTCTGGCTGAGGTCCCGTCATATTCATTCTCGCTCTCTCCACCTAATAAACTAAAGCTTCATCGATACCATTAAACCACTTTAAGAATTCGATGTTATGTCCGGTAAAAATCTCCATCGATACGCAAATCCTTTATGAGATTTTTCCTTTTTCTCACATACGCATATATAATTAAGGAGATTTCTCATGCGCTCCAAGTAATCTCCGCTTGCGTTAGCGTATTGGGCTTCATTTGACAACTCATAATTCCACATTAATTTGGGGTTGGCTTTCAAATTCTCAGCACAGAACACTAAAAATCCACACAACAATGACTGGTCCTGCTGAAAAGAAAGGGAATAGAAAAACACCTTTTTTTTTTGGGGGGGGGAAATTTATCAGATTTTTCTTGCTGACTCTTTCGAAAGCCTCCAATCGAACCACCATCAATTTTTTCTTTTTCCTCCTTTCTTTCTAATTTGATGCTTACAAAGATCAAAGCATGAAAGCAATGGCTGATGCAAACGGGCATAAGGAGGACCACAAAACCTAGCTAGATGGAAATCTGGCCGCGATTATTGATGGGAACAACACTTTCGACGCGTCTTGATCTTCGCTTTCGACATATAAAGGTAGGCATGAATTTTTATGTATATGCATCGAGGATGAAAATAAAGAACTTTTGGTAAAAGATGTAGAAGTTAAGGAAAGATGGATGAGATATTTTAGTAAGCTTTTTAATGACGAGAGCGATAGAAGGGATATGATTTTGGAGGATGCTTCTGATGAGTTAAACATAAGGTTTGTGCGTAAAATTAGAGCGCATGAAGTTAATGAGGTATTAAAGAAAATGAAGACTAGTAAAGCCTTGGGATTTGATGGTGTCCCTATTGAAGTGTGGAGGTGCTTAGGGGAAGTCGCAATAAGTTGGTTGACTAACCTTTTTAATAAGATTCTCTATATTAATAAAATGCCTAATAAATGGAGGAAGAGTATGCTTGTGCCTATCTACAAGAATAAGGGGATATCTATAATTGTTCCAACTATAGAGGCATTAAACTTATGAGCCATACAATGAAGTTGTAGGAGAGATGAGTCGCTTGAGAGTAAAGACCAAGGTCTCTCGTAAATCAATTTTGATTTATGATAGGAAGATCTACCATGGAGGTTATCTTCTTGGTACGACAGTTGATGGAAAGATATCGAGAAAATAAGAAGGATATGTGTTTATTGATCTCGAGAAGGCATATGATAGGTCCCAAGAAAGGTTTTGTAGTGGGTTCTTGAGAAGAAAAAAGTACATTCAAAGTATGTAGAAACAATCAAAAATATATATAATGGTGTTACTACATGTGTGAAGGCTTGTAATGGCACATCAAGTTATTTTTCAATCACAATGAGGCTTACACCAACGCTCTGCTTTGAGTCATTATCTTTTTGTCTTAGTTATATATGAGCTAACAAAAGATATCCAAGATAAGGTGCCGTGGAGTATACTATTCCCGGATGATATTATGTTTATTGATGAGACCATGCTTTGGGGTCGACGCTAAATTAGAACTATGGAGAAGTACGTTGGAGTCCAAAGGATTTAAGTTAAGTCGAAATAAGATCGAATACATGAAGTGTGAGTTCGACATGGCACGAGGAGGAGATCATGAATCCGTGAGTATGCTCGGACAGGAGGTACTCAAGAAAGATGCTTTTAGATATTCGGGATCAATATTTCAAAAGGGGGAGAGATTGATGAGGATGTAAGCCATAGAATCAAAGCAAGTTGGATGACATGGCGCATTGATTTCGGGGTTCTTGTGTGTTCGCAAAATTCCTTTTACGTTTAAAGGAAAATTTTATAGAACAACAAGTAAGACCTACAATGCTATATGGAGTTAAATGTTGGTCAACACATAGGCAACACCAAAGCATAAAATGGGAGTAACGAAAATGAGGATGTCAAGGTGGATGTGTGGTTATATAATGATGGATAAGATAAGAAATGAAGATATTCGAATAAAAGTTAAAGTAATACCGGTGGCAAATAAGATGAGAGAACATAGATTGAAATGATTTGGGCATATTCTTCGAAAACCCCTAGATGCTCCGATAAGAACAAAAGTCATTATCGAAAACATGACATGAAGAAAGGAAAAGGTTGGTCGAAACTTACCTGGGGAAAGTAGTAAAACAAGATTTAATGGAGTGTGAAATAGATTGGCGTATGCTTTGCTTTAGGAAGGAGTGGAGGAAAGCAATTTGAATTGTGGAGGGGTAGAATTTCTATATTACATTTGTCTTTTCTAGTATTTTTTTCCTATATATTTTTTATTTATTTATTTTTATATATTTATCTCTTTCCCTCAATGGATCTTGCTTTTATTTTATTTATTTTTGGGTTCATCGACCACCGACCTCAACTAGTTTGAGATAAAGGTGTGTGTTAATGTTAATGTTGATCGCATTTAAATCTATCAAAATGGGTCATAAATGAGTTTAAACATAATATGATAATTAAATGGATCGTAAATGGGTTTACAACTTACTTAGACTCAACTCATTTTTACGACTCTTTCTTCATTCTTTCTCTCCCTCACACATTCCCCACTCTCGCATTAGTTTGGGTATGGGTTTTCTTATATTGGATCAAATATCAAAGTGTTTTAGGAATATGGATCGAGACGAGAATGGGTCACTAGATTTGCATTACAATAAATTAAGCATAAAGGGTTAAACGTGCTTAGTTGGGTTGGACCATTTATGGCCTAACTCGACGCACCCGTTTGAGGAGTCTAATCATGCTTCTATGATATGTACATAACCCATTATGACCCCGAGCAATCTAATAAATAAATTAAAGAACTAATCTTTTTAGCGCTTAGACCAAAAAAAGTGTGTATCAAATAGGGTTTGTCCGTGGTAGAACTAAAATGAATGGTAATTAGTGCATCGATATGCAAGGTGCTGATATACCGTGTGTCATAAAGCTATCGATATGTAACTTAAGAGCCGTTCTCTTCTCCCAATTTAGATTTAGGTCTAGATTCGGGAATTTTACTTTCTTGAACTAGATCTAGATATAAATACTGGGAGTTCCTTATAGGTATTTAATTTATGCTCTTTCAACATATTGATGTTGGTGTTCTTGTTTAGTGATGGTGATGGGACGTCAAACCTAGACGTGCACCGCAAGCCGTAGCAATTAGTGTGGGATTTCTCGGCATGCACTTATCATTGAATTTGACAATCAACAGTAGAAATTTTATTGTGGCAACTCTATCCTTAGAGAATGAGAGTGCGCTTTTAGTTGTAGAATATGTATTGTTATACGCTTTCGGTATTTTCCTTTTTCGCAATTATTTGGGAGCTTGAAAGTATTCTATATACCTCTCGACTATTATCCTAATTAATAAATGAAATCTTTCTTTCGAAAAAAAAATGACTATGACAAATCCATTGTGCCTCTCAAATAGCATGCTTGACATCTTCTCTCTTTCAATCTTCTTTTGTTTTCTGATTAATGTTCCATCGCAATTAGTAAAATTCTGTTGATTATTGCTTTTTATCGGATAAAGTTGTCGTTGTCGATCTGTCAAGGTATATAAAAGTTCAGGCACTAGATATAAATATTATAATATCCAAATCCCAATAAATAACGCATTCACCTAATATTTTAAACATCGACGCTCGCGGGTGTTCGTCTTTGGGATTCCAGTCTGACCTATTTTCTTATTTTTAGGATTTTCCATAAATTTGAATTACATTCTCCTGTCTTAGGGTCATAGTTGGTTTTATATAGGTAATTTTAACTTACATTCCGATTTTATTTATTTTTTTTTGTTTATTTTCCTGATCTAATTTTTAATTTCCTTGGTTTTGTTAAAATTTGCAGTCTATATGTTAGCCATTTCCATTGTAAAACGTAGCTTATCCTTTTGGTAAATGACATAATTACGATACACTTTTTTTTGTCTGAATTTGCGATTATAGATGTGTTTATGCCTGTAAGCTCGTGCTGCGTGTTTTACTGGTGCTTGTCTATTGCATATGATACGTCAAACGTTTAGAACAATTAACAACGACTTCATAAAAGTCTTTCAAGTAAGGATTGGCCTGCCTTTGGAAGTCTGCGGTTGCTTCGATTTTGGAAATGAGCCTTGAAAAAAATGCAAATGCCTTTAGCCTAAGGGGCTTTGGGGAAATGCAAATCGCGTTAAATGGAAAATCCATTGTAAAGTAACTTCGAGTTAAGCAGTATTTGGCCCCAAAAAAAAAAAGTACTGAGGCCTTTGGTTGTGAATTTTTATTAAAAAAATCAAACCTTCGACGAAGGGCTTAGGGCCGGAGAGCCAAATTTAGTGTTGGTGGCCTTCGGTGAGGTCTTACAACCCCTTGCAATAGTTGCGTGACCTCGACAAGGCCCCCCGTGCGCAACCCCATCGACAATCACTTGGGTTGCACGACCCCAAGCAATGAGGCTTGAGGTCGCATGACCTAGGTGACGGTTGGGTGGTACGATATCGTCGCCTAGGCGGATGCGCGACGTCACCGCCCTTGCCGGCCTTTCGTCGGCCGTTCACCGGCTAGAAATGGCCTTGTTCGGCTCTCGCCAATCGTCCTCATTAAGAAAATCAACAATAGATCTAGGGTTTTATTGTTTAACATGGGTAAAATTGGATTTATAGTTTGATTTTGAGAGCAAAATAGGGAATTTACTAATTTTCATTAATTGGGGTTTTTAACATTCCGAAAATGCTGAAAGCTCAATGTTGTTGCCAAATTTTCCCAAGATACTTTGGGGCCCAAGGAACTTCGAAAATGTTGAACCAAACTCACTAACCACTTTGCCAAAGGCCTTGGAGCCTCTAAAGGACTTTAAGCAAAAGTCAAGCCATTTGACAAATTCTTTCGAGGGAGATTTGAGAAAAAACATTATATTACCAAAGTCCCGTAAAATCCCTTAACCAAAGGTAGGTATGGATTGGTTTTGCGCTTTAGCATTTCGGAATGTGAAAAATATATATTTTTCTTCCAACTTTGCCATCGCTAAACTTTCATAAATTCGAAAATGCCCTCACCTAGCGCAATGTCGATGGTGATGGGCTTAGGGAGTCGGCGAGCGGTTGGCGAGCCATATTTGGCCGATTTACGACCATCGTTCGAGGTTGCACGACCTTCGGTGAGCACGCATGGGGTTGCACAACCTCGAGCGAGGGCCACTCGGAGGTTGTTAGGGGTCCGTGCGACCTCGAGCAACCGCCTCCCGAGGTTGTGCGACGTTGGGCGAGGCCGCCGATGCTAGATCCGCTCGGCGGCCGCCCATTGATTGCCTAAACCCTCGATCGGTTTGACTTTTTTTTTAATAAAATAAAATGGCAAAATCCTTCACAATATTACCTAATGCACTCTTAAATTACACTTTATCTAACACTATTCGTATTTTGAGAAGCCCTTTTAATCTAACTTCATTTAGATTTCCAAAAAAATTTCTCCAAAATCGACATTAAATCAAACCAATTGCATTAATACGACTTGGAGAAAAGTGAAAGCATGCCAAACCATATTAGCCAGACTCCAACCCATTTTGGCGGTGTGGTTCCATTGAAGACCGACCAAATCGCTTATTCTTCTCTTATTTGTTTGCTCTTCATTCTTTTGTTTTTGGTAATTTCACGAGCTTAAACTCACTTCACCAGCTTAGAACGAGCATTAATAGCATGAAAAAAGAAGAAGAAGCAAAGTCTACACTTAAAACAATATGAAAGATGAAAATGGAACCTACTTCAGATTCTAAAAATAAGCCACTTCATACTTGAATGGTGAAAGTAATTTTTAAAGTACTAATAGGTTCCACAACACGGTTCGAGTCGCGCGCATATCATTGCCTCAATAGTATTTCCCGATAGTATGCTTGATCAATGAGCATGCTTAGACGAGTCGTATCGAACCTTAAAGTTTCAATCTAAATTTGCTCGTTGATTTGTAATATGGAGAGTCTAAGTGGGTCTATGTTGTCGGGCCCGAGCTCGAGAAAGGAATTATTTATTTAGGTGGATAGGATTTCTTGCTTGGCGGCATGAATTCCGTCAAATTTATGATCAGGTCCATGTCACCTCCGAAAGAATAAATATTTACACGTTGCGAATGCATTGCTCCCATCGCTTCTAGCTCGTGCCTATATATCAACAACAACTTCGATCCTCTTCACTTTTCAAATTTCACCTCCTCTCTCTCTCTCTCTCTCTCTCTCTCTCTCTCTCTCAGTTTCACGCCTCTTTCCAAGCTTGCATTTTTCTTTTTCAGTGACAAATGTCTGCGGACAAAGACGAGGACCCTCGCATGTATGGCATCAAGTCCAAAATCCGCGTCGTCCCTGACTTTCCCAAACCAGGTTCTTCTCTCCATCCCGCTTCTTCTCTCTGCAAATCCCCCATTTTTTTTTTGGCTGGGTCCGAGCTTCTGAAGCTCGTCTACTTTTGCTTTAGAGGCTCAAGCCAAGTTGGGTTTTTTTCTTTTTCTTGGTTCTTCTTTGTCAGGAAGAAGCCCAATGCAATATGCATCCACACATGTACTCTCCATCCAAGTCCCATCTTTCCTGCATCTTTTTCTTCTTTCGTTCTACCTCTGTTTTTCTCAGTGATCCACAAATGGCGTCTGTTTTCCTCTTTCTTCCTTCCTTTTTTGTTGTCACTCTCTAGTAATCACAAACACGTTTGTTTGTCTCAGGAATAATGTTCCAGGACATCACTACCCTGTTACTGGATCCCAAGGCCTTTAAGGACACCGTAGACTTGTTCGTCGAGCGCTACAAGGACAGAAACATTTCTGTTGTTGCAGGTAAAAAAATGGAGAAAAAGATGATCTTTATTGGAAAAGAACCTCGTTTTTTTTTTTCAAATTAGAATGTGTTGTTTCCGTGAGTTAATTGCAAGTTTATGAGCCGAGACTCGGACATTATCACCGAAGGGTCGAGTCGAGTCAACGAATTCCCTCGAGCCCGAAAGCTCTTGGGAAAAATGAGTTCCACTTTCAAAGTACGAACTTCAACTCAGCTTCTGAAAGCTCTCTTAGTTTTGCTTCATGGACAGTCACTCTCAACGAGCAATATTCGAAGTAGTAAAATGCGAATCGAAAATCGACACCTCTCTTTGTTTAATCATTTCTCGCGACTTAGATTTTCTTTTTCTTTTTTATTTTTCGAGATTTTTGTTTTCCCCTTGACATGCATTGGATTGGATAAGCGACTATCTCCCTCCTGGTGTTTTTTGTTTTCTTCCTCCACCTTATTTTTTCCCCATTCAAATTTGGCTTTTTATGGTGATTTGTTGCTTGACCATGTGCGGTTGCTAGTGCGGTGTGCCATCAATTGCTGCTTAGAAGTTTTTATGGAGCCGCTTATCTTCTCTCTCTCTCTCTCTCTCTCTAACATTGCTGTTGTTGTTGGTACATGGTTGGATCCGATTTTGGGCAGACGTCTGATAACGATGTACGCCCACTTACTTAGAAAGTGGACCGTGGCTGATGTGAGCTCTAGCTTGTGCCTGTCCTCCATGAAAGTTTCTCACCTTGACTCTGCTGCAGTCACAATTAGCAGCTGTTGAAAACGGGTTCTGCGTGATAATTCATGTGGTATTGACATACAACTCGCATGATACTGCGATTGTGATTGTGTATGAGTGTCTCTGCTTAAAAAAAAGAAAGAAGATCAAACATTCTTTTTGTGGTTTCAGGATTAGAAAATGCTTTTGTTGTTTGTCCGTATTGCTTGCAGATGCTAACAACCAGACCAGACCAGACCAGTTGCTCATTTCTCTGCCCATGTGCTTATTTGTACTCTCTAGTGAGCCTTTGTATGGTTATGTAAAGATTGGTGATAGATAAGCTTGGATTCTTTTGGCTGCTTATGCTCCTTCTTGTCCATTCATGTTAGCCTGTTTTCTATGGGGTCAGACTCAGTGGTTTTTTTTTTTTTCCAACTTGTGCTTTTAAGAATCTTGTTTCTCAGGACATCGGCTAATCTTGGTAGAAGACGTTACAAGTTATCATGAAACACGCAGAGTTTACCTTAGTCATCTCACGTGACCCTAGTAATTGGGATGTCGCCTCACTCTTTCTTTCTTTTACTGTAACCTTCACCAGCATTTGTTCCATTACAGAAACATGGAAGGCTTTCTTTCTTCTTGTGTCTGTGTTCTGAGGCATTTGCTGTCATTTGTCTGTGTGATGAATTTGATAGCATCAATGCACGTTTTTGGAATCTTCTCTCTTCAACACCAACAGATGCTCTCAAATGGATAAGTTGCAGCTCGCCACTTTACAGGAAAAGGATCGTGTAATCTGACTATGTGCCCCATAGATCTGATATTTGCAAAAGTGACGAGTGGGATGATGCTTGATGCTGGATATGCTGGATATGAGGATGCGAAAATTTTGAAAACCCTGTTCATGTAGTTCATTCTGTGATGACATTGCACTGTTCATCACTGATCAATCTGCTTAATTTTGTTCCGGACGGTGGTATCGTTGTTCCTCTGCAGCTAAGGATAAAGAAGTCTTAATTGTGTTATAACAGAGAACACTTCAGACCATTTTGAGAAGTTTCTAGTCAATAGAGCTAAGCTATATGGTTTCCTCTTTGTTCTATGACATGAGACTGATCTTTCTCTCCTTTTCTTTTTCTAGGAATAGAAGCTCGAGGTTTCATATTCGGTCCTCCTATTGCCTTAGCGATAGGAGCGAAATTTGTTCCCTTGAGAAAGCCTGGGAAGTTGCCAGGTACATTTCTAATGACAAAATGATTTGGTAAACTACCTGTATTCTTTTATCATGATCGACATTGGTTGCGTCTGCATCTCTTTTTAGCCATTAGAATTACTAAATCCTTTTTTCACCAAATAATTTCATGATATTCGTATAATTCGAAAGATTTGTTAGATTAGGCTGCTCCTGAACCCGACAACAATAGCCAGTGCCACGGATGAGCATTCTCTTTTGTCTGCCTAGAATTATGATAAATGGAGCTGTCTTTTGGTCATCAAGAAATGTAGCATGCTCATTATTACCTTCTGCTAGTTAACCCATTTTCAAGTTTATTTGTTTTCACTGTTTCATCTTGAGCATTCCAACTGCTGCACATGATTATACTGCGTTCTGTTTACGTTGCTGCGAATACTTTGTATAATCTGCTCTTAATTGACTGTCATGTTATTGTTCTAGCATGAGCATCCCAAGCTCCTTTGGGCTCCTGAACTTCCGTTGAGGCTACATTGTTCTCAGTAACTATCAAGTACACAATTAGCTCTGTAAAGGTTGCTGCTCCTTGCTCTCCAGCATTGACAGGATCTAAGAACACAATGAATTTGTCATCCTGCATGCCATTGAACATTCTTAAGCTGTATAAACACCGCAAATCCGACACCATCTTTGAGTTGAAATTGCTTAATGCCAAGAATGAGCATATTATGCATATACAACCGTGTTGCCAGTAGTCGTGACAAAGATTTTTCTAATGTCAGGTGAGGTCATCTCTGAAGATTACGTTCTGGAGTATGGAAAAGATTGCTTGCAAATGCACGTCGGGGCAGTGCAACCTCAGGATCGAGCTTTGGTGGTCGATGATTTAATTGCTACCGGTGGTACCCTTTGTGCAGCCATGAATTTACTTGGTATATACTTCTCATTAACGCGCTACATTACTTGCGGGGAAAGGTCTGTGAATTTGGGCAAGAGAAGTAGTAGTGTCTTCGACTGAAATTTCTTTTACTGAAATGATTCAATTATGTCTTTTGGATGGTCGAAGGAACTTCTTAGTGCAATAATGTCAGTTTGACGTGGAATATATTTTTAGTTGTAAGGGCAAGTCATCTAATATCTCGTGGATAATGTTCCTCAGAACGCGTTGGAGCCGAAGTTGTCGAATGCGCTTGCGTGATTGAATTGCCAGACTTAAAGGTGCGCATATCGCTATTAGACCTTTGTACCTTTTTTCAATTATCAATCTGTTGGTTGATCAAACAGTATGTACTGCTTCCAGTTTTCATACAGTTTTTCAATCGCTGGGTCGCATTTCCTGATGAGTTCTGATTTTCTCAGGGTAGGAAGAGGTTGAAGGGAAAGCCTTTATACGTGCTTGTGGAGTCCCATTGATTCTAGCAGCGCATGTTGTGCTGTCCTTAGCGAAACCTTCTTAGACGTACGTTAGAGCGATATTGGTTACTGGTCACTTCTCATCGGGACTCCGACCTCATCTTTGCTCTCTTCTGACCATTGCTGAATTTCGATCGGCCTTGGTGATTCGGTTGGATCAGCATTGGTAATTTTACCTGGCAAGATCCTGGAATGTTGTATGGAAGAGCTTGTCTGGTTCGTGGGTACTTTTAGCTACTGTTTCTCAGGAGAAAAAAATGTATTGACCTAAATCCGTCATCCCGGATTCTATCGATGCGGATCTTCTTATTCATGAACCGCAGCGTTGCTGAATCTCATCTCCAACCTTTGTTGGCTCGTAAACTTGTGTGGTATCAATTTATATCTCTGAAATTCTGCAATCAACTGTTACTTGGCATTTGATAGTTTTTTTCTGGGTCAGCAGCAGCTGCAACATACTAATGCAAGACGGTCATCCCGATTTGTAACATGAGTTGAGCAGGCAATATCGGATTAACTCCGAAAAATGGGCTAATGTGATATCATAGTCCCGGTTTGTCGATCCTAGGGGGGCCTAAAAACCTGTACCTCGGTCGGTTCGCGAACTGATAGATCAAATTTTTTGTTATAAAAATGCTCGAGCCTGTCTTGCGAAGGAGAAGACGTGCCCAGACCATCCAGCTAACTGGCCCCCAGTCATCATCCAAACCTGCACAGTCGATGGGCGGGTCCATCGGATGGCCAAGCTCATGATCAGGTCTCGAGGCCTAAGATGCTGTCCTTCGTATCCGCTTGATTAGGACCTGTAAAGATTTACCATTGAGTTACGTTTTCTTCCTTTAATAGAGTTCGAACACACTGTTAAGCGTTCGACGTTTGACAACATGTCTTCCATTAAAGACATATCTATCTGCAAGATTCTCATCAATCTTCAATTCCCCTTCGAAAGAGATATGGCCTGGCCATCACTTGCTTCACATGCAGCGAATACAAAACATTATCCTCCTCCTCCTCCTCCACAAATTAATCTTTCATGAAAAAGTATGATGCCACTCAAAGTTAAAGATTTCTCATACAGAGTTATCTTCATCGCGGGTGCAGAATGGGCAAAAAAAATATTTAAAGCAGCACCATCTGCGTAAAATACAGTCAAAAGTATGAAGGCGACGAAATGTTGTGCGGGGAGAGCGCCGATAGATTCTCTTCTATTCTCGTATGTGCGTTCATCGCCGGGTTAAGTGTAGAATTAAGACTCAAATGTATTGGTCGCCGGTCAATTTATCGTGCTTAGGAAATGGCAAACGCCAAATGAAAAGCCGGGTTGAGTCGAGGAGTGAGCATGATTTCAGGGTGAAACCGATTCAGTTTTAGTTCTAGGGTATATATGTCAGGTTTCGTGTTACAAAAATTGACAAACTGGTTGGAAACTGAAACAAGTCTTTATACTTTTCTTGTTCAATGCTTTTGCACAATATTGCTTTCATTTTCCGCGGTATTTATGATTGAAACTTTTACTTTGTTAATATTTTATATTCTCGATGTATCTAAATATAAATTGTGATCGAGTAGATTGTAACAATGATTTGTGATCATTAGAGGTGATGATTTACTACACTCTCTCAATTAAGATTACAGATGAAACTCGAGTAGATCTTGATTTACCCTAGAATCTGTGACAGATGGGTTTCGGGTTTCAATAAATGAAGAATCGATTTGGACTTTTAGGTTCTAGATTGCAGGCGAAACCTGGATCGATCGGGGACCACTATCCCTAATGGAGTCCGCAAGTACGGACTCCACCCATCACGGAAGAAAAGCACAGGTAACTTTGGAGCAGGTAGGTTTTGATGGTCAGTTCCAAACTCAAAAACTAGTGAGTTCTCACCTCATCTCCAACCTCGAAACCAGTCCGATTCGAACGGCAATTATCGTGTAGAATTCAGCTCGGGTGTTTTTGAAAATCAAGCAGTCTTACGAAACGTAACATGACCAGATACCACAGACGCTCAGACGACCTGAGTTAGTATACGAGGTTGGGTTGGTGATGTGAGGTGAAACAGTAAGAGTGGGATCATTGAGACAAGGCCTGGGAAGTTTGCACTTTAATTCATACTCATCGAACCTAATTCGTCCTTCAACTTTCAATCCTATAAGATCCAATAACATTCATTAAAAAAAGAAAAGGAAATAGGAACAGAAAATCGAGAACTTCCCTGGAAAATAATAGGAGAAAAAAATAGAATGCAAGAGAAAATTAATTTGACTTGGCGAAAAATTGGTCTGAAAATAATAATTTTTACAGCCTATAGATGATGAGGAAACAGGGCAACACGGCCCGAGGATCGAACACTAGCAACTCGCCGTCGTCCCCGCTGGCCGAGTCGTACGTGGCCCCGCCGTCCAGGAACGGGTCCAGGTCGAGTTTCTTCGAGGCCCGGCCCGCTATGACCCGGCACACCAGCATCGCCCTCCTCCCCCTCCCTCCCCGCGCGCTCTCGTGTGCGCGCCCGCTGCCGTCGAACGTGCAGATCGCCGCCCCCTTGCCGCCGCCCCCGACCCCCCACGCCGTACCGCCGCAGTCCCACAGGGCCCCTCGCGGGCCGTGGGCCCCATGCAGCGGAACCGCATCACCTCGTTCCCGTCCGCGGCGCACCGCGCGTCCTCGTCCCGGGGGCCGCCCGACCCGGCCCGCGACTTCACCAGCTCCCGGTACTCCTCGAACCGGGCCGCGGTCCTCTGCCCGTTCTGCACCTTCAGGATCACGTCGATCCGGCCGGCGAACGGCTTCGGCCCCCAGCTCGTGTGGAAGATGATCTCCACCACGTTGCGGGACGGGTGGCCCTCCGGCAGCTCGGTGAGCGCCGGGTACACGGGCTCCGGAGCTCGGGCGGGCCTCGCCGAGGCGCTTTTCCGGGCCCGGGGCGTCGCGTTCGGGCACGTTTCCAGCTTCGTTTTCTGTGGAAGCTTCGACGCCGGCGGGGGCTGCTTGGATGGTGCGGGCTCGGGCTTGGGCTTGGACACGGGTCTGGGCTTCTTGGGTCGCTGTTGCTTGGCGATGTCGATGACGTCTTTGATGGTCTGGGCGCTCTTTCTGCAACCGGAAGAATACAACGAAGAAGAAGAAGTAGAAGACGACGAAGAAGAAGAAGAGAGCAAGCGTTTCTGGTACTGGCCGTGATGAACGTCGTCCAACGCATTGGATTTGCAGTGCAGCGACTTGACCCACCCGCCTGCCATTGACGACGGACCTTGAAACCGGATCTTTCCTCCTCCACCACTAAAGATCGAAACTTTCTCTCTCTCTCTCTCTCTGTCTCTAGCAGGTGGCGTTGTCGCTAATTTGGTATATCTGAGCTCTCACATTTGGCGACTTTCCGAGAGAGACAGTGTGGGGAATGGGAATGGGAAAGGTCGGGTCGTGCCGCGACGATAAAAGTGATGCTCTACTCGGCTTCTGTGAAATGACGGGGTTGCCCTTGCCCTGTCGCTACTGTTCCCTGTCGTTTTCTTTTTTGGCCTTAAATACTTACTTGTAATGTCGTCGACCTTACCTGTTTTTTTTTTTTTAAAATGTGTTGAGAGAAGAGAACAAATTCCATTTAGCTTAAGGAAACAGAAATTCATGAGTGGTTTTTTTGGCATTGCCTGTGGGAAGATATCGAGTCGACGTTGATAGAGAGTGGCCTCAGTCCCACCATTCAATTCAATTTTGTGGGTTTGGTTGTGATTATGAATTGTTTTTCTTGGACATAATTAAGGATTTCTCTAGCTTAAGAAATACGCGGAAAACTAATTTGAGTAATGTTCGCATATTTTGATGTATTGATAAATAATAAACGAGCTATAGGTTTTATTAGATTGGAATCTAAGATAATACGTCGATCACACAAATCTTGAAAGATACAAGAAAATCAACAGAATTATCAAATTTATCAAATATATGAAATTATCGTAGAGGAATCTTTAGTTATATTATACTAGTTCGCTTTATTTGATTCTACCTGATGCCTTTCCTCTTAAATGGTAAAAATATATCAATGAAATTGATGATAATACTTTCGAAAAATCGAGATTAATCGGACGTCAAGCACGCATTTTTTTGGGTGTGAGTGTATCGATAAATAGACATAATCGATATAAGTTAATTTTTTTCTCAGCAATATCATGTCAAAAAATGATAAAAGAATCTCACATCTCTACGTTATTATGATAAAAATTAGCCCGTAATACGGTACTAGAAAACATTGAACATGACATGTTTTCACATACTTTTCCTTTAGAAAAAGGAAACTACTTGGTCACCATAGTATCTCTCAAAGGCAAAAAGAGTGAAAAACCAAACACTTTATTGCTTTTGCTTTGAATCCGGTGGTCCAATCCAACCAACCGGGATTGACTTTGTTGAAGTTACACTGAAAATTGACTATGCTATAAGCATAAACCGTGTATTTTCTTTACGTGGATAAATGTCATAATGAAGGTTTAAGGTTTCGACCATTCGACAATTAAGGATGTAAGATGTGAAAAAAAGCCACAATCAAGTCTTGAGCTCCCCATCGGTGGAATTCATTTGCCGAAGAGTGATGTATGGCTAATGACCAAGTCTTTCACGTGGAGTTACGATTTATTTTTATGATGAGTCTAAGATAATCATCCAAAAGAAATTGCTTGTTGCTAAGTCATTCTTACATCTCTAGTTATATATACTCCTATATATTCTTTTTTACATTTTTTTTATATTTGGATGGCTTAGGAAAATGAAACGGAAAATATTTTCCTAGTCAATAGAAAACATGTGCTTATATTTTCCAAAATATAACTAGATATTGCTGAATGGACTGGAAACTATGTATTTGGACATAGGAACCCTAACACTAATTTGCGAGTCCAAGGCACTAAGGCCCGAGTCTATTAAGGCTGGTCCCACAATCTTGCTGCTGGTGCCTGGGTCCACAAAAGCCAAGCACAAGATCCTCCTTGCCCAAGCCCAAGTCCACAAAGGCAATGTTCGATCGCCGATATTCATGCCCGAGCCTAAGTCCTTTGAGGCCAAGCTCGGGACCCAGTGTCCGAGCCTGAGACTCATGTTGGATCCCTCTTGCTTGAGCCTGCGTCCAACAAGGCCTAGGCCTAAGACCTTAGTGCTCATGCTTGGGTCCATCGAGGTCGGACCAAGGCTCTCTATGCCTATGCCCGGATCGCCCGCCCCCGAGCCTAAGTTTACCGAGGCCGAGACCCGGGACCCTAGTGCTTGTACCCAGTTCATCAAGGCCGGCCTAAGACCTTGGACCGGACCTCTGTGCTCGTGCCTAGATAACCGTGCTCGTGCTTGAGTCCTCTCGAGTCCTAGTACTGAGCCTAGATCTATAGAGGTCGGACATTGATAGACCTAAGACCTTGGTGCCCTTGTTGAAGTAACCGGCTCTTGAGTTTGAGTCCACAAAGGGCAAGCTCTTGTCCATCGAAGCCTAGCTTTGGACGTAGTGCTTGTGCTCGGATCCCCCACATCCTAGTTGGAATCCTAAGAAGCCAATGCTCGGTGCCTTGGGTCCATGCTCGTGCCCTAGTCCCGGCACCTAAGCCCATGTCCATTGATATTTGGCCTAGTTCTCGGCAAATAGGTATCTTGGACACGACCCGGATGGATCAAGCCCGGCCGTCGAGGATCTAGGCTTGATCGTCGAGGACTCGGGCACCGGTGGCCCGGAGCCAACCTCAATGGTCTAGGGTTCAAGTGTCGGGATCTAAGCCGAGCACCGAGGGACCCGAGTCACTAGGGTTTCCACACTTGGCCTTTATGGACTTGTTCCAATGCTCAACCTTTGTGGACTCGTTCCCGTGCTAGGCCTTTGTAGACCTCGGCCTAGGTGACAAGGATCCAAGCATGAGCACCGAGGTCTCGACCTTGGCCTTTGTAGACTCAAGCCGGGGTGCCAAGAAGTCTTGCACGGGTACATAAGCACTTGCTCGGGGACCCAATTAGCCATGCCCCGGATCCTAGTGCCACGGTCGGGGTCCATCGAGGTTGGATGCAGGATCCCTTGCCTAGCTCCCTGGCTGGTTGTGCGTAAGTTAGTAGCTCCCGAATAGTGTTTGTGTTCCTTTCCAAATGACGAAAAAAAAATGGTTCTTTTTCAAATTTTAGTCGAACATAAGAAATTATTATCATTCCCCTAGAAAATGACTTTCTATAAAACAATTTTAAAAAATATAATATTTTTTATGGAACAAACGGAGTCTAAATAGATAATCATATTCATTTTGCTTTAATACACTTGTCTGTTGACGGTTGCTATCCCATTGACATTGACATTAATTTCTTCACTAACCACAAGGTAACATCCGGTAGGTAAAGCACCAAATGCAAAGTCACTTGTTTTTGTTTTATCTTATTTTATTTCTGGTGGACGTTTTGGTGCATGACTTGACGTGCTCGTTGCAATAACCAAAGCTACAATCATGAGGAAACCTCCCTCACGACTTTTGGCAAAGGTCGGTTTCTTGGTTCCATATGAAGCTAACGCATGACACTGGACGACATGATCTTTCCTTTGAAACGAATTGACAGAATCTATGCAACCACTAAAGTGAATCGATGATGTGGCCATCTCGGAAATCTCTATGTCATTTACAAGAAAACGTCAATTTTAGGAAAGATATCGGTCTCTTTCGATCTATGCGATTTATGTATCAGCTTATTTACATGCCGAATGAGCGCTAAAAAGTTCACCGCGCTCCCCTCGACTAAGATTTTAGTTGATTTGATTCTCTCATCCATCTAAAGACTTTTGATTCAATATCATGTTCCTCGCTCGTTGATACTGTTAAGTGAAATAGTGAATTAGGATGGTATCATCATTTCGATTGGTAAGATGGCATCAAAAAGAAGAAAAAAACAAAGCATCTTCCTTTCATTGAAATTTCTTTTGGATTTGACTGTGAAATCATAGTAAAAACCAACAACAACATTAGATCTCCCATTAACACAGCCTCGTTAATACTTGGGCTGTGCCAACCGTTTGCCCAGACAAAATTAAGGGCAGTTTGGTAATCAAGGAGGGGGCATTTTTCCACAAATATAATTTTAAAAAAATCCCAAGTTGGGGTGGGGGGATAAAAGAAAAGAATAATTAAGAGGGTAGAGGAATCTCACATGGAAGTTTGAAGTGGGACAGGTGGGAATAGAAGAACGGAAAGAGAATGAGGGGTGGCAGGCGAAGATATCTAAACAAAGCACTGAAGTTTGAACCACTAAAACGACAACACTTTGAGAGATTTTCCTCTACTCAACAAGCTTCTTCCGCTCTTTGTCTATTTGTTTAATATTATTTCACCGAAATTTTAAAAGAATTGATGGAAATAGATGAGACCCCTTTTCAACTCTAGCATTAGGGGGACAATTCTAATTAATTTAGGGTCTCTTTTTCTCTAGCATTAGGGTGACAATTCTAATTAATTTACGGTCTTTGTTTCAAGAAGAGTTTTTTTTTTTTTTTGTAATCGAGGTTTTCACGTGCGATGGACTATTTTTCGGAGTGGTGGGAGTATGAGCGCTAACGCCATCAGTTAAGTCTCCCAAGATGGGATCGGGGAGATTCGAATCCGAAATCTTATCGGTTTAACTGTTTAAGCCCCAATGATCTTACCAACTCGCCTAACGCCTTTATTTTCAACAAGGGGTTTTTGGCCCTATATAAGTCTTTAAACTGTTTCGTCAAATGCCTCGTGTGGATCTCGAGATCTCGTAGACGTAAAACACATAGAGAATATTCTCCGCCAATAGAGAAGAAAAAGATATATTTGGCAATAAAGAGGTGGCGATGGAAAAGGTAAATTTCACGTCGATTTTATTGGTTATCTTGGGATAGAATCGTATAGTAACGTCTGCAGCCTAGGGAAATAGATAGAGACCCATCTTGGCTCTTAGCCTAAGGGGACGCTTCTAATCAATTTAGGGTCTCTGTTTCAAGAAGGGTTTTTTTTTTTTTTTTGGGTTCTTTTTAATTGGGGAAATGGGTGTTCAGCTGCGAGGGGAGGAGACAACATTGAGACTAGCAAGAAACCATCAATAATCATCTCTTCGAAAAACGATGAAAAGGGAGAGAGTGTGGTCCGACGCCTATGACGAGGATGCGATCGACGGGGAACAACTCCCGAATCCGACATGATTACAAGAATTTGAATTTTGTGGAAGGGGCTGGAACGAAGGGAGTCAGGGACCATCCACTTTCGTTTTCCCAATTATTATCCGAATGATGGGGCGAACACGAATTCGTGCTGGTTTAATGTACGGTCGTTTTGTTTTTCTGCTACTCGCATGGAGCAAGAAGCGTCTGTTCCACACACTTATCTCACAGTTATTAATATTTAAGAAGCATCGATATCGACACGCGACTCAAGACCGCAAATTTAATGGATCAATCCATTGTCATTGTATATTTAAAAGCCGTGATAAATAAGATCGCCTAATCGAACGAACGATATTTCATCTAGCATTTCATGCGAACAATGTGCATTATAGGGATAATCGAATACAGAAGTGTCTTTTTCATGAATTTAACCAAGCGGGTCTGCGAGATTCTTCGAGAGTTTTTTTGTTGGGTTTGGGCAAAAGATGGAGATTTGGGTGAGCGGTGCACGAACCAAAGACGTGGGTGGAGACTTGCCAGCCTTTGCCCTTCACGCCTGCCTTTTGAGATTTTTAGTGGAGCTCCGGGAACCGCGTTTGGATCCTTGGCGTGCTTCTGCCGTCTCTCCAAACCATGACAAAAACTTCATTAAAACCCGTCCTTTTTTGCTCCAAACCAAGACAAGAACTTCATTAAAACCTCCCTTTTTTTGCCACTCTCTCTCTCTCTCTCTCTCTGTCTCTCTCTCTCTCTGTTATTTAAAAAAACATGCATTATGGTTTTGAATATGTTAGGGCAAGCAATTTGTTCGTCCACACATGTTGATTTGCATGGCTATGACCAAAATGATCAAGCTTTTTACCTGCCGAGTTCGCGGCATGCAAAAAGGGTTTTCCAGCGTCGGAGTTTGTTTCAGAATGGCGTGATTGCGATCGATAATCTCAATGAAGGTAGCTTTTCATGGGGCGACTTTTGTGAATCTCGTGCTCAGATGATCGAATCGCGAATCGGGTATTATTCCAAAAGCTCGAACACCTAACCACGTAAAAGAACAAGATATTACGTGTGGGATCGGAGAGGAGCGACGAGTTTGATGTTCAAATACACGGTATAATCTCTTAGATGGGTAGCCATTGGAAGAATAGGTTCAATCAATCCAAAATCTGGACTAACCGGATAGGTTTAATCAATGCAAAATATTGGTGACCCGTTTAGGAGGAGACGGTTCGTTCAAATTAGTAGGTTTTGACCAACTTCGAGCCTAATGCAATGATGGGGGGGTTGCCTGAATAAGGACACGGAGACTTCAACTCGGATTCAATGCGAAGCCCTTCCCTTCGTTTTGCCCCATAAATGCCCATAAGTTCCAATTTAATTCACGACGATCCACAATGCTATTTAATTGCGTTGGCTCGGGAATCGCATTCATCATCCTCGTGGTCAACCAAATTTATTGGAGCCACAACGCATATTAAATTTGGCATTACATAAGTTAGAAATTAGTCGGGTAGAAGCTGGCAAAGACAACGGTTAGCTAGAATTCCAAATCCAAAAGTTTAAACTAATAGATGAGAAAATGTCGTGCGCATATGGGTTGTTTGAGTAATGCAGGATATTTTAATACCCTTTGTTCACATACAAGTGGGATTAGGACCGACGCTTGGAACTTGATGAGCGGGTGGACGCTCGTGCGTAACAAACCGGGGGCGGAACCTGTCTCGATACCATGCTTGGAAAGTCCTATTAAAAAAAACTTAAAGCTAATCAATAGAGGGGGACTAAATGCATGTAAAGAGTATATAAACTTTATTGTCAAGTGGAGCGACGAGAGATGTTTCGACAAGTTACAAAGTTTTTGCGGTGTAAATAGTTAAAACATTTGAGATGTGTCGATAACGTATTTTATAGATACAGGTATGCTGCTCCTAAGTATTCGAGGGGCGAAGAGATTTTCTTCTCTTTTGTGCTTAATTTTCTTTGAAGGACACTCGGAAGAATCGAAGTTTCAAAGTCTAATGATGAGAATTCTTTAACCTTTTGGTCGGTCCGCTAGTGCCCGGAAAAAAAGGAGAGAGCGGAAGGGACGGAAGATCAAATGATTCTCAAGTGTCCAAAGCTTTCAATCGATTGCAGAGTGATTTCCGGATCAATCTGAAGAAAAAGCTCAACACAATGATCATCTGAATAGGCCCAGTTGGTGCATAATCTTATGATTATCGTCGTTAATTTTAGGGAATTATCCTAAACTTTTTTTTTTTTGACATGTGACACATTCACTTTGAATTTTTTCTTGTGAAGCTCTCGTGAACCACAAACTTGTATCCATGCTTCACATTTACCTCAAATTATTTTTTAGTGACACTAAAAACCATAAACTTGTAGGCATGTGACTCATTTATCGCAAGTTTTAAGAAAAATGTGTCACGTGGATACAAACTTATTGGCATCACAAGAAAAAGTTTGGGGTAAATATGTCACATGGTAAGTTTGGGATAAATTTGTAGGTACAAATTTGAGTTTTTGTGCAAAAAAAATTGGGGTAAATGTGTCCCAATGAGAATAGTTTATAATTTTTTTATGGTTTTTTTCATTAATTTTAGTATGAGGTTCTACTCAGGAATTTTGTTAGTTAGGGACCTTATTGTTTAATTTTCATATGTATGGGGTAAGTAGAACCAAACCGACACACGACACGACATGACATGACACAACACGCCTACACGTCATTTCTCAAAAAAATAGATAATTTTGACACGTTGGGACACGTTGTATATGATAAATTATCATATATATATAAAATCATCAATGAATTTCCTTTTACTCTTTTTCTTATATTATGGATTCACGAATATTTTTTTTTGGGCTAACGGGTATATTAATTTTAGAGTGCTCCGGGCATATAATTTAAGTATATGTATTTTTTATATATTTATATTTTGACCCCTAATTTATTGAAAATATTTAAAATTGACCTCGTGCATATAAAAATGCTGAATTTCGTGTTCGAACGTTGACCACGTGTCGATCGGGTGTTGGTGTGTCCGACACGATACGAAGACTCCTAAGGAGTATCCGTGCTTCTTAGTTTTGGGCAGTTTTTTTTTTTTTTTTTTTTCTGTGGGGGTTGAATTTGAAATAATTTGTTTATGAAACAGTAATATCCGATAATTATATTATCGATGCATATATTTATACAAACTACTAGTGCCTAGTGGTGGCAGTAGGGCTCAAAGATTTAGCAGTGCGATTATCCCTTCAATTATTACTTGGGCATTATCATAATAGGGCACGATCTCTTTGCTCCGATTCTTTTTGAGTCCATCAATCATTTGAATCATGTGATGTCCCAAATGATTCAAATAACCCTAATGCTTCGTTAATTATCATCGTGGATACTAGCATGGTTTCAATAACCCGTTCAGGGGGAAATCCCACCCGGTTTAAAAAGTAATAATCATCACATTGTCCACTAATAATGAACGGCAAATCGTGGATTCAAAAAGAAAAGAAGAGAAAGGAGCTTCCTTTACGTGATGGCATAGAATTTTGAAGACATGTTTACACAAGTTTAGAGCCTCGAATTTAACCTAGCGGAACTTAAAGAAGGAGGAAGTAAAGTTGTTCCTCGCGAGTCTCTTGATCTCGAGGTGGACGACATGCACTCGCCGAGCCGGCCAAGTAGTTTCTATCGCGATATTAGCTCTATTTGGGTTCGAATTTGAGCAGAGAGAGAGAGAGTGTGTGAAACAACAAATTCATGTTATCAACTTGACTTAAATAGGGACTGAAGATGACATGCTCAGCCATTCATCAATCGCAAAATGTCTTGTGTTAGATCTTTCACAATATAGCCACTCTTACTCGTGTTAGGATTAGACGCACAATAAAATCGAAGTAAAATATAAAGCAATAAAAAGAAATTAAGATACGAGATTTTATCCCGGTTCACCCATAAACTAAGGCTACGTCCAAGGTAGATGATTGCACTATAATTAGCACATCGCATCTCTCATTACATCACTCAATTATAAGAAAAAAGAGTATATATAACAATAGTTATTCATGAGCCAAAATTCAAACTACTAATAAAAATTATGGGCTTAAATTGTTAAAACCCTCTAGTGTCTAGGGGACAACGCCGAGGCGGCTCCTCGGACCCCGATGGCTTAGCTTGAGCGGGACTCACATGCTTTTTTGTAGTAAGAGAGTATGACCCACACCTCAATAACTAGGTCGGACTAAAGTTCACATGCTTGAAAATTAAAGGACGAACATGAAAATTAATGATGGACACAATTTCATTAATGATGGAATCAATGGAATATTCCATTAATCTTATGGGCTGCGTAGAATATTCAATCCTGAGATTATGGAGACAGAATTACACCCATTAACTTGATGAAAGCGACAACATTAGGCTTTGGGGGGGGGGGGGTAAGATTTCACAATGACGTCATGTAATCATGCCTTGGAGAATTCTTGTCATCATTTATGATTACAAGATGGCCCAAAAGAGGAAAGCCCGTTTGACTAAAGTCAAGACTGGGCCTCCCTCAAATGTGATTGAGTTGCCATGACCTTGCTTCCCCAATCTTTAGTTTTTGCTGTTTGTCCCTCTTCTTTAGCCTTTTTACTTTGTTCTTGCAAGAAAGATGCCGTGTTCATCGCGATGGATCGTCCCGACAAACATGTTTCGGTACAAACGCAATAAAGATGGAGTGCGATGATAGATCAATTTAGTTGAAATGAGTATTTGGATTCCATGTTTTGTTCGATTGTGACGAGAAAATGATGCGACAAATTAAAGGACTCAAGATAAACCAGCTTAATGATAAGAGTTTTCTGTCCTTGTTTATCTATAAAGAGGCAATATTTCCAAGGTCTTTTACGGTCTTAAAGCCGATACCGATATGGATCTTCGCGGCAGGGAATTAATAAATGGGCCGGATTAGGTTAGGCCCTTCCAGAAAAAGAGGCCCAAACAGGCCCACCCCTTGTTGGGGGTTAAAAACCCAGCCTCGACTTGTCGGCATCTTCGGGAAATTTTTTTTGGGCCGGTCGAGCTAGTCTCGGCCCGTGGAGGAAGCCACTTCCTCGGCCCAGCCTAACGGGCCAGGACGGACCCCGGATCGATCGTGCTTATTACCAAATTGAATCTAAGACGATCCAAAAGTTAGAATGCAAGATTTTATTGGTTTACTGGAGGAGCCACTTAATTACACTGCACGTGGCACGTTGATGTGGTGCCAATTTGACGTCGGTTTTCTTGGCCAATTCAAACCCGTTGGCTATTAACAGTTAAAACAAAGTGTTTGCCTCTCTTCTTATTCTTCTTTTTTCTGTCCATACAAATGTACATTTCGATGCTCTTTGAGCACGACATCCTCGTCCATCCAAATCAGATCAGCTAATGCGATATATTGTAATTTGAGGAGGAAATAAAAAGAAAACAAGCTTATATAATGCTTCCGACGAAGAAGGACGCGATCTAGAAAAGAGTCCGTCCTATGATTATTTCGATTGCTCCAAAAATATCTAAAAACTCTCTCTTCGTAGCTTCACGTAGCATTAGTTTCGAAGGTCGAGATGGGGACCTTCCACCTTTTCCTTTTGTCGTTGTATCCGTGTTGAATGGAACATGACAGTGATCCTCGATCGGACGGAACTTGCACAAGATACTAAACTTTCGGAAGTATTCCATAGAAAGAGCAAACGGAAATGAAGCCAACAAAACTAGGTGCCGCCTGGGTATTTCGAAACCGGTTCACGGGTTGCTTAACGGAGTGGAAAGCAAAAAGAACGAACCCTAGCTTTGGGGATTTGTACCCATGAAAATAGGAGAAAAATTACCAAAAGTGTCATAATCATATTGCAACTTCGCCAATTTAATCATAAATATTTTCATATTTTATCAATTAAATCAATTTGGCTGATTTTAGCCTAAAATTGATGACATGGACAATCGGTGGGCACGGCCTGGTGGACAGCCGACGTCCACGTCATTTTTTTTGGCCAAAAAAATTAGTCGGATGAACTCAATTGGAAAAATGTAAAAAATTTGAAAACTCAATTGACCAAAAAAAAAAAAATTAGAACTAAATTGGCACAATCATAAAAATATTTATGATTTCATTTCATAATTTTCCCTCGAAATTGGACAAGTTGCACATTAATATGCGGCTAGTCTCGACAGGATAAACGTCATTTGATATATTTTATGCATGGACACATTAAATGGATCCAAAATATTTTTGGTTGGATGTTACATAGTTGAGATTGAGGAGATGGCACGTGCTCCTTGAAGCACGTGCCTTTTCATGGACGCACCTGAAAACTTTTGTCACAAATTATGAAAAAGGCTCATTTTTTAGATATGCCATATAATTTCGCATCTCATCCAAGCCTGCCCCTTTTTCCCTAGCCTAAATCACAAATGAGGAACAATTTTCATGCCCTCACAACTCACAGTGACATAATCAGAAATCCGATCTCAACCTAGAACACATTATTCGAACCCTAGAAAGTTAAAACCACAGAGCCAAGAATCACAAAGGAGTCAAGTGAAATGACCCGACAACAACTTCAGTTAATGCAAGAGAGCACAACAACAACGACAATGGAGCAAGTTACGATCATTGATCGGTTCTTGTTAGGCACATTGGAAGCCAGATGGGGCGTTCTTGCCACAAGCGTTGATGAGCAAGCTGAGGGAAATGGGGATGTTGAGGTTGATCCCGAGGATGTTGGCTTTAATGGCGGTGCAAAGGCAGACGGCTGCTTCAAGATCGAGAAGCCCCTCCAGGACCGAGCAACAAGGCATGTCCGGCGGTGTTCCGATGACGGCATTGACAGGCCCATCAAGCACTTTGGCGCACACGCCCAGCTTCAGCGCATCTCTAGGGCAACTAGAGCCTCTGGGAGAGAACGGGTTAGTGATACGATTAGGGTTTGGCATCGGTTTCGGCTGAACGCAAGTGTTGCATCCGCTCGCTAGGGCAAATAAGAGGAGGTTGAGGCAAAGGAACAAAGCAGCTGATGAGGAAGATTTCTTGGTATCCATCTCTCAGCAAGAAAGTGAGAAGTTGGTGACTTGGGGGTAATTAGTGTGCGTATTGCTGTTAAGTTGGAGGTAAATGAGGGATGGTGGTGGGTATTTGTAGGGAAACTTTGCTTCGAATCAATAAAATAAAACTATCTAGCGATGAACTCTTAAGAGATTGGGGTTATGTCACAAGGAATAACTCTCTTCAATCGTGGATCAACGTGCCATTGGTCTTACTGGAGAAGTGGATATAAACTAATGACTCATCAAACTTCCTTCTCCTCTGACCAAAAAAAAAAAAATCCTTCTCCAACATCAGAGAAATTCAAAATTACACTGAGGGTCCTTTGTTTGGAGGAAAACTGTTTTCAAAACATTATTTGCCAATTTTCCGGTGTTTGGAAGCCAAAAAACCAATCGATATATGGAAAACTATTTAATATACCAACTCCAACTTTTAGCCTGCTAAAACGTAAGTGGCAACGACACCGGCACATAATACAAGACACGACAAGCCGACACGTTATTTATAAAAAAAATAAAGAATTTCGACACGTTGTTTATTAAATGTATATTTTCATTTATACATGATAAATTAAATATCAACAGTGAATTTTTTTTTCTTCTTCTTTTAGGGACTCACGATTAGGTTTTTTTTTTTTGCTGGTGGGTATATTTAATTTTGGGGTGGCTAGGTATATAACTTAAGTACATATATTTTTTGATACATTTACATTTTGACCTCTACTTTATTGAAAATATTTAAAATTAAATCCGTGCGTGTCGAATGCCATTTGGACTCGCGTGTCGTTGATGTGTCCGAAGTATTAACCACGTGTCGGATGTCTGAAATCTGTTGACCACGTGTCAATATCCGACACGACACGGAGGGTTTCGAAAGAGTGTCTGTCTTCCTAAATTTGAAACTAGGTAATCCATCACTCTTTGCTCGATGGAGCATACACAAAAGTAGAGTGGTTGAAATATACATATAAGTAGCGGGGTGAGTCCATGCACCAAAAGATTATTAATCCTAATGTACGCACATAATGAGCCATGATTGGTGCGCCCATTAAAAGGCATGTCTAACTCAAAATGGAAACATTAGTGACTACTCATGTTCAAGTCGACAACCGAATCTTTGACCCGACCGGTCAGTTTTATGTTTCATACATAAGACCAGGAGAAACAAGTTACCATGCCGTACTTATAGGGGGAACCGTAGTGTAACAACACGTCGTATTCGGAAGATCCCTACATTCAAGCGATATTAGGGATGACTGTAGATCCGAGCATCCAAATAAAAATGGATGGGATCTCTAATTTTTTTAAAATTTTGAAATTTCTGAAAAAATTTTCTTAAAGTGTTATGAATGATTTTTAATAAGATCTCACCCTACTTTATGGTGGTCACCTTGATTTCAAGAAAACGAAAGATCTCCGGAATTTGGGTGTCGCCCTGTGCACACCTTCTGTACCCACATGAATGCCGAAGCGCTTCCCTCCTCCTTCCTCCTTCTCTAAGGCATCCATCCCGTCGAGAATTTACTGCGTACATTCAATCCATGGAGACCGACACCATCATAACCAATGAATATGTCGCCCACCATGTCGATTCTACAAAGGATTTTTGCCGTCTCACTCTCTGATGTTTATCTATTAAAAGATTAAGAAAAAACAAAACTGTAGCAAGAGTTAGGGAGTGAAGAGGCATGTGAAGCACGGGCTAGCCAGATCTTTGGCGGGCTAGTGAGCCAGGCAGGAGATTCGGCACCAATTAAGAGAACACTTCACGAAATTCTTTGTCGACATTCGAATTTCTTTTGCATATGTTTATTCCTCTGTGGATCACGAGATTGACCAATCGCCATGCTAGGTTTCTCCCCGTGAGCTCTTGGCCCGACACGAAATGGGAATCGATCTTTGTTAATTTCTAATTTGGGTTTAGCCGCTCTATCTATCCACGTTTTTTACCCGCCAATTATTGTTCTTCCTGCATTTTGCTCTTCCCAAAGTAGAATGGCTTTCAATGTAGACACATGCCAATCCACATATTGCGGGTTTTAGGGTTTCTTCCTCTTCCGGTATTTGTGAGGATGTGTTTCGAATGATTTATAACTTGGGCGTTTTGCTTGTGCTTTTGCTTTTAGGGTTTGGAATTTCACATTTACCTACTATTAATAAGCCTCAGATATTTCTATTCATGTTAATATTTGTGTTTGAAGTTGCAAATGGAGCTTTTAGAATGAATGTCTGCATACTCAGCTTTTGCTTGTTACCATTGAATGTCTCAAGTTTGATTGCTTACTCTTTTCCAACCCTTATTGGGTTTCATTTCTCAATAAATTCATTTCTACGGGTTCTCTCATCCGGTCGTATCAAGTGGACATGCTCGAGGAAATTCGTCATCCCGTCCACATTGGCAAAGTTAGAATCAATACCATTGCCAAGAAGATAATGAATTACTTGATAGAGAAGATAATGAATGTGCTAACTTAAAAGATGACATGACATGCGAAGAATAGTATAAGACTTTCTCGCGAACTCTTTTTCCTCCTAACTTTGTTGAACATATCTAGAAATTAAAAAAAAAAACTATAAATTGAAGTTTGGGAGGGGAAAATAGAGTATTTCATCAAAATCAAATAATAGTAAAATATTCACGTACTTTCAGCTTAAAATGTATCCTATACGACATGATATGATGCTGTAGTGGCCTCGCCATGTCGAATAGTGCATCTAGAGTGATTCACCTAGTGTTGTTACTATAAACTGCTATATATATGTCCTTTCGAAATGTGCACAGAAAAATTTCCTAAAAATCGAATAATGCAAGAGGAGTCATTTTGCATAAAATGAATGATTTAGCAAATATTTTCTTAAAAATGATTGCATGTATCGCTTGAAATCGATAAAATGTACTTTCATTAGCGATAATAATTTATGTCTAAATATTTGCAAAGACGATCGTTTATTCATCTTCATAAGCGATAATAATTTATGTCTAAATATTTGCAAAGACGATCGTTTATTCATCTTCATAAGCGATATAAATGATCTATTTTTTTGAAAATATCTTTTAAATTACTTATTTTTCACAAAATAAATGGAGCCTCGTTATTGTGCGATTTTAGGAAGCGACCGCACACGATGTCTTTTCTATTGCGTATGAACTCTCATTTGACCCACAGAAGCTGGCACATCATTCAGTGGACAGAAGCGAAATTCGATCTAACCCCTGGAGTTACTCTGCTCGAAGGAAGCACTTGGTCCACGCACCACTCGAGGGAAGAGCTGACATATTTGAATGTGATGAATACGACAGCTTCATAGTTCTTTCATTGTCTACCAAAAGTTCAAGAGCCCTTCAATTTTTTTTTTTTGTCAGGCAAAGAGGGCAGACGACAATGTCGCAGGAATAACTTATCCAAATCGTATGGATGCAACATGTACGCACGTAAGGCTTAGCATATTTCTTTCGCTAGCTCGCAACATGTTGGAAGCCAAATCGCGGTATGTTGGCATGGGAGTCTCTCTCCCATGTTCTCCTCAGAAAGAGAAATGATTATATGACCTGCCCTTAATATAATTTAAGATTAATAGACTATTTTGGGCTACAAAAAAATTAAATGACAAACAATTAAAAATTATTGTGGGATACATTCTTTCAAGAATTTGTGGCCCACAACATATTTTTTATTCTCACAGTCACCCAAAAATAGTTATGCTAAAGAAACCTCCTCGAAATATGCGCGAAGGTCGTGCGTTCCGTTAAAAGGCGAGCCAGGAGTTAATCCCATAATGCCGGCCTGTGGCTGTTCGATTTCTTCGGTCCACCAAGTGTAAGCAATTCGAAGTTTTTGCCGCTCGTTCCGATTTCAGCTCATCTCATGCGTAGTCTGCAAAGTCGGTGTGGAATTTCATGAGCTTGGAGCTTACCTACGTAACATTAGCTTCCTCGTCTACGAAATAAGACACATGCGAGTATCTCGAGTTCAAACAACTTTCAAAACAAGAAAATAACACGCACGATTGGAAAATAGAAGAAGAAAAGATGGATGAATAATCATCCGTCTTCATCAGGTCGACCTTAGCGAGAGACTAAACTCGCACTCCATGATCGAGATCAAAACGTCGTACTTTCCATGACTCGGGTGAAACAATGGCCCAGGTTTCAATTCAAGATAATGACACGAATGATACTTAGATTTTGACCTGGTGTGAAATTTGCAATTTGATCCCCGAACTTCTAATTTGTTCAATTTGATTCTTAAACTTTAGCCCAACGTGCAATGTGGTCTCTTAAACTTTTGATTTGTTCAATGTGATCATCGACTTTTATTACATGTTAAATATGATCTCCGAACTTTTGATTTGTTTAATGTGATCCCTCAACTTTTTGGTACATGTTAAATGTGGTGCCGAACTATATGAAAATGCTTCAATGTTGTCCTTATTAAATATCATGGACAACATTCAACATTTTCATATAAGTTCATGGACCATATTGGAAGAAAATAAAAAAAAATTAGGGATCACGTTACATATTAAACCATAATTTAGGGATCAATTGCGTCGTTAACCGTTCTAATCCAATTGCCATTTCGGTGTGCGCGCGTCTGTGTGTGAATGCATAAAAGAAAAAGAAGCTCTTGGCGAGCTGGTGACGCGGAACGAATCTTTTCCGGAATTGTATCGTTTCCTCATTTTCACGCAAAAGGGTTTGGAGTGTGGATCCCATCGCATGTTCTTAACAACGCTCGTGACCCTTCCACTCCAGGCAACTTGCCCCACGCAACCCGCCAAAATATTAAGTAAAACGAAACCAAATCCTCATGACAATGACTCTGTTAATTGGCTCCTGTCTCTTCAACTTAAACTGTTGCCAGAACTATCTACATTTCCTCCTCCTCCTCCTCCTTCGCCGCCCGATCAGCACGAAACTTCATCGGCACGGACATGGAAACTAAAAGCGCGGTTGCGCTAATTAACCCTTGAATAAAAGTATGTTGCTTAGGTCTTAACAGCCTGAACCAGAGAGATTAGTAATTCCAGAAGTTGTGAGCAAGTTGTGGAAGTGTAATTGAGTCAATTAAAAAGGGAGCTATGGAAATGACAATTATCTCGTCGGCCTAAAGATTTGGCCCCAGGAAACGGATTGCCACTGATCTCGAATAGATTTAGGGGAGAAAAGCAATACTTTCAGTCCATCAATGCTATTGATGATTGAGACAAAAGAACGGAAAAAGAAGAAAGTATAGTTATCTTTTACCTACAACTTAGTGGGACAACCATGAAATTTTGTGCCTGATAATTATATCTTTTTTGTCCTTCTAGCATATTTTCTTTTCTAACACCATATATATAATATATATAGACATTGAATAAGTTCTTTTGCTATTGTTCAAGGGGAAAATTGCCATGAAAACTATGAACTTATTGAACTTTTGATAATTCAATCCTAAATTTTTTAATTTTTTTAATTCAATTATAAATCTTTTGCAGTTGAGCTAATTTAGTTCATCCAAACTAATTTTGATCGGTGACGATGACGTGGATAATTTTTTATAATATTACATATATTGTCAAATTGTTTTTTATTGTTCTTTTCTCTCTCTTTTCCTTTTTTTTTTTTTTTTTTAAATTTTTCCTTTCCTCTTTTGCTGGTGACCAACCTCGGGCTAGGGCTAGTGAGGTTGACCTTGCTAGCCTCAAGCAAAGCTTGCCTCGTAATGGTGAGGCCCAACCTCATCTAGCCATGGCAAGGCGGAACCTCACCTAGCGCTGGTGGGGCTCACCCCTGCTAGTGGCTAGTGGGGAGAGCTTCGCCTAAGGCCAACAAGGTCAAGCCTCCGGCCGATCGCTGGCGGCGATCACCTGGAGGAAGAAGAAAGGAAAACTAAGGGAAAGAAAAGAAAAATAAAAAGATTTGAGAAAAGAATATCAAAATATTATTTAAAATTATCCACATCAACGCCGTCACTAAAATTGGCCGATGGACCGAGTTGGAACTAATGCAAAAGGTTTAGGACCGAATTGACACACACAAAAAAATTAGGATTGAATTAACATAAATGCAAAAAGGTTTAGAATTGAATTGGCAAAGAAGACAATAGATTTATAATTTTTTTTGACAACTTTCCCCTCGTTCAAGTGACAAAAAGAAACTAAAATTGAATTCGAAAATTAATTTGAATGTGGTTTGATTTGGTAATGGAAAATTCGTAACATGAACTACATAGATGAAGGTTCATCACCTAAACCTAATTGAATACGTACATGCTTAATACTCAAGCAAAAGACCGGACTAAGCGCGAGAGAGAGCGACAAAATTGTTAAATCATGCATTCATCTAAAAACTTAAGCTTTTTAAATAATTCACCGTGGTCCCGCAAAATCTCACATAGCAAATTAATGTTCCGAAGACCAAATAAGTATACTAGTATTTCTTAAATTAAGGGATTTTCATATGGTGGTGAGGGTAACAAAGCTTCAGGTTCGGAGCTATCTGGCGGGCATAAACATAGATTTGCTTCGTGTAACGAAACGCACCCATCTCTACCGATGCGTATGAGCCGCGCACATGAAAAAAAAGAAAGATTGCTTGCACGTAGTGTTCTATCCAAACCTGCAAATGACGATCCGTACTCGCCATTTTCCAGTCCCTCTAGGAAGCTCCGTGACTTGACTGAGCCAAGACAGGTCTTAGGTTGTATTTAACCACATAAATTTCAACCTAACAAAGCATCAAATTTCACCAATCTAGCTCCTACCCGCCCGCGGGGACTTTCTGAAGGCGAGCACTCGGCGTAAAAATCGCAAAAATTCATCAGCAGATCGTTAATTATGTCAGCTACCGAAAGATAGATCCAGAAATTTTATTTTTTATGCTAGAGAACAAGAATTTTAGATGGGAGTTGCCAGCTTCCCAAATCACAAACATCCAAAACATCACCTTAATTTCGCTTGCTAGGGCCAGCTAAAATCCCTAGGTCACACATGTGGACCATATTGTACCGTACATCTTTAATCCTAATTTAGGAGCAAAAATTCGTTCCATGGCCTCAATGCAATTATTCTCTCTCAGCATCTAACTCGAACCCACCAAGCTTCCTCCTCATAACCCTAGTATAAATACCCCATCACCTCTCTCAACACTCGCCATCCCACAAGCACACAAGACACTCCTCTCACACCACATAGGGTTTCATTCGTTTTCTTAGAGAGAGAGAGAGAGAGAGAGATGTCTTGTTCAAAAAGCACCGCTTCTCTAGCCCTTTTCTTCACCCTCAACCTCCTCTTCTTTGCCCTAGTCTCCTCCTGTGGGACTTGCCCTGGCCCGAAGCCGAGGCCGAGGCCGAGGCCAGGGCCGACCCCGACCCCGGTAACCCCGACCCCGGGGACCCCAACCCCAGTCACCCCAACCCCGGTAACCCCAACCCCGGTAACCCCAACCCCGTCCACGGGGGCATGCCCTAGAGATGCCCTGAAGTTGGGGATATGTGCTGATGTGCTGGGGAACCTGCTCAATTTGACCGTGGGCACACCCCCAGTGACCCCTTGCTGCTCTCTCATCAACGGCCTCGTCGACCTTGAAGCTGCGATTTGCCTTTGCACAGCCATTAGGGCCAACATACTGGGCATCAATCTTAACATCCCACTCTCTCTCACCTTGCTCCTCAATGTTTGTAGCAGGAGGGTTCCTCGTGGCTTCCAATGTGCCTAAATTACAAGGAAGACACACCTCTGTTTTATGTGTTTTATGTTCTTGTTTTATCTCGGGGGTTTGCAACATGTTGTGCTTCTTAGGAAAAGTTTCTGTTTGTGTGTGTGTCTGGGGGCCAAGTGCAAGTGGTGGCAACTTCTTGTTTCCATGTTACTATTCTTGTTGGGTTTGTGGGTGGGGGCTGGTTTCAGAAGGAATGATTTTGCGTTTCTCATTGATGATGCTTGATGGTGTAATTTGATAAGAGATGGGTATCATCAGTCTTTGCTTCTCGTGAGATGATACTGTCTTCAATGGATGATTTACTTTCAGAAAGCCACGTCTAGTCAGTTAATGGAGCAAAAAGTTCATATGTCGAAGAATATATAGTCAACATATATATACACACACATATACTTGGGCGTCCACCTAACCCTAAAACCAAATAATCATCATAGATGAATCAGATGCTCTTCGATCAAGCCTTGATGAACAATCCCAAATACTGTAAGATCAAAATGCCTCATTAAGCTGCGAGTCTAACTCTCTTTACTTCATTTTCTTAGTGAAAAAAAATCAGTTATAAGCTTTTCAATTTGACTAATTTAGTCCTAAATATTTTCACATTGATGCCAATTCTCAATCACCAATTTCTACCAAAAATTGCTAAAGTAGATGCCGGCCATTCTACATGGCACCACCGATCTTGACATGGACTTTTTTTAAAAAGATATTTTAAATTTTTTTTTTTTTTCACGAGTCCATCGACATCATGTCGCCTAACCTAAGTAATCTCACCCAATCCTGTCGAGACCCACCCTAGCCCAGGCAATGTCCGATGAGGTCACTTGGCCCGAGCAAGGGTTAGCTTGCTAGATCGGCAAGGGGGACCTCGCCAGCACTCGCCCTTGCCCAGATGCGGCTTGGCTAGGTGACCCTAGCCTAGGCAAGGCTGGCCTTGCTGGCCACCGGCAAACATTAAATGGAAGAAAACAAAAGAAAGAAAAAAGAGGAAATAAATAACTAAAAATATTTAAAAATGTCTACTTTGCTGCACATATCTTATGTAAGATGGCCGAGTATCCACGTCGGTGATTTCCGTCCAAAATTAATTTGGATTGACTAAATTGGTGTAAGTGTGAAAAGATTTAGAAATGAATTGGTACCAATGCAATAAATTTAGGATTTTTTTTTTATATTTTTTTCCTTTTTTTAGTCATATGATGCTATCATTATTGGCATCAAACTTGCCCATAAAGGTTATTTAGGGGCCTCCTTTCCTTTTGGTTCTATTCACTTTATATGAGGAATCCAATGGACCCCGAAGCTCTCTAAGTCAAGATAGACATGAAGTCATCTCAAGGATGGAACGTGCGTGCGGTGCATGGTGAAAACGATAGGCAATCGAGAGGCTAACAGTAATCGAATTAGGATTTAACTCGATTTCAAGTTTGAATCCCATTTAAGTTAACCTTTCGGAAACATGCTACCTAAATTCCAAGATCATTAAATACCAAACATAACCCTATCAATGAGATAAGACGCGAGTCAGAACTGAAATAATTGACTTACATATGAAATTATTCTTTGTCAATTCAACGCCCATCTATCCGGCAAACACACATGTTCCATAGCCACTGAGTGGACTCCATCCCATCAAAAGAAAGGATCTCGTATAACAACCTCACCGTTGATGCAACGAAATAGAAAGATTAAGAGGAAATTCGGTATAACTCTTGCTCTTCTATTTCACAAAATTACAGAGACTTTCAAATCTGACACTTAGGGTTATCATATACACATATACATTAGCATTCGAATTAGTCGCCCAAAGTTTTTCTTTATGTTTATGCATAAATGTGACTTATTCAGAGGGTTGCAATCCGAAAGACACGTTCTTCAATTAGCGGGAAAATTACCAAAAAAATTCTAAATATATAGCAATTGCACCAACTCATTTCTACATCTTTTTTTTTTGGCCAATTGAGTGATAAACCTTTTCCATTTGTGCCAATTCAATCCATTTGGCAAGCCGACGTGGATAATTTTGATAATATTTTTCTTTCTTTGCTTTTTCTTTTTCTTTTTCTTTTCTTCTCTCTATGGTTGGCGAGGGTCGCCAAAGCTTGCCGACCGCTAGTGAGGGCTTTGTGGCCCTCACCATGGCCTTGCCGGCCACTCGGCAAGGCCATGGCTGCCTTCACCCATGGCCGGTGAGGCTATTCTCGCCCGCGGCCCTTGCCGGCCACGGTGGAATGAAAGAAAAGAAAAGGTATTAAAATATCATTAAATGTCACCCACGTCGGCGTTAGCCGGGTAAATGAACTAAATTGGCATAAATACAAAAATTTTAGGATTGAATTGACCTAAAAAAAAGGTCTATAACTAAATTGGCACAATCGCAATAAATTTATGATTTTTTTGGTAATTTTCCTCCAATTATTTAAGCTTTAACATAGTAAGCTGCTGTCTTGGTGATGATTTGAATGACATTAGAGGTTGAGGTTAAAGGAAAGTCCACCATGCAATATTTGAGAGAGTTGGTGATAGCAAGTAGATCTTTTAGTCGAAAGTTAGTGGCCGGTCAATGGCCCGTGCAATATTCTACAATCATCAGGGAAAGAGGACGAGATTTAACACAGTGAATGAGTCCGTGAATCAGAATCTTGTTTTAGGTATACCTGCTTTTCCCATACATTGGAAAACGGCAAAACGATTTCGAAAAGTTCATGTCGCCTCGACCATCCAAAATGTGCATGCCTCTAAAGCTTAGAACTTTTTTATCCAACTCTTTAAACGCTCGACCTCCTCTCCACATATCATGAAGAGTCTTAGGGGATCGTTGCGACCATTATAAAAGTTTAAGCTATTAGACAAAAAAATATAATTGATTCGGAAAGTTGTCTCATTTTCATTCCTCACTTTATAAGCTTAAGACGTCTCCGGCGATCCAATCACACAGTGGACGGTATAATTCCAGCAAAGAATTGATCGGAATGTATAGTTTCCGAGCTTCAAAGCAATGGCTGTCCCATCGAAATGGGAGTTGTTGAATCCTAGATATTCCACGCTTGTGATGGAGGGATATTAGCAATATAGGTTGAGATGAGCAAAGGCATTCTCACATTCACATGCAAAAGTCTAAAACCTCTCGATTGAAAGAATCATACACATAAAATTACGCCCATAATGTCAAGAGAAATGATTATGTGACAGTCTTTAATTCATCATGAGATTAACAACTTATTATGGGTGACTAAAAAATCAATTTCAAGTAATTAGAAATCGTTATAGGGTCAACTCTTTTAAGAATTTGTGGCTCAAAATATGATGTTACTCTCACAATTCACTAAAGCCGTTATGCTAGCAAAGCCCTAATGTTAAAGATATCAAAAGCCGATCTTATACTAATACCATCGGTAGGATATAGGAAAGTAAATAGCATGTGCATGTGTTTTCGGTTGACGCATATCTCCGTTTTCGAACGCACCATTTACTAATTGAAGCTCAATGTATCCATATCGAATGCACGAGCTAAGTGGTTTTATTATATGCCTAATTGATTGTACGGCGACCTAATTGCCCGTCATCTTTGCCTGATCTCTCGCTTTTATGCTTGTTAATCAAGCGGTCCGTGTTGACCCCGCCATTCGTTCCCGTGAACCTCTTTTGGCTTCATTCTCGAGCTTCACTAAGCTTTATATCCTTTTACCTTTCCCAGCAATTATCGAAACCCTAGAGTACCGAATTGCAGAAAATGTTCCAAAATTTGTCCTCGTGGCATGCTGTGCCACGCGGGATTTTGGATTTTTGCCGGTTCTTGGAACGTCAGGAAATGGGCATGTGATGGGCCAGAAACACGTACTCCTGTTTCGATAATAGTATGAGTTACGGTACGTGAAAGTGTTCATATGCTTTGGTTGGGGCTTCGTCGTTGCCTAGGATCGGATCCTGTGTGCACTCCAAGGTCTCGTATTCTCATCCCCTCGTCGGATTATGACCGAGGATAGCGTTGTCTTAATCCAACTTGTTACGAAAGGGTAATACTAAGTATCTTGCACGACACTATGGAAAAGTGAGTCATCAGATGATGTGGCTGATTCTTATCGGTATCAAAGATGATCGTTCATTTCGGATGCAAACTTTAAGTAACATCGGTTTGTGAACGTGTTTTTGCTATCGCCGGACAATGTTGAAGTTCGTCATTTGGACCTATCCCAGAATCTGATCACACCGTGGTGGAATAGAAGATGTTGCCTCACCCTTTTTAACGGGTTGTTCTTACCAAATCGATTAAGCTATCGAATGTAGCTTCGGTCATGGTAAATAAAGGTCTCACATTGATATGTTGATGTAAATGTAGGAAACCCTTTTCTTTTGCGCTCATTAAATCAAGTCGTACTTTCTTCGATAATCAAAGGGAAGGAAAGAGAAGGATATGCTTATAAGTGGGCATATTGGCGGGAGCCCCCGCAAGCCGTACGCGAGATAGGCCAATATTTAGAGACGACTTTGAGAAATTACCATAAGGACAAAACCTAACATCGATAAAAAAATTTGTAGCATGAAGTATTAAACTAGCATAACAGATAATTATTTGAAGACCTAAATCAAGCCATCATCTCTTACATTATAGGCATGCACGCACGCACGCACGCATCCAAAGACACCGACGTAAAAAGTGAACCGAGCACATGTACCCTCAAATCTTGAAAAGCAAATGGAGGAATCGGAAGATTTTAGCCAAACCCTAACAAGATGAATTAGGACTAGCCAGCCGGCATTTATAACCCTAAACATCGACAAAGCACTAGGACAAACACACCCATTCTAAGGCCTGAATACTCCATCGCTGCTTGATCAATATCCGAACTGCCGACGCTGAACTTATCTAAAGAGGAGGGCATACGAAGCCGGGAGGAGGGGTTATGCCACAAGTCGCGAGGACTTGAAGAGCCAGAGGTATGAATATGTTGAGGTTGAGCAGCTTCAGCCTTATGGCCGTGCAGAGGCAGATCGCCGCCTCGAGCTCCAGCAGTCCTTGGAGCACCGGGCAGCACACGTTCTCAATCGGGTTCCCGATCCCGATGTGGACCAACCCTCCCAGCACGTCCAAGCAAAGCCCTAGCTTTAGAGCGTTTATAGGGCACGTCGTCGGCGTGGACGGCGGGCTCGGTACACCGCCGCCTCGGCCTCCTCCACCTCTGCCGCCCCCGCCGCCGGGAGGACAGCCGCCGTAAGGAGGGCAGGGAGAAGCAGGCGGTGTTGTAGGAGGGTTCGTTACCGGAGGAAGTGTGCCGGGAGGATTTATGATAGGAGGAATGAGGCCGCCGGGAGGGTTTGTAATAGGAGGAATCATGCCAGGAGGGTTGGTGACAGGAGGAGGATTCACTCTTGGCGGAAGAACAACAGGCGGATGTGGAGTCGGCACTCTTGGAGGATAACCGCCGCCGCCGCCGCCGCCGCCGCCTCCTCCGCCTCCACCGCCTCCTCCGCCTCCGCCTCCGCCTCTGCTCCCGCCGCCGCTGCTTCTGCCGCCATGGTGATGCGAGCCAGGATGGGGGCGAGGGCCGGGCCGGCGGGGGTGGTCGGGCCGTGGTACGGCGGGCGCGGGGGCGCGCAATAGCCACAAGCATATATGGGTGGTAAGGACAAGAGCATGAGGATCATGGAGATGAAGAACGTGGCCATGGTCTTTGAACCCATATTTGGTTTTTTTTTAATCTTTTCCTGGTTAATCCTTCTTGGGTTGGGGGTGTCGGTGAGTTTCGATCCTGGCCAGGATTTATATAAGGCCGATGATGAAGAACTCTCATGAGCAACCCGTGACAGCTCCCTTCTCTCACGACGCATGGCAGATGAATCAATTCAAGAGCTAATTTTTCGGATGTGCACCAAAGTTGGTGATCTTTTGGACTGTTTTTGCAGTGGAATTGCGAATTCCAAAGCTCCATCCGTGACTGTTTCGCTGTGATCCACTGACGCGTTCCACTTCCGATCGTCTCACGTCCCACGCACCAGTAATTTTCACGCCCACCTTCTTTTTGTTTGCTTGTGTTTACCCTTTCTTCTTCTTCTTCTTCTTCTCCTGCTAATACGGGTTTGCGTGTGCGTGAGAATTGAGTTTTGCAGGGTTTTGAGCAGCAACACAGAAATTACAGCGAGGGGCATGAGGTTTTCACCTTTTTGTTGTCCTCCCCCTCCCGTGATTTTCTGATAGTACGATCGTGCCAAGGCCGTATGATTCGGCTCGCATTTGCGCTCCACGATGCAAACCCGTGAGCATCTCGTTTTCCTTTGCTTTTTTCCCTATTTTTTCTACGTTTCTTCATGCCTAATAAAAAAACAACATCGAATAAAATTTGGCGGTCCTTACAAAAAATAGAACTATAATGAAAAAAAACAATGTTGTATGGTTGTGTTAGGAATTAAGCTGCGGAGTGTGAAGCACCCTAAGGGCACGCCGATGTTCTTCTACCATCCTTTCTACACGGGAGACTTTTCGATGCCTCAAAAGAATCGTCTCATCATCAACCCAATGAATTTCAAATACATTTCATTGTCTTCGGTGCGAGAGATGTTATGAACCCAACATTTCCGCATTCCGAGATTACGCTGAACGGTTAGTGGACCTGAAAGCTCAAGGCAATTGCGATGGACCAAGGCAACTGTAGCAGAAAGGTATTCAGCTCAGGCTCAGAAAGAAAACTCGTGCAAAGAACCGAAACTGACCAGTCGACCAAAATTTCATTCAACCAGAACCATTTTTACGTCCAATCAACACTAATCATTCTGAAAAGCGTTTGGTCAGGAGCTTAATTATTGACAGAAGAAACGATCCCACTGAGTTCCACCAACATATGCTTGTGAAGGTGGACTCGCCCGCAACCATTTTCCTTCTTCAGAAATCAACTCCCTCTCCCAATTTTGGTGACGTTCTCCTTTCTCATACTGGAAACTGAGAGTATTTCCAACAGGTCAAAATCGTGCATCAGCAGATTGGTTATCAAATTGAGCACTTCAATCCTGCGATCTAAATGACACTAGCATTAAAGATAGGCCACCGAGAGGTTTATTTCCTTTGTTGATAGGAGATCAAACTCAAGTTTTATTACGATAGTAACGACATGTCATTCGGGCTTTATCCCTTTTCTTAAAAAACAAAAGAAAAGAGAGAACGCTTCAAGCAGAACAGGCAAATAAGGACTTGAGTCATGTAAATCCCTGAACAGTAAGCACACATGGCCATGCTCATACCACCAGACCAGGATTGCTGCATTGTATAGACTCTTTTTTTTTTTTTTTTTGGGAGACAAATAGAGAGACTCTCATTTATATCCTTCAAAGCAACACTAGGAAAACCAGCCTTTTGCCTAGGATGTCCAATACTCTCTCATGGACTATCATATTTCTTTCCATTGTCTTTGATCCTGTCCTAATGAAAGGAAAGCAGTTTGGAGTTTGCCGAATAAAGTCATAGCACAAAATCACTTCTTTTTGTAGCTTTAACTTCCATCCATATGGGGTGTACAAAGATATGTGTTCAAAAGCAAAACCAATACTATACATGCCTAGGAAGCAAAGATATACATGTAAGGAACATCCTCCTCCATAGCAACAATCCGGAACCATGGAAATTTGGCTTCTATCCCTAAGCTGTGATGTAAATTAGCAATGCCATTCACAACTTTGCCTCCTTTTCTACCATAGTGTGTAACGTCATTGAACGTACATATGGCTTACAAAGCTAGAAACCTGCAAATATTCTCAATTGGAAGTCCATTTTCATAGAACCGCCAACAAGAGCCATGACTCTTCCAAAAGCGCCTACAATGCAATCAAATGTCTGATCTCAGTAACACCCCTACAGCTACCTTAGGTCCTTTCCTTTTGTGTTTACCATAGATCTTGGGTAAAACACTGAAGAAGGTACTTCTAATATTTCTCTTCCTGAAATTCTGGGTGCCCAATATAGGAGCCAAAAAAGCATGTTCAAATCCCAAGATGCGGGACATTGTTCTTAGTTATGCATTTGAATCTGTATCCCAGAAACATTACCCGACAGAAAAGAATGGTATGAAAAGGCTCAGCATCATACTACCTTTCTCTCACTTGTAGATGGCTATGGTCTTATACGGTACAGTATAATACGAGACGATAGAAAGCAATGGGATGGATGGTAGAGGGCTGCCTGCGCCTCAAAGCGATGATTCACTTGTTCCCTTGTCCATAGGGACCTTGCAGCTTACTACCAAAATGACTCATACGTAAAATCGACTTTGATGGAAATAAAAAGACATATATGGTTGTAATCAGAGTCCTGCACATCTCTCTACTGATGCAACAGCTGAACACCATATTGCTTTCATGGGAAAGAGAACAAGAATACTTGATCGATTATTATTGAAAATTACCAACCGCAGAAAAGGCAAAGTATAGCACACATGAAACAACAGAAGCTTCAAGATCAACAAACTGCAGCCTCCCTATGGTTCACCACCAAGCTCCACCCGTAAGTTGTCATATGGATATACTTTTGGCGCCTGGAAATAGAGGGAAAAAGTTAGTGGGCTTATGAGGATGACAATCCTAAACTCACCAGCAGAATGGAAGAGAGACAAGTATCCAATCTTTGAAAAAAATCGAAAGTTGCCAACAATATACAAGCAGAGGGTTTATTTAGGGACCCAATGTAATTACTAAGCCCAACATTGTCATCAATAATGAATGGGAAATCCAAAATACCACTATTTGGGTTCGACCTCCTACTTAATGCCAAAAGGAGATAAAAAAAAAAATAGGCAGCACAAATAATCTCAATGGGGGCATCATGAACAAATAAAACTCGCACACTCTTAAACCACATTGGCATCCTATTCCATCCTCTCTGACTCCAATAAAGTTCAATAATAACAAAGATCCCAAGTTAAACGATTTTCCAATTGAGCAGGACAGGACAGCTATAAACAAAATGTCAAATGTACTTCCATGACTATCTGCAAATTTTTACAAACATAAGTCCCTATGCATCACATGTTACATGAGAAGCTTCGGAGTGAAACTTTCCCATTAAGTCCCTAAAGACGCACCAACTTTCGAATCTCCATAATATAAAGAGACATAAAGGATCATGGTAACATCTATGGTCAGTGCTCAAGAAGAAAGGCCAGAAGTTCAGCTAATTAGAGTGAGCACAGAGAACAAATTTTCACCAATTAAGATCAACATGAACACTATTTCCAAACCAAACTTAAACCCAAGTCATTGGACTTACAAATGGTATCTTTGATGCCTTATCATTCCACACAGCCAAAAGCCCCAAAGACGCGAAGAACCCCAAACCTCCACAAAGCCAAGCCAACGCTTCATACTGCAAATCACAATTTTCTGTTGAAGCTACGCCACACAGTCCTTCATCAACAAATCAATACATAGAAAAGAAAACCAACCCAACCTTTCCAATAGTATCCGCGATGCGATCAATGCAGGGCTCGGGGAATGCGGTCCCGTTGTCCCACATGAGCTCGTCGTTCACAGGCACCTAAAACAGCAAATCAACAATCGGAAATGATTTCGAAAAATGCCGGGAATGAACGCATCCACTGCATTTCACTCACGCGGTGTCTCCAAGATACAGATACAAGAACAAAGGTGGTGGATTAGGGTTTCTATTAGCGAGAACGAAATCACTTACAGGCTTGTCGGGGACGATGTGCTTGCCAACGGGGAGGCCCATGCCGGAACGGAGGCGGAGAGAGGAAGAGACGGAGCGGGCGACGACGCCGTTGCCGCCCATAATCCTCGAAGCTACGTGGCTCAATCTCGCAGCCATTTTCTCGCACTTTCTCTCACTTTCTCGGGTGCCAAGCAGGTTTATCCGAGTCTGCACTTCTCTACAGACTGTTTTCTGAACTACGCTGATTTTGGGAACGTATTGGGCCAAAATTCGGAGCATTAGAGTTGGACCCGACCCAATATACAATATACAAAATTACTAATTTGTCCTCCATTTTAGCACACCGGAAAAGGATAAAATCTCCGTGGAAATTATGTAAAGATGAGTTTCTCCATTAGATTCTCAAACTCAATATCTTGTTTTGATTGGAAGAATCTAATATTTTTCATGTTTAATCTGCCTGGAAATCATCCATACAGTTCTAAAAGATGCAATCTTGTGGCGAGTGTGGTAACACTTTTATTTCAAAAATCAATATCTACTCGGAAGTTGATTTTTCTACTCGCACTAAAAGTTGATTTCTAATCGGAGAAATTTATTTGTTAACGATTAAAAATTTCTACTTATGGAATATTATTAACATAAAATATTTTATGAAAAAATTATTATCGGCGGACGAAAAATTTTTTACTTCATTTTTAATTTTTTAAATTTTCTTTAAAAAATAATTTTCATTATTAAAAAATTATTGACTTTTTAAAAATATAAAAAATATTATTTAATTTTTACTTTGGCGGCCGAAGATGGAGACTCTACGGTAGGCGATTGGTAGCGAACGGGGGGTGGGTTGCGACAAGCGGCGGGGCAATGGGCGGCGATGGGTGGCAATGGTGGCCGTGGTCCACAAGGCGGCGGTGGCGGCGACGACATAGGCGTGGTTGGAAGAGAGAGGCTCTAAAAATGAAAGAAAAGGTCGAAATGAGAGAGATATTATTATTGAAAGATTTTTATCTCCGGAAAAAAAAAAGTTTTTTTAACTTCGAAGTAGAAATATAATGTTGCATAATCAAAAAGATTTTTATTTCAAAAGACTTCTAAAATAAAAATTTATTTTAAAAAGTGTTACCATACGGGCTCTTAGCTTCCTCTGCGGTTCAAACTATGGACCTAATTTTGAATAGCCTGAGTCAAATAAGGCGTAAATCGCAAAAAATGATGTAACGTTATTTAGCCAAAAATAAAGTTGTAATTAGACTATATTAGAAGAGATCAAAGCTCTTTTACATTCTTTTCATTGGTAGTAAAATACTGGGGAGGGGCTTAATTGCGACATGGGAGAATCATTAAGGTTTCTTTTGCAATCATCCAAAATTATTCAGAAAGAAACACAATCCGGGCTTTCAAAGTTGCCAATGTAGAGAAACAAAAGGGAAGGGCTTCTTTCATTCTCTTCCTCAAATGCCCAAATCCAGCTGACTCTGCACCTCCAAGATGGCCCTCGCCGACTCCCTCAGCCGCTCCGCCTCCTCGTCGGTCATGTGCACATTGGTCACGCCCAGGACGCCGCCGCGGCCGAGCTGGGCCGGCAAGCTCAGGAACACATCTCCCCCTCGATGCCAAAGAACCCCCTGGCCAGCACCGAGACCGGGTGGATCCTCCGCTGGTCCCGGAGCAGGGTCCGCGCCAAGCTTGCGACCGAGTACCCGATCGCCCACGAGGTGTAGCCCTTGAGGCTGATGACTTCGTAGGCACAGTCCACGACCTCCTTGTGGATTTTCTCGAGGGTCTCCTTCTCGTACGCGATCTGCTGTTTCTCCAGGAAGCTCAGGACCGGGACTCCGCCGACGCTTATGCTCGACCACAAGGCGACCGAGCTGTCGCCGTGTTCGCCCACGATGTAGGCCTAAAAAGCCAAAGATTGAAGATCGTGAGCGAAGGGTTTGCTCAAAATTCAATGCATATAACAATTCTTGAAATGCCAAAGCAAACCATTATCAGGAATATCACATCATATCATGCGATTGCAACCAATCATTAATTAAAAAAATATTATGAATACGAGATTGGTGTCCAAAGATTTATTGCGTTCATGCCGGCTAGTTTTGGAAGAGTACAAGAGGGGAAACCGTTTCGTTTCAAGACTTGGGTCTTATCCAACCTCATTTGAAAACGAATTAACGAACTTTTATTATAAATATTGGTAATTTATAACATGATTTATGAATAATTAGAAAAAAAAATCCTAAAAACGACCATGCTCACTGTGATACATTTATCTCAAATATTTTTTTTTATTACGCAAAAAACCTCAAACTTGTAATCAATTAACACATTTATCTCAAACTTAAATCAGTGTAAAACATTTATCCCAAACTTTTTTATGTAATATAAAAACCCTCAAAAAACTAATTTAGGAAAAACATGTCACACGAGTACAAATTTCGGGTTTTCAGTGTCAAAAAAAAAAAAAAAAAGATTTGGCGCAAATTTGTCATACGTGTAATCTTTTGACACATTTACCTCCAACTTATATAAGTTGACACATTTACCCCAAACTCAGCCTCAAAAATTAATTTGGGATAATAAACGTGTCACAAGGGTAGAAGTTTGGAATTTTCCGTGTCACAGTAAAAAAAAAATACTTTGAGTAAATGCCTCATGCGAGTATAAGTTTTGGATTTTTGATGTCACATAAATTTGTCAAAATAGGCATAGTTTAGGATTTTTGTCCCAATTTTTTTAAGATCAAATGGAATAAATAACTCCCATTACTTTAATGTTACATAAATGTGGATATTTACTAAAAATGTAAAAAAGATTAACTTGCATTTTATTTAAAACATAGATCATTTATATTTGATAAGTACATTTTTTGCCTTTGGAACAGACTTATTCAAAAAGTTACTGCTATTTATATCTTATAAGCTTAGGAAACTTAAAATTATTGCATTTCTCTGCCACATATCAATCTCAATTCTTCAAAAAGTATGACACTACTCTACAAAATTATAACACATTCCCATTATAGAAATCAGCTTAAAATGCAGGCTTAAAACTAGACCGTACGAAGTTCAGTAAAGCAGAGCAGGTAAAGCAAAAGGCGCCCTAGAGAACAAAGGCGTGGACGTACGGTACCTGCACGTCCTGCGCGTTGACGTCGAGGTGATCGGCGATCAGGAACCTGAACCTGGACGAGTCCAGATTCGTGCCCGACCCGACCACCCGGTTCGACGGGAACCCGGACAGCTTCCACGCCACGTACGTCAGCACGTCCACCGGGTTCGACACGATCAGCAGCATCGACTCCGGCGCGTGCCTCGCGAGCGCCGGGACGATGATCCGGAACAGGGCCACGTTCCTCTGGAGCAGGTTCAGCCTGGACTCCCCGGCGATCTGCCTCGCCCCGGCGGTGACGATGCAGAGGTCGGACCCGGCGGCGACGGAGTAGTCGACGGAGGCCGAGATCTTGGTGCGGGGGAGGAAGGCGGCGGCGTGCTGGAGGTCGAGCATCTCGCCGCGGAGCTTCTCGGGCTTGGCGTCGATTAGGGCGAGCTCGTCGGCGAGGTCCTGGGTGAGGATGGTCTGGGCGATGGCCATGCCGACGTTGCCGACCCCGACGACGGCGATCTTGGTGTGGCGCTTGGTGGGCGACGGCGGCGCTGTGTTCTGGATCTGCTTGAAGAAGGCTTGGGTCAGGTCCAAGCCGCCGGGGCCGAGGGAGGAAGCCGACGGAGCTTTGTGCATCTTCTTAGTGCGACTGGTGTGTTGAACTGGATGGGTTAAAGGCAGAGAGAGAGAGAGAGGATCGACGACGGAGGAGAAGAATGAGGGTTGAAAGCGCGCAACACAGAGAGTCTCGTCGGCGGAGTTGGTGGGGAGTTTGATTTTTGAAGTTCAGCTGAAGAATGGTCAGCCGGTCAAAACCCTTTCTATTAGCAAAAAAAAAAAAACATAAAAAGGGCGACTACTTTACCCAAGAAATGAATGGGAAGATGTTAAATTTCAACTCTCATTTTCAAAATTCATCATTACGATTTACTTTCTCAATCGCCCCCACCTATTAATTCTCTTGCCGACGTGTTGACAGAATCGAAGCCCTACAAATTCACATATCAATCAGCAACGATCAAGCTCCATCACAAAATCAAATCAGCAACGATCAAATTTTATTAAATCAGATATCAATCTAAAAAAAAAAATCAGATATCAATCAACAATAATCAAACTCCACCAAAGAAACCAGACTTTTTCCTCCGCATCAATCTTCAAATTAGTTATTATAGATATTGTCCACTTACCGGAGTTGTATCAATGGAAAAACACGACAACGAAAAAGATTTTTATTCATTTACTCTTTTTTTTTTTTTTTTTTTAGCGATTCCTTCTTTGTCTTAGCATCATAGCTCAGAATAATTCTGACACGATGGTCACATGAAATGCAAAGTAGTAATAATGAAATAAGACTCATGGAAATAGCAAATTTGGATGAGTTAGAGCAATTTCAATTAGATCGAGAGCTAGTTTATGGTACGAAAATTTTGCTCGTCTTTCTCGTTTTCTTCTCGGCTATGGATAATAGAATCCATGAAACACAAAGATGACACATAAGCAATCAACTATTTACAAATCCAAATGAGCTATATTCCGTTCGAGTCATGTTTCGTAGGTGTCAAGAATGGCCATCTCTGACAAGAAGTTTAAAGTACATGTTTTTTCCGCATAGTTTGCTAAAAAATTTCAAATATTATTCAAGTTTTAAAATATTGGAAAAAAAATTTACGCATGAATCCACGTGTCAACGTTTGAGTATTGCGAAAGTTTCAAATATGATATTTTTTTTTGAAAAAAAGGTTAAAAGTGTGTGAGCCGTGAGATTTATATAAATAAAAACTAAAAAGTAAAAGCTAATCTAGATTTGTTTAGGTCCTTTTAAGAATTAGTTTAGGCCCTTCAAGAATACAGTATTTTCTGAAAAACCCCTCCGTTAAAAAAAAAAAAACAAAAAAAAAAAAAAACACGGCCGAAGCGAGCTCTCAAGTCCAGCAGCCGGGGAAGATCTCTGGAAACCGAAAAACGATGGAGGCGTGGGACGAGCTCCAGCGAGTCCAATCCCGAATACTAGAGCGCATTTCCAACCTCGAGCTCTCTCTCCTCTCCAGGGCCTTCTTTTCCTCCTCCTTCGCCGTCTCCTCGCCTCCCGTCGCCACCAGCGACGCCGTCTCGGCCCTCTCCGGACAGCTCTCGTCGTCGCTCGGCGTGGCGGCTCCGGATTCCGTCCCCGGCACCGAAGCCCGCCTGTCGGCGATTCTCAGGAGCAATGGCGTCACGGACTTCGCCTTCAAAAGAGTTCCGGGGGATTATTACGAGCGGTCGTACGAGGAGAGGCAGAGGATCCTCGGGGCGCACTCGATCGATCATCTGTGCAAAAGCATCGTCACGGTGAGTGATTTTTTTATGTGTTGTGGATACTCTTCGTGTTGCTTGAGCTTGTTGGAAGTCAGCACTAGGTTGCTTATTGTCCTTTGACGAAGATTATTGTCGTTAATTTTGATTTGTTTTGATTAGGAGGTAGGAAGTTTAAGATGGATGGTGTTAATAGATAAGAAAACTGAGTTGACTCTGATTTGTGATTAGTAATGCAGACATTTCAGAAAACTTTGTAAGGTGGAGATGACTACGGGGTGGTTAGAGGAGGTTCCGGAGTTGATAACGAATGGTTGAAGAAAGCAATTGCAAGCATGGCCTTTGTTTTGTCGAATTCTTAGTTAGATTATTTGTTTCCTGGTTCTCCATTGGCAGTCAATTAACATGCTACTACATAACTTCGCCAGAATAAGTAGTTTGTGTATAAGCTGCGACGATGAGCATGGATTTGCAAAGAAAGGGAAAACCATACCTATAGATTTCATCTCCGTCCTTTTCCAGAAGTAACAGAAGACGTGATGGTACAGTTTAAGACACCCTATGGATGATATTATAGTGCTAAGGTCCTCAGGTGAAGAATTATGGCGTTTGAGAATTGAGGATGAGGAAGGTTAACATGCAGGGCCTTGGTCCCATACATTCATGTAAGCAACCTGCATGTGTGCACAAATGCTAATACTCTCGATGGGTAATTGGATCTATGTGTCTATATAGATCCTCTGTTCATGGATTTACGAAAATGTTGGTTTCTGCAAGTATAATCAAACTGAATGTAAATGTAAGACTCAATATCCCCCAGAAAAACAGTTAACGACTCAAATAAGAAGAAAATAGAAGGGAAAACGAACCATTGTCGCAGAAACATTAACTAGTTGTGGTTCTTTTCTTTACACCAAATAATGGGCTACTTATTCTTTTGTCTATTTTTGCAGGGGATGTAAATGAACGCAAAAGTGTATAGTCTCTAAGTATTTAATCTGAATCATTTCTATGCCTTGTAAAGTGGTTTGTAGCTTTAGGTTCTGTTTGTTTAGCGGAAAATGAGTGCTTTGGAAAATATTTTCTAAAAAAGGACCGCTTATAGCGCTTACAAAAATGAATGAACAAAAAGTATTTTCACTATCTACGTAAATGGGTAGACACAAATTGTTATCAATAATGGTGATATTTTTTAGTGGCTAATTATTGCAAGCAGTATATGCGATCGTTTTTAGGGAAAATTTTTCTAAATCACTTATTTTCCACAAAACATGTTTAGACATGTAATGTGGCTGATATCTTTCAGGGACAGGGCAAATCTCCAGCCTTTCTGGAAATTTACTCCCAATGGCTAATTCATGGACTATTGAGTAGTCTTTTTGCAGCATGTATGTGTTTTTCTGCTATTCGGTGATAAAGATTATGTCTTGCATAGTTGAAGGGCATGGGGATACACATAATGTGTTGGAATAGCTTTCCCCATAATTCATCACAAGTAGTTATCCCATACATTGGTTGTGCATTGCTGGTTAAAAAAAAAAGAAAATTATCTTGCATATGAAATTTTGCCTGCACAAGATCTGATGATTATCTTGCATGTGAAGTTCATGCCTCGCGATTGTTGATGGTTGGAAAAATTCTTATAATTTATTTTCCAAATGGGCTCATTATCGTTTCTGAAGATGAAAATTTTATGAAAAGGAATGATAAGCTTGAGTCGAACTCAATTTTAGAGCTAATGTTGCCTCCTTGACTTCAGGTGAATACTCAAGCTCCATCTACTGTCATTGATTGCAAGGATCAAAACAATTCAAAGTATTATGTTGTAGTTGTTCAGGTATTGTTTTCTAGATCAGTTTGTATCCTGCTGAAGTACTAGCTACACTAACACTTTTACCTTGTATCTTGCAGTATACTGCTCGGCTTAATGCTGAAGCTCTAAAAAACTATCTTTATGCACTCAATGATAGCAAGGTACCAAAAAAGAAATTCAATTGTAAGTTACTCTCCATTCACCATACTTCTTTAATTTCAAAGGTTACAGTTTAATCTGGATGTATTTGGAAATGTGGGCTCATCTTTTAAGGCTGGACTTAATGGGGCAACAGTCGACTGGCTAATGCTATGGGGTGAAACAAGGTGACAAAAAAGCTTGTTATTCTCTGTGAACTCAACATACTGTTGGAGTCTCTAGTTTAATATCTTTATTTCAAGTGCAAGTTGATTCAAGTATGAATATCCAGTGGCTGCAATCCATTCTTCTTTGCAAAGAAGGCAAGCTCATAATGTAAACAGAAACTTGGTATTATTGCCTTTGGGTTTTTCAATGTTTGGAACCAATTGGTGAAGTTTTGATTTTGATACCCTCATGTAACCAATCCATCCTATCTATGTAGTTAATAGCTTTAATAAATGACAGCACGTGGGGAGGTACTTCTTTCAGTTTTGCCCTGAAATTAGGTCTCATTATGTGAGATAACAGTTCTTGAAAGCTGCTCCCTCTGCTTGTTCCTTTTTCCACAACTAGCTTGCCAGTTGATGACAGGAGTAGCTTGTTTTGAGCCTTTGGATTCCTCCGTCCTTTTTTTTTTTATGGTTCTAGGTAATCTGTGCTTGAACACAGACCTCCTTCTTAGACTTATCATCAGAAGGGAGATGCGTCATCAAAGCATGACAGTGCGTAACTAATATCAGCATGGATAGCAACGACTTATTCTATGTTTTTTTTTTCTATACATTAGTTAGGGATTATTTCGTCTTTAGGAGCTGCTGGACTTTGAAAATCATGCAACTTTGCCTACTCAGCATAAAGTCTCAAGTTGGACAATGTCTTTTCTGTAGTAGGTTTGTCTGTATTTGAGGCAAATTTGAAGCCTTTTAAATTTTCATGTCTTGGAATTCTAACCCTTTGTTTGGAAAGATTTTGAAGTTTTCATGCCTACTCCTATTAATTCTTTCCCTGAATTGCCCTATTTCCAATGGAGGGAAACGATTTACAATCTGCTGGTTCAGCAGTTTCTGCTGCTAAAGAAATGTTTCTGGATTATTTCTTAAGAAGATTAGTATTGAGTGTATACTTGGACCTAATCCTTGTTAATTAATTAAGAGTTAGCTAATTTTAACAACATAACATGATTCTAGCGATAGAATAGGAACTTTTAAAAAAGATGCCATTCTTTTAATCTAAGCTTAACTTTTTAACTAGTATTTGGGTGCTCAACTGATTTCTCTTGTTATATTTATCACATTCTGATAGTGGTTGTAGGCAGGGGTTTGGGGATTGCTGTGTTTGTTAGGATAGTATGAATTAAGTATCCATAATGTCTGTGACTAGTCTGATTAATTGGATTGGACGGCTTGTTGGTCTTTATGAGATTCGGATGGGTCTTCCTCAAATACGAAAAGTTGTGTCTTTTCAAAGAGCGATTCTTCATTTCTACAATGATAACTTGGAACAGTTTGTTACTATTGACGAGATTGCCCGTCTTCTTGGAGAGTGGTTACCCACTTCCTCCATGTTGACATATCTTTTCAGGGTTGCATCAATGTCGAGTAATTTAGGGACATTTAGGCATGAGTACACATGTATCTGCTGGGCGTGAGTGATGACAGGTTGAACTATGACTGCTAGATTCACAATCAGTAACTTGACATTTTGTCCATGGGACATGGTTTAGGTTGCTGCAGGCCTGTGATAGCACATAAACATGGAGGTTGTGCTGCTCAGGCATATCCATGACTGGCCATATGTGAGAACCATCATGTGATTATGCACTAGCTCAGGTACTTTTGAAGGGTACGGTGGAAATAAGGGGTCTATTCTCATTTGAGACGGATTATCTTTGTGCTATGAACATTTCTAGATATGGAACTGGCGAAAAAGAAAACTTCTTCTTCTAGTCTTGAAAGTTAAAGCTCTTCTTTCTTTAATGCTTGGCATGTACTTCTTTTGACCTGGTAGTAGTGAATGGAATGTTATATTGACTGCCTCTGCTTTTAGTGAGGCTCGCCCCCGAGGAGACATCCCTGATGTTGACTGGATTTGAGCACAATGCAGTGACATGTTTTGGCATGAAGACTGAGATTCCGGTATAGAACACCATATCTGTGGCTATACTGATTGATTTTTTTTTGTGGGCGTATGAATGAATATTCAATGTATTTTCTTTCTGTTACTTGCTTCGAGTTTTTTTTATGCAACCTTGGTTGTCTCATCAGGCCAGGTTGTTCTCAACTTCTACCCATGTTCATAACACGAAATAAGATGTTGTTTTGGCTGTAACAAGTATTTATTTCTGTTTCATGGCACATGGACATTACATGACATACTTGTTGCATTTGGTGTCACTCTATTGACCTGGGCTGCTTTATAAGCTGCAACATGTGGGTCCTTGAGGTTTGATGGTCTATGAGAAAGTGATTTCTTTCTAGCTCGTTATTAGGGTGTCTGGCCTATAAACGAGTTCCAACTCTTTTGGTTATCTTTGAAGAGAGGAAGTTTGAATTCTTTCTCAATGGCTTTTGTCCTGCTCCTGCAAATGTCTGTGCCATCTGTTTAGGTCGCCCATTATCGTAAACATCTCGAGGGCCATAAGTTGTTACTTATAAACGAAGTTAATGACCATTAACCCTAGTATCTCCTGATGTCTTTGTGGTCCAGACCATGTATAGAGATGTCTTATGTTTCTTAACATCTAAGGAACAAGTGGATACAGTCCAAGAAATTACTATCTTCATTCATACATTTTCCCCCTTTTTTTTGTCCTGGTATTTTTCAGATATATGATTTTAAGTTTAGTGTTATATAAATATTCAAATTTAACAAATGGTAGCAGCTGCCTATTTTTGGCAATAGTGACCCTCTTTCATGGTACTTTCGCCATTCTTATATAAAATATGCTCCTTGAGAGCATTTATATACATATTTCATAGCATAAGTGATGAGACTATTTTTGCAAAGTGACATTCTTATTTGAAAAATATGTTACTTCAGGTGATTCTGGACGAAGCCATTGTGAAGCTTAATCCCGATTTCTTCTGGCTAGGAGGTGGGGAGGTAGATCTGAAGCTTGGAATACGGACTTCTCAATTCATCGATTGCGTCAAACCCTTCATCGTCAGCTGCAGTATGTGATTACTCCAAAGGAAGCTCTATCGTAGTTGTCGGAGAAAAAGTTCGATGAGGCTGCTGATCTGAGATGGCAAGAGGGTTGGTCGACATTGCTTTCCTGTGATATTCAGGTTCGGGTGATGATTTTTTCAACACATCCCTTCTTTACCATCAACAATTTTGTTGACTAGTTCAGAGAAAGGCAGTAGCTTCAGCTATGTTGGTCCCTTAGGACCACCTGGACAGATTTATTATTCTTCTAGACAGTTGGCATGATTCGTACTACGAAAATCGGAGAAAGTAAGAGCAGTTTTTACAAGAAATGCGGGACCGGTGGTGTGGTAATTCTTTCTGACTATTGTCTTGCATCCTTAATCACTCTGTCCATTCCAACTTGGTCTGTGGACAATGGACATGCCTATGTACTATGCCAAATCTTGTCTCGCTGTGGTCATTGGCTTCACGGAAAATGTCCATATTAGTTCTATGCGCTCGCCGTCATCCTTTGGATTTGATCCTTTGACGATAAATTTTTGTTTGATTTTATCCTCGACGGAGAAGGGAATCCTCCTCTTAACCTTTTAGTAACAGAAGTGAAGCAACGTGTTCTGTGAAAAAGGATTGGTCAGTGGCCAGATCTGCTTTTGGGCACTATGCACTTAGATGACTGTATCTTGCAATGTCGTGGGTTCGGATCGGACAAGACGATTCGAGCTTCATTTATTATTACATCAAATTACATAGAGAAGGATGCCACCACCCCAGAGAAGCGAAACAGCGCAAAAGCAGCAAAATATATAGCTTGAGTCAGGGTTCTTCGTTGTGAATGGGCGGCTTACGATGGGGCTGTGCATAGTCCATCACCATCACGTCGCCCTTCGCGTCGTCGTCTAATTCTCCAGAATCTATAGCTTCCTCGTTGTGATTACTATTTGCAAACTCCATCATCAACCTGGCTTTCGAAATACTGTGTGCCTACACCGATCGATAAAATCGAGGTCAATTATATATTAGATGTCAGGTATGGATAACTGAAAGTTAGGAGATACATAGACATAAGAGCGGATGAAACTTAAATGCTCTTGCTAAGCTCTCTCTCTATGACCTAGATCATAGTAAACCCCGAAATCCACATCTATTTGAAAGACAAATCGTTTACCTCCGGTTCGGCATCGGCATTATGCTGAGAACTCTTACAGGGTGGTGCCACGCTGCCCTCTTGTCCTGCGATTCACGAGACGGATTTTATATCAGCGATAATACCAAAAAGAAAGCTTAATTAACATGCCGAAAATGCTAGAGAGGACATGGCTATCACACAGGGCGCAGTTTCACGTAACCAGTCACGATTCTTGTTCACAAAATTCGATATGGCATAAGCATATAACAAAGAGTTGGAAACTGGAAGAAGAATGCCAAAAAAGAAGCCCTGGACAAATTTACAGCGATAATGTCACCCTACTTTATCTCCGTTCTCTTTGTTTCCTTCTTGGGCACGGGTGAATATTGACACTTGCGGTGTTAGTTTTTGAGCTTCCTATGGTGCTACATCTACCATGTAGGAGATGGGAGTTATTGTAAGCTACTAATGAAGATGAAACTACAATTATTCATCAAAAATATCCGGAGTTCATCCACTTAAGTTTGATTTTTTTTTTTGGTAAAGGAACATAAGATTGATTTTTGCGCCGCCAAAAACAAATTTATATTAGCGTCGCCAAAACCAAATTCATATCTCGCAAAAAATAATACGAAACGGTGAATAGTATTATTATTCACTGAATACCCCATGTTTTTTCACTGGCATGTGCCAAAGAAGAGCTCCGACTGATGCCATGTACGTAAATAATGCAAATACAAGCACACAATGAGCATTAAACTAAAGAAATATGAACATGGAGATGTGATGAGACCCGATGAGATAAGCCGAAAGGTTTGGATATCTCGTGTATAAAAAAAAAAAAAAAAAAGAAATGCTTAACGCCTATGCACGACGTGTGCGCTTGTTTTTTAACCTGAATTTACCCCGCCGATGACTTGTTGCTTTCTCAGATGACCCATTAAATCATTGACCTCTTCGTGACGAACAATCCTTTCCGTGATGATCCCGGCGCTATTTTCCTTTCCGTGACGCAAATTCCGAATTTCTACATCCTGCACGGGAGGGAAACCCATGAAGCTTATCATGACCGACTTCCCATTTAGGGCATGAGATTCGAGAGAGCTAGAACGAGGAACGACAAACCAACCTTGCCGAGCCGATGTACTGGGTTGCTAGGGTTTCGTCCGCCATTGGGGCTGAAACGACGAGCGTTGCATGCATGCACAGCGAAAAGACACGACCAGAGAAGGAAGAGAGGTACAGAACCAGACATTGCGCTGTGATTATCTTTCAGCGAGATCTTTAGCTCTGCGAGGAAGCTGGAAAAGAACGACTCGAAGCAGACTCAGAGCGTCTGTTTTGTGGGACGTTAACAGTTCTTGTTTCGCAGGCTCTTTTGCCGTATTAAGTAATGCCTGGAAGTGGAGGCATATTGGTGAGAGGAAGCAGAAGCATTAAATGCTTGGTTTTGTACGCCATGAAAGGAGAACATGCAGGTGTTTGGAGATCGCGATGAAATTGCATTCGATATGAAACACGAGACTGCAGATACTGAGGGGTCCACACCTGTTGTCTCCCGACACCGGAATTTTTCTCAGTAAAAAACATGGCTGAAGAACAAAGAAGATGTTGACAGCCCGTAACAAAAATCTGATGCCTTCACTCGAGGAGATCGCTAAGAAAGAATCAAGTCAGAATTTCGTCAACATATCCAATTAAACTCATCTTCACTTAAAAGCTTAAGTCGATGAGCTATCGGCCGATCAAGATATATTAACCTGCTCAAAAGCGTCAATTCTCATATGTGGGATTTCTCTAATACAACTTACTCGTGCATCCTAACGAGAAAAAAACCTAGGTTTTCAGCTTGTTCGAGACCTTTGCGAACCTTGTATCTCATGAAAGAAAGTTCGGTGTGTGTATGCACAGTATATCAAACACGAGTGAAAGAGTGATATAGGATTAGCACATAATTTGCATTTTATGCATGTACTTGCGTGGGAGGAATTGCAACAAAAAAGTCTTAAACATATTGCATTTTTTCAAATTCAATCATCAACCATTCAATTTTTGCCAGTTGAGTCCTAAACATTTTCACACTTTGCCAATTAAGTCCAAATTGGCCGAAAATTCTTGATATGGACTTTGTTGTCTTTTATGGCATGACCAATGTCGACATGAACAATTTATAATAGTGTTTTCATAGTTTTTTTTTTATAACTATTTCTGTGATTTTTTTTCTTTTTCTTACTTAATTTGTAAAATTGAAAGGTTTAAGACAATTGAGAATTGTACAATAGGTTTAAAACTTTTTAACAATCCTCGCCTTCCATAGGACACGAGGAATAAAAACTAGTAGTTTAATTACTCCCCGTCATCCTAAGATGAGGTTTCTTGATGAAGAATGTCCCATATACACGTATTCGTCATATGGTTACATGAATAAATTGAAACTGACTTAACAAACATATGAACATAGAACATTTGGGCACGAACCTTTTATTTTTCTTTTTCTTCTTTTTCATTTTCCGGCCAAAAATCTGCGGGGAAGCTGTTGAATTTTAGGGCAATCGATGGAAAATCCTCAGCTGGCTCAAAGTGGGACAAAGCTTCTGGAGGGAGACATGGTATCATGTGGTGGAATATTAAGAAATATAGTACTTTTGTCTAAGGGCCTACCCACGTGGCTCAACACACTATCCTGGTGCCGGGATTTATTACTTGCATGGCTCGATATGGCTTTTACGTGCCGCCCCTTCTTCTATTTTTTCGGTCGAGAGATGAAGTTCTTAAAGAGTACTAAACATTAATAAGTGACTGACTATGGATGGAGAAAGGGCCGAACCTTTTTGAGAGTAACCATGAGCGAATGTCATTCCGGCATGTCTGTTAAAAAGGATTGCCCATTGGAATTCCGATAGCTATCGTCATACTGTTTGTTGTGACCAGTAAATGAAGCAACCACAAGTGATAACTCTGAGAAAGCGATGACAGACTAACGCTGACGAACGCCGGTTACTGGACTGAGTGAACGGGTTATTGCTTGACTTTGTGCTGGGTCTCGGGTTCCGGAGAGTCCGTCTTCCTGAGGAGATGTAGTCTCGGAGACGAGGAAATAATTTGAGAGTCCATTCGCTCGATGCGATGAGGCGGAGACGCGTGTGGACCCTCCGTGGACTCTCGCCACAAGTTGCATTGGCCGGCCGCCATGGTCATTCGACTTTGCCCAGCATCATGCAAGAAAAACTTGAATGGATCGTAAAAAAATTAAACAAGAGGGGGTACGAATTACCGAATCTTCTTAGGGCGATAAAGTTCCTGCTAATAAGGCGGTACTTTGCAGACTCAACAACTATGTCTCCCGAGATATAGTACTTCAAACATGTTTGTATTAGCAATTTACAAATGGGATTCCGTCGAACACTTCTCGAAACCGGCACACTTAAAGAAAAAAGAAGTGAATTCTCCTTTTCTACTCTCTCCTTTTCTCTCTCTCTCTCTCTCTCTCTCTCTCTCTCTCTCTCAAAACTTCATTTTCATGTATAGAGTTGAATGGGCATGAACTAAAGAGGCACATGAACTTAAGAGATACACAGGTGAACTGAAGATACATGTCTCTTAAAGACAAAAAAAATAATTGTTGACTCATTAACTCTGAATCATAAAAATAAAATAAAAAACAGGGGCACGACCGAATCAATCTATCGCGAACGGAATTTCTCTGCTCGAATTGTGCATCGTAAGAGATCCGATTATGAACGCCATTGGCGGCAAAACCCTATTGATGACATGCAACGTGAAAGAATCGATATTGAGACACCTAAATCCTATTCTGATGCTGCACATATGTGCGTGGGTGAAAGATGATTGCAAAAGGAAATTGTAGCAGAACAAGGGGAACACATGGGGCCTCCAAAAGGATGGAAGGAGGAGACACAGTCGCATGGCCAGGCCGCCATTGGCGCTCTCTTCCTCTACGAATGCGCCACCACCACCATCGTCGGCATATGTCCATGCATGCCACGGTGCAGACCTCCATGTGCCCTTGCCATCTCATCAGTGCTGGGCCCCCTGTGTTGTACTACTTGATTACATGGAAATACTTTCCTGACAATATTGTCGTGGACGGTATAATATCAATCGTAGATCCACTATCATCATCACGTGTATGTTGTATAAAATACCAATTTATTAAGAGATCGTTTAGTCGGAAATAATGTCTTATCAAATTGTCGGGCTAGTGGCTTCCATCCGTAGTTAATTACCTTGACACGATGGGTTTAGGTTGACCAATATTTGCTCCGACAAGAAACATCACAAGACAGGATTCCGTCCGGCGAGCCTATCTATGTCTTCACTCGTGATCCGGCAAACTCTATTGAAGAATAATAACTTCAGGCAAGGACAGACTTCTAGCAACGGCCACCAACCACCCCCGCCGCAGCGACAGGAGAGTAGCCGTCACTATTTGGCTAGTCACTAGTGTTGTTAAATCTTGATGGAGCTTTCGAAATAATTGGCCGGCCCCCGGCCTCCTTTGGTCACAAGAATTTGTAACTATCAAAATGGAAATTTCAAAAAGTGAAGCCCGTCCAAAGAGAGCCCACATCTCTCTCTCTCTCTCTCTCTCTTTTTTTTTCTCCAATTGCCCCACCTTACACCCCGCATCCTCGACATGGGATTTCTTTCGCCTCAAATTTTAACACCCTCAAATTGTATCGAACTCTATTCAACCTTAATTCAGGTATCCTTTTGCATCGTTACCATTTCAACTCGAATCTTCTCCTTAGCCGAGCCAAGTTGTGACAGATGCTGGTAAGGGACAACATGTGCCCTTCAGGCCCTACCGAGTTCGATAGGATGCCGGGAAACACCATGTGACATCTCTATTCGAGATGTCACATTCTAGATTCCTTGAATATATAGGTACATACAGAGAGTGTTGCCACCAAGAGGAAGCTCGAATAAGAGCTCGTCAATATTTCATGTCGGATTCATCCTTCCGCTCCTAGGATTGAGCCGGCAAGTTGTGGCCAAGGCCAACTACCACAAATTCACTGCTCCACATGACGCTCCATCTCCAATGCAGGACTCTTTTGCCTAACATCCTCGCACGCACACCTTAACGATAATGACTGTGATTGACCTGTTCTAGCAAAGATAAAACAATACTAAAACCTCTGCAAATGAAGCTAGTGTGGAAATCCATCTCGATACGCTTGTCTTATAGATAACGTCGTGAACATACAAGTAAGCGCTATAAGGATGTGCTGAAAACATCTGATGTAGCTCCGAGTGATGATTTTTTTTCCTATGTAAAGCCAAAGAAGGAATTTTTTTTTTTCATTTTGGCAGACATATTTTTCTGAATTATGCATGTCTATTTCCTCACTGCGCATCTTAACGAAAGAGATTTATGTTCCTCCAACATTTCATTTTGTGACTCCCTGTAGTGTTTCTTGCATGTTTGGGTCATGGCAGCTCGTATATCTGTGGACAATGCGACAGTGCCTCATGCGTGGTCGTGTTGAACTTAAGGGAGATGTGGCCAATTGTCCAGCCTATCCCTACACCTATCGTACGAATGGCGGGATGCCATGTCGACAGGCCGGCGACGACCGAAACGTCACGTCGGGGATTCTCCATTGAGAATTGACGGAATAATTGTATTGAAATTTTGCGCAAATGTCTAGGACTAAGTTGATAAGGTCGAAAAGTTTGGAAATGAATTGACATCCGTATAATAAGTTCGGGAATGACCGGGTAAATTCCCCAACAAAATCGGTTGTCGCGTCATTTGTTGTAAACAACAAATCATATGGTCTTGTCCCGAAAGAATCTCACATTGTTTATCATGAATTTGCATATAGTCATCTTTATGCAAGATCTATCATCGGTTGAAATTGATTGAGATGTCCAGGGAAGTATTCGGTATGATCTAGGAAGCACCGACACTCTCCGACATGTATCAACACGTGGTCAATAATCTAAACACGCCAATAACACACGAGTCCAAGTATCCTGACGAGTCATTTCGACATACGCACATTGTCAATTTTAAGCATTTTCAATAAATTAGAAGTCTAAATGTAGATTTATCAAGGTTTAAAGACTAAAATCGTATACCCAGTCATTCCAAAATCAATATATACAACCATCCCAAAAAAATGTAATCTTGAATCCTTAATAGAAAAAGAAGAAGAAGAAACACATCACTGATTTTTATATAAAAATATAAATAAAATCGAACTCCAGTATTAAATTTTTATTTTAAAATGATTTATTGACGTATTTTTTTTTTGTTACTTGATAATGATTTTAGGATCTACACCCAAAATTTGAAATCAAGCAACACCATTTTCGAGCCCGACGCACCTAAATGTGGTCCAAAGTCCACCCCCTCCAGCCCGATCATTAGCCCCGCAAAATTCTGGTTGAGCCCGGCCCGAGCCCGAGCGGTCCATTGAACAACTAATGGGGGCGGTTCCCTTGGGAAACGGGTCAGGTCAAACGCAGAGAATCCCGTGGGCAGCAAGTCGCAACCCACCATAAAAATCCCCTCCGAATCGCTCTCCGTCTGATCGGACGCCGCCGCATCCACCACCAGCGCAGCGCCCGCCGGCTCCACCGTCGCACCGGCAGCTCGTACCGCCTTTCGCCCATCGGCGAGCGATAGAGAAGCGTTCCGTTCGTAGTGGCGAGATCTGCGAGCTGCGAAGATGGGACTGATCAGGAGCTGCTTCTCGTTCTTAGCAGGGACGGCCTTCGGCATCTACGTGGCTCAGAACTACAACGTGCCCAACGTCAAGAAGCTCACGGGCACCGGTCTTCTGATCGCGAAGCACATCGAAGAGACTTACCGGAAGCCCAAGAAGAGAGACAACGACGACGATTAGGATCGCGTCACTGAGAGATTGCCGTTCAAGGATTTGCGGGTTTTCCTTCCCTTCTTTTTTTTCCCCTTCATTTTTGGTGTTCTTTAGGATAACGTTGATTTTGTCGATGCCCATAGTATGTGATCGCGGATGGGTCCTGAATCTAAAACAGATGAGTGGCGCGAGTGTTTTACAGATTGATTCTTTACAAAGCTTCGATCGAAATTGAAGTGGATATGCGCAATTTCTGAGTTCACTCTTCGAGCTGCAAATATGCAAAGGCGAGACCTTTGAGAGATGCGCTTCATTGGATTCTGCGGAATGGTTACGCAGGAACCGCCAATTGGTCAGAAGATGCGGAGAACAAGATGATGTTCGATCTGGGCAAAAGCTAATCTGGTTTGTCAATGGATGCTTGCTCTGTTCACTATCTAATATTTGCTCGCAGCCTTTATTATTCTTAAGCTGGAACTCAAAGTTGGGTTACATTCAAACCTATGCACACCCGCACACAAACATACACTTGCTCTCTTCTCACGCCACCGGAACCTCCAACACGTCCTTCCTCTCTCCTTCCTGCGCTTTGGGCACCACCACCTTCAGCACTCCATTCCTCATCTCCGCCTTTACCTCGTCCAGCTTGTACACGTTCGGGGGCAGGTCGATCCTGCTGGAGTACCTCCGGCGGCCCTCCTCGCCCGCTTCCGGTTCCCCGCCTTCTCCCCTGATGATCAGGGTGTTCTGCTCCACCACCACCTTCACGTCGTCCTTGCTAAGCCCGGGCATGTCGATCCGGAGTTGAAGGGCCTTGTCGTCCTCGCTCACGTCCCACCCTCTCCTCGACCACCCGCGGAATGCCTGGGGAGGGTCCTCCATTAGCTGGTCCATGAGGTTCAGGACTTGGCTCAAGCTCCTCGTCGGAGAGAAGGGGTCGAAGACATCTGAATCACCATGATTGAACCGTTCATCAGCACAAATCAATTATCAAGTTTTGCTGACGGCCAAACATAGTTTTACACGACACTTGGATACTAGAATACTAGATTCCCGACGATTAAGAAAAATTTGAACTCTCCTCCTGAAGCAACTACGTGAGGAAACAGAGTAAGAGCACCAAAACTTGAAGCACCAAAGAAGGATTCCCGATTAAGTAATACTAAAAACTACCAAAATGAAACGAAAGCCAGCGAGAGAGAAGAGGGTCAATCTAGAACCAGAGAAAGGAGCGAGACAGCGATCACGGCGGCGAGAGACAGAGCGGTCAGGGGTCCAGTCGACGTCGACGGCTTCGCTCCCTTCATCTGCTCTGGTCACCTGAGTGTCGGTGTTGAAGGAGCGTGTCCCCGTCGTAAACGGAGCCACCGAAGCCGACCGGACCGGGCTTGCGAGCTTGTGGCCGGAGATAGCTGAGGCAAGAGCTCTCCTGAGAGCGAGCCGGGACGCCATGGCTGCACAAATTCGATGATTGTGGGGGGTTGGGTTTTCATGCCGGGGGTCTGCTTTATGTAGAAGACGTACGTGAAAGCGAATCGAGGTGATCCATATAAATGCAGAGAGATGTAGAAACTTCGAGACTGAGCAGAAGAGGCCGTCGAACTCTTTTCTCACTTTTGACCCCAAAAAAAAAAAAAAACTTCTTTTCTCTCTCTACTTTATTTCCCCAAAATATTGACGAAATTAAATAAATATAAGAATTTTCTCAATTATTTTCTACCGTGAATTCGCTTTTTACCCGTAAGATGAAAATGGGTCTAAAATCATGGTGGTTTTAGGCCAAATTTCATAAATAAATAAAAAAGAAATCTCAACTTTAGGTTAAGTCCAAATTTATTCTAAATTCTTTTTTGTTTCAAATTTAGTCTCAAATCTTCTTCCTACTCTTTTTGTCTTAGAAAAATCCTAAATTTTAGTTCAAGTACTAAATTTATCTTGAACTTTTTTTGTCTAAGAAAAAATAATCAATTTTTACTCTAATCTCAAATTTGCTCCACTAACCTTTTGTCCAAAAATCGCCGTTAGTGGTGCTTAATTTTCATAAAACGATTTTATATCCTAAAATTGTTTGATTTTGGAGAAATTTTTATCAAGATGAAAATGCCACATTGATCTGTACCTATACACCCGTTACTTTCCTAATGTGGGTTTTTCTTATTGACGTGAAAATTCATGTCAAGTTAGAACTAGACCACAAGATATGTTCAAGAATATATTAAAAATTTGTGTTTTTTAAGACAATAAAATTAAAGGTAAATTTAAAATTGTACCTAAAGTTGAAAAAAAAAATTGGCAAAAAAATTTCAGAATAGATTTGAGATTGTACATAAAATTTGAGATTTTTTTCGAGAAAAAAAAAATTTAAGATATTTAGACCTAAAGTTAAAGAGTTTTTTAGGAAATTAGGCCAGTGGTTTCATGCATATGGTCCTTTTTCGTAGTATCATCTGTGACATTCAACAGATTCCGGAATTCAGTCGGCAGAGTCCCAAAAAATCACTAAACCAGCACCATGAGTCATAGCATTAGCTGGAAGCCTCGTAGCAAACCACTCACATGGTGCCGAGCTTCACTTCTCTGCCTGCGTTTCAATTGGATGAGCAGATCTGATTGCGCACAACATGAATGTAAGGGCAATCCAGACTCGGGTAGAGTATGAAGAAAGGATACATTTATTTAAGAGTTACTAGTCAGGACATTTCACAGCTACCTCCGAAAAGTTCTAACCACCAAAAGAAGAAACAAAAGAAAAGTGAAAAACAAACAGACTGATGAATCATTATCCTCTTCGAGTTACAGCAAAAAAGAATGCATTGACAGCGAAAAAGAACTCGCTAAATACCGATCCCGGATTCCGGCAGCTACAGATCCATGAATCCACCTGAATTCAATTGGTTAACTTCACAACAGGGGAAAAAACAGAACAGGAGCAGTAAAACCCTCCCTTGTCCATTGTTTTGTTTCCTTTCGTCATCGCTTCCCTGAAGATCGGAAACAAAGAGGAACGCCAGGAGAGAAAATATTGTGAGAATTTAATCAGGTACTCCTCATTATGTCTTCTTCATGAAGTACCCCAAGATGATGCCGAGCAAACCGATAATAACAACAATCATAAACGAGATGCCGCCTTGGTTCCTGCTGCCCTCCCGCCTTAGCAGCTCCTGCCGAAAAGAAAGAGAACGAAGAAAAAGTAAGTAGAGGATGATGTTTAAGGGGACAGCAAGAAGGCCAGATAATTTAATGCAATGACAGGAAAGTTTCAGAGTTTTATCTTTTAGGCATGTATCTTAGTCACCTCAACTTACAAGAAGAATATGTAAAGTCACATGCCACATTCGCATGAATGTCCTAAAACAGCAGATGCAAGGCTATTTCCCTTTCTGGATTAGAAAACAAAGACAATGTCCCTTAGGGGGCATAGATCAAAACAGGTCAGGACATTGGATCATAACAAAAGATATAGACAGCAGGAAAACGAAGTGCAGGCTGTCTAGCCTTATGTGTGATCTCGCTAATTGCTATACAAGGAGCTATGAAAAAGTATATGTTTAACAGAGAGGGGTAGCCTAAAGAGCCCTGAAGCACCTGTCAAAGAAGACTGCGCTGCGAAACATGTTAACTTCCATATCATGGTCGCTGGGATTCCACAATAACCACCAAACTAAGCACACAGGTTCACCGCATGTGAAGTGTACTTGTACTCAACCACAGGTGTTCACATGTGTGAGAGAGAGATTTGGATTCATAATAGCGGCTAATGCTCTTTTGGTAAATGTCCTATTTTCTCTTTCTTCAATGTTTAGCTGTGCTTGAGCAGGGGGAAATTTGGATATGTTCGCCATCACTAATGATATACGACATCAACCCAAACAACCATTTGGCAAAGTGAAGCAAATTGCAGAGTCCCAAATGGAGTAACTCACCATTTCTTGACGAAGCTTGTTACTTTGTTGAATAGCATTATTCTTCTCCTCTGTCAACTTTTTTATGAGCGCCCTTGCCTGCCAATGGATCAAAATGTCAGACTCCCCGCAATCCAAGCACCATTATGACAAGAAAGGAATCAAAATACAGACACACCCCTATATCATTCTGCAAAACTCTTTCTATCTCTTGCGTAGACTAAATCAACACGCAGACAATGTTAGTATGTGAGAACTAGGGAGACAGCAATCGTGAAAACCTTTTAGTGCACGAATTCCCTCAAACGCCAACACATCTTGTTCAGTGATCTACACTTGCTTTTTAAGTTTTTCTTATTCATTCTTGCCCGGAAAAATTTAACCAATTTAACGGGAAAAACGTAATTTCTTTGTTAGTCTTCCATCTTATCTATTTATGTAGCGAGAGATCTTTCGCTCTTCATCCAAACTATGAACTGCTATCATGCTTGTTCCTTTAGAAATTTCTGGAAGATTGGTAACATTATGGCATGCTTTGCCTCCTTAACATGAAAGAAATAAACCAATGTCTCCCATCCAATAGCAGCATTATCATCATATGCACAAGTTACCTATAAAAAGATAGACAGGTTAGTGTATCAGTCGTTGTTGCATTACAAGTAATATTACTTCTCCCCAGTTAATTTGCCTTGGCTACAAGTACGAAACAAAGAGAATGACACACTCAACGAACGAACGAACATGTCATTTCAGCAAAATTTGTCTGGAAAAGTTCGTGCTTACAAAATATGTCATTTTACATTTATGAACAAAAGCTGTAATTCAAATTGCTTTTTGCAATGCGTTTTACAAAGTGTCGTGATAAATTCTCCTCAGAGCATGTCATGTACTATTGAATTGAGACCAGAACATAAACACGAATTAGAATGGAACAAGATAGTGAGGACAAAGGAAGATCAGCCCCTAGAGTTTGATATACGGACAAGGATGGGAACAGTGATCTCCACGGTAAGGTCTGAGAGGCGATGTATCGGGAAGCCATTAGGAAATGGAGGAGCAAAGAGACGAATATATTAAATCTCACATGCAATTTCAAAGCAAGCTCCTGAAACTCCACTAGAAACACTGATAGTCTCCACAGATAATAAAAAAGTTGCTTAACCTTATCTTACGTGAAAATTAACAGAATAAACAAAGTGCGTGACAACTAGAAATGCGATACATCAATTATGTATATCCACCAAAACTAGATGCTTTATCAAGCCAATTAACATCAACAGCAATATACAACCATAACTAATTCCAGACAAAATATGGGCAGGCACGCTTGCAAGTTTGCATATTCAATGCTCATAGCATAATACACAGAGGAACAATTTACCTCAACAGATTTATCTTGAGGCTCGTCAAAAGATCTTGTAACCTGTAGTCACCAAGGATAACATCATATTCCAATCACCTACTTATTCTGGGTGCAAAATCTTCAGCAGCCTAAACAGATAAGGTAACTATTCAATACTTACAGAAGCCACCTCAGAACCATTGATGTTGCCATTGTCAGACCACGGAACCCCTTGGCGAAGAACCTTCTTCTGACCCTTCTGGAACTGGAGAAGGCGGTTGAGGAGGTGCAACGTAAACCACCCGCAATTTGCATTCTTCAACCACATTGCCCAACTCCTTATTGAACTAAAGCAAACCCCAATCCGTAATTTTAGCAGCTTGATCATGAACACAGGGAACTGAAAATAAACTAATACAAATGCTACGATGAACTTACCATTTCACCAGTAATATCCTTCGCAGTTATGCCATCATTTACCTTCACACTCTGTAGAAGAAATTTATCTTTGCATTGCATGTCAGGAGGAGCCTCCTTTTGAGCTTGCATAGTAACTACACGAAGACACATTTCAAAAAGAAACGCGGTGACATACAACAATCAACCCACCTCTCAAATGAGAGCAAAGGGCGACACAAAAGGGAAAATCCGCAACAGCAAATAAACTTTGGCCACAAAATGATAGTTCCAAGTACCTATTACATCACATGTGGACCGAGGCAAGACAATCCCCGTGTTTGGGCGAACACAGTATTTCTTCGGATTGGTCGTTTTCACCTAAACACGAAGATCTTAACATTCAAACATGGCAAATAAAGCCACAGAAATCCAAATAACCATCCCATCTGCATTCTCCCTGTTATTTCACCTATGAAATCCATTAAACGGGCAAAACAAAATTCGAATTCGACAGCCAAATCTCACGCTTCCGTGCTGTTTCACAGCATCACGGTCAAATAAATTCGTCTCCTGAGGTGTTACCAAACAAATATCAAAGATTCACAGAAAAGATTGAAAATTTACGAGAAGGAATCAGAGCATAGGTACCTTGAAAGCGACATAGTTGTCGGTTTTGTTGGACAGCTGAAGAGAACACGAGATCTGCTTCTTCAGCTCAACTAATCAAACCGCAGACAAAACAAGGACAATCAAAAAAAAAAAAAAAAAAAAGAAAACCTCAAAAACACAAACGACAGAAGCGCGAAAAGCCCAGATCGGGAACAGGATCGTAGAAATCCCAAAAAACGTACACGGAAACTTCAGCTCCAAGGGCTCGATGTCGAGCAGCTCGCCGGTGCTCATCTTTTTACCCCTTCTTCGGGAACGCAAAACGCAGAAATCAAGGGGAGGAAAGGCGAACGAGGATTGAAGATCCGGGGATCTTCTTCGGAAGCAAGAATGGTGGAAGAATCAGATTGCAAAAATTTGGGTTTTTTTTTATATATATTTTCCCCCTTTTTGGAGTTCTCGAAAGTTCGCTCCGCAAAGCAAAGGGGGAGAGAGAGAGGAGAGATCGAGAGATGAAAAATGGCGACGATGATGCTGTCAGGTCTTTTGTTGTCTTGGCGAAATGAAAACGAAAATGTTTTTTTTATTATATTTTTATTGTATTATTGCTGGTTTGTCTATATTAATAAAGTTAAACAAGTGGCGAACGTGCGTGAATTATGAGGAAGGGATCGCTTTGCTGCGAAACCACTTCTTGGCCTGTTTAAGGATGTCCTTTTTTCTTCATTTTTTTTTGCATTTTTGCACGGATTAATATCACTATAAACCTCACATTTATATATCTATAATAAATTTATCCAAAATCACTTTTTTTACCACAAAAAACTCGCTTTTTTTACTATCAAAATCTCAAGCCGTACTCTCGTAAAAAATTTATCCCAAACTCGTACACTTGTGATAAATTTACCTTTCTTTATTTTTTTCATTAAATTTTACTATCAAATTATTGAGTTCGATAATACGTTGTAGTTAACGGGTGTACTAGTTTGGGTTTTTATTCTCCATCATCGATGTATCGGTTTAGGACTTTTCGTGGTCTTAATTGGATTTAACATAAACTCAAGAAGGGTAAAATTTATCGCATGTGTATCAATTTGCAGTTTTTTACCGTAAAAAAAATTAGTTTGAGGTAGATTTGTTGCTAGATATATCGGTTTAGATTTTTATTATAAGAATAGTTTAAGGTAAATTTATACGCCAATTTTGGAATTTATTGTGGTCAAAAAATAATTTGGAGTAAATTTATAACAAGTGCACCGATTTTTGAGGTTTTTATTGTCAAAAAAAATAGTTTATGATAAATTTATTATCACGGGTGTATCGATTTAAGATTTTTTATGGTATTAATCCGCAATGGATGTTTTGTTTTGAGAGGTGAAATAATTTAGATGATGTTTATCAACAACAAAAAAAACGCTTAAGAATAGTGTGGCAATAATTGTTAAGCATATTTCATGATATGAAAGTCTTTAATTTTGAGGAAAAAAGCCTTCCAAAAATCCTAAATTATATTTCTTGTAACACATTTTACCTTATTTTTTTTTAATATATGCCATAAATCTCTCAAAATGTAACCTATTTACAGTCCATTAAGGTTTCGCCAATGAGCATCGTTAAGAATCTACCTACATGAACGCCAAAAGGCAAACAATGTTGATATGGCACCTTTTGCAATTTAAGCGAAATAAAAATGACTGTATTGGCTGAAAAATCATCCGATCGAATCTCGACGGAAGGTGAATGTGTCACATAAGTATAAGTTTGGATTTTTTTACCTCACAAAAAGTTTAGGGTAAATATGTGGCGTAGTTTGAGGTTTTTTATTTCCCAAAAAAAAAAATCACAATAAATTTGTCATGATGGACATAATTTAGGGTATTTTTTGAATTTTTCTATATTTTTAAATGTCACTCATTTATATCAAGGGTAATTCCTTCTAATGGTTTTTCATTAAGTTGGTTAATAAGCAGCCACTTGAACGCTTGGGTATGAGTTTTTTTGGCGTTGTATTAACAAATTCTACTTTGTTAAGTCGGTTGGTCAAAAGCTGAGACGATTGGATCTGACGTCCAAATTTTTTGTAGCCAAGAAATAATATGCGTGCATATGTGCATTTGCAAAAATTCTGGTCTTTTTACATATTCAGACTTTGAAATTGATTTTAAGGCACAGCCACCTTATTAGAAAAGACTTTCTTTCTGGCTTTTTTTTTTTAAGGGGAAAAAAGTCACCAAAAATCGTAAATTATATACCTATCGTGATATATTCACTCCAAATTTTTTCTGGTGGCACAAAAAAATCCAAAATTTATACCCTTATGATATATTTACTCTGAAAAAAAATTAACACCAAAAACCCCTAAGCTTTTTTACCTATATGATATATTCACTCTAAATTATTTTTAGGATTTTCGGCGTTAAAAAAAAGTTTGAGATAAATATGTTACATCGATACAAGTTTAGAATAAACGGATCACACGGGTACAAGATTTGGTTCTTAATGTCGCGAAAAAGTCCGAAATAAATGCGTCACGGTGGGCATAATTTATGATTTTTAGCGGGTTTTGCCCGTTCTTTGATCATGCATGTTGGTCTTAACTAACCTCTATTGCGTAATAAGCGCCAAGAATGGGAATGATAAATCAGCAAAAGAAGAGAAATTGCGATTGAAGACAAAATAACGAGGAAAAGAAAAAGAAGAACGTTTAAACAATTTCCCCAACCCCCGGCGGCGTCCGTGACACGGCGGTTGGAGCGGAGCCTGTCAACGGAAATGGGCCCCACGTGTCACTAAACAAATCGGCATTGGGCCCCACCCTTCCTCCCTCCCTTCCCCACGATCACCGGGGCCCACATTTTCCTCTCCTATCCATCCGCGCATCATTGCAACTATAAAAACCGAAAAACGGGTGGGGGAGAGCTCCGCAGACACCAGATGTTTAGCGCCGACGTGTATGGACCTTGCAGATTTAAGGGGTTGCGATCGGCTTGATCTAGTAGATTTAGTCCGTGGCAGTACTCACGTAACGGAGTTGATTTTTGGACGCGTTTCGGCGTCGCCGGCTTAAGCTTCGGTCGCCCATCTGATGCTCTCTCGAATGTGCTGGAAATCCGCCGTCTCTGTAGCTTCTCCCCTCCAAGTTTGCCGGGAATTTGAAAGATGGCTTTTGATCTTTGAAACTTGGGCAGCTTTTTGTTGCGTCACCAAGAACACAGCTGCATCAGGATTCGCATGTTGAATCGTTTTAAGATAAGACTACCCGTCGAAATCCAATCCACCGTTTGAAGAGACAAAAACAGAACCCAGGAAACAAACAGTCGTTACTGAGGTTAAAGACGAGGAGAAATTAAGGAGAGTTGACTCACTGGGTGCGCGCAGAGATGGCTTCTGAAGTGGATCTCTCCGAGTTACTGGCCCATTGTACATGTTAGAGAATCTGGGCATCAGTAACCCTCAGGAATCAATAGCAATAGAACATGAAGAGGTTAGTGTTATTAGGACTCGCGAAATTCGTAATGGTTAAACTTGCCAATCTTTTGAAGTCTTCATTGTTTCCTACTTCTTGTGAAAGTCCTTGCAGAACCTGTCGAAGGCGACACTGGAAGATAAGAACACAAAGGCCATGAACTTGCCGGGGACAAAGAGGTTATGAATCAACGGGAGTCGTTATGTCTTAGTATTCTCGAGTGCAGCTTCCAGTGCTTGGATTTTCTGCCAAAAGAAGATCAATACGAGTTTGGATATGTAAATGATCTTTCTTTCGGTTTTGGTTTTCGCCGAAGGAAGCGAAGGACTATGATGAAAAGGAAAGCTTGCTGGCCGCATTCGTGATGAGAGGGAGATTACAACTCGCTGTCTTGGTGTCCCTCCCTCAGGACATCTTCAAGAACTTGGATCTCCTGCAAGAACATCCCGTTTCGCGTGTGCTATTCCCGCATCCTCCTGAGAATTTCTCTTCATTGAGGAATACAGGTCTAATTATTACACAGTTGGCATCCAAACACAAGGTTCGAGCCTGAAGCAAAGTAAACTATGCCTCATTGACAGAAAAGTATACAACTGAATATCTTATTTCTCCGTCGCTCAGCTGGTGTTCGAGCATGTGACAATGAAAATTGGAAGTTTCGGAAAAGAAAGTTGCGTACAGAAATACTAACCGAGTCATCGTCCTGAACTACACTTTGGATCCCATTGGTGTTTTCCTCTCTTGCAGATGAAAATTCCTGCACTTACCACGTTAGTCTCACATTCAATTGTGCTGTCTTGTGGGGTTGAAACTTCTCCGAATTGAGAAGAGAAGCGGTTTTGAGATGTCCAAAGCTGACCTGAACCATCTCTACAGTCTCCGGATTATGCCACCGTCCTTTGTCGCTAAACAAGCAACCACCATAGTCAGAGCATGTGCAATTTCCACCCAGAAAACTCGGCAAGTTTCTGCACAAGTAGTAGTGTAAACATAGCAGGCTTTTCTTTCGTCGTAATTTAATTTATTAGATGCATGAACCGCTTAAGTATGCAGGATCATAATAATTAACCAATTCTCCTCCTAGAGCACCTTTATGCAAGTACCAGAACATACGTAGGATCGATAACTTTGAGGAGATTGGTGAGATAGTCACATCCCGGCACCACCTCATTACAGAAAATTGGAGTGCTTAGATTATAGATTATACTGAACATTTAGCTCGCGCAGTCTTTCGAGTCCTCCAATGATGCGGACTAAACTCACTTTGATCTTAGCCTATGTACGCACATCACGAAAAGCCTTGAGGGCTTTCCACAGCATCTTGAACCCCGATCCAGCATTCACAATGGAGAGCCTACGCAAAGTCTGCGTTCAAAACTTGTTATCTACTTAGAAAGGTAAAACTTCGTCATCAATACTTGAAATCAGTGCTGGACATACGTCACTATCGACTCTCTGAATCTCCATTAGGATATACCTCGCGGGCCTTGAGAATTTGAAGACTTCCCTAAGAAAAATCCGTAAAGCAGAAAGTTTGAAGACTTCAAGCTGACTATTTCAATGTTTGACAGAGGTTTATGACCCTAGTAACAAGAGGCACATGAATTCACTAATTTGGGAGCCATCCCTCCCTTATGAATAATTGGCACAAAAACACGCACGCGTGACGGTCGTATGAATTTTCAGGAACTGAGAGAATGGGAGGAAGGAATCACGTATTGATGTTCTTGAACAGATTGAGCCGAGGTCAAATGACTAACCTTTGCTGCTGCGAAATCCGGAAAATGTTCATAAAAGTCAGGTCCTTACCATTTCCTCAACGTCTAAAATACAAGCGCTACATGCCTCTTCGCTGCAATTGAACATGCCAGGTACCTCAGATCTTGTATCTTCCCTTGTTCCGATACGTGATATCTAACAAACCGTTCTATTGTAGTCGCTTGCAGCAGAGAATTGAGGTCCACCATGCCAATCCTTTCAATATATATCGGTCTACCATATCTATCAACGCCATGATATCCATGGGGATAACACTTCTTTAGCTCGGAGTACTCTTCATACTTGAACTCCTGCAGTATCTCAAATAGATCAGCTCCTTGTAAGAAAAGAATAGTAAATGCGGCATTTGGACCAAATTAAGCAGCAATGTTGCAATCTAAACTCTGAATAAGCTCCAAAATTGAATCTGACTAGGCAAGCCAAATCAGTTGAATGTCCAGCGAACTGCTTGAAACTAAGTCAAAGTCGATCATGTTCAAACAGAAGTTTGAAATCACCTCGACCCCATAGTCTTCCCTCCACTTAAGATAGTTAAGAAAAACCTCTTTTGCTTTCGGAACATCAAAATCCCTCATCCTTAGAAACCTGAAAACAGGAAAAGATAACATAGTACCAGTAATAATCTCCGCAAATGCCGTCTTTAATAGCAAGCAACACAAGTCTGTACTTGGTCACTAGACACCAGAAGTGATACTCCTATTGTCAACTCCACAGATGGTTTATACTTGCCGCAAAAGCATTGTGGTTGTTAATTTGTTTCCCCAAAGTAGGGCTCTCGAGAAAGAGCAGGTCCAGGAAAGACTCGACGATTTGCCCTTCCTTTGGATTATCGGGGACTCCCTCGAGATAGATTATCATGCTTTGGCTCTTGGTGATCTTCTTCAGTGACTCCCTAAACTTTAGTGGACAAGACAGCGTAGACTTCATGCTTAAACTCGACAACCAGGACCACTTTCTCTCTTCATTCGCCACCACTTGCGAAAGCTGTGCCCTGCCTCGAGTGAAGGGCTGTTCCGCAGCAGTCGGCAGCTCTTCCCCTTCTCCATCTCCTCTTTTTATGGTTATGACTTTATAGTTTTCCTCAAGTCCATGCTCATCCATTCGCTCACGCTAGGCAGTTAGCAATCTCGGTTTGTAACACTCGAACTTCAACCATATGGCGACTGATGACATGAAGGATCACAGACCGGATATGTAATTAGCTACCAACCCGGATCGAAGGAGGCCTCTAACGAAACACATTGACTAGCCTATAAACTTTCCGGAGAGAGAGAGAGAAATTGCAAGGGAAGCCAAGGTTTGAGGATGAAAAGGTATCAGGTGCAATGCTTCGTTTGGGATTTTGGAATGTGTGGAAACCAAGAGAACTGTGAGCCAAGCAAGCAAATGCTATTCACGCCAGGTTTGTTCCAACTAGAGGCGCCAAAAGAATTTAAAGCTGGCTTCATCTTTCTAAATGTACAACTGCAAACCGAAGCATCTCTAATTTGTTTAGATTGGACGTGGAAGTAAAGCGTAAAAGTAAGAAAGAGAAATCGAGACACGAGATTTTTATTCCGATTCAATCTTAAACTAGATCTACGTCTAGTAGAGGATTCCATTATAATTAGTATTTCGCATCTCTCGTTACATCATTCAATTACAAAAAGCGCCGTCTTTATTTTTGTCGATAAAAATATAGACCACAACTCTAATATAACGGGCCTTAAGAATTTGGGCTCATGGGCCTTCAATACAAGCTAATGGGCTTAGGAGCACAAATCTTCAATCTCAACGACGGCGATTCAAGTCAGAATTTCCAAGGTCACAAAGATCACACACGTCTTGCTGATTTCCGCACAAGTCTCTCCTATCCCAAGATTGACCTGTCATTTCGTAGACGAATACTTCAATCGTTCCTGATGATTTTCCTCTGCGCTTCATCCACCCCAAGATAAGAGAAACTGTGAAAAGCCAACCCCCGAGATTTCATACAGCCAAAAGGCCAGAAAAGGTCAAATCTTGCACTGCTCATTCCCCTGTTTTAAAGCAGACTGCAATCTATTTCACGAAAAATTAAAATCAAAAACATGCTTTCTCGAAAGCCATCAGAAATCATCGCCCAATCGCTCGTGACGACGAATTAGAGAACTGTATGTTCAATATTTAGACATAATATTTTGCATTTTCAAGTGATATTAACGATCATTTCTAGAAAAAAAAATATTTTCTACATTTATTCTGTTTCGGCGGAGCAAAACGAGTTGCTGCGTTGGCAAAATAAGAAAAGGATGGGCACTTGGCCAAATGTGGGCGTTGCTTGTTTTCGAATTGGAAGAAAGGCCAATGGACTGGTTTCTCGAAAAGGGATTCTGTCGTTTCTCGTGTTTGCACGCGCAGATGATGTGAGAGCAGAGAAGCCATGCCCTCTCGTTTTTCCTGAAACGAGAACAGAGGAATGAGATGAGCGGTAGTGGGAGGACGAAGTGGGACCGGGCCGAATTGACCCGACACCGGGACCCGGTTATGGGCGGTCAGCTTTTTTTTTTAAAAAAAATCTTTTTAGGTACGGTACGGTACGGCCCAGCCAGTGGATGAAAATTTAACTTCAAAGAAAAGGGGAAAAAGATGGATATATGCAATCATATTTTAAATAGGCCTACCCATGTGAATTGGGAAAAAAAAAAACAAAACTTAACTTTATTATCTATCTTAATTATATTAAAAAAAAATTTGGTCTCACAATGAATCTCCAATTTCTATTTTTGTCCCAATTCTATCAAGCTAATATCCTCCGAAACTCTTAACTTTAGCATATATCCCAATTATATCCATAACTTTTATTATCTCATAAAAAAATCTCAACTTTTATTTTTATCTTAATTATATCATCGTTAGCTTTCCGTCCATAATCACCATTCGTTAATCCTATGTGGCTCGAATTTTCTCGCCGAACTTACCGATGAATCTTCGAAATTAAAAAATAGCAAATTTCATAGATTACGATATTTGAGATCATTCATCCAAACAATCAAATCTCCATGCCGTCGTCCTTTGGGTTGCTAAGTGCTAGGGAGAATCCAAATTGTCTCATCTTGAGTGATTCTATATCTCCCAACAATGCATAAAGGAAGGCAGACAACATAATAGAAGTTGTGAGATTTTTTTCACGTCAATTTTTACGTGATGTAATTCATCAATGACAAGAAAATGCCACGTATTATTAACTAACGGTGATTATACACGGGAAGGTTAATAGTGGTAGAATTATGATAAAAGTAAAAGTTAGAGATTTTTTATGAGAAAAAAATTGGATATAATTGGAATAGATACTAAAGTTATGATTTTTTTTTTGGTGTTTTGAGCCGGTAGAAATGGAACAAAAAAAAGTTGGGATTTTTTTTTGTATTATGCCTATAAAATCAAGATAAAAGTAAAAGTTGAAGATTTATTTATGAGATAAAAAAGTATTTTGAATATAATTGGGAGAAATGTTAAAGTTTGAAGTTTTTTTGGATTTTAAACTTTTCTATATATATATGCAAAATGGCCATATCACTTGAAATCTTCGAAATGGAATACCCACCTAATCAATTTTCCCCTTTTGAGGTTTTTCGCCTATTCTCGCCTAATCATAGTTGTTGAAAGATTCCAATTCGGATCTTCAAATCATACCGATCTATTGACCGAAACTTCGGGACCTTTCATAAAGTAGACGTTTCATTCGTAGCTACGCCTCGACTTTCCATACTTCAAGAATAGAGATTCATGGATCTTTTAGAACGTCATTTTTTCGAAGGTTGTCTAATTACATAAAAAAACAATTATAAGCTCGGTGATTTAGCATATGAGCATAAGTATTGTATCATGGCTGTTTCAAGCTCGACCTACCCGACAATATTTGCCATTATGAATTTACTGGAAAAATTAACTCTTTCTAATTACGAGTGGACTTGAACAAAAGTTTTCTAACGCAACCAAGGAAAAATGTGCAGTGTTTGGTATGGAGAAGTAGAGGAAATTATTTGCAAGGAAGGTTTATTTTACGAAAAATGAATAATTCAAAATATATATTTTGAAAAATGATCGTGTGTACCGTTTAAAAATAATTAGACAATAAAAATATTCATATTTATAAGTAATATAAAAAATGTTTTAAAATATATATATCTTTTGAATTTTTTATTTTTTGAAAAATAGACGGGCATTATATTGCTTCCAAATTGAACGCATTTCTGAGCAGGATTATGTTAAATCTCTTGCTTCTGGCGAACGCTGTCGGAAAGTAGAACGTGCGGGGACGAAGTAACGGCGTCGACGGAGACGGAAGGTTTTCCAGATTTTGAAAATTTCCTGACAGCGGGCCCCGATTTGCCACGTGGCGTTCTTTGAGTGGACTGGAGCACCAATCCATCTCTGCTCCAGGAGCACCTAATATTTTCTCGTCGGAAAGTAGAACGTGCGGGGACCGCCAGCTGTATCCCAGACCCACGCGCTTCGGTCGCTTCGGGAGCGGACGACACGACCGGATTCATGACGTCATCCTCCACGCAAAAAGACAAAAAAAATTCCTTATCGGCGGCTTCTGTCGTCGTCTCCTGCCACGTGTTCCAGCGCTGACCGTGCGGGACTCACCGAAATGGCAGGGGCCCACCAATACACTGGCTAAGGAAAGTTCTCAGCCAGCTTCTCTCTTTTTTTTTTGTTGGGTCGCATCTAATCTTTGCTTAGATTGGATAAATTAATTAAGGTAATAAAACCGAGCGGCATCCCGATTTCCCGTTGCATTTGAACCTTCGGAAAATCTTATTTATTACTTTTAGGCTTCGATTATTCGTAAAAGAAAATAATTTAAATTTTTTTAAATCACGATAGCATCTGTTCATTTTCAAAACTTTATTTTCCTCGCTTTGTTATTATCATTTAAGAGCACTTAGACCGTACTCATTAATGAGGTCCTATTTTCGGATTCGATGAGAAATGCTATACTTCTAATACGAAATTCAACAAATAAATGTGAGAACTCCATTGTCCAAACTCTAAAGCGATACCATTGGGTTCATACATTCTCAGGTTTCCAATTTGAAAGGGCAACCACCAAAAAGTAGCGAAGCCCCTACCAAAGAAATGATGCTCCTCCTTCTAATAATGCACATGATTTTGACCGAAAAAAAAAAAACAATGCACATAATTGACAGCTAACGGACAAAAACAGTTTCAAATCTTGAAAAAATTGGCAGGTTTTTTTTTTTTTTGGAATGAGTTTTTCAAAGAGAGATTTCTTGACAACCGATAGAATTAAGAAATTATTCAATTCCTTGTCCTTTGACATGCATAAAGGGTGCTGCCAAAATTGGATCAATTTCTCTCGATTGCCCACTCATCAAGATGGACGCGAACGAAGTAAATCCAACATGGGGCTTCTTCAATTGATTGCTCTGACCGTCCATGCATGCCCGAGCAAGAGAAGAGGTGGCAGAGCAATAACCATTCAACAAGTACGCATACGGCGACGCATTTGTTAGACATGTTTAATACAAAACAAATTGACTTTTCAAAGCGTCGGTCCGCCATCGATTTCAGTTTGAAGAAGCTATAAATTTGGTTTTTGAATGTGCGACCCCTAACTTTTTGTTTTGATAATTTACCTTATTATTTGGAGTTTATTTCGTTTTGAAGTTATAGCAGTTGGATTGCGATGTTTAACTTTATTTTTTTGGGGTATGCATAAAATGTAACTTTGACAAAAAAAAAAAAGAAAGAAAGAATCGTTAGCAGAAAACGAGAACAGCCAAATTGTTGACATTTCTCAAGTAGTTGTCCAACAAATCTGATAGAACTCTACATGGAGAGAGAGTGAAGAATTTTGATCACTAATTGTGCTGCCTAATTCCCTAAAACACTCTCCAAACTTTATGTCTAATCTCAATTACACTCCTAACTTTTTTTTTAATCTAAAACTTTGAGTTCAATCTAAATTTGCCTCAAACTTTTCTTTGTATAAAAAAAAACCCAAAATTCAAGTTCAGTCCCAAATCTATCTCGATTTTTTTTCATGAGAAAAAAATCAACAATTTTATTATAATCTCAAATTTGCCCCCATTAGCCCCCTATCCAAAAATCCTCATTAGTCATTTCTAATTTTCTTATTCTACAATAGTTTCAATTTGGAGATAATTTTCCAGGTCACCTTGCTGATATGGATCCGCTACCAACAAAGAAACACCACATCAAAGCTGGGACTGGATCATGGCGGTAGATTCGAGAGCGCATTGGAAGTTGGTTATTTTATTTTTTTGGAAACAAAACAAAATTAGGGATAAATCTGATATTGGACCTAAAGTTTAGTTATTTTTCTGAAACAAAAACAAGTTTTAAGGTAGAATTGATACTCGACCTACAAATTATGAATTTTTTTTTCAGAAAATTAGGCCCTAATTGTGCTGTGAAAACATAACGATCTTTCATTTGAAGTAAGTGAAACATGGCATTACTCAATTTTCAAAGTGTATTAGTGTTAACAAGTGTCTTTAAGACATTCGTAATGAAACCCTTTTGAGTTTTGTGTTTTTTTTTTTTGTGACCTCTAAGGCATTATTAATTGATAGATATGGGGGGTGGTACTGACCCCACAAAAGCCCCCTCAAGAGGTGGGAGTAATTGCTGAACAGCTGGATTGGGCATGAGTTGAGCTCAGCCCAGTACTGCCAGCTCTCTTTGCTTTGGGACTCCCTCCATTTAAAAGGCATTCAAATTGGGAAAGATCCCACCCCAAAAGACAAATCTCTTGTTGATCTTTCTTGGGATTTATGAGTTAAACTACGATTTTGCTTAACGATTCTAAATTAAGTCTAAGTGCCAGCTCAGTTTTAAATTTATTTTTATCAATTCAATTTTAAAATTTTTTCATTTATGCTAATTTAATCAATTTTATCAATTTTGATGGAAAATTATTAATGTGATAATTTTTAATAATTTTTAATATTTTTTAAAATTATTATTTTTTTCCTTCTTTCTCTTTCTCTAACAAGTGGTCGAGAAAATTTCAAAGTAAATAACACAATAATATTAAAAATTACCACGTCATCAATTTCCGATCATTATTGATACGATGAACCGAATTAATACAAATACAAAAAATTTAAAATTTAATTGACAAAAAAGAAAAAATTGAAAGACTAAATTAACATAATTAAAATAAATTTAAGATTTTTTTGGGTAATTCTCTCCTCTTGAGTCCCGTGATCTCTGACAAATATATATATATATATCCAATGATCAAAACTCTTCACTCTGATCAATTTGATTGCACTTCTCTAGTTATTTCCAATATGAACACTATCAACAATACTTTCCCCTGAAATATTCACTAATTCGATTAACGATTCCCTCACTGCTGTACCAAAAGGAAGCTGTACACCACAAAAAACTTTACACTAACTTCACATTTCCCCTCCCCCTGTTCGGAACGCTCAGAACGAACAATTATCTTATTCGTCCCGGTTCAGATGACCCCGACCGGCTACCTTCGACCGAACGTCGATGCAGCCGTGCCCCGCCTAGTGTTGGTTGAGGCTGTCCCACAGGGACGCGCAGCGCCGTCGGGCAAACCCCACTCTTCGTTTTTCCAGGTCATAAACCACCTCAAAACCCTGCTGCTGATAATTCCCCAGGGTCGCCACCGGCCCGCCTTCCGACTCGGCCTCGTCCCCGCCGTTCATCAGCATCAAGCACCCCACGCGCGACCGCCTCCCGCTGCCGTCGCCACCGTCCGTGAAGTCGTAGAAATAATTCCTCCTGGGAAGCACCACACTGGACCCCCGCCCCACGAAATGCAATGTTACAGTAGGCACGCTCGCGATCGTGTCGTTGTCCAAGTAGTAGCACGGGCTCAGCCCCGTCTTGTCTTCTATTCCGGTTGCCCGCTCATGGACTTGGCCGAGGCGCCGCTCGAACTCGGCGACCACCGAGCCGTGCAGGCCCGCAGGCAGCATGGTGAAGGTTGTCCCCGAGTCGACCACCATCCCTCCGTTCCCGCGGCCATCCACCGCTCTCAAATTCCGCGCCGCCGGGATATGCTTCCGGCCCACGGAGATCCCCTCCAGCCCGACGCAGTAAAAGTACGGATGCTTCGGGTTGTCGAGCATCTCGGTGTACACAAACTCTGCCTCCTCGTTGCTCAACACTTTCTCCTTCCGCCCTAGGATGAGTGGGCTCGGCCGGCGAACTCGGTCGGGCTCGAAAGAGTGAGACACCAAACAATAAGAAAACCGGTTGCCCAACTGGGGCGACAAGCGAGCGAGCTGAGCTGGCAAAGAGAGGGAGCCGCGGCCGAACCCAGCGACTCCGACCGGCTCTCCAAGGGCTGAGTGGGCACACCCGAAGGTGAAGTTACGAAGGACCAAGGCAGGAGGAGACGTCGGGATGGAAACGGAGTGGCGATACAGGGTGGCGATGAAGCTGCCGTCGCCGTAGGCGTAGTAAAACGGTGGGCAAGAGAAGGAGGCGCAGTCGGAGATTTCAATGGACTCAAGCGGGCAGCGAGCAGCAGCGCAGAGGTCAGAGGAGGAGAGAGAGGAGTGCGCAGCCGCGCATGCAGCGGACTTGCAAGAGACGGCGGAGGTGGAGGAGAAGTTGAGGGCGACGACGGGGTTGCGGCGGTTGGGATTCGGCTTGCCCTCGCAGAGGATGCAGTCGAAGGGAGCGCAAGGGAACCAGACGAGGTCGCTGCCGGTGTCCATGAAGAGAGAGACGGACTGGGGAGGGTGGGAGTTGAGGGTGAAGCTGAGGGTGTAATCGCTGCCCGGGGACAGAGGGAGGGAGACCTGGCGGCGGCCGCCGTGGGAAAGGTGGCGGCCGAGGCGGTGGTGGAGGAAGCGGGCGGCGGAGCGGGCGGAGGCGGACTTGAGGAGATGGTGGGTGGTGTTGAACCGGGAGGCGGAGAGGGAGTGGGTGAGAGGGAGGAGGATGGGGGCGGAGGAGGAAGAGACGGAGGAGTGGTGCGCAATGAAGAGGAGAAGGACGAAGAGAGAGAGGGAGGACGCCATTTGAGGGGCCTCTGGAGCTGGGGATGGGAGGGAGAGAGAGGAAAACAGAGTGCTCTGTTTCTTCCTTGGCGTTGGTTGGGTGGGGGGGAGGAATTGAGGGAAGAGTGAAGAGTTTGAGAGGGTTTTAAAGGTGGGGGATGACGACTGAACGAGGCATGTCTTTGTAATGTTTTGGATTTTGGGCAGGTGTCGAGGATGGGAGAGGGAAGATGTGCCCGGTCTAATAGATTCAGCAAAATCAAATAAGCAGCTTAATTAATAAAAGGGACAAGCGTCTTGAATTCATTGCGATTAATTTTTTTTAAATACAATTAATTCTTACAACTTGTGTGCAATCAAATCTTAAATTTTGAAATTTAATTATATATTTTATAAGTTTTGAGGACTTAATTATATTTTGATGATAAGTTTTAAGATTTTTAGTGTATTTATTAAAAAAGAAAGGGGTTAAAAAGAGAAAAATTATCAGAGCTTTCGAGCTTCTACTTCAGTAGCTTTTTTGCACAGGGAATTATGGATAAGCACTTGAGTGTTTGACTAGTAGTAGTACTAATCATTGGAGTACTTGGGTACATTTAATATCTCTTGGACCGATGGAGATGGGGACGACGCATCCGTGAGAGTTTGGTGGCAGTCAAAAATCAGCGGGCCAAGGCGTGGCTTTGCTGGTAAAGTGGTAGGCTGTTTCCCTTTTTCCCTCGGGCCAAAAGAGGAACCAATAAATCAAATTCAATTCGGATCGACAACCGAATCGAGTCGGAAGTGGAGTCATTTTTTTCAAAAACGTTTAATTTATGAATGTTGCTAGCACAATAGTTTTTGAATAATTGTGGGAGTTTACGAAAACATAATGCATTGAAAATTTCTTAATTAGTTACTTGGCAAATAGCCTAAGAACACTCTTTGACAAATACCAATTGACAAAAAGAAAAAGAACAAAGAAAAGAAAAGGGACAATCGCAACTCTTGTATTAACCCCCCATTCACGATCCCCATCGATGCAACCAAAACAAGACGAATTGAGAGAGTAGAGGAGTTGGCCAGCCAAATAGGAGTTAGGAGTTTGAAATCTCGTGCAAAGGAATCGAATGAACCAAACGCTTGCTTGCTCCTACCGTAAAGTTTGTAAAATTATAATTAAACTCCTTAAGTTTTAACATTACTTGTTAAGATAATCCTTCTTTAATGATGACAAAGCTATCGAAATCAGAGGTTGCTCTACGAGGTGGATGCATGCTGCTGCCAATCCCTTGCTCGGATTTATTGAAGGCACAAGCAAATAAGGCGGTGGAAAAAATTGCGAGTCTCGGGTTTCGGACCACATGCATTATTACCAAGGAAAGAGACCAGCGAAGGTTCATACTATGAGCTTCACTTCAGTGATCACGAATTGGAACCGATGTCTGAGTTCACTCCCACACTAACAGTGATGAGGGGTAGGGCCACGATGAGCAAACCCCCTTCGAGATTTTTTGAGTTGAATTCGAATTCTCGAGTTGAGCTACTATGGTCCCATCCAGATCCAGTCAATCGATATAAGATTTCGTAATGCCACTGAAAATATCTCAAAAACCGACCAACGTACTGCCCCTAGACGAATCAAGACTAATCTGGAGATACCGTGCCTTTCCTTCATGTACTGGACTTATTAATTAGCCCAAAAGGGAGAGATTGCAGGTCGCTCGCTCTTTCTTCCCTTCGATTTTCGGAGGCGTTCCGTGTTCCGATTGTCTCACATTGATCACGTCCCTTCAAAGTATCGGTGTGGCCGTGATGTTCTTTTGTTCCTGGTAAAAGCCCCGTCGGTCGGTGGACATCGCTTCAGAATAACCGGGACTGGCTAATCAGGAATCCCCTTACTCAATCATTCACCCGAATCCTCTTTCTGGTCATAACCCAAATCAAAGCATCGATTTGACTCGCCAACAAATGAAACGTCCAAAACTTCTTGTCACTTTCGGCCACACTGTAAGGGACAGCCTACTTGGGTTCCACTGACCATTACTATAAATGTCCCAAAAGGTTAATTTCAATTCAGAGATATCCCACCTGCCTTCGTCAATTACCGCTGGCTAAAAGAGCCCATGCTTTTCACATTCCAGGAGATAAAACAAAACCTACCTAAATCACAGAAATTAGGATTAGACGCCTCACACACTAAGAATCCAGCATCTTCTATATTATATTGCTCTATTTGAGAGCCCACAAAATTGGAGGGTCACCAATCTAGTTTGACCTACAACTTAATCTGGATGATCTGTTAGAGCTGACAAAGTTTTAGAGATATTTATATATATGGACAAAGCTGACAAAGAGATGACATCCTAATTTTCTGGTGACACTAGATTTGACTAATGAATTCATTTCAATGCTAAGGGCCACTAATAAATTGAGGGCTCTATGGGGAGACGTGTGACAATTTAAAGTGCCAACCGGCCAACCACTGTGGGAACCCCCTCTACAAAGTCCAACTCAATGATTGCTAATACCAGAATACACAGCCTCTTGCTGGCTGGCTTTACTAGTTTCACAAGTCATGTTAGCATGCATCAGCAAATTTGCATGGCGCATCACGTCCTCTGCTTTGCGTAAACAGGATAGACCATCAAAGCATTGTTCAAGTGAGTACCGCCGATAATTCAAATCAGCAAACCATCGCAGCTGCACCTCCAAGTTACCACCAGTCTAATGTAATTCGAAGATAGTGGAAAAGTTCTGCATCCGTCTACTGCTACACAATATACTGATAACCAACATTCTACAGACTTCACCAAGCGAACACCAAACTAGCAGACAGAATTTACAACATAATAAACAGATTTTAACCCAATTTAGTGACATTCAAGCGCATAATTACATGGAGATTCTGGAGACTGTTCTTAGACTTAAGCAGCAAATTGATGCCTACAAACACCTCAGCTACTAAACTGATTCCTATTTAGAAATGACAGTGTCAAGCTAATCTCACAACCATTTTCTTATGTAGTTTCCTAGCCAATGCTTCGAAAGAAAAGGGGGAAAATATAGAGCACAGGGTCAACAGTCCATTCTTCACTTTTGGACCCTTGCCCATGGGCTAGTGGGTCGGCGGTCGATGAACCCAAAAAGCAAGACCGAAAGAGCTATAAAATAAAACAAAATACAATAACAATCTTATAATAATATAAGGAAAACTAGATTGAAAGAATCTCATTTAACAAACAGACCTCTATGTCCCACGCTACAAATCTGTTTTACTACTTTTCCCCGGGTAAGTTTGGACCTCTTCTTTCCTATGTCATTTCCTATAACACACTTTTAGGGATTTGGGTCTTAAGAATATGTCAACATCTCAAACGATGTTCTTATCTTTTGACAATACTACTTCAACTGAATATCCTCATTTCGTATCTTATCCATTCTTTGCACATACCTTAGATTCTCATTTTTGTATTATCTTATTATTTGCCTTTCCACTAATTTTATAATTTTCTTTTGCTAGAGGAATTTTGCATCACACAAAATCTCTTCGCCATTTCATCCAACTCTTCATCATCTCCCCTTTTGCAATATTGATCCTAAATATCAAGTATCTTTCTTGGGTCCTCCTGTCGGAGACGGTGAACTCTTCTGTATTCGGTTACACTTAACGAACCCTTTGGCCGCTTCTCCTAATTCTAATTTGCGTTAACCGCCCTTGTTATCTAGCACATATCATTGCAATAGTCCCTCTCTTGATATCTCTTGTTGCTCGTCCATACATGGCAAAGATAAGGCTCGCCGTGTAGCCCGTTGTGATTGGGAAATAGCTTGATGTTCCTTCATGTGCTCCATTACATTCTCTTCTCATCTTTCTTTTTCTTGGACCGTCTCGCTTCTCAATCATAAACCCATATGTAGATCTTTCTTCTTCTTATACCTTCTCCTTTCAGAATAGTTCAATTATTCTTTTCTTCACATGCTCTAACTCTCTCCCCACTTCTTTGGTCTGCTAATTTGTTAACTGATATCTCCTTATTCTTATAGATGGTCTTTTCTCCATCCTATCTTATTTATGGAGGATCTTGTTAAATTATCACCAACGTTCCCTCTCATCTCCCTTCATACCCATGGAGTGATTGAAGAAAATCATAAAATGTTTATACATGGCTGCATTGAAAAGCACCTCATTACTTCTTTTTTTTTTTTTTTTGGGTCATAAAAAAGCAACTCATTACTTAGTCATGGTAATTCTTGGGAGTTACGAACACTTGGACAATGCCAATGCAAGGTTGGCTACAAACATCATCTTAAACTTTTCCCTTGCCAACACTTTGCACCTCTAGTTTCAAAAACCCACACTTTGCACCCTGAAGACCTACAATTCGTATGTTGGAGTCTCAGCACCATCAGGAAAAGTTTGGAAAAATTATACAAACTAGATGTTCAAAGTAGAATTCCTTGAAACCTTAAGGCACATAGCCTGGGGCTAATAAATAGAGGGTCAAACTGTAGGTTTCAACAAGTGGATGGTTCTCATATGCCCAATGTAAATTATTTTCAGGATGCAAACATTGGCGACTCATTGTCTACAAATGAATCGACTCAAATCAACCTATAAGATAAAAGCACAAAGTGCTCCCCCGTAAAGATCTTTACTTTGATTGCATTGGCGACTAATCAAGGAAAACTACAATAGTTCGACATTCAGTTAGATTGAATAAGTGATGATTACCAAACACCCAAAGAATCCAAAAGCTTAAGCTGATAGATGGAGGGAGATAACATGAATATAAAGAGCATTTAGGACTCGTTGTTAAGTAATGTTTGACAATACTTCAATACCCCCTCTCACGTGTAAGCCGGATTACGAGCAACGCATGAAATTTTGACTACGCACATTCACGAAAGGGATAGCACTCGCTCGATAGCCAGGTTAGAAAATCAAACCTAAAAGCTTAAACCGATAAGTGGACGGAGACCATATATATAGACAGAGCATTTAGGACTCGTTGTCAAACGACAAGGGACAATACTTCACAAAGCAAGCATGACGGGGTTGGAAATGAAATTATAGTAGGCCTAAACAAAAATGTACTCATTCATCCACTACATCAACTACAAAGTTTACTTCTAAAAGATTGGAAACAACAATTAAAGATTACCATTTTGTTTCATTTAAAAAAGAAGTTCAAAGCCATAGACTCATGGATCTTGGATAATGCATCCTCGGGTAAACCAATTGCATAGAGTATTATTTCTTAGAAGGAAACAAAAAATTCGTCCTGAATAAACCATTTTCACTTCCAAGAAGGGGGCAAAAGGAAACCAAATTGTAGTGCCCATAGGACCCAACGTACTAGGTAATTCTTAGCCGACAGGCAGAGAGAGAGACCCCGTTTGAGCACGAATTAGTACTTTATAATTCCAAGCATACCGAACATATTAAACCACTTCGATTTGCACCATAAGTAAATAAGAGACCTTGCAATTTCATATATGTAGTTAACTATATCCCATGACATATCAGAGAGTCAACAACATATAATTGAAGATTAAGGGTATGCATGATTCGGTCACTCCGGTTTTAGTTTGTCCAATAACTTCTCTGCTTCAATAAACCCACCGAGTGGTCCCAATGACAAGTACTTCATATGTTTCCATCTGTATAAGCTCTTCAATGGTTAAACTAGCTGTGTCTACGACTTCATTAAGTACGGTGATGGTACTGAGAGTAACAACTTTCAAAACATATTCGAGCCTTTTGAGAGTGCAAAGAGGAAAAAGGTTACCTGGGTATGAAAGGTAGTGCCAAACAGTGAAGATGCAAATGGTTGACACTGTTCAATGGAGGCTGATGAAAGCCGAACCTGCTAACATAAATATGCAAGGCAGGAAAACCAAATTGGTCAAAACGGTTAAAGAACCCACAAAAGCGTCTCGCATTTGCAAGCAATGGAATCATTGAGTTGCAAATGTCTGTTACTCCTGCAACTGACAACATTATCATTTTTATGTCAACTGCTTACTATGTGTTCTTTAGTGCTGAAAGTATCAAACACGAAAGCATTGTCCAAAGCCCTACATTGAAGTTGAATGTCAACCAGACCAGAGAAACAAATGCATACCCAGGGACCAACAAATCAAACAAGTTGATCAACAAGGATCACATTTATATAGTTCGGGCCATGATAATTAACACAGATTGAGATAGTTTCGTCATATATCTTTCCAAAGTGAATAATAAGTAAATAAAAGTAAGTATGTGGAAAGAGATAGGATAAGCACCTAAAAACATACGATGCTTTTGAGAAAATATTCCACGTCAGGATTGAAAAATATATAAATAAAGAAGTAAATAAATGTAAGTATATGTGAAGAGATAGGATAAGCACCTAAACATGTACGAAGCTTAAATAAACACAAGTATATGTAAACAGATAAGACAAGCACCAAAATACGTACGAAGCTTTTGACAAAATATTCCCCATAAGGATTGGCTGTCAATCACTCTATTCATCTTCCACAAAGACATTAAGGTTGAAGGGTAGGGACACAGTTTAGCACTTGTGACAATGACATTATTAACGATTCCCATTCACATGAAGTTTACAGAAAGTAAAAGATCCTACCATGAGCTATACAACTTAACAAGGACAAGTAAGTGATAGGCTATTTAATATTTCACAGGATACCAACCAGCAAATCTAAATCTCCAGCACATTCTTCCAGTTCCCTCAAACACATTGCGAAGTCTCTAATAACTAGAGGATTGAGTGCTGATAAGCATGTCTTCCACATCAGTTTAATTTGGGGAGGCATAATAACATGGTCACATGAAATCAAGTGGATCAAAACTCCATGTGGCTGAAGAATATGAAAAAGTACCTGAATTGCTTTGACTGAGGCACATCTCTTTGTAAAAGCATTCTCCCCACATCCAGCATGTGACTCACTGGATGAATAGAAAACAAGAGAGCAGATAGATAACTAGAAGTCCCGTGCTCTCAAATAAGTTGTAAACAACGAATACAATTACCTAACGTATAATCTTCAGCTCTCCTTTTGAGGTCTCTCACAGTTGGAATGTGCTCCACCGGAATCACCAAATAATGCCTGTTGATCAGGCATTGAGCTTAAGATTTTCAGTCATCCCGAGAGTGCAGCAAAAGCTGCATATTGAAGAGTGAAATCATTTTGAGCAATGCTGCGATCCGTGCCATGGCATTTCAACCTAAAATCCACAATATCCGTAGCATGTCTCTTAGAGGTTGCCACCAACTCATGTGATGTGGCTAACATAAAAGTTATAAGAAAAGCATAAGAGAAAAGTGATCAACAGCCCAATCACAATGAAAACCACCAGGTCCGCAAAAGGAAGAGAACAGATCGATATTTATCTCACAAACCCCCAAATTAAACCAGACTGACAAATTCGATCATTCAGGAACTCAAAGCAACGATTTGGGTCAAAACTAAAAGAAGAAATTTGAATCATTCAAAGAATATGCGCTACTCTAATTTAATGAACGCCCAAAACATCAAATTGCGTTGGAATTGATGGAATCTTAACCCACATAACACAAACCGAAATTTCGATCGAACAAACCCCCATCATCTCGGAGAAAAATGATTTAGAACTTGTTAGCCCGTCCAATCCCCAGGGGTAACAGCAGTGCGCACTTGACTGATCAATCTACCGATCACATCGATCGAGTCGAGCTACAGTGGAGATCAACAAGTCCAAATTCAGAGCAATTCGTACTCGAAGGCATCCATTACAGCTAATCCAAACTAAGAGCTGGGAGCACAATCTAGAAAGCACCAATCAGACTTTGCTCCATGAGGTAATGCATCATCCATTCAGGTCAACCAGCTGGAGCTGGATGACATTTATCTCATATCGCAGATTCCTCTCCCGGAATAAAGCGCATCGGATAATCAGCATTTACCTCAACGCGGCGGGATTGATGTCTTCGAACGCAACCACTCGATCGTCCTGCAAGTGCGAGAGCGAGCCTCGATCAGCTTCGGTTACCTAGAAACGCAGAGAGAGAGACAGAGAGAGAGACAGAGAGACAGAGAGACAGAAGAGGGACGAACGGAGTGGAGGAGAGAAGTGGAGGTAGAAGAGCGGGCGATTTGGCAGAAGATGCAAGCCGACGTCGCTCCCGCCATTTTCTCTTTTCCCTCCTTCCTTCCTTCTCTTCTCCGTCTTCACTGTCGCCTGACCGAAGAAAGCTTTTTTGGCCGAAGAAGGAAATGGCGACGAACCCGCGGGTCGCGTTTAACTCCCAAGGACAATGAGATATAAATCGGTCGCCAACTTTTAATTTTTTTAATATAATTTCTAAACTTCAACCCAATATATAATATAATTCTTAAAATTTTAAATTAATTAATATGATTCATGAAAATTTTAGTACATGCTTAGTTAATCTCTAAATTATATAAAAATGATCAATATTAATCATTAATTTGAATTAATAAAAAAATAACAGTGAATATTTTCATATAGTTCAAAAATTAAATTGAATACGCATCGAAAGTCTACACATCACATTGAATAAATTGAAAATTCGGGGACTATATTATACGGTGGGCTAAAATTCATGAATCATATTAAACAAATTAAAAATTTCAAGAACCACGTTGCAAATGAGGCCAAAATTCATGCACCGATCTGTTGCATTATCCCTTGGTCACGAGGAGAGAGGACGCAGATTATGCCAAGGACGAAAATAATGCGTGAGGGGCAGATGAAAAAGTAAATAAAACCATGCAATCTAGAATGAAATAATTACCGAAGTTGGTCGACCAAGACATGAAGATACTTAGCTACAAGTTTAATCTGCATTAATCCGATGGCATTATCTTAATTTGGGCCACTTTTTTTGGTAAATCACAATCATGAATGACAATAAAATTCTTGCATTGTCGTACTAGAAGGAGGGCAAGTTCAGCCTACTCTATGTCTACCTCAGTCAATCCTCCCTATATAAGCTACATTTCTCTTTATTTACTTAGTGCATCTAGATTGGCTCTTACGGTTTTTTACTTTTGATTAATTTGAATATTACAAAATTCCTACATTTCTTTATTTTTTTATTAACTTAGAACACTTCAAAATTTTCATGATATATAAATATTAAGAAGTAAATTAACGAATAATTCTTAATTATTTTTTAAGTCTATATTGTACTTTATATTTTCGTGGGGTAAGTGAAGAAATTACTTCTTGGTTATATTTAAAGCATATAAACAAACAAACAAGGAGGCCTCACGAGTGGCTTACTAGCAATCTCTTGCGCTTTGTGATCTAATGTCTTTCCCTCATCTCTGTGAGCTAAGTTTCACCAACTTAGGTATAAAAACAAAAGGTGAAGTACTAAGTTTGCAAATTGATCTTACGCGCCAAAAAAAAAAAGAAGGGCACAGAAAATGCTTCCGTGCTGTTTCAAAATGAAAATTGAAGGCTTTTTTTATTTTTATTTTTACAAGGTATTCCTTTATCTCTATTGTGAAGATAATTTTACAAGAAAATTAACCCGGGCTCCCTGGATACAAGAAAGCAAGCTGAATAATGAACCCGAGGAGAACTTTCAAACTTCAATTATCTGAAGAGGTATGGCAAAGCTTGAAAAAGAAAAAATTGCTAGATAAACAGGCCGTCGTTCAAATTCGGTGCTCTTCACGGGGTATAAACAGGTCCTCGTAGTCCCCCACCGTCACCTGTATTACCAAAAATTACGAAACACGGGTTATGGACCGAGCCGGTTTTGCTTGAAGAGGGATCGCAAAAGATGCACTACCTCGTATCTTTTACCACCATAAGTATACTCTATGCGCAATCCTTTTGGCTCTCCTGGACAGGGATCGCAAAATCCCATAATTCCCGATTTCTTTACGCCTTCGTGAAGCTGCAAATGTCAAATTGGGAAGTGAGAACAAGCATCCGACACAGGCAGATAATGAAATTCCCAAGAATGCAGATGTGTCTGTAGGCCCGTTGCAATTGACACCAAGCAATGAAATTCCCAAGAATGCAGATGTGTCTGTAGGCCCGTTGCAATTGACACCGAGCGTCACCTTGACGAGAGGAGCCTTGGTCTGGTTCATTTTCAATGTTCATGAGAAGAAACATAGGCACGCGAAAACCTAAATAAGTAACGTCGCATATGCAAGAATTGCTTCTGCTTCTGCATACTGGCGCCACCTTCCAAGCTTCTATTTCCAATAAATGCATGGATCACTGACTGAGTACATCATTTGACCTTTGACACTAAGCAGAAAATACTCTAAAGGCATAAGTCCAGGCTCCCCTGCTTCGAGAGAGCATACTCATATTTTTTGGTTAGATTTCAGACAAAGGTGTCCGAATCTGGGGAGATGTGCTCAGCTTGATGCCTACTTTGGGGCAGAGGTTTCCGTGACTCATACCCTTGACCTCTAACCTTATGTCACACCAAGGCATCTCCCATTACGAAACTTTTAAGTTTCGGTTAATAGAAATGTCCGAGAAATAACAATAGAAAGGCAAGTTCTAAGTTGTTAATTAAGAGTGGCTGCAGTCAATGCTAGGTCAAAGAACAGTAACGCTGAAGAATTCAACAAGAAAGGAAGTACATGGAGCCCAAAGACGGCACAAGATGGGAGTAGCATACCTTAAGCTGCCCTGAATCAGTAACAAGGAAATTTAGAGGCAAAGTAACATCTATAACTTGGGAAGCCGATTCGGTGACTCCTGATTGATCAGATCTCTTCACATTTTTAAGATTCCCATATTTTGCTTCAGTGATAACTAGTCCACCAACTTCCATTTGCTTGTTTCTTTTCCGATTTGCCACATTTTCTAACAGCTTTTGAGCTCTCTGAGCTGCTGCCATGGCTTCTTTTACCTACATATCGTGACGATTCACTTAAATATTTCCAACAAATACAGGGGACACTGTAGAGCAGTAAATGTTTTACACATACCTGCGTTGAAGTTTTCTCTGAATTCTCCAGAGCCTTCTGCCTTTCTCTCTTAAGGTAATAAGGCTTGACAACAAATTTCTGCAATCATGGAAGATGTAGGTTGTATCAACTAATGACTTTTCTATCAGCATTATGTCTAAATAATCAAACAGGTAAACATGGGCCTTGTCAACTGTAAAGATGCTCTTGAAACACTGCATTGACTGTGAATAACCAGAGTGAATTATCAATTGTAGTATGTCAACATTTAGACAGATGCAAATGCCTTATCATGACTTCATCCAATAAATCTACTAGTTACAATTGCCAATAAAAGCTAAGAGCTAGATTAAAGCCAATCATTGAATAAGTATAGAAACACGATCTTCTAAGCCAGTATAACATTACGTATAACCACCAAACAACTTAAAAAAAGGCCTATGATGGAGCCCAACATGAAGGTCTTTCCACCTAATAAAAGAGAATCATACAGTCAAATTTGTAACAAGTAGGCCCGGAAATTACCATTAAGGTTGAAAAACTAAATTCTGTGCCAAATGCAAAAATAATCGCAATTAAGTGAACACCATTCACAACAAAATTCTCCATAAGGAGATTCAGATAAGAACCTTGAGTATGAAGTAAGCAGAAGTTGGAAATATAAACGCCCCGGCAGCAAACAAAGGATTTAGATGCCTCGACAGCAAAATCTGCACACAAATGGCCAAAAGCAAACATCTCCGAGTAAAACGAGGCATAAAAAGGACAGCCTTCCCAATTTTCCCCACTAACTACCAGATCATACTTAGGACAACAAGAGAGAGTACGTGACGAAAGAAAACAGGATGAAAGTATTTTAAACATTCCAAAATGCTTTCTTATGACAATGCTCTCAAGCCCATTTTTTAGTTTCGAAAATTACGGGACATCCTTAATAGCAACTTAACAAGGCGGCCTATAATTTTATTACCGATGAAGATAACCACTTAAAGCACCCATATTGTGCCTCTAATGGAAGAAAACAAATGAAAATACTAAATTCAGCTTACAGGAACAATTATTTTTTGGCCACCACGACGCCACTCAAATTTCCAAACTATACCCTGCCAAGAAAATAACACACAGAGAAGGGGTAAGCCAACACACAAATTAAAGAAGCAATATCAGTGTAAATGATGCAGACACAATATTAACTAAGGAGACTGCACACAACTGTGCGAACCAAGAGTGAAACAACAAATCCACTAATGGAAATGTCTTAAACTCAATCCACCCTAAATGTAATAAAATGTAATAGAATATTTTTAGGCATTAGGCATAAGACCATATTCTATCCAGGCGAAATGTAACACAACCTGAACGAAAACGTTTCGGACATTTATAGAACGATGAGAACACAAGAAGGGGCCTACTTAATGCCATTATGACCTCATGGAGGCCTACTCCCACCCCAACCCTGCAATTCTTCCAACTAATTATTATGGGCCTTGCCCACTATAAAAGAGCGCCCCCCCCCCCCCAATCCTTCCTCCTCCTCCTCCTCCTCCTCCCAACCCCCAAAAAAAAAAAAAAAAAAAAATTGGGGCCTACCCACGCAGGCCCGAGGGGCCCAGCCCCTTAACAATTCAAGGGTGCTGGACCTTTTGAGATATGATGCATGGATGACCACGGCGTGGCCTTCTGTTCCTATGATCAATTTCCTACATGATCTCATCTTGGAAGTTAGTTCTTTTGCCTTTTAAAAAATGACAAGCACTAGAAGATCTAAATATTTCTCAAATTACATTTCACGAGGGAAAAGCAAAAGTACACTAATAATCATCTAGCCATTACTCTTAAGAAGCAATTAATACCTGTATCCCAATTGTGTACAGCATGCGGACAGTGCTAAAGTTGGATAGTTTCCTTCCACCACCAACTTCAATCTCTAGAGCAGTGCTGTGCAACAAGTAAAGTTGTTCAAAAATACAAATATCATAACCTTAAATAGAAAGTGCAACAACACATGATGTATATATAGGTTTGAGATCCAACTTCAAGCATTCATTCACCTTACAAAAACATTAGCCTTAAAATAAAAATCAATGTAGCACCCTTCCTCATTGTCACATTCAGATTAATATTAGTTCCTCCTAAGCAACATAAATAATCCTATAAAAACAGATGAGAAAGTTTATAGCTGGTCATTAAGGCAGGCATGACACGATATCTACGAATTTCAGCATAAAAAACCTGATTTTAAGGGCCTCTCATCTTTATACCGGGTTTCTCCATTCCGTAAGTTGCTCAACAAAACTTCTCCAGTCATCAAAAACCATGATTTGGAAAGTTTAAGATATAATACATGCTACAGAATATTATTAAACAGGAGGTGTCTCATAAGAACTTGAAACGTGACAAATAATTAACCAATCAGAAGTGCTATGAAAACACTTGAAATGTGACAGATGATTAATACAATAAGAAGTGATTGCTAAAGTCCAAATGAATATAGTCACAGTCAAGTTGCAATATCAATGCTCAAATTCATCTACCGTGAGTACCTTCCAAATCTGCCTGCAATACGGCCATGAGATTTTGAAGAAAAATGCCTAGTGCAATGAGCTGATACCCCAAAAGAACTTGTTCCAAGCTGTAGAAATTGCACGAGATTGGAATAAACACAAATGAACACGGTTAGGCATAATAAAAGAGAAACTTGGCTCAGGGAGGTTCTTTGGGGAAAGAAGCATCGCAAGAAGGACCATGGGAAACAAATGTTAAATCACCTAAGCATCTGCTTAAGTTATGAGCATATGTGAAATTCACATATGCTTAAGGTATGAGCATGTCTTTCGTCATATTATCTTCAAATTCTTGGGGATGAAATTTTCAGCATTACTGAAGTGCGAATTTGGACATACTTTCAACTCTCCAGCAGCAGACATTTTCTCTTCTTTCTTTTGCCATCCAACTGTAATAGATGATTCTGGTCCTAATACAAGCTGTATCTGCAAAAAGATTAAGAGCACAAAATAAGAGAAATATTTGATGCCAGGGAAAGACAGAGTGAAGTATAGCACAAAATTCACTGTCTTGACAACTAATAAAAGGCCCCAATTTGATAAAGATTTCCCATTGCTATTGCTATTGCCATTGCAATGTATTGATCTCTTCCATGGATACTGTAAATCATATGCCCTCTACGAATGCTTTATCATTTACAAAACCAATCGAATTACCAACATTAAGCCACAGAAGAGTTTTTTTTTTTTTTTAAGCCTTCAAGAATGTGTTGTTAGGAACCTTTATAAGTCAATCCTAAAATAGTTTTCTGATTGCACTAGGGTAAACAGCACAGGGCAAATAAAATTTCGGCAAAGAAAGAGAGAAACTTGATGCGGCTAGAATACATTTCCATTTGCTGTTTCTGAGAACTGGCGGGTCCACGCATTTGAAAGATTTATAGACCCATCTTGCAAAGACATTGCTAAGCCCATTGTCGCTGATGAATGTTGTGATAATTGCCTATCACCAAACAAAAGTGAGAAAAAGTAGTATCATTTGCATAAAACTAATATAAATAGCAAGTATATGCTCTACCTTGTCGTTTGCACGCCAACAAGGGACTGTAGACCAAATGAGACCATAAATTCTGCTGAAGCAGCAGGAGAAATCTGATGGCCAAGCACAAGAGAAGCGGCTCGGCCACCAGAATTTTCACTAACTGCCATATTTCCACCAAGAGCTAGGGTATTCTTCTTGGATATTTGAGACTGGAATTGACTTGCCATTTGCATTCTGAGATACATGAACACGTGAACACATAAACTCAGCAGATACCATTGAGCAGCAGAATATTATATGGCAAAAAATTGTCAATGTAGAGAGTATCGAATGACATTTTTCCATTTCTTATAAGAAGCACAAACCTAGGCAGCAGGGTTTGCAGAGATCATTGTAATGGAATGGTATATATTAATATTAGTCAACCTCACAGTTGAATACCATAAATCTGATCTGACAGAACCATGAGAACATCTAGCTCCGCAGAATTTAATTTGGAAGTGTTAAAAATGATTAAGGAGGATGGATCATGTTGACATCATAGTTAAATAGCCGTCAGCTTGGTCGTCATTCAACTTTCAGGAAACCACTTCATTCTGCAACATCTTTGCTCATGTCGTGCACTTGTGCAACTCGTCATTTATTATCAATCTTAGCATCCCGTAGTCACACTTAAATTGACGATCTCATTCAACTTGATTTAGAATATTGAAAATCAGAACTCTATTCACTGTTCAAATCTCAATTTGCCAACAAAAAAAAAGCATTAAAATCGGTGTCTGGTCAAGTGCTCCTGCATCATCATGCGTCAGGCAGAATCCATCTTACTTAGGATGCTCAAATAAATTGGCAGATACATAAGTTGAGTCCTACCCTCTCACGAAGCTGTCGCCATCCAAAAAGTGCGGCACTGACAATTTTGTCATTATCATACCAGATGGTCGGAAATGTGCTAGACTCTTTTCTTGTTCCTTCATTCGCCTTAACCTTTCAAGTTCTTCTTTTATTTCTTCAACTTTACTCAGCCTTGGACCAAGTTCTAAACCTGAAGTTAACCCCTCCAAACCATATATGTCGTATATTTGCCTTTTATTCTCATCAGACAATATTTCATATGCTTCACATATCCGCTGAAAGTTCTGTGTAGCAACTTCCTTCATCTGAAAATCAGCCACTTGTTCCATATTAACAGGACTTGAGATCGTCATTAATCAAGGTGAGAAAAGGACAGCATCAGAATTGAAAGATGAAGATGAATAAACTTATAATTGGGGCCAGGGCCAAAGCGACTAAAAAATGCAAATGCCTTAGTACCACAATGCATTCATAATATCTCTATAAGATACATTGAACAGAAATTACAACTACCAATCGCATGAAAAGATGAGTTGAGCAAAGCCATCATGACAAGAGCACAGACATGCTGCACTTAGAGGATAAATCTTTAACTGAAATTAGAAGAAAATTAAGTGTCTGGTGTGAACATAAAGATACCCAATTCCTTCGCTCCCTCATTTCTAGTCCGACCAATAGACATCTCGGTAACAGGAGAAGGCATGGGCTTGCTATTAATGCTCATTGGCCAATTACAGCATCTAGTTTTGCACATTGGACAGATTATAGACTGAGAAGGAACAGTTAAATTGTCTTTGAAACGATGTTAAAAACTTTTGGTATATCTACCACAATGAATTAGGCCTCCCGACTTCCGTCAGAGGCAATGGGACAATCAAAAGGAGACTAAAAAGCTTGTCATTGCCATGAAACAAAATATAAACTGCCATTTTCAGCAGTTAACATTTTATATCAACCAAACATATCCCCCTTAGGTAGAAACAAGAGTTTTGGTAAACGGACCAATGATAACCATGTTAAGGTGCGAATCAAGATGAAAATAGATATTCATTTATGGGATAGTCGCATAATCTTCTCGAGATAGAAGCAATTCTGCATTTGACTGATTAAATTTTCCAGGAAAAGGGAAGGAACAGCGGAACAGAGTTCTCCCAACTACACAATGCCCATCAACACTCGGTTAGACACATGAGCAGCACGGCGCACTCATCTAAGGCAAACTCACAAACGTGAACAAAACAATAAAACGAAAAATGCTATCAAAATCAAACTGACCACAGCCCAACAGCCCAAAACCTCACGAACCATCCCAAGAAACTGCCCACAAATCCACCGATAGAAGTCACCACGAATCCAATTCCCCCGCGGAACTTATCAAATTCTAGCTTAATTTGTTAAAAGAGAGAGATGAGCACACGGATGGGAATGAATGCTTCTGCTCATCCTTTATTCAATGATCAGCAAGCCTCTATAAAGGCTGTACTACAACGGGAAAAAGCTAAAAAAATAGCCAAAAAAATAGCAACAAACTTGACCCATGTGCAGCGTCATGCTGCCACCTATTCCTAAAAAACTAGGATCCACTAAGTTTTAGTAACAGAAACTTCACAACACACATGACTAGCTATTTTATTGAAAACATGAAAAACAACTTTGACTCTATCTAACATAATTCACCTAAAATCTTCTCTACCAACAAGTAAAAGCACGCGAAGTGGAACGAGCTTAGAAGCATACATGAAGGTCCTGGTACTTGTCGGGGTGATAGACTTGAGCCCACTGGCGGTAGGCCCTCCTTATTTCCTCGTCCGAAGCCTCCGGGGACACGTGGAGCAGCGCATACAGCTCCCTGTGTGGGGATCCGGTGATGTCCTCTTCCTCGTTCATCCTAATAGGAGTGCTTCCGAGTCGATTGCTGCGAAGCGAATCACAGCTCCGACAGACGCGGAAATTGAAAGGAGCGCGAGCTTTTCGCCGTAATATCGCAGAGAGGGAGGGAGCGTCTCTTTGTGCCTGGGGAGGGGTTTAAGGGTTTTTTAACCGAACCGGGACGTGGGTCTTTGGGCCCGGTTCGCAATGAAACCAGACTAAGCTGCTCACGAACCGAGTCCCATGATTGCTGTCGGTTTATCTTATCTCGTGTCGAATTGAGGTCGATACAGGACTGCTCGAGCGGGGATCGTGATTTTAATCAAATCGATATTTACATTCTTAAAAAATCTACGTATTTAAATCAAAGATATCATTTGTCTCTCAAAGATTAAAAAATTGGGTAATTATCAATAGAGGCCCAAAGCAAAACTCATTTTGGTAATATTTAATAATACAAAGGTTATAAATTAGGAATATTCAAATTGCATCACATCCTTATAATATCACGGCGTGCACCCACGTTAATAATTTTTTTGATAAGAACCAATATGATGCCTACAGAGTTCCTCATACAAATGAAATTCAATAGAATTAAGAGAAACCATTTCTTCATCCATATATCCAAAGAAAGAATTCAAGTTCATTAAGCTCGTGCTTGAGTTTGTGACTATAACTTGGTAATAGTTAAGCCAGGTCGAGGTGGAGTTGGACTAATATAATCTTCGTTAAAGTTGAGATTGCGTTTAGAATTTTTTAGCGCACAAAACATGTAACTTGGAATTTTTTATGGTCCCCGAAACTTTTAATTTGTTAAATATGATCCATGAACTTTAACCAATTGTACAATATGATCCCCGATCTCTCAATTTATTTAATGTGATTTATAGACCTTCGGTGTATGTTAAATTTAGTTTTTGAACTATATGAAAATGTTTAATATTTTCCTTTCCTTAATTCAAATTCGGATCAATTTTATATAATTTGGGGATTACTTGAGCATGTACTAAAATTTTCATGAACCACATTAATTAATTTAAAAATTTAGGGATTATATTATATATTGGGCTGAAATTTAGAAGTTATATTCAACAAATTAAAAGTTGACGACCTTTTTATATCTCACTTGTCCTTAGGAATAAAACACAATCCCATTTCCTTTCATAGTAAAAAAAAAGACTAAAGTACACTAAAAGTGTCAAAATTTGTGTACGAGTATACGACCTTACTTTAGTGCCAAAATTTTCAAAACGATTACTTAAGTGCCAAATTTTTTGAAAACGCTCACTTCAAAGCCAACTCCAATTTGAGATAACATGGCTTCGGAGTTGGCATTGAAGTGAATGTTTTTAAAAAAAATTGCATTTAAATAATCACTTTGAAAATTTTGACACTAAAGTGATTGTTTTTCGAAAAATTGACACTTCAATGGTCGTTTTATTAGGTTGAGCTCTTTAGTATTTATTAGGTTGGCCAATGAAGAACGGATGAATAAGCTGGATAGCTTCATCCAAGGTCGTTGTGAGAAACATCATGTGGTCTTGCTCTAGAGCTACTTTCCACCGATCATTTAAGGCTCATGTGAATTTACTAGAAAACTCGAGGAGTACTTCATAAATGTCGTGCTCAATAAGATGCCTAGTAGTTAACTAGGCATGAAATTCTTGGAGATGTCCAAGCCACTTATGATATGGAAGATCATCTAAGGTAAAATATGCTTTGGATGACGAAGAGGTGAAAGTTTCAAAGCAAGAAAAGTGTTTGGTGGATGAACCACTTATGGTTCTAAAAGTCATTTCTTTTTCTCTTGGGATTGGATCGGCCATCATAATATCGGCACTTGGGGGATGATTTGGGAAGAATCATCGGATGAGTCAAACTCGGATGAATCGGAAGAAAGGGGTTCGTCTTGAAGAGGTTCTTAAGGGTTTACAAGTAGAGATTAATGAGATTTGTACCTGGTGTCTAAAAAAACTTTCTAGAGGATTTGATACCATGTATGATTAAGATGGGTGGGATGGAGAATGAGATGGAGAAGGCGGATGAGGAGTTGAAGGGGATCCCTTCCTTTTTCCTCGAGATTCTTTATCTTCTTCTCAAATTTTTCAGTCATTCTCAAAGAGATAAAACATTAGACTTGGGAGGCGATGCAGACGAAAAAATGAGATTGCAAATGAGAAGGAAGATCCTGTAGAGGGTTCGACTTTGGAGCTGGGGCTATAGAAGGAAATAGAAGAGATTCCAAGTAGGGAAGAGAGACCTTTGGTTTTGGAGGGTCTGGATCCGGCACTTGAGTTTTTCAATTTCGGGGATTTGATTTTCCATATAATGACTAGGAGGGATCCGTTTGGTTTCAAGCAGATGGAGTCTCTTATGAAAATTTTCTAACATTTTCTTAGACACATCGTTGTCTAGTCTACTCATCAAGGCGGGTCGTAATCGTGCTAAAGGCCACATTCGAGTAAGTGTATTTTCTATTTGCCAATCCAATAAAGTCTCGGAGGGATTAGCTCTCTTGTGTCTTCCATGCATATCCGCATAATTAGAAGTAGGTATCTTGGGCGCATGGTAATACTTCTACTGTGGATTAGAGAACTTTTCTAATGGAGGAAATTTAATAGTCTTGGGACCGGGTTCAGGTTTTGAGGATCTGTAATGGAGAAAAATCTTCAGGATGAAACATATAAATGCTGGGTAAGATTGGAGGTGGTTCTGGCTTGGGACTGCATGTGTAAGGTTGAGAGAGTTCAATAGGATAAGAACTTTTCTTTACCTATTTCTGAATTGGCTTGTGGAAAAGAGAAGTAACCAACTTCTTTGGTGACGTTGGTGGAGGTGGTAATAGTTTGAGTTCATCTAGACAAGGAGATGGTGGCAGAGTACTTCAAAGGGACTTGGGTGAGCCATACTCAATCATAAATTGTCATCTTCCACCATCTTCTCCAAATGGTCCCACCTAGGGTCACTATCAAAGTATCTCTGGTAGAGAAAATCCTTTTACTTTTTCTTCGGCTTGGAAGAAAGACTGTCATCTTCTTCTTCTTTTTGGGAACATGATGGACAAACACAATCGATGCCATATAAACAGTATCCTGTAGGGTCCTTGAACAGGTTGTCCATCCGAATTGAAAAACTGAAAGCTAAAAGACAATCCCACCTGATGTTGGGGATAACATACTTGCTTGGCACTAAAATGAATACTGCACACAAGTATTGATATTTGTAGTATACTTAAGCCGCCCAAAAAGCTTTCTTCGATCAGGCAAGAGTGAATATGGAGAAGAGAAAGGAAGGAATGAGGAAAAAGAGAAAATGGCGAGAGTGACGTCGGCTTGCATCTTCTGCCAAATCGCCCCCTCTTCTACCTCCACTTCTCTCCTTCACTCTGTTCCTCTCCCTCTCCCTCTCCCTCCCTCTCTCCCTTTGCGTTTCTAGGTAGCCGAAGCTGATCGAGGCTCGCTCTCGCGCTTGCAGGACGATTGAGTGGTTGCGTTTGAAGACATCAATCCCGCCGCGTTAAGGTAAATGCTAATTATCCGACGTGCTTTATTCTGGGAGAGGAATCTGCAATATGACATAAATGTCATCCAGCTCCACCTGGTTGACCTGAATGGATTAGGCATTACCTCATGGAGGAAAGTCTGATTAGTGCTCTCTATATTGTGCTCTGAGCTCCTAGTTTGGATTAGCTGTAATGGATGCCTTTGAGTACGAGTTGCTCAGATTCAATTCTAAAGGAGAGTCGAAAGTTGCCAATCGAGTTCAAGGACTTGCTGGCCAAGGATACGTCAGCGTCCAAATTTGTCATGCTTCCACAGGCGATGGACTGAAAATCTGCAGGCGAATTTCCTAAAGCCATACCCATTGTCGAACCCCCATAATTCTTGCTTTATCTGTTGGATCACCCCCTTTCTCCATATCGTGTTCTGTAAAAAGTGATCTCTTGCATGTCCCATCCAAAAATAAATGAATAAATGCAATGGGAAACAGAATAGCTAAACCTTGGCCATTCCTCGAGATGAGATTTTAGCATCACCATGCTTCCCAAGTTAAGGACAAGTGAAACGATCGTCTCTTACCAGTAATGCAACAAACGAGAATACTGAAAATAGCTATTCAGTGGCGATCTATCGTGTCCTGTCCCAATTGCAGCCAGTGCAAGGTGAAACAACAGAAAAAAAAAAAAAAAATAAGCGCAATCTGATTACAGCTCTACAGAATCTATCACAAAATCCTCACCACTTGGCGGCCCCTTCCCAACAAATCAAGTTAGCTTGCTTCGGGGATTTCCTGTAACACCCATCAGCAGATTACCCTCGAGAAATGCTAAATCTTTGGGAGCTGGTCATCCAAAAATGACTTAAGCATATAATATTGCAAACGAGTAACAACTATAATCAGTTGCCGGTACCTGACAGCCAGGTCAAGAATTAGCAATGAAAGATAAATGAGCGAGAGTCTTTACTCTCTCAAAATTTGTATCAGATCATCAGTTTTGTTGAATTAATTCTTTCCTTGCAGCAAATGTTTCGGCAACCAGTATAGGGAAAGCAATGGTAGCATCACAATGTACCTGGTCCAATCCAAATAAAGTACCACTTTAAAACTCCTCTTGTATTATAGAGATTATGGGAAGTTTTGGTCTCAGACTCAGCATATGAAGGAATTACCTTAACAATTTTGGCAGACCCACGTATTTTTCCCCAAGAAACAGCCTCATCTGGCTGAGCTCCAGAATCACTTCCATCAAATTCTTGGGCTGTATTGATGAAGACAGCAAAGTCCGCCCCATTTCGCATCATATTAGCATTGCAAATGTGATGTTTAGGCATCCCTCCTCCCAGGATTATCATTCCAGCTTTTCTAGGGCCAGCATGGACTGCTTCGCCAGTCATGGCCCTAATATCTGCAAAGAAGTTGGAGTAGAAATTATTCATCAAGCTTCTTCATGCTTAAAGTGCAATGAGTATTTGAACTGAAGTGCCTAACCTTGGACTACGTCAATGATTAGACCAGGACTATGGAAGGAGTGGAAGTATAACATGTCTCCCAGTGAGCCATCCGTTAACCCAGGACAGAAGACAGGAATATTATTCTGCAAAATGTCCACTTAAGTTATTGGACTATCTTTAGACAGAAGTGAGATACTGACAACTTTCTTGCACATGTAAGGTAAATCTATGGATTTATACCGAATGAGCTAACATTGCAGTTGTTAGGTCTAAACATTGAATGCGTAGAAAAAAGCCCAGTGACAACTAGACTTGAACCTTCCCTAAAATACTACTTACAGGGGAACTTTGTTAAGAAAGAAGCAATTTTCCTTTTCCTACCTCACATACCCATCCCAGAAACAAGCTTCTTCCAGTGCCCCAAACCAATAAAGAAGCAATTACATCCAAGATGTACAGCAGATAATTGTAACCTTGTGCAATAGGATTACCTTGATCTACTCACCTTGTATGCCCAATAAAGGTATGACTTTTCATCGTTAATCTCTTTCCCCAAGTGAGCAATCACCCTAGAAGGGGTCCATAACACATTCTGCATTAGCCAAAAGAAATTAGAAATTGCACCTCTGACCCTTCACACAAGGGTGTGGTTCACTGAGAGGAGAGCAGACCCTAGAGTTGTATAATGGTTTTCACCATGGGATGCCATTATTGAAACAACCCAATCAAATGCCAATCAGATTATTTGGGGTGTCCTGTGGTTCCCAGGAGAAATGTCTTCATATTAAACAATGATCCAAAACCAATATTCTACTATGGGGACTCAAAAGGTCTGATTTGAGGGGAAAAGAGTTGACGAAAATAATGCATGCATCCGAAGGTATCCCGCGGAACCCCAATGGGCAATGCCCACTACATCAAAGAAGAGAAAGTACCTCTTCTTTCTGCTCCCTCAGCATCTGGTCTAATATTGGAATTATCCAGTCCTCAAATTTACAATAATTGTCATTAGGAACCAACAGGTTACCAATGCGGTTCAAACCTTTCGACCGCAAGAGAGCTCCAGGCAGGGAAAAATCACCTTTGTATGTAGGTGCAAGGCATTTTATAAGATCTTCCTCTATCCCACCAGCTGTTGTCGCCACTACATCGACCTGCACAAACGTAAGAAGCACACCTCCACATGAATCGGCAAAAAATGAGGTAAGCACACACAAAGAGGATAAACAGAACCTTGTCTCCAAAAGACCCTTCACTTGGAGTAAATCAGGGGATGCAAGACATTTAACGTCAGAACTTTTTGTGTAAATTCTATAGCGAAATAATACATGTACTAGGGTTCTTGCAACTTGAACTAGGACTATCGAAAACTCAAGCATAAGCAAAAGGATAGTCATGGTTAAAGAACTTCCTTCTATCATTTGAGTAAACTTAGCGGATGCCAAGAAAAATAAAAATAGAAAGAGCAAACTCTGTGCATAAAGAACAGGACAGTCCACAAAATGAGTCAATCACATGTCATACTTCTCACCTCAGCAAATGTCTTTCATCCACACAGCATATATGCAAGAATACAAAAGATTCTCGTCAAAATACTTACCATTTGATGCTGAACAAGATAACGAACTGTATCTCTGACACCAGACGAGATAAGGTTGGAAGTGAAACCGAGGAACACCTTGCATTTGACAGACTCTCTATATGCTTGGTCTCTCTCCTCCTCGTCGCAATCTTCAGGTATAGTCTCGTCAGAGAGCCTCCAGTCTAGCTTCAAACAATTCAAAAACCCGTCACTGGAATCACGATTCCATGGAAATTACACATAAAGCCTCAACCTTGCAACTTAAAAAACGAAAAACCGCAGCAACAACAGTATAAGGCCGGCGAATTCCCCGCTTAAGAAAAGCTTACTTAAAAACGTTACCATTTCATTAACCACTTCGATCGCGTCCCCAAGGTTGGAGGCTTGAAATCCAGTGGAGACCATGGACCTCATAAGCTGATTATAATCGACTCCTCGATTGAAGTCATATCCCTCAATCTTTATGCACTTCCCTTCAAGAGTTTCTGATTCTTTGAACACGGTGGAGTGAACCGAAGCCATAAGGCTCTCTTTCAATGCCTCGCCCATTACTGCAAACTCCTACGGAAACAAATCCCAGTTGTCTGTTACCGCTTAACAGGATAAACAAGCGCTTCATTTGGACAGCACATTCGAACACGAATTTTACATCGATGGCCAAAAAGGATCCAACTTGTAGAAAATTTAGCAGAAACCCACAATGGAACTGGAGCGTAAAGTCAGAGAAAAGAGTGGAAAATTAGGGGGGAAAAGAAAGAACAAACCTGGGAAATCGTGCCGCACAGCAAACCCGAAACCTGTTGCTGCTTCCCAAAGAATTGGGGTTTTAGGAGCGTTAATAATTTGTCAACGAAAAAGAGAGACAGGGAGAGACGGAGGAGGGTACCCCGCACCTGAGGTCTAACGACCACAGCAGGGCTCGCGGGGTCGGGGGTGTGGTGTGGCGTCGGGTCGCTACGAGCGACGACGGCGAAGCCACTGCGAGCGACGGGGGCAAGCGGACAAAGCGCGGGACGGAGCCGGCGCCGGAGCAAGTCTGTGATAGAGCGATGGTCTCTGGTTTTGAACAGGGTGTCGGGTGAGCAAGTCGGAGACCAAATCGTCACGCCGACACGTTGATTATTGAAAAATAAAAATATTTTGACACGTTAAGACACATTTTATATTAAATATATATATTTTAAATTTTTTATTTATATGATTACTTCAATTAAATTGATTTAATTCAAATTCATAAATTAATGAATAATCGGAAAGAGCTTAAAATAAATTTACAAAAAAATGAGATAAATTTTAGCCTCGTTAAATAAGATAGAGATCGAAAACCAAAAAGAAGAAAAAAGAAGTAAGACAGGGACCTCTGACCGTAAAAAGATAAAATTCAAGATAACAGCGTCAAAAAAATAAAGATAGACTAAATAAATATTTTCCCCTTCTGCTGCTTCGTGCGTGGCAGGTCACGTGACCGGACGTGTCTTGCAGTTTGCACCCTTTTAACGTTAAGCCACAATCCTATCGTCTCCCTCACTTTCTCTCTCTATCATCTCCATCATCTCTCTCCCTCCGGGCATAGACTTATTTAGAGCTAGATCTCAATCACGTTTCCAATGGAAGATGAGCCAGTGTGACCACCAAAGCCAAATCCCAGATGGAACCCATCCTCCAGCCCATTTCGATTTCTATCCTCTCTCTTGAATTTCACCGATTTTATCTTGGCAAAATCTGTATTTTCACGTGACAGGATCCGGCCTCACTCCGTTGTCAACGTCCTCGCAACCTACCTTGCCGCCTCTCCCCCGCCTCCCTCACCAACGTCCTACACTACCATGTGCTCCTCTAGTTCGTCTCCACCTCCGATCTCCACCAGATCCTTCTTCAAACACGCGTGTCACGCGCGTCACCGGCATTGACCGCGTGTTTGAGCGTGTTCGACAAGCGAAAATTCCTCCCGGAAGATTGTCCGTGCTACACACGTCTGTTCACATGAGGATCCAATTGGTTCCAGCATAGAAAGTTGGAGAATCGGCCTTGCCCAGTTCATTCCATAGTTTATACAAAGAACCAGTTTTAAAATTATCTGTTCATATCTAGTGTGGGCGTTCGAGTATCAAAAGGACATTTCTTACCGTATGAGAGGATAGGAAAGGTGTACTAGTTATCATGGCCATGATAAATACCGGGCAACTAAATGAGGAGCGGACATAGGTGCGTTTGTTTTGCGAAAAATGAATTATTTTGAAAATATTTATCTTAAAAATTATATTTTGTATCTACAATGAAATAATTTGCGAAAGATGATTTTTTTTAATTTATTTATTTTGTAAATGATATAAGCGATCATTTTTTAGAATAAGATTTCTCTTTTTGCTCACTTCATATATGTCTACATCCTAATTCTATTTTAACTTTTAGCAAATTTTATTTCGCCAATTGATGATTAATTAAAAAAAAAAAGTTCCAAAACCAACTTGAGTTTTCTCGCCCTTATCAATTTGCATGGAATGGATGGGTTAGGTTTGGGTGGGTCAATTCTACCCAAATTCACCCATTTAATTCATATTGACCCATTTATTTTTTAAACAATTTAGACGGCTCGTATCCAATTCAACCCATATTTAGTCCAAACTCACTCATTTAACCCATCCAAAAGATAGAGATAAAGGCCAAACAGATCTGAAAATCCTTTCTTGTCCTTTAAATTGACTTGCAAAAATCATTGAAAAAAGAGGATAAATGCACTGAAGGTCTTAGAATTTGTCACGAAATTGCAATTGAGTCGTAAAACTTATAAAAAGTGCAACCAAATCATAAAATTTATCAAAACGGTATTATTGAATCTTTTCATCAACTCCTTCCACTTAGAGTACCGAAAAATGCTAACATGAATTAATTTTTTTTTAACATTTTCTCTCTCCTACGTGACATTACCTTACTAAAACATCAAATATAATACTAAAACGCCGTCGTTTTTGCCTAAATCCTAATTTTTAATCAAAGTCTTAATTAAATTAAATAAATTTAAAAAGGAATTTTTAGATCAAAAAACACAAAGAATATAAAAAAGGGCAAGGTATGTAAAAATTAGGCGTTGGCGCCTGGGTGAGGCCCTCCTCATGGTCTCTAGCGAGGGTCGCCGGTGTCCTCGCCCGCCACAATAAAAAACATTAAAAGGGGGAAATAATAATAAAATGATTATTAGTATGGTCAACGTCCACGTAGGACAACCTGGCGTCAACGTTAGCGATTTTCGATCAAATGATCGGATAGGCGAATTGGCACAAATATATAAAATTCAAAACTAAATTGGCCACAAAAAAAAGTTCCGGACTGAATTGACAAAATTGCGATAGGTCTAAGACTTTTTTGGTAATTTCCCCTCTAATCTACCGTCTTTTATCGACGAGGCATTTTATTGGCTACAGGAGACTTGCAGTGAATCACGGTCATATTTCATGACAAGTATCTGTGAAATCTATGCATGACGCAGTCTGCAGTCTCGTTGATTATGTGCCATAGCAATCACAAACATGCTTGTCAGCAGTGAACATTGGTCAAAGGCAGTTTGATACGGTAAGAATTTTCCAAGGGAAAGAGCAAAAATAGAAGTGAAAATGAAAGCAGCATCAAACTATGACAAGGCATTGCTGCAAAAATGTAAGTCACATCCTGTAATTCTTTTCCCTGCTTTCGGGTAAATGGTAAGTTAGCTTGGCTTTCATCCTTTCCCCACCCTGGAGAAGTCCAACCATCAATCCTGTCGCATGCAGGCCATTCCGGGCTTGTCGAGCGCTTCCCTTAGGCTAATCCTACAGATTAGCCTAATAGGTTAAGATGAATTTGAATCGAATCCGATACGGCTAATCTGTAGGATTCTTTACCTTCTCTTAAACTGCCATTGCTTCTTGAAGTTTTGCTTCCATGCATATGTTCGCTTTCGCCGTACATTTTGGACACAAGTGTGCACCCAAATGAACCAGAGCCCCTTGAGGAGCCGAGAGAAGTTTTTGCAAGCCATCCAAGTTCTCTCTTCCTCTCTCCCTAGCTTTGTGTTCAGGAGGACATTTTCCCCTACCAGTAAACAAGGGATATAAATTTTCCTTCTTTTATTTGTGTATATTCAGGTGCTGGATGGGTACTGCACCAGATGCAGGTCAATTGATGGCCATACTACTGAAGCTTATCAATGCTAATCGAAATCGGAGTCGTCACCGGATACTCTCTTTTACTCACTGCTCTAACAACTCCTCAGGATGGAAGGTCTCCAATCACTCATCATGCTTCATAATAAAGGAATCCTATTCGATCGCTCGCTCATGAGTATTGCTGTAGATGATAGCCAGAGACGTCGATCACAAGGCATATGATATTGGATTTCCCGTTATCAAGAAGGGTGAGGTAGAGTACAAAGTCAACGTCATTGAATCCGTGGCTCTCCGAGCTCTAGATGAGTTAATGGAAAATGTGGGTCATATCCCAGCCTTTCCTAGTTTATGCAGTTTCCTCCTACCGCATCAGATGTTCTAAAAGAAACGTTATATGGATGTACTCTGATAGATCGAGCTAATCTTGCTTCAAAATACATTGTGACGGACTATTTACTACTTGCATCGCATGCTATGCAACGCTTATTTCTTATGCTTACACCTTGTTGCGTCGAGTCTGATGGGGATTTGGCATGATGAAACAAATTGCAGCTCGATAACGAGGGGAGCTTTGAATTTGCCTTCGTCGATGCGGACGAAATCAACTGCTTGAATTATCATGAGAGGTTAATGAAACTGGTCGAAGTGGATGGACTAGTCATCTACGACAACATCCTCTGGAGAGGAACTGCTGCGATGCCTGAAGATGCAGTTGGAGGAAATATATGGAGCGTCGAAAGCTGCTGATCGAGTTCAATCTGCAAACAGATTATGTCTACCAAAGACAACCTGCAATTTTGTTTGATCAACAATCCAAATATAAACAGATGTCGGCAGATGAAGTGTCTCCCAACCGATTAATGCATTTGAAGTTGTTCTCTTTAACCAAAACAAGTTTCGAATAACTTCAAGGACAGAGTTCCTAGGGCGGATTGCGGTTCAAGCACTGTTTTCACCTGATAACACTAAGCTTACTACCACCAGTTTCTTACGTAGCACTAGCATGACGTCCTATAACAGTTGTTCACGGATAATTTCCTCGAAGCTCAGAAAATGAAAGAAAGATGATAATCGGAAACATCATTGTGATACTATCAGAGAAATGCTCCTCGCGAAAGCACTCTAGAACGACAATGACAGATAATTACTTCTCAAAGCACACGGTGCCTATGTTGAAATATGTAGCTTATGTCATCGCATATTGTTTTCCAACCACTGAGTCTAGTTACAATAACGAGGATGTTTCATAGTCTTACAATTGCTACTGGACAACTACCAGGAACCTTAGTTAGACACTCCACCAAACCACATTATTTTGAAGTGCGGGATTAACCTTTTTGTCTTTAAAACACCAGATTAGTCTTCATTAACAGTACATCAGAATAACTTGATAATTCCCTCAATTTCAGGGGGATAATTTGCCATTAACGGGCAGCTAGTTCTCGAACTTTCGATAAGTTAGGCAAATTTCTGACCTCTACATCACAGCTTTTAATAGGTGGGGCATTCTAATTAATCGAGTGGACTCCTTATAGCGCAGTGAAGGTCACATTCTGTGATAAATATCTGTACATCCCATAGAAATCGTAAACTTCGAAGTTTGACAACCGTGAACTTGTGGTCGCTCGGTCATTTACGGATACCGCAGGATGTTTGACTCGGTGAGAGTTTGTATTTTGCTAAGGAAGAGAGAACAGAAATGGAAGAGAATGAAAGCAGCATCGAATTACAAGAAGGCACTACTGCAGAGTGAGGAAGTCCGGTCGCCACATGCTGGAATATGCCAGGGTTCACCTGATTATCATTGCTTGAAAGGTTTCAAAACATCTATTTGAAATTTTTCTTGGCAATTAACCTCACGTTTGCATGTTTTCAACAACTTTAAGGACAAAGTTCATCAAGCAGATTGTGGTACATAGAAAATCGAATGAGTAAGCTATTTCCGATATATAATCTCCGATAGCTGAGATATTCCAACAATAAACCAGCCACTCCACCAAACTGTAATATCTTACGGATTTCGGTGGAGTGCAAGAATGGCACGTTTATAATATAGTACCAAAGAGACGACATAGTATAATATCCCAAAGCCGACTACCATGAACATGAATCAGACACTCCACGAAAGCATAGTTTATGTTATTCTAAAGTAAAATGAGTAATCCTTGTCTTGCACCGAATTAGTCATCCTCCATATGTTATAAAGAGAACTTGGCATTTGGCCATTACTATGCAGAGCTATTTCTCCAAGCTTCAATACGTAAGGCAAGTTCCAACCTCCAATTTACAGTCTTTCATAGATGAGGCATTTTAATCAGTAGAGGAGGCCCCTTGCGGCGAGATATCGCTAAAATCCATGCTCGTTAGCAGGGAACATTTGGTCATTTTGGGGTCACTTCCTTGATGTGAAGCCAATATTCTAAGGAAAGAGCAAGAATGGAAGAGAAAACGAAAGCAGCATTAGATTACGATAGGGCGTTGTTGCAGAGTAAGGAGCTGTATCAGGTACTCCATTTCATTGTCATTCACATCCCCATTGTTTTCCCTCTTTTCGGTCAAATGGTAAGTTAGCTTGGCTTAAAAATCCAACCGTTTGATTCTGACAAAAGTAGGCCATTCCGGGGTTTGCCGATCTTTCTCCAGGCCGATCCTAATAGGTTAAGCTGAATATGAATTGAATCCAATACGGCTAATGTGTAGGATTCATCACCTTCTCTCATACTGTCAGTTCTTAAAATTCTGCTTCCATGCATATGTTCGATCTCGCAGTACATTTTGGACACAAGTGTGTATCCAAATGAACCAGAGCCCCTTAAGGAGCTGAGAGAAGTTTCTGCAAGCCATCCAAGGTCTCTCGTTCTCTTTCTAGCTTCGTGTCCGCAAAATCATTATACAGTCACTGACCATGACTTATAAGCTTTCGTTCGATTTAAAGAATGTTCCCAGGAGGATATTTCCCCTAACAGTGGACAAGGGATATAAATTTTCCTTCTTTTTATCTGTTGATGTTCAGCTATTGGATGGGCACTAGACCAGATGCAGGTCAATTGATGGCAATACTACTGAAGCTTATCAATGCTAAAAGGACCATTGAAATCGGAGTCTTCACCGGATACTCTCTTTTACTCACTGCCCTAACAATTCCTGAGGAAGGAAAGGTCTCTGATCACTCAGCATGCTTTATTATGAAAGAATCTAATTAAATTGCTCATGTGATTACAACTGCTGCAGATAATAGCCATAGATGTCGATCACAAGGCATATGAAATGGGATTTCCCACTATCAAGAAGGCCGATGTAGAGCACAAAGTCGACTTCATTAACTCCAAGGCTCTCCCAGTTCTGGAGGATTTAATGGAAAATGTGGGTCGTTTGTAGGCCTTTCCTAGTTTATGCCGTTTCCTCCTAATGCATCATATGTTCGGGAAGAATTTTCTTTTATACGTTGTGGCGGACTCTATTTAATACTGGTATCTGATGGGGATTTGGCATAATGAAACAAATCGCAGCTTGATAATGAGGGGAGCTTTGAGGTTGCCTTTGTCGACACAGACAAAATATACTACTTGAATTATCGTGAGAGGTTGATGAAACTGGTCAAAGTGGGTGGATTAGTCATCTACGACAACACCCTCTGGCTAGGAACTGTTGCGCTGCCTGAAGATGCGGTCGGAGAGAAATATAAGGAGGGTCGAAAGCTGCTGATTGAGTTCAACAATCCACTTGCCAATGATGGTCGCGTCCAAATCTGTCATGCTTCGATAGGTGATGGGATGACAATCTGCAGGCGACTTCACTAAGTTTTCATCTGTTGACCCCCGCATAATTCTCTCTTTTAAAGAGGAGATCGCATTACCCATCACTTCTCATATCTTTGCAATGTCGTTATCCGGTGTGTTGTAATAGAAACGACGGCTACAAATATGTAGATTGATGTGGTCATCAGAAAGAGCTACCAGTGATGATTAGTAACTATTGTCGATACAAATGTCTAGTTATTTTGCCGTGGCGTCGGCAAATTTTATACAAATGTTGTATTGAAGTTGTCCACAGATTCATTTTCTTCAAAATGAGAGCATCTATCCCCAATAAATGTGGTGACTCTCTACAGGGTCCTGTCAAGCAACAGATTGATGGAGAAACTATCACAAAGCAACATCTTATCCTGCCCAGTTCTTGTTTCCAGGACAAGAGAACTAATTGCAGCTAGGCAGAACATCACAGCAGAGTCCTGTCTCACTAACACGCAATGAAGGGTAAAAGAATAGATTGAGATGAGCGCAATCTGATTACTCTTAACTGTAACAAAATCATTGCCATACTCTTGATTTTCTTTTCTCAGTTACGTACTCTGTGGCTATCTGCAAACAAATTATGTTTGACAAAGACGGCCTTCAATTTGTTTGATCAACAGTCCAAATATAAACAGAGTCGGCAGAGAATCATCTTGCAACCTATTAGTGCATTTTAAGATTTTTTCCTTTAAGCAAACCTAGTGTCAAATGACTTCAAGGAAAAAGTTCCTAGAGCAGATGATTGCTGTTCAGGAATTTTTTTCGCCTGATAACACTAAGCTTAATACCACCAGTTTCTGATGTAGCCCTATGATTACGCCCTATAACTGTTGTTCATAATTTCCACGAAGCTCCGAAATTAAAAGAAAGATGATAATCGAAAACATCGTTATGATGCTGTCAAAAAAACGCTCATCCTGAAAGGGAGGGAAAAAAAACAAGTGGTCTCTATAACGACACTGATGAGTAATTTCTTCTCAGAGCACATGGTGCTCATGTTGAAATACGTAGCTTATTTCCTCGCATTGTGTTTTTCTATCGACCGAGTCTAGTTACGATAATAAGGAGATTACATAGTCATACAATTGCTCTTGGTGAACTCCAAGGAACCTCAGTTAGACACTCCACCAAACCATGGTATTTTAAAGTGCAGGACTAACCCTTTGTCTTTAAAACACCAGATTAGTCGGCATTAACAGTATCTCAAAAAAAATTAACGGTTCCCTCCATTCCTGGGGGGTAATAAGGCATTAACATGCAGCTAGTTCTCGAAGCTTCAATAAGTTAGGCAAGTTTCTGACATCTAAGTTACAGCTTTCTATAGAGGGGGCATTTTAATTACTCGAGTATGCTCCTTGCTGCGCAGTGAAGATCACTTTCCATGATTATCATACGTACGTCTCCTGGAAATAACAAACATCGAAGTTTTTCGATCGTGGACCCGTGATCACTCAGGGTCATTTCTGGTTGTTACAGGAAGTTTGACTCAGTAAGAGTTTGTACTTTGCTATGAAGAGAACACAGAAATGGAAGAGAATGGACAGGTATAATGTTTTGACATTCAATCGACTGAGTCTAGTTACAATAACAAGGATATTTCATAGTTCTGCAAATGCTAGCGGTCAACTACCAGGAATCTCAGTTAGACAATCCGCCGAACCATATCATTTTAAAGGGCAGGACTAGCCCCTTTGTCCTTGTTCTTGCATTACTTTCCTCGAACCCCGATAATAATAGAAATCATCTTTGTAATGCTCTCGGAAGACATGCATTTGAGTCGGGAAAGGGGCTCTTTTGAAGTGTACTCGATGACCTGTGGCCTCAAAAACGATTCTGCAGTTGGATGATGCAGAAAATAGAATGCGTGAGCCTATTCACAATATATAACCAGGGGGATTTTGATGGTTGTGATGTCATTAGAAATATCTTCCAAACTGAAATATCTTTAGAACTTAGGTATTAATGGACCAAACTGCATTCTAGGTCGTATTTCATCAACAATATCCACGATATACCAGAAGGTTGTTTCCTTGATGTCGAGGCGGTTTGATCAGACAAATCGGCATTTTCGATAAGGAGAGCAAAATTTGGAAGAGGAAACGAAAGTGTACTCGAGCTCCAACAAGGGGTTATTGCAAAGTAAGGAGTTGTATCAGGTACACTACCAATTTTCTTAACATCCTCTTCTTTCTTTTTCCAGTGCTGTTGTTTGCTGCACTTGAATGGTATTTAGCAAGTGCGCTCATCTGCAACATGCCCGACTAACTGCAGCTCTCCAAAAAATCCTGCCGAAAGCAGCCATTCTGGGATTTGCCAAATGCAGTCATCGTGGGACCGAACAACCTATACGAAATCGAACCTGTTCTGCATGATACCTAGGATTGTTTACCTTCTCTTCTATTGCCAATGCTTCCTTAATGTTTTGCTCTCATCCGTATGGTCAAATTTGGCAGTACATTTTGGACACAAGCGTCTTCCCGCGTGAACTGGAACAGCTTAAGGAGCTAAGAGAAGTCACCGCTTCATGTGATTGATGCCGCCTCCAGTTAGAGTCTTTTTCACTTCCATCGAGGAAGGCGGATGTGATCTCCCGGTTGTGTTTATCGAACGCTAGCAGTTGCTTGGTGTTCATTACATGAGATCAAACCCAAGAAGTGATTAATATGCTCCGGGCCGGGATGAGCACCTGCACCGGATGCAGGTCAGTTGATGGCAGTTCAGCTGAAACTTCTCAATGCTAAACGGACCATTGAATTTTTCCTGCTGATAATGAGAACCTGATCGGATTGCTCCCGTAGTAATCATATATATTGCTGCAGATGCCAGATAGTAGCCACAGATGAGGATCGCACCGCATATGAAACGGGTTTACCCATTATCAAGAAAGCCGGCGTGGCACGCAAGATCGACTTCGTTGGGTCCTAGGCTCTCCAAGTTCACGATGAACTAGTGCAAAATGTAGGGAACTTTGCAGATTTCCCTTGTTTATCAAGTTTCCTACAGACAACTGCTAATTGCATGTTCCGTCCAAAACAAATGAATAAATGCAATGAGAAACAGAATTGCTAAACCTTGGCCATCCATCGAGATAAGATTGATTAATGGTCATTTACTGAAGCTAGCTAGCTATTCAGTGCGATCCATAGTGTCCTGTCCCACTAGCAGTCAGTGCAAGGTAAACAGAAAAACTGAAGTAAAATCAGAATCCGAATCGATTTTTGTAAAACTGAAGTTTCCAAAGTGAAATTGGGATTAAAAATAAAACGAATGACTATTTTTTTTCAGATTCTAATGAACTTGGTATTTTTCTCGATTTTCGGCTATTTTCAATGGAAAGTAATTTCAAAATTTTCAAAAAATTGTGGATTTTTTTTTTTTTAAAAAATGTTTTGTTAGGCGTGGCCAAGGCTCCAGACTTGATTTTTTTTTTGTGAATCTTCTGCATTTTTGTAAAATTGAAAGGACCAAAAGTCAGGTGTGTGCAAATCAATTTAATCCCATCATAGAGATAGAGAGATTATAATCACTTAGACGAATTATTACGTGGCTTGAAATCTCTTTGATGATGAGATAGAAATAGCGCGTTATAAACTCAGGATAAGATGCCACAATCCTATTTGTCGATCGAATTTGACGTCTTGGCATTCTCATCCGAGCGAATTTAAAGGCGGTTCCTGGCATCAAACTTTTATCTTACACTATTATCCAATCATTAATAAGACGCCTAATATATATAATTTCTAAGACACGAATATTGAGCACGTGAGTTGGCTATAAAAAAAAAATTACTAAAAAAATCTTAAACTTATCGTATTTTTTTTTTGGTCGAAAACCTATTGTACTTGTCAATTCAGTCTATCGGGTAAGACTTTGAAGTTCCTTTCTCCACAGTCCACACTCAATTTGGCGACAAGCATTGGAGAATTTTTTTTTCTCGTTACTCCATTCAGGTAAGTCCCCCGAAAACAAGCAACCCCCATATTTGACAGAGCAAAGTCCTCTCTGCATTAGGATACATCGCTCTCCATCAGTTTACATTGCACAATACTCTATCCAATGTTACTTTCAATGTCCATCAACGCACGATCATTCAGAAAGTCACCAAAAGCAATTAGTCTTATAATGTTCAGCACTACGTTTCCCAATCTTCTCCAATTGATACAGAATTTCGTTAAAAGTCGCCAATACATTAGCCATACGTTTCCCTATCTTCTCCGTCAATAATTCACGATAACGCTCCTAATATGGAAATAAATAATATTTTCATTTAGGGGCTAGGATCGTCTTCTAATTTTAATGTTCAGCAGAACTCAAGTGTTCATGGAGTCATAGTGAGTGGCGGAGAATGTTGCTGGCCATCCGACGGAGTTGACCTCGACGCCGACCTCCGATCCGTTGGCGGTTGTTTGCTCTCTCGTTCCCAGTTGGGCTTTTGGGCCCCCCTTTCTAGCCGAAGATGAAATATTTTCGTGGAAGATGAAAATATTTTTTCTTTCATTCATTTTTATAAGTGGTACAATCGATCTTTTTAGGAAATGTTTTTCAGGATTACTCATTTTCGCAAAACAAATGGAGAATATCCTTTCATTTTCGAACAAAAAAAAAAAACATGTCCTTTCATCGCTTCCAAAAGGAAACGAATCTGATGGATTTTCACTGAAAAAGATTGATTTCTCGAATCCGCACCTAGGGAAGGAAAAGGAATCCAATCCAATTGTGCACTATGCGATTCAACTTCCTCATTCTGTACATCAACGAATTTGGTGGTGATCGCCTCACTATTGCTAGCTTCCGGCAATAGTGGCGGCGGCGGCGGCAAGGATATGTTGGACCTAGAGATTTTTTTTTCATGTTTATTTAAAATTAGGTTATTTTAAATATAATTGAAGTAAAATTTGTATTGAAAAGTCGATTTGGATCAAAACGATTGTCGTTTTAGCCATGTCGGTTCCATATAGGAAAGAGAAATAATAAGAAAAACTACGCCACCATTTTTTATTCGCCAAGTAAGACTGAGCAAATGAATGGACTTAAAAAAAATCAATTCGACAAGTTTTAAGATTTAATTGCACTTTTTGAAAGTTTTAATATTTAATTGCACTTTCGTAACAATTTTGAGGATTTATGGTGCAATTATCCCTTTAATGTATGGAAAAAAAAAAAAAACATGTGTCTCTCCATCCGGAATCGAAATTTTTTTCCCTCAAACTACGTCCATGATTGGTTGTTTATAAGTTATCGACACTCACGCAAACAATGCTTAAAGTGAACTTTGGTGACGTGGCCGTTTGTAAAATCAATCAAAACACCGATTTAAGGAAAAAGCACGGCTTAGAAAGAAAACTAAACATTTGCCTCTAATTTGAAAAGGAGCTATCCAACTTAAAACTTGTACTTCGACCCCAAAAAAAATTAAAACTTGTACGCGACCAATCTTCTTGTCTGAATTTAGAACAAAAGAAAAAAAAAAAAATCTTCTTGTCTAAACGTACAAAAGCCATTTTGGTTTCATACGCGAAGATGGGAAGCGTGTCTAAAACTCTCTGTCCTGGCCAAGCCCATCGGCTCATGTGGTTCGTCTCGTCTGCATTACCTGCATTATCCGCTCTTTATCAAGAGAATTATCAAAAATTAAAAAATTTATTGCAATTGTGTTAATATAGTCATAAATTTTTTTTCGTGCTAATTCAGTCTTAAATCTTTTGTATTTGCGTTAATTCAATCCATCCAACCAATTCTAGCCGAAATTACCGACGTAATGTTGTTGGCACCGACGTAGTGATTTTTATGTTTTTTTTAAATAAAAAATCCGTATGAAATATTACAAAAAATTGCTATGTCGGCTCTTGTGGAGCCACACGTCAACGATTTTCAATCAAAATTGGTCGGATAGATTGGATTGACACAAAAATAAAAGGTTTAGAATCGAATTAGTAAAAAAAAAAAGATTAGGACTTAATTAGCATAATTACAATAGGTTTAAGATCTTTTTTTTATTTATATAATTATTCTATTCTTTATTAGGGCTTGTGTCCAAAATTTTCTGTGGAAAAAAATGTTCGAACATGTAACGACCCAAGAAAAGGATTACACAACGCATGGCAAAATTTATGGAGTGGAATTTATGCTTTCAAAAATACTTTTGAAGTAAAAATTCGTTTGATTACATAATTTTATTTTTTTTACTTTTGAATAATTTTGGAGCCATTTAAAGAATAAAATAAATTTTTTTTTAGAAAATTTTTTTCGGAACAGATGTAGAAAAATCAAACTTTTTTCTCAGGGACAGATGCAGCTCCCTAAAAATCCGCAAGTGCAAAGCACGAAGCTTCATGGAAGTTTCTTCCGAGCATTGGGCACCACATACGTTCGTCGACCCTTAAATGTAGAACGGGACAACGGCCTTTCTCTGCAATTGTCCGAACATGTAACGACTCGAGAAAAGGATTATATTGCATCAATCTATATAGCTCCTAAAGTCTTCGCAGATCGGATAAGAAGATTGTCCCTCTCCATATTCCATAGTTTTGCTTTTTTATTTATTTTATAATTCCTTTTTATTGTTGGCAAAATGACCACAAAATAAAAAAAAATGTGTTGGCCAAAAATAATGTGTTTATGAAAAACATCTCGTTTATATGATTTTTTTTGAAAAAAAGTGTCCGGTTAATCTTAAACCCGTAGTATGAATACCACTTCAGTCCTCAATTTTGTAATTTTGCCAATTTTGCTGTTTCGGCGTTGCTTTGGCCATCTTACGTGACATACAGCTTTGTTGGTGTTTTTTGGTGAGAATTGACCGAAATGATTATATTGAAATTTCGAGCAAAGTTTATGATTAAATTGGTAAAATTAAAAAGTTCGTAAATGAATTGGCATCCGTACAATAAGTTTAGAATCAATTAAATGATTTCCCCTCCAATTTTCTCCCAAAAGTCAATAAACTTATAAATAAGGTATATGCCTCAAGGCTTCTGATTTTGTTGAAATATCCCAATAGCGTACGATAATGAGATGGTTACATGGATCCACGAGGCCATGTCGAATTGTCATGACATGGACCATATTATTGTACCCATTTTTTTTCCGCAGTGATAATTAAGGAGAAATTAGGAGGAATTGACCGAGCTCGCTAAGTAGAGAGCCCGAAATTTTTTCTTAAAAATGATCGTCTTGCGTCGGTTCTGAAATGAAACGAACGATAAATATCTTTATGGATTACAAAAATGTATGTATGTATGTATGTATGTATGTGTGTGTATATATAATGTCAACGATAAAAATTTTGTTTATTGAGTAATTATTTCAAGGGATATGAGCTATCAATTTTTTTTTCTCTTTAATTCTTAGCAAAAGCTGCATTAGTTTTTCTGTGCCGTCGACAAAGCCAGGGCATGGAAAGTCGGATTGTTTTTATATTTTTTTGGATATCCGAAGTAGCATATAAATGCAGATAATTATTCACATAAGACATCGCGGAAGGCTCTCCACTGAGATTTATTCTCTCTCTCTCTCTCTAAAATGGGGATGCACTTGGTGGCATTGGCAAAGCTCAAGCTCACACTGGTCGCCTCCCGGGGTCTAGCCCCGATTCTCGCCGGCGGCCTGATCTGGCCGTTCTTGCTCAAGCTCTCGCTCAGCCTCCGGCTCTTCCGGAGAAGCAACCACGCGGACGTGGTGCAAGCGTGCGAGCCTATTCTTGTTCCAGCTGAGGCAGATCGTGGCCGACTCCGAGCGACCAGCAAGTCCCCACGATGAATCCCGGCTGAGGAGAGCCATCCGTCTGGTGTGCCGGAGCATGGCAAGTGTCCGGCGATCGGTGGCGGCCCAAGGCGGCGGCGGCGGGGACGCGGGTAGCTTGCACACGCTCTCGATGATGACACTGTGATTCATTCGGCGACATGAGCGTACGTTCGTGGCCTCTCGCGCCTTTTCATTCTTTGGCTACAAGGTGTCTCGTCATGTTGGTGAGGGATTTAATTTCTTGACGCTTGAGAATTCTTCATATCATTTTCGAAAGCGAAAGGGAGAACATTACTTGTCTGAGAACGAAAGAGACCGCTATGGTCCAAACCTACATGTCTGGAGTTGTTGGTGACATCTTGAAGCAAGAGAATTTGTTTATGTTAAGGAAACGAAACCCTACTTCATTTCTATAATCTTCAAGCTACCAATGTGCGCACAGTTTTGCTCGAACGAGATCCTTTATTCCCAAGCAAGATCGACCAATAGAAGTCACATCTCCATGCGAGAAATTAGAATTGAGTCCCGACCCCAATGAAAAAAATATTAGGTGAGCCAATCTTGCCACATAGGTGTTAAGACACTTCATTTAGCGCTCGTCGCGTGTTCGGGTGCCCGATGACTAGCCACAGGCGAGAGTCGCTCTTGCTGGATTTAGCGAGGGCCCGACCCTCGCAGCTTGGGTGAGGGTTGTCCTCGCCAGATCTGCCAAGAGCGGGGACGAGGGAGATGCAGTCCAGGAAGTTGAAGGCATCGACGATGTTGATGATGCGGGTGGGGGAGAGAATGAAGATGAGGATACGATGAAGAGGCAATCTCTTTGGCGGAAGGAAGAAACAACGAAGAAGAAGAGAAATCAAATTGCCCAATGAGGCCCATCTAGACACGGGCCGAGAGTTGAATAGAGTGTCTTACCCCTAATGGGCAAGATTGACCTACCCAATATTTTATAGGTGAACCGCTCTTTCCATATAGACCGAAATTACAATGGCGAGGCGATGTATTAAGCTGTAGAATTGTGGGTTAATGATGGTGATCACGTAATGATTGTATCACATTTACGTGGAGATCCAAAGGGGAAAAAAATGAAGGGAGCGAAAGTTAAGAACAAAGAGAATCAGAAAGGAGAGAATGGTTTTCTCTTGTTGCTAATTTTGCCATAAGTAGGAGCATCTCGATTCATCTTCAGTTTTTTTTTAATCAAACTTGGAAATTCGACATTTAAAATCTATCATGAAATACCATAAATCTTGCAAGTCATGTGCCAAATTTGTTTGTGGAACTATTTGATAACCATTGTGACATATGATATGAGAATACCGAAGGGCATCCCCGGAGCTATTTGAGTTATTAGGTATTTAATAAATCACCTCAATTTCAATCGTGTTCTCTCCAATTCAAAGTGATCATGGGGTAGAGCGTGACATCTTGTGACCGGAGCCTCACCGAATATCCGGGTTGTCCACATGCATTTGTGTGGGGAAAATTATCAAAAAAATCTTAAATCTATTATAATTGTGACAATTTATTAGTCATAAACCGTATTGCATTTATGTCAATTAAGTCGTTTCGCAAAATTTGGCCAGAAATAGTTGAGGTGGACACTCGACATGACCAAATTTTAATTATATATATTTTATACTTTTAATTTGTTAATTTTCTTTTCTTTTTGCCTTCTTCCTCCTCTCCCTTGCCCAACCGAGCCGGCGATGGGCCAAAGGCTCGCTCCCACCGGCCACTAGCGAGGGTGAGCCTTGCTAGTCAATGTTGCCATGGCTAGGCGAGGTTGACCTCGCAGGCCCTCGCCTTTGGTTGGAAGAAGAAGGAAGGAAAAAAAAGATAAAATTAAAAAATTGTATTAAAATATTTATTAAAAATGCCACGTCAACCTAGCCATGAGAACTGTAAGTACCTCCTAAATGGCGCATATATAATGCCAAAGAAGTCACTAATGAATATAAACCATTTGTTCAAAGGAATTCTATATCCATGGACTCAGTAACGCTTGGCTCACTAATTAATTGTAGTGCAAACCATATCGGGTCAGAGCTATTTGCCCCGGCAAAAGGCTCGAACCGGGCTTGCAAAAGTATCCACGAGCCTCCAGTTAGCCAAGTCTTCACGGCCCAAATATCCAAATGGGTTTTGGACCTCGGATTGGACGCTGTTGAAATTTTGAGTTCCCTTTGCTCTTTTCCACCGCGTTTCGATTCGAGTCCACAAAAAGTCCAGAGCGACGATGTGGCTGCGTTACTGTTCCATCGAAGCGAAACTTGCGTTGTGCAGAACCCCAATGGCCGAGCCAAAAAGGCAGCTTCCGAGCCCGAGTCGCATGCGCCGCTGATTATCACGAATCCGGGCTTCTCCTCTAAGATCTCGCCTCGAACGTGAATCCTCGTCCTGTTTTGGCGGGTTCTTCTTATCTAGGAAGCCCGGGCGACATTTGCTGGACAATGTTTGGTCTCATGTTCAACAAATGTTTGGTTTCATGTTGAGTAAGTTCGGCAAAGGAAGAACCGTTTCAGCCGGACCTCGGTTCTCAACTGATCCACGCGTCTATCAATTGGATTCGCAACGTGAACAAATCACGCGGTTTAGTCAATTGGTATAGGTCAAGCTAGCCTTTAATTAGTATTTTGAGGCAAAAATAAAAGAGGAAAGTCATCCTAATCTGACGACATCTTCAACTATTCAATCAACATGACAATAATCTGCATGTTCGGGTACTAGCTAGGGCAAAAGAACGTCCACATTTCCGACAACTTCATTTTTCACGGAACGTGATTAGCTAATAATTAACTTCTTGACCAGGGTACTAATCGACACTATTTAACACGACCAAGACAATAAAAGAGTTTGATTTTCCGGCGACACTTGTCATCCCAAATTCAAACTAATGCTCACAGCCCCCAATGAAGACACGTATCAATGGATTTGACCAAGCACCGTAAAGATTATCATCGCTCCCAAATCTTTTGTTGAGCTCTCGTTCTTTCTGGACAACAATTTGAAGTATGAATAGTGCCAGACACAACGGCAATGACGAGACCGCAGACCCACCATTCTTACAGTAAATTCGTTGACAACGTGAGTACGACCTTTCGGAGAGAGGGACAAAATACTTTATGGTCCGATTTTATTATTGATAAAAAGATATATGTTCGGCGTTCATTTTAATATTAATATTTATTATTATTATTTAATTATTAATTGTTTTTAAAAATAATTATTTAAATGTCAATTTCGGTGAGATCACCTAAATTTCTCTTCGTTGGTATTAAAATAATTATTTTTTCTCCGATTTCGCACTTAAGCGTTTTTAAACAAAATATCGACACAAAAGTGAGTGTCACATGTAAATATTAACTCTTGGGGTGTCTTTATACCTTTTATTATTATTTGGGTACAGTGAAATGCCATTGATGTAACGTTGGTGTCGCTTGAAATTCCGAAAAATTACTAAGGACTTAGGCGTTTGGTTTGCATGTTAGTTCATTCCTTTCGAGCGGACATGCAAGACTTCCGTCCCATGCCATCGAAATACATTCTCAAAATGCGGCTTGACTGATTGCGATGTCGAAGGCCGCTCGTTGCGAAGATCCAAACAAAACTTGTTCATAGAAAACGGAATCTTTTTTTTTTTTTCCGCTTCAATGGGTACTTGAGCAGGTCGCCTCCCCATCCCAGGATCACTCCGGTCGTCATGAAGGACGGTTCTGGTCTCCATCTCAGGACCACTGTGTAGTTCGAGTTCGTGCGGTATTGTTGTTCTCGTCTCTTGTCCGAACCGAAACGGAACGGTTCAGCAGAACGGCCAGCTCAGGAATGGTGGGGGGTCCACGCCACGTGGTCCACTGCAAGCTGTGGGGACTCGGCCCAGAGAAACGAATTTAGGCCATGCCCTGGACCATCGCGGTCAGTCTGTGGAGCAGCACGAGCAGGTTTTGTCTTGGTTTTTAAATTCTATCTTTGTTTCCCCTGATCGGTGACCTTTACGCACGCGCCATGTGTATGTACAGATTAAGCGTGCGATGCCCGGCGCTCGACAAGCGAAATCGTCCGATAAAAAACAATCTCTCCCATGAATCGTGTAATCAAAGGGGAAAGTTTACCTATCGGGGACGGGATGGACTTGATCCGGTCCGATGGAGAAGCCATTCTTACATAGCTCGAGTTCCGTGTGTGGTCCTCACGTTGAGATTTCTGACTGCAGATGGTGTAGAGCAGGAGTAGCCTGGCGATGGTGTTTGGAAAATCGCGACCGGAGACGCGATTTTCTATCGGGCAAATGACCCACTGTCGAAGCGCGCGCGCGGCAGTGAGGGGATTGGCGAGACGGAGCTTCACGTCGCCGAATCGTCGCGGCGTGGGGGGGAATTAGTAAATCTAATCGACTTGTACAGCCCGATGTTCGGACTTGCTGATTAGCGAGATACTAATGAGTCTGGCTAGATGTGTCCGAGCTTGGGCTCCCTCTAAGGTCTCCCCAGTAACTTAACGTTGGACTTCTGCAGCGAGTCTTGATAAGCTAATAAATTCCGATGACCTAACCTAACATTTTTTCACGTAATGACATCCCGAAATGTAGGCGGATGCTTGTTCATGAAGGTTCGTATTCACTTTGTAAATCGACTATGTAAACCAAGCTCAACATCGTGTGCCCGCGTGCGCCTCGTATGGTTGGTTACACATATACATATAAATCGAAGGAATCCCGATCTCATTATTATGTGCTTGATCGATCTTAATAAAAACGATCACGGTGTTTAGAAAAATAATTGGGAAGAATGGTATCAAACTTTGAGGCGTAAAAATGCCTTCTTGGCCCCCAAAAGTTGCTAATGGTTTCTTGCAAAAATCCTTCGGGATACAATAAAGCTTCAAATGAAAATGCTAGGTTGGCAATTATGATATTTCTCATATAATTCTAAAAATGAAATAATTGGAGAATAAATACCGTATTTTTTTTTTTGGGGGGGGCGGAAATCGAAAGTGAAAATATTGAACCATAAAAGTAATAATAACGATTGATTAGTGTCAATTTCGAGCCACGACCGTGCAAAGTGCTAAGTGCGCCTATAAGCACACAATCCGCACGCGAATACAGTAAAATCTAGTCCGTATAACCCGTGGTCTTCAATCGTAAGGCCAAAAGCCTTCCATGATCCACAACTCATATCGTTTTGACATGGGATAAGATACAAAATTGTTTGTTTTACAAATAGGGAAATGTTTTTGACGAAGGGACGGTATAATCTCAATCGTAAATTCACAAATCATCGTCGCGTGTTTTCGCATAAAACACTCATTGATTGGAGATTGATTGCGTAGTTAGAAATAACAGACACATACAGTACTGTCAAACTCTTGTTCAAGCAGCCTCCTTATAAATAAGCTATCAACACCCCCGTCGGATACGGGGAAGGATATAAGCCAGAAGGCTTTCAATGAGTTAGCAAGGGAATCCCGTTGGAGGGAGACGACAATGACAGGGCGAACAAGTCGTCGTAGGCTCGTGAAAAGCAGGAGGACCAGTTTGTCTTTCTGGCCCGTGACGGTGACGGTGAGTACCACCATCGTTTCCATGCATGCAGACATATTACGTACGACGATGTGCTTCGACCCTTTGTCTCCTCCTCTTCCTCGCAAAAGTCTTAACGACGACAGACCGATGGACCCCGTACGCATCGAAGTGCCGTCGTTTTACCAACAAATTCATTTGAATTGACTAATCGAAGATTAATTAATCTAATGAGGGTGTCAAGATGCGAGTTTAACGACAAGCAAGCGAGGCCAAGAGGGAGGATAAAGACCCCACACCATTGAAACGCCAAAAGCTAACGCCAGCCCTATGCATTCGACCGTTGGAAACATCAAAACTGTTTCGCTTTGCCGTATTTATAATTCTTTCGAATCACCAGTCGCTCTCCCATTCCACATTTCCGAGCTCCGAATCGAGAAGACATTGCCCCACTCTCTCTCTCGTTTTGATGCTAGTTTAATGGCTGATTCCATGAGTTCTTCCTTCTTTGTTCTCTGTTGCTTGGCCTCGCTCTTCTTACTCTCCTTCTCTCACTCGCCATTGCAGGTCGCGGGATCTGACGCCGCCGCCCCCACCCCCGCCAAGCACCGCCACAGGTGGGTCGGCCCCATTGGGCACCGCCTCATCACCGTCGGTGTCAATGGGTCCGCAGACTTCAAGTCGGTCCAGGCCGCCGTCGACTCCATTCCGGAGAACAACAGGAAGAACATCACCATTCGAATCGGCGCCGGATTTTACATGTAATTCACTTGGCATGCTTTTGTGATTGGAAGTTGCTTAGTCTCATGCATTTTTAGGAGTGTTAGTAAGCTTGAAGAAGCTGCGAATTTTCGTGTAGGAGCTCCGTCTCAACTCGAAAAAAGCTAGTTGCGACTTGCAACGCTCGACTCGATCTCGCCAAGCTCTAGCTTCGCTTGATAAGAACATGCTACACGATTGAGCTCGGTCTCTATTATCAGAACAAGTGATGATTACTATGTATAACGAAATTAGCTTTGTATATTCACGTTGAACTCAAGCTCAAAATGGAATTGAAGAAAGCTTGAGTAGCTAGCAAAACCGAACTCGACCGAGCGACTTTTGTTAAGTGTAATTTGGACTCGTTTTACAGTGAGAAGGTGGTTGTCCCGGCGAGCAAGCCGTTCATCACGTTCCAAGGCGAGGGAAGAGACGTGACGGTGATCGAGTGGCACGACAGAGCGAGCGACCGCGGTGCCAACGGCCAACAGCTCCGTACTTACCGAACGGCTTCGGTCTCCGTTTTCGCCAATTATTTCTCTGCCAGGAATATTAGCTTCAAGGTATATAAATGTTCAAAGTCATTTTCCGTGTAGCTTCTCTACCTGTGAGGTTTCCCGCAAGCTCGTTCATCTTTCAAGATACGGCAATCTGTTTGGCAAAAGAAAGGTGGAAACCTAGGAATACAAAAAATAGCGCAAACTATACCTATACTGAATTTACGTGACATGTATATCCAAGTGGCTTCTGTTAGTTTTCTCCCCCTTCTTATTATTATTAATATTATTATTTTGTCAACTGATACGTGCAGAACACGGCACCGGCGCCGATGCCGGGGATGCAAGGGTGGCAAGCGGTGGCGTTCCGGATATCGGGGGACAAGGCGTACTTCTCGGGGTGCGGATTCTACGGCGCGCAGGACACGCTGTGCGACGACGCTGGCCGGCACTACTTCAGGGAGTGCTACATTGAGGGTTCCATCGACTTCATCTTCGGAAATGGCCGGTCCATGTACAAAGTAAGCCTAGGCATGCTAGGTCATTAGACCATGCGAGTCTCGATTTTCGCCTGCGGATCACGTAATTTTCGGATATTGAGATTAAACCCTATGCATGCAATAAAAAAAATGGAATCATTTTTCACTTTCTTCATGTGATTTTTGCATTGCATCACCCCCATTAATAATTCGAAGAAAAAAAGACCGCCCTCGTATCTATGTTGAAAAAAAAATGAAACTAGAAGACCATTTTTTTTTTTCATGTTCATCTTTTTGGGAGCAGTAAAAGGTTCTTTAAACAAAGAGAAACACCAAAAAGCTGGTGGCGACAGCGATGTGTGGGAGCGGCGAGAAAGATGCCCTGGCGTGACACAGAGAAAAGGAAACGGCGAGCTTTTCCCCTCTCGAAAAGCTCCCCCGTTCATGTGTCGGCAATGGCGATTCGGGCATGATCTTAGGATTATCCGCTCCGATCCGATTCGATCCGATCCCATCCAAAAAATAAAAATCGAGCTGAACAGATCAGTTCGGTTTAATTTTTGGGCAGTCTAATGTAATTTAGTGGTGGTGAGCAAAATAATTGATAAATTAGTAAGTTTATATTTTAAAAAATAAATAAAGAATAATCGATTCAATTTGGGTTTAGATGATTTCTGATCCGTTTTGCTCGCCCCTAATTTTACTTGATTTTTTTCGACGTTGGCTTTACAAAGGGGCAAAAGAAAACACGAGACTTCTAAACTGCTGTAAAATACTTAGGTTGGAGGACCAAATTGCTTTTGGATTTCGGATTGATTGTGGGGGGGGCAACTACACATGCAGGATTGCCAGCTCCATTCGATAGCGACGAGGTTCGGGTCGATAGCGGCGCATGGCAGGAAGTCGCCGGAGGAGGAGACGGGGTTTGCCTTCGTGCGGTGCCGGGTCACGGGGACGGGCGCACTCTACGTGGGCCGGGCCATGGGCCAGTACTCCCGGATCGTCTACTCCTACACTTACTTCGACGACCTCGTCGCCCACGGCGGATGGGACGACTGGGACCACGCCAGCAACAAGAACAAGTAAACCCAACATTAACTCCGTCTTGTCTTTTCTCTTCCTTACTCCCTATATTCTCCAATCACATGCGACGCGAGATTATGACAAACATAAAGTACATGTCCTAATAGAGATATGATTGCTAATGATGTCCGAAAGATTAACCTAGGCCGACAAAAGTTCACCGGTAGTCTCGCCTTTTGAGGTCTAGGCGGCTAGTTAATTATGTGCAATTGGCCAATTAGTCAAAGAACATACTGTTCTTAGTCATTATTAAGTTGGACCAATAATCACATGTCCATGAATTTCTAACGAAAGCTAGAATTTCGTTGACAAAAACTGGGTGTGTAAGTCTTTTAATTTCCTGAGTTTCCTCGACTGCTGTAACATGGAACAATCTTTTTTTTTCTTTTCTCTTTACCTTGGAGCTTGCAGGACTGTGTTTTTTGGAGTTTACAAGTGTTTCGGTCCGGGGGCCGCCGCGACCCGCGGCGTATCATGGGCTCGGGAGCTCGACTACGACGAGGCCCATCGGTTCCTCGTCAAGAGCTTCGTCAACGGAAGGCACTGGATCGCGCCTTACGACGCTTGAATGGATGGCCGTTAGAACCACCTACAATTCTTTTGAGTTTTCTTCGTGTTTTCAGGGGAGTATTCTTTGATTTGTTCATTTGATTCGTCAATGAGGTTCGAATTCTTGTCCACTCATGGCTCATACATGTCGCCTGTTTCCCAAACTGAAATGTCAATGAATTCCAGCGCATTTTTTTTTCAGTCTGTAATTAATTCTCTTCTTGATGATTTACTCGTGTGCTTGCTGTCCAAATTTGTTGGAAATTGACAAATTCACTAGCAGAAGAGCACACTGACACTGCTTGCTGATTAGATTTAATAAATGGAACATAATACGACGTTAAATGAGTCATAAATGAATCATAATAAACGAGTTTACAACTTATTTAGATCCAAATCTAATCCCACCTCTACGACTTTCTTCATTCTCTCTCCCCGATCTCACGCTCCCTCACTCCGCACTCTCACCTCAATTTGAATATATGATTTCATAGATCATATTGAAAACAAATGTGTTTTTAAAATGTGAATCGGAATGGATATGAATCGGATCGGATAGGGATCGAACATGAATCACTGGATTTGCAATGCACTAAATGAGTCTATTTAAGCCACACCATTTATAACCCGATCTGACCCACCTATTTGATGGGTCCACTGCTCATATCTTTCTATTGATTGTAAACTACTTCAGAAGTGGTAAACCCAATATATCCACTCATGCGAACAAAGTATCAGAAGATATTGTGAATTTTAGAGAGCTCGGGTATGTTGACAGGGAGAACTTGCGCCAAGCGACGGGAGGCCGCTCCAACTACCAGCAGCAATGTCTCCCAACAACGGAGCCAAAAACATTCCAGGACTCGAATTTCACGTAATGTACCAATTCTTCGGAGGAACGTGACATGAGTCACACAAGCCAGTCCTATTTTGACTTAAGAAGAATGTCAGTCAGAACACAAAACCACCACGGCCATAGCTTTGGAAAGCCGATCGTTAATTAAGCATCCCTACAGAACCAAACTATCCTGGTAATTATGATCTTGATACAACCAGGTGGATGCGGTCACAGAAGCATGAAAAAATTAGCAGCTAATTAACAAGTACAAGTTCAATCCTAATTCTTGAAATTACTCAGAAAAAAAAACCAGAACTAAATGTTCATTTTGTACCTCCATTTGTTGCATACTGTTTGCTTTGCACGATCATCAGAACATTGTTGCCGAATGGAGCTGTAGCATCTTCTTGCAACAAGGACATTGTCAGTTGTAAAGGTATTGCCTATTGGTAAAGTCCCATCTTTAGTTCCTGAAGAGGTTCTAGCAATTAAACATGCCTGTGGCCACTATACTCAAATGATTTATGTTCCATCTAGATCTTGATATTATGGTTGAGCTCCAGCAACCATTGGAGCAACATTTTGGTCGACAGCGGTGGGACTGCATTCTAAAGCTTGACAAGAACGGTGGGCTGGCTCTGCAGTTCCATCCAACGCAGCAGCAATGTGATTCTGAACTGGCGTTGCACCATAAAGGGCATTGAGAATTTGTGGTTCCAGCCGACCCTGAGGGTGAGAAACAAGAGGTGCTGCGGCAGGATTTGGAGGGTAGAGAGCCTGCAGTCCCAGTGGTCCATACTGAGCTTGGTGCCCTTCAAAGCGTATATGCCTAGCAATGTGCTTCTTACCAGAAAGATGGCGATCAAACACTTCCCTTGTGTTGCACCTAACATTGCACAGATCACATACTATTAGACCAACTGCCTTAGACTGAGGAGGTTTGAGTGGGTGTGCAGTGGCTTCCAACTTCTTCTGCCGTTTCCCTTCTCCACCCCCCTTAATTTTTCGTTTCTTGCCAGACTTCCTATTCTCAACTTGATTCTGGACGTGCAAATTGAGCAATGACTCTGTAGGGTTGTCCGCCTGTCCTACTGTATCTATTGGCACATCTGCGATTGCACCACTGCTATTGCCATCAATTTTAGCAAGTAAGTCTCCTTGTGGAACAATGTTGCACGGTTGGGAACTGTCTGGACCAGGCCCAGCTCCAGGGTCCTGGTAATTTTGTAATGGGGCCTCTATTTTATTCGCAGCATTCTTCAGTTGTTCAGCTCTCTGCATGTTCTTCTTATGCCGCTTTCCATTCTTATGCTGCTCAAGTATTTCTAAGCTGCTGCACTCAACTCTACAGAGTTCACACCAAGCAGCTTTTCCCCCTTGAGTTGGAGCTTTATGGACAGCATTATCAGAAGCCTGACATGTGGCTGTAGCTTCCACTGCTTGTGCCTCTACAGATGGTTTCCCGTTGTTATTAGAGGATTTTGAGCCCTTGTATATCTTATGGCCACCCTTGTGCCACCTGCGTCCGTGCACTCTCCCATTAATTGTTGGACCGCCTAAACTAGCACAATGGTGGGCAAAGTGTCCATGGTTGGACCCCCTAAATGGCTGGTTACTGCCACTGTATGGAGAGTGACTAACCTGCATATAGATCACAAAGGTCTGATATAATACTTATGAAAAGAAAATGAAAGCTGAACAGCCATTTCTGCACAAGCAACACACGAAAAATGTAACCCGTTGATCCTTGACATCCTCTTAAAACTTAGCAGAAAATTGTATAGAAGAGTGAGAAAGAGAAATCTAAGAAGATGATTGAGCTAAGGACTGTAAAGATCCAAACAAGTAAAATCAATTGTCCTCTAACTTTGTTTATAAGGTCTGGACATTGCGAAGAGCCTCTTGTTTCACATCCTGGAAACTGCTATAAAGGAATCCAATTTGTAGTGAATATAGTGCCCTGTTCCAAGCACCGGCTTTCACTCTTCATGTCATTCATTTTATGCAAGATTTTTTTCTTGATCCAGCTTATACTCTCTTGAACGGACATTTAAATACCGTAGTTTGTAGTCACATTAAACTAAGAAAAGCCAAATGCCTCATTAGTGACAATTAGTCGTATAAGATATCACCTCATGCAATAGTATAGACCGAGTGACATCACTCACATGATTGTGTAATCAATTAAGTTCCTAAAGCTACTTCTAGTGTTTTCTTGTAGGTATGTACACAAAAACATCTATTGCTATTATCTTTCTATGATTTAACCCCGCATGGTCAAGATTACGACTATTATGAAGAGCAAAAGCCTGTCAGCACCCCACTCTGCATAATCTCACAAACACAATCTTTCCATCAAGACATGCTCTGATCCTCTTGCAGCCAAAATGAGAGAAAAGAAGCACCGCTACGGGAACTACATGAACAAATGATTTCTCGAACAGAATACTTAAGGGCGCACACTGCTCGGCATTATCATTCTAATCGAAAATCCCTCTCCTGATGCTTGAACACAGAAAAGCTCGACCTCTCAAAGCAGCAACTTATCTTAGATACAATCATACGTAAGTTCTTATAGCAAGAAAGTATCTTTATAGAGGCAGCAGCGAATTATCACATTAAGACGTTTGCAGCCACAGAAAATACCATAAACAAGACCTCGGCAATTCATCAAAACGGTTACAATGCAAGAACAATCTACACCAACCAGACTACCCAGCAAAAAGCTAAACCGAACACCATACCTGCGGCTGGCCAAACCCGCAAATCACCCTCTCCGCCATGCTCATCGTGGCCGCAAGCTGACTCAGCTGCGACAGCGCCGCCACGGCTGCTGACGTGGCCGCACTCAGTCCTGGCGTTCCCGAGACCGGCGCTCCGCCTCCGCCGGCAGCGGCGCATTGCTGGAGCAGATTATACAGATGCTGCGGGACCTGAACCTGGACCTGACCGCTCACCGAATCGGCCCGACCCGAGCCCGGGGCCGGCCCGGATTCGTGCGGGGGCCGTAGCGTCTGGCGAGAGGTCGACGGGTACCGGTGCTGATTGTAGGTGTGGTATTGCTGGTCCCGGTGACTTTGCGGGTATTGAGGATAATAGCCGTAACTGGACGGGCCCGACTGCTCGAACGATTGAGACAGTGGATACCCTTCTCGTCGTCGATGGTGACGGAGAGATTGTTGGGGGTCTGTGTGAGAGGAGGGGAGATCCATTTCGTCTATTCTCCTGAGGGCGAGGTGTGGGATTTGCAGAGTTAGGGTTTCTGAATCGGAAGCGATGACGATGACGACGATGACGATGACGATGACGACGACGACGACGACGATGGTTTTGGCTCACGGCATTTTCGGTTGATGCTCGAGGGAAGAAACTTTTTGGTCCTCCTTACCGTTTCATTTCGATTTTCCGTTTTTGATGCTTCCTTTATGTCGGAAAAACAAAAAAAAAAAGGAAAGTCGGGGACCAGATTAATAATATGTCCAAAAATAATTTTGTTTTACGGTGCTTTTATTTCATTAGTAATCGACTTTTTTTTTTTTTTGCACAAAAACTACTTTTTATAAACCGTGTGTGTTTCAAGGAAAAGCGTTTTCACGGAATTGGTTTCTCGAGCTTTCACATCTTTAGTTAACCGAAAAATGATTTAGTCGTTTGGTGGCTTTGAGGTTTTCACGAGTTCTCCAAATCTAGCTTGCACGGTGAGCTCGATGCTCGCCCAGGCCGTCGTTTGGTGGCCTTGAGGTTGTCGGCCTCGATGAGCTTGAGGCAGCCTCGGGTAGATCTAGCGGCCTCGAGCTCGCTCTCCGCTAGCGTCGCTGAAAGAAGAAGGAAGAGGTAGAAGGAGGAAGGAAGAAGACAAAAATATATAAAAGAATATAAACTATAGAATATAATTAGAAAATTAGAAAAAAGAAATTTGCCTAAAATAAAATCATGGAGGTGAAATCATTTTCCTTTGAATACCAAACACCCAAAAACATTTTCCATCACATGTCACTAAACGAATCCCGGAAGATCGTTTTCAATGAAACAAACAAGGCGTGCTTTGTGGTATATACCCTACCGATGAGTTGCATAGGGGCTCGTCGATGCAAGCATCGACCGATCGAGCCATATAGGCACGATTTTTTTTACATCTCAAGGTGCTCGAATTTGATTCTTTTGTTGAATATATAGGCAACCGCATTAAATTTGTAAGCACTATTTATTTTTTCTAAATTTGGGGTGGCGGAGATATTCGATTAGAGAAGTTATGAAGTTTGAAATATGATTAACTTAAAATCATGTCGGAAAAATAGAATGAGAAGGTAAGCATGGACCATCGACTATTGTGTAAGAATCTTACATTATTATAAAATTTGTTTTTAGGGGTCACGAGATTATATTAGTAGTTGTAAGATTTTCATAACAAAGTTATTTAGTGAATTACCCATCTGGGTTGGATTTCAAGTTTGGTGATGCCCAAAGCTTTCCTTAATTCCATAAATTTTATGAGCCGCAACTCGCAACTTGAAACCCTTTTAAGACTAATTAGTAGTAATAGTAATTTTTTACACAATAGCATAATCAATAAAGACATAGCATTTTTCAACAACAGGAGTTAATATGATTACGAAATCTAATGATGACACATGAATACAAATTGTCAACCTTAGTTATTAGGGTCGTAACCGCAATCAATTTATTGCGCCGTCGAACTTCAATAACTCTTACTTACATATTACAAGCTAAACAACTGACTTAGGATGGGAACGTGTTAATTCGGATGTCGAAATTCGTGTCGGAGCGTATCGTGTCGTGTTATACCCGAATTCTTTCTATGTCAGCGAATTAGCACGATGACCCAAGAACCAAAAAGCATAAGAAGAATAAATAAATTGAATGAATGAATAGTAGCATAAAATCAAGTTGCCCTCCAAAAAGCCTCTCAAAATTATTAAATTTTCTGTCAGGATGACTATTTTTGTGTTGAATTTTGTATAGCTGCCATACTTCCACTTCCCCTAAGCATCTAGTTTAAACTTCTCCTCCTCCTTCTTTTTAACCACAAGAGATTCTTTTGTTAGTATAGACTTGAGCTGACCAACTCCATGTCAGTTGTCCTGGCTAGGAAGCTGCTCTCATCTCGTGTCAAGAATTGCTTAGAAGAATGTCAGTAGAAGTAGTAGCAGTCAGCAGGATCATATCTCTGCAAAACACAGTCAGCTTCAAGAACTCATACATGGATTAAACCACATTTAAAAATCACACAAATCTTTTGCATTCCATTAATCCCTTTGGCTTGAGATATACATGCAAATGTTCATCGCCGGATGGTTTCGTTATGCATTCTGACTAAGTGCAAGCAATGGACTGTCTCTCTTCTGCCTAACATCCACATTAACAGTCACCAATTTGCACGGCAAACTACTCGGTCATAGAACGGGAGCGATGTACTAACGTGAATTGATCACTGGACTGGTCGCCATATAGTTTATTTCCATTCGAGGCTCCTTTCTTCAAGGAGGTCCAACGATAGACCAGGGCATGAATGGGAGTTTATAGTACAAATCATGAAGGAAGGCATCAAGTTAAGAGAGGCTTCTCTGCATCAAACTCACTTTCTAAGCCATTTCCAGGTGAGTAACCTTCTTTCCCTTTAGCCCACAGTACGAAGTAGAGCCCGGTGAACATAAGGAACATACCCCCGAGGCTGCAATAGAGGAGCTACATCAAATGTGTGTGTTTTATTTCAATGTTTTACTTGTAACAAAAAGAAAAACTTGCTCCTCGGAATTGCAGAATCACTGCAAAACAAGTCCACTCTTTGGGAACACTGATAAGTTGAGATTACCTTCCTAGTTTAATGGTGTCGCCAATGGTGAAAACGGAGAGAACAACCGAGCACACTGTTCCAATGGGGCTGAACATTGACACGAGGACCGGCCCTCTTTTCTTCATCGCCCATCCATTGAAGCTCACCGTTAGTCCACTAACAACACCTGCCTGTTCGCAAAAGGTACTTTCATGAAGCTCAAAATAGCTGAACTGATGTATTACAAACAGTCGAGGGTTGTTGATCAGTTAAATTTTGTGGAATGGGGAACTGCAGTTCTCATTAAAAACACTGTGAACTCTCGACAATTTCGACGAGGGACTAGTCCTGATGGGCTGGATCCAAAAAGTCGATCCTCGAGAACTTTAAAACGTGTTTTCAACTTTAAATTTGTAGTTTCCAAGATAAATTTAAGAGAGCAAAGAAAGGTAACGAGGCAAGATATAGTAAACATGAGGAGCGAACTGATTGCTACTCACCAGTATTGAAAATCCGACTAGGTTTCCAAAGCTCACAAGCGGCACACTAAACACCAACTTGTGCTCTTCAAATAGCTGCACAGCCGCAGTCGTGAACACCCCGATTAAGGATGTTATCGCGCACAAGGACATCGGGGCAGGAAAATGACCCAAAGTCACGGCCTGTCCAAGATCACCCGAATAAATAAGTCACCCAAGAATCCAAACACAGTGGACAATAAATTTTTCTTGCTCTAACGACGCACACCTGCAGAACGATGCTGCTTGACAGCATGAAAACCGCCGCCATGAGATACAAGCACCCTATGATCTTTTCTTTGTCGAAGACGACGTCCGATGAGGCAGAGGTAAGTTTAGCCTCCTCCTTTCCGGCACTGTGCATTATGCTCATCGCGAGAGCACCAGCCACGCACAAAAGTGTGCCTACTATCTTGACTTTGCTGTACACGCAATTCAGGTTAACTTTCTCTAATCTGCACAACCAGAGAATTTCCAGAAGCCTCAGACAAGAAGATTGGAGCAAGAATCGTCAAATGTGAAGAGCAATATACAACTAGTACCTAATGGCCCAAGCGATCACGAAGATCAGCCCCGGAGCGAGGTTCGGCATGGCCGTGGCCATGGCCGGCGACGTCATCTTGATTCCCTTCAGGAACAGGGATTGAAACAGAGTCACGCTGAAAATCAAAATCAAGGAAAAGGAAAAAAAGGAACTGTCATTCTCAAGTTCAACCTCTGAATTGTCCCACTCACGGTTTGTTTTCCTTTATTTGTTAATACACATCAAAGAGATTTGGAAAGTCATAAAAATGAAAGGGTGCCCGTTCTAGACTGAGCCACAGGAGCTAGAACCCAGCTAATGCTGTCAAAGGCCCACAAGAGAAGCAGACAAACAGATAAAAATCAAGCACATGACAACATCCATACCATATTTGAAAATGTTCAATCTCTAAGTCAATTTCCATCACTAAACTGTTTTCCAATGAAAATTTCTGACGCGTTGGAATCCATTTTTGCTGCATACTTCAGGAAAAATTTGGGAGTTTATCAGACCCTTTTGCAGTTATCACTCTGAATTAACCAATTTATCTTGAATTTGATCTTTGGAATAAAAGGAGACTTGGACAAGCAATTATCGGTTTTTAATCTTGATTACCATGCCTAAGCAACCTGCAGAATATAGCTAAAATTCAAGAACGCCAAAACCGGCAGCTTGAATGTACCACATGTTCAATGTGAATCAACTTTTGTATACGTACAAGGTAAATACATGCGACGTAAAAGTTGAATGGGTTAGAGGGCGATTGCGAAACACATTGAATATCTCAACGAAATTAAGGAAAAATATGTCGAAATTGCGCGTTTACCCAGTGAAGGAAATCAAAACAAGCTGCAGCATCAGTTTCAAGGTGATCTTTTTAGGCCAGAAACTCCTGCAAAACCACGCGGAAACCAACATAATCAAACGCCGGAGGCGCCAATGCGCAGAGAGAGAGAGGGAGGGAGGGAGGCGGGAGAGACCTTTCGAAGACGACTGCGATGGGGGAGAGGATGAAGAAGGTGGCGAGAGCGGAGAGGATGACGAGCGTGAGGGGGTTGAAGCCGAGCGACAAGAGGTAACTCAACAGCACCGAGTTCCCGGCGTAAACGAATTGGACGCCGATCAATCCTCCGATGACCGCCGCGTCCTCCAGCGCCTCCTTCTTCAAACGCCACGCCATTTCCCGACTCTCTCTCTCTCTCTCTCTCTCCTCCCTTCCCTATAGTTCGAGAGGGAGCCAGAGACGGTAAAAAATCCAAATGCCGTTACCACGGGGGACGGGAATGGCAGCGACGAAGATTGATTACGTCTCTGAGTCTCTCTCTTTGTATCGTGCTGTTTCGATTTCGTTTCTATGGAATCTGACTTCTGGGTGTCGCCGTCGTTGCCGTTGTTGTCGAGTATCGAGCCATGTCCATCAACCTGTTTCTTCTACGTCTGTTCTTTTTTTCCCCTGGGTTTCCTTCTTGGGTTGTTGTCGTGAATTCTGGTTTATCTGCCCGTCTGTTTAGGCCGAGCTCAGCTACCGTTCGCGGCGTTCCTCTACCGGTCGTCTCCGGTCAACGGTTGAAGGTGAGAGAGAGAGAGAAAGAGAGAGGCTTTTTGTTTTTATTTTATTTAAAATGTTTATTTTAGGCAACCTCTGTAGGGGGCGCAAATGGAAAAGTTTGGCAACTTTGCTTCTCTCTCGAAAATCACAAATTTGAATAGTAACTTTAAAAACGAAAAAATAAATAATTTTAAAAATATTTACCTTTTTGTAATCAGACTAAACTCTTTTGAAAGTCCGACCCAAAAAAAAAAAAAAAATCTTCCAGAAGAATCCAATCTAATGTTTTACGGTGAAAATAAGAGTGGCTTTTTAAATGCGTTTGAAAAATTTCCGGCCTTGGAACATTAAATACATCGCCGATTTAGGCATTTAGATGATAATTAATCGAATTTATGGAAGCGCCCAAGACGCTAACGTCACGTTAAAAGAAGATTTAAGGGGCAGTTCAATTCATCCTTATCAAGCACAATAAGATAACTGCCGGTTGATTTATGATTTATAAGCTTAACGCCAGCTAAGCTCGCGAGTTTAACTGATTTTTGTAAAAATAAGCCACAAAAAAAAGAAATTAAACGTTCTCTTTATAAAGCCTTATTATTGTCCTCTGAAAAGAAGAAGAAGAAGAAGAAAAGAAAAATAGACTTTTTATCATCCAACTACCACCGAAAATCACGCTCCTTCCGCCAAATGAAGAAGGCGCCACCCACCACTCCTCGATTAACCGGCTAGTTCAACTAGAATTAATCCACGCATTATCGAGTTGGTTCGGTCGACCTGTAATTCCATCTTGGCTTGAGAAAAAGACAACTTTATCTAGACTCCGTTTTATGTTCTAGTATTTCGCTCATAGAAAATAAACTAATCAAGGAAAATAATTTCAATAAGTGGAAAAAGCACTTTCGAAAGTGGGAGAAATCATTTTCTCGGCTCTTTCCTCTCTGTAATGACCCGGTTCAACGAGGGTGGGTAGTGATTGTCGAGGCTAGCGTGCATGGATAAAGAGCGGTTCCTAGCAAGTTTTTAGGATGGCGAAAGGAGAGCGAGAATGAGTCGAAGCGTGCACCGAATAGAGAAAGAGCGATTCTCAAATACGTGAAAACTGCGAAAAAAAAATCACAAAGTCACATTTGACATAATGACAATACTTATATTTGAAACTCCAAAGTTAAGCGTTCTTAGATAGGAGCACACCTAGGATGGGTTACCTCGCCAAGACAATACATCAATGAGTTAATTTAGGGATATTACACCAGCACTCCTTCACCTTCCTATTCTTTTTAATAGTTTTTATTTTTCCTTTTTCCTTCTTCTTCGATTGGCAACCGGTGAGGCATGAGCTTGCCAGAGAGCTCGAGCCTTGCGGGCCTTGGGCGAGCTCGTCCCGCATGTGGCCGATCGAGACAGAGGAAGAAATAAAAGACAACTAAAAAGCACAGAAATTAAAGAACAAGTAGATATCCGAATTTTTTGGTTATTTTCTCCAAGCATATTTTCCATACTAAAAGGGGAAAAATTTTTTTCTATTCATTTTTCAAGTTTTAGTCAGAAAACCGAAAGAAATTGTTATTTTCTTGAAAAATGACTTTCTCAAAGTATTTCTCAGAAATGTCTAATTTTCTTTGAATCCAATGGAGCACTAATATCGATCTCATTCTCTGTTTTTTTTTCCCAATTAAACGTAACCCACGCTCTGCATGGATTAATGATACATTATATAATTTACATGGAGCATGAGAAAAATCTAAGCATAAATACTACATTACGTTACAGTACGATCATGCAACAAAATCGATATACATATAAGTGAACAATTAAAAATATGGAACAATTATCTCTGTATTTTAACACACACATATATATATATGTATATATATATTATGTCTCATATACGTAAGAAAAGATTCCAATAGATGGCTTTGTCTCAAATGTACGTTATGTTATTTGTTAAAGCTTAAGACCTTTTCCTTCAAGACCTTCCGTATTGGACTAGTGTATGGTCGCATTAAGCAAGTTTTTCTACAATATATATACACACACACATATACGGGCTCAAACTATAAAAGTCATCCTGGTGTCCAAAGATATGTTCGTGCTTCCTTGTTGACGGAGAGCATGAACCATACTCTAACAAGCTTGTGAAGTAATTCCGCTGCCATGGCAGCCACGAGCTCGAGCTTCGTGGCCATAATGGCCATGACATTCTAGATTTGAGCATTGAAGGCCACGGACCTTCGAATCTGGCGGCTGTGGCTACTAACGAGAAGAGAAGAGACCGAACTTGTGCGAGGGTCCACTCATGGTTTTGAAGTAGAAGATGTCTTTGAGAAGCTGAAGCGGAAGAAGAACTGCACTGATTTTAGCCAAAAAGCTCCGAGTTCCCACGAGCAGTGAAAATATCGCAGGTGAGCATTTTGAAATGGTGGAAAGGAAAATCCACACATGCACTTCAAACTTCCGGTCAGCTCGTGAGATTCTCTCTGGGAATTATTAGGGAGTCCTCAAACTCAAATATCCAAGTAGACTCACGTTATTAATGTCACGAAACATCCGGTTATAATTTGCCAAACTGCTGTTTTGAAGAGTAGATCAATTTTGTATTTCAATGCACCATATTCAACCAACACCGTGATTCTCATATGACAAAACTAAACAAATAAGGAAAAACTATAAATAGTGGCATGAGGCAGTCTCATTGTTTCGAAAAAGGAGTAACTAAGTGCATATTCGTTATTTACTTTTTTATTTTTTTATTTTTTCCTTTCTTATTTTTTTTTTTTTTGTTTTTTTTTTTTGTGTGTGTGAGGCGAGGGGAGCCATTGCTAGATCAAGTGAGGGCAGCCCTCGCCTTGCCCAAGCAAGGCCACCCCTCACCTATGGCTAGACGTGGCCACGGGCCGTGAACCGTCGGTTCCGGCTCATGAACCGGTGGTTCCGGTTTGTGGCCATGCTTGAATCGAAATCGGCTCTTGAAGGGGAGTCCCGGTTCGGGCGGGTTCAAGGGCCGGTTTCGGTTCCAAATTTTAAATTAATTTAAAATAAATAAATTATCAATTATAAATTATAATCAAATTGTACATTGTAATCCAATTTGAAGGGAAAAAAGGAAGAGGGAAGGTGCTTGAACTTAATGAATTATCATGAAGTGCCTACATATCTTTTTGGGAATAGAAAAATCAAAACTCATGTAATTTTTTTACCTTTGATAACCCTAACTTACCTCGTCGTCAATCGTTGGTAGCCGTTGTGATACCCGTGACGGTGGTATCTCCACTATCATCATTGAAGAATTTGTCATCTCGATCCAGCTCTTGTTGTCGAAATTTAGCCTTTATCCAATCATCGACACAAGTTTGAGGCTCCACAAGACATTTGAATTTAATTTTGAATGGCGATCGTCCACAATTAATCCTCCTTAGCACTAAATGGTCGTTCAAGTGCTGTTGTTGAAGAAGATGTTGCTAACATCCGTCTTGCGATCATCCGGAAATTGGGTTGAATGAGTCTTCCACCATTCTAGAATTTTGAAATCTATGTTGTGTTCTGAATTACGGAACTCAAAAGCAATGATTAAATAGTTTTCTAATTCGAAAATATTACTTGTTGCTCTTTTTATTTTTTTGCCTACTAATGAAGATTGTACCATCTACTAAGTCTACTACTTTCCTCCTTTTGTAAGACACTTTGGGTTGAGAAGATCCACTATCACTTAAACCATATCTACTACAAAATTCATTATATAATGCTACTATAGCGTTTTTAACATCTAATTGTATAGTTTTAATGTCTACTATTTTATTCAAATGTAAACAATCATAATAATAATCCTTGGGATAATCATACAAATCATAAAATTTAGTACGTGGATAAAAAACAATAGCAACCAAATAAAAACAAGAGGAATGCAGGCATAATAATGTAGCCATTTTGCTTTCATTGCTATAATAGTCGGAGCTAATTGAGCATCTTTTTTATATTAAGAAAAAACACCATCAATGTTAACACACTCTTTTAAAAATAAATTCATAGTAGGATAATAAACACAAGATAAAGTATAAGTTGTATCATTAAAAATTTTCAAAAAACCTAAATTTTTTTTTGCAAACAAACCAATCTTGCGGGAATAAACTAATTTCGAAAACATTATTCGAAATAAATGCACATAATAAATCTTTATAAGCAAAAGATTGATGAAGTAACTCGTAGGTAGAATTCCAATGAGTTGGAACATCTTTTGAAAATCTTTTTGGTTTTTGTGCATGTAATTTACAAAATTTGCCCCATTTTTTCATGACCTAGGGACGACTCCATAAAAATTTAATTGCTCTCTTTATTAAGATGAGAAAAACCTTAAGAGTTCGTAAACCATCTTATACAACATAAATTTAAAACATGGTAAGCACATCTAATATAAAAAAATGGTCCGCTAAAAGAGGGTTTACAAATATTTTCTAACTTGGGAATGAAAGCGATATTTGACGTGGCATTATCAAAATCAACTGAAAAAAATTTATTAATCAAATTATATTCTTTGAAAACTTGCCTAATTATTTTATAAATATTATTGGCCGTATGCCTTTCATCAAACACTTGAAATGCAAGTACTTTTTTTTAAATGTTTCAATCATCATCTATCTAATGACATGTGATACACATACAAGAATAAATTTACCAAGGATCGCTATAAATATCGCTACATATATGCACACGTCCATTGAAATCCGTAAAAAATTTTGCAAAGCTTTTTTTTATTTTTTATAAACCCTAAAAAGTTCGCGTTTAAGAGTAGTTCTTGAAATAAGTTTTGCTTGGGGAGTACATGCAGTGTTTATCAAAAAATTCAAACCAAAATTTTCACCAATAGTAAACGGTAAAGGTTCAATGGTAACATATTGAGCTAATGTTTATTTATAAACTTCATCACCGTAACGAAATAAAGGAGAAGTGTTAGGATTGGTATACTTGAAAATTTATTGTTGCACTGGTATCGATCCCCGCTTGTATTGCATGTTTTTGAGTCGGATGCCAACGGTATGTTCCATAGTCGTCTCCTTTATTAAAATTGTATGATTTAGTATAATATTTACAACTTATCTTATACTTGTCTCCGTCTACATGTACCTTGTCGAAGTATTGTTATAAGTTGAATGTATTCTCCTAGGCCTCTTGTTCCGGCTCCTTTGCTTTTGACGTTTCTTCGACGCCGATAGAAAAATGAAGACTTTCTTGCGTTGGGACATGCTCGATGTTAGGAATATAGTTGATATTATCATCAGCGTCTACCCAACATATAAACTCACGAGTATCATATTGATCATGAGGTTGAGGATAATCGGATTTCCCCATCCCCATTGGCATACGTCTCTTTCCCTTGTCACTAGTTCCGCTTACACTTGCTATTTTTGTAAGAGAATTGAGCGAAAAGTAGATTTAAAAAATTGAGAGAATTGAGTCGAGATTAAGAAAATTGAGCCGATTAAGAGAATTTGAGAAAATTTGATAGAAGTTGTAGGAGGAATGATATTTATAAAGAATTTAAGAAGAAAAAAAAAGGAAAGAAGGTGTTCGGCCATTGCAATGCAACAATAAAAAAAAGAAAGGGGGAAGAACCGACTTCCCCCCATTTTTTTTTTTTGGTAGTTCAAAACCCGCCCGAACCACCAATTCCGACTTTTTGTGAAATCGTAACCCGCCCGTGAGGGGCCGAACCCGTTTTGGGCCCAAACCGGCCCTTGGCCATATCTACCTATGGCCATCGAGAGTGGCCTAGCATGTGGCCTTTGAGGGTAGTTGCCTAGCCTTCGCTAGTGGCTAGCTATTATCTCGAGACCCGGCTTCGACAAAAAAGAATGGGAAAAAAGAAAAAAAAGGTAACAAAAATAAATAACAAATATACTCTTGATTAGGTCCTGTTTCGAAAAACAAAGGAAAATTTCAAATAAGTGCCTCTAAGTATACTTATTTTCTCAAATAAGAGTTTGAAGTAGCACAAGAGTTCCATATAAGGGCCTCAAGCAGCCAAGTAATCTAAAAAAGGGGCTTGACTTCAAGGTTATTTTTATCATTTTAATTTTTTTTTCTTGTTTTCTTTTTTATTTATTTTTTAAAAAATTTAAAAGATAAAAAAATCCATTGTCTTCGCTATCTTCCCATTCCTAATTGTTGCGACCACCATGGATGACCACCACCAACACACCGTAGCCACCGCCAACCACCGATGGGGCGTCGGCAATAGTCGGTGGGGTCGCGTGCGTGCCCCGAGCGCCGATGACCTCACCAAAACTAGGAGATGGTCGCAACCCTCTCCCGAGATCGGGTGAGGGTCGTTGGCCTTCGCCCCAAGATAGCCAACGCTCCACCGACGGTGGGCAACGGCTATAGGTAGGAGGGTGAACCCTTTCGCCAATCAAAGGGAAGACTTGTTAGTGGCGGTGGCGGAGGGCCAAGAGGAGGAGGGGGTGAGAGGGAGAAACCGTGTGACTTCAACGGTGTTTGGGTTGGGATCAACGGAGGGAAGGAGTAAAGCGGGTAAGGCCTTGAGGTAGTTGCTAAGGTATGAGGCGAGACGGAGATCCAATGAGGACAGTGGTGACGTTGGCGATGGTGGTCTTCCATAGTGTTGTCGGTGGTTGCTTTGTGGGAAAGTTGAAGGCGATGAAGACGATGATTTTTTTTTAAGTTTTTAATTTTTTAAAATTTTTAAAAAATAAAAAAAGGAAAAAAAATGTTAATGAGATCAGGCCATCTTTTGAGATTACATGGCAACTTAAGGCTCTTATTTTGAAATAAGTTTTACTTCATGCAGAAAATGAAGACACTTTGAGCCATTTTTTGAAACAAGGTATCTTTATTTGTAAAAAATGAAGGCACTTCAATTTTTTTTTTGAATTTCTTTTTTTTTTTTTGAAAATAATGAGAAGGTTATTTGAAAATTTCCCAACAAATGATAATACTAATTGGCGATGGACGGAGCATTTGTTTCTCCTTGCCTCCCGCGTCCCCCAAGCTCAAATAGAGTCTCCGAGAGGTGAAAGATCATGGACAAAATCGAGCAATCTCCGAAATGACTGAAGATGTATATCGCATAGGCTACTCTTAATGCTGAGGCATGCGAGCGTCCTTCTTCCTGAACTGGGTACGAGGTTGCGACACCTGCTCTTCACATCGACGCACGCATTCACCTCCCTTACGTGCTCCGTTCAAGAAGATCATGGGGTCACCGCAGCCATTGTCCAAGGAGAAGAATTGGAGCAGCGGATTCGTCGATGGCAGCTCAAAGGCTCCAATCCCATACCAGACCGTGCGGGTATGATTTGGTTCGGCTCATTCGCGCCGCGACATCGCGAGGCGCCGAATCACATGGCTTGCAGCTTCAGAGTCTTGTTCTGAAACGTGGGTTTGGCTCCGATGTCTTCGTGATGACCGCCCTGATGAGCTTCTACGTGGAAAAGGGCTCATTGCCTGGCGCCCACAATCTGTTCGACGAAATTCCCGATCCGACCGTAGTTTCTTGGAATACATTGATTTCTGGGTATCTGCGCTTCGGGCTGTTTCGGAAAGCTTTGAGCTTGTTTGTTCAGCTGAACAAGTCTGAAACTTGCGTTGGTGATGCGTTCTCCGCTACGGCTGCATTGGCTGCGTGCGGTCGGTCGAGCCTGTTGCAGCTCGGAAGGTCTATCCACTCCAAGATCGTAAAAGTTGGTATGCGGTGCAGCGTCTTCGTTTCTAATTGCTTGATCGACATGTATGGTAAATGTGGGTGCGTTCAAGAGGCGGTTCGTGTGTTTGGAGCAATTTGTTGTAAGGATACTATTTCGTGGAATTCGGTTCTGTCAGCTTGCGCTAGAAACCAAAACCTTGAAGAGGCATTGAGTTTTTTGCAGAAGATGCCCAATCCTGATACAATCTCGTACAATGAGGTAATTAATGGTTTTGCCCAGTTTGGAAACATGGAAGATGCTCTACAGATCCTTTTGCACATGCCGAAACCAAATTCATCTTCGTGGAATTCAATAGTAACTGGTTATGTGAACCGAAATCGTTCGCGAGAAGCTCTTGATTTCTTTACGAGAATGCACTCAGAAGGCATGGAGATGGATCAATTCACATTTTCAAGCATTCTGAGCGGAATTGGATCTTCAGCAGCACTGAGTTGGGGAATTGCAATACACTGCTGCACGATGAAGTGTGGTCTCGACTTATCTGTGGTTGTTGGCAGTGCCCTTGTCGACATGTACTCAAAGTGCGGCCAAGTGGAAGATGCGGAATCGATGTTCGACTCTCTACCTCAGAGGAACTTGATAACATGGAATGCAATGATATCTGGTTTTGCCCACAATGGTTACTTTGCCAAGTTAGTTCACTACTTCGAGCAACTTCTTATCGATGGTATAGAACCAGATGAGATCACATTTCTCAATGTCTTATCTGCGTTTTCCCATGGCGGAGTGCCATCTGACCTCGCAATGAAGCACTTGGAATCAATGATCGATGACTACAGGATTCATCCGACAGCCGAGCACGTCTGTTCAATGATAAGGTTAATTGGGCAAAGAGGAGAAGTTCGGAGGGCGGGAACGATGATTCACAAACTCGGGTTTGGCACATGGGCCCCAGTTTGGAGGGCTTTACTCGGTGCATGCGGGTCTTGTCGGGACTTGGAGATTGCGAGAATCGCAGCTGCGAAGCTGTTCCAATTGGAAGGCGACGGAGACTACATTTACGTCGCGATGTCCAACGCATACGTGTCTCACGGGAAATGGAGCGAAGCAGGTGCGGTCAGAGAGCTGATGAGGGCGAGAGGTGTGAGGAAAGGAGCTGGCTTTAGTTGGATACAAGTGAAGAACGTTGTCTCAAATTCAGATGTGGCTTAGGCAAAGACTCGCACATGGTGCGGGCAAAACCAGAGGCGACCATGGGCTGGCGATCCGCGAAGGGCAACGGGGGCAGATCTGAATAAGCAAATTCTTTCTTTAGCCTGCCCAACTCCGTCCAAGCCCAATCAATTCATGGAAAAATCTGATTTTTTTCAGTGGACAAGAACTTTTAGATCAGCTACTATGCCGAGTTCGTGCTGAAGTTTGCATAGAACCACCTGAACGAAACAGAAAACATCAACTATCGAAGAACAAAAAATCGCTACTCAGAATACCAATGAGAGAAAATTTCTGTCACGCCCTTTTCTTTTGTGGATCGACGTGTCCCAATGAAGTTCTTTCTGGCTGCACTGTGAGTATCAGTAAAGTTGAACAGTATGTATAATTGCTGGCGTTTCTCTTTAAAGTTTAAACCCAAATGGAAAAATTTAACCTAAGGCTATGTCATCAGTCATGCTCACAACCACCAAGGCAACATCACATCCACCAGAGCCACTAACCAAGTGGACCACGCAAACCACCTCCACTCCAGTCCTCCGCCGCCGCCGCCACCAACGCCCCCGTTCTTGTAGCTCTCCGACTCCAGCAACGAGCTCAGCCTGAAATTCGGGTTCGACCCGTACAGCGCCTGAACCCCCTCCACGTCGTCGATCCTCAGCTCCACCTTCCTCGTCCTCGGCTTCAGGCTCGGGTACATCACCGCCTCCCTGACCGAGCTGTGCGCCAGCCCCAGCACGTGCCCGATCTCGTGCGTCGCCACTGACTCCAGATCGACCGCCACCTTCGCCCTCTCTGCTTTGAAATCCACCGCCCACCGCTCCGCCGCGTCGAAGTGGACCCTCCCGTCCTCCGGCGAGAACGCGTGCGCCAGCACCCCGAGCACCCCGTCGAACGGCTCCCCGTCCCCGTGGTCCCCCCGGTAGAACCCGATCCTGATGTCCGCCTCCCCGTATGCCTCCGCCTCGACGAAGCTCACCGGGATCACTGCCGACCACCGCGCAAACGAGCGCCGGAACACCGCCCTCACGTCCTCTGGGCTCAGGTACCCGACCGTATACTCCGGCGAGAGCGCGTAGCTGAGCGTCGCCGGCGCCGGCCGGTCCCACCGCGGCCTCCCGGCGAAGTACGCGTAGCGCCGCAGCGACCGCGCGCCTTCTCCGGCGCCGGAGGGGTCGGTGTCCCCAACCCCGCACCGAGGCGACATGACGGCCGATATGGTCTCGGAGTCGAGTTGGCCGGTGACCGCGAGCCCGAGGTTGGTCTGGTACGCGACGATCGCGGACTCAAAGTCGTTATCGAACACGTCCGTGAAGTTGGAGTCGGGCACGGGGAGGTAGCCGAATCGGTTGAAGTACCGCTTGAGATCCGACATGCCGTCCACGTGGCTCCCCTTGCCGGCGTCGAGGAACCTCGAGAAGTCCCGCCACGTGGCGTTACGGGCGTCGACGGTTATTACAGTTTCGGAGCCCGGTGCGCTCCTGGCGGAAAAGCACGGCCGACAAAGGAGGAGGACCGACAAGAAGAGCCACCATGCCGGCATGGTTTACTATGATGTTCGGCCTCCCAAAAAAATCTTTTCTGGATTAAAGACTTGGATTCGCAGGAACCCAAAAGGTGTTTTTGTCTGTTTTTTTGTTTTGTTTTGTTTTGTTTTGTGGAGATCCGTTAATTTTCTAATTTTTTATTTCTCGCAAGAGTAAGGTGAATCAAATCGTTGTTTTGCGATGGAGGAGATTGAAAAGCTAACGAGATTCTGAACTTGTGTTGTGTGGCTATTCATTGGAGATTCTGACTTTGGGAGGGCGTTTACTGTTTATTTGCTTTGGTGGGTTAAACAGGATATTAATTTATTTAATTAATTTGTTAATTCGAATGTCTATGGAAGAGAAGGGGAAAAAAGAAAAAACAAATTGGTATGCAAATCGTCATGTACTCTCTTTCCCTTTTTGTTAAACGAAAAAATCAATGATAATCAGCGGCGTAAAATATTATTATTGTTTCGATATCTTCTCTAACTTAACTAGGATTAGGAATTTCTTGCTATATCACTTTCAATCTCACATTATTATTACTTGTGGAGATAGACAACCCGCTTGATGATCTTTGACCCGCCTTTTTGACAATTGATGTTGCCTAGGGACGACTTCTCTCGTTCACCAACCAAAGCACACCCGAAAGGAACGTTCTTGTTGCTTGACTGGCCTAATGAATGGGCTTCCTTCGTCTTTCGCGTACCTTTGGAAGCCAAAGCCCTTGCGACTCGATCCTAATCAATGCGGAAATTTTCGCATCCCGAACCGTATATACTTGAAAGAATGAAACAAAGCAGCATCGAGTAAATGATTATACCCATATTGGGTTGACGAAAAAGATGAGCGACCAAATTTATTCTTATCGTCTAATCTCTCGCGATTACCAATTTCGAAAAGAAAAGAAAAGAAAAGAAAAGAAAAGAAAAGAGAGAGAGAGAGAGAGTAAATTGAGGTATCGTCCCAAAAGTGAACATACGATGTTTGCTAGTTCTTGGCAAGGCTGCTAACATCGGGGCTAATTTGCAGTGTAGCATGTTGGAAAGACATATATGCATAGGATCGATCAAAATGGACGGCTGATATTTCATATTATCATATTATTTTTCTAGATTGGGGCATGCTTTCAAAGCGGAGGGGCGTGTCGAGGAATCTTCTGCCCCACCTTGTGAATATTTTTCAATGATCTGAAAATAAAAAGGGAAAAATTGGGACCAATGAGGTCAATTTAGGGACGCAATTGATGAAAACGGGTTAAATATGGGGGCTGAAGTCAGATGGGGCAAAAATTAATATAACCGGCGGCTGTGTTTCTTGTGGGGGCCATTGCTGCAAACTTCGCCTTCGATGACGTAGGGCTATAATCTGGATGACGCCATCATAAAATAATCATTCCTTTCCTTTTCATTGGTCATCCTCTCTCTGTCTCTCTCCCTCACGCACACGGCACGCACGCACCATGAGTTGATGTCCGAGAGACTATCGTGGGCAGTTCCGACCCTCCCCTTTTCCCCCCTCGTTTGACCAAAAAATAAGAGAAAAAGAAGCCATCAGCCGGCGTTGGCTTGGCTTGATTCCCTTAAGCCTCCAAATTTTATATTTAATCCCGAATATGCCCTCCCGCTGATCCTCCGTCCAAAAGCCACCGTTAAGTCTTCTGACGTAGCAATTCCACGACAACACTAAATTCATGTCATCGAGTTGACATGGAAAAGTTCCACAAAAATGTCGGCGTTCCTTGCTTCGAAAATTGGGAGAAGTTAGAAGCAATAAGGGCTTGCTTCTTCGCTTTTTTAATGCGTCGTCAAAGAGAGAGAGAACGCTCGGTTGCTCCCTCTATATCGCCTTCGTTCTCGACAACACAAAGCCGGAGCCAACGAGCTTCTCCATCCTTGGCTCATTAGCCCCTCTCCGTGCATTAGCCTCTCGACTTGTTTCACTCAAAGAAAGTCATTACGAATATGAAGAGTTCCTCCATGATTGGACCGAGTAATGGACTTCAAAGTGCTCGATTTTTTCCTATCTCGCACTCTCACATGGGCTCACACTCGATCGCTTGGTAAGGAAGTGAACGAGATCAGAAAAATTGGAGAAATGTTCTTCATCAAACTCTTAATGAAGAACGATGACCCGAGTAAGTAGTGGGCTTCAAAGCTGTATGTGATGTTTGGCAAAATTTGCTAATTTAAGCGAAAAGAGTGTTCTTAGTAGGATATAGATGTGTCATAGGCTTAGATGACTGCTTTCTTAAGACTATATTGAAGGGTATGTTATTATGTGCAGTAGGACGAGATGCAAACAATAATAGCTTGGGCATTTGCAAAAGTTGAGACCGTGGCATCTTGAACTTGGAATGCCGACGTGAAATTGCCACGTCGGAAGACTTAATAGTGATTCTTGGACGTAGGGTTAGCGAGGGCATATTTGATACTCGAGTGAAAGTTTGTTTGTTTTTTTTTTTAAACAAAAAGAAGTTTGGGATTGAGTTGGGACTAAACCTAAAGTTTGGAGTTGTTTAGGAAATTTGGCCCATGAGCCTTTGACTATCTTTAAACTACCTTACTACGATATACCAAGAGAGAAAGGGAGACATCCGGATTCGCCACGTGTCCTTTGTTACCTACTATTTTCTTTTCTCCTTTTTGTTTTTCTCTTTACGTTAACTGAAATAAAATATAATTTTCGCCAACCTTGTTCATTATGTATGTTAGAACTATAAAAAAAAAATGAAACTACTACGAGAGATGATGTGGTAAGGAGCCGTTAATGAAATACGAAGAGTTGCTTGTGGTATCCCGTTAATGTCTCGCTCTCTTAAATCGCTGACTTGAGTTTTTGAGTAAAGATGAATTTGATTAGATACATTAAGGGAATCAAACTTTGGTTCTCTCTTGATAAAATATGAAGGTATCGAGCTTCCACTATACTTTAAAATAATCAAGTGTTATACATGCAAGCTTATACATATAATATCACATTCAAAAACAAAAATTGCCTCTAATTGAATTGAACACGTGCCGCACACGATGTTGCTTATGGATTACGGTTTTTATAACTATAGATAACCCTGGCCAAGAAACCTCCATAATGTATTTCTCAACGTCGCCCATGACCCCGACCTTCCAAGTTAACGATGTGGGCTCGATCCCCTCTACCCGCTATATTCATAAGAGAAGGGGTGTTAGGTGTGGTCTTTTGAGTTGAGATTACAGCCTGCTTTAACATAGGACCATGTCCGACAAGGGAAGCAAATATTCACTTAGGAGATTCTTTTCTCAACTTTGTTTTTCCTACAAAAGTCTTGTGCTAAGGGTACCAAAGTTTGTGGCATAGACTAAGATCAGTTTTCTCTATGCTGTGTTGAAAAAGAATGATTTTGAGTAGGCCCAAATGGGGAAAAAACAAAGGACAAGAATGATTTTGGATCCGCCCATAAAACAAAATCAAATCAGTATAATTCAAGGTCACCATGGTTGAGTTCCTCATGGTGGGTGGTATTTCCTACCAACCAAGCAAAACTTCCAATGAAACAAAATCGAGAGAATGTTAGAATTTAAAATTCGGAAGGGCTGGCCCTTGAACAGTGAAGAGTCTAGTGTAAGCCCATGAAGTAGTGGGCTATCTCAGGTTTTCATCCCATTTCCTAAAGCGATGTAGGTTTTCCCGCCAATTGAAAACATTATTTTGTGCTTAATATAATATGAAAATCGACCTAAAAAAAGTTCAATCAAAATAAACATTAAAAAGTGAAAAGAATTCAAAGCAAAAGTTCCTCCAAATAGTCTCCAATGAATGAGAATTTCCAAAAATAGAAGAAATATCATCGTTTGCTCTTTTTGTATCATCCTTTCAGGCTCATTGTTGTCTACTTTGCTAGTTGTTAGTGATGTTCATAGTTCTTTACCTTGCCAATTTAGTCAAATCCTATACTTATCTTAGTAAAATTTCCCCCTAAAAACCAATAAATCGATAAAGCAACTGGGTATTAAGAGGGATAAAATTAATGAAGGTTGTACATTGAAAGATTTAACGATTGACTAGTTTAAGTGATTTTATGGCGTTGGAAGGACACGTTAATTACCGGTTTATCATAATCTGGGTATTAAGAGGGAAAACTTTAATTTTTATTAGCAAATGATACTATGGGCCTTGTACATTTGCACTATTACAATTAAAAATTCCATACTTTGGGACATGGCAAACTCTCATGATACTAAACCAAGTAAAACCCAACCTTCACATACCGGCCGGTATTTAGCTCGCCAACAAAATAAGGTCATTTACAACATTGGAATTGTCTATTTGCACATGATCATTTAGTTTAGAGAATAATGACACTAATAAATCCCTAAATTCTGGCTCAATGCATACTATCATTTTTGGACATTTAATTTGTTTAATGTAATCCTTAGACTAACGTTGGATGTTCAATATAGTCATTCGTGTGATCAAACCGGATGGACACGACGATGGAATCCGGGATGGAGGATGACAAATCAAATGTCATTTGATGACGTGAAATATTATATGCTGAGTTGGATCTGTAAAATGATGACTCAAAGCACATCCTTTTTTGTATCCATCTAATTAGAAAAAGAAGAAGAAGAAAAAAGGGGCTTCAAATAAACCTCTTCCTTAGCATCAACATTTCATCTTCTTCCCCAATATCAAACTTCCAACACGATATGCTTGGAGCCTTAGGTCTAAAGATGGTTGATGGGTTCGGGTAGATGCCAACTATAGAAAAATATCGTCGAAAATGGAATGAAATAGAATCAAATTTTGAGGCGTGATAACACTCTCTTTAAGGATCTATTTGCTCTATAATATTATTAATGGTTTTTGGCAAATATCTTTCTAGGATACAATAAAGTCTTGGTGAGAATAGCAATTAACAATTCTGATATTTCTCTAGGATCTCTCAAGAAAAACAATTGGAGAAGAAGACTGTGTTTCTTTGAGAAAAAATCGAAAATGAAAGTTCTTGAAGTTGAAATTACTATTATGTTCATAATTAGACACGATACTATTTTGTTCATTATTAGAATTTCAACTTATATACACACACAAAATCGAAAAGAAGACAACTCTTCATTCCAAAAATAACTATATACGAGCGCAACTCTTCATGTCCAACAACGATAGTTCGGCATACCTCTTCATGTCCGAATAACCGTACATTCGGACAAAATATCGGTATGGCTCGAGCTGATCATTTACGGATATTTCCCTGATTTTTTTTTATTCATTTTCCATATAGATAAAATCATAATCTTTATATTTAGATTTCACCATGATTATAGATGATGATGATGATGTAGAAAGTATCAATGAAGTTGGTGCCCTTGGTCATCCAAACCTTTTGTTTATCTTTATCGTATCAGAGCCACAAAGGGGCACGCTGATTTTTTCTTGTGTAAAAAAATGACAACTATAACCACGTCGTGTCCTTCTTCAAATCTGAAATTCCCATTTATATTAAATATCAATGTGGCAAACTTTGTTATATTAAAGCTCAATGAACAAACCTTTTTTCTTTTTTTAAATTTGAGAGACACAAGTGTTGTCTCTTATCGAAAGTCGGCACCACCACAGACTTGGACATATGAAAAAGTAGCCGAAGTCAATGATCTAAACGAAGGAAAAGTTTCAAATAAGAACTTAAAATGAGATCATTTTCTCAAAAGAGGGCCCGGAGTACATTTATTTCAAATAAAGGTATGAAGTAATTAACTTAGTCTCGAAAAATGGCCTAGTGAGCTTGTGCATCTCAGAGCATATGCATCTCACATGCCAATTGGCCCAATTTCCAAACCATAATCAAGGGTGTTTTCATCCAAAACCTTTTTTTCTTGCTTCTTTCTCTCTTCATCTGCTTCTCCCTTCCTCCTTCTGAGAACTCTCCGATTCATCTTCTTCTTAAGAAAAAAAAAAAAAAGGCTGTCGCTGAGGGCAGTCTCTAGCTCAGCTCAAGATCCCAAGCTCTCAGGATCAAGTTCTCGGCCTCTACGCCTAGCAAGTGGTGAGTGGTGATGGTGATGCTCGTGATGATCTAGTTGTTGTCCTTCCTCAGTCGACTCACTTCGGCTACGAACTCGTCTAAGTGCCTTTGCTTCCGCATCCGCGATCGTCAAGCCGACTCCCGGTTCAACTCCCAAAAGGCACGATGAAGTACCAGTAGGACACTCGATAAGGCTGATGACGAGGTAGGCATTACAAGGATCTGCAATCCAATGCATTTTCTCATTCACGCGACTGAGAAAAATTCGAAGTAAGTAGGTCACGCGCCTCAGGGAAGAACTTATCATATAGACCCGAACGGACGATTTCTATGAAAACTGGAGACATGAAAATGCTCACGTGATCAAGAAACAACAAGACAAACCGAAAAGCCGGTTGGACGAAGAAGGAAGAAGAAGATAAACAGAGGAAGGAGGAAAGAAAGAACAAAGGAAAGAAAAGAAATCTCTAGGTGAAAATGCCTCCGATCATAACTTGGAAAATGGAGAGGCATGTGCTCACGAGGCTCTCATTTGAAATTCTATTGATTACTAGGTGCGTTTGGTGCGATTGAAAATGGGCTTTGAGCAAATATAAATATCTTTAACCTAAGTGACTTTAGGAAAATGCAAATGGTGTTTGGCAAAACATACTTTGAAATGCAACTTTGAGCTAAATAGTCTTTAACCCAAAAAAAAAAAAAAAAAATTACAAGGGGCTTTAGACTGCATATTTTTTTTTTCTATTTCTTCTTTCTTTATTTCTTTTTCTTCAAAAAAAAAAATAAAACCCTTTGTAGGCCGGCGAGCCGATTTGGTGCCGGTGGTCGTCGGCCAAGGCTGCCTAAGGTCTCATGACCCCGGGCGATGGTCGTCTAGGTCGTGTGAACTTAGGCCTTAATGCCGGGGTTGCGATCCCAACCGACAAGGTTTGGGTCGCGGGGCAACCTAAGGATAGTCGCCGGCAATCGCGAGACCCAAGCAATAGTAGCCTGGGTTACACGACCCAAGCATTGCCTCTTGGGTTGTACATCCCAATAGGACCGTCACCGGGGGTCGTTGGCCCTTGGGCGCCTCTCATCGTCCCCTCATCACCCCAAGCCGACAACCCTAGCTCAATAAGAAAGATGAATACTTCTAACAAAAAAGAAAAGCAAGGTGTACAGTAATCTAAGGTCTTAATTTTTAATAGGGGTGAAATTAGATTTTCAATAAGATTTTGAGGACAAAATAGGCATATGACTATTTTTCATTAATGGGGTCTTCAACATTATCGGCATTGGGCTTTCAGCCTTTCCAAAGCTGGCATTTAGCCCAATGCCATTTGAAAGGGCTTGCCAAATACCCCCAACATTTTCCCAAGGGCTTTGGAGGCCCAAGGCCACTTTGAAAAGCTGAACAAAATGAATCCACTCAGGTGCTTATTTAAGACAATATCCATTTTGGTCTATGTTTGGAGAAAGACTTCATTTCATGACTTTATTTGGATGTTTTCCAAGCAAGAATGATTTTAGTTGCGCCCATAAAACAAAAATTAAACAATTGAAATACAAGGTCGGCATGGCTGAATTCTTATTGGTCGCTTGTATTTCCTAGTAACCAAACAACTTCCGATGAAAAAAAAGAGAGAGGAATATTAGAGTTTAAAACCATGATTAGCGAATAGAAGATTTTGTGTAAAAATTTTTGTCTAATGGTTTCAAATCTTTACGTAACGAAAAGAGATGTCGCATGGTCATTGATTTGGTCATATATGTCTTTTTCATTCCGTTGAAAAAAGATTTTATAGTATAGACCTAGAAATGACCTGGCTCAATAGGGAAATCCCAATGACTTGGGTCTTCCAATTTAGGCAAACGGTCCCGTGAAATTAAAGGTAAAATGAAGTAGTTTTGAAATGGGCTAGGGATCCGATAAGACTCCATTAACAACCATTTATGAATCTTTTTTCGGCTGGAATCAATAGGAAGTCAACACGCGGACAACGCTCTTTGATCTTGGCAAGTTCCTTCTCATGTTCCTCTCGCAAGACGGGACATTGGCAAGGGGGAAATGAGGAGAGACGTCACGTGATCTTTGAGCAAGGTCCCGGAATGGGTGTAATTATCTCCATTGCTGTACATCACATGCATCGCCCGCGAGAGGTTGAGAATCCGTGTCGGGAATCGGTGGTTCGATCGCGGTCGGACGAAGAAGCGACTCGTTGATGTCCTTCCACGCATCGACCACTTGTTCTCGCAGTTCCTTTTCGGCTTCCCTGTTCCGAGACCCCGCGTTCTTTCGCGAGCAGGCTCCATCGCAGATGCTACGTGCCCCCTCTTTTGCTCAAACCGCATGTCCAATGACCTTGGCGTCATTAGATCTAGACATTGTTCTAGACATCGTTCCCCACCAAGAGGTGGGTCGATCTAGAAATCATCCAGGTTATTATTAGTAGAAGGATACCAAAAGATGTCAAAACTTGTGTACAACGCTCACTTTAGTGCCAAAATTTTTTATCGGCTTACTTAAGTGCCAAATAAAATAAAAAAAATAATCACTTAAGTGCCACGGGAGAGATTTCACTCAAAGTAATATGTGGCATTTATTTTAAATTTTTTAATATTACGTAGCCATTTTTTAAAAACTCAGTCCATGTCGCAAATATTTTTTAAAAAAAATTGCAATTTATGAGGATTTTTAAACTTAGAAATAAAATAATTTTTTTAAAAAATTAAATTAAACTAAAAGAAAATCTTTAAAAAAAGGGTTTGGCTAGAGGCGCGGCGAGAGTGGCGGCGGTTTGCACAACCTCACCCCGCTCGCCGCACCATTGCCGAGGCTCATCGACCCTCTTTGACAGTAGGCAAAGTCTTGCTAGGGGTCGCACACACGCGCAATGGTGGGGGGGCGGTGGCTGTGACCCTTGCATTTTCTTTCTCCTTTTTGACATTTTTAGTTTTTTACTTTTTTTTTTAATTTTTTTTAAATTTAAGCTTTTTTTATTGTTGATTGAATCCTCCGACCAGCCATGTAGGATTATTTTATTAATAAATAAAAATGCCATGTAAGATTTTCGACAAAGCTCAACGTAGTTGGCGCTTATATAATCCTTTTTTTAAAAAAATTGGCACTCAAGTGATCCAATTTTTTTTTGGAAGAGGTCATACACAAACTTTCGCATTTCTGGTGTCCTTACACAGGTTATTATTGGAGGATGATAATGTTTTCATCATACCTGGTGAGAGGAAATGTCATCCATGAGCCGACCTATAATTTGAGAAGCCTTCAAGATCTTGCAGTCGCCCAGCAACCATTCAAAAGCATGTTCTGTGACCACATCGCCCATTCCCACAAGCGATGTGATCGCTAACGTTTCGCAGCCGGCCGTTAATAGCGCTAGGGGCATGTACTCCTCCAGCGTTGGTGTGTAGTTGGTGTGGAACCATTTGGCTTCGTCAAAGTACACTCTCGCCTGCTTCTTCATCTGAAAAAATACGCATAAAACAAGAAGGTTAAGGTTTCTATGTAAAAACTCGTGTTCGATGAATACAAGGTGCACCGATTATGCTCACGGCTTCTTTTGCATAGACGAGGCGGTACGGTCTTCCCTTCGAGGCCACTTCATTCTCTACTTCATGATAGACATTGAGAAGCACCTCGTACCAAGCTTGCATATACTCTGGTAGCCCATCCATGGCATCGGCATCCCACCTGAATTCGAGTCCCAGAGAAATGATACACTCAGACCCTTTACAAGACCGATCAAATTCAGAAGTTTGAGGAAGAGAATGTGGATACGGACTTCTGGATTGCTTCGGTGAGGATTACGAGTTCTTCCAATGTGCCATAGACGTCGTGGATATCGTCGAGAATGGAAATAAGGGCGATCACTTTGGTTAGCATGTCTCTTGCCACGGCAAACTCCAGCTCAAAATACACTCCCGATATCCAGAAGAACAGCTCCACAATCCTGTCTCTAGCGAATGGGAACTTCCTCGCGACATCTATGTCCTTCCACCACCTACGATTGAACAAATAGGAGCGAAACTGAAAGTACTTCAGCTCGACGAATTGATGTAGTTAAAACTCCATCTGTTCTATTGTAAAAGACTTTCAGTTGATAATCAAAGTCAAAGAAAAATCGATGGTTTAGGTGCTGCTAAAACTAGAAGCTAATTTTATATAGGCTGTCACATCAAGTTGATTAACCTGGTGATCTTGCCGAGTTCCTTCTGGTGTTGCTCTTGCAGAAAGTTGAAATCTAGTTCAGCCAAGGCGAGCAAGACTTTGTCGTGTGAAGGCTCGTCACGGTAGAGTGGAATATAATACCTCGCCTCGAGCCTCGGCAGCCCCATGCGAAGCGGCTGCTTTAGGGCACGCTTGACTTGTTTCGCGAGACTAGTGCTTACTTTCCTTTCGTCTATCAATTCAAGATGAGTCATAGCGAAATGAAGAGCTTCTTCCAAGATAGCATCGCCATGGCACCTTAAATGGCAAGCTTCATATAGGCTCAGCAGTCCGCGCGCATCGGCAACGAGCGATTCCCTAAACTTCCCTTTGCCGTCCTTGAATTTGTTAAAAACATCTACACGACCAAAACCAACGTGGGAAAAAAAGATGTGGACCGTTAGAAATTAGGAAGACGATATGCCTAGTCTTGCTTAACTAATCTAAGACATACCTGATGAAATATTATAACCTTGCTGTCGCAACAATCGAAAGATGAGAGCGATCATGTGAAGGTCGTCGGCCTTAAAAACTCCATGCACAAGTCGAGAGTAACTTTTATGGATTTGTTCTAATTGCTCGTCTATTTCACGTTCGAAATGGTAGTAAATTCCCAAGCGTTGGATTTGGTCGATCAACTGTAGCATTTGCGAGGGCTTTTCCGCCACATCAGTCACCATCTTCCTCACCTCTCCTTTCAATCCCTCAATTTGTTCCTCCACTCTTCCAAGGTATTTGAACTCCTGCATATATGTTAGCCGCTACTTTCGATCAAAGCAAGCACGATACACGTATATTTATACGTTTCATTCACATGACAATATGAGAAATTGCTAACCATGGAGCTGGTGGGAGAAGCATATACGAGGAAGTAATCGCCCCATACGCTTGGATGATAATCTGCCCGCCGGCGTTCGACTGCATGGCTTGTTCCTTTGTTCGGAGAAGAAGATGGAATTCCCGAAACCGGAACCGACATATCTACCTTTCTCTCTATGTTCCGCCTGTGGATATGTGACCAATACACAAAGCGAAGACCAAGGAGCGGCTTTTGCATTGCAAAACATCACTACTTGGTGGGTATTTATAGACAATTGTGTTCATTACCACCTTGTTACTTAGACTAGTTTTGAGACAAAAACATTTACATTTGAATGAATATTACACGAGTGAGATTTTTTCCATACGAATAGAAGACATTCCTTATAATGTGACTGATTTTATCCATCACATCCTTGATACAATGTTTATGTTGTAATTGTTTGTAATAACTTATTGCTTAGGGATCGATGAATTCTGTATTTCTTCCAAGGGTGCGGCCGAGCTGACCGTTCCAACGTTAGTCAAGAGTGGGACGGTTTGCTTACAGCCACAAATTTTTGTCATTGATGCACATTTCTCTTCAGCCATATTTTTGTTTTTGCTGTGCATAGCATTTTTTTGTGATTGTGTGCGGACTGTCCCACCGTCAGTCAATGCGGGACGGTCAGCACAGCATTTCCACCAAACTAGACCAAGGGTCCTCCTTTAGGAAACTTGAATCTGTCCATGTATGCCGTGCGATGATTATCTCTTGGTAGCAAGCAGAGAAAAATGAAGTGTACGAAGTATATTGTTTTTGGACTTAAACATTTGAGTTGCCTACGCGGTGTGGTTGTTTTGCACGAATTTGAATAGAAGACGGAATAGGTTTCGACATATTCAAAGAGGATGTTTCACCCGGGGATTGAATGGATGGTGAATTACAAAAATCTTAAAATAGAGGCATTAAACATGACCACTCATCTTTACCCCAAAAAAAAAAAAACATGACCACTCATCGAGGGTTGATTATACCCAAAAATTGGTCATTTTTGGGGGTCAACAGTGGTGGAGCTCGATTGGCTCTACCGCAATCTTGGATTCATTTGTCCAGTCACGTCATTCTTATGGACGGTATTCTTATTGAATCCAACAGTCACACGAGAAGATATGGGTTGTTGCTGCTCCAACCCATGACCCAATGTGTAAGGAGAGATTGTTAAAGTTATGTAGTCGGCTCATACGTGTGAGAGAAAGTCTCATCCTTTTAGCTAGTTTTTGAGGTGAAAGAAATCCAAGACTACCAAACAGTTCGGGAGTTAGTGAGCCCAGCCCTTCATCTCCGGGAGGAGGAAAGGGCGATCAAGAGATGGAGTAAGAAGTACAAGCAAAAGAAGAGTTTCTCTAGATGACTCTTTTTAATTCTAAACTAGTCATTTGAGCGGGAGGAAACGTAGACTTGATGATATGAATCATTCAAAAGTTACTTTTGTCAAGTTCCTATGCTTGTTGTTAAGATTCGGCGCACAATCACAACAAAGTAAAGTATAGCGAGAAAGAGAAAATCAAGATACAATATTTTTATCCTAGTTCATCTATAAACTAAGGTAATGATCAGCACAAGGATTTTATTATAATTAGCATCTCGCATCTCTCGCTCGCTACATCACATAGGTCACTCTAGGGAACCAAACCAAGACGAAGACAAGACAAGAGAAAACAAAACAAAACAAAACATAATAAAGAGCCTCAATGACTTGTCCCTGTCCTGTCCAATGGTCCTCGAAGCACAGGAAACATTCGATTTGGATTTGCAAAACTGGCAAAATCTTGTGAAAATTGCTGAACGTTTAGGTTATTTCGTCTTCTCACAGCCCAGCTCAGCACTTTAAGATTTGATCGGGAATCGCTGCTGAACCGGAGAAATTGGATAAGAAACATTTTCTGCGTCATCTTTTCCGCAAAAGAAAACGAAATTGCCAGGTGGCTTCCTCGGGTCCTCGAAATGCGAAAGGAAAGATTTGAGGTGAAAGTGAACGGGCCATGAGAGAGAAAGAGAACCGAGGGAGAGCGACCTTAATTAGCGCCGAGGGTGATTATAAAAATTATGCAGAACGCGACGACAAGATGGATGCCCGTCTTATCTTATCTCTCTCTCCTTCGGTACAAAAATGTTATTTTCATTTTGCAAGTCATCAAGCAAAGACTAGCGGTCGAGGATGGCTCGAGTAAGGAGGTCTACTTCTGAAAACGTGATAAAGATTTGACACCCAATCACATTTGCATGATGACATGCAAAATGGAAATCACGTTTTGTGGTCCTGCTTCTTACAATTTCGATGATCATATATGGCACAGGTGGAACTTTTGCAGCCAAATTGCAAGAGGAAGAGGGAGAAGGAGAAGAAGTTGTCCCTAATCCCAACCCCCTTCGGACACCGCAAGACTAGTGTTTGTCGGAACGACGAACGAATTCATGTTCGTGGCAGAGCCAATCGAGCTCCACCACCAGCGGAGTAAGCCACTCAAAGTTGTGAGTCGAAAACAATATATGTCGCATGTTTCATGTTTAGACTCCACCTGTCATGAAAGGATAATCATTGTACGATGTCTATAACAGTTACAAATTTCGTGCAAAAAAAAAAATATGACTTCATAAGCAATTAGTTTTTTTTTTCACGAAAGAACGTAGCTATATTTAAATATACGAAAATCTATTGTTGTATTGATGACGGGATGGATAAGATCAATTATATTATGAGAAGCATATCTTATTTTCACATGAAATAATCTCAATTTTGTATTATTCGTTGAAATGCGATTTGTGTACTCATCTAATATCCAAGAATGAAGCATAAAAGGAATAGGGAAAATATGTCGGTCTAGGTTTCAAAAATTCCATCTTCTTATCCGAAGAAGGGAAACAAGCCACGTGGTTGAACGCCGGCCGACGGATTTTCATCCGAGCGTCTGGGGCGATTACTATCGAAGCAATAGGACAAATAACAAAATATCAGCGTGGTTATAATTCGAAAGCTTCTATAAATCATGATGAAGATAACTTATTGAGCAGAGCATTCCTCGAGCTGATCATTTACGGATATAATTTTTCCCTAATTTGTTTTTACTCATTTTTCATGTAATAAAATTGTTATATTTATATGGATTAATACTATGAAAAACTCCGAATTAGAACATCCCAAAATAATTTTTTGACCATCAAAAAGTTTCAAACCGATGTACTTGTGACAAATTTACCCTCCGTTAATTTTCATTACATTGGGTTAAGACGACGAAAAATTTCAAACCGATACACATGTAATAAACAAAGGACAGAAACCCCAAACTAGTATACCAATCAACCGCACGTGTCATCTAACTAAGCAATTTGTTGTAAAATTTAACGAAAATTAACGGATGGTAAATTTAGCACAATTATACCAGTTTGAGGGTTTTGGTGGTAAAAAAAAGGCTTGGGTAATTTTTCATAGGTGTACCAATTTGAGATTTTTAGTGGTCAAAAAATAATTTGAGATAAATTTATCATAAGTGTACCGGTTTAGAATTGTTAATGGTATTAACCCTATTTATATTTACCTTCCACTATGATTATAGGTAATGATACCTATTTGATATCTCTATATTATACTGTACAAAGTATCAATGTAATTGGTGAGCTTCATTCGTTCAATGATCCGTTTATCTTTGAGGATCAAAGCCACACTGATATTTTCTTGTAAGAAAAAAGAGTCAATATAACCACGTTGTCTCCTTCTTCAAACTTGAAATTCTCATTTCCTTCAAATATCAATGTGGTAAACTTTGTTACATTGAAGTTCGATAAAAACTTCTTTGTTTTTTTGGCAGACACAGGTAGCGTCTCTTATTGAAGTCAGGACTACTTGGTTTCCTTAGTGAAGAGACAGTTGCAACACCATAGACTATTTTTTTTTTTTGGGTCAAAGAAGGGAAATTCATTTACCAGGCGAAGTTCGAAAAACAACCATGAGTTACATCAAAACATAACAGATCCCGAAGGATGGGGGGAGGCGTCAACAGCCAATTAGAGGGAAGACGACCAAGCCTGTGAGTCTTTGCTAACCAGTCCGCCCAAGAATTCGCTTCGCAAGGAGAAGTGAATGATCCAAGATATAGAGGCGAAGTGAATGATCCAAGATATACATCATTGATTGTAAAATCTTGGCCCAAAAAAAAAATTTAGAATAGAAAATTTCGAGTAAGGGCTTGGAATAAGATCGCTTTCTCAAAAATAGTCCGGAGTGGACTTTGTTTCAAATAAGAGTATGAAGTTATCAATTTAGTCTCAAATAAAGGGTTAGCGGGCATGTGCATCTCACATGCCGATTGCCAAACCATAATCAAGGGAGTTTTTCTTTCTTCTTTCTCTCTTCATCTTATTCTCTTTCTTCTTCTTGAAAACTCTCCGATTCATCTTATTTGCAAGAAAAAATAGAACGTCGTTGAGGGGAGTCTCACGCTCAGCTTAAGAGCCCGAGCTCTCGGGATCGAGTTCTTGATTTCTCGGCCCAACAAGTGGTGGGTGGTGATGGCGATGCTCGCGATGATCTAGTTGTCCTTCCTCCGTCGACTCACTTTAGCCATGAGCTCGTTCGAGTGCCTTTGCTGCCGCATCCACGACCGCCTAGCCAACTCCTAGTTCGATTCCATCCTCTTCCTCTTCCGCTGGATATGTAACAACTCCCAAAAGGCATAAGGAAGTTCCATTAGGACACTCAATAAGGCCGAGAATCGTTGATCTTCATGATTTTCACGTATAGTAAGAAGATTTATATTTATACATAGCGAGGCCTTTAATTGCGATCGTTATTGCATAAAATCGGGAGACGATGAAGACCGATTTATCTCCCGTAACCCTCTGCTATCATTTACATTTTATTTTGATGGAGAGAACAACTTAACTTTATGTTAAAACAACGTATGTTCATTTGTACATATGGTGGAGAGAGGACCAGATTTCCTTTTAAATATAGGTTATCAATAGACGCCGCTTCAACAGATGCCATCCATCAAAGCACGTGAAAAGTTGCGTCTTTTCAGTTATGTCTTTAATAACCAACACAAATTAATTATAACATGAAATAATTATGAAACCATTATTAATAACATCATATAGGCCACATTTATTTTTACATTCTCCCACTTGGCCAATATGAGTTTCCTTTCATAGTTTAATAAATATTATAATATGCAAAATAACATCGCCTTATGACTTTTGTTTAAATTGGCTCTCACATAATAATCACAATAAAGTAAAGAAGACTAATGCGAGTCATAGCAATTGTGTGTCATTAATCGACACGAGTCTCTTTTATGTACTATAACTATAGCTCTCTACTTAACATGATCCATAAATGAGAAGTATAGCGATGGTCCAACTATAATGTCTATGTTAGAGATTATCTTGGGAAACATTCATCTACTTCTATTATGTATACTAAGTAGAAAACAAGATATATCGAAACATATAAATGAGCTTAAGAATGTCAAATGTATAACCTTAATTGAGCCATAATAGAATATCATTGACTGACACAAATCATGCCCATCATTTCAACGCGGTCATTTAATGTTGAGGGCGGTATCCTTTCGTTAAAGGATTTGCAATCATAAAGTTGGTGCTAATATGCTCAATTGTCACTCTCTCTTTCTAAACTTCTTCTTAACAGACAAGTATTTAATCTCCATAAGTTTGGCACCCTTAGAATATTTATCGTTCTTAATGAAGAAAACTGCTACAGAATTATCACAATAAATTTTCTGCGTTCTAGTGATAATATCGACAATCACACGCCTTGAAATAAAGTTCTGCAGCTTTAAGACATGAATAATGGCCTCAAAGCATGCTACAAACTTAGCCTCCACAATAGATGCAGCAATCATCGGCTGCACATTTATCTAACTACGAATCCGAATATCCAATCACCTCAAGATGGTTAGATTATTTAAAAATGAGTATATGATTCTTAATTTCTTACAAGTATCTACGAACTTTCTTTGCAGCTTTCTAAGGATTCGATCTTGGATTACTTTTGGTAGAAGTATAGCAAGAGTGCTAATATTTGTGTATGGCACTCACTTTAGTGCCAATTTTTTTCGCCGGCCTACTTGAAGTGCCAATTTTTTTGAAAAATGATTATTTAAGTGCCAACTCGGTGAAGTCACCAGAATTGGCACTAAAGTAATCATTTTTTCTCCGATTTCGCATTAAAGTGATCATTTTTTTGGATCACTTACGTGCTTATTTTTTTTAAAAATGATTATTTAAGTGCCAATTCCGGCGACTTCACCGGAGTTGGCACTTAAGTGGTCGTTTTTCTCGATTTGACACTTAAGTGAGCCGACGAAAAAAATGGCACTAAAGTGAACGCCGTATACAAATATTGGCACTCCTGCCGTTTTTCTGCTGATTACTTTTATATTTACCCCAACATTCCGACAAACAAAACCGATGTATGGTCTATTGCAAGTGTGAGCATACATTAAGCTCCCAACAACATATACATAAGGAATATTTTTCATTTGCACTTGTTCCAATTCATTTTTTTGACACTTCATAAGGCTAAATTTGTCCCCTTTCCGAATTGAAACTATTCTTGCTATACATTTGTCCACATTGCATCTCTATAGAATTGTATTAATACAGGCTTTTTGAGTCAACCATAACAATCTTTGTGATCTATCGTGAAATATTTCTATTCCTATCACAAACATTGCCTCGGCCATATCTTCATCTCAAAATTTTTAGAGAGAAATTTCTTGGTTTCATGTAACAAATCACAATCATTAGCAACAAGCAAAATGTCATCAACATACGGAACTAGAAAAATAAACTTGCTCCCACTTACCTTCATGCATATACACCAATTAACGGTGTTTTCCTTAAAATCAAAAGAGGTTATAGTATCATTGAACTTGAGATACAATTGTCAAGAAGCTTGTTTAAGTTCATATATTGAATTCTTTAATTTACACACTTTGTGTTCCTTTCCTTTAATTGGAAAGTCTTCAAGGTTGGTCCATATAAATCTATTCCTCTAAATTCCCATTAAGAAATGCAGTTTTGACATCCATTTGATGCAACTCTAAATCGTAATGCTACCAAAGCCATAATGATTCTAAGTGAGTCTTTTTTGGAGACCGGTGAAAATGTCTCCTTATAATCAATGCCTTCTTTATGAGTAAAGCCTTTGGCAACAAGTCTCGCATTATACCGTTCGATATCATCTTTTGAGTCATGCTTGGTCTTGAAGACCCATTTACACCCTACTTTTTTTGCATCCTTTATGCAATTCAACAATATCCTAGGCATGATTCTAATCCACTTTTAACTCTTCTTTCATGGCATCAAACCAATTAGTAGAATCACTACATTACATGGCCTGTGAAAATGAACCTGGATCATAATCAATTCCTAAGTCAATTTTTGACTCTTGCAGATAAACCACATAGTCATTAGAAATAGCTGACTTCTTTACTCTTTGAGATCTTCTCAATGCTCTTTCGTGTGGCCCAACTACCGTAGGTTCATTATCGACATGTTCATTATGGAGTGCTTGATCATTATTTATTGTTATTGATTATTATTTGGTTGAACAATAATATCGGGAACAACAACTTTACAAGTTTTGGGTAAAGGAACCTCCACCCCGACTTCTTGAATGCAAGCATAATGTATTTTTTCACTCCCACCGATGTTGCCATTCTCAATGAACCTAGCGTTTTCAAATTCAACAATTCTCGTATTATGATTAGGACAGTAAAATATTTATCCTTTCAATTTCTCTTCATAACCAAAGAAATGTCCACCGGTCGTTCTAAAATCTGATTTTTTTTTCTTGTGGATTGTGAATTCGTACTTACGTTGGACAACCCCAAACATGTAGGTGCCGTAGGTTTCCGACCCGCCCACAATTCAAAGGGAGTCTTAGAATTGCTTTACTAGGAACCTTCTTTGACAAATACATAGAAGTCTTTAATGCATACATCCATAAAGATAAGGGTAAAGATATCATCATACTTATTTTCATTTCCATTAGAGTATGATCATGCCTTTCTCGCACCATCCTGGTTGTGGTACACCTAGCGTTGTGTATTGAGCAAAAATACCATGTCTTTCAAGGAATTTAGTAAAGGACCCAAACGTTATCCCGATTCATTATACTTTCCATAATATTCACCACCTCTATAGGACCTTAATATTTTTACCTCTTTATCTAATTGCCTCTCAACCTTTTTAATACATATCTCAGGGTGCGTTCACCGATTGAAATTGCCTCTCAACCTTTTTATGTTTTAAAAAATATATCCTTAATATATTAGGGTTTATGTCAATTTAAACTTTAAAATATGCAAGATAAATATTGCTTTGGCATAGTTCTGTTTTAGGAAATAAATCCATCCGAAAAATAAAAAAAATCATCTTTGCCACATCATCTATGTCATGTCATCTTTGTCATGTCATCCATGCCATGTCATCAAAGCCACATCATTCATCTTTGCTATGTCATCTCATACTATATCATATAGGTTGCATGTTAGTATGCATTGCATGTAGAATCATACACTTAGGTTAATTTAATTGATTCCAACGTCACGTAATCAATTTAATTAAACTATAAGCATATCATTATGCATTATTTTAAAATTGCATGTTTAGAATTGTAATTAATTCATACATCACGAAATTAATTTTCATGTGCATGTCATCTTTTGTACGTCATCTAGCTTGGTCTTACATTTGCATCATGACATTGCATCATTTAGAATAAAATTCATGCATCACATGCATTCATAAAAAATGAAATTAAAAGAAATAATGTTTTGTGTGGCCCATGCTCCCTTGATTATATTGATTTCTGGATGTCGAATTAATTGATTGTGCACTCACATGATAACCTTATTTAGCGACTTAGGTTAAAATCAATTAATGTTGTTTTCTCAAATGATTTTCATGAAATAAAATGGTACCGAAAGGGCATTAGAGTAATCTAGCGTAATCAAGTCCCCGGACTCTTAATCTCCGGTTTGTAGTAGTAATTTAGTTTTCATGATAATTTATTTAGGTTTTTAATCGACCTACCAAAAATGATTAGCGGCGGCTCCAGATTTAAAATGCATTGCATGTTAATTATTTGAACCTCGTATCAAGAACGAAAAAAAATGCGGATAATCATTGTACGATGTCTATAATAGTTACAAATTTCCTGCAAAAAAAAAAAAAAACTTACGACTTCATAAGCAATTAGTTTTCTTTTTTCACAAAAGAAAATAGCTATATTTAAATATACGAAAATCTATTGTCATATTGATGACAGGATGGATAAGATCAATTATATTATGAGAAGCATATATTATTTTCACATGAAATAATCTCAATTTTGTATTATTCGTTGAAATGCGATTTGTGTACTTGTCTAATATCCAAGAATGAAGCATAAAAGGAATAGGGAAAATATGTTGGTCCAGGTTTCGAAACTCCATCTTCTTCTCCGAAGAAGGGAAACAAGCCACGTGGTTGAACGCGGCCAATGGATTTTCATCCGAGCGCCTAGGCGATTACTATCGAAGCAACATGACAAATAACAAAATATCAACGTGGTTATAATTCGAAAGCTTCTATAAATCATGATGAAGATAACTTATTGAGCAGAGCATTCCTCGAGCTGATCATTTACGGGATATAATTTTTCCCTAATTTGTTTTTACTCATTTTTCATGTAATAAAATTGTTATATTTATATGGATTAATACTACGAAAAAATCCGAATTAGAACATCCCAAAATAATTTTTTGACCACCAAAAAGTTCCAAACCGATGTACTTGTGACAAATTTACCCTCCGTTAATTTTCATTACATTGGATTAATACTGACGAAAAATTTCAAACTAATACACATGTGATAAACAAAGGGTAAAAACTCCAACCGGTATACCAATCAACCGCATGTGTCATCTAACTAAGCAATTTGCTGTAAAATTTAACGAAAATTAACGGATGGTAAATTTAGCACAATTATACCAGTTGAGGGTTTTGGTGGTTAAAAAAAGGCTTGGGTAATTTTTCATAGGTGTACCAATTTGAGATTTTAGTGGTCAAAAAATAGTTTGAGGTAAATTTATCACAAGCGTATCGGTTTAGAATTGTTAATGGTATTAACCCCATTTATATTTACCTTCCACTATGATTATAGGTGACGATACCTATTTGATATCTCTATATTATACTGTACAAAGTATCAATGTAATTGGTGAGCTTCATTCATTCAATGATCCGTTTATCTTTAAGGATCAAAGCCACATTGACATTTTCTTGTAAAAAAAAGGTCAATATAACCTCGTCGTCTCCTTCTTCAAACCTGAAATTTTCATTTCCTTCGAATATCAATGTGGTAAACTTTGTGAAGAATTTTATGCAAAAAGAAAGAAGTTTTTGGAATGGATTGATGATCTTTTTCTTACAGCATCATTCCGTATTTATATTAATATAAAAATCAATCACATACAACAAAATCCCTAACAATGTGATAATCAAATCCCTCAAAATATAAAATCCCATTAACTAGCCCTCTAATCATGAAATTTATGATATTCAATCAATTAGCCCACTAATTATGGATTGAAAAGCTAACGAGATTCTGAACTTGTGTTGTGTGGCTATTCATTAGAGATTCTGACTTTGGGAGGGCGTTTACTGTTTATTTGCTTTGGTGGGTTAAACAGGATATTAATTTATTTAATTAATTTGTTAATTCGAATGTCTATGGAAGAGAAGGGGGAAAAAAAGAAAAAAACAAATTGGTATGCAAATCGTCACGTACTCTCTTTTCCTTTTTGTTAAACAAAAAAATCAATCATAATCAGTGGCGTAAGATATTATTATTGTTTCGGTACCTTCTCTAACTTGACTAGGATTAGGAATTTCTTGCTATATCACTTTCAATCTCGCATTATTATTACTTGTGGAGATAGACAACCCGCTTGATGGTCTTTGACCCGCCTTTTTGACAATGGATGTTGCCTAGGGACGACTTCTCTCGTTCACCAACCAAAGCGCACCCGAAAGGAACGTTCTTGTTGCTTGACCGGCCTAATGAATGGGCTTCCTTTGTCTTTCGCGTACCTTTGGAAGCCAAAGCCCCTGCGACTCTATCCTAATCAATGTGGAAATTTTCGCATCCCGAATCGTATATACTTGGAAGAATGAAACAAAGCAGCATCGAGTAAATGATTATACCCATATTGGGTCGACGAAAAAGAGGAGCGACTGAATTTTTTCTTATCGTCTATAATCTCTCGCGATTACCAATTTTGGGAAAGAAAAGAAAAGAAAAGAGAGAGAGTAAATTGAGGTATCGTCCCAAAAGTAAACATACGATGTTTGCTAGTTCTTGGCAAGGCTGCTAACATCAGGGCTAATTTGTAGTGTACCATGTTGGAAAGACATATATGCATAGGATCGATCAAAATGGACGACTGATATTTCATATTATCATATTATTTTTCTAGATTGGGGCATGCTTTCAAAGCGGAGGGGCGTGTCGAGGAATCTTCTGCCCCACCCTGTGAATATTTTTCAATGATCTGAAAATAAAAAGGGAAAAATTGGGACCAATGAGGTCAATTTAGGGACGCAATTGATGAAAACGGGATAAATATGGGGGCTGAAGTCAGATGGGGCAAAAATTAATACAACCGGCGGCTGTGTTTCTTGTGGGGGCCATTGCTGCAAACTTCGCCTTCGATGACGTAGGGCTATAATCTGGATGACGCCATCATAAAATAATCATTCCTTTCCTTTTCATTGGTCATCCTCTCTCTCTCTCTTCCTCACGCACCCGGCACGCACGCATCATGAGTTGATGTCCGAGAGACTATTGTGGGCAGTTCCGACCCTCCCCTTTCCCCCCTCGTTTGACCAAAAAATAAGAGAAAAGGAAGCCATCAGCCGGCGTTGGCTTGGCTTGATACCCTTAACCCCCCAAATTTTAGATTTAATCCCGAATATGCCCTCCCGCTGATCCTCCATCCGAAGCCACCGTTAAGTCTTCGACGTAGCAATTCCACGACAAGCACTAAATCCATGTCATCGAGCTGACGTGGAAAATCTCCACAAAAATGTGGCGTTCCTTGCTTCGAAGATTGGGAGAAGTCGAAGCAGTTAGGGCTTGCTTCTTCGTTTCTTTAATGCGCGGTCAAAGAGAGAGAGAGAACGCTCGGTTGCTCCCTCTATATCAGCTTCGCTCTTGACAACACAAAGCCGGAGCCAACAAGCTTCTCCATCCTCTGCTCTTTAGCCCCTCTCTATGCATTAACCTCTCGACTCGTTTCACTCAAAGAAAGTCATTGCGAACATGAAGAGTTCCTCCATGATTGGACTGAGTAATGGCCTTCAAAGTGCTCGATTTTTTCCTATCTCACACACTCACATAGGCTTACACTCGATGGCTTGGTAAGGAAGTGAACAAGATTAGAAAAAATTGGAGAAAGGTTCTTCATCAAACTCTTAATGAAGAACGATGACCTGAGTAAGTAGTGGACTTCAAAGCTGCATGTGATGTTTGGCAAATTTGCTTATTCAAGCGAATAGAGTGTTCTTAGTAGGATGTAGATGTGTCATAGGCTTAGAGTGTTCTTAGATGATTGCTTTCTTAAGACTAGATTGAAGGGTATGTTTTTGTGTACAGTAGGACGAGATGCAAACAATACAACTTGGGCAGTTGCAAAAGTTGAGACCGTGGCATCTTGAACTTGGAATGCCGACGTGAAATTACCACGTTAGAAGACTTGACAGTGATTCCCGGACGAAGGGTTAACGGGGGCATATTTGATACTCGAGTGAAAGTTTTTTTTTTTAAAACAAAAGAAGTTTGGGGTTGAATTGGGACTAAACCTAAAATTTGGAGTTTGTTAGGAAATTTGGCCCATGAGCATTTGACTATCTTTAAACTACCTTACTACGATATATCAAGAGAGAAAGGGGGATATCTCGATTTCACCACGTGTCCTTTATTATCTACTATTTTCTTTTCTCCTTTTTGTTTTTCTCTTTACGTTAACTGAAATAAATTATAATTTTTGCCAACCTTGTTCATTATGTAAATAAATGTTAGAACTATCAAAAAAATAAAACTAATCTGAGAGATGATGTGGTGAGGAGCCTTTAATGAAATACGAAGAGTTGCTTGTGATATCCCGTTAACGTCCCGATCTCCTAGATCGCCGACTTGAGTTTTTGAGTAAAGATGAATTCGATTAGATAAATTAAGTGATTCAAACTTTGGCTCTCTCTTGATAAAATATGAAGGTATCGAGCTTCCACTATACTTTAAAATAATCAAGTGTTGTACATGCAGACTTATACATGTAATATCACATTCAAAAACAAAAATTGCCTCTAATTGAATTGAACACGTGCCGCATGTGATGTCGCTTGTGGATTACGGTTTTATAACTACAGGCAGCCCCGGCCAAGAAATCTCCATAACGTATTTCTCAACGTCAGCCATGACCCCCGACCTTCCAAGCTAACGATGTGGGCTCGATCCCCGCTACCCGCTATATTCACAAGAGAAGGGGTATTAGGTGTGGTCTTTTGAGTTGAGATTGTAGCCTGCTTTAACATAGGACCATGTCCGACAAGGGAAGCAAATATTCACTTAGGAGATTCTTTTCTCAACTTTGTTTTCCCTACAAAAGTCTTGTGCTAAGGGTACCAAAGTTTGTGGCATAGACTAAGATCAGTTTTCTCTATGCTGCGTTGAAAAGAATGATTTTGAGTAGGCCCAAATGGGGAAAAAAGAAGAAGGACAAGAGTGATTTTGGATCCGCCCATAAAACAAAATCAAATCAGTATAATTCAAGGTCACCATGGTTGAGTTCCTCATGGTGGGTGGTATTTCCTACCAACCAAACAAAACTTCCAATGAAACAAAATTGAGAGAATGTTAGAATTTAAAATTCAGAAGGGCTGGCCCTTGAACAGTGAAGAATCGGCCTAAGCCCATGAAGTAGTGGGCTGTCTTAGGTTTTCATCCCATTTTCTAAGGCAATGTATGTTTTCCCGCCAATTGAAGACATTATCTTGTGCTTAATATATTATGAAAATCGACCTCAAATGTCCAAAAAAGTTCAATCAAAATAAACGTTAAAAAGTGAAAAAAATTCAAAGCGAAAGTTCCTCCAAATAGTCTACAATGAATGAGAATTTCCAAAAATAGAAGAAAGATCATCGTTTGCTCTTTTTTTTAAATTATTATTGTCATCCTTTCAGGTTCAAAACATGTCATTGTACGCTACTTTGCTAATTGTTAGTGATGTTCATCCTTGCCAATTTAGTCAAATCCTATACTTTTCTCAGTAAAATTTCCCCCTTAAAAACCAATAAATCGATAAAGTAACTGGGTATTAAGAGGGATAAAATTAATGAAGGTTGTACAAAGTTGAAAGATTTAACGGTTGACCATTTTAAGTGATTTTATGGCGTTGGAAGGACGTTAATTACCGGTTTATCATAATCTGGGTTTTAAGAGGGAAAACTTAATTTTTATTAGCAAATGATACTATGGGCCTTGTACATTTGCACTATAACAATTAAAAATTTCATACTTTTGGACATGGCAAACTCTCATGATACTAAACCAAGTAAAACCCAACCTTCACATATCGGTCGGTATTTAGTTCGCCAACAAAATAAGGTCAATTACAACATTGGAATTGTCTATTTGCACATGATCATTTATGTCGCGACCCTAAAAAAAATCGGGTTAATGGATTATTAAGTTAATTAGATGAATTAACTAACCTAATGCGAACTCTTCCAAGCCCTACCAATTCGCAACTTAGGTTTGATTTTCAATTTAGGAGCCGCCACTAATCATTTAAGGTAGGTTGATTAGAAACCTATATAAAATAGCGGGAGAACTATTTTATCTCTACGAACCAGAGAAATTGAGTTCGGGGACTTGGTTACGTTAATTAAAAATTAGCGCCCTTTCGGTACCAATTTCATGAAAATGTCTTTTTGATTGGTTTATATGAATTGGATGTTTTTTTTGTTTTCTTTTTTTTTTTTTTTTATTTTCGAAATTCTTTTAATGGATTTGAACAAACTTAAACAAAAATGCCCATAATATATCTTTACTTCCTAATTTTTTGATAAATCTTCTCATTCTTGAAGATCCGGGCCAAAGCGAGATTTTATCCGCTACATCCTCGAGGATTCGAGCCAAGTATACGGATAAATATATAGAAATACAACATCCCTTCTCGCTAAAGGGCAAAATACGAATTTCTATATTTAAATCACCAACCTATTCCATAAGATCATGCACGTGGCGTGTGATTTAATTTTCCGACGAGACTAGGCACCGGGGAGCATACATTATAGGCGTTTTGTTTAAAGATGTGAAAATATTTATTGAATTTTCGAAAATCCTTAGGGGATTCTGGAATTTTCAAGGAGATGGGTTCCTATCCATAAAGGATTGATATCTTTTAAAAATTGGAAAGATTATCTCTTAGGATTTTCAAGATAATTGAGATAACTTCCAAATCTTAAAGATTTCTTCAATATTTCCGAAAATTTTGATTAGGCCATGAGGTATTGTTCTAATATTTCGAAAATATGTCGACATCGATTACCTCAAAATCCATCACCGGAAGATATGTAAAGGATCTAAAAAGACAAGCATCATATCTCAAGATTCATTCAGAAATTTCGAACATACGAGATTAGGCGACAAAATAGTTCAAGGATATGCTCATAGTGATCTAGAAATATATGTGCTCAATATCCCCAAGATATGTTTCAAGTTCAGAAATTAAAACTAAGCAACATAACTTATCCGAAAATCAATTTCTATATTCATCAACTATTTGTTCACATCCAAGGAATGCAAACAATCTCCAGAATATATCGAGATAAGGATGTTACCTATTAGGAAATAAAATTTCCTAATTTAGAATTTTTTTATTCTGAAAACATATCGAATGAATCCAATTAAAACCCAACTTTTGAAATTTGTGATAAAATTAGGGTTTTCATATTTCGATCATCCAAAAATAATTGCTTCTCGAGTTTTCGAAACAACCTGCGTTTTTGCCTCAATGACGGTATCAAACAATACCAAACTCACGCAAAACATCAACAAGAAAAGTCAAGGACTCACCTTTTTAGTTCCCGCAAAATTCTGCATAGGTTAATAATATAAAACGTGCAAGAAAAAAAAGGCTCGATTCAGACGAACACAACATGCAGGACATCATAAAACAGCATTAAAACAGCGAGCAAATCACTCAGAATACGTACTTGAAATATCCTACAAGTGTGCATGAGGTTACCTTGATCCGTAGGACGAGACTCGGGCTAATTTGATGCGAAAACTCCACTGGACAGTAGCGAAGTAAACCCAAACAACAGCGTATTATCCTTGGACAACAGCAGATATTTTTGGACTGCAACAGCCACACATCATGAGGTTGAGCGGAAACAAGCAGAGCAATAGGACTCACAGCAACGTCGTTTTAGCCTTTTGGAATTATCGAGCTCTCTCTCTCTTTCTCTAGCCTACCTCACATGAATTCTAAGTATGTGAGCAGAAAAAATTTTGCCGACCTCCCTCTTAACCCTAGACATAATAACGTATATATAGAACAAGGGTTTGCTAGTGGGCATAGGATTTAATCTAGGCCGTTAGTTTTCAAGCTCTAATAAGGATAGGATTTAATGTTAGCCGTAGGATTGAAAAATCTGATAACTTAAGAGCCCTAAACTATCAAAAGACTTCAGAATTTCGGCCAAAAGAGGGACATCATGGGCTGGCCGAATTTCATTGATGTGCGGGCTCAATCGCGTAAATTCGAACTCAAATTGGGCTTTAATCAATTAACAGCTTACTTAACCAAATGCCCCGTCGGTTAAATAGGCTTAAATGGGCTGAACTGAATTTAAATTTAGGTCCAAAACCTCCTTAAGAATTTCAGTATACCATTGCAAGGCCTTGGCCGAAATTCTCATGCTCAATTATGGGTTCGTCTCAAATTTTCGGGCTTAATTAATGCTCATTCCGAATTTCTAGGCTCGAATTAAGGCTTTCTAAAAATAATAGATATTCGGTTAAAAGCCTTAATTTTTAAATGGACTGATTTGAGCTCAAAATAGGTCCAATATGGCCTAATTAATTTCGGCACCCCCTACCTGTCTTAGTCGAAATTCTCGGATTAAATCTGGTCCAATCGCTTGTCAAGTTAAACTCAATTGTCTCACCTCGGGTCCGTATGCAAGAATGATTGATAGAAAAATAAAAATGTGATGCATGAGAAATTAATTTTTGGTGAGAACTAATGTCAATTCTCATTTTGTACTTAAATGAATGATTTGCTAAAAATTAAAATTTAGGTGTCAACAATTTAGTTTAGAGAATAATGGCACTAATAAATCCCTAAATTCTGGCTCAATGCACAATATCATTTTTGGACATTTAATTTGTTCAATGCAATCCTTAAACTAACGTCGGATGTTCAATATAGTCATTACGTGTGATCAAACCGAATGGCCATGAGGATGGAATCGGGGCGGAGGATGACAAATCAAATATCATTTGATGACGTGAAATATTGTACGATGAGTTGGATCCGTAAAATGATGGCTCATCACGTCCTTTTTGTATCCATGTAATTAGAAAACGAAGAAGAAGAAAAAAGGGGCTTTAAATAAACCTCTTCCTTAGCATCAACATTTCATCTTTTGCCCCAAAATCAAACTTCCGACATGATATGCTTGGAGCCTTAGGTATGAAGATGGTTGATGGGTTCGGGTAGATGCCAACTATTGAAAAATATCGTCGAAAATGGGATGAAATAGAATTAGACTTTGAGGCGTGATAAGACTCTCTTTAAGTATCTATTTGCTCCACAATATTGTTAATGGTTTGGAGCCTTAGGTATGAAGATGGTTGATGGGTTCGGGCGGATGCCAACTATTGAAATATATCATCGAAAATGGGATGAAATAGAATCGGACTTTAAGGCGTGATAACACTCTCTTTAAGGATCTATTTGCTCCACAATATTGTTAATGGTTTCCGACAAATATCTTCCAGGATATAACAAAGTCTCGGTGAGAATAGCAAATAGCAATTCTGATATTTCTCTAAGATCTCTCAAGAAAAACATTTGGAGAAGAAGGTTGTGTTTCTTTGAGAAAAAATAAAAAATGAAAGTTCTTGAAGTTGAAATTACTATTATGTTCATAATTAGACACGATACTATTCTGTTCATTATTAGAATTTCAACTTATATAAACACACCAAATTGAAGAGAAGGCAACTCTTCATTCCCAAAATAACTATATACGAACACAACTCTTGACGTCCAATAACGGATAGTTCGGACATACCTCTTCATGTCGAATAACTGTACATTCGGCCAAAATATTAGTATGGCTCGAGCTGATCATTTACGGATATTTCCCTAATTTGTTTTTATTCATTTTCCATATAGATGAAATCATAATATTTATATTTAGATTTCACCATGATTGTAGATGATGATGTACAAAGTATCAATGAAGTTGGTGCCCTTGGTCATCAAATCCTTTTGTTTATCTTTATCGTATCAGAGCCACAAAGGGGCACGCTGATTTTTTCTTGTGTAAAAATGATAGCTATAACCATGTCGTGTCCTTCTTCAAATCCGAAATTACCACTTATATTAAACATCAATGTGGCAAACTTTGTTATATTAAAGCTCAATGAACACACCTTTTTTCTTTTTTCTTTTTTCTCTTTTTAAATTTGAGAGACACAAGTACTGTCTCTTATCGAAAGTCAGCACCACCACAGACTTGGACATATGAAAACATAGTTGAAGTCAATGATCCAAAAGAAGAAAAAATTTCAAATAAGGATTTAAAATGAGATCATTTTCTCAAAATATCCGGAGTGAAGTTTATTTCAAATAAAGGTATAAAGTAATCAACTTAGTCTCGATCAATGGCCTAGCGAGCATGTGCATCTCACATGCCAATTGGCCCAATTTCCAAACCATAATGAAGGGTGTTTTCATCCTAAACCTTTTTTTTTCTCTCTTCATCTTCTTCTCCCTTCTTTCCTTCCGAGAACTCTCCGATTCATCTTCTTATTAAGAAAAAAAAAAGGGCTGTCGTTGAGGGCAGTCTCTAGCTCAACTCAAGATCCTAAGCTCTCAGGATCGAGTTCTCGGCCTCTACGCCTAGCAAGTGGTGGGTGGTGATGCTGATGCTCGTGATGATCTAGTTGTTGTCCTTCCTCAGTCGACTCACTTCGGCCACGAGCTTGTCTAAGTGCCTTTGCTTCCACATCAGCGATTGCCAAGCCGACTCCCAGTTCAACTCCCAAAAGGCTCGACGAAGTACCAGTAGGACACTCGATAAGGCCGAGGACGAGGTAGGCATTACAAGGATCTGCTATCCAATGCATTTTCTCGTTCACGCGACTGAGAAAAAATCGAAGTAAGTAGGTCATGCGCCTCAAGGAACAACCGGAGGCATGAAAATGCTCACGTGATCAAGAAACAACAAAACAAACCGAAAAGCTGATTGGACGAAGAAGGAAGAAGAAGATAAACAGAGGAAGGAGGAAAGAAAGAACAAAGGAAAGAAAAGAAACCTCTAGATGAAAATGCCTCCGATCATAACTTGGAAAATGGTATGTGAGATGCATGTGCTCACGAGGCTCTTATTTGAAATTCTATTGATTACCGGGTGTGTTTGGTGCGACTGGAAATGAGTTTTGAGTAAATAAAAATATCTTTAGCCTAAGTAACTTTAGGGAAATGCAAATGGTGTTTGGCAAAACATACTTTGAAACGCAACTTTGAGCTAAGTAGTCTTTGGCAAAAAAATAAATTACAAGGGGCTTTTGACTGAAATTTCTTTTTTGTATTTTTTCTTTCTTGATTTTTTTTATTAAAAAAATAAAACCTTTTGCAGGCCAATGAGCCAGATTTGGAGTTGGTGGTTGTCGGCCAAGGCTGCCTAAGGTCTCATGACCCCGGGCGATGGTTGTCTAGGTCGTGCAACCTCAAGCCTTAATGCCAGGTGTTGCGATCCCAGCCGACAAGGCCTGGATCGCGACACGACCTAAGGACACGATCACCGGCAATCGCGAGACCCAAGCAACGGTCGCTCGGGTTACGCGACCCAAGCATCACCTCTTGGGTTGCGCATCCCAAGGCGACCATCTCCGGGGGTCGCTGGCCCTTGGCCGTCTCTCGCCGTCCCTTCGTTGCCCCACGCCAACAACCCTAGCTCAATAAGAAAGATGAACAGCTCGACAAAAAGAAAAGGAAGGTGAACGGTAATCTAGGGTCTCAATTTTTAATAGGGGTGAAATCAGATTTGCAATAAGGTTTTGAGGACAAAATAGGCATGACTATTTTTCATTAATAGGCCCTTCAACATTACCGGCATTGGGCTTTCAGCCTTTCCAAAGCTGGCATTTAGCCCAATGCCCTTTGAAAGGGCTTGCCAAATACCCCAACATTTTCCCAAGGGCTTTGGAGGCCCAATGCCACTTTGAAAAGCTGAACAGAATGCATCCACTCAGGTGCTTATTTAAGACAATATCCATCTGGTCTATGTTTGGAGAAAGACTTCATTTCGGGACTTTATTTGGATTTTTTCCAAGCAAGAATGATTTTAGTTGCGCCCATAAAACAAAAATTAAACATTTGAAATGCAAGATCGGCATGGCTGAATTCTTATTGGTCGCTTGTATTTCCTAGTAACCAAACAACTTCCGATGAAAAAAGAGAGAGAGAGGAATATTAGAGTTTAAAACCATGATTAGCGAAAAGAAGATTTTGTGTAAAGATTTTTGTCTAATGGTTTCAAATCTTTACGCAACGAAAAGAGACATCGCATGGTCATTGATTCGGCCATATACGTCTTTTTCATTGTGTCGAAGATCGATTTTACAGTATAGACCTAGAAATGACTGACCCAATAGAGAAATCCCAATGAATTAGGTATTTCGATATAGGCAAATGATCTTGTGAAATTAAAGGTAAAAAGAAGTAGTTTTGAAATGGGCTAGGGATTCAATAAGACTCCATTAACAACCATTATGAATCTGTTTTCGGCTGGAATCAATAGGAAGTCAGCATGCGGGCTACGCTCTTTGATCTTGGCGAGTTCCTTCTCGTGTTCCTCTCGCGAGACGGGACGTTGGCAAGGGGCGAACGAGGAGAGACGTCACGTGATCTTTGAGCAAGGTCCTGGAATGGGTGTAATTATCTCCATTGCTTTGTACAACACATGAATCACCCGCGAGAGGTTGAGAATCCACGTCGGAATCGGCGGTTCGACCGCGGTCGGACGAAGAAGCGACTCGTTGATGTCCTTCCACACATCGACCACTTGTTCCCGTAGTTCCTTTTCGGCTTCCTGTTCCGAGACCCGCGTTCTTTCGCGAGCAACTCCACCACAGATGCTACGTGCCCCCTCTTTTGCTCAAACTGCATATCCAACGACCTCGGCGTAATTAGATCTAGACATTGTTCTAGACATCGTTCCCCACCTAGAGGGTGGTCAATCTAGAAATCACCAATTTATTATTGGCGGAAGGATACCAAAAGATTGCAAAACTTGTGTACATCGCTCACTTTGGTGCCAAAATTTTTTGTCGGCTCACTTAAGTGCCAAATAAAATAAAAAAAAACAATCACTTAAGTGCCGGCGAGGAGAGATTCCGCTCAAAGTAATATGTGGCATTTAGTTTTAATTTTTTAATATTACGTAGCAATTTTTCAAAAAATCAGTCCATGTGGCAATTGTTTTTAAAAAAAATTCAATTTATGAGGATTTTTAAACTTAGAAATAAACTAATTTTTAAAAAATTAAATTAAACTAAAAGAAAAGCTTTAAAAAAAGGTTTGGCTAGCGAGGCGACGAGGAGTAGCGGCGAGGTTTGCACAGCCCTCACCGCACCATTGCCGGGGCTCAACGACCCTCTTCGACACAAACGAAGTCTCGCCGGGTTCACGGACACGGCAATGGTGGGGCGGCGGCATGACCCTTGCATTTTCTTTCTCCTTTTTGACATTTTTAGTTTTTTATTTTTTTTTTTAATTTTTTTTAAAATTTAAGCTTTTATTTATTGCTGATTGAATCCTTTGGCCAGCCATGTAGGATTAGTTTATTAATAAATAAAAATGACATGTAAGATTTCCAGCAAAACTCAACGGAGTTGGCGCACATATAATCTTTTTTCAAAAAAATTGGCACTCAAGTGATCCAAATTTTTTTTGGATGATGTCATACACAAACTTTCGCACTTCGGGTGTCCTTACACGGTTATTGTTAGAGGATGATAATGTTTTCATCATACCTGGTGAGAGGAAATGTCATCCATGAGCCGACCTATAATTTGAGAAGCCTTCAAGATCTTGCAGTCGCCCAGCAACCATTCAAAAGCATGTTCTGTGACCACATCGCCCATTCCCACAAGCGATGTGATCACTAACGCTTCGCAGCCTGCCGATAATAGCGCTAGGGGCATGTACTCCTCCAGCGTTGGTGTGTAGTTCGTGTGGAACCATTTGGCTTCGTCAAAGTACACTCTCGCCTGCTTCTTCATCTGAAAAAATACGCATAAAACAAGAAGGTTAAGGTTTCTATGTAAAAACTCGTGTTCAATGAATGCAAGGTGCACCGATTATGCTCACGGCTTCTTTTGCATAGACGAGGCTGTACGGTCTTCTCTTCGAGGCCACTTTATTCTCTACTTCGTGATAGACATTGAGAAGCACCTCGTACCAAGCTTGCATATACTCTGGTAGCCCATCCATGGCATCGGCATCCCACCTGAATTCGAGTCCCAGAGAAATGATACACTTAGACTCTTTACAAGACCGTTCAAATTCAGAAGTTTGAGGAAGAGAATGCGGATTACGGACTTCTGGATTGCTTCGGTCAGGATTACGAGTTCTTCCAACGTGCCATAGACGTCGTAGATATCGTCGAGAATGGAAACAAGGGTGATCACTTTGGTTAGTACAGCACGATACACTCCCGATGTCCAGAAGAACAGCTCCACAATCCTATCTCTAGCGAATGGGAACTTCCTCGCGACATCTATGTCCTTCCACCACCTACGATTGAACAAATAGGAGCGAAACTGAAAGTACTTCAGCTCGACGAATTGATGTAGTTAAAACTCCTTCTGTTTCTCTAGTAAAAGACTTTCAGTTGACAATCAAAGTCAAGGAAAAATCGAAGGTTTAGGTGCTGCTAAAACTAGAAGCTAATTTTATATAGGCTGTCACATCAAGTTGATTAACCTGGTGACCTTGCCGAGTTCCTTCCGGTGTTGCTCTTGCAGAAAGTTGAAATCTAGTTCAGCCAAGGCGAGCAAGACTTCGTCGTGTGAAGGCTCCTCTCGGTAGAGTGGAATATAATACCTCGCCTCGAGCCTGGGCAGCCCCATGCGAAGCGGCTGCTTTAGGGCACGCTTGACTTGTATCGCGAGACTAGTGCTTACTTTCCTTTCGTCTATCAATTCAAGGCGAGTCATAGCGAAATGAAGCGCTTCTTCCAAGATAGCATCGCCATGGCACCTTAAATGGCAAGCTTCATATAGGCTCAGCAGTCCACGCGCATCGGCGACGCGCAATTCCCTAAACTTCCCTTTGCCATCCATGAATTTGTTAAAAACATCTGCACAACCAAAACCAACGTGGGAAAAAAAGGTGTGGACCGTTAGAAATTAGGAAGACGATATGCCTAGTCTTGGTTAACTAATCTAAGACATACCTGATGAAATATTATAACCTTGCTGTCGCAACAATCGAAAGATGAGAGCAATCATGTGAAGGTCGTCGGCCATAAAAACTCCATGCACAAGTCGAGAGTAACTTTTATGGATTTGTTCTAATTGCTCGTCTATTTCACCTTTGAAATGGTAGTAAATTCCCAAGCGTTGGATTTGGTCGATCAAGTGCAGCATTTGCGAGGGCTTTTCCACGACATCGGTCACCATCTTCCTCACCTCTCCTTTCAATCCCTTAATTTGTTCCGCCACCCTTCCAAGGTATTTGAACTCCTGCATATATGGTAGCCGCTACTTTCGATCAAAGCAAGCACGATACATGTATATTTATACGCTTCATTCACATGACAATGTGAGAAATTGCTAACCATGGAGCTGGTGGGAGAAGCATATACGAGGAAGTAATCGCCCCATACGCTCGGATGATAATCCACCCACCGGCGTTCGACTGTGTGGCTTGTTCCTTTGTTTGGAGAAGAAGATGGAATTCCCGAAACCGGAACCGACATATCTCCCTTTCTCTGTATGTTCCGCCTGTGGATATGTGACCAATACACAAAGTGAAGACCAAGGAGCGGCTTTTGCATTGCAAAACATCACTTTGGTGGGTATTTATTGACAATTGTGTTCATTACCACCTTGTAACCTAGACTAGTTTTGAGACAAAAACAATTACATTTGAATGAATATTACACGAGTGAGCTTTTTTCCATATGCATAGAAGACACTCCTGATAATGTGACTGATCTCATCCATCACATCCTTGATACAATGTTTATGTTGTAATTGTTTGTACTAACTTATTGTTTAGGGATCGATGAATTCTGTATTTCTTCCAAGGGTGCGGCCAAGCTGACCGTCCCAACGTTAGTCAAGGGTGGGTCGGTCTGCTCACAGCCACAAATTTTTGTAACTGATGCAAATTTCTCTTCAGCCACATTTTTGTTTTTGCTGTGCATAGCATTTTTTTGTGATTGTGTGCGGACCGTCCCATCGTCAGTCAATGCAGGACGGTCAGCACAGCATTTCCAGCAAACTAGACCAAGGGTCCTCCTTTAGGAAACTTGAATCTGTCCATGTATGCCGTGCGATTATTATATCTTGGTAGCAAGCAGAGACAAATGAAGCGTACGAAGTATATTATTTTTGACTTAAATATTTGAGTTGCGTACTCGGTGTGGTTGTTTTGCACGAATTTGAATAGAAGACGGAATAGGTTTCGACATATTAAAAGAGGATGTTTCACCCGGGGATTGAATGGATGGTGAATTACAAAAATCTTAAAATAGAGGCATTAAACATGGCCACTCATCACGGCTCGATCATACCCAAAAATGGGTCATTTTTTGGGGTCAACAGTGGTGGAGCTCGATTGGCTCTGCCACAATCTTGGATCCATTTGTCAAGTCACGTCATTCCTTGTGGACGGTATTCTTGTTGAATCCAACAGTCACATGGAAGATACGGATTGTTGTTGCTCCAACCCATGACCCAATGTGTGAGGAGAGATTATTAAAGTTATGTAGTCGGCTCATAAGTATGAAAAAAAGTCTCATCCTTTGAACTAATATTTTGAGGTGAAAGAAATCCAAAGCTACCAAACAGTTCAGGAGTTAGTGAGCCCAGCCCTTCATATCCGGGAGGAGGAAAGGGCGGTCAAGAGATGCAGTAAGAAGTACAGTAGAAGAAGAGTTTCTCTAGATGACTCTTTTTAATTCTAAACTAGTCATTTGATCGGGATGAAATGTAGACTTGATGATATGAATCATTACAATCGACGATTAAGATTTATCGAGATACAAAAGTAAGTACTATGCTATAATGGGCCACGGTAATCTTCTTAAATCCCAAAGGGGGGAGAATTAGACTTCCAAGAGAGAGGGAGATAGTTTGAGCGAAGGACTCTTTGTTATTAAATTGGAGGGAAAATCGATAAGCATTGGCTGGTGATACGTTCTATGAGGACGAGGACAGAGGAGACAAAAAGGTTGAGGAGAGGGAACGTAGGATTTGGTCGTAAAGGAGGAGTTTTTCGGTTCACAAGGTAACCTGCCTAAGGATCAAAGCTATACATTCCATGTTCTTGTTCTGTTTCTAGAACGTCGAGAAAGCCAGAGGGATGCACACATCTTTAAAGGGTGCCCACGTAGTTAATCGTCCTGAACTCCTTTTTATTTGACAACATTTTTAGCAGTGAGTTAATGTGATTGGAAAAAGTGATATATTTTCTTTTATTCCTAGTTAGGGAAAACTTTCTCCAATCATATATATGTGATGCGAATTTAACGTAATTGAAAAACAAGTTATGGACATTACTTATATGCAAATTTAACTGAATATAAATACCGGTGGGCTTTGATCTTTATGACCCCCTAATCATAATCGTGATTCATTGGAAGAAAATACACCCTTTCAAAAGTTACTTTTGTCGAGTTCCTATGTTTGTTGTTAAGATTCGGCGCACAATCACAGCGAAGTAAAGTGTAGTGAGAAAGAGAAAATCAAGATACAATATTTTTATCCTAGTTCATCTATAAACTAAGGTAATGATCGGCAGAGGATTTTACTATAATTAGCGTCTCGCATCTCTCACTCGCTACATCACACGGGTCACTCTAGGGAACCAAACCAAGACAAAGACAAGACAAGAGAAAACAAAACAAAACAAAATAAAGAGCGTTAATGTCCTGTCCCTGTCCTGTCCAATGGTCCTCGAAGCACAGGAAACATTCGACTTGGATTTGCAAAACTGGCAAAATCTTGTGAAAATTGTTGAACGTTTAGGTTATTTTGTCTTCTCACAGCCAACTCAACACTTTAAGATTTGATCGGGAATCGCTGCTGAACAGGAGAAATTGGAGAAGAAACATTTTCTGCGTCATCTTTTCCGCAAAAGAAGACGAAATTGCCAGGTGGCTTCCTCAGGTCCTCGAAACGCGAAAGGAAAGATTTGAGGTGAAAGTGAACGGGCCATGAGAGAGAAAGAGAACCGAGGGAGAGCGACCTTAATTAGCACCGAGGGAGATTAAAAAAATTATGCAAAACGCAACGACAAGATGGATGCGCGTCTTATCTTATCTCTCCTCTCCTTCGGTACAAAAATGTTATTTTCATTTTGCAAGTCATCAAGCAAAGACTAGCGGTCGAGGATGGCTCGAGTAAGCAGGTCTACTTCTGAAAACGTGATAAAGATTCCCCCATCACGTTTGCATAATGACATGCCAAGTGAAAATCACATTTTGTGGTCCTGCTTCTTACTATTTCGATGATCATATGCGCCCCTTCGGACGCCACAAGACTAGTGTTTGTCCGAACGACGAATGAATCCAAGTTCGTGGGAGAGCCAATCGAGCTCCACCACCGGCCGAGTAGGCCACTCAAAATTGTAAGTCGAAAATGATATATTTCACACTTTTTATGTTTAGACTCAGCTTGTCACGAAAGGACAATAATTGTACAATGTGTATAACAGTTACAAATTTCCTGCAAAAAAAAAAAAAAACTAACCTTGGTCTAGTTATGGAAGAGACGCAAAACTTATGACTTCATAAGCAATTAGTTTTTTTTTTTTTCACGAAAGAAAGTAGCTATATCTAAGTATACGAAAATCTATTGTCGTATCGATGATGGGATGGGATAAAATCAATTATATTATGAGAAGCATATCTTATTTTCACATGAAATAATATGATTTTTGTGTTATCCATTGAAATGCGATTTGTGTACTGGTCTAATATCCAAGAATGAAGCATAAAAAAGAAGGGAAATTTTCAAATAAGGACTTAAAGTGCTTCTCATTTTATTAAATAAAGGCATAAGTGGCATAACATAATGGTTTTAAATAAGGGCATGAAGTCGCAATAGAGTCTCAAAAAGGGTATGGCCTAAAGGATATTTTCGTCAATTCTCCCTTTTTTTTTTTTTTTTTTCTTTTCCTGTTTTTTAAAAATTGCAAAAGAAACAAGAACAAAAAAAAGGAAGTAAACGCTGGCGGGAGGGAAGGAGCCCTCCTGAGGAAGCCGGATCTCATGGCTCATCGCCTCTGGACGTCGGTGATGGTGATGGTGATGGTGATTGCCACTCTGTTGGATCTCAGGCCGATTGCTACTGTGTCTCCAGGCCCCATTGGCGCGACCCAAAACAGCGGAGGGGAAAAAAAGGACAGTTCAGCAAAGATCTCAATAAGAACAAAACAAGATTCGGACGGAACAAAAGAACAGAGTCGTGTGAAAAAGGACCAATTTTTGTTTGTTAACGAGTGCAAATATCGGCAAACTAGTGTTTGGTTTTTGGCACAGAAGCAGTGGGGGGCTCCTCCCGCCTCTGTGTGTATTTTCATTTTTTTTTAATCCTTAAAAAAAGATATAGAAAAAATAAAAAATAAAATGATAAAAATGCACTAAGCCCTTTTTGAGATTTTATGGCTACTTGGCCCTTATTTGAAATGAAAATTCACTTCATGCCCTTATTTGAGAAAATAATTGCCCTTTAGGCCCTTATTTGGAATAAGATTCACTTCAAGCTCTTATTTGAGAAAATAAAGACATTTCAAGCTATTATTTGAAATTTTCCCTAAAAAGAATAGGGAAAATATGTCGGTCCAGGTTTCAGAAATTCCATCTTCTTCTCCGAAGAAGGGAAACGAGCCATGTTATTGAACGCCGGCCGACGGATTTTCATCCGAGCGCCTGGGGCGATTACTATCGAAGCAACATGACAAATAACAAAATATCAGCATGGTTATAATACGAAAGCTTCTATAAATCATGATGAAGATAACTTATCGAGTAGAACATTCCTCGAGCTGATCATTTACAGTATATAATTTTTTCCCCGATTTGTTTTTACTCCTTTTCCATGTAAATAAAATTGTTCTATTTATATGGATTACTACCTCGAAAAATTTCAAATTAGTATATCTACGATCAATTTATCCCAAATTAATTTTTTGACCACCAAAAAGTTTCAAATTGATACACTAATGACAAATTTACCCTCGTTAGTTTCCACTACATTGGGTTAATATCACGAAAAATTTCAAACCGATACACATGTGATAAAACAGGATAAAAACACCAAACTAGTGCACCAGTCAATCGACATTTGTCATTTAACTATGCAATTTACTGTAAAATTTAACGCAAACTAACATATGACAAATTTATCACAATTGTACCAGTTTTGGGGTTTTGAAGTAAAAAAAATAGTTTTGGGTAATTTATCATAGGTGTATTGCTACCCGGAGTAGGCAATCGCACAATAAATAGATAGAACAAAAAAATAAATCGGACACTAGATGTACATAGTTCGATCGTCAAGACCTATGTCCACGGGAAGAGTAGCTACGAATTTCACTATAGAATAAACAATCCGCGGAGATTACAAACCACACTCTAGTCACTAGAACACTCTCATTGTTTTCCAGCCCTAATTTCATTCAATAACCCATAAGTGTTTATCCCTCACAATTCCTAATGAAATAATCTCTCAATCTCATAAAAGAATTACACAAATCTCTCAATTCCTCGCTAATATACACCGCCAAGCACTCATGAAAAATGGCGGTTCAAGAATAATTTTTCGGCCACGACGTTGGTTGCTTTATAACGTAAAGCAAAACCCACGAAGAAGTCTTCTGTGCATGTACACTATTGGATATCAATACCAGTGGAGATAATTATTTCCATTTCTGAATTCAACTGGAAGTTCAATTCTGTGAATATCCTCCATTTTGTTCAATTTTATTTGCTTGGCTGGCCAAGTTTATATCAAGACAATATAAGAAAATCAGCAACTTGGAATCCAATGCCCAAAAATAAAGGGAAGTTTCCTTGGCTGGCTTCAACGCATGTATGTCCCTTTATTTTCCTTTCTTTCTAATTTCCACAATCAAGAAGCACTTCACTTCATCTATTTCCGAAATTCATATTTTCTCTTCGGGTTCAAACTCGAGACATATTCTAGCAATATCCACCTTGGCTGGACGTTTGAGCCAATTGACAATCGCTTCGCTAAAAAAAAAAAATGAACTTCACTGCTACTCTCCCAATAGCCCTAATGGGCTCAACCACCATAGACGTCTTCCAAGTTCAAGCCGCGCTTGAACTTTGCTATAACTGTGGATCTCATCGGAACACCAACTGCACATGCACCTTTAATCGCTCCACAAGGACTTTCGACATAAGCTCCTTAACTATAGATAAAGCAAAATCACCGTTGCATTCATATCCGTCGGGAGACCAAAACGTATCTTGCCAATATTAGAAGTTACAGTAACTATTGGCTCTATAGGCTTTACATCGCTAGAAGTACCATCTATGTCGATTACTACGCTGGTAGTCACTACCTCAAGAGTTTCTAGTTGCAACTCCACCTCAAGATGGCACCGTCCAGATTTGTATGAACATCGATAATAATACTCATAGCCCGGAAGTCGGAGACTCGTCAAATCTAACTTCTCTGCTTATAACATGTGAATTTAATTTCGGGCACCACAATCGATAACTACATTCATCTTGTGCATAATCTAGGAACATGTACTTTCTTGCCCTTCCATCAAGATTACCGTCACTAACTCGAACATCACATGGGCCACCAAATATTCCAAGAATAGAATAATCGGCAACGTTACTCGACCACACTTTTTCGGGAGTCCGGCATTCAATTGCAGTCGATGGGGATCTATTTACCAAGTAGCTTGCCGCACTAAGCATATCCGCCAAGAAATCTCGTAGCCATACCAACACTAGGGAGCTTTTTGTGGCCTATCTCTAGTAACGTTCCGCTCATCAACTTTGCAACATGTTGTGGCTCATTGGCGCTAGTGTGGCGTCTCACTATGCCTTCATTCATGCAAAATTCATTTAACAACTAAGAGCAAAACTCCATGCTTTTGTCAATCCGCATATGCTTGATAGTCTTACCAATCTCCTTTTCGATCAAAACTCTCAATTGCATGATCCCTGACAATAGCATCAAACTAGTGCCTAAGTACAAATACCCAAGTCTTCCTCGAGTAGTCATCAACAACTATTAACATAAATCTGGTAATCTTTCTCGAAGGAAACCACGATAACCTGCGAACATCCAAATGAAATAATTCTACAATTTTCATGGTTTCTTTGACAATCGCACTAAACTGTATTTTTTGCCATTGATCTAAATCATAGCTTTTGCATTCATTCAGGTTCATCAGCAATATAACCACACAATAAATTTCTTTTACTTAGAACCTTTAGGCTCCTCTCACTCATGTGCCCCAAACATGCAGACAAATCTAACTCTCGAACATGATGCATTTGACGTCTTGTTATTGTGTCATCTTAAAGCTCATACAGGCCATTATGCTTGATTCCTTTCATTATCACCACGACAACTCGAATAATTTTTAGAACTCCCGCATTTTGAAGAATACCGACACCTTGGTGAATCCAGGGCACTCAAGGAAATTAGATTTTTCTTCAACACTAGAACATGCCTTGCTTCATCAATGTCCTCACAATACCATCATGCATTATGATTCTAATTTTGCTAATACCTATAACATCACATTTAGCATTATTTCCCAACTACATTTACTACTATCCATACATTGATAAGTAATAAATCGGTTCTGTTTGGTGTAGCATGAAATGAACAACCAGAATCTATAATCCATTCGCCAAATGACGAATCCCCGGTGATGAGACAAGACAAAATCAATATTATCCGATTCTATCCGCTATAGCTGTAACATCATCCGCAAACTCAACTTTAATTCCCTTACCCTTCTCGTTCTTCACTTACGGCAATCTCTTCTAAGATGCCCTCTCTTGTCACGCGTCCAACAAACGGCACCACCGGTCCTGGGCCCGTGCGTCTATTCATATTCATACTACTTCGCGATAAATCGGTTCTGTTTGGTGTAGCATGAAATGAACAACTAGAATCTATAATCCATTCGCCAAATGACGAATCCCCGATGAGGACAAGACAAAATCAATATTATCCGATATTCGCCTATAGCGCAACATCATCCGCAAACTCAACTTTAATTCCCTTACCCTTCTCGTTCTTCACTTACGGCAATCTCTTCTAAGATGCCCTCTCTTGTCACGTTCCAACAAACAAGACCACCACCTTAGATTGATTGCGTCTATTCATATTCTTACTACTTCGCCGATACGAGTACCAATTCTTCCTCTATTTTCACCTATTAAAGCAGTAGATACAGATTTAGCAGATTCTCTTCTACGGATATCTTCACTCTCGAATTCAATCTCGAATCATATCAAAAGTTAAACTTGTTCTGGAATTACTAACAATAGTAACAAGTAGTATTTCAACTATCGGGAAATAAGGATAATAGAATCAAAGCACATACCTCATCTTGAAATTCAATAACAACCGAGTTCAATTGACTAATGATCACATTGAATTCATTGATATGATTAGCAATCGATGCACATTCGCTCATCTTCAAGTTAAACAGGACGTCGCATTAAATAGACCTTGTTGATCACAAATGGCTTTTCATACATGTCCGACATGGCTTTCATCAAACCCGCGGTAGTCTTCTCTTTAACGATATTAAACGTGACGTAACGAGCCAACGTCGCCAAATAAAACCCATCGCTCATCTATCCAGCAATTTTCAATCCACTTGCTTCATCGTATCTGGTTTCTCCTCGAGATAGGGGCAAGTGTAGCTTCATCCGATATAGATATTGCTCAATCTCGCTTCTTCCAGAAATCAAAATTCCTTCCCCTTAAATCCGTCGATTTTCATTTTAACTTCTTTTGTTGCCATCGATTCACTTCAACTCTAACCAAGCATTGCTCGATATCGATTGTTACGCAGAACGGGCGTTCAAACAATAAATAGACAGAACAAGAAAATAAATTGGATACCGGATATACGTGGTTCATTCGTAGAGATATATATCCACGGAAAGAGCAAGCAACGAATTCCACTATAGAACAAACGATCCGACGGAGATTAGAAACTACGCTCAAGTCACTCAAGCACTTTCAGTATTTCCCAGTCCTAATTACATCAAATAATCCACAAGTGTTTAGCCATCAAATTCCTAATGAAATAATCTCTCAATCTCACAAAAGAATTACACAAATATTAAACTCACAAGATTTTAATCTACTTCGTCACTTGAATGTAGATGTAATTCCATGAGAATGTCCACCGCCAAACACTCATGAAACACTCATGAAAAACGGTGCTTCAATAATAATTTTACGACCACGACGTTGGTTGCTTTATAACGTAAAGCAAAACCCATAAAGAAGTCTTTTGTGCATGTCCACTATTGGATATCAATACCGGTGGAGATAATTATTTTCATTTTCGAATCCAACTGGAAGTTCGGTTACGTGAATATCCTCCCTTTTTTTCAATTTTATTTGCTTGGCTAACAAAACTTGTCCACCAAGTTTATATCAAGACAATATAAGAAAATATGCAACTTGGAATCCAACGCCCAAAAATAAAGGGAAGTTTCCTTGGCTGACTTCAACGCATGTATGCCCCTTTCTTTTCCTTTCTTTTTAATCTCCACGATTCGAAGCACTTCACTTTATCTATTTCTAAAATTCATATTTTCTCTTTGAGCTCAAACTCGAGACATATTTTAACATGCACAAATTTGATATTTTTAGTGGTTAAAAAATAGTTTGGGATAAATTTTTTACAAATGTACCGGTTTATGATTTTTTGTAGTATTAAACCTATTTATATTTACCTTCCACTATGATTATAGGTGATGATATACCTATTTGATATCTCTATATTATATTGTACAAAGTATCAATGGAATTGGTGAGCTTCATTCATTCAATGATCTGTTTATCTTTAATGATCAAAGCTATGAAGGGGACACTGATATTTTCTTGTTAAAAAAAAAGTCAATATAACTACGTCGTCTCCTTCTTCAAACCCAAAATTCTCATTTCCTTCAAATATCAATGTGACAAACTTCGTTACATTGAAGTTCGATAAAAAACAACTTCTTCGTTTTGGCATATGCAAGTAGCGTCTCTTATCGAAGTTAGGACTATTTGGTTTCCTTAGTGAAGAGATAGTTGCACCACCACAGACTTGGACATCCAAAAATAGAGCCGAAGTGAATGATCCAAGATATACATAATTGATTGTAAAATCTTAGCCCAAAAATATTAAAAGAGAAATTTTCGAGTAAGGGCTTGGAATAAGATGTTTTCTCAAAAAGGGTTCGGAGTGGACTTTATTTCAAATTAAAGCATGAAGTAATCAATTTAGTCTCAAATAAAGGGTTAGCGAGCATGTGCATCTCACTTGCCAATTGTCAAGCCATAATCAAGGGTGTTTTTCTTTCTTCATTCTCTCTTCTTCTCCTCTCTTTCTTCCTCCCAAAAACCCTCCGATTCTTCTTCTTCGTAAGAAAAAATAGAATATCGATGAGGGCGGTCTCGGCTCGGCTCAAGAGCCCGAGCTCTCAAGATCGAGTTCTTGACCTGTAGGCCTAGCAAGTGGCGGGTGGTGATGGTTCGTGATGATCTAGTTGTCTTTTCTTAGTTAACTCATTTCGGCCATGAGCTCGTTTGAGTGCCTTTTTTGTCGCATCCATGATCGCCTAGCCGACTCCCAGTTTGACTCCATCCTCTTCCTCTTTCTCTGGATATGTAACAACTCCCAAAAGGCATGAGGAAGTTCTATTGGGATACTCAATAAGGCCGAGGATGAGGAAGGCATCAAAAGGATCTGCAATCTAATGCATTGCCTCATTCACGCAATGGAAAAAAACTTAACTAATTGGTATAAGCGATTAATATAAACTTTGTGCGGAAATTCATCATGATAGGAATCGTTGATCTTCATGATTTTTACGTACCATAAGAAGATTTTCATTTATACATAGCGAAGCCTTCAATCGAGATCGTTGTTGCAGAAAATCGGGAAACGATGAAGACTAGTTTCTCTCCCTTAACCCTCCGTTATCATTTGCGTTTTATCCCTATGGAGAGAACAACTTAATTTTACGTTAAAACAATGTCTGTTCATTTGTACGTAGGGTGGAGAGAAGACCGGACTTGCTTTTAAATATAGGTCATCGATAGTCGCATCTTCAATAGATGCCATCCATCAAAGCACATGAAGAGTTGCGTCTTTTCATTAATAACCAACATAAATTAATTATAACATGAAATAATTATTAAATCATTATTAATAAAATCATATATGCCACATTTATTTTTACATTCTCCCACTTGGCCAATATGATTTTCATTTCATGGTTTAATAAATATCATAATATGCAAAATAAGGTCATGTTATAACTTTTCTTTAAATTGGCTATCACATAATAATCACAATAAAATAAAGAAGACTAATGCGAGTCATAGTGGTTGTGTGTCATTAATCGACACAATCTCTTTTATGTACCATAACTATAGCTCTCTACTTAACATGATCCATAAATGAGAAGTATAGTGATGGTCCAACTATAATGTCTCCGTTAGATATTATCATGTAAAACATTCATATACTTCCATCATGTATACTAAGTAGAAAATAAGATATATCGAAACACATAAATGAGCTTAGAGTGTTAAATATATAACCTTAATTGAGCCATAATACAATATCATTAATGACACCAATAATGCCCACCATTTCAACATGATCATTAAATGTTTTGGGTGGCGATCCTTTTGTTAAATGGCTTGCAATCGTAATGTTGGTGCTAATATGCTCAATTGATACTCTGTTTCTAAACTTATTCTTAACAAATAAGTATTTAATCTCCATAAGTTTAGCACCCTTAAAATACTTGTCGTTCTTAGTGAAGAAAACTACTATGGGATTATCACAATAAATATTCAACGGTCTGGTAATAATGTCGACAATCATAAGCCTTAAAATAAAGTTCCATAGCTACAATACATCAATAATGGCCTCAAAGCATGCCACAAACTCAGCCTCCATAATGGATGCATCAATCATCGATCGCATATCCAGCTCAGTATGAATCTGAATATCCAATCACCTCAAGATGATTATATCATTTATAAATATGTATATGATTCTTAATTTCTTGTAAGTATCTAAGAACTTTCTTTGCAGCTTTCCAGCTTATCCAATCCTGGATTATTTTGATATCTGCCTATCATTGCAATAGCAAAATTGATGGCTAATCTGGTGCAAGTGTGAACATACATTAAGCTCCCAACAACAAATACATACGGAATATTTTTCATTTGCCCTTATTCCAATTCATTTTTTGGACATTACATAAGGCTAAATTGTCCCCTTTTCGAGTTGGAACTATTCCTTGCTGAATATTTGTCCACATTGAATCTCTCTAGAATTTTATTAATACATGCTTTTTTAGACAACCCTAACAATCTTTGTAATCTATCGCGAAATATTTCTATTCCTATCATAAACATCACCTCAACCATATCTTTCATCTCAAAATTCTTAAAGAAAAATTTATTGGTTTCATGTGACAAAGCACGATCATTAGCAACAAGCAAAATGTCATCAAAATACGGAACTTAAAAAATAAACTTCCTCCCACTCGACCTTCATGAATATACACTCGATCATCGGTGTTTTCCTCAAAACCGAATAGAGTTTATAGTATCATTGAACTTGAGATTCAATTGTCGAGAAGCTTGTTTAAGTCCATATATTGATTTCTTTAATTTAAACACCTTATGTTCCTTTTCTTTAACTAAAAAGCCTTCAAGGTTGATCCATATAAATCTATTCCTTTAAATTCCCATTGAGAAAGATAATTTTCACATCCATTTGATGTAACTCTAAATCGTAATTCCACCAAAGCCATAATAAGTGCGTCTTTCTTGGAGACTGGTAAAAAGGTATCGTTATAATCAATGCATTCTTTTTTAGTAAAGCCTTTGGCAACAAGTTCGGCCTTATACCGTTCGATATCACCTTTTGAATTGTGCTTGGTCTTAAAGATTCATTTACACTTGACCTTTTTCACATACATGATTCTAATCCACTTTCAACTTTTCTTTCATGGCATCAAACCACTTAGTAGAATCACTACATTATATGGCCTATGAAAATGAACCTGGATCACAACCAATTTATGACTCTTGTAGATGAACCAAATAGTCATTAGAAATAACTGGCTTCTTTCCTCTTTGAGATCTTCTCAATGCTATTTCTTGTGGCTCAACTATCGTAGGTTCATTATCAACATGTTCATTATAGAGTGTTTGATAATTTATTTATTGTTATTGATTATTATTTGGTTGAACAATAATATCATAAACAACAACTTTAGAAGTTTTGAGTAAAGGAACCTCCACCTTGACTTCTTGAATGCAAGCATCATGCATTCTGTAACTCCCACTGATGTCACCATTCTCAATGAACCCTGGCGTTAATAGATTTGACAATTCTCCTATTATGATTAGGACAGTAAAACCTATACCCTTTCAATTTTTCTTCATAACCAATGAAATATCCACTGGTCATTCTAAAATCCTTTTCATGTGGATAGTGAATTCATACTTTTGTTGGACAACCCCAAACATGTAGGTGTCGTAAACTAAGTTTCCTACCCATCCACAGTTCAAAGGGAGTCTTTGGAACCGCTTTACTAGGAACCCTGTTTAACAAATACATAAAAGTCTTTAATGCATACATCCATAAAGATAAAGGTAAAGATCTCACCATACTCCTAACCATTTTCATTCGAGTACGATTATGCATTTCTGTTGCACCATTTAGTTGCGGTGTACCTGGCATTGTGTATTGAGCACAAATGCCCTGTCTTTCAAGGAATTTAGTAAATGGACCCGAATTTTGTCCGATTCATTATACTTTTCATAATATTCACCACCTCTATACGACCTTACTATTTTTACCTTTTTATCTAAATGTCTCTCAACCTCTTTAATATATATTTCGAGTGCATTCATCGATTGAGTTTTATCATGCAATAGATAAACGTAACCATAACATGAAAAAATATCAGTAAAGGTGATAAAATAACTTTCTTCACCAAAAGATGGAACATCAAAAGGACCACATATATCAGTATGTAATTTCAAGAAGCTCTATGCTTTTTATGACACCTATAGTGTGTTTTCTTTGTTTGCGTTTAATACAATCAATTGCACACACTCCAAGGTCAATAAATCCAAATTCGAAAGAGTTTCATTCTTCACTAATCTTTGCATTCTTTCTTTGGATATGTGATCCAAACCTTTATGCCACATATAAGCGGAATTCGGTGCCAACATTATAGTGCAACGTCACTAAGGTCTCAAGCAAAAACATTATCAAGTTTGAACTTGTAGAGATTATCACATAAAATTCCAACACCAGTAAGATTATCATTCTTAAAGAAACTAAAAGATCTAGAACCAAACTTAAGATAAAATCCCGCTACATCAAGTTTTGGCAAAGATATTAGATTGTGGGAAAATATAGGTACATAATGGGTTTGAAACAAATCCAAATAATGCCCAATATCTAATATTAACCGATAAGTGCCAATTCCTTCAACTAGAGCATTGTTTCTTTTCCTCATGAACTTAAAGTTCTCATGTAGTTTTATGGTTTGGATCGTAAGAAATCCATGCATCATATTGGAAATATGAGTAGTAGCATCATAATTAATCAACCAAATGTTATGAGGAACTTCTACATTCAAAACATACTAAAGCATAAGACTTACCTTTCTTTTTTAACCAAACTTTACGATTTAGACAATCGTTCTTTTTCTTTTTTTTTTTTTTTACGGACAATCTTTCTTCAAGTGTCCAATTTTGTTTCAAAAATGGAACTTAATAAGATTGTGTACCTTCTTGTAGATTAAAGCCTTAGAAGAATGATTTAAGTTGTAGATTAAAGCCTTAGAAGAATGATTTAAGTTGTGTAATCCTTTCTCTTGTGTTTTCCACATTTTCATTTGGAATTCTTTTTAGGAGATGAACAGAATAATCCCTTTGATTATTTATCTTTGTTTCCTCTTGCACCAGCATATTGGCCAATTTATTTACATTCCACTTATCCTTTGTAGTGTTGTAATTCCTCTAAAATGGCTGATATTGCTTATGAGGCAAGGAATTAAGGATGAACTGCATGAGAAACCGCAAGAGAGACGGGTCCTAAAGAGAGTGATAACTCTGTTCAAGGCCCTCCTAAAATTCCCAATAGTTTCCACCGACAAGGTTGATTTTCCATTACCCTCAATCTTTGTCTTTTTAGATTTGCTTAAATTTCAAATTTTAATTCAATAGTGATCATAATGTAATGGGTATGCGATCACCGTCGAATTAATCAATTTGACAAACATGCAGGCATCAAGTGAAGGTTTATGAGGTAGCTACGAGGACAAACACTATTGTGGTACTCGAAACAGTTTTGGAAAAGACAATGATAGCATTGATGCTTATTAAGGACATAGCCCAATCAAATGCAGGAAATTTCATTTACAATGTTTATCATGAAAGTTGATTAATTCATGATCACCGAGTGAAAACAATTAAACACTTCAATTTGAGCATACAAGTCAATCAGCGATCAACGAAACAACAACTAAGAAAACAAGAAGTAGCATTTTCCTAACCAATTTCCCAAATTTTATTTTCGAATTTTTTCGATATTTAATATTTTTAATTACATATATATTTTAAAACTTCTTAAGAAATATTTTTATATTCCAAAAATGGGGCTGCCCGGCCCCCACGTCTAATCCATTGAACTAAACCCATTTCACAAAATTCAACTCAGCCCAAACATTCATAAACAATAATGACAAGCCCATAAAACTCAACTTAAATTTATTTTATATAATAACCCGATTAAGCCCATCCTATTTCTTCATCCACTTTTTTTGTCATTCTTTGTCTATTTCGTTTTTTCTCTCTCTCTCTCTCTCTTCTTTTGCGCTTGGCTTCCTTTTCCCAGAACTCTCGCTTTGACTTTCACTCTGCTACAATAAACCCGGAACATCTATCAACTTACGTATCCAGAAAATAAGTAAACTTCAATGAACTAGAATTTGCAGATGTTATACTGAACTACTATGACTAAAAGTTACTGGGAACTTGCATGATCACTGCGGATCAGTAAGTCCACGAAGGCACCGTAGATGTAGCCGTGGTTGTCTGGGTCGTTGACCCGCAAGTACCAACAGAGGAGCTCTTCGAGGGTGTCCGTGAAGTTGGAGTCGGGCACGGGGAGGTAGCCGAATCGGTTGAAGTACCTCTTGAGATCCGACATGCCATCCACGTGGCTCCCCTTGCCAGCGTCGAGGAACCTCGAGAAGTCCCGCCACGTGGCGTTACGGGCGTCGACGGTTATTACAGTTACGGAGCCCGGTGCGCTCCTGGCGGAAAAGCATGGCCGACAAAGGAGGAGGACCGACAAGAAGAGCCACCATGCCGGCATGGTTTACTATGATGTTCGGCCTCCCAAAAAAAATCTTTTCTGGATTAGAGACTTGGATTCGCAGGAACCCAAAAGGTGTTTTTGTCTGTTTTTTTGTTTTGTTTTGTTTTGTTTTGTGGAGATCCAGGGGATTTAATTTTCTAATTTTTTTTTCTCGCAAGAGTAAGGTGAATCAAATCGTTGTTTTGCGATGGAGGAGATTGAAAAGCTAACGAGATTCTGAACTTGTGTTGTGTGGCTATTCATTGGAGATTCTGACTTTGGGAGGGCGTTTACTGTTTATTTGCTTTGGTGGGTTAAACAGGATATTAATTTATTTAATTAATTTGTTAATTCGAATGTCTATGGAAGAGAAGGGGGAAAAAAAAAAAAAACAAATTGGTATGCAAATTGTCACGTACTCTCTTTTCCCTTTTTGTTAAATGAAAAAATCAATGATAATTAGCGGCATAAAATATTATTATTATTTCGGTATCTTCTCTAACTTGACTAGGATTAGGAATTTCTTGCTATATCACTTTCAATCTTGCATTATTATTACTTGTGGAGATAGACAACCCGCTTGATGATCTTTGACCCTCCTTTTTGACAATGGATGTTTCCTAGGGAGGACTTCTCTCGTTCACCAACCAAAGTGCACCCGAAAGAAACGTTCTTGTTGCTTGACTGGACTAATGAATGGGCTTCCTTCGTCTTTCGCGTACCTTTGGAAGCCAAAGCCCCTGCGACTCGATCCTAATCAATGTGGAAATTTTCGCATCCCGAACCGTATATATTGGAAGAATGAAACAAAGCAGCATCGAGTAAATGATTATACCCATATTGGGTTGACGAAAAAGATGAGCGACCGAATTTATTCTTATCGGCTAATCTCTCGCGATTACCAATTTTGGGAAAAGAAAGAAAAGAAAAGAAAAGAGAGAGAGAGTAAATTGAGGTATCGTCCCAAAAGTGAACATACGATGTTTGCTAGTTCTTGGCAAGGCTGCTAACATTGGGGCTGATTTGTAGTGTACCATGTTGGAAAGACATATATGCATAGGATCGATCAAAATGGACGGCTGATATTTCATATTATCATATTATTTTTCTAGATTGGGGCATGCTTTCAAAGTGGAGGGGCGTGTCGAGGAATCTTCTGCCCCACCCTGTGAATATTTTTCAATGATCTGAAAATAAAAAGGGAAAAATTGGGACCAATGAGGTCAATTTAGGGACGCAATTGATGAAAACGGGATAAATATGGGGGCTGAAGTCAGATGGGGCAAAAATTAATATAACCGGCGGCTGTGTTTCTTGTGGGGGCCATTGCTGCAAACTTCGCCTTCGATGACGTAGGGCTATAATCTGGATGACGCCATCATAAAATAATCATTCCTTTCCTTTTCATTGGTCATCCTCTCTCTCTCTCTCTCCCTCACGCACACGGCACGCACGCACCATGAGTTGATGTCCGAGAGACTATCGTGGGCAGTTCCGACCCTCCCCTTTTTCCCCCTCGTTTGACCAAAAAATAAGAGAAAAAGAAGCCATCAGCCGGCGTTGGCTTGGCTTGATTCCCTTAAGACTCCAAATTTTACATTTAATCCCGAATATGCCCTCCCGCTGATCCTCCGTCCAAAAGCCACCGTTAAGTCTTCGACGTAGCAATTCCACGACAGCACTAAATCCATGTCATCGAGTTGACATGGAAAAGTTCCACAAAAATGTCGGCGTTCCTTGCTTCGAAAATTGGGTGAAGTTAGAAGCAATTACGGCTTGCTTCTTCGCTTTTTTAATGCGTCGTCAAAAGAGAGAGAGAGAACGCTCGGTTGCTCCCTCTATATCAACTTCGTTCTCGACAACACAAAGCCGGAGCCAACGAGCTTCTCCATCCTCAGCTCATTAGCCCCTCTCCGTGCATTAGCCTCTCGACTTGTTTCACTCAAAGAAAGTCATTACGAATATGAAGAGTTCCTCCATGATTGGACTGAGTAATGGACTTCAAAGTGCTCGATTTTTTCCTATCTCGCACTCTCACATGGGCTCACACTCGATCGCTTGGTAAGGAAGTGAACGAGATCAGAAAAAATTGGAGAAATGTTCTTCATCAAACTCTTAATGAAGAACGATGACCTGAGTAAGTAGTGGGCTTCAAAGCTGCATGTGATGTTTGGCAAAATTTGCTAATTCGGGCGAAAAGAGTGTTCTTAGTAGGATATAGATGTGTCATAGGCTTAGATGACTGCTTTCTTAAGACTATATTGAAGGGTATGTTATTATGTGCAGTAGGACGAGATGCAAACAATAATAGCTTGGGCGGTTGCAAAAGTTGAGACCGTGGCATCTTGAACTTGGAATGCCGACGTGAAATTGCCACGTCGGAAAACTTAATAGTGATTCCAAGACGAAGGGTTAGCGGGGGCATATTTGATACTCGAGTGAAAGTTTTTTTTTTTTTTTTTAAACAAAAAGAAGTTTGGGATTGAGTTGGGACTAAACCTAAAGTTTGGAGTTGTTTAGGAAATTTGGCCCATGAGCCTTTGGCTATCTTTAAACTACCTTACTACGATATATCAAGAGAGAAAGGGAGACATTTGGATTCGCCACGTGTCCTTTGTTACCTAGTATTTTCTTTTCCTTTTTTCTCTTTACATTAACTGAAATAAATTATAATTTTCGCCAACCTTGTTCATTATGTATGTTAGAACTATATATAAAAAAAAAAATAAAACTACTACAAGAGATGATGTGGTAAGGAGCCGTTAATGAAATACGAAGAGTTGCTTGTGGTATCCCATTAACGTCCCGATCTCTTAAATCGCTGACTTGAGTTTTTGAGTAAAGATGAATTCAATTAGATACATTAAGGGATTCAAACTTTGGTTCTCTCTTGATAAAATATGAAGGTATCGAGCTTTCACTATACTTTAAAATAATCAAGTGTTGTACATGCAGACTTATACATATAATATCACATTCAAAAATAAAATTGCCTCTAATTGAATTGAACATGTGGTGCACGCGATGTTGCTTGTATGGTTACGTTTTTATAACTACAAGTAGCCCTGGCCAAGAAACCTCCATAATGTATTTCTCAACGTCAGCCATGACCCCCGACCTTCCAAGCTAACGATGTGGGCTCGATCCCCTCTACCCGCTATATTCACAAGAGAAGGAGTGTTAGGTGTGGTCTTTTGAGTTGAGATTGCAGCCTGCTTTAACATAGGACCATGTCCGACAAGGGAAGCAAATATTCACTTAGGAGATTCTTTTCTCAACTTTGTTTTTCCTACAAAAGTCTTGTGCTAAGGGTACCAAAGTTTGTGGCATAGACTAAGATCAGTTTTCTCTATGCTGCGTTGAAAAAGAATGATTTTGAGTAGGCCCAAATTGGGAAAAAAAAAGGACAAGAATGATTTTGGATCCGCCTATAAAACAAAGTCAAATCAGTATAATTCAAGGTCACCATGGTTGAGTTCCTCATGGTGGGTGGTATTTCCTACGAACCAAGCAAAACTTCCAATGAAACAAAATTGAGAGAATGTTAGAGTTTAAAATTCAGAAGGGCTGGCCCTTGAACAGTGAAGAGTCGGCGTAAGCCCACGAAGTAGTGGGCTGTCTCTCGGTTTTCATTCCATTTCCTAAAGCGATGTAGGTTTTCCCGCCAATTGAAAACATTATTTTGTGCTTAATATAATATGAAAATCGACCTAAAAAAAAAGTTCAATCAAAATAAACATTAAAAAGTGAAAAGAATTCAAAGCAAAAGTTCCTCCAAATAGTCTCCAATGAATGAGAATTTCCAAAAATAGAAGAAAGATCATCGTTTGCTCTTTTTGTATCATCCTTTCAGGCTCATAGTTGTCTACTTTGCTAGTTGTTAGTGATGTTCATAGTTCTTTACCTTGCCAATTTAGTCAAATCCTATACTTATCTCAGTAAAATTTCCCCCTAAAAACCAATAAATCGATAAAGTAACTAGGTATTAAGAGGGATAAAATTAATGAAGGTTGTTCAATGAAAGATTTAACGGTTGACCATTTTAAGTGATTTTATGGCTTTGAAAGGACGTTAATTACCGGTTTATCATAATCTGGGTATTAAGAGGGAAAACTTTAATTTTTATTAGCAAATAATACTATGGGCCTTGTACATTTGCACTATAACAATTAAAAATTCCATATTTTTGGACATGGCAAACTCTCATGATACTAAACCAAGTAAAACCCAACCTTCACATATCGGCCGGTATTTAGCTCGCCAACAAAATAAGGTCAATTACAACATTGGAATTGTCTATTTGCACATGATCATTTAGTTTAGAGAACAATGACACTAATAAATCCCTAAATTCTGGCTCAATGCACAATATCATTTTTAGATATTTAATTTGTTCAATGCAATCCTTAAACTAACGTTGGACGTTCAATATAGTCATTATGTGTGATCAAACCGGATGGCCATGAGGATGGAATTTGGGGCGGAGGATGACAAATCAAATATCATTTGATGACGTGAAATATTAAATGTTGAGTTGGATCTGTAAAATGATGACTCAGCACGTCCCTTTTTGTATCCATCTAATTACAAAAAAAGAAGAAGAAAAAAGGGGCTTCAAATAAACCTCTTCCTTAGCATCAACATTTCATCTTCTTCCCCAAAATCAAACTTCTGACACGATATGCTTGGAGCCTTAGGTACGAAGATGGTTGATGGGTTCGGGTAGATGCCAACTATTGAAAAGTATCGCGAAAATGGGATGAAAAAGAATTAAACTTTGAAGCGTGATAACACCTTCTTTAAGGATCTATTTGCCTCACAATATTGTTAATGGTTTCCGCCATATATCTTTCGGGATACAATAAAGTCTCGGTCAGAATAGCAAATAGCAATTCTGATATTTCTTTGATAAGACGACATTAACAACCACTTATGAATCTTTTTTTTCGGTTGGAATCAATAGGAAGTTAGCACACGGGCTACGCTCTTTGATCTTGGCGAGTTCCTTCTCGTGTTCCTCTCGCGAGACGGGACACCGGCAAGGGGCAAACGAGGAGAGACGTCACGTGATCTTTGAGCAAGGTCCCGGAATGGGTGTAATTATCTCCATCGTTGTACAACACATGAATCACCCGCGAGAGGTTGAGAATCCGTGTCGAATCGGCGGTTCGACCTCGGTTGGACGAAGAAACGACTCGTTGATGTCCTTCCGCGCATCGACCACTTGTTCCCGCAGTTCCTTTTCGGCTTCTTGTTCCGAGACCCAACGTTCTTTTGCGAATAGCTCCACTTGCAGATGCTACGTGCCCCCTCTTTTTCTCAAACTGCATGTCCAACGACCTCGGCGTCATTAGATCTAGACATTGTTCTAGACATCGTTCCCCACCAAGAGGCGGGTCGATCTAGAAATCACCAGGTTATTATAGGCGAAGGACACCAAAAGTTGCCAAAATTTATGTACAGCGGTCGCTTTAGTGCCAAATTTTTGTATCGGCTTACTTAAGTGCTAAATAAAAAATAATAATAATCACTTAAGTGCTAGCGGGAAGAGATTCCGCTCAAAGTAATATGTGGCATTTATTATTAATTTTTTAATATTACGTGGCAAGTTTTCAAAAACTCAGTCCATGTGGCAAGTTTTTTTTTTTAAAAAAATTCAATCTACGTGGACTTTTAAACTTAAAAAGAAATAAACTAAAGATTTTTTTAAAAAATTACGAGGGAGTAGCGGCGAGGTTTGCACAGCCCTCGCCGCAGCCACACCATTGCCAAGACCCTCGTCACAAAGAAGCGAAGTCTCGCCGGGGACTTAGACACGGCAATGGTGGGGGGCGGCGGCGGCGGCGATCCTTGCATTTTCTTTCTCCTTTTTGAAATTTTTAGTTTTTTTTTTTTTTTAAATTTAAGCTTTTTTTATTATCGATTGAATCCTCCGGTGAGCCGCGTAGGATTAGGTTATTAATAAATAAAAATGACATGTAAGATTTCCGGCAAAGCTCAATGGAGTTGGCACTCATATAATTTTTTTTTCAAAAAAATTGGCACTTAAGTGATCCAAATTTTTTTTTTTGGTGAGGTCATACATAAACTTTCGCACTTCTGGTGTCCTAACGCCGGTTATTATTGGAGGATGATGATGTTTTCATCATACCTGGTGAGAGGAAATGTCATCCATGAGCCGAGCTATAATTTGAGAAGCCTTCAAGATCTTGCAGTCACCAAGCATCCATTCAAAAGCATGTTCTGTGACCACGTCGCCCATTCCCACAAGCGATGTGATCGCTAACGTTTCGTAGCCGATCGTTAATAGCGCAAGAGGCATGTACTCCTCCAGCGTTGGTGTGTAGTTGGTGTGGAACCATTTGGCTTCGTCAAAGTACACTCTCGCCTGCTTCTTCATCTGAAAAAATACGCATAAAACAAGAAGGTTAAGGTTTCTATGTAAAAACTCGTGTTCGATGAATGCAAGGTGCACCGATTATGCTCACGGCTTCTTTTGCATAGACGAGGCGGTACGGTCTTCCCTTCGAGGCCACTTCATTCTCTACTTCATGATAGACATCGAGAAGCACCTTGTACCAAGCTTGCATATACTCTGGTAGTCCATCCATGGCATCGACATCCCACCTGAATTCGAGTCCCAGAGAAATGATACACTTAAGACTCTTTACAAGACCGTTCAAATTCAGAAGTTTGAGGAAGAGAATGCGGATTACGGACTTCTGGATTGCTTCGGTGAGGATTACGAGTTCTTCCAACGTGCCATAGACGTCGTAGATATCGTCGAGAATGGAACCAAGGGCGATCACTTTGGTTAGTATGTCTCTGGCCACGGCAAACTCCAGCTCAAAATACACTCCCGATGTCCAGAAGAACAGCTCCACAATCCTATCTCTAGCGAATGGGAACTTCCTCGCGACATCTATGTCCTTCCACCACCTACGATTGAACAAATAGGAGCGAAACTGAAAGTACTTCAGCTCGACGAATTGATGTAGTTAAAACTCCATCTGTTCTCTTGTAAAAGACTTTCAGTTGATAATCAAAGTCAAAGAAAAATCGATGGTTTAGGTGCTGCTAAAACTAGAAGCTAATTTTATATAGGCTGTCACATCAAGTTGATTAACCTGGTGATCTTGCCGAGTTCCTTCTGGTGTTGCTCTTGCAGAAAGTTGAAATCTAGTTCAGCCAAGGCGAGCAAGACTTCGTCGTGTGAAGGCTCCTCTCGGTAGAGTGGAATATAATACCTCGCCTCGAGCCTCGGCAGCCCCATGCGAAGCGGCTGCTTTAGGGCACGCTTGACTTGTTTCGCGAGACTAGTGCTTACTTTCCTTTCGTCTATCAATTCAAGGCGAGTCATAGCGAAATGAAGCGCTTCTTCCAAGATAGCATCGCCATGGCACCTTAAATGGCAAGCTTCATATAGGCTCAGCAGTCCGCGCGCATTGGCGACGAGCGATTCCCTAAACTTCCCTTTGCCATCCTTGAATTTGTTAAAAACATCTGCGCGACCAAAACCAACGTGGGAAGAAAAGATGTGGACCGTTAGAAATTAGGAAGACGATATGCCTAGTCTTGGTTAACTAATTTAAGACATACCTGATGAAATATTATAACCTTGCTGTCGCAACAATCGAAAGATGAGAGCGATCATGTGAAGGTCATCGGCCTTAAAAACTCCATGCACAAGTCGAGAGTAACTTTTATGAATTTGTTCTAATTGCTCCTCTATTTCACGTTCGAAATGGTAGTAAATTCCCAAGCGTTGGATTTGGTCGATCAAGTGCAGCATTTGCGAGGGCTTTTCCGCGACATCAGTCACCATCTTCCTCACCTCTCCTTTCAATCCCTCAATTTGTTCCTCCACTCTTCCAAGGTATTTGAACTCCTGCATATATGGTAGCCGCTACTTTCGATCAAAGCAAGCACGATACACGTATATTTATACACTTCATTCGCATGACAATATGAGAAATTGCCAACCATGGAGCTGGTGGGAGAAGCATATACGAGGAAGTAATCGCCCCATACGCTCGGATGATAATCCGCCCGCCGGCGTTCGACTGCATGGCTTGTTCCTTTGTTCGGAGAAGAAGATGGAATTCCCGAAACCGGAACCGACATATCTCCCTTTCTCTCTATGTTCCGCCTGTGGATATGTGACCAATACACAAAGCGAAGACCAAGGAGCGGCTTTTGCATTGCAAAACGTCACTACTTGGTGGGTATTTATAGACAATTGTGTTCATTACCACCTTGTTACTTAGACTAGTTTTGAGACAAAAACAATTACATTTGAATGAATATTACACGAGTGAGATTTTTTTCATACGAATAGAAGACACTCCTTATAATGTGACTGATCTTATCCATCACATCCTTGATACAATGTTTATATTGGAATTGTTTGTACTAACTTATTGCTTAGGGATTGATGAATTCTGTATTTCTTCCAAGGGTGCGGCCGAGCTGACCGTCCCAACGTTCGTCAAGGGTGGGACGGTCTGCTCACAACCACAAATTTTTGTCACTGATGCAAATTTATCTTCAGCCACATTTTTGTTTTTGCTGTGCATAGCATTTTTTTGTGATTGTGTGCGCACTGTCCCACCGTCAGTCAATGCGGGACGGACAGCACAGCATTTCCACCAGACTAGACCAAGGGTCCTCCTTTAGGAAACTTGAATATGTCCATGTATGCCGTGCGAAGATTATCTCTTTGTAGCAAGCAGAGACAAATGAAGCGTACGAAGAATATTATTTTTGACTTAAACATTTGAGTTGCCTACGCGGTGTGGTTGTTTTGCACGAATTTGAATAGAAGACGGAATAGGTTTCGACATATTCAAAGAGGATGTTTCACCCGGGGATTGAATGGATGGTGAATTACAAAAATCTTAAAATAGAGGCATTAAACATAACCACTCATCTTTACCCAAAAAAAAAAAAACCATGACCACTCATCGAGGGTCGATTATACCCAAAATTTGGTCATTTTTGGGGGCCAACAGTGGTGGAGCTTGATTGGCTCTACCACAATCTTGGATTCATTTGTCAAGTCACGTCATTCTTATGGGCGGTATTCTTGTTGAATCCAACCGTCACACGGAAGATATGGGTTGTTGCTGCTCTAACCCATGACCCAATGTGTAAGAAATCCAAGACTACCAAACAGTTCGGGAGTTGGTGAGCCCAGCCCTTCATCTCCGGGAGGAGGAAAGGGCGATCAAGAGATGGAGTAAGAAGTACTGCAAAAGAAGAGTTTCTCTAGATGACTCTTTTTAGTTCTAAACTAGTCATTTGATCGGGATGAAACGTAGACTTGATGATATGAATCATTACGATCGACGATTAAGATTTATCGAGATACAAAAATAAGTAATATGCTACAATGGGCCACAGTAATCTTCTTAAATCCCAAAGGGGGAGAATTAGACTTCCAAGAGAAAGGGAGATAGTTTGAGCGAAGGGCTCTTTGTTATTAAATTGGAGGGAAAATCGATAAGCATTGGCTGGTGATACGTTCTATGAGGACGAGGACAGAGGAGACAAAAAGGTTGAGGAGAGGGAACGTAGGATTTGGTCGTAAAGGAGGAGTTTTTCGGTTGACAAGGTAACCGCCTGTCGCGACCTAAAAAATAAACAAGTTAAATTCCAGGCTAATGGATTATCGGGTTAATTAATTAACTAACCTAACTCGGACTCTCCCGAATCCATACCAAATCGCCACTTAAGGTTCGAATGATTAACATGCAATGTGATTTGAATTTGGAGTCGCCACTAATCATTTTCGGAGTTGACTAGAAACCCAAATAAAATAGCGGGAGAAAACTATCTTATTTCTGCGTACCCGGAGATTAAGAGTCCGGGGGACTTGATTACGCTAAATTATTCTAACGCCCTTTCGGTACCATTTTCATGAAAAATATTTGATTTGGTAATTTACTCGAATTTTAAAGGTGCAGTTTTTTTATTCTTTTTTTTGTTTTTCTTCTTTTTTCTGAAAATGTAAAACATTGAGTTTTATGCGATATACACCATGGACGATTTAGAAAGAAAGAAAACGCGGCCAATCACAAGTATTCACAAAAATAAATTAACATATAATAATACTAAACTTCGGAACACGTGGCACGTCTAAAATAAACAATCAAATATTCAAATCAAATGATTACATCTTTGTAGATCAAGATGGAGACGATTACCTTCTATTACACAAAATCTTACTCACGTACACGTTATAGTTTCTTTCAAGATCTCGAAGCTTGAAGAGCGTGGCTGTCGTCGAAAATGGCAAGCGATAACGTTGTTGGGTGGCGAGGGCGAAGTATGTAACGGGACTCGTCGAAGATGATGCTCGACCAAAGCTCTTTTTCTCTCACTTTTCAATTTTCTTTTCTGGTTTCTTCTCAAGGACTATCTCAATTCTTTTCTCCTCAAAAACTCTCTCAATTCTCTCCTACTCCCCAAAAAAACTCCTCTTCTCTTCAAGAACTCTTCTTCTTTTATAGGCAAAGTTCTTCATCCTTCGTTCTTCATCTTCATCTTCTCTTCTTCACCTTCATTTCTCCATCTTCCATCTTCATCTTCTTTTCTTCATCTTCATCTTCTCTTCTTCATCTTCATCTTCTCTTCTTCACCTTCATTTCTCCATCTTCCATTTTCATCTTCTCTTCTTCATCTTCATCTTCTCTTCTTCACCTTCATTTCTCCATCTTCCATTTTCATCTTCTTTTCTTCACATTCTCTTCATTATCTTCTCTTCATCATCTTCCTTTCTCCATCTTCTCTTCATCCTCTTCTCTTGGTATCTGCAATGCAGCTCCCGAGGTTCTAGTATTTACAATACGGTCCTTGAAGTTCTAGTATTTGCAATACAGTCCCTGAAAAAATATTTCTTTCAAGCCCAAATATTCTTGGTACGTTTTCACCCCATGCCTAGTCCAGGCGCCTGTTGAATTAAGTTTGAATTATATGCCAATGCTATGTGGGATGATTTTTGTTTAGAACTAAAATTAGTTCTAATTTTTATGCAAGAAATAGATTAGTCAAAATTTTAGGTGTCAATTTGCCCCTCTTTGAGTGGAGGCTCGTAGAGGTTCCGCTCAAAGATAAAATTGAACCCTAAATTTTGATAGAGCAAATGATGGATGAATTTTTTTTTTTTTTTTGCGGGAGTTTTAATCCCATTTTTTGTAATGAAGTGATGCATGATATGCGAGATCGTAAATAACATGTGTCATAATTTCTCTTTTCCATGTTAGAGAAACCCGCATATGGATCGCATACGAGAATACCTGTTTTACCAAATACCTCATAAGCTAGTGATTCCCTTAATTTCCAAGTTTCTTGCAAACACGAGGACCTTAAGGTATTCGGCCTATCGGTTATCGAGACTTCTCCCTAATGCGAGGCAGCGCAAGATATGTGTATCCTTCCGGATCACAAGAGCTACGTCGTTGTGAGTCGAAAGAAGTAGAATCAAGTTCACAAGAGCTACGTCGTTGTGAGTCAAAAAAGAAGTAGAATCAAGTTCACAAGAGCTACGTCGTTGTGGTTGATTAAATGTTGAAATCGCCGGTGCATATGTCTTCACGATTCGACAAAGGGGAACCAAAATCTTAAGAGCTACGTCGTTATGATTTGGTTTGGATCAAAATCACGGGTGCTTATGTCTTCGTGATTTGATAAAGGAGCCGAGAATCATAAGAGCTATGTCATTTTGAGCCGACTAAAGGTCAAGATCACCGGTGCATATGTCTTCGTGATTCGAGACCGAAATCATAAGAGCTACGTCGTCATGATAAGATGTCAAGATCGCCAGGTGCATATGTCTACACGACCGACGGAGAGGCATATTGCCTGAATTGAATCGTAACAACTATCATCGGAGGAGTTGTTGATTTGAAAATGGGTTCGGAAAACTTACCGGGTTCTCCGAACGATTAATCAAAGAACGAAACAGATCGCTCGTATCATACATGGTAGGCATTTGCCAGGAGAACTTGCTCATTCAATAATCCTTGGATGAATTTCGAGACCTTGGGAGGGACATCGAACATCGGGAATGTATTACCCATCATAGAATGTCCGAGGTAACATGCGCAAACATATTCAACAATGAGTTCATGCAAAACTTTCCTACCGAGCTTGCAATGATTAGAAATAACATGTGTATAATGCAATCACTCATACTATGGTTTATGCATAACCATTCTATCAAGTTTGCATTACCAATCCTGTCCAGGGATATTCTCACATTATGAATACCTCGAATGTGAGATGAATGGGGGACTTCGATCCAGAAAGGGTTTTCTCTCACTCTCAAGAAAAGTTATTTATCCTGTCTGCAGGATTCAAAAGAAATCACTCAATCTTTCCATCATCGCATTCGATAAGGATCCGAGTAATCTCGCAATTGATACGACCGAGCCGATCCGGGAGGTCTTGATTAGGACCGTAATGAGGGCTAGGTCAAAGGTTTACAAAGGGGACTCTAGTTGAGTCAAGGCGCCGAAATGAATTCCTTCGTCATCTCTCGGGTTTATAAGTCAAGAACCCCGCAAAAATGAGAGAGAAGTAATCTTGCTCGAACTTTTTCGAGTGATGCTTAAAATCATTGAACTCCACATTAATTCAAGTGCCCTAGTAAAAAAGGCTTTTAAAGGGTTGTAATGGAGGTAATGATTTGGGACCGAGAAACGAAAGGGCTCGTTTTGGCTCGAAGATGTTTGAGAAGGGGCTTGATGTTGGTGATCATTACAATCTTGTCACCGATCGTGGCCTTCTAGGATACCATCATTGCTCGGGGATGGTATGAACTGAAGATTGCATTTGCAATTTGACACTTCATGGAGATTTTTCTCTCAACCCTTTTAGGATATACGGGAAAATTGTGCATTCAAGTTCGAAATATTCTACAAATGAACAATGAATTGAAAGGGCATTGGCCTTGCTTTTGGTAGGCACTTTGCTTTTTAAATACCTAGAAATTGTTTCGGAATCAGCATTTCCTCTTTCTTCTCTTTTTTTTTTTACTCCCAACTCTTTTTTTACTATTGCATCTTGATGAGTCCATTGGGAGATTTTCTTTTGATCCAGCTTTTCGAGTCCTTCTACTCAAAGATGGGCCATATTCGCTTTGGGACAACAATGATCACCAATAAGGGCTTTTAGAAACGAATTTGCAGGCTCAAATGGGTTGTGCAAATGGATATAGATGTGTGGGATAGAAAAAGAAATGCTCTTCGTCACCCTAAGGCACTTGAATTAAAGCGCAAGTACAATGCAAAGAACCACCCGAAGATTGATGTTAGTCCAAGCAAGAAGATTTCTAACCATTTGTCTCGTGATGCTGATGGAATTACCTCTGTTTTGCCCCAATGTGGGGTGGTTCTTGACAGGGTTGTGGAAGTGAAATCTCCGCTCAAATGGGTTGATCAACGGATAACTTGCAGTGTTTAGGGTAGAGAAATGAATGCCTCCATCACTTCGGTTATCGTACCTTTCGCGAGAAAACTCTTTACCTCGAGGAATGCGGAATTTTGCCACCGTTCATCTCGCCTGAAAAAAATTGGACGTGTTTGGGAAGGGATTGCCTTTCATCATCCTGTCATGCCCCCTTCCGTACATTCGATGTATCTTATGTAGTTCATGTTCCTTATTCGAGTTGGTAAATTAAACATGAGGAACAATCATGCGCAAACTATGCAGTGTATGAGTGTTTTTCGAGCATATAAAATGCAGCAACTTTTTATCTTGGCGGACAAAGTTCGCAAGTACATAAAAAATTTCTTAGGGGCATGGATCGTGAGTTGCCCCTGTTCATGCAAATGCGTTGCAAAACTTCATTGTCCGCTTCGAGACATGAGATTGTCAAAGGCTCCAAGAATTTCTCATTTCATTAATTTTTCATGGAGAAGGGATACTTCTCTGTTTGGACAGGTAGTGAACCCTGTAAAAATCAAAAGGGAAAGCATCAATGTATGTCCTCATGTTCTAAAAAGAATTGAAACGATACCACTTTACCCATGTACGTATTCCTCGCGAACTTTGAATTGAAAAGATCGATTCATCTGGATCGGATTGTATGTCCGGAATGTCATCTCTCTAGGTTCTATAACCGTGCGGGCCGAGCTTCGATCCGCGAAGCAAAAGTTTTTATTAATCTTTGTACATTGATGCCAAATCCCGGGATCGACCCCGGGACGCCTCGGACCATTGTCATTCCCCCAACCACTATCTTTGCGGTGTTGTTGGCGTCCACGGGTGGTTCGCTTTTGTTATATTGTTCTCAAAGCGTTGGCAATCCCTCGTCGAGAATAAAATAAGCTTAACTTAGAGTTTGAAAGGCCTGAGAATCAATTGGAACGATACGGAGTTACCCATCTTTGAGCCTCGCTTGGTCTTTTCCTTGCATTCTCCCAAGTAAGGCTATTCGGAATCTCTCTTTATGGGCGTTCGGGGCGTCGTCCACAAATTGATTTGCTACAAGCCTAGCTTAATAAGGAACTTACGCATTTGATAAGAGAGGGAGAAAATTCGCCCCTTTAATTCTAGACAACTAGAAAGTAAAAGTATCCCACGCAGGGAACTATACATGGAATTAAAGGAGTATTCATGTGAGATTGGTTCCACCTCTTTTGCTGGCCATTCTAATGATCGGCTGATTTTGTCTTGGATCATACACCAACGATCGTTGTTTGAGGATCCATAGTCACTTGCTTCGGATCACAACTCCGGAGGTCCTTTAGCTCCGAACCGGGCGACCAAGGCGGTGAGCTCATCATCAAAGTAACCTTTTGATTTTTCGGGCAATTGATACTCGAATTGGGCATTGCTACTTGCTAACACCGGCGACAGATTTTCCACTTTGTTTTTGCCGTGAGCGGTCCGACTCCCTTGAGCTTGAGCCTCCGCCGTCGCTCGGGAACTCGTAGGGATGATCAACCGGTCCGTTGCTAGAACCACCGGTGGAAGGTCGGTATGGCCGGTATTCTTGATTGGGAAGTGGTCGGGTACTTTTTGCTCCGTAGGTTTTCCCGGGATTAATCTTCCAGTCAACTTTGCTCCGGTCGCCTTGGTTCCAAGCTACATCGTGCTTCTTCGACTTATCTCTAAATCTCGTGAAGGTGATTTGTGACACTTCGTAGAGTGAGCCCGTTTATATTCATCATTTTGAGTACAGCCATTGGTCGTCTTGAATTGATTCCTAGGCGTCGAATCGCCTCGATGAATATAGAGTGAAGCTCGGCGGACCAAACGGGCCTTTTCTTTCCGACAAAATCGTCGTAGTAAGTTTGGCCATAGTTCTTTTGTTCGAGTAATTGCTTCCTTATAAAGCATGCTGCCAAATATTTTGGAGCACTCGAACCTTGACCGGCTTCTTTAGGATGTCCCGAGCACCATGCAATATGGCCCTCGTTATGAGCTGGCGATCATCACTTGCTGATGTTATGATCACCGGTATATCCAACTCCGAATCGATGATCTTTAAGAGAGCGAGACCGTCCATATCGATCCCTACCATGGCTGTGACGACGATGTCGAAATCATATTTGTACCGCCTCGGCTCCTCTAAGGCTTCCGTTGCTTTCACATAAGCTGAAATCTTGTACATGCACTTTCTCGGCATGGCAACGGGGATAGAGAGGGAAACGGGGTTGCCATCAATGGCCATGACTCGTAGATCCTCGGGATAGGAAGCTTCCCATACTTCCGCTGGAATGGACGCATACTTATTTTCCTTTCAAAACCTTCCATATGTAGACCAAAAAATGGGTGTTTCGACTAAAGGATGGGCTTTAGATGTTCTTTGGACTTGCAAAGATATATTGCCGAGAAAATCACAAAAGCGATGATGGCCTTTCGTGCGGAGTCTTTGGAGGTGCATGGAGACTTCAAGTTCTTTATAAACTTTTTTCGATCCGTTAGTCTCAGAGCATGCCTTTTCTCTCCTTTTCGGTCTTAGTGCCTTGAATCCATTTCGTAATAACTCTTACCTCCCGCTCAATCCGTCGTTCTTTTTTACTTTTTCGATATGGATGAGCCCTCAAATCTTTTCACTTTCTCTACGAACGAGGCGGTTATTTCCCTCTTCAAATCTTTTCGCTTCCTCCTACGAACGAGGCGATTATTTCCTTCCTCAAATCTTTTCGCTTTCTCCACTAACGAGGCGGTTATTTCCCTCCTCAAATCTTTTCGCATTTACTTACGTGAAGGTTTTCAATGCTTAGTCAAATCTGGCGAGGAATTCACGCATTTAAACATGATGATGTTCGTGGATAGTACTTGTTCTTTGCCCCTGGATTAAAAAGAAGAATGTCTCACATGGGGATTTTGTAACAAACAGTACATTCATTCGTACATGTCACTACTTCTCTTGAGGATTCGTAAGGGCTGGCTAGTAATGCTCAAAGAAGAGATATTTTGAGAGCCCATAATAAAAAAAACTAAAGCTTCATGTAGGCTACACATTCGGAGTTCCATCGGCGTTGAATTGGCTTTTTGTGACATCAAGGAAACTCCAATTGTAGTGATGCATGTCTCTTCCCTCGAAGGGCATCGGTTCTGCCTCTCGCAAGACCGACTTTCCGGGATGTATCTCCAACGAAATCGGATTGTACGAGAACTTGCTCCGGGGATGAATCGAGTGAATGAGCATTTTCAATGCTCGGATGTGGCTCATCGAGGGACATGTCACCAAAGGAGATGGGGCCGCTACGGACATTGCAAACGGCGGTGTTGATAGCATCCCTATACCTCTTGTTCTGCTTCGAAGCTTTTCACTTTCTTCCCTCGAAACGTAAGTTCATGACTTTCATTTTTAACCTTCAATCGGGTCCGCTTGTTTTGAAACCAAAACTTGACCTTCAAGGGCTCCATTCCTATCATCCGGCTCAATTCATTTTTTCGTCTCCTATTCACGTAAGAGCACTCCTTGAAGCGCAGCTTGAGCACTTTGATTTGATATTTTCTTTTACGGGGTCATTTGCCGCCATTGCCATTGTTGTTCTTGTCGAAATCTTGAATTTCACTTGTCAAGAGAGTTGGGTTTTACGGCTTCAGCGTTGGATGCGGTCTCGAAATCCAGCAGTTCGCTTTCGGGGATGTCTAGGTTGGTTGCCTCCGAGTAAGTCTTGATGGCCTCTAAACATGTTGGATTGAAATACCTCTTACCGCCTTTTGTTCACTCTATTCTCCGATGTATGCTTACTCTCTCCAAATTCTTTCGAGTAATCGGGTATGTTCCAAAGCCTCCCTTTAAACGCGGATGAAAATCACTAAGCCGACGTTTTTCCCAAGATTTCGTGTTTCCGCTTTGCCTTATTTTTTCAACGTGATGGGACCCCGAATCCACTCGCACCCGATTTTCTTTTCTTGATAACCATGCTTGTCTCCCACTCGGTTTTCAATCATGGTGGGACTTCAACTCTTTTTGTAACTTTTCGGATTTGTGAGGCTCGAGATCATGGATTGACGATAGATCCAGGATCCAATGAACGAAACGCCCGTAGTTTTACCCGAGTAACTAACGTGGCTCCGCAAGAATTGCTGTTTCTTCTCTCGGAAAGTATGCTTGTCTCCCACTCGAGTTTTCAATCATGGTGGGACTTCAACTCTTTTTGTAACTTTTCGGATTTGTGAGGCTCGAGATCACGGATTGACGATAGATCCAGGATCCAATGAACGAAACGCCCGTAGTTTTACCCGAGTAACTAACGTGGCTCCGCAAGAATTGCTTGTTTCTTTTCCCGAAAAGTATGCTTGTCTCCCACTCGAGTTTTCAACATGGTGGGGTCCTCAACTCTTTTTGTAACTTTTCGGATTTGTGAGGCTCGAGATCACGGATTGACGATAGATCCAGGATCCAATGAACGAAACGCCCGTAGTTTTACCCGAGTAACTAACGTGGCTCCGCAAGAATTGCTGTTTCTTTTCCCGAAAAGTATGCTTGTCTCCCACTCGAGTTTTCAACATGGTGGCGTCCTCAAATCTTTTCGTAACTTTTTCGGATTTATGAGGCTCGAGATGGTAGATCCGTGATTCACGGATGAAACGTCCGTAGTTTTACCCGGATAATTGACTCGACATCCACAATAATTATTGCTATAGCTTTTCTTGCCCTTTAAATTAGGATTTAACGCCGAGACAATTATCGCTTTCATATCTTCATCTCCAACCTTCTAAGCACTCTTTTGCATCCACTCTCTTTTTAGCCGCTTCAACAACAATGGCTTCCCCTCCTGCGCACGCCTTCTCGGTGAAGTTTTGGCAAATGGGAGAAACTTTATAATCTCCTAGGCCAGGGCTACTCTTATATAGCCAACCATCCGGAGGCCGAAACCGAGATTCGTCTTATGTTTAGGGATATGGGCACCGCTTTCCATTGAAGGTACCAAGTTAGAGGAGGAATACGGGATCTTCCCACCCTCTTTACTAACTTCCCCGGGAGGCTTACCATGTTGCTTATCAAGATGTTACTTTGGCCCACCTTGTGAAGGCACGCTATCGGGATCGGTCGGACAACTTGGTGTTGGCGATCTTATAGCCGACAATTATAAAGAAGGCCCTCGACTACGGTAATGAACAAGTCTCCTTGCTGATTCGTGAGAGGGGAAACTTGGTGGGGGTGTTTGGCCATGTCCCCAGACCATCTTCGAGCGCGATCCGCTCAATATTGTTTTAAAATTTCAATGCACATGGTTGGAAGAAAGGTTGGACGATCGACCCCGGATATAGCCCGCGGGAGAATGCTGATCCATGACCCGGAATTTCTTGCCGAGCATCACGAGGACAAGGTAGCCAAGCTCAAAGAGAAATGTGAGCTCCTCCTCTTTAAGTTGGCGGATCTCGATTCTCGGAGCGATCGGTGTAGGCGGAGCATCAACCGTATGGAGAGTCGAGTTAAACTCCTTTGTGATGCTCATTAGGGCTCGGTTTGGCTTTACGTTCCCACCCCGTTGATCTATTTGTAAAGCTTTACGATGAATGAAATGAATGCAAGTTTTTACTCATTTCATCTTGGTCGTCATATTTTTTCGCAAGATAACCCCTTTTACTCTGCGAATAAGTAAATCTCACGCTCCCGATGGTCAATCCAATTGGGCCAGAGAGGCTCCCCATTCGAAACAATCTCTCAAGCAAAGATTAGTAGCGAGAAAACAAACGAATGCTCAAATGTGAACAACTCGTGAATCCGTATTAATATTATAACTCGATTATGAAAAATCGAGTGAATCAAGCATAATATTTCTTTACAGAGTCGGAATTATTTGGATTGGTAAAGACACGACCATCCATCTCGCCCAGAATCAAAGCACCACCGGGGAGCACCTTCTTTACTATATATGGACCACCATAGTTTGGAGCGAATTTCCCTTCGGGAGTGGGACTATTGGCAATAATTTTCTCAAGACCAGGTCATTGATCTCGAAAATATCGAGGCCGAACTTTTTTTGTTGAATGATTTAGCAACTCTCTGCCGATAACACGGCCATGACATATAGCCTTAAGTCTTTTTTTCGTCGATCGGATTCAATTGGCTTGCTCTCTTTGGATCCATTCAACTTCCGTCGCCTTAGCTTGAGATACGGTATACGTAAGGAAGGAATTTCCACTTCAACCGGTAGAACAGCCTCCATTCTATATACAAGAGAATACGGGGTTGCCCCAGTAGATGTCCGGATTGAGGTCCGATATGCCATAAGTGCGAATGGCAACCTCTCATGCCAATCGCGATAATTTTCAGCCGTCTTCGCTAAAATTTTCTTAATATTCTTATTGGCGGCTTCTTTGCTCCATTCATCGAGGGCGATATGGGGAAGAGTTCGGATGCTTGATCTTGAATTCCTTAAACAATTCGCCCATTAGTTTGTTGTTTAAGTTCGAGCCATTGTCGGTGATTATGGCTTCGGGTGAACCGTATCGAGCAATGATATCTCGGCGGATAAATTTTGCGATATTTCGTGCCGTAACCGCTAAATAGGATGCGGCCTCGATCCATTTGGAGAAATAGTCAATCGCCACCAAGATGAATCGATGCCCATTGAGATGCTTTAGGGTTGATAGGACCGATAACATCAATGCCCCACATAGAAAACGGCCATGGTTCGGATAAGCGATGCAACTCATTTGGAGGGACATTAATCTTGTCACCATGAATTTGACATTTGTGACACTCCGGACATGCTGAATACAATCTCTTTCGAGCGTGAGCCAATAATAACCCAACCTCATAATCTTCTTAGCTAACAAGTGGCCGTTCATGTGTGGACCACGGATCCCTTCATGTACTTCCATTATTAGACGAACCGCTTCGGTCGAGTCAACACATCTTAGTAGGACAGAATCGAATGACCGCTTGTACAAATTCTCTCCATTCAAGAAGAACTTCGAGGCCATTTTCCTTATGTACTTTTGGTCGATACGGTACTTTTTTCGGGAACTCCCGCTTCGAATATAAGTCTTGATGTCATGGTACCATGGTTTACCATCGGGTTCATTGATCACGGCCATACAATATGCTGGTTTTTTAATACCTCGATCTTGGTGGGTCAACCTCAAGTCCATTGGCGACTTGTAACATTGAAGACAAGGTAGCCAATGCATCAATCGAATCGATTATGAGTCTGGGCGGATACTCAAATGAGATATCCTCAAATTCTTCTACCAATTCATCCAGATACTCATGGTAGGGTAGCAATTTGGCATCTCTCGTCTTCCACTTTCCAACGATCGAAGGATAATCAAAGCGGAATCTCCGAACACCTTGAGTCGGGCTATCCCCATTTCAATTGCAGCTGCAGGCCGAGGATGCATGCCTCATATTCTCGCTATGTTATTTGTGCAAGGGAATACCAATTTATTTTGCACGGGATAATGCCGACCACCTGGAGATATAAGAAACCGCGCCCGTGCTCGATCCCGATAAATTGACAGCTCAGTCAAAATACATAGTCCCGGATGTAATCCTCCACCGACATGATTCGATCCTCGGAATGATAGGCATCATCATCTTGCCCCGGATTTTCAGCTAGGACATCTGCTATAGCTCGTCCCTTGATTGACTTTTGGGACATATATTGAACGTCAAACTCGGAGATGAGGATTTGCCATTTAGCAAGTCTACCAATCAAGGCGGGTTGATTAAGCAAATATTTGATGGGATTGCATTTCTGTCACCGAAGCACTTGGTAATGCAAGGTATATTGCCGAAGCATGCTACCTGCACTAACGCCGCACATGTTTTCTCTACTTCGGAGTACCTCATTTCGAAGTTGTGAATTTCTTGCTCGGATAATAAATGGCTCGTTCTCTTCCGTCCTCCTGCTTCTCTTGGGCTAGCATAGCACCCAAGGATTCACTAAGGATTGTGAGGTAGAGGATTAAAGGTTGCTCCGGTGTTGGAGGAACAAGCACGGGTGGATTCATGAGATCTTTGCTTGGTCTTCCAAAAGCTTCTTCACATTCGCTATCCCATTGGACTAGCGCATTCTTCTTTAATAGCTTGAGGAATGGCTTAGCGGTTTCGATAAGCGAGAGATGAATCGAGCAATATAGTTTAGCTTACCCATCAAACTTCGAACTTCTTTAAGCGTCGTCGGTGGCTTAAGCTCACGAATAGCCTTAACTTTCGAAGGGTCGACTTCAATGCCCTTCGCTACCACGAATCCGAGTAGCTTGCCCGAGCTGGTCCCAAAGACATACTTGGCGGGGTTGAGGCGTAACTTATACTTTCGGAGTCTGTCGAACAATTTTTTCAGCGTTTCGACGTGATCTTCTCCATGCCTTGTTTTTGCTATCATGTCATCGATGTAAACCTCAATCTCATTATGCATCATGTTGTTGACGCCTAAATTTTGAGTAATATATTTTTTGCATAAAAATTAGAACTAATTTCAGTTCTAAACAAAAATCATCTCACATATTCATCTAGCATTGGCATACAATTTGAGCTTAATTTAACGAGTGCTGGACTAGGCATGCGGTGGAAAAATGCACCAAGGAGATTTGGGCTTGAAAGAAATATTTTCTCGGGGGATCTGTATTGCAAATACTCGGAACTTCAGGGATGCATTGCAAATACTCGGAACTTGAGGGATCGTATTGCAAATACTTGAAACTTCGGGGGACTGCATTGCAAATACCAAAAGAAGATGGGGAAAGGAAGATGGTGAAAGGAAGATGAAGAAGAGAAGATGAAAATGGAAGATGAAGAAAGGAAGATGAAGATGAAGAAGAGAAGATGAAAATGGAAGATGGGGAAATGAAGATGAAGAAAAGAAGATGAAGATGAAGAAAGGAAGATGAAAATGGAAGGTGAGGAAATGAAGATGAAGAATGAAGGATGAAGAATTTTGCCTATAAAAGAAGAAGAGTTCTTGAAGAGAATAGAGAGTTTTGGGAGTGAAAGAGAATTGAGAGAGTTTTTGGAGTGAAAGAGAATTGAGAGAGTTTTTGGAGTGAAAGAGAATTGAAAGAATTTTTTTGGAGGAGGAGAATAGAGAGAGCTCTTGAAAAAAATTTGAAAAGAGTTTTGAGAGGGTATGAGAGTTTTGAAACCCGATACTACTATTGCCAATTTTGCACCGATCAACACAAGCCACTTGGTCCATCCCCATCGTTCAAGCTCGCGCATGCAAAAGAAAGTTAAGTGATTCCCTAACTTTCTTTAATTTCGAATATAAATTAGCTCGGATTTTCTACCCTGATTTTTCTCTCTACGTTTTTATGTTAAATAACATTTGCATATCAACGATGAGACATCAATGGTACAAGAATAGAAGGAGAGCAAAAAGGAACAAATATCAACGCCCAGATTGCGGTCTCATGAAATTCTAGCGATATGAGAAAGAAACGTGAAAGAGAGATAGGACCAAGAGATTTCTCGGTCTAACGAGTCACCAAATCGGTCCAATGGTCAAGACAAGCCCGAATCACGAGTTTGGTGCACGAGTTCAAATTGGGGAGTAACCTTGAACCTATTTCATCCTAATTTCATGTAATTTCTTTATTTCAAAAAATGTCATGGGAAGAAAAATCCAAAAAAATTGATTCTTTGATCTTCAAGTAGAATTCATCAAATTTGTCAAATCCATTATTTGTTTCATGAATTTTAAGGTACCGAAAGGGCATTAGTTGTAATTAATGTAACCAAGTCCCCGGACTCTTAATCTACGGTTCGCGAAATAAGATAGTTTTCTCCCGCTATTTTATTTAGGTTTCTAATCGACCTACCGAAAATGATTAGTGGCGACTCCAAATTCAAATCACATTGCATGTTAATCATTCGAACCTTAAGTTGCGATTTGGTATGGACTTGGGAGAGTCCGAGTTAGGTTAGTTAATTAATTAACTCGATAATCCATTAGCCCGAAAAAGATGACTTGTTTATTTTTTTTTTTTTAGGTCGCGTGACTTGGCGACTCATGGGGACACAAAGAGGACTTAAGCCAAATAAGTTCATGAAAAGAAAAATTACTTGATTTGACAATCTTGGTTGAATTTTAATCCCTAGGTGTTAAATGGTTTTGCGGGGAAAGGGAGTTATAAGGGGAGGAGTACGTGGCTAACCTCTGTTTTGCGGGCTTAGTGATGAGAATTTTATTTTTTGAACTATCGGAGTCTTGATTGCCCTTAAAATGTCGTGCATGCCGCTAATATAATTGCACTACACCACCTTGACTTGTGACCGAACCCGGGTCACCCGATAGTTTCAGGATGGTATTTAAGTGGTTCTTTAACCTTGGCGGTAAGGCTTCGCTAAAGGTTATCCCACTTGGATCCCGAGTTCTTCAAAAAAATGGCTCAAGGGTTGTTCTCATGCGCGTGAGGCTATGATGCATGAGAGTTGCCCTTGTCGACCGAACCAAGCCGAGATGATTGGACCCGACTAGTCATGACTATGTATGCGGGCGGCAACTAGTCATGATGAACGTGCGCTGAGGCTGCGACATGTCGTTTGTCCTTCATTTCATTTTGCTAAAAAAACTAAAATTTGAATCCACGACTCATGCGCATGTCTTTGTGATTGACATTTTCTTCCTATGAGCGGTAATTTCTTGTCTCTCACACCATGTTATCTCATTTTTATTTTGGGCTGGTCCATGGTTTAGGTTGATTGTTTATGAATCTCATTGTCTTGTTTCCAATTTCACACTTTGCTTCCGTAGTTTTTACAATTTCATCGAGTTGTCCTCAATTCTGATTTGGCTTGTTCCTATTGTACGATTTTTACTAAATTCTATGATAGAGTTTTGAGTAAGTGCCAAACATGAAAGTTGTAGACCTATGTTTCAACTAATATCCTACAAAATTTCAGAATTAAATTCATAATTTAAGATGGCCTTTCGTTTTTTTAACTACCTGTGATTATAACAGTTTTCTGAATGCGATTTTTTGGAAAGACATATTAAACTGATTTGATCCGCTCATTTCTAGTCCGATTGGTCAATATAAAAGTTGTTCATCATCTTCTCAACTATAAGCCCGTAAGATTTGGACGTATTTTGACCAACGTGCGAATTAATACGGATTTTTTCGTAAAAGCGGACAAACTGAAAATTACATGTTTCAATTCTTTGGTCATAATCACTTTGTTCGTTTGAGTCTAGAGGGATGCCATGGGCCGGCTCGCTATTCTCGCTCCCTGTACTCATTTTTGGTTTATTACTGCGTACAGGTAATTTTTCACGGATTCTCCACATATTACTCGATCGGTCGCGAAGAGGATGGCCGCGATCATTAACGCCACCGCGCCGGTCTGCCCTAGGCGAGAAACTTGGCTCCTTGATCGAGCGCTTTGAAGAGATGATGTCCCGAAAGATGGAGGAAATGATGGCCGCCTTCTCCATAAAAATTCAATCATCCGCCCAAACTTCTGCCGCTAACCATTCCCGCTCTAATTCCTCCTCTGAGACAACTCCGGGGGATACATGAGGAGGAAACCTAGTTGATTGAAGTATACGACCTGGATGAGTTCGGTCCAGATTATGAGGAAGTTCGTCAAGATTTCGAACGACATGAGGAGATCAAGCCCTTGGACCGGTGAACAAATTATCTCGATCGCCTAGGCGATGCGGAAAACCCTAAAGAAGTTAAGATCGGGCAAGCCTTTCCTCGGAAATGTACGAGCGCCGATCGGACTCTTGAAGGATTACCGGGACTATTTCGCTTGGTTCTATGCGAGATATGCCCGGTCTTGACCGTTCCATTGTCGAGCATTGTTTGCCGATCGATCCTTACGCTAAGCCGGTGGTGCGAAAGTCAAGGAGGGCCGGACCGGAACTAGTGCGAGAAGATCAAAGAGAAGGTCATGAAGCTTCTTGATGTAGGATTCATCGAGACTACGAGAATATTTCGATTGGGTCGCTAACATAGTCCTGTCATGAAGAAAGACGGCCGCATTCGTTGTACTTGCGGGGTTTGAATTGTTTTCATTCATAGATGGTTTCTCCGGGTACAATCAGATCCCTGATGAATGTCAATGACAAGTTGAAAACCACTTTCACCACACCATGGGGAATGTTCCATTATTGGGTAATGCCGTTCGGTCTCGAAACGCTGGAGCCACTTACCAACGAGCCATGGTTGCCCTTTTCCACGACATGATGCATAATGAGATTGAGCTTTACGTCGATGACATGATAGCAAAAACAAGGCATGGAGAAGATCACGTCAAAGCTTGAAGAAATTGTTCGACGAGACTCAGAAAGTACAAGTTACGCCTCAACCCCGCCAAGTGTGTCTTTGGGACCGGGTCGGGCAAGCTACTCGGATTCGTGGTAGCGGTAAGGGCATTGAAGTCGACCCTTCGAAAGTTAAGGCTATTCGTGAGCTTAAGCCGCCGACGACGGTTAAAAAAGTTCGAAGTTTGATGGGTAGGCTAAACTATATTGCTCGATTCATCTCTCGGTTGTCGAAAGCTGCTAAGCTATTTCTCAAGCTATTAAATGCGCTAGTCCAATGGGATAGCGAATGCGAAGAAGCTTTTGGAAAAGCTGACAAGCATCTCATGAATCCACCCGTGCTTGTTCCTCCAACGTCGGAGCAACCTCTAATCCTCTACCTCACAATCCTAAGGTGCTATGTTAGCCCAAGAGAAGTAGGAGGACGGGAAAGAACGAGCTATTTATTATCCGAGCAAGAAATTCACAACCGGAAATGAACTACTCCGAAGTAGAGAAAACATGTGAGGCGTTAGTGAAGGTGCTGCACGGGCTTCGGCAATATACCTTACATCACCAAGTGCTTCGGTGACAGAATGCGATCCTATCAAATACTTGCTTAATCAACCCGCCTTGATTGATAGACTTGCCAAATGGCAAATCCTCATCTCCGAGTTTGACGTTCAATATTTGTCCCAAAAGTCAATCAAGGGACGAGTTATAGCGAGATGTCCTAGCTGAAAATCCGGGGCAAGATGATGATGCCTATCGTTACGAGGATCGAATCATGTCGGTGGAGGATTACATCGGGACTATGTATTTTGACGGAGCTGTCAATTTATCGGGATCGGGCACGGGCGCGGTTCTTATATCTCCGGGTGGTCGGCATTATCACAGCAGCGAAATTGGTATTCCCTTGCACAAATAACATAGCGAGAATATGAGGCATGCATCCTCGGTGCACGGGCTGCAATTGAAATGGGGATAGCCCGACTCAAGGTGTTCGGAGATTCCGCTTTGATTATCCTTCGATTTGTTGGAAAGTGGAAGACGAGAGATGCCAAATTGCTACCCTACCATGAGTATCTGGATGAATTGGTAGAAGAATTTGAGGATATCTCATTTGAGTATCTGCCGGGACTCATAATCGATTCGGCGATGCATTGGCTACCTTGTCTTCAATGTTACAAGTCGCCAATGGACTTGAGGTTGACCCACTGAAGATCGAGGTATTAAAAAAACCAGCATATTGTATGGCCGTGATCAATGAACCCGATGGTAAACCATGGTACCATGACATCAAGACTTATATTCGAAGCGGGAGTTCCCTGAAAAAAAAGTACCGTATCGACCAAAAGTACATAAGGAAAATGGCCTCGAAGTTCTTCTTGAATGGAGAGAATTTGTACAAGCGGTCATTCGATTCTGTCCTACTAAGATGTGTTGACTCGGCCGAAAGCGGTTCGTCTAATAATGGAAGTACATGAAGGGATGCGTGGTCCACACATGAACGGCCACTTGTTAGCTAAGAAGATTATGAGGTTGGGTTATTATTGGCTCACGCTCGAAAGAGATTGTATTCGGCATGTCCGGGCTGTCACAAATGTCAAATTCATGGTGACAAGATTAATGTCCCTCCAAATGAGTTGCATCGATTATCGAACCATGGCCGTTTTCTATGTGGGGCATTGATGTTATCGGTCCTATCAACCCTAAAGCATCTAATGGGCATCGATTCATCTTGGTGGCGATTGACTATTTCTCCAAATGGATCGAGGCCGCATCCTATTTAGCGATTACGGCACGAAATATCGCAAAATTTATCCGCCGAGATATCATTGCTCGATACGGTTCACACTGAAGCCATAATCACCGACAATGGCTCGAACTTAAACAACAAACTAATGGGCGAATTGTTTAAGGAATTCAAGATCAAGCATCCGAACTCTTCCCCATATCGCCCTCGGATGAATGGAGCAATAGAAGCCGCCAATAAGAATATTAAGAAAATTTTAGCGAAGACGGCTGAAAATTATCGCGATTGGCATGAGAGGTTGCCATTCGCACTTATGGCATATCGGACCTCAATCCGGACATCTCTTGGGGCAACCCCGTATTCTCTTGTATATGGAATGGAGGTCGTTCTACCAGTTGAAGTGGAAATTCCTTCCTTACAGTATCTTGTCTCAAGCTAAGGCGACGGAAGGCTGAATGGATCCAATGAGAGAGCAAGCCAATTGAATCGATCGACGAAAAAAGACTTAAGGTTGTATGTCATGGCCGGTGTTATCGGCAGAGAGTTGCTAAATCATTCAACAAAAAAGTTCGGCCTCGATATTTTCGGATCAATGACTTGGTCTTGAGAAAATTATTGCCAATAGTCCCACTCCCGGAAGGGAAATTCGCTCCAAACTATGGTGGTCCATATATAGTAAAGAAGGTGCTCCCTGGTGGTGCTTTGATTCGCCGAGATGGATGGTCGTGTCTTTACCAATCCGATCAATTCGACTCTGTAAAGAAATATTATGCTTGATTCACTACGATTTTTCATAATCGAGTTATAATATTATCTGATTCACGAGTTGTTCACATTTGAGCATTCGTTTGTTTTCTCGCTACTAATCTTTCTTTGAGAGATTGTTTCGAATGGGGAGCCTCTACGGCCCAATTGGATTGACCATCGGGAGCGTGAGATTTACTTATTCGCGAGTAAAAGGGGTTATCTTGCGAAAAAATATGACGACCAAGATGAAATGAGTAAAAACTTGCATTCATTTCATTCATCGGAAAGCTTTACAAATAGATCAACGGGGTGGGAACGTAAAGCCAAAGCCGAGCCCTAATGAGCATCACAAAGGAGTTTAAGCGACTCTCCATACGGTTGATGCTCGCCTACTTTGATCGCTCGAGAATCGAGATCCGCCAACTTAAAGAGGAGGAGCTCACATTTCTCTTTGAGCTTGGCTACCTTGTCCTCGTGATGCTCGGCAATAAATTCCAGGTCATGGATCGGCATTCTCCCGGGCTATATCCAGGGTCGGATCGTCCAACCTTTCTTCCGGCCATGTGCATTGAAATTTTAAAACAATATTGAGCGGATCGCGCTCGAAGATGGTCCGGGACATGGCCAAACACCCCACCAAGTTTCCCCTCTCACGAATCGGCGGGGAGACTTGTTCATTACCGTAGTCGAGGGCCTTCTTATAATTGTCGGCTACTGGTCGGCCAACACCAAGCTGTCCAGGCCGATCCCGATAGCGTGCCTTCACAAGGTGGGCCAAAGTAACATCTTGATAAGCAACATGGTAAGCCTCCGGGAAGTTAGTAAAGAGGGTGGGGAAGATCCTGTATTCCTCCTCTAACTTGGTACCTTCAATGGAAGCGGTGCCCATATCCCTAAACATAAGACGAATCTCGGTTTCGGCCTCCGGATGGTTGGCTATATAAGAGTAGCCCTGGCCTAGGAGATTATAAAGTTTCTCCCATTTGGCCAAAACTTGACCGAGAAGGCGTGCGCGGGAGGGGAAGCCATTGTTGTTGAAGCGGCTAAAAAAGAGAGTGGATGCAAAGAGTGCTTAGAAGGTTGGAGATGAAGATATGAAAGTGATAATTGTCTCGGCATTAAATCCCAATTTAAAGGGCGGAAAAAATAGCAATTCTTGCGAGCCGAATTAATTATGCGGGCAAAACTACGGACGTTTCGTCCGTGAATCACGGATCTATCATCTCGAGCCTCACAAATCCGAAAAGTTACAAAAAGAGTTGAGGACCCCACCATGTTGAAAGCGAGTGGGAGACAAGCATACTTTTCGGGAAAAGAAACGACAAAATCTTGCGAGCCACGTTAGTTACTCGGGTGAAACTACGGGTGTTTCATTCATTGGATCCTGGATCTATCGTCAATCCGTGATCTCGAGCCCCACAAATCCGAAAAGCTACGAAAGGAGTTGGAGTCCCATTGATTGAAAAGCGAGTGGAAGACAAGCATGGTTATCAAGAAAAGAAAATCGGTGCGAGTGGATTTGGGGTCCCATCACGTTGAAAAAATAAGACAAAGCGGGAAACACGAAATCTTGAAAAAAACGTCGGCTTAGTGATTTTCATCCGGCGTTAAAAGGGAGGCTTTGGAACATACCCGATTACTCGAAAGAATTTGGAGAGAGTAAGCATACGGCGGAGAGTAGAGTGAACAAAAGGCAGTAAGAAGTATTTCAATCCGACATGTCTAGAAGCTATCGGCACTTCTTTGGAGGCAACCAACCTAGACATCCCCGAAAGCGAATCGCTGGATTTTGAGACCAGATCCGCGAAGCCGTAAAACCCAACTCTCTTGGCGGTGAAATTCAAAATTTCGGCAAGCAACAACAATGGCGGCGGCGCCATGATCCCAACCCCGGAAAAGAAAATATCAAATCAAAGTGCTCGAAGCTGCCTTCAAGGAGTGCTCTTACGTGAATAGGAGACGCAAAAATGAATTGAGCCGGATGATAGGAATGGAGCCCTTGAAGGTCAAGTTTTGGTTTCAAAACAAGCGGACCCGATTGAAGGTTAAAAATGAAAGTCATGAACTTACGTTTTGAGGGAAGAAAGTGAAAAGCTTCGAGCGAGAGAACAAGAGGTATAGGGATGCTATCAACACGTTGTTTGCCGTATGCGTAGCGGCCCCATCTCCATTGGTGACATGTCCCTCGATGAGCCACATTTGAGCATTGATAATGCTCATTCACCGGTTCATCCCCCGAGCAAGTTCTCGTACAATCCGATTTCGTTGGAGATACATCCCGAGAAAGTCGGTCTTGCGCAGAGCGAACCGATGCCCTTCGAGGGAAGAGACATGCATCACTACAATTGGAGTTTCCTTGATGTCACAGCCAGCCAATTCAACGGCGATGGAACTCCGAATGTGTGGCCTACATGAAGCTTTAGTTTTTTTATTATGGGCTCTGAAAACATCGCTTCTTTGAACATTACTAGCCAGCCCTTACGAATCCTCAAGAGAAGTAGTGACATGTATGAATGAATGTACTATTTGTTACAAAATCCCCATGTGAGACATTCTTATTTTAATCCGGGGGCAAAGAAACGATCTACTATCCACGAACATCATCATGTTTAAAGGCGTGAATTCCTCGCCCGATTTGACTAAGCATTGAAAACCTTCACGTAAGTAAATGCGAAAAGATTTGAGGAGGGAAATAAGCGCCTCGTTAGTGGAGAAAGCGAAAAGATTTGAGGAGGGAAAATAAACTGCCTCGTTCGTAGGAGAAAGCAAAAAGATTTGAGGAGGGCAAATAAGCGCCTCGTTCGTAGGAGGAAGCGAAAAGATTTGAGGAAGGAAATAACCGCCTCGTTCGTAGAAAAAGTGAAAAGATTTGAGGGCTCCTCCATATCGGAAAAGTAAAAAAGAACGACGGATTGAGCGAGAGGTAAGAGTTATTACGAAACGGATCCAAGGCACTAGGGCCGAAAAGGAGAGAAAAGGCTGTCTGCGAGACTAACGAGATCGAGAAAAAGTTTATAAAGAACTTGAAGTCTCCATGCACCTCGGAACTCGTCACAAAAGGCCATCGTCGCTTTTGTTTGCAAGTCCAAAGAACATCTAAAGCCCGGTCTCTAGTCGAAACACCCATTTTTCGGTCTACATATGGAAGGTTTTGAAAGGAAAATAAGTATGCGTCCATTCCAGGCGGAAGTATGGGAAGCTTCCTATCCCGAGGATCTACGAGTCATGGCCATTGATGGCAACCCCGTTTCCCTCTCGATCCTCGTTGCCATGCGAGAAAGTGCATGTACAAGATTTAAGCTTATGTGAAAGCAACGGAAGCCTTAGAGGAGGCGAGGCGGTACAAATATGATTTCGACATCGTCGTAAATGCGGCCCATGGTAGGGATCGATATGGACGGTCTCGGTCTCTTAAAGATCATCGATTCGGAGTTGGATATACCGGTGATCATAACATCGCAAGTGATGATCGCGATTCATAACGAGGGCCATGTGCATGGTGCTCGGGGCATCCTAAAAAGACCGGTGCAACGTTCGAGTGCTCCAAAACATTTGGCAGCATCTTGTAAGGAAGCAATTACTCGAACAAAAGAACTATGGCCAAACTTACTACGACGATTTTGTGGGAAAGAAAAGGCCCCTTTGGTCCGCCGAGCTTCATTCTATATTCATCGAGGCGGTTCGACAGGTTAGGAATCAATTCAAAGACGACCAATGGCTGTACTCAAAATGATGAATATAGACGGACTCACCCTACGAAGTGTCACAAATCACCTTCACGGATTTAGAGATAAGTTGAAGAAGCACGATGTAGCTTGGAACCAAGGCGACCGGAGCAAAGTTATTGGAAGATCAATCCCAGGGAAAACCTACGGAGCAAAAAGTACCCGACCACTTCCCAATCAAGAATACGGCCATACCGACCTTCCGTTGGTGGTTTTAGCAGCGGACCAGTTGATCATCCCTACGAGTTCCCGAGCGACGGCGGAGGCTCAAGCTCAAGGAGTCGGACCGCTCACGGCAAAACAAAGTGAAAAATCTGTCGCCAGTGTTAGCAAGTAACAATGCCCAATTCGGGTATCAATTGCCCGAAAAATCAAAAGGTTACTTTGATGATGAGCTCACCGCCTTGGTCGGCCGGTTCGGAGTGAAAGACCTCCAGAGTTGTGATCCGAAGCAAGAGATCATGGATCCTCAAACAACGATCGTTGGTGTATGATCCAAGACAAAATCAGCCAATCATTGGAATAGCCAACAAAAGAGGTGGAACCAATCTCGCATGAATACTCCTTTAATTCCATGTATAGTTCCCTGCGTGGGATACTTTTACTTTCTAGTTGTCTAAAATTTGCCTAGAGTTAAAGGGCGAATTTCCTCCTCTCTTATCAAATGCGTGAGTTCCTTATTAAGCTAGGCCTGTAGCAATCTCGCATGACGCCCCGAACGCCCATAAAGAGAGATTCGAATAGCCTTACTTGGGAGAATGCAAGGAAAAGACCAAGCGAGGCTCAAAGATGGGTAACTCCGTATCGTTCCAATTGACTCTCGGTCATTTCAAACTCTAAGTTAAGCTTATTTTATTCTCCCCAGGGGAGATTGCCAACTGCTTTGAGAACAATATAACAAAAGCGAACCACCCGTGGACGCCAACAACACCGCAAGACATAGTGGTTGGGGGAATGACGGTGGTCCGAGGCATCCCGGGGTAGATCTTGGGATTTGGCATCAATGTACAAAGATTAATAAAAACATTTTTTGCTTCGAGATCGAAGCTCAGCCCGGACGGTTATAGAACCAGGAGAGATAACGTCCCGAACATACAATCCGATCCGGATGAATCGATCTTTTCAATTCAAAGTTCGCGAGGAATACGTACATGGGTAAAGTGGTATCGTTTCAACTCTTTTAGAACACGAGGACATACATTGATGCTTTCCCTTTTGATTTTTACGGGGGTCACTACTTGTCCAAATAGAGAAGTATCCATTCTCCATGAAAAATTAATGAAATGAGAAATTCTTGGAGCCTTTGACAATCTCATGTCTCGAAGCGAGACAATGAAGTGTTGCAACGCATTTGCATGAACAGGGGCAACTCACGATCCACGCCCTAAGAATTTTTTTATATACTTGCGAACTTTGTCCGCCAAGATAAAAAGTTGCTGCATTTTATATGCTCGAAAACACTCATACACCGCATGGTTTGCACATGATTGTTCCTCATGTTTAATTTACCAACTCGAATAAGGAACATGAACTACATAAGATACATCGAATGTACAAAAGGGGGCATGACAGGATGATGAAAGGCAATCCTTTCCCAAACACCTCCAATTTTTTTCAGGCGAGATGAACGGTGGCAAAATTCCGCATTCGCCGAGGTAAAAAGTTTTCTCGCGAAAGGTACGATAACCGAAGTGATGGAGGCATTCATTTCTCTACCCTAAACACTGCAAGTTATCCATTGATCAACCCATTTGAGCGGAGATTTCACTTCCACAACCACAGTCAAGAACCACCCCACATTGGGGCAAAGGCAGAGATAATTCCATCAGCATCACGAGACAAATGGCTAGAAATCTTCTTGCTTGGACTAACATCAATCTTCGGGTGGTTCTTTGCATTGTACTTGCGCTTTAATTCAAGTGCCTTAGGGTGACGAAGAGCATTTCTTTTTCTATCCCACACATCTATATCCATTTGCACAATCCATTTGAGCCTGCAAATTCGTTTCTAAAAGCCCTTATTGGTGATCATTGTTGTCCCAAAGCAAATATGGCCCATCTTTGAGTAGAAGGACACGAAAAAGTTGGATCCATAGAAAATCTCCCAATGAACTCATCAAGATACAATCGTAAAAGAGAGTTGGGAGTAAAAAAAAAAAGAGAAGAAAGAGGAAAAGCTGATTCCACAAAAAAACTCCTGGGCATTTAAAAAGCAAAGTGCCTACCAAAAGCAAGGCCAATGCCCTTTCAATTCATTGTTCATTTGTAGAATATTTCCGAACTTGAATGCACAATTTTCCTGTATATCCTAAAAGGGTTGAGAGAAACATCTCCATGAAGTGTCAAATTGCAAATGCAATCTTCGGTTCATACCATCCTCGAGCAATGATGGTATCATAGAAGGCCACGATCGGTGACAAGATTGTAATGATCACCAACATCAAGCCCCTTCTCAAATATCTTCGAGCCAAAACGAACCCTTTCGTTTCTCGGTCCCCAAATCATTACCTCCATTACAACCCTTTAAAAGCCTTTTCGACTAGGGCATTTGAATTAATGTGGAGTTCCATGATTTTAAGCATCACTCGAAGAAGTTCGAGCAAGATTACTTCTCTCTCATTTTTTGCGGGGTTCTTGACTTGTAAACCCGGAGAGATGACGAAGGAATTCATTTCAATGACCTTGACTCAACTAGAGTCTCCTTTGTAAACCTTTGACCTAGCCCTCATTACGGTCCTAATCAAGACCTCCCGGATCGGCTCGGTCGTATCAATTGCGAGGTTACTCGGATCCTTATCGAATGCGATGATGGAAAGATTGAGTGATTTCTTTTGAATCCTGCGAGACGGGATAAATAACTTTTCTTGAGAGTGAGAGAAAACCCTTTCGGACTGAAGTCCTCCCATTCAGCTCACATTCGAGGTATTCATAATGTGAGAACACCCATGTACAGGATTGGTAATGCAAACTTGATAGAATGGTTATGCATAAACCATGGTATGAGTGATTGCATTATACACATGTTATTTCTAATCATTGCAAGCTCGGTAGGAAAGTTTTACATGAACTCATTGTTGAACATGTTTGCGCATGTTACCTCGACATTCTATGATGGGTAATACATTCTCGATGTTCGATGTCCCTCCCAAGGTCTCGAAATTCATCCAAGGATTATTGAATGAGCAAGTTCTCCCGGCAAATGCCTGCCGTGTATGATATGAGCGATCCGTTTCGTTCTTTGATTAATCGTTCGGAGAACCCGGGTAAGTTTTCGAACCCATTTTCAAATTAACAACTCCTCGATGATAGTTGTTACGATTCAATTCGAGCAATATGCCTCTCTTGTCGGGTCGTGTAGACATATGCCTTGGCGATCTTGATATCTTATCAAATCATGACGACGTAGCTCTTATGATTTCGGTGTCGGATCACGAAGACATATGCCTTGGTGATCTTGACCTTTAGTCGGCTCATAATGACATAGCTCTTATGATTCTCGGCTTCTTTATCAAATCACGAAGACATAAGCACCCATGATTTTGATCCAAACCAAATCATAACGACGTAGCTCTTAAGATTTTGGTTCCCCTTTGTCAGTCACGAAGACATATGCCTGGTGATCTCGACCTTTAGTCGGCTCATAATGACATAGCTCTTATGATTCTCGGCTCCTTTATCAAATCACGAAGACATAAGCACCCGTGATTTTGATCCAAACCAAATCATAACGACGTAGCTCTTAAGATTTTGGTTCCCCTTTGTCGAATCGTGAAGACATATGCCTGGCGATTTCGACATTTAATCAACTCACAACGACGTAGCTCTTGTGAACTTGATTCTACTTCTTTCGACTCACAACGACGTAGCTCTTGTGATGATCGGAAGGATACACATATCTTCTTTGCCTCGCATTAGAGAAAAGTCTACGATAACGAGATAGGCCAAATACCTTAAGATCCTCGTGTTTGCAAGAAACTTGGAAATTAAGGGAATCACCAGCTTATGAGGTATTTGGTAAAACAGGTATTCTCGTATGCGATCCATGTGCGGGTTTCTCTAACATGGAAAAGAGAAATTATGACACATGTTATTTCTGATCTTGCATATCATGCATCACTTCATTACATAAAAAATGGGACTAAAACTCCCGCCAAAAAGTTCATCTATCATTTACACTATCAAAATTTAGGGTTCAATTTTGTCTTTGAGCGGAACCTCTACGAGCCTCCACTCAAAGAGGGGCAAGTGTTGACGCCTAAATTTTGAGTAATATATTTTTTGCATAAAAATTAGAACTAATTTCGGTTCTAAACAAAAATCATCTCACATATTCATCTAGCATTGGCATACAATTTGAGCTTAATTTAACAGGGGTCCTGGACTAGGCATGCGGTGGAAAAATGCACCAAGGAGATTTGGGCTTGAAAGAAATATTTTCTCGGGGGCGTATTGCAAATACTCGAACTTCGGGGACCGCATTGCAAATACTCGGAACTTCAGGGATCTGTATTGCAAATACTTGAAACTTCGGGGACTGCATTGCAAATACCAAAAGAAGATGGGGAAAGGAAGATGGTGAAAGGAAGATGAAGAAGAGAAGATGAAAATGGAAGATGAAGAAAGGAAGATGAAGATGAAGAAGAGAAGATGAAAATGGAAGATGGGGAAATGAAGATGAAGAAAAGAAGATGAAGATGAAGAAAGGAAGATGAAAATGGAAGGTGAGGAAATGAAGATGAAGAATGAAGGATGAAGAATTTTGCCTATAAAAGAAGAAGAGTTCTTGAAGAGAATAGAGAGTTTTGGGAGTGAAAGAGAATTGAGAGAGTTTTTTGGAGTGAAAGAGAATTGAGAGAGTTTTTGGAGTGAAAGAGAATTGAAAGAATTTTTTTGGAGGAGGAGAATAGAGAGAGCTCTTGAGAAAAAATTTGAAAAGAGTTTTGAGAGGGTATGAGAGTTTTGAAACCCGATACTACTATTGCCAATTTTTGCACCGATCAACACAAGCTCTTGGTCCATCCCCATCGTTCAAGCTCGCTGCAAACAAAAGAAAGTTAAGTGATTCCCTAACTTTCTTTAATTTCGAATATAAATTAGCTCGGATTTTCTACCCTGATTTTTCTCTCTACGTTTTTATGTTAAATAACAGTTGCATATCAACGATGAGACATCAATGGTACAAGAATAGAAGGAGAGCAAAAAGGAACAAATATCAACGCCCGGATTGCGGTCTCATGAAATTCTAGCGATATGAGAAAGAAACGTGAAGAGAGATAGGACCAAGAGATTTCTCGGTCTAACGAGTCACCAAATCGGTCCAATGGTCAAGACAAGCCCGAATCACGAGTTTGGTGCACGAGTTCAAATTGGGGAGTAACCTTGAACCTATTTCATCCTAATTTCATGTAATTTCTTTATTTCAAAAAATGTCATGGGAAGAAAAATCCAAAAAAATTGATTCTTTGATCTTCAAGTAGAATTCATCAAATTTGTCAAATCCATTATTTGTTTCATGAATTTTAAGGTACCGAAAGGGCATTAGTTGTAATTAATGTAACCAAGTCCCCGGACTCTTAATCTACGGTTCGCAGAAATAAGATAGTTTTCTCCCGCTATTTTATTTAGGTTTCTAATCGACCTACCGAAAATGATTAGTGGCGACTCCAAATTCAAATCACATTGCATGTTAATCATTCGAACCTTAAGTTGCGATTTGGTATGGACTTGGGAGAGTCCGAGTTAGGTTAGTTAATTAATTAACCGATAATCCATTAGCCCGAAAAAGATGACTTGTTTATTTTTTTTTTTTTTTAGGTCGCGACACATGTCATGGAAAAGGGCAACCATGGCTCGTTGGTAAGTGGCTCCCAGCGTTTCGAGACCGAACGGCATTACCGGGTAATGGAACATTCCCCATGGTGTGGTGAAAGTGGTTTTCAACTTGTCATTGACATTCATCGGGATCCGATTGTACCGGAGAAACCATCCATGAATGAAAACAATTCAAACCCCTATGATCTTGTCAACAAGTACGTCGATATGCGGGAGGGGAAAATCATCTTTAGGATGGCCTTGTTCAAGTCTCGATAGTCGATACAAACCCGAATGCGGCCGTCTTTCTTCATGATGGGGACTATGTTAGCGACCCAATCGGAATATTACGTAGTCTCAATGAATCCTACATCGAGAAGCTTTATGACCTCCTCTTTGATCTTTCGCACTAATGCAGTCCGGCCCTCCTTGACTTTTGCACCACCTGGCTTAGCCAAAGGATCGATCGGCAAACAATGTTCGACAATGGAACGGTCAAGACCGGGCATATCCGCATAGGACCAAGCGAAAATGTCCCCGGTAATCTTTTAGGAGCTTAATCAAGCGCTCGGACATCTCTTTGGAAAGGTTTGCCCCGATCTTAACTTCTTTAGAGTTTTCCGCATCGCCTAGGTTGATCGAGATAGCTTGTTCACCGGTCAAGGGCTTGATCTCCTCATGTCGTTCGAAATCTTGACGAACTTCCTCATAATCTGGATGAATTCATCAAGGTCGTATACTTCTAAATCCACTAGATTTCCCTCCTCATGTGTGTCCCCCTGAAACATAAAGTAACAAAATCGGGAAGAACAAACGGGGCTTAATCGCGGTGTGATTTTGAAGAACTTTATTTATTTATATATATTTTTATTTTTCAAAACCGTGGGACATGAATTCTTGAAGAAGCCCAACCCTCGGTTCTTACCATGATGACAAACTTGTTGGTCATTGGTTATCGTCATCGGGTTGGTTTGGGATACTTCAACAAGATTCGAAAATAGCGTAATTTTATTGATATGAAATTACATCTTCCGGGAAAGGAAATCCAAGAGTGCAAGACAGAATAGAAATCCAAATGTAATTCAAAATATAAAGGAAACCGAAAATGTCCCACGTAGGGGATTGCATGAACATAAAGATGTTACTCTGAATCTAAACCCTCTAGTGGATCATCACATATGGCATTAATGGATGATTTGAAAGGTTTAAAGGCGTCGGATAAGGCTCATCATCATGCGCTCCGTCTTGGGATAAAGCGAAAGAATGGTTACATCATCAAAACAACCGGCGATATCGAAGACCCCTTCATCCTCTTCGGACCCTATTAGCTCAATCTGCAGTACCTTGATCCTTCGGTATGTCGGGGAACACAATCCCCAAGTCATCTTCAAGTCGGGTCGATTATCGTAGCCTCCGACTACTCCAGGTGATCGGAAAGTGATATATAGAGGTGGGGGTAAAGGATCGCATGCCCGCTACTGCGACCCATTACGCCTCTTTTATGCCCACGCCTTGACATCCTAGACCGGTTGTGTGAGATTGGCTTTTAGGTTCAATTGGGGTGCGAATCCCTTGGCCATGTCGACCTAAACCCATACCGGGCTTAAAGCCATTGCCCACCATTATCTTAGCTACCATAAGAGACGTGGTTGAGATTTCGGGAACAGGCAAAGGACTTTCCAGTGATGCATGGATAGTGTGTACTATCTCAAAAGCGTGGTAGGAGTCTTCTTCATCATGAGTGGCTCGATGTAAGGGATGGCCGTTTCATGGAAAATCTGGTGATCTTCCTCTCCATGGACAATCACCAACTTCACGTTCGACCACGAATTTAATTTTCGATGAAGGCTCGATGGGACAGCTCCGGCATTATGAATCCAAGGTCGGCCTAGGAGAAGGTTAAAGGCCGAAGGAATATCCCAGACACTGGAAGAGAATGTCAAACAAAGAAGGCCCGATCTCGAATCTCCAAGTTGATTGCGCCTGAAGACATCCTTCTTCACGCCATCGAATGAGCGGACGGAAGTCTTGGCCGTCTGCAACTTGGCCAGGTCAATTCCCAAACGATTTAATGTGGCTAATGGGCAGATATTTAATGCTGACCCGTTGTCAATAAGTACCCGAGCTACATGAGTTTGCTTGTGTTTGGCTGTTATATGCAAAGCTTTGTTATGACCCCGTCCTTCGAGCGGAATTTCATCATCGGCGAATGCGACCCGATCCTTTAAAAGGATCGTCCCTACTAAGTTCTCTAGTTTGTCTGTTCAACATTCTCAGGTACGTGAATTTCACCGAGTATCTTCATTAAGGACTCTCGATGCTTCTCGGATGACCGAAGTTCAAGTAAGGACACCCGAGCCGGTGACTTCCGTGCACTGGTCGACAACGCTATACTCACTCGCCTTGATTACAGCCTAAGAATTCCTTAGCATCTTTCTCGATGACTTGCTTAGTAGGTTGGTCATCGTTATAAGCACGTCCCGATCTTGTTACTGGGGCAAGATCGTAGGACCAAGGAACCGCCTTGTCACCTGTCATACGGAAAAAGGCCGGGGCGAGACAATGATGATTCCAAGTTCATCGTCCTCTACATCTTCCAAGGCGGGCATATCGCGCGCCTGGGTCATTCTTGATCAACTCGGCCAAATGAGCATCTTCCGCCCGAGACTCTTGAAAGGTCTCGGGTTGGGTCAATCTTGCAAGCTCCGATCCCGATCAATGACAATCTGGGATATAGTGGCCCTTTGTCCAGTTTGACTTGCCCAAACTATGAATCCGTTCTTCATGAGACCGGAAACTTTTTCCTTCAAGCGATTGAGTGGTATCAATTCACCAGTCTTATAATATCCTCGCCCTACGATCGGAGCGTCGAGGACATCGGCTACTCCAACCTTAACAAGCACCAACATGTTTGATTCCTTGCCCGAATACAGCATTAACTTTACTTGAATGATCCGGCAAAGGATTATTTTGGACATTCGGCTGTTTGTTGCCCTGAACGAGAATGCCTTAGAATCGAGTAGATCTTGGATCCGATGCTTCAATACGAAACAACCATCGGTGTCATGTCCAAGCTCCCCACAATGGTAATCACATTTCTTCGACGGATCATATCTCGGCGAGCTCAGTATTACTAGGTCGCAGAGGCTCGGAGGTCGATAAGCCTCTCTTACGTAGAACCGTGAGTACTTGTGACGGGGTTCCTGGTAGAGGGGTAAACCGCCGAGGGGACCGTAGATTCCCTCTTTGTCGTTGTGCGCCGAAATTAGCTCTTTGCGATTAGGAGTCCGTACGACCGGCGTACGTGTCATGGATTTTTGGCCGTAGGTCATGTTGACTGTGGGACCGGTTCTTTGTCTTTCCTTATCGCAAACCTCTTGGTTGTCGTGGCGGCATCACCATACCAACCTTTCTTTATGCCGTTCTCGACTTCTTCAGCCATTGCGATGAGATGGCTGAATGACGTGGCAGCGGATCCCAAAACTCGAGTTCTCACAACTTGCGGCGGGGTGGAAACGAACAATTTCATGAGCTCCCTTTCGGGTGGGACCGGTTTCAGTTGAGATGCTACGTTCCTCCACCTAGTGGCATACTTGCTTGATCGTTTCTCCTTTCTTCATCTCAAGCTGCTCAAGATCCTCTCCGGTCGTGAGCACGTCCAAGTTAAAGCTAAAATGTTTGACGAAAGCATTAGTTGCCTTCTCCCAATCATCCATCCGATAGATCTCGTAGTCCGTATACCATCTCATGGCAGGCTTCCTTTAGACTAGCCTGGAAAGTTTGAACCATTAGGGGGCCGTTGGTCGCATGCTTGTTCATTCTTGCCTCGATACATCCGGACGTCTTTGGACCGGGTTGGAAGTCCCATCATACTTCTCGAAATCGGGCATCTTGAACTTCTCTGGTACCGTGACCTTTGAAAAGACAGACAGTGTCAATCCGGGGTATCTTGTGCGTTCCTTCCACCTCACGGATTCGCTGCTCCATTTGGGCCAACAACTTGGCCATTTCATCGGACGGTCCCATAGTCACGGGCTGGCTTGGGAGATGAGAAGCGGTGATGGGGCGCTCGAGCTAGCGCCAGTAATGACAACATCCTCTAGCGGCATGGTGTAACCAAGTATATGCTCGGGAGCCTTCTCGGGATTGCTTGCGGGAAGGGTCGGAGAGACGATGTTCGAGGTGTCGGACCGGTCGGATGCTTAGCGAAGCAACAGTAGCAGCCATCATACGTTCCATCATCGGCTCATCATACCCTCAAACCTCCGGTTCATGGCCTCGAATTGCTCTCGTAGAGCTTCCTGGACTGCGTTGTTGATTTCAGCCTTGTCCGCCATTTTCTTAGCCACCGACCGGGTAATGTGCGGAGGATCCGTGATAAATTACCTTCAAAAGTAACCAGCCAAAATAAGTACAATGAACAAGAATAGCGAGCCGGCCCATGGCATTCCTCTAGACTCAAACGAACAAAGTGATTATGACTAAAGGATTGAAACAGGTAATTTTCAGTTTGTCCGCTTTTATGAAAAACTCCGTATTAATTCGTACGTTGGTCAAAATATGTCCAAATTTTACGAGCTTATAGTTGAGAAGATGATGAACAACTTTTATGTTGGCCAATCGGACCAGAAATGAGCAGATCAAAACAGTTTAATGTGTCTTTACGAAAAAGCGCATTCAGAAAACTGTTATAACCGCAAGTAGTTGAGAAAAACGAAAGGCCATCTTAAATCATGAATTTAATTCTGAAATTTTGCAGGATATTAGTTGAAACATAGGTCTACAACTTTCATGTTTGGCACTTACTCAAAAATCGATCGTAGAATTTAGTAAAAATCGTACAACAGGGACAAGCCAGATTAGAATTGAGAACAACCGATGAAATTGTAAAAACTACGGAAGCAAAGTGTGAAACAATACGGTGAGATTCCTAAACAATCAACCTATGAAAGTAAATACATGACTCAATTCAAACGGTCTTTCTTTTTTTAGAGGTCACGTGATCTATAGACGAATGGGCCTTCAAGGCACGCCGTAATCGCGCATTCTCCTTCGCCAAAGTATCCGCCTTTTCTTGGGCCTTCATCCCCTTCTCTTCGCTGGCTTTGAGTTGGGCTGAGACGGGTATGCTGTATTGTCATGATCGGAATCTTCGGGAGTATCTCAGCGGGGATGGCATGAGACTGAATATCTTGAGTTGTGGCAAAGTGACTCTTCATTTTTCCGGTGAGTTGCTCTATGGGCCAAATCGGCTCGATTAGAACACTCTTGCCAAGCTTCGGAATGACGTCTCGTCCGCTGCTCTGTAGTTCTCGTCCTTCTCAAATTGAACTTGAAATTCGTTGGGCCCAAATGATGGCGGGATATCCTGCAGAACCCGAAATTGTCGTGTAACTCGAAGAGGTTGATAGCTGGTTGCTCCATAAATGCCCATCAAAGGCACGGGCTTCGATCGCCATGGCATAGTCGAGCCTCCGCCACTCGGAACCATACGACTTGCCAAAGGAAAATCTTAGGATTTGGATTTTCGAATAAATGGACCCACTGCGTGTAGTGCAACTTTTTAGTTCGATCTTGTATTTGTTTAAATCTTAAAATAGGGTTGTCGGTCATACCCATTTCAAATACAATCATGTTTTCCCGAATTGAGAAAGATGCGATAAAAACCAGATTTGTAAAAGCTCGATTGGGGCTCGAAAGGTCTTATATTTTTCTTTCTTGCTTTCTTTTTTGGAATGAGCGAAATGTGTTAATGAAATGACAGTTTCAGCAAGAATGGCATTTACAAAATTGACCCCACCACAAACTTGTTTTACCGTCCATGCTATCACGGGATCTATAGCATTCGACGGAATGGAAAAATGATAAGTCCAAAAAGGTTAAGATAAAAATCTTAGATTTCATGAGGTCGGAGTTATTTTCAAAACATTCAACGAGGAAAGATAAAGGGCATGCCCTATAGCTTACCCTTCAAGTACTTTTTCAATTTCTTTTTAGTCAAACCCAAAAATTCAGCAAGCACTACTACCGGATCTACTCGAATAGGTGGTTCAACCGTATCCAACTCAATTGATTTTCCGATGGCAATCTTGTATTCTTCCAAGGTGGGTGTAAGCTCAAACTTACCTCTCGAACACAAACGTGGTCGTCTCGGGGCACCAAAAATGAGCAAGTGCTTGCATGATCCCGCTTTGAATATCGATCTCAAGAATCGGCAACATGAACCCGATACGCTTGAGCACGCATCGCTGGCCATCCGGCTTCAACTTACCCCATAGCTTTTTGAGCTCTAGTTTCGGAGTAGGCACGAAACGGATATCATTGCGACCCATTCGTATATAGATCACGTGCCAATTAAATCAACCTAAACCATGGACCAGCCCAAAAAATGAAAATGAGATAATATGCCATAAGAGACAAGAAATTACCGCTCATAGGAAGAAAATGTCAATCACAAAGACATGCGCATGAATCGTGAATTCAGATTTTAGTTCTTTTAGCAAAATGAAATGAAAGACAAAACGACATGTCGCGGCCTCGCGCACGTTCATCGTGACTAGTTGCAGCCTCGCATACATAGTCATGACTAGTCGGGTCCTTTCATCTCGGCTTGGTTCGGCCGACAAGGGCAACTCTCATGCATCATAGCCTCACGTGCATGAGAACAACCCTTGAGCCATTTTTTGAAGAACTCGGGATTCAAGTGGGATAACCTTTAGCGAAGCCTTACCGCCAAGGTTAAAGAACCACATAAATACCATCCCGAAACTATCGGGTGACCCGGGTTCGGTCACAAGTCAAGGTGGTGTAGTGCAATTATATTAGGGCATGCATGACATTTTAAAGGCAATCAGCACTCCGATAGTTCAAAATTAAAACTCTCATCACCAAGCTCGCAAAACAGAGGTTAGCCATGCATGACTCCTCCCCTTATAACTCCCTTTCCTGCAAAACCATTTAACACCTAGGGATTAAAATTCAACAAAAATTGCCAAACCAAGTGATTTTCTTTTTCATGAAATTATCCGGCCTAAGTCCTCTTTACCGATCCCAGTGAGTCGCCAAGTCTGTCGCGACCTAAAAAATAAACAAGTTAAATTCCAGGCTAATAGATTATCAGGGTTAATTAATTAACTAACCTAACTCGGACTCTCCCGAATCCATACCAAATCGCCACTTAAGGTTTGAATGATTAACATGCAATGTGATTTGAATTTGGAGTCGCCACTAATCATTTTCGGCGGAGTTGACTAGAAACCCAAATAAAATAGCGGGAGAAAACTATCTTATTTTGCGTACCAGAGATTAAGAGTCGGGGGACTTGATTACGCTAAATTATTCTAACGCCCTTTCGGTACCATTTTCATGAAAAAAATTTGATTTGGTAATTTACTCGAATTTTAAAGGTGCAGTTTTTTTATTCTTTTTTTGTTTTTCTTCTTTTTTTCGAAAATGTAAAACATTGAGTTTTATGCGATATACACCATGGACGATTTAGAAAGAAAGAAAACGCGGCCAATCACAAGTATTCACAAAAATAAATTAACATATAATAATACTAAACTTCGGAACACGTGGCACGTCTAAAATAAACAATCAAATATTCAAATCAAATGATTACATCTTTGTAGATCAAGATGGAGACGATTACCTTCTATTACACAAAATCTTACTCACGTACACGTTAGAGTTTCTTTCAAGATCTCGAAGCTTGAAGAGCGTGGGTGTCGTCGAAAATGGCAAGCGAGTAACGTTGTTGGGTGGCGAGAGGCGAAGTATGTAACGGGACTCGTCGAAGATGATGCTCGACCAAAGCTCTTTTTCTCTCACTTTTCAATTTTCTTTTCCGGTTTCTTCTCAAGGACTATCTCAATTCTTTTCTCCTCAAAAACTCTCTCAATTCTCTCCTACTCCCCAAAAAAACTCCTCTTCTCTTCAAGAACTCTTCTTCTTTTATAGGCAAAGTTCTTCATCCTTCGTTCTTCATCTTCATCTTCTCTTCTTCACCTTCATTTCTCCATCTTCCATCTTCATCTTCTTTTCTTCATCTTCATCTTCTCTTCTTCATCTTCATCTTCTCTTCTTCACCTTCATTTCTCCATCTTCCATTTTCATCTTCTCTTCTTCACCTTCATTTCTCCATCTTCCATTTTCATCTTCTTTTCTTCACATTCTCTTCATTATCTTCTCTTCATCATCTTCCTTTCTCCATCTTCTCTTCATCCTCTTCTCTTGGTATCTGCAATGCAGTCCCGAGGTTCTAGTATTTGCAATACAGTCCTTGAAGTTCTAGTATTTGCAATACAGTCCCCTGAAAAAAATATTTCTTTCAAGCCCAAATATTCTTGGTACGTTTTCACCCCATGCCTAGTCCAGGCGCCTGTTGAATTAAGTTTGAATTATATGCCAATGCTATGTGGGATGATTTTTGTTTAGAACTAAAATTAGTTCTAATTTTTATGCAAGAAATAGATTAGTCAAAATTTTAGGTGTCAACACCGCCTAAGGATCAAATCTATCCATTCCATGTTCTTGTTCTGTTTCTAGAACGTCGAGAAAGCCAGAGGATGCACACATCTTTAAAGGGTGCACACGTAATTAATCGTCCCGAACTCCTTTTTATTTGACAACATTTTTAGCAGTGAGTTAATGTGATTGGAAAAAGTGATATATTTTCTTTTATTCCTAGTTAGGGAAAACTTTCTCCAGTCATATATGTGTGATGCGAATTTAACGTAATTGAAAAACAAGTTATGGATATTACATATATGCAAATTCAACTGAATATAAATACCGGTGAGCTTTGATCTTTATGACCCCCTAACCATAATCGTGATTCATTGGAAGAAAATACGCCCTTTGAAAAGTTACTTTTGTCGAGTTCCTATATTTGTTGTTAAGATTCGGCGCACAATCACAATGAAGTAAAGCGTAGTGAGAAAGAGAAAATTAAGACACAATATTTTTATCCTAGTTCATCTATAAACTAAGGTAACGATCGGCATAGGATTTTACTATAATTAACATCTCGCATCTCTCTCTCTCTATATCACACAGTGTCACTCTAGGGAACCAAACCAAGACAAAGACAAGACAAGAGAAAACAAAACAAAACAAAATAAAGAGCCTCAATGACCTGTCCCTCGTCTCGTCCAATGGTCCTCGAAGCACAGGAAACATTCAACTTGGATTTGCAAACTGGCAAAATCTTGTGAAAATTGTTGAACGTTCGGGTTATTTCGTCTTCTCACGACCAAAGACTTTAAGATTTGATCGGGAATCGCTGCTGAACCGGGAGAAATTGGAGAAGAAACATTTTTGCGTCATCTTTTCCGCAAAAGAAAACGAAATTGCCAGCTGGCTTCCTCGGGTCCTCGAAACGCGAAAGGAAAGGTTTGAGGTGAAAGTGAACGGGCCATGAGAGAGAAAGAGAACCGAGGGAGAGCGACCTGAGGGTGATTATAAAAATTATGCAGAACACAAAGACAAGATGGATGCTCGTCTTCTCTCTCTCTCTCTCTCCTTCGGTACAAAAATGGGGGGAGATAGTTTGAGCGAACGTATCACCACAAACCGTAATGTGGCAAAATTTCAGTACATGTGTTTGTATAATGTATGTAAGTACGTAAACGTTGTGCAAGCATTATATCTATACGGAAGCTTGCCCTCTCCTCTTTTCGGTATATTATTGACCTCCTAAATTAGATAATTGCTCAAGATTCAATGAACATATTTCTCTTATGTAGGGACAAAACTCTTCTCTCAATTGACATAAATATAAAAAAAAATTAGGATTAAATTGATAGAATTAAAAATTTTATGACTAAATGGACATCAATATAATAAATTTAAGACTTTTTTGATATTTTTCCTCGTCGAAAAAGTAAGAGGCAGGACAATAAATGTTATTTTCGTACTGCAAGTCATCAAGCAAACATTAGCGATCGAGGATGGCTCGAGTAAGGAGGTCTACTTCTGAAAACGTGATAAAGATTCCCCCATCACGTTTGGATAATGACATGCCAAGTGAAAATCACGTTTTGTGGTCCTGCTTCTTACTATTTCTGTGATCATAAGACAGACACGCTTTGGACGCCACAAGACTAGTGTTTGTCCGAACGACGAATGAATCCAAGTTCGTGGGAGAGCCAATCAAGCTCCACCACCGGCCGAGTAGGCCACTCAAAATTGTAAGTCGAAAACGATATATTTCACACTTTTTATGTTTAGACTCAACTTGTCACGAAAGGACAATTATTGTACAATGTGTATAACAGTTACAAATTTCCTGCCAAAAAAAAAAAAAAACTAACCTCGGTCTAGTTACGGAAGAGATGCAAAACTTATGACTTCATAAGCAATTAGTTTTTTTTTTCACGAAAGAAAGTAGCTATATTTAAGTATACGAAAATCTATTGTCGTATCGATGATGGGATGGGATAAAATCAATTATATTATGAGAAGCATATCTTATTTTCACATGAAATAATATGATTTTTGTGTTATCCATTGAAATGCGATTTGTGTACTGGTCTAATATCCAAGAATGAAGCATAAAAAGAAGGAAAATTTTCAAATAAGGACTTGAAGTCTTCTCATTTTATTAAATAAGGCTGAAGTGGCATAATGTTTTAAATAAGGCGTGAAGTGGCAATAGAGTCTCAAAAAGGATATGGCCTAAAGGATATTTTCGTCAATTCTCCTTTTTGATTTTTTAAACTTTTTTCTTTGTTTTTTTCTTTTCCTGTTTTTTAAAAATTGGAAAAGAAATAAGAAAAAAAAGGAAGTAAACGCTGGCGGGAGGGAAGGAGCCCTCCCGAGGAAGCCGGATCTCATGGCTCATCGCCTCTGGACGTCGGTGATGGTGATGGTGATGGTGATTGCCACTCTGTGGGAACTCAGGCCGATTGCTACTTCATCTCCAGGCCCCATTGGCGCGACCCAAAACAGCTCAGTAAAGATCTTAATAAGAGCAGAACAAGATTCGCACGGAACAAAAGAACAGAGTCATGTGAAAAAGGACCAATTTTTGTTGTTAATGAGTGCAAATATTGGCACAGAAGCGTGGGGAGCCGACAGGCATTACGGGGCTCCTCCCGCCTCTGTGTGTATTTTTGTTTTGTTTTAATTCTTAAAAAAAGAAAAGATAAAGAAAAAATAAGAACAAAACAAGATTCGCACTGAACAAAAGAACAGAGTCGTGTGAAAAAGGACCAATTTTTGTTGTTAACGAGTGCAAATATCGGCAAACTAGTGTTTGGTTTTTGGCACAGAAGCATTGGGGGGCTCCTCCCGCCTCTGTGTGTATTTTCATTTTTTTTTAATCCTTAAAAAAAGATAAAGAAAAAATAAAATGATAAAAATGCACTAAGCCCTTTTTGAGATTTTATGGCTACTTCTGCCCTTATTTGAAATGAAATGAAATTTACTTCATGTCCTTATTTGAGAAAATAATTGCCCTTCAGGCCCTTATTTGAAACAAGATTCACTTTAAGCTCTTATTTGAGAAAATAAAGACATTTCATCCAATAACCCATAAGTGTTTAGCCCTCACAATTCCTAATGAAATAATTTTTCAATCTCGTAAAAGAATTACACAAATCTCTCAATTCCTTGCTAATATACAACGCCAAGCACTCATAAAAAACGGCGGTTCAATAATAATTTTACGGCCACGACATTGGTTGCTTTATAACGTAAAGCAAAACCCACGAAGAAGTCTTTCGTGCACGTCCACTATTGGATATGAATACAAGTGGAGATAATTATTTCCATTTCCGAATTCAACTGGAAGTTCAATTCTGTGAATATCCTCCCTTTTTTCAATTTTATTTGCTTGGCTGGCCAAGTTTATATCAAGACAATATAAGAAAATCAGCAACTTGGAATCCAACGCCCAAAAATAAAGGGAAGTTTCCTTGGCTGGCTTCAACGCATGTATGTCCCTTTATTTTCCTTTCTTTATAATTTCCACAATCAAGAAGCACTTCGCTTTATCTATTTCTGAAATTCATATTTTCTCTTCGAACTCAAACTCGAGACATATTCTAGTAATATCCACCTTGGCTCGACATTTGAGCCAAGTGGCAATCGCTTCGCTAAAAAAAAAAAAATCAAACTTCACTGCTACTCTCTCAATAGCCCCAATGGGCTCAACCACCACAAACGTTTTCAAGTTCAAGCCGCACTTGAACTTCGCTATAACTATGGATTTCATCATAACACCAACCGCATATGTACCTTTAAGCTGTTCCACAATGACTCTCGACATAAACTCCTTAACTATAGATAAAACAAAACCACCGTTGTATCCATATTCGTCGGGAAACCAAATACGTATCTTGTCAATATCAGCAGTTATAGCAACCGTTGGCTCTACGGGCTCTACATTGCTACAAGCACCATCTCGTGTCGATTACCACCGCTGTACTCACTATCTCGGGAGTTTACGGTTGCAACTCCACCTCAGGCGGCACCGTCCGGATCCGTATGAACACTCGATAATAACACTTATAGCCGGAAGTCTTGGATACTCATCAAATCTAACTTCTCCTGCTAATAACAGGTGAATTTAATTCCAGGCACCATAATGATAACTACATTCATCTTGTGCATAATCTAGGAACATGTGCTTTATTGCCCTTCCATGGAGCTTACCGTCACTAACTCGAACATCACATGGGCAACCAAATATTCCAAGAATAGAATAATTAGCAACGTTACCCGACCACACTTTTTCGGGAGTCCGGCATTCAATTGCGATCGATGGAGATCTATTCACCAAATAGCTTGCCACACTAAGCGTATCCGCTAGGAATCTCGTAGCCATACCAACACTAGGGAGCTTTTTGTGGCCCATCTCTAGTAACGTTCTGTTCATCAACTCGCAACATGTTGTGGCTCATTGGTGCTAGTGTGGCGTCTCACTATGCCTTCGTTCATGCAAAATTCATTTAACAGCTAAGAGCAAAACTCCATGCTTTTGTCAATCCGCACATGCTTGATAGTCTTACTAATCTCCTTTTCGATCAAAGCTCTCAACCGCATGATCCCGACAATAGCATCCAACTAGTGCCTAAGTACAAATACCCAAGTCTTCCTCGAGTAGCCATCAACAACTATTAGCATAAATCTAGTAATCTTTCTTGAAGGAAACCACGATAACTGCGAACATCCAAATGAAGTAATTCTGCAATTTTCATGGTTTCTTTGACACTCACACTAAACTGTATTTTTGGCCATTGATCTAAATCATAGCACCTGCATTCATTCAGGTTCATCAGCAATATAACCGTACAATAAATTTCTTTCACTTAGAACCTTCGGGGCTCCTCTCACTCATGTGCCCCAAACATGCGAGACAATTCTAACTCTCGAACAAATGCATTTGACGTCTTGTTATTGTGTCATCTTAAAGCTTATACATGCCATTATGTTTGATTCCTTTCATTATCACCACGACAACTCGAATAATTTTCAGAACTCCCGCATTCTCAAGAATACCGACACCCAGTGAATCCAGGGCACTCAAGGAAATTAGATTTTTCTTCAACTCTAGAACATGCATCGCTTGAGTCAATGTCCTCACAATACCATCATGCATTATGATTCTAATTTTGCTAATACCTATAACATCACATTTAGCATTATTTCCCAACTACATTTACTACTATCCATACATTGATAAGTAATAAATTAGTTCCTGTTTGGTGTAGCATGAAATGAACAACCGGAATCTATAATCCATTCGCCAAATGACGAATCCCCAGTGATGAGACAAGACAAAATCAATATTATCCGATCACGTCAGCTATAGCCGCAACATCATCCGCAAACTCAACTTTAATTCCCTTACCCTTCTCGTTCTTCAGCTTACGGCAATCTCTTCTAAGATGCCTCTCTTGTCACGTTCCAACAAAAGCATCACCGGTCATGGGATCGACAGCGTCTATTCATATTCATACTACTTCTGACGATACGAGTACCAAGTCTTCCTCTATTTTCACTTATTAAAGCAAGAGATACGGATTTGGCGGATTCTCTTCTACGGATATCTTCACTCGAATTCAATCTCGAATCATATCAAAAGTTAAACTTGTTCTGGAATTACTAACAATAGTAACAAGTAGTATTTCAACTATTAGGCAATGAGGATAATAGAATCCAAAGCACATACTTCATCTTGAAATTCAATAACAACTCGAGTTCAATTGACTAACGATCACATTGAATTCATTGATATGATTAGCAACCGATGCACATTCGCTCATCTTCAAGTTAAACAGACGTCGCATTAAATAGACCTTGTTGATCACAAATGGCTTTTCATACATGTCCGACAGGGCTTTCATCAAACTCGCGGTAGTCTTCTCTTTAACGATATTAAACGTGACGTTACGAGCCAACGTCGGCCAAATAAAACCCATCGCTCGTCTATCCAAGCAATTTTCAATCCACTTGCTTCATCGTATCTGGTTTCTCCTCAAATAGGGGCAAGTGTAGCTTCATCTCGATATAGATATTGCTCAATCTCGCTTCTTCCGAAATCAAAAGTCCTTCCCCTTAAATCTGTCAATTTTCATTTTAACTTCTTCTGTTGCCATCGATTTGCTTCAACTCTAACCAAGCATTGCTTCGATATCAATTATTACGTCGAACGGGCGTTCGAACAATAAATAGACGAGAACAAGAAAATAAATTGGATACCAGATATACGTGGTTCGTTCGTAGAGATATATATCCACGGAAAGAGCAAAGCAACGAATTTCACTATAGAAAAAAGCGATCCGACGGAGATTAGAAACTACGCTCAAGTCACTCAAGCACTTTCAGTATTTCCCAGTCCTAATTACATCAAATAATCCACAAGTGTTTAGCCATCAAATTCCTAATGAAATAATCTCTCAATCTCACAAAAGAATTACACAAATATTAAACTCACAAGATTTTAATCTACTTCATCACTTGAATAGTAGATGTAATTCCACGAGAATGTCCACCGCCAAACACTCGTGAAAAACGGTGCTTTAATAATTATTTTACAGCCACGACGTTGGTTGCTTTATAACGTAAAGCAAAACCCATAAAGAAGTCTTTTGTGCATGTCCACTATTGGATATCAATACCGGTGGAGATAATTATTTTCATTTTCGAATCCAAGCTGGAAGTTCGATTCCGTGAATATCCTCCTTTTTTTCAATTTTATTTGCTTGGCCGACAAAACTTGTCCACCAAGTTTATATCAAGACAATATAAGAAAATATGCAACTTGGAATCCAACGCCCAAAAATAAAGGGAAGTTTCCTTGGCTGACTTCAACACACGTATGTCCCTTTATTTTCATTTCTTTTAATCTCCACGATCGAAGCACTTCACTTTATCTATTTCGAAATTCATATTTTCTCTTTGAGCTCAAACTGGAGACATATTTTAACATGCACCAATTTGATATTTTTAGTGGTAAAAAAATAGTTTGGGATAAATTTGTTACAAGTGTACCGGTTTAGGATTTTTCGTAGTATTAAACCTATTTATATTTACCTTCCACTATGATTATAGGTGATGATATACCTATTTGCTATCTCTATATTATATTGTACAAAGTATCAATGGAATTGGTGAGCTTCATTCATTCAATGATCTGTTTATCTTTAATGATCAAAGCTATGAAGGGGACACCGATATTTTCTTGTTAAAAAAAAGTCAATATAACTACATCGTCTCCTTCTTCAAACCCGAAATTCTCATTTCCTTCAAATATCAATGTGACAAACTTCGTTACATTGAAGTTCGATAAAAAACAACTTCTTCGTTTTGGCATATGCAAGTAGCCGCTCTTATCGAAGTTAGGACTATTTGGTTTCCTTAGTGAAGAGATAGTTGCACCACCACGGACTTGGACATCCAAAAAATAGAGCCGAAGTGAATGATCCAAGATATACATAATTGATTGTAAAATCTTAGCCCAAAAATATTAAAAGAGAAATTTTCGAATAAGGGCTTGGAATAAGATGTTTTCTCAAAAAGGGTTCGGAGTGGACTTTATTTCAAATTAAAGCATGAAGTAATCAATTTAGTCTCAAATAAAGGGTTAGCGAGCATGTGCATCTCACTTGCCAATTGTCAAGCCATAATCAAGGGTGTTTTTCTTTCTTCATTCTCTCTTCATCTCCTCTCTTCCTTCCTCCCAAAAACCCTCCGATTCTTCTTCTTCGTAAGAAAAAATAGAATATCGATGAGGGCGGTCTCTGGCTCGGCTCAAGAGCTCGAGCTCTCAAGATCGAGTTCTTGACTGTAGACCCAGCAAGTGGCGGGTGGTGATGGTTCGTGATGATCTAGTTGTCTTTTCTCGGTTAACTCATTTCGGCCATGAGCTCGTTTGAGTGCCTTTCTTTGTCGCATCCATGATCGCCTAGCCGACTCCCAGTTTGACTCCATCCTCTTCCTCTTTCTCTGGATATGTAACAACTCCCAAAAGGCACGAGGAAGTTCTATTAGGATACTCAATAAGGCCAAGGATGAGGAAGGCATCAAAAGGATATGCAATCTAATGCATTGCCTCATTCACGCAATGGAAAAAAACTTAACTAATTGGTATAAGCGATTAATATAAACTTTGCGCGGAAATTCATCATGATAGGAATCGTTGATCTTCATGATTTTTACGTACCATAAGAATATTTTCATTTATACATAGCGAAGCCTTCAATCGAGATCGTTGTTGCAAAAAATCGGGAAAGGATGAAGACTAGTTTCTCTCCCTTGACCCTCCGTTATCATTTGCGTTTTATCCCTATGGAGAGAACAACTTAATTTGACGTTAAAACAATGTCCGTTTCATTTGTACGTAGAGGTGGAGAGAAGACCGGGACTTCCTTTTAAATATAGGTCATCAATAGTCGCATCTTCAATAGATGCCATCCATCAAAGCACATGAAGAGTTGCGTCTTTTCATTAATAACCAACACAAATTAATTATAACATGAAATAATTATTAAATCATTATTAATAAAATCATATATGCCACATTTATTTTTACATTCTCCCACTTGGCCAATATGATTTTCATTTCATGGTTTAATAAATATCATAATACGCAAAATAAGGTCATGTTATAACTTTTCCTTAAATTGGCTATCACATAATAATCACAATAAAATAAAGAAGACTAATGCGAGTCATAGTGGTTGTGTGTCATTAATCAACACAATCTCTTTTATGTACCATAACTATAGCTCTCTACTTAACTTTGATCCATAAATGAGAAGTATAGTGATGGTCCAACTATAATGTCTCCGTTAGATATTATCATGTAAAACATTCATCTACTTCCATCATGTATACTAAGTAGAAAATAAGATATATCGAAACACATAAATGAGCTTAGAGTGTTAAATATATAACCTTAATTGAGCCATAATACAATATCATTAATGACACCAATAATGCCCACCATTTCAACATGATCATTAAATGTTTTGGGTGGCGATCCTTTTGTTAAAAGGCTTGCAATCGTAATGTTGGTGCTAATATGCTCAATTGACACTCTCTGTTTCTAAACTTATTCTTAACAAATAAGTATTTAATCTCCATAAGTTTAGCACCCTTAAAATACTTGTCGTTCTTAGTGAAGAAAACTATTATGGGATTATCACAATAAATATTCAGTGGTCGGTAATAATGTCGACAATCATAAGCCTTAAAATAAAGTTCCATAGCTACAATACATGAATAATGGCCTCAAAGCATGCCACAAACTCAACCTCCATAATGGATGCATTAATCACTGATTGCATATCTAGCTCGGTATGAATCTGAATATCCAATCACCTCAAGATGATTATATCATTTATGAATATGTATATGATTCTTAATTTCTTCTAAGTATCTAAGAACTTTCTTTCTGACTTTCCAGTTATCCAATCCTGGATTATTTTGATATCGCCTATCATTGCAATAGCAAAACCGATGGCTAATCGGTGCAAGTGTGAACATTAAGCTCCCAACAACAAATACATACAGAATATTTTTCATTTGCCCTTATCCCAATTCATTTTTTGGACATTACATAAGGCTAAATTGTCCCCTTTTCGAATTGGAACTATTCCTACTTGAATATTTGTCCACATTGAATCTCTCTAGAATTTTATTAATACATGCTTTTTGAGACAACCCTAACAATCTTTGTAATCTATCGCGAAATATTTCTATTCCTATCATAAACATCGCCTCAACCATATCTTTCATCTCAAAATTCTTAAAGAAAAATTTATTGGTTTCATGCAACAAACCACGATCATTAGCAACAAGTAAAATGTCATCAAAATACGGAACTTAAAAAATAAACTTGCTCCCATTGACCTTCATGAATATACACTCGATCATCGGTGTTTTCCTCAAAACCAATAGAGTTTATAGTATCATTGAACTTGAGATTCAATTGTCGAGAAGCTTGTTTAAGTTCATATATTGATTTCTTTAATTTAAACAACTTATGTTCCTTTTCTTTAACTAAAAAGCCTTCAGGTTGATCCATATAAACCTATTCCTTTAAATTCCCAATGAGAAAGACAATTTTCACATCCATTTGATGCAACTCTAAATCGTAATGCCACCAAAGCCATAATAAGTGCATCTTTCTTGGAGACTGGTAAAAGGTATCGTTATAATCAATGCATTCTTTCCGAGTAAAGTCTTTGGCAACAAGTCCGGCCTTATACCGTTCGATATCACCTTTTGAATTGCGCTTGGTCTTAAAGATTCATTTACACTTGACCTTTTTACATACATGATTCTAATCCACTTTCAACTCTTCTTTCGTGGCATCAAACCACTTAGTAGAATCACTACATTATATGGCCTATGAATATGAACCTGGATCACAACTAATTTCGACTCTTGTAGATGAACCAAATAGTCATTAGAAACAACTGGCTTCTTTCCTCTTTGAGATCTTCTCAATGCTTTTTCTTGTGGCTCAACTATTTGTAGGTTCATTATCAACATGTTCATTATAGAGTGTTTGATAATTTATTTATTGTTATTGATTATTATTTGGTTGAACAATAATATCGAAACAACAACTTTAGAAGTTTTGAGTAAAGGAACCTCCACCTTGACTCCCACCGATGTCACCATTCTCAATGAACCTGGCGTTAATAGATTTGACAATTCTCCTATTATGATTAGGACAAGTAAAACCTATACCCTTTCAATTTTTCTTCATAACCAATGAAATATCCACTGGTTGTTCTAAAATCCTTTTCATGTGGATAGTGAATTCATACTTTTGTTGGACAACCCCAAACATGTAGGTGTACGTAAACTAAGTTTCCTACCCATCCACAGTTCAAAGGGAGTCTTTGGAATTGCTTTACTAGGGACCCTGTTTAACAAATATATAAAAGTCTTTAATGCATACATCCATAAAGATAAGGGTAAAGATCTCATCATACTCCTAACCATTTTCATTCGAGTACGATTATGCATTTCTCCTGCACCATTTAGTTCTGTGTGGACCTGGCATTGTGTATTGAGCACAAATGCCCTGTCTTTCAAGGAATTTAGTAAATGGACCCGAATTTTGTCCTGATTCATTATACTTTTCATAATATTCACCACCTCTATACTACCTTACTATTTTTACCTTTTTATCTAAATGTCTCTCAACCTCTTTGATATATATTTCGAGTGCATTCACCGATTGAGTTTTATCATGCAATAGATAAACGTAACCATAACATGAAAAAATCATCAATAAAGGTGATAAAATAACTTTCTTCACCAAAAGATGGAACATCAAAAGGACCACATATATTAGTATGTAATTTCAAGAAGCTCTATGCTTTTTACGACACCTATAGTGTGTTTTCTTTGTTTGCGTTTAATACAATCAATTGCACACACTCCAAGGTCAATAAATCCAAATTCGAAAGAGTTTCATTCTTCACTAATCTTTGCATTCTTTCTTTGGATATGCGATCCAAACCTTTATGCCACATATAAGCGGAATTCGGTGCCAACATTATAATGCAACGTCACTAAGGTCTAAGCAAAAACATTATCAAGTTTGAACTTGTAGAGATTATCACATAAAATTCCAACACCAGTAAGATTATCATTCTTAAAGAAACTAAAAGATCTAGAACCAAACTTAAGATAAAATCCCGCTACATCAAGTTTTGGCAAAGATATTAGATTGTGGGAAAATATAGGTACATAATGGGTTTGAAACAAATCCAAAAAATGCCCAATATCTAAGATTAACCGATAAGTGCCAATTCCTTCAACTGGAGCATTGTTTCTTTTCCTCATGAACTTAAAGTTCTCATGTAGTTTTATGGTTTGGATCGTAAGAAATCCATGCATCATATTGGAAATATGAGTAGTAGCATCATAATTAATCAACCAAATGTTATGAGGAACTTCTACATTCAAAACATACTAAAGCACAAGACTTACCTTTCTTTTTGAACCAAACTTTACGATTTAGACAATCGTTCTTCTTCTCTTTTTTTTTTTTTACGGACAATCTTTCGTCAAGTGTCCAATTTTGTTTCAAAAGTGACACTTAATAAGATTGTGTTCCTTCTTGTAGATTAAAGCCTTAGAAGAATGATTTAAGTTGTGTAATCCTTTCTCTTGTGCTTTCCACATTTTCATTTGGAATTCTTTTTAGGAGATGAACAGAATAATCCCTTTGATTATTTATCCTTGTTTCCTCTTGCACCAGCATATTGGCCAATTTATTTACATTCCACTTATCCTTTGTAGTGTTGTAATTCCTCTAAAATGGCTGATATTGCTTGTGAGGCAAGGAATTAAGGATGAACCGCATGAGAAATCGCACGAGAGACGGGTCCTAAAGAGAGTGATAACTCTGTTCAAGGCCCTCCTAAAATTCCTAATAGTTTCCACTTGACAAGGTTGATTTTCCATTACCCTCAATCTCTGTCTTTTTAGATTTGCTTAAATTTCAAATTTTAATTCGATAGTGATCATAATGTAATGGGCATGCGATCACTGTCGAATTAATCAATTTGACAAACATGCAGGCATCAAGTGAAGGTTTATGAGGTAGCTACGAGGACAAACACTATTGTGGTACCGAAAACAGTTTTGGAAAGACAATGATAGCACTGATGCTTATTAAGGACATAGCCCAATCAAATGCAGGAAATTTCATTTACAATGTTTATCATCAAAGTTGATTAATTCATGATCACCGAGTGAAAACAATTAAATACTTCAATCTGAGCATACAAGTCAATCGGCGATCAATGAAACAACAACTAAGAAAACAAGAAGTAGCATTTTCCTAACCAAATTCCCAAATTTTATTTTCGAATTTTTTCGATATTTAATATTTTTAATTGCATATATATTTTTAAACTTCTTAAGAAATATTTTTATATTCCAAAAATGGGGCTGCCCGGCCCCCACGTCTAATCCATTGAACTAAACCCATTTCACAAAATTCAACTCAGCCCAAACATTCTTAAACAATAATGACAAGCCCATAAAACTCAACTTAAATTTATTTTATATAATAACCCGATTAAGCCCATCGTATTTCTTCATCCACTTTTTTTTTGTCATTCTTTGTCTATTTCGTTTTTTTTTTCTCTCTCTCTTCTTTTACGCTTGGCTTCCTATTCCCAGAACTCTCGCTTTGACTTTCACTCTGCTACAATAAACCTGGAACATCTATCAACTTACGTATCCAGAAAATAAGTAAACTTCAATGAACTAGAATTTGCAGATGTTATACTGAACTACTATGACTAAAAGTTACTGGGAACTTGCATGATCACTGCGGATCAGTAAGTCCACGAAGGCACCGTAGATGTAGCCGTGGTTGTCTGGGTCGTTGACCCGCAAGTACCAACAGAGGAGCTCTTCGAGGGTGTCCGTGAAGTTGGAGTCGGGCACGGGGAGGTAGCCGAATCGGTTGAAGTACCTCTTGAGACCCGACATGCCATCCACGTGGCTCCCCTTGCCAGCGTCCAGAAACCTTGAGAAGTCCCGCCACGTGGCGTTACGGACGTCGACGGTTATTACAGTTACGGAGCCCGGTGTGCTCCTGGCGGAAAAGCACGGCCGACAAAGGAGGAGGGAAGGGGAAAAAAGAAAAAAAAATTGGTCTGCAAATCGTCACGTACTCTCTTTCCCTTTTTGTTAAACGAAAAAATCAATGATAAACAGCGGTGTAAAATATTATTATTGTTTCGATATCTTCTCTAACTTGACTAGGATTAGGAATTTCTTGCTATATCACTTTCAATCTCGCATTATTATTACTTGTGGAGATAGACAACCCGCTTGATGATCTTTGACCCGCCTTTTTGACAATGGATGTTGCCTGGGGACGACTTCTCTCGTTCACCAACCAAAGCGCACCCGAAAGGAACGTTCTTGTTGCTTGACTGGACTAATGAATGGGCTTTCTTCGTCTTTCGCGTACCTTTGGAAGCCAAAGCCCCTGCGACTTGATCCTAATCAATGCGGAAATTTTCGCATCCCGAACCGTATATCTTGGAAGAATGAAACAAAGCAAGCATCGAGTAAATGATTATACCCATATTGGGTCGACGAAAAAGAGGAGTGACCGAATTTTTTCTTATCGTCTAATCTCTCGCGATTACCAATTTTGGGAAAGAGAGAGAGAGTAAATGATTATACCCACCGAGCTGGGCCGGCCTTTTTTTTATTTCAATTTCATTTTTTTAAAATTATTAGTACTTATAATACTTATTTTGTTTATAATTATTTTCTTGTGAAACTTATCTTTATAATATAATTAGCAATAATTAATGTAAAAATTTATTAAGATATATAATTAATAAATAATGTTGTAATTATAAAATTAATTAAAAATATTCATAAAATAAAAAAGATATTTTCATAATATATAATAATAGTCAACTTACCAATTATTAAAAAAATATTTTTCGTATTTTTTTCGAGAGGGTGGGCCTTTTTTTCGTATTTTTTTTTAATTTCATATTTTTTAATTATTTATACTTATAATATTTATTTTATTTATTTATAATTGGTAAGTTGATGATTGTTATATATTATGAAAATCTCTTTTTTTTTCATATATCTTAGCAATTTTATTTTATGAACATTTTTAATTAATTACATAATTACAATATTATTTATTAATTATAGAACTTAATAAATTTTTACATTAATTATTGCTAATTATGTTATAAAGATAAGCTTCACAAGAAAAAAATTATAAATAAAAGAAATATTACAAGTACTAGTAATTTAAAACAATGAAATTAAAAAAATGAAATTGAATTATTAGTCCAGTTTTTAGCGGGTTGGCTCTTTTTTTTTTTTAATTTTATTTTTTTAAATTATTTAGTACTTATAATATTTCTTTTTATTTATAATTTTTTTCTTTTGAAGCTTATCTTTATAAAAAATATTTATAATTAATAAATAATATTGTAATTATGTAATTAATTAAAAATATTAATAAAATAAAATTGGTAAGATATATGAAAAAAAAGAGATTTTCATAATATATAACAATCATCAACTTACCAATTATAAATAAATAAAATAAATATTATAAGTATAAATAATTAAAAAAATATGAAATTTAAAAAATACGAAAAAAAGGCCCACCCTCTAAAAAAAATACGAAAAATATTTTTTTAATAATTGGTAACTTGACGATTATTATATATTATGAAAATATCTTTTTTTATTTTATGAATATTTTTATTTAATTTTATAATTACCACATTATTTATTAATTATATATCTTAATAAATATTTACAGTAATTATTACTAATTATATTATAAAGATAATTTTCACAAGAAAAAAATTATAAACAAAATAAGTATTATAAGTACTAATAATTTTAAAAAAATGAAATTGAAAAAAAAAAGGGCCAGCCAATGCGAGCGAGACCCAAATTGGTAAATATTTTTTTAAAAAAAATTAAAATAAAAAAAACCCCACTTTCGCCTTCGATGACGTAGGGCTATAATCTGGATGACGCCATCTTAAAATAATCATTCCTTTCCTTTTCATTGGTCATCCTCTCTCTCTCTCTCTCTCTCTTCCTCACGCACACGGCACGCACGCATCATGAGTTGATGTCCGAGAGAGTATTGTGGGCAGTTCCGACCCTCCCCTTTTTCCCCCTCGTTTGACCAAAAAATAAGAGAAAAAGAAGCCATCAGCCGGCGTTGGCTTGGCTTGATTCTCTTAATACTCCAAATTTTAGATTTAATCCCGAATATGCCCTCCCTCTGATCCTCCATCCAGAAGCCACCGTTAAGCTTCGACGTAGCAATTCCATGACAGCACTAAATCCATGTCATCGAGTTGACATGGAAAAGTTCCACAAAAATGTCGGCATTCCTTGCTTCGAAAATTGGGAGAAGTTAGAAGCAATTAGGGCTCGCTTCTTCGCTTTTTTTAATGCATCGTCAAAGAGAGAGAGAGAACGCTCGGTTGCTCCCTCTATATCGGCTTCGCTCTTGACAACACCAAGCCGGAGCCAACGAGCTTCTCCATCCTCGGCTCATTAGCCCCTCTCCGTGCATTAGCCTCTCGACTCGTTTCACTCAAAGAAAGTCATTACGAACATGAAGAGTTCCGCCATGATTGGACTGAGTAATGGACTTCAAAGTGCTCGATTTTTTCCTATCTCGCACTCTCACATGGGCTCACACTCGATCGCTTGGTAAGGAAGTGAACGAGATCAGAAAAATTGGAGAAATGTTCTTCATCAAACTCTTAATGAAGAACGATGACCTGAGTAAGTAGTGGGCTTCAAAGCTGCATGTGATGTTTGGCAAAATTTGTTAATTCGGGCGAAAAGAGTGTTCTTAGTAGGATATAGATGTGTCATAGGCCTAGATGACTGCTTTCTTAAGACTATATTGAAGGGTATGTTATTATGTGCAGTAGGACGAGATGCAAACAATAATAGCTTGGGCAGTTGCAAAAGTTGAGACCGTGGCATCTTGAACTTGGAATGCGACGTGAAATTGCCACGTCGGAAGACTTAACGGTGATTCCGGGACGAAGGGTTAGTGGGGGCATATTTGATACTCGAGTGAAAGTTTTTTTTTAAACAAAAAGAAGTTTGGGATTGAGTTGGGACTAAACCTAAAGTTTGGAGTTGTTTAGGAAATTTGGCCCATGAGCCTTTGACTATCTTTAAACTACCTTACTACGATATATCAAGAGAGAAAGGGAGACATCTGGATTCGCCACGTGTCCTTTGTTACCTACTATTTTCTTTTCTCCTTTTTGTTTTTCTCTAAACGTTAACTGAAATAAATTATAATTTTTGCCAACCTTGTTCATTATGTATGTTAGAACTATAAAAAAAAATGAAACTACTACGAGAGATGATGTGGTAAGGAGCCGTTAATGAAATACGAAGAGTTGCTTGTGGTATCCCGTTAACGTCCTGCTCTCTTAAATCGCCGACTTGAGTTTTTGAGTAAAGATGAATTCGATTAGATACATTAAGGGATTCAAACTTTAGCTCTCTCTTGATAAAATATGAAGGTATTGAGCTTCCACTATACTTTAAAATAATCAAGTGTTATACATGCAGACTTATACATATAATATCACATTCAAAAACAAAAATTGCCTCTAATTGAATTGAACACATGCCGCACGCGATGTCGCTTATGGATTACAGTTTTTATAACTACAAATAGCCCTGGCCAAGAAACCTCCATAATGTATTTTTCAACTTAGTCATGACCCCTGACCTTCCAAGCTAATGATGTGGGCTCGATCCCCGCTACCCGCTATATTCACAAGAGAAGGGGTGTTAGGTGTGGTCTTTTGAGTTGAGATTGCAGCCTGCTTTAACATAGGACCATGTCCAACAAGGGAAGCAAATATTCACTTAGGAGATTCTTTTCTCAACTTTGTTTTTCCTACAAAAGTCTTGTGCTAAGGGTACCAAAGTTTGTGGCATAGACTAAGATTAGTTTTCTCTATGCTGCGTTGAAAAAGAATGATTTTGAGTAGGCCCAAATGGGGAAAAAAAGGACAAGAATGATTTTGGATCCGCCCATAAAACAAAATCAAATCAGTATAATTCAAGGTCACCATGGTTGAGTTCCTCATGGTGGGTGGTATTTCCTACCAACCAAGCAAAACTTCCAATGAACCAAAATTGAGAGAATGTTAGAATTTAAAATTCGGAAGGGCTGGCCCTTGAACAAGGTTGAGGAGTCGGCCTAAGCCCATGAAGTAGTGGGCTGTCTTAGGTTTTCATCCCATTTCCTAAAGTGATGTAGGTTTTCCCGCCAATTGAAAACATTATTTTGTGCTTAATATAATATGAAAATCGACCTAAAAAAAGTTCAATCAAAATAAACATTAAAAAGTGAAAAGAATTCAAAGAAAAAGTTCCTCCAAATAGTCTCCAATGAATGAGAATTTCCAAAAATAGAAGAAAGATCAGCGTTTGCTCTTTTTGTATCATCCTTTCAGGCTCATTGTTGTCTATTTTGCTAGTTGTTAGTGATGTTCATAGTTCTTTACCTTGCCAATTTAGTCAAATCCTATACTTATCTCAGTAAAATTTCCCCCTAAAAACCAATAAATCGATAAAGCAACTGGGTATTAAGAGGGATAAAATTAATGAAGGTTGTACATTGAAAGATTTAATGGTTTACCAGTTTAAGTGATTTTATGGCGTTGGAAGGACACGTTAATTACCGGTTTATCATAATCTGGGTATTAAGAGGGAAAACTTTAATTTTTATTAGCAAATGATACTATGGGCCTTGTACATTTGCACTATTACAATTAAAAATTCCATACTTTGGGACATGGCAAACTCTCATGATACTAAACCAAGTAAATCCCAACCTTCACATACCGGCCGGTATTTAGCTCGCCAACAAAATAAGGTCATTTACAACATTGGAATTGTCTATTTGCACATGATCATTTAGTTTAGAGAATAATGACACTAATAAATCCCTAAATTCTGGCTCAATGCATACTATCATTTTTGGACATTTAATTTGTTTAATGTAATCCTTAGACTAACGTTGGATGTTCAATATAGTCATTCTGTGTGATCAAACCGGATGGACACGGCGATGGAATGCGGGACGGAGGATGACAAATCAAATGTCATTTGATGACGTGAAATATTATATGCTGAGTTGGATGCGTAAAATGATGACTCAGCACATTCTTTTTTGTATCCATCTAATTAGAAAAAGAAGAAGAAGAAAAAAGGGGCTTCAAATAAACCTCTTCCTTAGCATCAACATTTCATCTTCTTCCCCAATATCAAACTTCCGACACGATATGCTTGGAGCCTTAGGTCTAAAGATGGTTGATGGGTTCCGGTAGAAGCCAACTATAGAAAAATATCGTCGAAAATGGAATGAAATAGAATCAGATTTTGAGGCGTGATAACACTTTCTTTAAGGATCTATTTGCTCTATAATATTGTTAATGGTTTTCGGCAAATATCTTTCAGGATACAATAAAGTCTCGGTGAGAATAGCAAATAACAATTCGATATTTCTCTAGGATCTCTCAAGAAAAACAATTGGAGAAGAAGACTGTGTTTCTTTGAGAAAAAATCGAAAATGAAAGTTCTTGAAGTTGAAATTACTATTATGTTCATAATTAGACATGATACTATTTTGTTCATTATTAGAATTTCAACTTATATACACACACAAAATCGAAAAGAAGACAACTCTTCATTCCAAAAATAACTATATACGAGCGCAACTCTTCATGTCCAACAACGATAGTTCGGCATACCTCTTCATGTTCGAATAAGCTGTACATTCGGACAAAATATCGGTATGGCTCGAGCTGATCATGTACAGATATTTCCCTGATTTTTTTTCATTTTCCATATAGATAAAATCATAATCTTTATATTTAGATTTCACCATGATTATAGATGATGATGATGATGTAGAAAGTTTCAATGAAGTTGGTGCCCTTGGTCATCCAATCCTTTTGTTTATCTTTATTGTATCAGAGCCACAAAGGGGCACGCTGATTTTTTCTTGTGTAAAAAAATGACAACTATAACCACGTCGTGTCCTTCTTCAAATCCGAAATTCCCATTTATATTAAATATCAATGTGGCAAACTTTGTTATATTAAAGCTCAATGAACACACCTTTTTTCTTTTTTTAAATTTGAGAGACACAAGTATTGTCTCTTATCGAAAGTCGGCACCACCACGGGACTTGGACATATGAAAAAGTAGCCGAAGTCAACGATCTAAACGAAGGAAAAGTTTCAAATAAGAACTTAAAATGAGATCATTTTCTCAAAAGAGGGCCCGGAGTACATTTATTTCAAATAAAGGTATGAAGTAATTAACTTGGTCTCGAAAAATGGCCTAGCGAGCTTGTGCATCTCAGAGCATATGCATCTCACATGCCAATTGGCCCAATTTCCAAACCATAATCAAGGGTGTTTTCATCCAAAACCTTTTTTTTCTTGCTTCTTTCTCTCTTCATCTGCTTCTCCCTTCCTCCTTCCGAGAACTCTCCGATTCATCTTCTTCTTAAGAAAAAAAAAAAAAAGGCTGTCGCTGAGGGCAGTCTCTAGCTCAGCTCAAGATCCCAAGCTCTCAGGATCAAGTTCTCGGCCTCTACGCCTAGCAAGTGGTGAGTGGTGATGGTGATGCTCGTGATGATCTAGTTGTTGTCCTTCCTCAGTCGACTCACTTCGGCTACAAAACTCGTCTAAGTGCCTTTGCTTCCGCATCCGCGATCGTCAAGCCGACTCCCGGTTCAACTCCCAAAAGGCACGACGAAGTACCAGTAGGACACTCGATAAGGCTGATGACGAGGTAGGCATTACAAGGATCTGCAATCCAATGCATTTTCTCATTCACGCGACTGAGAAAAATTCGAAGTAAGTAGGTCACGCGCCTCAGGGAAGAACTTATCATATAGACCCGAACGGACGATTTCTATGAAAACTGGAGACATGAAAATGCTCACGTGATCAAGAAACAACAAGACAAACCGAAAAGCTGGTTGGACGAAGAAGGAAGAAGAAGATAAACAGAGGAAGGAGGAAAGAAGGAACAAAGGAAAGAAAAGAAATCTCTAGGTGAAAATGCCTCCGATCATAACTTGGAAAATGGAGAGGCATGTGCTCACGAGGCTCTTATTTGAAATTCTATTGATTACTAGGTGCGTTTGGTGCGATTGAAAATGGGCTTTGAGCAAATATAAATATCTTTAACCTAAGTGACTTTAGGAAAATGCAAATGGTGTTTGGCAAAACATACTTTGAAATGCAACTTTGAGCTAAATAGTCTTTAACCCAAAAAAAAAAAAAAAATTACAAGGGGCTTTAGACTGCATATTCTTTTTTTCTATTTCTTCTTTCTTTCTTTCTTTTTCTTCAAAAAAAAAAATAAAACCCTTTGTAGGCCGGCGAGACAGATTTGGTGCCGGTGGGCTGTCGGCCAAGGCTGCCTAAGGTCTCATGACCCCCGGGCGATGGTCGTCTAGGTCGTGTGAACTTAGGCCTTAATGCCGGGGTTGCGATCCCAACCGACAAGGCTTGGGTCGCGGGGGCAACCTAAGGACGAGTCGCCGGCAATCGTGAGACCCAAGCAATAGTAGCCTGGGTTACACGACCCAAGCATTGCCTCTTCGGTTGCACATCCCAATAGGACCGTCACCCGGGGTTCTTGGCCCTTGGGCGCCTCTCATCGTCCCCTCATCACCCCAAGCCGACAACCCTAGCTCAATAAGAAAGATGAATACTTCGACAAAAAAGAAAAGCAAGGTGTACAGTAATCTAAGGTCTTAATTTTTAATAGGGGTGAAATTAGATTTTCAATAAGGTTTTGAGGACAAAACAGGCATATGACTATTTTTCATTAATGGGGCCTTCAACATTATCGGCATTGGGCTTTCAGCCTTTCTAAAGCTGGCATTTAGCCCAATGCCATTTGAAAGGGCTTGCCAAATACCCCCAACATTTTCCTAAGGGCTTTGGAGGCCCAAGGCCACTTTGAAAAGCTGAACAAAATGAATCCACTCAGGTGCTTATTTAAGACAGTATCCATTTTGGTCTATGTTTGGAGAAAGACTTCATTTCATGACTTTATTTGGATTTTTTCCAAGCAAGAATGATTTTAGTTGCGCCCATAAAACAAAAATTAAACAATTGAAATACAAGGTCGGCATGGCTGAATTCTTATTGGTCGCTTGTATTTCCTACTACCCAAACAACTTCCGATGAAAAAGAGAGAGAGGAATATTAGAGTTTAAAACCATGATTAGCGAAAAGAAGATTTTGTGTAAAGATTTTTGTCTAATGATTTCAAATCTTTACGTAACGAAAAGAGATGTCGCATGGTCATTGATTTGGCCATATATGTCTTTTTCATTCCGTCGAAAAAAGATTTTACAAGTATAGACCTAGAAATGACCTGGCTCAATAGGGAAATCCCAATGAATTGGGTCTTCCAATTTAGGCAAACATCTCGTGAAATTAAAGGTAAAAAGAAGTAGTTTTGAAATGGACTAGGGATTCGATAAGACTCCATTAACAACCACTTATGAGTCTTTTTTCGGCTGGAGTCAATAGGAAGTCAACACGTGGACAACGCTCTTTGATCTTAGCAAGTTCCTTCTCGTGTTCCCCTCGCTAGACGGGACACCGGCAAGGGGGAAATGAGGAGAGACGTCACGTGATCTTTGAGCAAGGTCTCGGAATGGGTGTAATTATCTCCATTGCTGTACATCACATGCATCGTCCGCGAGAGGTTGAGAATCCATGTCGGAATCGGTGGTTCGATTGCGGTCGGACGAAGAAGCGACTCGTTGATGTCCTTCCACGCATCGACCACTTGTTCCCGCAGTTCCTTTTCGGCTTCCTGTTCCGAGACCCCGCGTTCTTTGGCGAGCGGCTCCACCGCAGATGCTACGTGCCCCCTCTTTTGCTCAAACTGCATGTCCAATGACCTCGGCGTCATTAGATCTAGACATTGTTCTAGACATCGTTCCCCACCAAGAGGTGGGTCGATCTAGAAATCACCATGTTATTATTAGCGAAGGATACCAAAAGATGTCAAAACTTGTGTACAGCGCTCACTTTGATGCCAAAAGTTTTTATCGGCTCACTTAAGTGCCAAATAAAATAAAAAAATAATCACTTAAGTGCCGGCGGGGAGAGATTTCGCTCAAAGTAATATGTGGCATTTATTTTTAATTTTTTAATATTACGTAGCAATTTTTCAAAAACTCAGTCCATGTGGCAAATTTTTTTTTAAATTCAATTTATGAGGATTTTTAAACTTAGAAATAAAATAATTTTTTTTAAAAAATTAAATTCAAATAAAAGAAAATCTTTTAAAAAAAGGGTTTGGCTAGCGACGGCGGCGAGAGAGTAGCGGCGAAGTTTGCACAGCCCTCGCCGCACCATTGCTCGAGGCTCATCGACCCTCTTTGACACGAGATGAAGTCTCGCCAGGGTCGTGCACACGAGCAATGGTGGGGCGGCGCGGCGACCCTTGCATTTTCTTTTTCCTTTTTGACATTTTTAGTGTTTTAAGATTTTTTTTAAATTTAAGCTTTTTTTATTGCTGATTGAATCCTCCGGCCAACCATGTAGGATTAGTTTATTAATAAATAAAAATGCCATGTAAGATTTCCGGCAAAGCTCAACGGAGTTGGCGCTCATATAATCTTTTTTTCAAAAAAATTGGCACTCAAGTGATCCAATTTTTTTTTGGAAGAGGTCATACACAAACTTTCGCACTTTTGGTGTCCTTACACCGGTTATTATTGGAGGATGATAATGTTTTCATCATACCTAGTGAGAGGAAATGTCATCCATGAGCCGAGCTATAATTTGAGAAGCCTTCAAGATCTTGCAGTCGCCCAGCAACCATTCAAAAGCATGTTCTGTGACCACATCGCCCATTCCCACAAGCGATGTGATCGCTAACGCTTCGCAGCCGGCCGTTAATAGCGCTAGGGGCATGTACTCCTCCAGCGTTGGTGTGTAGTTGGTGTGGAACCATTTGGCTTCGTCAAAGTACACTCTCGCCTGCTTCTTCATCTGAAAAAATACGCATAAAACAAGAAGGTTAAGGTTTCTATGTAAAAACTCGTGTTCGATGAATACAAGGTGCACCGATTATGCTCACGGCTTCTTTTGCATAGACGAGGCGGTACGGTCTTCCCTTCGAGGCCACTTCATTCTCTACTTCATGATAGACATTGAGAAGCACCTCGTACCAAGCTTGCATATACTCTGGTAGCCCATCCATGGCATCGGCATCCCACCTGAATTCGAGTCCCAGAGAAATGATACACTCAGACTCTTTACAAGACCGATCAAATTCAGAAGTTTGAGGAAGAGAATGTGGATACGGACTTCTGGATTGCTTCGGTGAGGATTACGAGTTCTTCCAATGTGCCATAGACGTCGTGGATATCGTCGAGAATGGAAATAAGGGCGATCACTTTGGTTAGCATGTCTCTGGCCACGGCAAACTCCAGCTCAAAATACACTCCCGACATCCAGAAGAACAGCTCCACAATCCTGTCTCTAGCGAATGGGAACTTCCTCGCGACATCTATGTCCTTCCACCACCTACGATTGAACAAATAGGAGCGAAACTGAAAGTACTTCAGCTCGACGAATTGATGTAGTTAAAACTCCATCTGTTCTATTGTAAAAGACTTTCAGTTGATAATCAAAGTCAAAGAAAAATCGATGGTTTAGGTGCTGCTAAAACTAGAAGCTAATTTTATATAGGCTGTCACATCAAGTTGATTAACCTGGTGATCTTGCCGAGTTCCTTCTGGTGTTGCTCCTGCAGAAAGTTGAAATCTAGTTCAGCCAAGGCGAGCAAGACTTTGTCGTGTGAAGGCTCCTCACGGTAGAGTGGAATATAATACCTCGCCTCGAGCCTCGGCAGCCCCATGCGAAGCGGCTGCTTTAGGGCACGCTTGACTTGTTTCGCGAGACTAGTGCTTACTTTCCTTTCGTCTATCAATTCAAGATGAGTCATAGCGAAATGAAGAGCTTCTTCCAAGATAGCATCGCCATGGCACCTTAAATGGCAAGCTTCATATAGGCTCAGCAGTCCGCGCGCATCGGCAACGAGCGATTCCCTAAACTTCCCTTTGCCGTCCTTGAATTTGTTAAAAACATCTACACGACCAAAACCAACGTGGGAAAAAAAGATGTGGACCGTTAGAAATTAGGAAGACGATATGCCTAGTCTTGCTTAACTAATCTAAGACATACCTGATGAAATATTATAACCTTGCTGTCGCAACAATCGAAAGATGAGAGCGATCATGTGAAGGTCGTCGGCCTTAAAAACTCCATGCACAAGTCGAGAGTAACTTTTATGGATTTGTTCTAATTGCTCGTCTATTTCACGTTCGAAATGGTAGTAAATTCCCAAGCGTTGGATTTGGTCGATCAACTGTAGCATTTGCGAGGGCTTTTCCGCCACATCAGTCACCATCTTCCTCACCTCTCCTTTCAATCCCTCAATTTGTTCCTCCACTCTTCCAAGGTATTTGAACTCCTGCATATATGTTAGCCGCTACTTTCGATCAAAGCAAGCACGATACACGTATATTTATACGTTTCATTCACATGACAATATGAGAAATTGCTAACCATGGAGCTGGTGGGAGAAGCATATACGAGGAAGTAATCGCCCCATACGCTTGGATGATAATCTGCCCGCCGGCGTTCGACTGCGTGGCTTGTTCCTTTGTTCGGAGAAGAAGATGGAATTCCCGAAACCGGAACCGACATATCTCCCTTTCTCTGTATGTTCCGCCTGTGGATATGTGACCAATGCACAAAGTGAAGACCAAGGAGCGGCTTTTGCATTGCAGAACATCACTGCTTGGTAGGTATTTATAGACAATTGTGTTCATTACCACCTTGTTACTTAGACTAGTTTTGAGACCAAAACAATTACATTTGAATTAATATTACACGAGTGAGATTTTTTCCATACGAATAGAAGACACTACTTATAATGTGACTGATCTTATCCATCACATCCTTGATACAATGTTTACATTGGAATTGTTTGTAATAACTTATTGCTTAGGGATCGATGAATTCTGTATTTCTTCCAAGGGTGCAACCGAGCTGACCGTCCCATCGTTAGTCAAGGGTGGGACGGTCCGCTCACAGTCACAAATTTTTGTCACTAATGCAAATTTCTCTTCAGCCACATTTTTGTTTTTGCTGTGCATAACATTTTTTGTGATTGTGTGCAGACCATCCTGAATGGATTTATCGAAACCGAATCGACGATCACACGGAGAATCAAGAAAAAAATTGGAATGACGCACGAGATTACCCAGGTTCATCCCAAGATTAGGGCTACGTCCCGCAAAGAGATTTCACTATATTTTTTGATTACAGCCAATTCTTACTTAATACAATGATAAAACCGAGCAAAATATATATGCCCTAAAAACGGGCTAAAAATCTAAAACTTCTTAATTCCAACCATACGGGCCAGCTTAAATAAAAGCCTAAACCCGTAGAGGTTTCGGAGGCATCGCCCGAACCCCGCCCGCTCACCGGCGAGCGGGGCAGCGGAACCCCGTCGGGAGGCGCTGCCCCCGAACCCCCGCATCCCGCCCGTAGGGGGTCACATGTCGTTGGGTAATACTTCGTTTCTCTAAACTCACGTGGGCGTACCCGGTGTGAGAAACAAGGGTCTCCGAAGTATTTGCCAACTCCAACATTCTCCCACTTGGTGGATACTTCGCGCAAATGAGAGCCCTTCCAATATCATTCTTCTTCAATCCAATCGCAGAGAGAGCACCATTCAAACTTCGCACTTTGTGACGGCTTTAGTAAGGAAGTCTGAACTATTTTCTACCGTGTCGACCTTTACAAGTCGAACCTCATTCTTCTCCACTTTTTCTCTAATGAAATGATATTGAATATCAATGTGCTTTGTGCGTGAGTGAAACGCCGGATTCTTGGCTAAATAAATAGCCCCTTGATTATCACATCTCACATCTACAGCACCTTGCTCAAAACCAAGCTCCGAGCACAATCGCCGTAACCATACAGCCTCTTTTTTAGCATGAATAAGAGCCATATACTCAGCCTCTCATAGAAGAAAGCGCTACCACGCTTTGCCTTCTACTCATCCAACTCAGCGCAAAGCACCAAACAATGTGAAAACAAACCCGCTAGTGGACCGTCTACTATCAATAACACCACCCCAATCTGCATCTACATGGCTTATGATATCACGCATGTTTCCATTCCCTGTACCTTCAAAACATAAAGAAAAATTCGAAGTTCCACGAAAATACCTGAAAACTCTTTTGATCGCATTCCAGTGTTCTCTACCCGGGTTAGACATATATCGGCTCAAGACTCCCACCGCTTGGGCTATATCGGGACGCGTGCACACCATAGCATACATCAAGCTACCCACCGCACTTGCGTATGGAACTCGGGCCATCTCCTCGCCTTCCTCATCCGTTTTGGGACAGTGTTCGCGAGATAACTTGGTCCCTAAAGGTATAGGGGGTACCAACAAGCTTGCAGCCTATCATATTGAATTTCTTCAAAATTTCTTTGATATATTTCTCCTCGCCTCTAGCCACACTTCCGTTTCTCACGGTCCCTACTAATCTGCATGCCCAAAATAAAATTTGCAGGCCCCAAGTCTTTCATTTCGAACTTTTTAGCCAACAAACTCTTCACGGATTTCACCTCGCTATTCCCGATCAACAACATATCATCCACATATAGCGTGAGAATGACAAACTGATTGCCCGTCTTCTTCACATAAACACAATGGTCAGAATTTGAACGCACAAAATCAAGCTGGAGCATATACGTGTCAAACTTTTGATACCACATCCTCGGTGATCGCTTTAGCCCATATAAGGACTTTTTTAATTTGCACACTAGATTTTCTTTTCCTTTTACTTCAAAGCCTTCTGGTTGCCTCATATATATCTCCTCCTCCAAGTCCCCATGAACGAAAGCTGTCTTGACATCCATCTGTTCTACCTCAAGATCATATGCAGCTACTGCCATGCATGTAACAAATCGTATCGAGGTCAACTTCGCCACGGGAGAGAAAATCTCGTCATAGTCAACACCCTCGATCCGAGAGTACCCCTTGACTACAAGCCTAGCCTTGTACTTCTCTCTGATTCCATCGGGTTTCAGCTTTCGCTTGAATACCCATTTACACCCAATTGCCTTTCTATCCTTAGGCAATTTACACAAGCTCCATGTTTCATTTTTATCAAGCGATCGCACCTCATCTATCATTGCGAGCTCCCACCGATTCGCATCATCCATGGATCTCGCCTCTTTTACGTAACTAGGATCAACTCCGGTAATGCTCAAAGCATGAAACGTACTCAAAGCACTAAGGGAGTATCGAAGTGGTACCTTTCTTTCCCGCGTCGATCTCTTGAGAGCCGGCATGCTATCTCGTATCCGAGTCTTCATCCGAATCTACATCCTCGACTTCATTAACCGAGTCCCCTTGCTCCGATTCGGAATCGATTCTACTAGCGTATCTTGTGGAACCATCTCCATAACTTTAGTTTTAGGATTTTCTTCAAGTGCTACCACTTTCTTGGGCTCATCCCCTTTCGTGTGCCAACCTAGGATTGTGATTCACGAAAGACGACATCCCCGTCGTATACAATGGTCTTTGATTCCGGATTCCACAGCTTATAGCCCTTAACCCCTTCCTTGTATCCGACAAATATGTTCTTCTCGGACTTATTGTCAAGCTTACCCCGTTTCTCCTTGGGTACATGAACATATGCATCACACCCGAACACCCAAACATGTGACAGATTCGGCTTCTTCCCAAATGCTGCCTCATATGGTGTACGATCCTTCACTGATGAGGTCGGTGACCGATTCTTCAAATAATAGGCCGTGGCTACGCCCTTCAGCCCAAAATTTTGGCTCTAAACTTGCCCAACTCAGCATGCATCTCGCTCTTTTCTATGAGTAACCGATTTAACCTTTCGGCCACCCCATTCTCGTTGGGGCGTATATGGAGTCGTCTTCGCCTTGCAATACCATTATCCACACAAAATTGCTCGAACTTATCCGAACAAAATTCACCTCCATTATCCCGTACGAAGGACCTTGATCTTCCCGCCCAATTGATTTTCAACCAGGGCCTTAAATTCATGAAATTTCTTGAATACTTCTTATTTACTCTTAATAAAATAAATCCAACTATATCTCGAAAAATCATCTATGAATGATACATAGTACCCTGGATCCTCCAATAGATGGAGTCGAGTAGGTCCAAAAACGTCGCCGTGAATCGCCTCGAGAACCTCGCCTACTCTCGCACCGGTGTGTTGGAAGCTAACTCTGGTTCCGTTTTCCATGAAGACAAGTGTTCATAGAACCCAAAACCCATAAAGCATTTTGGAACTCCTTCTACCATCTTACTCGAAATTAAGGTAGACAGCCCCTTTTCACCGATGTGCCCTAACCTCTCGATGCCACAACATGGACATATCATGTCCATCTTCCTTGGCTTTTTCGTAAACAAATCCGCTACCAATAGTCATCGTTTCCCCGAGCAGCTTGTATAATGTCCCCGTAACGGACTCCTCGTGCAATCACAATAGAACCTCGAGTCATCTTGCACGAATCCTTATCATAGCTAAAAGTAACCCCCAAATCAGCCATTGTACCGACCGATACGTGATTTCTACTCATCAAGGGTATGTGCATCACGCCTGGAATAGTCTTCACGGTGCCATTACTCATCCTCGCCTTCACCTTGCCACGCCCGATAATCCGAACTGCAAGATCATCTCCGAGCATGACATCCCCACCATTATATTGCTCATATTCACAAAACCAAGTGTCTATGAGGCGTCGGGTGGTATGAAGTACCGGTATCAATCAACCGGATATCCTTGTCTGATCGCGCCATACATGCATCAGCCCAAATACATATCTCCCGCATCGACCTCCTTTTTTACCCGAGTATGATTCAGCTTCTTTCTTAAAAACCGGCTTATTTTTTACAGTCTCGCTTCACATGGCCCCATTCTTCACATCTCCAAAGACCGTACCCTCCTCTCCCTACTCTTCGATCGCCCACGAGATTTGGACCTGGACCCTTTCCAATTCGTAGTCTTCTCGCTTGGCCTTCCCCTAGCCGCCAATGCCTCTTTACCGGAATTTCCCGATCCCTTTCTTCTTGTCTCCTCCGATAACAAAGCGTAACACACACTCTCATATGATAATTCCTTATCCCCACCACCGATTACCACAATCAAGCTATCCCATGAATCCGACAAGGTGAACAAAGCAAGTGTTATCGCCTTATCATCATCCTCAAACTTAACACCGATTGATACGAGTTGACTAATCACAGGTGTTAAAGCTATACAGATGTGCGTAAAACGAGTCTCCCTCATGCATCCGAAGATTATACAGCTTTTTTCTCAAAAATAGCTTATTAACCAACGACTTACTTTGATACAAATGACTCTAGTTTCTGCCACAAATCCTTGGCTGTAGGTTCGCTCATCATGTTCGTCGAATCGAGTCTATGAGACAAAGCCGAATCAAAACCTTTGCTTTCCGATCAATCCGATCCCGTTTTCAATCTCCTTTGGATCCGCCCTTTTGGAAGACGCCTCGTCATCCTTCCCCGCTTCCTTGCCCGATTCCTTTATCACGACACCAGCTTCGCAAAGAACAGGCCTTTCCGTTTCGATTGCCGACCAAAGATCTCGATCGCAAAGTAGATCCTCCATCTTCATCTTCCATAGATCAAACCGCGTCCCATCGAATTTTTCGATCTCGATCCGCGACCCTCCCGACATCTCCCGATAAACCCTAATCTCTCAAACACAAGGCCCCGATACCAATTGAATGGATTTATCGAAACCGAATCACACGATCACACGGAGAATCAAGAAAAAAAATTGGAATGACGCACGAGATTACCCATATTCACCCCAAGATTAGGGCTACGTCCCGCAAAGAGATTTCACTATATTTTTCGGTTACAGCCAATTCTTACTTAATACAATGATAAAATCGAGCAAAATATATATGCCCCAAAAACGGGCTAAAAACCTAAAACCTCTTAATTCCAACCATACGGGCCAGCTTAAATAAAAGCCCAAACCATACGGGCCAGCTTAAACGGAACCCCCGTCGGGAGGCACCGCCCCCGAACCCCCGCCCACGACCGGGCAGCGGAACACCCCGTGTCGGGGCGCGCGCCCCTAACCCCCGCATCCCGCGCGCAGGGGTCACATGTCGTTGGGTAATACTTCGGTTCCCCTACGCTCACGCGTGGGCGTACCCGGTGTGAGAAACAAGGGTCCTCGAAGTATTCGCCAACTCCAACACATCCCACCGTCGGTCAACGCGGATGGTCAAGACAAAGATTTCCACCAAACTAGACCGAGGGTCCTCCTTTAGGAAACTTGAATATGTCCATGTATGCCGTGCGATGATTATCTCTTTGTAGCAAGCAAAGAAAAATGAAGCGTACGAAGTATATTGTTTTTGACTTAAACATTCGAGTTGTCTACTCGGTGTAGTTGTTTTGCACGAATTTGAATAGAAAACGGAATAAGTTTCGACATACTCAAAGAGGATGTTTCACCCGGGACTGAATGGATGGTGAATTACAAAAATCTTAAAATAGAGGCATTGAACATGACCACTCATCACGGGTCGATCATACGCAAAAATTGGTCATTTTTTTGGGTCAACAGTGGTGAAGCTCGATTGGCTCTACCCCAATCTTGGATTCATTTGTCAAGTCACGTCATTCCTATGGACGATATTCTTGTTGAATGCAACAATCACATGGAAGATACGGGTTCTTGTTTAATGCAACAATCACATGGAAGATACGGGTTGTTGCTGCTCCAACTCATGACCCAATGTGTGAGGAGAGATTGTTAAAGTTATGTAGTCGGCTCATAAGTGTGAAAAAAAGTCTCATCCTTTGAATTAGTTTTTAAGGTGAAAGAAATCCAAGACTACCAAACAGTTTAGGAGTTAGTGAGCCCAGCCCTTCATCTCCCGGAGGAGGAAAGGGCAATCAAGAGATGGAGTAAGAAGTATGGTAGAAGAAGAGTTTCTCTAGATGACTCTTTTTAATTCTAAGCTAGTCATTTGATCGGGATGAAACATAGACTTGATGATACAAATCATTACAAATGACGATTAAGATTTATCGAGATACCAAAATAAGTACTATGCTACAATGGGCCACAGTAATCTTCTTAAATCCCAAAGGGGGAGAATTAGACTTCCAAGAGAAAGGGAGATAGTTTGAGCGAAGGACTCTTTGTTATTAAATTGGAGGGAAAATCGATAAGCAATGGCTGGCGATACGTTCTATGAGGACGGGGATAGAGGAGACAAAAAGGTTGAGGAGAGGGAACGTAGGATTTGGTCGTAAAGGAGGAGTTTTTCGGTTCACAAGGTAACCTGCCTAAGGATCAAATCTATCCATTCCATGTTCTTGTTCTGTTTCTAGAACGTCGAGAAAGCCAGAGGGTTGCACACGTCTTTAAAGGGTGCTCACGTAATTAATCGTCCTGAATTCCTTTTTATTTGACAACATTTTTAGCAGTGAGTTAATGTGATTGGAAAAAGTGATATATTTTATTTTATTCCTAGTTAGGGAAAACTTTCTCCAATCTTATATATGTGATGCGAATTTAACGTAATTGAAAAACAAGTTATGGACATTACTTACATGCAAGTTTAACTGAATATAAATACTTGTGGTCTATAAACTAAAGTAACGACCGGCAAAGGATTTTACTATAATTAAGATCTCGGACCTCTCACTTACTGCATCACACAGGTCACTCTAGGGAACCAAACCAAGACAAAGACAAGACAAAGACAAGACAAGAGAAAACAAAACAAAACAAAATAAAGAGCCTCAATGACGTATCCCTGTCCTATCCAATGGTCCTCGAAGCACAAGAAACATTCGATTTGGATTTGCAAAACTGGCAAAATCATGTGGAAATTGTTGAACGTTTAGGTTATTTCGTCTTCTTACAGCCAGCTCAGCATTTTAAGATTTGATCAAGAGTCGCTGCTGAACCGGAGAAATTGGAGAAGAAACATTTTCTGCGTCATCTTTTCCGCAAAAGAAGACGAAATTGCCAGGTGGCTTCCTCAGGTCCTCGAAACACGAAAGGAAAGATTTGACGTGAAAGTGAACGGGCCATGAGAGAGAAAGAGAACCGAGGGAGAGCGACCTTAATTAGCGCCGAGGGTGATTATAAAAATTATGCAGAACGCTACGACAAGATGGATGCCCGTCTTATCTCTCTCTCTCTCTCCTTCGGTACAAAAATGTTTTTTTCATTTTGCAAGTCATCAAGCAAAGACTAGCGGTCGAGGATGGCTCGAGTAAGCAGGTCTACTTCTGAAAACGTGATAAAGATTTGACACCCAATCACATTTGCATGATGACATGCAAAATGGAAATCACGTTTTGTGGTCCTGCTTCTTACAATTTCGATGATCATATGACACCCTTTAGACGCCACAAGACTAGTGATTGTCGGAACGACGAACGAATCCAAGTTTGTGGCAGCGCCAATCGTGCTCCACCACCAGCCAAGTAGGCCACTCAAAGTGGTAAGTTGAAAACGATATATGTCACATGTTTCATGTTTAGACTCCACCTGTCACGAAAGGATAATCATTATACGATACAAATTTCCTGCGAAATAAAAAACTTATGACTTCATAAGCAATTAGTTTTTTTTTCACGAAAGAAAATGGCTATATTTAAATATACGAAAATCTATTGTGGTATTGATGACGGGATGGATAAGATCAATTATATTATGAAAAGCATATCTTATTTTCACATGAAATAATCTCACTTTTGTATTATTCATTGAAATGCGATTTGTGTACTGGTCTAATATCCAAGAATGAAGCATAAAAGGAATAGGGAAAATATGTCGGTCCAGGTTTTAGAAATTCCATCTTCTTCTCCGAAGAAGGGAAACAAGCCACGTGGTTGAATGCCGGCCGATGGATTTTCATCCGAGCTGCCTGGGGCTATTACTATCGAAGTAACAAGACAAATAACAAAATATCAGCGTGGTTGTAATTCGAAAGCTTCTATAAATCATGATGAAGATAACTTATCGAGCAGAGCATTCCTCGAGCCGATCATTTACGGATATAATTTTTCCCTAATTTGTTTTTACTCATTTTTCATGTAATAAAATTGTCATATTTATATGGATTAATACTATGAAAAACTCCGAATTTGAGCATCCCAAAATAATTTTTTGACCACCAAAAAGTTCCAAACCGATGTACTCGTGACAAATTTACCCTCCGTTATCACAAGTGTACCTGTTTAGAATTGGTAATGGTATTAACCCTATTTATATTTACCTTCCACTATGATTATAGGTGATGATACCTATTTGATATCTCTATATTATACTGTACAAAGTATCAATGTAATTGGTGAGCTTCATTCATTCAATGATCCGTTTATCTTTAAGGATCAAAGCCACACTGATATTTTCTTGTAAAAAAAAAAGTCAATATAACCACGTCGTCTCCTTCTTCAAACCTGAAATTCTCATTTCCTTCGAATATCAATGTGGTAAACTTTGTTACATTGAAGTTCGATAAAAACAACTTCTTCTTTTTTTTGCAGACACAAGTAGCGTCTCTTATTGAAGTCAGGACTACTTGGTTTCCTTAGTGAAGAGATAGTTGCACCACCACAGACTATTTTTTTTTTTTTTGGGGTCAAAGAAGGGAAATTCATTTACCAAGCGAAGTTCGAAAAACAACCATGAGTTACATCAAAACATAACAGATCCCGAAGGATGGGGGGAAGCGTCAACAGCCCATTAGAGGGAAGACCACCAAGCTTGTGAGTCTTTGCTAACCAGTCCGCACAAGAATTCCGCCGCAAGCAGAAGTGAATGATCCAAGATATAGAGGCGAAGTGAATGATCCAAGATATACATCATTGATTGTAAAATCTTGGCCCCAAAAAAAAATTGAAAGAGAATTTCGAATAAGGGCTTGGAATAAGATCGTTTTCTCAAAAATAATCCAGAGTGGACTTTGTTTCAAATAAGAGCATGAAATAATCAATTTAGTCTCAAATAAAGGGTTAGCGAGCATGTGCATCTCACATGCCAATTGCCAAACCATAATCAAGGGAGTTTTTCTTTCTTCTTTCTCTCTTCATCTTCTTCTCTTTCTTCTTCCCGAAACTCTTCAATTCATCTTATTTGCAAGAAAAAATAGAATGTCGTTGAGGCGAGTCTCACGCTAAGCTTAAGAGCCCGAGCTCTCGGGATCGAGTTCTTGACCTGTAGGCCCAACAAGTGGTGGGTGGTGATGGCGATGCTCGCGATGATCTAGTTGTCCTTCCTCGCCGACTCACTTCGGCCATGAGCTTATTCGAGTGCCTTTGCTGCCGCATCCGTGACCGCCTAGCCGACTCCTAGTTCAATTCCATCCTCTTCCTCTTCCTCTTCCGCTGGATATGTAACAACTCCCAAAAGGCATAAGGAAGTTCCATTAGGACACTCAATAAGGCCGAGAATCGTTGATCTTTATGATTTTCACATACAAGTAAGAAGATTTATATTTATACATAGCGAGGCCTTTAATTGTGATCGTTATTGCATAAAATCGGGAGACGATGAAGACCGATTTATCTCCCGTAACCCTCTGTTATCATTTACATTTTATTTTGATGGAGAGAACCACTTAACTTTATGTTAAAACAACGTCTGTTCATTTGTACATAGGGTGGAGAGAGGACCAGATTTCCTTTTAAATATAGGTTATCAATAGATGCCGCTTCAACATATGCCATCCATCAAAGCACGTGAAGAGTTGCGTCTTTTAAGTTATGTCTTTAATAACCAACACAAATTAATTATAACATGAAATAATTATGAAACCATTATTAATAACATCATATAGGCCACATTTATTTTTACATTCTCCCACTTGGCCAATATGAGTTTCCTTTCATAGTTTAATAAATATTATAATATGCAAAATAACATCGAGTTATGACTTTTGTTTAAATTGGCTCTCACATAATAATCACAATAAAGTAAAGAAGACTAATGCGAATCATAGCAATTGTGTGTCATTAATCGACACAGTCTCTTTTATGTACTATAACTATAGCTCTCTACTTAACATGATCCATAAATGAGAAGTATAGCGATGGTCCAACTATAATATCTATGTTAAAGATTATCTTGAGAAACATTCATCTACTTCTATTATGTATACTAAGTAGAAAACAAGATATATCGAAACATATAAATGAGCTTAAGAATGTCAAATGTATAACCTTAATTGAGCCATAATAGAATATCATTGACGACACCAATCATGCCCATCATTTCAACACGGTCATTTAATGTTGTGGGCGGTGTCCTTTCGTTAAAGGATTTGCAATCATAAAGTTGGTGCTAATATGCTCAATTGTCACTCTCTCTTTCTAAACTTCTGCTTAACGGACAAGTACTTAATCTCCATAAGTTTGGCACCCTTAGAATATTTATCGTTCTTAATGAAGAAAAACTGCTACAGAATTATCACAATAAATTTTCCGCGTTCTAGTGATAATATCGACAATCACACGCCTTGAAATAAAGTTCGCAGCTTTGAGACATGAATAATGGCCTCAAAGCATGCTACAAACTTAGCCTCCACAATAGATGCAGCAATCACTCGGCTGCACATTTATCTAAGTCCGAATCTGAATATCCAATCACCTCAAGATGGTTAGATCATTTAAAAATGAGTATATGATTCTTAATTTCTTACAAGTATCTATGAACTTTCTTTGCAGCTTTCTAAGGATTCGATCTTGGATTACTTTTGGTAGAAGCACAAGAAGAGTGCTAATATTTGTGTATGGCGCTCACTTTAGTGCCAATTTTGTTCGCCGGCCTACTGAAGTGCCAATTTTTTTGAAAAATGATTATTTAAGTGCCAACTCTAGTGAAGTCGCTGAATTGGCATTAAAGTAATCATTTTTTCTCCGATTTCGCATTAAAGTGATCATTTTTTTGGATCACTTACGTGCTTATTTTTTTAAAAAATGATTATTTAAGTGCCAATTCCGGCGGCTTCACCGGAGTTGGCACTTAAGTGGTCGGTTTTTCTCGATTTGACACTTAAGTGAGCCGACGAAAAAAAAGGCACTAAAGTGAACGTGGTATACAAATATTGGCACTCCCGCCGTTTTTCGCTAATTACTTTTATATTTACCCAAAGATTTCGACAAAGAAAACCGACGTATGGTCTATTGCAAGTGTGAGCATACATTAAGCTCCCAACAACATATACATAAGGAATATTTTTCATTTGCTCTTGTTCCAATTCATTTTTTGGACACCGCATAAGGCTAAATTTGTCCCCTTTCCGAATTGAAACTATTCTTGCTATACATTTGTCCACATTGCATCTCTATAGAATTGTATTAATACGGGCTTTTTGAGTCAACCATAACAATCTTTGTGATCTCTCTTGAAATATTTCTATTCCTATCACAAACATTGCCTCGGCCATATCTTCTTCTCAAAATTTTTAGAGAGAAATTTCTTGGTTTCATGTAACAAATCACAATCATTAGCAACAAGCAAAATGTCATCAACATACGGAACTAGAAAAATAAACTTGCTCCCACTTACCTTCATGCATATACACCGATTAACGGTGTTTTCCTTAAAATCAAAAGAGGTTATAGTATCATTGAACTTGAGATACAATTGTCAAGAAGCTTGTTTAAGTCCATATATTGAATTCTTTAATTTACACACTTTGTGTTCCTTTCCTTTAATTGGAAAGTCTTCAGGTTGGTCCATATAAATCTCTTCCTCTAAATTCCCATTAAGAAATGCAGTTTTGACATCCATTTGATGCAACTCTAAATCGTAATGCTACCAAAGCCATAATGATTCTAAGAGAGTCTTTTTTGGAGATCGGTGAAAATGTCTACTTATAATCAATGCCTTCTTTATGAGTAAAGCCTTTGGCAACAAGTCTCGCATTATACCGTTCGATATCATCTTTTGAGTCATGCTTGGTCTTGAAGACCCATTTACATCCTACTTTTTTTACATCCTTTATGCAATTCAACAATATCCTAGGCAGCCCGGCGCGCTCCCGGTGCCGGGAGGGCCCGTGGTGGAGTCCTCGGTCAAAAAAAAAAAAAAAACAATATCCTGGGCATGATTCTAATCCACTTTTAACTCTTCTTTCATGGCATCAAACTAATTAGTAGAATCACTACATTACATGGCCTCGTGAAAATGAACCTGGATCATAATCAATTCCTAAGTCAATTTTTGACTCTTGTAGATAAACCACATAGTCATTAGAGATAGCTGACTTCTTTACTCTTTGAGATCTTCTCAATGCTCTTTCGTGTGGCCCAACTACCGTAGGTTCATTATCGACATGTAGAGGTGGCCGGTTCATTTGAACCGCCGGTTCCGGTTCGAGGAACCGGTGGTTCCAGTGCCGATTCCGGACCGGTTCCGGTTCCATTTTTTAAATTTAATTTTTAAAATAATAAATAATAAAATAAACATAAAACATTATAAATTATAAATTATATTTAAATTGTACATTGCAATAAAATTTTGAAAAAAAAAAGAGAGAAGGAATGGGCTTGAACTTAATGAATTATCATTAAGCGCCTACATATCTTCTTGGGGATTTAGAAGAATCAAAGCCCATGTAGTTCTTTTACCTTTGATAACCCCAACTTACCTTATTGTCAATCGTCGCTACCCGTTGTAATACCCGTTGCGGTGGCATCTCCACAATCCTCACTGAAGAATTCGTGTTCTCGATCCAACTCTTGGTGTCGAAATCGGCATTCGTCCAATCGTCGACACAAGCTTGAGCTTCCACGCACTGGACTTAATCTTGAACGACGAGAGTCCAAAACTAATCCTCCAGCGCTAAATGCTTGTTCCACCGCAACCGTTGAAGAAGGGGTTGCTAATATCCGGCAAGCGATGAGGGCGAGAATTGGGTAATCGTTTGAGTGACTCTTCCACCACTCTAGGATTTGGAAATCAGTACTATGTTCGGTATCACGAAACTCAAATTGAGTGTTTAAATATTTTTCTAATTCAAAAATACTACCTGTTGCCCCTTTTTTTTTTTTTTTTTGTCTACTCTTAAGCATATCGTATCCTTTGCTAAGTGAACTACCAGCTTCGCTTCGTGAGGCAATAGATTGTAAAGATGCACTATCACTTAAACCTTATCTACCACAAAATTCTCCATATAATACTACTATAGATTTTTTAACCTCTCCTTGTATAATTGAAATATCTATTGCATCTTGTAAATGTAAACAATCATAATAATACACATTCAGATAATCTAGCAAACCATCTAATTTAATACGTGAATAAAAAACAATACCAACTAAATAGACAAGAGGAATTTTGAAATAATAATGCAACCATTTTTCTCGCATTACTAAAATAGTCTCGAGCTAATTCAATATCTTTTTCATATGCATTAAAAACATTACCAATATTAACACTCTCTATTAAAAATAAATGCGTAGTAGGATAATAAATACCAGATAAAACATTAGTAGCATCATTAAAAACTTTCAAAAAATCTAAAAACATTTTGCAAACGTCCCAATGTTGCGGAAGTAAAGTAATTTCAGGAATATTTTGCGAAATAAACATACACAATAAATCTTTGTAATCAAAAGTTTGACGAAACAACTCGTAAGTAGAATTCCAACGAGTCGGAATATCTTTTGGAAACCTTTTGCCCTTCTCCCATGTTGTTTACAAAATTTTCCCCATGTTTTCATAAAATGGGCACGACTACATAAAAATTTAATTGCACCTTTTATTGGGGCGAGAGAAATATCAAGAGTTCGTAAACCATCTTGTACACATAAATTTAAAACATGACAAACACATCTAATGTGAAAAAATTGTCCGCCAAAAGAGGGTTTGCAAATTTTTTCTAATTCGAGAATGGAAGCAACATTTGCGGCGGCATTATCAAAACCAATTGAAAAAATTTTATTTATCAAAGTATATTCTTCTAAAACTTGCCTAATTATTCTATAAATATTATGAGCCGAATGTTTTTTTATCAAAAACTCAAAATGCAAGAAGTCTTTTTTGAATGGTCCAGTCGTCACCTATCCAATGACACGTAACACCCATATAAGAATGAATTTGCCAGGGATCACTCCAAATATCGCTTCCTAAATGCACACGTCCATTGAATTCGAAAAAATTTTTACTAAAGCTTTTTTTGGTTTTTTATAAAGATGCAAAAGTTCGCGTTTAAGAGTACTTTTCGGAATAGTTGGTGCTTGCGGAACCAACGCAAAGATTTATCAAATATTTCAAATTAAAATTTTCACCAAAGTAGTAAACGGAGCATGATCAAGGGCAACATATTCAGCTAATGTTTGTTTATAAAGTGCATCAGTGTAACGGAATAAAGGATGAGTATTAGGATTGGCGTACCCGAAAATTTATTGTTGTCTAGTGTCGATCCGCGCTTGTGTTGGATGTTTCTTCGTCGATGTCGACGGAATGTTCCGTAACCATTTCCCTTGGTAAATTTATATGTTTGAGGACAATATTTACAATTTATATTGTACTTACCTTCGCTTTCATCAAATATCTTATCGAACCGCAGCCACAAGTCGGATTTGCTATCTCGGCCCTTTCTTTCCGGCTTATTTGACGTCGACATTTCTTCGACACTAGTAGGAGGATAAAGACTTTCTTGTGTTGGGACGTGTTCGACGCTCGGAATGGGAACAACGTTGACATTGTCGTCGTCGTCTTCCCAATATGTATACTCACGAGGATCATATTCGGGAATAGGATGTTCGGAATTTCCCATCGTCATCTTGCCCTTTCTAGTATTTCTCGCTTTCACTTGTCATTTTTGAGAGAATTGAGGCGAAATTGAGAGAATTGAGCAGATTGAGAGAATTGGAGAGAATTGAAAGAATTGTTGAGAGAATTTGTGAGAAAAATGAAAGAGAAAGGATTGATATTTATAAAAAAGGGGAGGGTTATTTAACAAAAAAAAAAAATTTGGCCATTTGGCCATTGCAAAATTGCAACGGCCAAATGGCCGTTGGATTTGGCCGCTGCAAATTGCAACGGCTCTTTGGGCCGTTGCAGCCCGGAGCCATTTATTTATTATTATTATTTTTAGGGCGCGTCGGAACCGTGGGCCCGGTCAACGGGCCAGTTCCGGGCCCATGGTTCCAAATGGCCATGTCTATCGACATGTTCATTATGGAGTGCTTGATCATTTATTTATTGTTATTGATTATTATTTGGTTGAACAATAATATCGGGAACAACAACTTTACAAGTTTTGGGTAAAGGAACCTCCACCCCGACTTCTTGAATGCAAGCATAATGCATTTTTTCACTCCCACCGATGTCGCCATTCTCAATGAACCTAGCGTTTTCAAATTCAACAATTCTTGTACTATGATTAGGACAATAAAATATATATCCTTTCAATTTCTCTTCATAACCAAATAAATGTCCACCGGTCGTTCTAAAATCTAATTTTTTTTTTCTTGTGGATTGTGAATTCGTGCATTTCGCTGGACAACCCCAAACATGTAGGTGCCGTAGGTTTCCAACCCGCCCACAATTCAAAGGGAGTCTTAGAATTGCTTTACTAGGAACCTTCTTTGACAAATACATAGAAGTCTTTAATGCATACATCCATAAAGATAAGGGTAAAGATATCATCATACTCATTTTCATTTCCATTAGAGTATGATCATGCCTTTCTACACCATATGGTTGCAAAGACACCTAGCATTGTGTATTGAGCAAAAATACCATGTCTTTCAAGGAATTTAGTAAAGGACCCAAACGTTATCCCGATTCATTATACTTTCCATAATATTCACCACCTCTATACGACCTTAATATTTTTACCTCTTTATCTAATTGCCTCTCAACCTTTTTAATACATATCTCAGGTGCATTCACCGATTGAAATTGCCTCTAAACCTTTTTATGTTTTAAAAAATATATCCTTAATATATTAGGGTTTAGGTCAATTTAAACTTTAAAATATGCAAGATAAATATTGCTTTGGCATAGTTCTATTTTAGGAAATAAATCCATCCGAAAAATAAAAAAATCATCTTTGCCACATCATCTTTGTCATGTCATCCATGCCATGTCATCAAAGCCACATCATTCATCTTTGCTATGTCATCTCATACTATGTCATATAGGTTGCATGTTAGTTTGCATTGCATGTAGAATGATACGCTTAGGTTAATTTAATTGATTCCAACATCACGTAATCAATTTAATTAAACTATAAGCATATCATTATGCATTAGTTTAAAATTGCATGTTTAGAACTGTAATTAATTCATACATCACGAAATTAATTTTCATGTGCATGTCATCTTTTGTACGTTATCTAGCTTGGTCTTACATTTGCATCACGACATTTCATCATTTAGAATAAAATTCATGCATCACATGCATTCATAAAAAATGAAATTAAAAGAAATAATGTTTTGTGTGGCCCATGCTCCCTTGATTATATTGATTTCTGGATGTCCAATTAATTGATTGTACACTCACATGATAACCTTATTTAGCGACTTAGGTTAAAATCAATTAATGTTGTTTTCTCAAATGATTTTCATGAAATAAAATTGTACCGAAATGGCATTAGAGTAATCTAGTGTAATCAAGTCCACGGACTCTTAATCTCCTGGTTTGTAGTAGCAATTTAGTTTTCATGATAATTTATTTAGGTTTTTAATCGACCTACCAAAAATGATTAGCGGCGGCTCCCGATTTAAAATGCATTGCATGTTAATTATTTGAACCTCGTATCAAGAACGAAAAAAAATGCGGATAATCATTGTACGATGTCTATAACGGTTACAAATTTCCTGCAAAAAAAAAAAACTTATGACTTCATAAGCAATTAGTTTTCTTTTTCACAAAAGAAAATAGCTATATTTAAATATACGAAAATCTATTGTCATATTGATGAAGGGATGGATAAGATCAATTATATTATGAGAAGCATATCTTATTTTCACATGAAATAATTTCACTTTTGTATTATTCATTGAAATGCGATTTGTGTGCTTGTCTAATATCCAAGAATGAAGCATAAAAGGAATAGGGAAAATATGTCTGTCCGGGTTTCGAAACTCCATCTTCTTCTCCGAAGAAGGGAAACAAGCCACGTGGTTGAACGCCGGCCAACGGATTTTCATCCGAGCGCCTGGGGCAATTACTATCGAAGCAACAGGACAAATAACAAAATATCAACGTGGTTATAATTCGAAAGCTTCTATAAATCATGATGAAGATAACTTATCGAGCAGAGCATTCCTCGAGCCGATCATTTACAGATATAATTTTTCCCTAATTTTGTTTTTACTCATTTTTCATGTAATAAAATTGTTATATTTATATGGATTAATACTACGAAAAAATCCGAATTAGAACATCCCAAAATAATTTTTTGACCACCAAAAAGTTCCAAATTGATGTACTTATGACAAATTTACCCTCCGTTAATTTTCATTACATTGGATTAATACGACAAAAAATTTCAAACTAATACACATGTGATAAACAAAGGGTAAAAACTCCAAACCGGTATACCAATCAACCGTACGTGTCATCTAACTAAGCAATTTGCTATAAAATTTAACGAAAATTAACGGATGGTAAATTTAGCACAATTATACCAGTTTGAGGGTTTTGGTGGTTAAAAAAAGGCTTGGGTAATTTTTCATAGGTGTATCAATTTGAGATTTTAGTGATCAAAAAATAGTTTGAGGTAAATTTATCACAAGCGTACCGGTTTAGAATTGTTAATGGTATTAACCCTATTTATATTTACCTTCCACTATGATTATAGGTGACGATACCTATTTGATATCTCTATATTATACTGTACAAAGTATCAATGTAATTGGTGAGCTTCATTCATTCAATGATCCGTTTATCTTTAAGGATCAAAGCCACATTGACATTTTCTTGTAAAAAAAAAAAGTCAATATAACCACGTCGTCTCCTTCTTCAAACCTGAAATTTTCATTTCCTTCAAATATCAATGTGGTAAACTTTGTGAAGAATTTTATGCAAAAAGAAAGAAGTTTTTGGAATGGATTGATGATCTTTTTCTTAGAGCATCATTCTGTATTTATATTAATAGAAAAATCAATCACGTACAATAAAATCCCTAACAATGTGATAATCAAATCCCTCAAAATATAAAATCCCATTAACTAGCCCACTAATCATGAAATTTATGATATTCAATCAATTAGCCCACTAATTATGGATTGAAAAGCTAACGAGATTCTGAACTTGTGTTGTGTGGCTATTCATTGGAGATTCTGACTTTGGGAGGGCGTTTACTGTTTATTTGCTTTGGTGGGTTAAACAGGGTATTAATTTATTTAATTTTTGTTAATTCGAATGTCTATGGGAGAGAAGGGGAAAAAAACGAAAAAAACAAATTGGTATGCAAATTATTGTTTCGGTATCTTCTCTAACTTGACTAGGATTAGGAATTTCTTGCTATATCACTTTCAATCTTGCATTATTATTACTTGTGGAGATAGACAACCCGCTTGATGATCTTTGACCCTCCTTTTTGACAATGGATGTTTCCTAGGGAGGACTTCTCTCGTTCACCAACCAAAGCGCACCCAAAAGGAACGTTCTTGTTGCTTGACTTGCCCAAAGAATGGGTTTCCTTCGTCTTTCGCGTACCTTTGGAAGGCGAAGCCCCGCGACTCGATCCTAATCAATGCGGAAATTTTCCCATCCCGGATCGTATATACTGAAAGAATGAAACAAAGCGGCATCGAGTTAATGATTATACCCATATTAGGTCAACGAAAAAGACGAGCAACCGAATTTATTCTTACCAATTTCGGAAATAAAAAAGGAAGGAAAGAAAAGAGAGAGAGTAAATTGAGGTATCGTCCCAGAAGTGAACATGCGATGTTTGCTAGTTCTTGGCAAGGCTGCTAACATCGGGGCTAATTTGTAGTGTACCATGTTGGAAAGACATATATGCATAGGATCGATCAAAATGGACGGCTGATATTTCATATTATCATATTATTTTTCTAGATTGGGGCATGCTTTCAAAGCGGAGGGGCGTGTCGAGGAATCTTCTGCCCCACCCTGTGAATATTTTTCAATGATCTGAAAATAAAAAGGGAAAAATTGGGACCAATGAGGTCAATTTAGGGACGCAATTGATGAAAACGGGATAAATATGGGGGCTGAAGTCAGATGGGGCAAAAATTAATATAACCGGCGGCTGTGTTTCTTGTGGGGGCCATTGCTGCAAACTTCGCCTTCGATGACGTAGGGCTATAATCTGGATGACGCCATCATAAAATAATCATTCCTTTCCTTTTCATTGGTCATCCTCTCTCTCTCTCTCTCTCCCTCACGCACACGGCACGCACGCACCATGAGTTGATGTCCGAGAGACTATCGTTGGCAGTTCCGACCCTCCCCTTTTTCCCCCTCGTTTGACCAAAAAATAAGAGAAAAAGAAGCCATCAGCCGGCGTTGGCTTGGCTTGATTCCCTTAAGACTCCAAATTTTATATTTAATCCCGAATATGCCCTCCTGCTGATCCTCCGTCCAAAAGCCACCGTTAAGTCTTCGACGTAGCAATTCCACGACAAGCACTAAATCCATGTCATCGAGTTGAGATGGAAAAGTTCCACAAAAATGTCGGCGTTCCTTGCTTCGAAAATTGGGAGAAGTTAGAAGCAATTACGGCTTGCTTCTTTTCTTTTTAATGCGTCGTCAAAGAGAGAGAGAGAACGCTCGGTTGCTCCCTCTACATCGCCTCGTTCTCGACAACGCAAAGCCGGAGCCAACGAGCTTCTCCATCCTCAGCTCATTAGCCCCTCTCCGTGCATTAGCCTCTCGACTCGTTTCACTCAAAGAAAGTCATTACGAATATGAAGAGTTCCTCCATGATTGGACTGAGTAATGGACTTCAAAGTGCTCGATTTTTTCCTATCTCGCACTCTCACATGGGCTCACACTCGATCGCTTGGTAAGGAAGTGAACGAGATCAGAAAAATTGGAGAAATGTTCTTCATCAAACTCTTAATGAAGAACGATGACCCGAGTAAGTAGTGGGCTTCAAAGCTGCATGTGATGTTTGGCAAAATTTGCTAATTCAAAGCGAAAAGAGTGTTCTTAGTAGGATATAGATGTGTCATAGGCTTAGATGACTGCTTTCTTAAGACTATATTGAAGGGTATGTTATTATGTGCAGAGGGACGAGATGCAAACAATAATAGCTTGGGCGTTGCAAAAGTTGAGACCGTGGCATCTTGAACTTGGAATGCTAACGTGAAATTGCCATGTCGAAGACTTAACAAGTGATTCTAGGACGAAGGGTTAGCGGGCGCATATTTGATACTCGAGTGAAAGTTTTTTTTTTTTTTAACAAAAAGAAGTTTGGGATTGAGTTGGGACTAAACCTAAAGTTTGGAGTTGTTTATGAAATTTGGCCCATGAGCCTTTGACTATCTTTAAACTACCTTACTACGATATATCAATAGAGAAAGGGAGACATCCGGATTCGCCACGTGTCCTTTGTTACCTACTATTTTCTTTTCTCCTTTTTGTTTTTCTCTTTACGTTAACTGAAATAAATTATAATTTTTGCCAACCTTGTTCATTATGTATGTTAGAACTATAAAAAAAAATGAAACTACTACGAGAGATGATGTGGTAAGGAGCCGTTAATGAAATACGAAGAGTTGCTTGTGGTATCCCGTTAACGTCCCGCTCTCTTAAATCGCTGACTTGAGTTTTTGAGTAAAGATGAATTCGATTAGATACATTAAGGGATTCAAACTTTGGCTCTCTCTTGATAAAATATGAAGGTATGGAGCTTCCACTATACTTTAAAATAATCAAGTGTTATACATGCAAACTTATACATATAATATCACATTCAAAAACAAAAATTGCCTCTAATTGAATTGAACACGTGCCGCACGCGATGTCGCTTATGGATTACAGTTTTTATAACTACAAATAGCCCTGGCCAAGAAACCTCCATAACATATTTCTCAACATCAGCCATGACCCTTGACCTTCCAAGCTAACGATGTGGGCTCGATCCCCTCTACCCGCTATATTCACAAGAGAAGGAGTGTTAGGTGTGGTCTTTTGAGTTGAGATTGCAGCCTGCTTTAACATAGGACCATGTCCGACAAGGGAAGCAAATATTCACTTAGGAGATTCTTTTCTCAACTTTGTTTTTCCTACAAAAGTCTTGTGCTAAGGGTACCAAAGTTTGTGGCATAGACTAAGATCAGTTTCTCTATGCTGCGTTGAAAAAGAATGATTTTGAGTGGGCCCAAATGGGGAAAAAAGGACAAGAATGATTTTGGATCCACCCTTAAAACAAAATCAAATCAGTATAATTCAAGGTCACCATGGTTGAGTTCCTAATGGTGGGTGGTATTTCTTAGGAACCAAACAAAACTTCCAATGAAACAAAATTGAGAGAACCTTAGAATTTAAAATTCGGAAGGGCTGGCCCTTGAATAGGCTGAAGAGTCCGGCCTAAGCCCATGAAGTAGTGGGCTGTCTCGAGTTTTCATCCCATTTTCTAAGACAATGTATGTTTTCCCGCCAATTGAAGACATTATCTTGTGCTTAATATATTATGAAAATCGATCTCAAATGTCCAAAAAAGTTCAATCAAAATAAACGTTAAAAAGTGAAAAAAATTCAAAGCGAAAGTTCCTCCAAATAGTCTACAATGAATGAGAATTTCCAAAAATAGGAGAAAGATCATCGTTTGCTCTTTTTTATTTATTATTATCATCCTTTCAAGCTCAAAACATGTAATTTTATGCTACTTTGCTAGTTGTTAGTGATGTTCATCCTCGCCAGTCAAATCCTATACTTTTCTCAGTAAAATTTCCCCCTTAAAAACCAATAAATCGATAAAGTAACTGGGTATTAAGAGGGATAAAATTAATGAAGGTTGTACAAAGTTGAAAGATTTAACGGTTGACCATTTTAAGTGATTTTATGGCGTTGGAAGGATGTTAATTACCGGTTTATCATAATCTGGGTATGAAGAGAGAAAACTCTATTTTTATTAGCAAATGATACTATGGGCCTTTTACATTTGCACTCTAACAATTAAAAATTCCATACTTTTGGACATGGCAAACTCTCATGATACTAAACCAAGTAAAACCCAACCTTCACATATCGGCCGGTATTTAGCTTGCCAACAAAATAAGGTCAATTACAACATTGGAATTGTCTATTTGCACATGATCATTTAGTTTAGAGAATAATGACACTAATAAATCCCTAAATTCTGGCTCAATCCACAATATCATTTTTGGATATTTAATTTGTTCAATGCAATCCTTAAACTAACGTCGGATGTTCAATATAGTCATTCTATGTGATCAAACCAGATGGCCATGACGATGGAATCCGGGGTGGAGGATTGTTGACGCCTAAATTTTGACTAACCTTTTTCTTGCATAAAAATTAGAACTAATTTTAGTTCTAAACAAAAATCATCTCACATAACATTGGCATATAATTTAAGCTTAATTTAACATGCGTCTAGATTAGACATAGGGTGAAAATGTACCAAGAATATTTGGGCTTGAAAGAAATATTTTTTTCAGGGACTCGTATTGCAAATACTAGAACTTCAAGGACTCTATTGCAAATACTAGAACCTCGGGGACTGCATTGCAGATACCAAGAGAAGAGGATGAAGAGAAGATGGAGAAAGGAAGATGATGAAGAGAAGATAATGAAGAGAAGGTGAAGAAAAGAAGATGAAAATGGAAGATGGAGAAATGAATGTGAAGAAGAGAAGATGAAGATGAAGAAGAGAAGATGAAAATGGAAGATGGAGAAATGAAGGTGAAGAAGAGAAGATGAAGATGAAGAAGGGAAGATGAAGATGAAAAAGAGAAGATGAAGATGAAAGGGAGGAAATGAAGATGAAGAATGAAGGATGAAGAACTTTGCCTATAAAAGAAGAAGAGTTCTTGAAGAGAAGGGGAGTTTTTTTGGGAAGTAGGAGAGAATTGAGAGATTTTTTGGAGTAGAAGAGAATTGAGAGAGTTTTTTTGGGGTGAAAGAGAATTGAAAGAGTTTTTTGGAAGAGAAGAGAATTGAGAGAGTTCTTGAAAAAAAAAATTTGAAAAGAGTTTTGAGAGGGTATGAGAGTTTTGAAGCCCGATACTACTATTGCCAATTTTTGCACCGATCAACACAAGCTACTGGTCCATCCCGATCGTTCAAGCTCGTCGTAGCAAAAAAGAAAGCTAAGTGATTTCCTAACTTCCTTTAATTTCGAATACAAATTAGCCCGGATTTTCTACACTCGATTTTCTCTATGTTTTTATGTTAAATAACATTGCATATCAACGATGAGACATCAATGGTACGAGAATAGAAGGAGAGCAAAAGGGAAAAATATCAACGCCCGATTGCGGTCTCATGAAATTCTAGCGAGTTGAGAAAGAAGCGTGAAGGAGAGATAGGACCAAGCGATTTCTCGGTCTAACGAGTCACCAAATCGATCCAATGGTTAAGACAAGCCCGAAGCACAAGTTTGGTGCACGAGTTCAAATTGGGGAGTAATCTTGAACTTATTTCATCCTAATTTCATGTAATTTCTTTATTTTAAAAATACTCAAAAATTCAAAAAATGTCATGGGAAGAAAAACCAAAAAAATTGATTCTTTGATCTTCAAGTAGAATTCATTAAATTTGTCAAATCCATTATTTTTTTTATGAATTTTAAGGTACCGAAAGGGCATTAGTTGTAATTAATGTAACCAAGTCCCCGGACTCTTAATCTCTCGATTCGCAGAAATAAGATAGTTTTCTCCCGCTATTTTATTTAGGTTTCTAATCGACCTACCGAAAATGATTAGTGGCGACTCCAAATTCAAATCACATTGCATGTTAATCATTCGAACCTTAAGTTGCGATTTGGTATGGACTTGGGAGAGTCCGAGTTAGGTTAGTTAATTAATTAACCCGATAATCCATTAGCCCGTAAATGATAACTTGTTTATTTTTTTTTTAGGTCGCGACACTGGCGACTCACTGGGACCCAAAGAGGACTTAAGCCGATAAGTTCATGAAAAGGAAAATTACTTGATTTGGCAATCTTGGTTGAATTTTAATCCCTAGGTGTTAAATGGTTTTGCGGGAAGAGAGTTATAAGGGGAGGAGTCTCGTGGCTAACCTCTCGTTTTGCAAGCTTGGTGATGAGAGTTTTAATTTTTGAACTATCGGAGTGCCGATTGCCTTTAAAATGTCATGTATTCTCCTAATATAATTGCACTACACCACCTTGACTTGTGACCGAACCCGGTCACCCGATAGTTTCAGGATGGTATTTATGTGGTTCTTTAACCTTGGCGGTAAGGCTTCGCTAAAGGTTATCCCACTTGGATCCCGAGTTCTTCAAAAAATGGCTCAAGGGTTGTTCTCATGCACGTGAGGCTATGATGCATGAGAGTTGCCCTTGTCGACCGAACCAAGCCGAGATGATTGGACCCGACTAGTCATGACTATGTATGCGAGGCGGCAACTAGTCATGATGAACGTGCGCGAGGCCGCGACATGTCGTTCGTCCTTCATTTCATTTTTGCTAAAAGAACTAAAATTTGAATCCACGATTCATGCGCATATCTTTGTGATTGACATTTTCTTCCTATGAGCGGTAATTTCTGCTCTCTCACGCCATGTTATCTCATTTTTATTTTGGGCTGGTCCATGGTTTAGGTTGATTGTTTATGAATCTCATTGTCTTGTTTCCAATTTCACACTTTGCTTCCGTAGTTTTTACAATTTCATCGCTTGTCCTCAATTCCGATTTGGCTTGTTCCTATTGTACGATTTTTACTAAATTCTATGATCGAGTTTTGAGTAAGTGCCAAACATGAAAGTTGTAGATATATGTTTCAACTAATATCCTACAAAATTTCAGAATTAAATTCATAGTTTAAGATGGCCTTTCGTTTTTTCAACTACCTGCGGTTATAACAGTTTTTTGAATGCGATTTTTCGAAAAGACACATTAAACTGATTTGATCCGCTCATTTCTAGTCCGATTGGCCAACATAAACGTTGTTCATCATCTTCTCAACTATAAGCTCGTAAAATTTGAACGTATTTTGACCAACGTGCGAATTAATACGGATTTTTTCGTAAAAAGAGGACAAACTGAAAATTACATGTTTCAATCCTTTGGTCATAATCACTTTGTTCGTTTGAGTCTAGAGGGATGCCATGGGCCCGCTCGCCATTCTTGCTCCCCGTACTCATTTTTGGTTTGTTATCGCGTACATGTAATTTTTCACGGATCCTCAACATATTACTCGATCGGGCCGCGAAGAGGATGGCCGACATTAACGCCACCGCCGCTGAGTGCCGCCCTAAACGAGAAACTTGGCTCCTTGACTGAGCGCTTTGAAGAGATGATGTCCCGAAAGATGGAGGAAATGATGGCCGCCTTCTCCGCCAAACTTCAATCATCCGCCAAACTTCGCCGCTAACCATTCTCGCTCTAATTCCTCCTACGGACAACTCCAGGGATACATGAGGAGGGAAACCTAGTGGATTGAAGTATACGACCTAGATGAGTTCACCAGATTATGAGGAAGTTCGTCAAGATTTCGAACGACATGAGGAGATCAAGCCCTTGACCGGTGAACAAATTATCTCGGTCAGCCTAGGCGATGCGGAAAACCCTAAAGAAGTTAAGATCGGGCAAGCCTTTCCTCGAGAAATGTCTCGAGCGCCCGATCGACTCTTGAAGGATTACCGAGGACGTTTTCGCCGGTCCTATGCAGATATGCCCGGTCTTGACCGCTCCATTGTCGAGCATTGTTTACCGATCGATCCTTCGGCTAAGCTAGTGGTGCAAAAGTCAAGGAGGGCTAGACCGAATTAGTGCGTAAGATCAAAGAGGAGGTCATGAAGCTTCTTGATGTAGGATTCATTGAGATTACAGAATATTCCGATTGGGTCGCTAACATAGTCCCCGTCATGAAGAAAGACGGCCGCATTCGGGTTTGTGTCGATTATCGAGACTTGAACAAGGCCACCCTAAAGATGATTTTCCCTCCCGCATATTGACGTACTTGTCGACAAGCATCGCAGGTTTGAATTGTTTTCATTCATGGATGGTTTCTCCGGTACAATCGATCCCGATGAATGTCAATGACAAGTTGAAAACCACTTTCACCACACCATGGGGAATGTTCCATTACCGGGTAATGCCGTTCGGTCTCGAAAACGCCGGAGCCACTTACCAACGAGCCATGGTTGCCCTTTTCCACGACATGATGTATAATGAGATTGAGGTTTACGTCGATGACATGATAGCAAAAACAAGGCATGGAGAAGATCACGTCGAAACGCTGAAGAAATTGTTCGACAGACTCCGAAAGTACAAGTTACGCCTCAACCCCGCCAAGTGTGTCTTTGGGACCAGCTCGGGCAAGCTACTCGGATTCGTGGTAAGTAGAAGGGCATTGAAGTTGACCCTTCAAAAGTTAAGGCTATTCGTGAGCTTAAGCCGCCGACGACGGTTAAAGAAGTTCGAAATTTGATGGGTAGGCTAAACTATATTGCTCGATTCATCTCTCGCTATCGAAACCGCTAAGCCATTCCTCAAGCTATTAAAGAAGAATGCGCTAGTCCAATGGGATAGCGAATGCGAAGAAGCTTTTGGAAAATCAAGCAAAGATCTCATGAATCCACCCGTGCTTGTTCCTCCAACGCCGGAGCAACCTCTAATCCTCTACCTCACAATCCTTAGTGAATCATTGGGTGCTATGTTAGCCCAAGAGAAGCAAGAGGATGGGAAAAGAACGAGCTATTAATTATCTCGAGCAAGAAATTCACAATTTCGGAAATGAAGTACTCCAAAGTAGAGAAAACATGTGCGGCGTTAGTCCGGGTACCGCACAGTGCTTCGGCAATATACCTTGCATCACCAAGTGCTTCCGGTGACGGAATGCGATCCTATCAAATACTTGCTTAATCAACCCGCCTTGATTGGTAGACTTGCCAAATGGCAAATCCTCATCTCCGAGTTCGACGCTCAATATTTGTCCCAAAAGTCAATCAAGGGACGAGCTATAGCAGATGTCCTAGCTGAAAATCCGGGGCAAGATGATGATGCCTATCATTCCGAGGATCGAATCATGTCGGTGGAGGATTACATCCGGACTATGTACTTTGACGGAGCTGTCAATTTATCGGGGTCGGCACGGGCGCGGTTCTCGATATCTCCAGGTGGTCGCATTATCCTGTGGCAGCAAAATTAGTATTCCCTTGCACAAATAACGTAGCAGAATATGAGGCATGCATCCTCGGTCCGCAGGTGCTGCGATTGAAATGGGGATAGCCCGACTCAAGGTGTTCGGAGATTCCGCTTTGATTATCCTTCGATCGTTGGAAAGTGAAAGACGAGAGATGCTAAATTGCTACCCTACCATGAGTATCTGGATGAATTGGTGGAGGAATTTGAAGATATCTCATTTGAGTATCTCGTCCGAGGACTCATAATCGATTCGCCGATGCATGGCTACATTGTCTTCAATGTTACAAGTCGCCAATGGACTTGAGGTTGACCCATCGAAGATCGAGGTACTAAAAAAGCCGGCATATTGTATGACCGTGATCAATGAACCCGATGGTAAGCCATGGTACCATGACATCAAGACTTATATTCGAAGCAGGAGTTCCCTCGAAAAAAGTACCGTATCCGACCAAAAGTACATAAGGAAGATGGCCTCAAGTTCTTCTTGAATGGAGAGAATTTGTATAAGCGGTCATTCGATTCTATCCTACTAAGATGCATTAACTCAACCGAAGCAGTCATTCGATGATGGAAGTACATGAAGGGATCTCGTGGTCCACACATGAACGGCCACTTGTTAGCTAAGAAGATTATGAGGTTGGGTTATTATTGGCTCACACTCGAAAGAGATTGTATTCAAGCATGTCCGAGAGTCACAAATGTCAAATCCATGGTGATAAGATTAATGTCCCTCCAAATGAGTTGCATCAATTATCTCGAACCATGGCCGTTTTCTATGTGGGGCATTGATGTTATCGGTCCTATCAACCCTAAAGCATCCAATGGGCATCGATTCATCTTGGTGGCGATTGACTATTTCTCCAAATGGATCGAGGCCGCATCCTATTTAGCGGTTACGGCACGAAATATCGCGAAGTTTATCCGCCGGGATATCATTGCTCGATACGGTTCACCTGAAGCCATAATCACCGACAATGGCTCGAACTTAAACAACAAACTAATGGACGAATTGTTCAAGGAATTCAAGATCAAGCATCCGAACTCTTCCCCATATCGTCCTCAAATGAATGGAGCAAGAGAAGCCGCCAATAAGAACATTAAGAAAATTTTAGCGAAGACGGCTGAAAATTATCGCGATCGGGCATGAGAGGTTGCCATTTGCACTTACGGCGTATCGGACCTCGATCCGGACATCTACCGGGGCAACCCCGTATTCTCTTGTATATGGAATGGAGGCTGTTCTACCGGCTTGAAGTGGAAATTCCTTCCTTACGTATATCTGTCTCAAGCTAAGCTAACGGAAGCCGAATGGATCCAAGCAGAGAACAAGCCAATTGAATCTCGATCGACCTAAAAAAGACTTAAGGCCGTATGTCATGGCCAATGTTATCAGCAGAGGGTTGCTAAATCATTCAACAAAAAGTTCGGCCTCGATATTTTCGGATCAATGACCTGGTCTTGAGAAAATTATTGCCAATAGTCCCACTCCCGTAAGGGGAAATTCGCTCCAAACTATGGTGGTCCATATATAGTAAAGAAGGTGCTCCCCGGTGGTGCTTTGATTTCGCCGAGATGGATGGTCGTGTCTTTATCAATCCAGTCAATTTTGACGTCAGTAAAGAAATATTATGCTCGATTCACTCGATGTTTTCATAATCGAGTTATAATATTAATACGTATTCACGAGTTGTTCACATTTGAGCATTCGTTTGTTTCCTCGCTACTAATCTTTGTTGAGAGATTGTTTCGAATGGGGGAGCCTCTCTCGGCCCAATTGGATTGACCATCGTGAGCGTGAGATTTACATATTCGCAGAGTAAAAGGGGTTATCTTGCGAAAAAAATATGACGACCAAGATGAAATGAGTAAAAACTTGCATTCATTTCATTCATCGGAAAGCCTTACAAATATATCAACGGGGTGGGAATGTAAAGCCAAACCGAGCCCTAATGAGCATCACAAAGGAGTTTAACCGACTCTCCATACGCGTTGATGCTCCGCCTACACCTGATCGCCTCCGAGAATCGAGATCCGCCAACTTAAAGAGGAGGAGCTCACATTTCTCTTTGAGCTTGGCTACCTTGTCCTCGTGATGGTCGGCAGCAGATTCCAGTGTCATGGATCAAGCATTCTCCCGCGGCTATATCCAGGGTCGATCGTCCACCTTTCTTCCAACCATGTGCATTGAAATTTTAAAACAATATTGAGCGGATCGCGCTCGAAGATGGTCCGGGGACATGGCCAAACATCCCACCAAGTTTCCCTCTCAAGAATCAAGCAGGAGACTTGTTCGTTACCGTAGTCAAGGGCCTTCTTATAATTGTCGGCCTACAAGATCGGCCAACACCAAGCTGTCCGACCGATCCCGATAGCGTGCCTTCACAAGGTGGGCCAAAGTAACATTTTGATGAGCAACATGGTAAGCCTCCGGGAAGTTAGTGAAGAGGGTGGGGAAGATCCCGTATTCCTCCTCTAACTTGGTACCTTCAATAGAAGCGGTGTCCATATCCCTAAACATAAGACGAATCTCGCTTCTGCCTCCGGATGGTTGGCTATATAAGAGTAGCCCTGGCCTAGAGATTATAAAGTTTCTCCCATTTGGCCAAAACTTCACCGAGAAGGCATGTGCGAGGAAGGGAAGCCATTGTTGTTGAAGGGGCTAAAAAGAGTGGATGCAAAAGAGTGCTTAGAAGGTTGGAGATGAAGATATGAAAACGATAATCGTCTCGGCGTTAAATCCTAATTTAAAGGGCAAGAAAAGCTATAGCAATAATTATTGTGGATGCCGAGTAGTTAATTATCCGGGTGATACTACGAGTGAGGCCGTTTCGTCCATGAGTCACGGATCTACCATCTCAAGCCTCACAAATCCGAAAAAGTTACGAAAAGATTTGAGGACCCCACCATGTTGAAAACCGATTGGGAGACAAGCATACTTTCCGAGAGAAGAAACAGCAATTCTTGCGGAGCCACGTTAGTTACTCGAGTAAAACTACAGGCGTTTCGCTCTTTGGATCCTGGATCTATCATCAATCCGTGATCTCGAGCCTCACAAATCCGAAAAGTTACGAAAAGAGTTGAAGTCCCATCATGATTGAAAACTCGAGTGGGAGACAAGCATGGTTTTCAAGAAAAGAAAATCGGTGCGAATGGATTCGGGGTCCCATCACGTTGAAAAAAATAAGACAAAGCGGGAAACACGAAATCTTGGGAAAAACGTCGGCTTAGTGATTTTCATCCGCGTTAAAAGGGAGGCTTTGGAACATACCCGATTACTCGAAAGAATTTGGAGAGAGTAAGCATACAAATGAAGAATAGAGTGAACAAAAGGCGGTAAAAGGTATTTCAATCCAACATGTTTAGAGGCCATCAAGCACTTACCGGAGGCAACCAACCTAGACATCCCCGAAAGCGAACCGCTGGATTTCGAGACCGGATCCAACGCTGGAACCGTAAAACCCAACTCTCTTGGCAGTGAAATTCAAGATCTCGACAAACAACAATGGCAATGGCAAATGCATAATCAACCCGTAAAAGAAAATATCAAATCAAAGTGCTCGAAGTCGCCTTCAAGGAGTGCTCTTACGTGAATAAGAGACGCAAAAAATGAATTGAGCCGGATGATAGGAATGGAGCCCTTGAAGGTCAAGTTTTGGTTTCAAAACAAGCGGACCCAATTGAAGGTTAAAAATGAAAGTCATGAACTTGCGTTTCGAGGGAAGAAAATGAAAAGCTTCGAAAGCAGAGAACAAGAGGTATATGGATGCCATTAACACCGCTGTTTGCCGTGTCTCGTAGCGGCCCCATCTCCTTTGGTGACATGTCCCTCGATGAGCCACATCTCGAGCATTGAAAATGCTCATTCACCAGTTCATCACCCGAGAGCAAGTTCTCGTACAATCCGATTTCGTTGGAGATACATCCTGCAAAAAGTCTGGCCTGCAGAGGCAGAACCGATGCCCTTCGAGGGAAGAGACATGCATCACTACAATTGGAGTTTCCTTGATGTCACAACCAACCAATTCAACGCCGATGGAACTCCGAATGTGTAGCATACATGAAGCTTTAGTTTTTTTATTATGGGCTCTCAAAATATCTCTTTTTTGAGCATTACTAGCCAACCCTTACGAATCCTCAAGAGAAGTAGTGACATGTATGAATGAATGTACCGTTTGTTACAAGATCCCCATGTGAGACATTCTTCTTTTAAGTTATTCCAGGGGCAAAGAACAAGACTATCCACGAACATCATCATGCTTAAATGCGTGAATTCCTCGCCGTATTTGACTAAGCATTGAAAGCCTTCACGTAAGTAAATGCGAAAAGATTTGAGGAGGGAAATAACCGATTGCTCGCCTGCTCGTAGGAGGAACCGAAAAGATTTGAGGAGGGAAATAACTGTCTCGCTCGTAGAGAAAGTGAAAAGATTTGAGGGCTCCTCCATGTCGAAAAGTAAAAAGAACGACGGATTGAGCGAAAGGTAAGAGTTATTACGAAATGGATCCAAGGCACTAAGATCGAAAAGGAGAGAAAAGTCGTCATGAGACCAACGTATCCGAAAAAGTTTATAAAGAACTTGAAGTCTCCATGCACCTCCGTAACTCGTCACGAAAGGCCATCATCGCTTTTGTGATTTTCTCGGCAATTTATATTTGCAAGTCCAAAGAACATCTAAAGCCCAGCCTCTAGTCGAAACACCCATTTTTCGGTCTACATATGGAAGGTTTTGAAAGGAAAATAAGTATGCGTACATTCCAAGCGGAAGTATGGGAAGCCTCCTATCTTGAGGATCTGCGAGTCATGGCCATTGATGGCAACCCCGTTTCCCTCTCGATCCTCGTTGCCATGCCGAGAAAGTGCATGTACAGGATTTCACTTATGTGAAAGCAACGGAAGCCTTAGAGGAGCCGAGGCAATACAAATATGATTTCGACATCGTCGTCACGCCCATGGTAGGGATCGATATGGACGGTCTCGCCTTTTAAAGATCATTGATTCTCGAGTTGGATATACCGGTGATCATAACATCGCAAGTGATGATCAGCAGCTCATAACGAGGGCCATATTGCATGGTGCTCGGGGCATCCTAAAGAAGCCGGTCTCGCGTTCGAGTGCTCCAAAACATTTGGCAACATGCTCGTAAGGAAGCAATTACTCGAACAAAAGAACTATGGCCAAACTTACTACGACGATTTTGTCGGAAAGAAAAGGCCCCTTTGGTCCGCCGAGCTTCATTCTATATTCATCGAGGCGTTCGACAAAGCCTAGGAATCAATTCAAGACGACCAATGGCCGTACTCAAAATGATGAATATAGACGGACTCACCCTACGAAGTGTCACAAATCACCTTCACGCATTTAGAGATAAGCTGAAGAAGCACGATGTAGCTTGGAACCAAGGCGACCGGAGCAAAGTTGATCGGAAGATTAATCCCAGTGAAAACCTACGGAGCAAAAAGTACCCGACCACTTCCCAATCAAGAATACCGGCCATACCGACCTTCCGCTGGTGGTTCTAGCAATGGGACCGCTTGATCATCCCTACGAGTTCCCGAGCGACGGCGGAGGCTCAAGCTCAAGGAGTCGACCGCTCACGGCAAAACAAAGTGGAAAATCTGTCGCGCGTGTTAGCAAGTAACAATGCCCAACCCGAGTATCAATTGCCCGAAAAATCAAAAGGTTACTTTGATGATGAGCTCACCGCCTGGTCGCCCGGGCCGGAGCCGAAAGACCTCTAGAGTTGTGATCCGAAGCAAGTGATTATGGATCCTCAAACAACGATCGTTGGTGTATGATCCAAGACAAAATCAGCCAATCATTGGAATAGCCAAAAAAAAGAGGTGGAATCAATCTCGCATGAATACTCCTTTAATTTCCATGTATAGTTCCCCGCGCTGGGATACTTTTACTTTCTAGTTGTCTAGAATTTGCCTAGAGTTAAAGGGTGAATTTTTCTCCTCTCTTATCAAATGCGTAAGTTCCTTATTAAGCTAGGCCCGTAGCAAATCAATTTGTGGACGACGCCCCGAACGCCCGTAAAGAGAGATTCCGAATAGCCTTACTTGGGAGAATGCAAGTAAAACACCAAGCGGGCTCAAAGATGGGTAACTCCGTATCGTCCCAATTGGCTCTCAATCGTTTCAAACTCTAAGTTAAGCTTATTTTATTCTCCATGTGAAATTGCCAACCGCTTTGAGAACAATATAACAAAAGCGAACCACCCGTGGACGCCAACAACACCGCAAAGATAGTGGTGGGGGAATGACAAAGTGGTCCGAGGCGCCCCAGGGTCGATCCCGGGATTTGGCATCAATGTACAAAGATTAATAAAAACTTTTTGCTTCGCAGATCGAAACTCAGCCTGACGGTTATAGAACCTGGAGAGATAACATCCGGACATACAATCCGATCAAGATGAATCGATCTTTTCAATTCAAAGTTCGCGAGGAATACGTACATGGGTAAAGTGGTATCGTTTCAACTCTTTTAGAACATGAGGACGTACATTGATGCTTTCCCTTTTGATTTTTTACGTGGGTCACTACTCGTCCAAACAAAGAAGTATCCGTTCTCCATGAAAAATTAATGAAATGAGAAATTCTTGGAGTTTTTGACAATCTCATGTCTCGAAGCAGACAATGAAGTTTTGCAACGCATTTGCATGAACAGGGGCAACTCACGATCCACGCCCCTAAGAAATTTTTTATGTTCTTGCGAACTTTGTCCGCCAAGATAAAAAGTTGCTGCTTTAACATACACCGCATAGTTTGCGCATGATTGTTCCTCATGTTTAATTTACCAACTCGAATAAGGAACACGAACTACATAAGATACATCGAATGTGCAGAAGGGGGCATGACAGATGATGAAAGGCAATCCTTTCCCAAACACGTCCAATTTTTTCAAAGCGAGATGAACGGTGGCAAAATTCCGCATTCCCCGAGGTAAAAAGTTTTCTCGCGAAAGGTACGATAACCGAAGTGATGGAGGCATTCATTTCTCTACCCTAAACACCGCAAGTTATCCGTTGATCAACCCATTTGAGCGGAGATTTCACTTCCACGACCCTCGTCAAGAACCACCCCACATTGGGGCAAAATAGAGGTAATTCCATCAAGCATCACGAGACAAATGGTTAGAAATCTTCTTGCTTGGACTAACATCAATCTTCGGGTGGTTCTTTGCATTGTACTTACGCTTTAATTCAAGTGCCTTAGGGTGACGAAGAGCATTTCTTTTTCTATCCCACACATCTATATCCATTTGTACAACCCATTTGAGCCTCGCAAATTCGTTTCTAAAAGCCCTCATTGGTGATCATTGTTGTCCCAAAGCAAATATGGCCCATCTTTGAGTAGAAGGACCCGAAAAGCTGGATCCATAGAAAATCTCCCAATGAACTCATCAAGATACAATCGTAAAAGAGAGTTGGGAGTAAAAAAAAAAAGGAGAAGAAAGAGGAAAGGCCGATTCCACAAAAATTCCTAGGCATTTAAAAAGCAAAGTGCCTACCAAAAGCAAGGCCAATGCCCTTTCAATTCATTGTTCATTTGTAGAATATTTCGAACTTAAATGCACAATTTTTCCCGTATATCCTAAAAGGGTTGAGAGAAAAATCTCCATGAAGTATCAAATTGCAAATGCAATCTTCAGCTCATACCATCCTCGAGCAATGATGGTATCCTAGAAGGCCACGATCGGTGACAAGATTGTAATGATCACCAACATCAAGCCCCTTCTCAAACATCTTCGAGCCAAAACGAACCATTTCGTTTCTCGCTCCCCAAATCATTACCTCCATTACAACCCTTTAAAAGCCTTTTCTCGACTAGGGCACTTGAATTAATGTGGAGTTCAATGATTTTAAGCATCACTCGAAGAAGTTCGAGCAAGATTACTTCTCTCTCATTTTTGCAGGGTTCTTGACTTGTAAACCTAGAAAGATGACGATGAAATTCATTTCAAGAGCCTTGACTTAACTAGAGTCCCCTTTGTAAACCTTTGACCTAGCCCTCATTACGGTCCTAATCAAGACCTCCAGATCGGCTCGGTCGTATCAATTACGAGATTACTCGGATCCTTATCGAATGCGATGATGGAAAGATTGAGTGATTTCTTTTGAATCCCCGCAGACAGGATAAATAACTTTTCTTGAGAGTGAGAGAAAACCTTTTGGGACTCGAAGTCCCCCCATTCAGCTCACATTCGAGGTATTCATAATGTGAGAACATCCCTCGGACAGGATTGATAATGCAAACTTGATAAAATGGTTATGCATAAACCATGGTACGAGTGATTGCATTATACACATGTTATTTCTAATCATTGCAAGCTCGGTAGGAAAGTTTTGCATGAACTCATTGTTGAATATGTTTGCACATGTTACCCTCGACATTCTATGATGGGTAATACATTCCCGATGTTCGATGTCCCTCCCAAGGTCTCGAAATTCATCCAAGGATTATTGAATGAGCAAGTTCTCCCGGCAAATGCCTACCATGTACGATACGAGGGATCTGCTTTCGTTCTTTGATTAATTGTTCGGAGAACCCAGGTAAGTTTTCTCGAACCCATTTCCAAATTAACAACTCCTCCGATGATAGTTGTTACGATTCAATTCGTGCAATATGCCTCTCCCGTCAGTCGTGTAGACATATGCACCGGCGATCTTGACATCTTATCAAATCAAATCATGACGACGTAGCTCTTTATCATGATTTTGATCCCCCTCGTCTCTTAAGATCATGAAGACATATGCACCGGTGATCTTGACCTTTAGTCGGCTCATAATGACATAGCTCTTATGATTCTCGCTCCTTTATCAAATCATGAAGACATAAGCACCCGTGATTTTGATCCAAACCAAATCATAACGACGTAGCTCTTAAGATTTTGGTTCCCTTTGTCGAATCGTGAAGACATATGCACCGGCGATTTCGACATTTAATCAACTCACAACGATGTAGCTCTTGTGAACTTGATTCTACTTTTTCGACTCACAACGACGTAGCTCTTGTGATCTAGAAGGATACACATATCTTGCGCTGTCTCGCATTAGGGAGAAGTCTCGATAACAGATAGGCCGAATACCTTAAGGTCCTCGTGTTTGCAAGAAACTTGGAAATTAAGGGAATCACCAGCCTTATGAGGTATTTGGTAAAACAGGTATTCTCGTATGCGATCCATGCGAGTTTCTCTAACATGGAAAAGAGAAATTATGACACATGTTATTTAGTCTTGCATATCATGCATCACTTCATTACAAAAGATGGGATTAAAACTCCCGCAAAAAACGTTCACCCATAATTTGCACCATCAAAATTCAGGATTCAATTTTATCTTTGAGCGGAACCTCTACGAGCCTCCACTCAAAGAGGGGCACTGCTGACGCCTAAATTTTGACTAACCTTTTTCTTGCATAAAAATTAGAACTAATTTTAGTTCTAAACAAAAAATCATCTCACATAGCATTGGCATATAATTTAAGCTTAATTTAACAAAGGCGTCTAGATTAGACATAGGGTGAAAATATACCAAGAATATTTGGGCTTGAAAGAAATATTTTTTTTAGGGACCGTATTGCAAATACTAGAACTTCAAGGACTCTATTGCAAATACTAGAACCTCGGGGACCGCATTGCAAATACCAAGAGAAGAGGATGAAGAGAAGATGGAGAAAGGAAGATGATGAAGAGAAGATAATGAAGAGAAGGTGAAGAAAAGAAGATGAAAATGGAAGATGGAGAAATGAAGGTGAAGAAGAGAAGAGTAGATGAAGAAGAGAAGATGAAAATGGAAGATGGAGAAATGAAGGTGAAGAAGAGAAGATGAAGATGAAGAAGGGAAGATGAAGATGAAAGAAGAGAAGATGAAGAAGAGAAGATGAAAATGAAAGGTGAGGAAATGAAGATGAAGAATGAAGTATGAAGAACTTTGCCTATAAAAGAAGAAGAGTTCTTGAAGAGAAGGGGAGTTTTTTTTGGGAAGTAGGAGAGAATTGAGAGAGTTTTTTTGGAGTAGAAGAGAATTGAGAGAGTTTTTTGGGGTGAAAGAGAATTGAAAGAGTTTTTTGGAAGAGAAGAGAATTGAGAGAGTTCTTGAAAAAAAATTTTGAAAAGAGTTTTGAGAGGGTATGAGAGTTTTGAAGCCCGATACTACTATTGCCAATTTTTGCACCGATCAACACAAGCTACCGGGTCCATCCCGATCGTTCAAGCTCGTCGCAAAGAAAAAGAAAGCTAAGTGATTTCCTAACTTCCTTTAACTTCGAATACAAATTAGCCCAGATTTTCTACACCGATTTTTCTCTATGTTTTTATGTTAAATAACAGCTGCATATCAACGATGAGACATCAATGGTACGAGAATAGAAGGAGAGCAAAAGGGAAAAATATCAATGCCCGGATTGCAGCCTCATGAAATTCTAGCGAGTTGAGAAAGAAGCGTGAAGGAGAGATAGGACCAAGCGATTTCTCGGTCTAACGAGTCACCTAATCGATCCAATGGTTAAGACAAGCCCGAAGCACAAGTTTGGTGCACGAGTTCAAATTGGGGAGTAATCTTGAACTTATTTCATCCTAATTTCATGTAATTTCTTTATTTTAAAAATACTCAAAAATTCAAAAAATGTCATGGGAAGAAAAACCCAAAAAAATTGATTCTTTGATCTTCAAGTAGAATTCATTAAATTTGTCAAATCCATTATTTTTTTTATGAATTTTAAGGTACCGAAAGGGCATTAGTTGTAATTAATGTAACCAAGTCCCCTGACTCTTAATCTCCGGTTCGCGAAATAAGATAGCTTTCTCCCGCTATTTTATTTAGGTTTCTAATCGACCTACCGGAAAATGATTAGTGGCGACTCCAAATTCAAATCACATTGCATGTTAATCATTCGAACCTTAAGTTGCGATTTGGTATGGACTTGGGAGAGTCCGAGTTAGGTTAGTTAATTAATTAACCCGATAATCCATTAGCCCGAAAATGATAACTTGTTTATTTTTTTTTTAGGTCGCGACAAGGATGACATATCAAATATCATTTGATGACGTGAAATATTATATGCTGAGTTGGATATGTAAAATGATGACTCAAAGACGTCCTTTTTGTATCCATCTAATTAGAAAAAAAGAAGAAGAAAAAGGCGGCTTCAAATAAACCTCTTCCGTAGCATCAACATTTCATCTTCTTCCTCAAAATCAAACTTCCGACACGATATGCTTGGAGCCTTAGGTATGAAGATGGTTGATGAGTTCGGGTAGATGCCAACTATTGAAAATATCGTCCAAAATGGGATGAAATAGAATCGGACTTTGAGGCATGATAACATTCTCCTTAAGGATTTATTTGCTCCATAATATTGTTAAAGGTTTGGAGCCTTAGGTATGAAGATGGTTGATGGGTTCGAGTAGATGCCAACTATTGAAAAATATCGTCGAAAATGGGATGAAATAGAATCAAACTTTGAGGCGTGATAACACTCTCTTTACGGATCTATTTGCTCCATAATATTGTTAATGGTTTGGAGCCTTAGGTATGAAGATGGTTGATGGGTTCGGGTAGATGCCAACTATTGAAAAATATCGTCGAAAATGGGATGAAATAGAATTAGACTTTGAGGTGTGATAAGACTCTCTTTAAGTATCTATTTGCTCCACAATATTGTTAATGGTTTGGAGCCTTAGGTATGAAGATGGTTGATGGGTTCGGGTAGATGCCAACTATTGAAAAATATCGTCGAAAATGGGATGAAATAGAATCAGACTTTAAGGCATAATAACACTCTCTTTAAGGATCTATTTGCTTCACAATATTGTTAATGGTTTCCGACAAATATCTTTCATAATATAACAAAGTCTCGGTGAGAATAGCAAATAGCAAATCTGATATTTCTCTAAGATCTCTCAAGGAAAACAATTGGAGAAGAAGGCTGTGTTCCTTTGTGAAAAAATCGAAAATGAAAGTTCTTGAAGTTGAAATTACTATTATGTTCATAATTAGACACGATACTATTCTGTTCATTATTAGAATTTCAACTTGTATACACACACAAAATCAAAGAGAAGACAACTCTTCATTCCAAAAATAACTATATACGAACACAACTCTTCATGTCCAATAACGGATAGTTTGGACATACCTCTTCATGTCGAATAACTGTACATTCGGCCAAAATATTAGTATGGCTCGAGCTTATCATTTACAGATATTTCCCTGATTTGTTTTTATTCATTTTCCATATATATGAAATCATATTCTTTATATTTCGATTTGACCATGATTGTAGATGATGATGTACAAAGTATCAATGAAGTTGGTGCCCTTGGTCATCCAATCCTTTTGTTTATCTTTATCGTATCAGAGCCACGAAGGGGCACGCTGATTTTTTCTTGTGTAAAAATGATAGTTATAACCACGTCGTGTCCTTCTTCAAATCCGAAATTACCACTTATATTAAACATCAATGTGGAAAACTTTGTTATATTAAAGCTCAATGAACACACCTTTTTTCTTTTTTCTTTTTTCTTTTTAAAATTTGAGAGACACAAGTACCGTCTCTTATCGAAAGTCAGCACCACCACGGACTTGGACATATGAAAACATAGTTGAAGTCAATGATCCAAAAGAAGAAAAAATTTCAAATAAGGACTTAAAATGAGATCATTTTCTCAAAATATCCGGAGTGAAGTTTATTTCAAATAAAGGTATAAAGTAATCAACTTAGTCTCGATCAATGGCCTAGAGAGCATGTGCATCTCACATGCCAATTGGCCCAATTTCCAAACCATAATGAAGGGTGTTTTCATCCAAAACCTTTTTTTTTCTCTCTTCATCTTCTTCTCCCTTCTTTCCTTCCGAGAACTCTCCGATTCATCTTCTTCTTAAGAAAAAAAAAAAGGCTATCGTTGAGGGCAGTCTCTAGCTCAACTCAAGATCCCAAGCTCTCAGGATCGAGTTCTCGGCCTCTACGCCTAGTAAGTGGTGGGTGGTGATGGTGATGCTCGTGATGTTATAGTTGTTGTCCTTCCTCAGTCAACTCACTTCGGCCACGAGCTTGTCTAAGTGCCTTTGCTTCCGCATCCGTGATCGCCAAGCCGACTCCCAGTTCAACTCCCAAAAGGCTCGATGAAGTACCAGTAGGACACTCGATAAGGCTGAGGACGAGGTAGGCATTACAAGGATATGCTATCCAATGCATTTTCTCGTTCACGCGACTGAGAAAAAATCGAAGTAAGTAGGTCATGCACCTCAAGGAAGAACCGGAGACATGAAAATGCTCACGTGATCAAGAAACAACAAGACAAACCGAAAAACCGATTGGACGAAGAAGGAAGAAGAAGATAAACAGAGGAAGGAGGAAAGAAAGAACAAAGGAAAGAAAAGAAATCTCTAGATGAAAATGCCTCCGATCATAACTTGGAAAATGGTATGTGAGATGCATGTGCTCACGAGGCTCTTATTTGAAATTTTATTGATTATCGGGTGTGTTTGGTGCGACTAGAAATGAGTTTTGAGTAAATACAAATATCTTTAGCCTAAGTAACTTTAAGGAAATGCAAATGGTGTTTGGCAAAACATACTTTGAAATGCAACTTCGAGCTAAGTAGTCTTTGGCAAAAAAAAAAAATTTACAAGGGGCTTTTGACTTATATTTCTTTTTTTCTATTTTTTCTTTCTTTATTTTTTTTATTCCAAAAAATAAAACCCTTTGCAAGCCGACGAGCCGATTTGGCGTCGGTGGCTATTGGCCAAGGCTGCCTAAGGTCTCATGACCCCGGGCGATGGTCATCTAGGTTGTGCAACCTCGGGCCTTAATGTTGGGGTTTGCAATCCCAGCCAACAAGGCCTAGGTCGCGACGAGACCTAAGGACAGCCTCCTTGGGTCACGACGAGACCCAAGCAACGATCGCCTGGGTTATGCGACCCAAGCATCACCTCTTGGGTTGCGCATCCCAAGGTGATCGTCACCCGGGGTCGGCGGCCCTTCGTCGCCTCTCGCCGTCCCCTCGTCACCCCAAGCCAACAACCCTAGCTCAATAAGAAAGATGAACAGCTCCGACAAAAAAGAAAAGGAAGGTGAACACTAATCTCGGGGTCTCAATTTTTAATAGGGGTGAAATCAGATTTTCAATAAGGTTTTGAGGACAAAATAGGCATGATCACTTTTCATTAATGGGGCCTTCAACATTACCGGCATTGGGCTTTCAGCCTTTTCAAAGCTGGCATTTAGCCCAATGCCCTTTGAAAGGGCTTGCCAAATACCCCAACATTTTCCCAAGGGCTTTGGAGGCCCAACGCCACTTTGAAAAGCTGAACAGAATGCATCCACTCAGGTGCTTATTTAAGACAATGTCCACTATGGTCTATGTTTAGAGAAAGACTTAATTTCGGGAAGCAGGAATGATTTTAGTTGCGCCCATAAAACAAAATTAAACATTTGAAATACAAGGTCGGCATGGCTGAATTCTTATTGGTCGCTTGTATTTCCTAGTAACCAAACAACTTCCGATGAAAAAGAGAGAGAGGAATACTAGAGTTTAAAACCATGATTAGCGAAAAGAAGATTTTGTGTAAAAATTTTCGTCTAATGGTTTCAAATCTTTACGTAACGAAAAGAGACGTCGCATGGTCATTGATTTGGCCATATACATCTTTTTCATTATGTTGAAAATCGATTTTACAGTATAGACCTAGAAATGACTTGACCCAATAGAGAAATCCCAATGAATTAGGTATTTCGATAAAGGCAAATGATCTCGTGAAATTAAAGGTAAAAAGAAGTAGTTTTGAAATGGGCCAGGGATTCAATAAGACTCCATTAACAACCGTTATGAATCTGTTTTCGATTGGAATCGATAGGAAGTCAGCACGCGGGCTACGCTCTTTGATCTTGGCGAGTTCCTTCTTGTGGACCTCTCGCGAGACGGGATGCTGGCAAGGGGCAAACGAGGAGAGACGTCACATGATCTTTGAGCAAGGTCCTGGAATGGGTGTAATTATCTCCATCGCCGTACAACACATGAATCACCCGCGAGAGGTTGAGAATCCGCGTCAGAATAGGCGGTTTGACCGCGGTCGGATGAAGAAGCGACTCGTTGATGTCCTTCCATGCATAGACCACTTGCTCCCGTAGTTCCTTTTCGGCTTCCTGTTCCGAGACCCCGCGTTCTTTCGCTAGCAGCTCCACCGCTTGAAGCTACGTGCCCCCTCTTTTGCTCGACCGCATATCCAACGACCTCGGCGTAATTAGATCTAGACATTGTTCTAGATATCGTTCCCCACCTAGAGGCTAGTCGATCTAGAAATCACCAATTTATTATTGGCGAAGGATACCAAAAGATTGCAAAACTTGTGTACAACGCTCACTTTGGTGCCAAAATTTTTTGTCGGCTCACTTAAGTGCCAAATAAAAAAAAAATCACTTAAGTGCCGCGGGGAGAGATTCCGCTCAAAGTAATATGTGGCATTTATTTTAAATTTTTTAATATTACGTTGCAATTTTTCAAAAACTCAGTCCTCGTGGCAATTGTTTTTAAAAAAAATTCAATTTATGAGGATTTTTAAACTTAGAAATAAACTAATTTTTTTAAAAAATTAAATTCAACTAAAAGAAAAGATTTAAAAAAAGGCTTTGGCTAGCGGCGGCGACGAGGGAGTAGCGGTGAGGTTTGCACAGCCCTCGCCGCACCATTGCCGGGGCTCGGCGACCCTTTCGACACGGACGAAGTCTCGCCAAGGTCGCAGACACGACAATGGTGGGGCGGCGGCGGCACCCTTGCATTTTCTTTCTCCTTTTTGACATTTTTAGTTTTTTAGTTTATTTTTTAAATTTAAGCTTTTTTTTAATTGCTGATTGAATCCTCCGGCCAGCCATGTAGCATTAGTTTATTAATAAATAAAAATGCCATGTACGATTTCCGGCAAAGCTCAACGGAGTTGGCACTCATATAATCTTTTTCAAAAAATTGACACTCAAGTGATCCAATTTTTTTTTGATAAGGTCATACACAAACTTTCGCACTTCTGGTGTCCTTACACCGGTTATTATTGGAGGATGATAATGTTTTCATCATACCTGGTGAGAGGAAATGTCATCCATGAGCCGACCAATAATTTGAGAAGCCTTCAAGATCTTGCAGTCGCCCAGCAACCATTCAAAAGCATGTTCTGTGACCACATCGCCCATTCCCACAAGCGATGTGATCGCTAACGCTTCGCAGCCGGCCGTTAATAGCGCTAGGGGCATGTACTCCTCCAAAGTTGGTGTGTAGTTGGTGTGGAACCATTTGGCTTCGTCAAAGTACACTCTCGCCTGCTTCTTCATCTGAAAAAATACGCATAAAACAAGAAGGTTAAGGTTTCTATGTAAAAACTCGTGTTCGATTAATACAAGGTGCACCGATTATGCTCACGGCTTCTTTTGCATAGACGAGGCTGTACGGTCTTCTCTTCGAGGCCACTTTATTCTCTACTTCGTGATAGACATTGAGAAGGACCTCGTACCAAGCTTGCATAAACTCTGGTAGCCCATCCATGGCATCAGCATCCCACCTGAATTCAAGTCCCAGAGAAATGATACACTTAGACTCTTTACAAGACCCTTCAAATTCAGAAGTTTGAGGAAGAGAATGCGGATTACGGACTTCTGGATTGCTTCGGTGAGGATTACGAGTTCTTCCAACGTGCCATAGACGTCGTAGATATCGTCGAGAATGGAAACAAGGGCGATCACTTTGGTTAGTATGTCTCTGACCACGGCAAACTCCAGCTCAAAATACACTCCCGATGTCCAGAAGAACAGCTCCACAATCCTATCTCTAGCGAATGGGAACTTCCTCGGGACAACTATGTCCTTCCACCACCTACGATTGAACAAATAGGAGCGAAACTGAAAGTACTTCAGCTCGACGAATTGATGTAGTTAAAACTCCTTCTGTTCTCTAGTAAAAGACTTTCAGTTGACAATCAAAGTCAAGGAAAAATCGAAGGTTTAGGTGCTGCTAAAACTAGAAGCTAATTTTATATAGGCTGTCACATCAAGTTGATTAACCTGGTGATCTTGCCGAGTTCCTTCTGGTGTTGCTCCTGCAGAAAGTTGAAATCTAGTTCAGCCAAGGCGAGCAAGACTTTGTCGTGTGAAGGCTCCTCTCGGTAGAGTGGAATATAATACCTCGCCTCGAGCCTCGGCAGCCCCATGCGAAGCGGTTGCTTTAGGGCACGCTTGACTTGTTTCGCGAGACTAGTGCTTACTTTCCTTTCGTCTATCAATTCATTCGAGTCATAGCGAAATGAAGCGCTTCTTCCAAGATAGCATCGCCATGGCACCTTAAATGGCAAGCTTCATATAGGCTCAGCAGTCCGCGCGCATCGGCAACGAGCAATTCCCTAAACTTCCCTTTGCCATCCATGAATTTGTTAAAAACATCTGCACAACCAAAACCAACGTGGGAAAAAAGGTGTGGACCGTTAGAAATTAGGAAGACGATATGCCTAGTCTTGGTTAACTAATCTAAGACATACCTGATGAAATATTATAACCTTGTTGTCGCAACAATCGAAAGATGAGAGCAATCATGTGAAGGTCGTCGGCCTTAAAAACTCCATGCACAAGTCGAGAGTAACTTTTATGGATTTGTTCTAATTGCTCGTCTATTTCACCTTTGAAATGGTAGTAAATTCCCAAGCGTTGGATTTGGTCGATCAAGTGCAGCATTTGCGAGGGCTTTTCCACGACATCGGTCACCATCTTCCTCACATCTCCTTTCAATCCCTCAATTTGTTCCTCCACTCTTCCAAGGTATTTGAACTCCTGCATATATGGTAGCCGCTACTTTCGATCAAAGCAAGCACGATACACGTATATTTATACGCTTCATTCACATGACAATGTGAGAAATTGCTAACCATGGAGCTGGTGGGAGAAGCATATACGAGGAAGTACTCGCCCCATACGCTCGGATGATAATCCGCCCACCGGCGTTCGACTGTGTGGCTTGTTCCTTTGTTCGGAGAAGAAGATGGAATTCCCGAAACCGGAACCGACATATCTCCCTTTCTCTGTATGTTCCGCCTGTGGATATGTGACCAATACACAAAGTGAAGACCAAGGAGCGGCTTTTGCATTGCAAAACATCACTACTTGGTGGGTATTTATAGACAATTGTGTTCATTACCACCTTGTTACCTAGACTAGTTTTGAGACAAAAACAATTACATTTGAATGAATATTACACGAGTGAGATTTTTTCCATATGAATTGAAGACACTCCCTTGATACAATGTTTATGTTGTAATTGTTTGTACTAACTTATTGCTTAGGGATCGATGAATTCTGTATTTCTTCCAAGGGTGCGGCCGAGCTGACCATCCCAACGATAGTCAAGGGTGGGACGGTCTGCTCACAGCCACAAATTTTTGTCACTGATGCAAATTTCTGTTCAGCCACATTTTTGTTTTTGCTGTGCATAGCATTTTTTTGTTATTGTGTGCGGACCGTCCCACCGTCAGTCAATGCTGGACGGTCAGCACAGCATTTCCACCGAACTAGACCAAGGGTCCTCCTTTAGGAAACTTGAATCTGTCCATGTATGCCGTGCGATGATTATCTCTTGGTAGCAAGCAGAGACAAATGAAGCGTACGAAGTATATTATTTTTGACTTAAACATTTGAGTTGCCTACTCGGTGTGGCTGTTTTGCACGAATTTGAATAGAAGACGGAATAGGTTTCGACATATTCAAAGAGGATGTTTCACCCGGGGATTGAATGGATGGTGAATTACAAAAATCTTAAAATAGAGGCATTAAACATGACCACTCATCACGGCTCGATCATACCCAAAAATGGGTCATTTTTTGGGGTCAACAATGGTGGAGCTCGATTGGCTCTGCCACAATCTTGGATCCATTTGTCAAGTCACGTCATTCCTGTGGACGGTATTCTTGTTGAATCCAACAGTCACATGGAAGATACGGATTGTTGCTGCTCCAACCCATGACCCAATGTGTGAGGCGAGATTGTTAAAGTTATGTAGTCGTCTCATAAGTATGAAAGAAAGTCTCATCCTTTGAACTAATATTTGAGGTGAAAGAAATCCAAAACTACCAAATAGTTCAGGAGTTAGTGAGCCCAGGCCTTCATCTCCCGGAGCAGGAAACGGTGATCAAGAGATGGAGTAAGAAGTACAAATAGAAGAAGAGTTTCTCTAGATGACTCTTTTTAATTCTAAACTAGTGATTTGATCGGGATGAAACGTAGACTTGATTATATGAATCATTACAGTCAACGATTAAGATTTATCGAGATACAAAAATAAGTAATATGCTACAATGGGCCACAGTAATCTTCTTAAATCCCAAAGGGGGGAGAATTAGACTTCCAAGAGAAAGGGAGATAGTTTGAGCGAAGGACTCCTTGTTATTAAATTGGAGGAAAAATCGATAAGCATTGGCTGGTGATACGTTCTATGAGGACGAGGACAGAGGAGGCAAAAAGGTTGAGGAGAGGGAACGTAGGATTTGGTCGTAAAGGAGGAGTTTTTCGGTTCACAAGGTAACCTGCCTAAGGATCAAAGCTATCCATTCCATGTTCTTGTTCTGTTTCTAGAACGTCGAGAAAGCCAGAGGGATGCACACATCTTTAAAGGGTGCCCACGTAATTAATCGTCCTGAACTCTTTTTTATTTGACAACATTTTTAGCAGTGAGTTAATGTGATTGGAAAAAAGTGATGTATTTTCTTTTATTCCTAGTTAGGGAAAACTTTCTCCAATCATAAATATGTGATGCGAATTTAACGTAATTGAAAAACAAGTTATGGACATTACTTACATGCAAATTTAACTAAATATAAATACTTGTGGTCTTTGATCTTTATGACCTCCTAATCAGAATCGTGATTCATTGGAAGAAAATACGCCCTTCCAAAAGTTACTTTTGTCGAGTTCCTATGCTTGTTGTTAAGATTCGACGCACAATCACAACGAAGTAAAGCGTAGCGAGAAAGAGAAAATCAAGATACAATATTTTTACCCTAGTTCATCTATAAACTAAGGTAACGACCGACAGAGGATTTTACTATAATTAGCATCTCTCGCTCGCTACATCACACAGGTCACTCTAGGGAACCAAACCAAGACAAAGACAAGACAAGAGAAAACAAAACAAAACAAAATAAAGAGCCTCTATGACCTGTCCCTGTCTTGTCCAATGGTCGTCGAAGAACAGGAAACATTCGATTTGGATTTGCAAACTGGCAAAATCTTGTGAAAATTATTGAACGTTTAGGTTATTTTGTCTTCTCACAGCCAGCTCAACACTTTAAGATTTGATCGGGAATCGCTGCTGAATTGGAGAAATTGGAGAAGAAACATTTTCTGTGTCATCTTTTCCGCAAAAGAAGACGAAATTGCCAGGTGGCTTCCTCGGGTCCTCGAAACGCGAAAGGAAAGATTTGAGGTGAAAGTGAACGGGCCATGAGAGAGAAAGAGAACCGAGGGAGAGCGACCTTAATTAGCGCCGAGGGTGATTATAAAAATTATGCAGAACGCGATAACAAAAATGTTATTTTCATTTTGCAAGTCATCAAGCAAAGACTAGCGGTCGAGGATGGCTCGAGTAAGGAGGTCTACTTCTGAAAACGTGATAAAGATTCCCCCATCACGTTTACATAATGACATGCCAAATGAAAATCACGTTTTGTGGTCCTGCTTCTTACTATTTCGATGATCATATGACAGACACCCTTCGGACGCCACAAGACTAGTGTTTGTCCGAACGACGAATGAATCCAAGTTCGTGGGAGAGCCAATCGAGCTCCACCACCGGCCGAGTAGGTCACTCAAAATTGTAAGTCAAAAACGATATATTTCACACTTTTTATGTTTAGACTCAGCTTGTCACGAAAGGACAATCATTGTACAATGTGTATAGCAGTTACAAATTTCCTGCCAAAAAAAAAAAAAAACTAACCTCGGTCTAGTTACGGAAGAGACGCAAAACTTATGACTTCATAAGCAATTAGTTTTTTTTTTCACGAAAGAAAGTAGCTATATTTAAGTATACGAAAATCTATTGTCGTATCGATGATGAGATGGGATAAAATCAATTATATTATGAGAAGCATATCTTATTTTCACATGAAATAATATGATTTTTGTGTTATCCATTGAAATGCGATTTGTGTACTGGTCTAATATCCAAGAATGAAGCATAAAAAGAAGGGAAATTTTCAAATAAGGACTTGAAATATTTTTATTTTATTAAATAAGGGCTGAAGTGGCATAACCTGTTTTAAATAAGGGCGTGAAGTGGCAATAGAGTCTCAAAAAGGATATGGCCTAAAGGATATTTTCGTCAATTCTCCTTTTTGATTTTTTAAACTTTTTTCTTGTTTTTTTTTCTTTTCCTGTTTTTTAAAAATTGGAAAAGAAATAAGAAAAAAAGGAAGTAAGCGCTGGCGGGAGGGAAGGAGCCCTCCTGAGGAAGCCGGATCTCATGGCTCATCGCCTCTGGACGTCGGTGATGGTGATGGTGATGGTGATTGCCACTCTGTGGGAACTCAGGCCGATTGCTACTTCATCTCCAGGCCCCATTGGCGCGACCCAAAACAGCTCAGTAAAGATCTTAATAAGAGCAGAACAAGATTCGCACGGAACAAAAGAACAGAGTCATGTGAAAAAGGACCAATTTTTGTTGTTAATGAGTGCAAATATTGGCACAGAAGCGTGGGGAGCCGACAGGCATTACGGGGCTCCTCCCGCCTCTGTGTGTATTTTTGTTTTGTTTTAATTCTTAAAAAAAGAAAAGATAAAGAAAAAATAAAAAATAAAATGATAAAAATGCACTAAGCCCTTTTTTGAGATTTTATGGTTCTTTAGCCCTTATTTGAAATGAAATGCAATTCACTTCATGCTCTTATTTGAGAAAATAATTGCCCTTTAGGCCCTTATTTGGAATAAGATTCACTTCAAGCTCTTATTTGAGAAAATAAAGACATTTCAAGCTATTATTTGAAATTTTCCCTAAAAAGAATAGGGAAAATATGTCGGTCCAGGTTTCAGAAATTCCATCTTCTTCTCCGAAGAAGGGAAACGAACCATGTTGTTGAATGCCGGCCGACGGATTTTCATCCGAGCGCCGGGGCGATTACTATCGAAGCAACATGACAAATAACAAAATATCAGCATGGTTATAATACGAAAACTTCTATAAATCATGATGAAGATAACTTATCGAGCGTCGAAACATTCCTCGAGCCGATCATTTACAGATATAATTTTTTCCCCGATTTGTTTTTACTCCTTTTCCATGTAAATAAAATTGTTATATTTATATGGATTACTACCCCAAAAAATTTCAAATTAGTATATCTATGATCAATTTATCCCAAATTAATTTTTTGACCAGCAAAAAGTTTCAAATTGATACACTAATGACAAATTTACCCTCGTTAGTTTCCACTACATTGGGTTAATATCACGAAAAATTTCAAACCGATACACATGTGATAAAACAGGATAAAAACACCAAACTAGTGCACCAGTCAACCGACATTTGTCATTTAACTATGCAATTTACTCGTAAAATTTAACGCAAACTAACATATGACAAATTTATCACAATTGTACCAGCTTTGGGGTTTTGAAGTAAAAAAATAGTTTTGGGTAATTTATCATAGGTGTATTGCTACCCGGAGTAGGCAATCACACAATAAATAGATAGAACAAAAAAATAAATCGGACACTAGATGTACATAGTTCGATCGTCAAGACCTATGTCCACGGGAAGAGTAGCTACGAATTTCACTATAGAATAAACAATCCGCGGAGATTACAAACCACACTCTAGTCACCGGAACACTCTCATTGTTTTCCAGTCCTAATTTCATTCAATAACCCATAAGTGTTTATCCCTCACAATTCCTAATGAAATAATCTCTCAATCTCATAAAAGAATTACACAAATCTCTCAATTCCTCGCTAATATACACCGCCAAGCACTCATGAAAAACGGCGGTTCAAGAATAATTTTTCGGCCACGACGTTGGTTGCTTTATAACGTAAAGCAAAACCCACGAAGAAGTCTTTCGTGCATGTACACTATTGGATATCAATACCAGTGGAGATAATTATTTCCATTTCTGAATTCAACTGGAAGTTCAATTCTGTGAATATCCTCCATTTTGTTCAATTTTATTTGCTTGGCTGGCCAAGTTTATATCAAGACAATATAAGAAAATCAGCAACTTGGAATCCAATGCCCAAAAATAAAGGGAAGTTTCCTTGTCCGGCTTCAACGCATGTATGTCCCTTTATTTCCTTTCTTTCTAATTTCCACAATCAAGAAGCACTTCACTTCATCTATTTCTGAAATTCATATTTTCTCTTCGGGTTCAAACTCGAGACATATTCTAGCAATATCCACCTTGGCTGGACGTTTGAGCCAATTGACAATCGCTTCGCTAACAAACAAAAAAATGAACTTCATTGCTACTCTCCCAATAGCCCTAATGGGCTCAACCACCATAGACGTCTTCCAAGTTCAAGCCACGCTTGAACTTTGCTATAACAATGGATCTCATCGGAACACCAACTGCACATGCACCTTTAATCGCTCCACAAGGACTTTCGACATAAGCTCCTTAACTATAGATAAAGCAAAATCACCGTTGCATTCATATCCGTCGGAGACCAAAACGTATCTTGCCAATATTAGAAGTTACAAGAACTATTGGCTCTATAGGCTTTACATCGCTAGAAGTACCATCTATGTCGATTACTACGCTGGTAGTCACTACCTCAAGAGTTTCTGGTTGCAACTCCACCTCAAGATGGCACCGTCCGATTTGTATGAACACCGATAATAATACTCATAGCCGGAAGTCTGGAGACTCGTCAAATCTAACTTCTCTTGATAACATGTGAATTTAATTTCGGGCACCACAATCGATAACTACATTCATCTTGTGCATAATCTAGGAACATGTACTTTCTTGCCCTTCCATCAAGATTACCATCACTAACTCGAACATCACATGGGCCACCAAATATTCCAAGAATAGAATAATCAGCAACGTTACCCGACCACGTTTTTCGGGAGTCCGGCATTCAATTGCAGTCGATGGGGATCTATTCACCAAGTAGCTTGCTGCACTAAGCATATCCGCCAGAAATCTCGTAGCCATACCAACACTAGGGAGCTTTTTGTGGCCTATCTCTAGTAACGTTACGCTCATCAACTTTGCAACATGTTGTGGCTCATTGGCGCTAGTGTGGCGTCTCACTATGCCTTCATTCATGCAAAATTCATTTAACAACTAAGAGCAAAACTCCATGCTTTTGTCAATCCGCATATGCTTGATAGTCTTACCAATCTCCTTTTCGATGAAAACTCTCAGTTGCATGATCCCGACAATAGCATCAAACTAGTGCCTAAGTACAAATACCCAAGTCTTCCTCGAGTAGTCATCAACAACTATTAGCATAAATCTGGTAATCTTTCTCGAAGGAAACCACGATAACCTGCGAACATCCAAATGAAATAATTCTACAATTTTCATGGTTTCTTTGACAATCGCACTAAACTGTATTTTTGGCCATTGATCTAAATCATAGCACCTGCATTCATTCAGTTCATCAGCAATATAACCACACAATAAATTTCTTTTACTTAGAACCTTCGGGCTCCTCTCACTCATGTGCCCCAAACATGCGGACAAATCTAAGCGTCGAACGGATGCATTTGACGTCTTGTTATTGTGTCATCTTAAAGCTCATACAGGCCATTATGCTTGATTCCTTTCATTATCACCACGACAACTCGAATAATTTTCAGAACTCCCGCATTCTGAAGAATACCGACCCCCATGAATCCAGGGCACTCAAGGAAATTAGATTTTTCTTCAACACTAGAACATGCCTTGCTTCAGTCAATGTCCTCACAATACCATCATGCATTATGATTCTAATTTTGCTAATACCTATAACATCACATTTAGCATTATTTCCCAACTACATTTACTACTATTCATACATTGATAAGTAATAAATCGGTTCCTGTTTGGTGTAGCATGAAATGAACAACTAGAATCTATAATCCATTCGCCAAATGACGAATCCCCAGTGTGAGACAAGACAAAATCAATATTATCCGATCATTCGTCGCCTATAGCCGCAACATCATCCGCAAACTCAACTTTAATTCCCTTACCCTTCTCATTCTTCGATTACGGCAATCTCTTCTAAGATGCCCTCTCTTGTCACGTTCCAACAAACAAGACCACCAGTCCTAGATCGATTGCGTCTATTCATATTCTTACTACTTCCGATACGAGTACCAATTCTTCCTCTATTTTCACCTATTAAAGCAAGAGATACAGATTTAGCAGATTCTCTTCTACGGATATCTTCACTCGGAATTCAATCTCGAATCATATCAAAAGTTAAACTTGTTCCGGAATTACTAACAATAGTAACAGTAGTATTTCAACTATCGTGCAATGAGGATAATAGAATCAAAGCACATACCTCATCTTGAAATTCAATAACAACCGAGTTCAATTGACTAACGATCACATTGAATTCATTGATATGATTAGCAACGATGCACATTCGCTCATCTTCAAGTTAAACAAACGTCGCATTAAATAGACCTTGTTGATCACAAATGGCTTTTCATACGTGTCCGACATGGCTTTCATCAAACCCGCGGTAGTCTTCTCTTTAACGATATTAAACGTGACGTAACGAGCCAACGTCGCCCAAATAAAACCCATCGCTCATCTATCCAAGCAATTTTCAATCCACTTGCTTCATCGTATCTGGTTTCTCCTCGGATAGGGGCAAGTGTAGCTTCATCCGATATAGATATTGCTCAATCGCTTCTTCCGGAAATCAAAATTCCTTCCCCTTAAATCTGTCGATTTTCATTTTAACTTCTTTGTTGCCATCGATTCACTTCAACTCTAACCAAGCATTGCTCGATATCAATTGTTACGCAGAACGGGCGTTCAAACAATAAATAGACAGAACAAGAAAATAAATTGGATACCGGATATACGTGGTTCGTTCGTAGAGATATATATCCACGGAAAGAGCAGCAACGAATTCCACTATAGAACAAACGATCGACGGAGATTAGAAACTACGCTCAAGTCACTCAAGCACTTTCAAGTATTTCCCGAGTCCTAATTACATCAAATAATCCACAAGTGTTTAGCCATCAAATTCCTAATGAAATAATCTCTCAATCTCACAAAAGAATTACACAAATATTAAACTCACAAGATTTTAATCTACTTCGTCACTTCAATGTAGATGTAATTCCATGAGAATGTCCACCGCCAAACACTCATGAAAAAACGGTGCTTCAATAATAATTTTACGGCCACGACGTTGGTTGCTTTATAACGTAAAGCAAAACCCATAAAGAAGTCTTTTGTGCATGTCCACTATTGGATATCAATACCGGTGGAGATAATTATTTTCATTTTCGAATCCAACTGGAAGTTCGGTTCCGTGAATATCCTCCCTTTTTTTCAATTTTATTTGCTTGGCTGACAAAACTTGTCCACCAAGTTTATATCAAGACAATATAAGAAAATATGCAACTTGGAATCCAACGCCCAAAAATAAAGGGAAGTTTCCTTGGCTGACTTCAACGCATGTATGCCCCTTTATTTTCCTTTCTTTTTAATCTCCACGATCGAAGCACTTCACTTTATCTATTTCTGAAATTCATATTTTCTCTTTGAGCTCAAACTCGGGACATATTTTAACATGCACCAATTTGATATTTTTAGTGGTTAAAAAATAGTTTGGGATAAATTTGTTACAAATGTACCGGTTTATGATTTTTTGTAGTATTAAACCTATTTATATTTACCTTCCACTATGATTATAGGTGATGATATACCTATTTGATATCTCTATATTATATTGTACAAAGTATCAATGGAATTGGTGAGCTTCATTCATTCAATGATCTGTTTATCTTTAATGATCAAAGCTATGAAGGGGAGACCGATATTTTCTTGTTAAAAAAAAGTCAATATAACTACGTCGTCTCCTTCTTCAAACCCGAAATTCTCATTTCCTTCAAATATCAATGTGACAAACTTCGTTACATTGAAGTTCGATAAAAAACAACTTCTTCGTTTTGGAATATGTAAGTAGCGTCTCTTATCGAAGTTAGGACTATTTGGTTTCCTTAGTGAAGAGATAGTTGCACCACCACGGACTTGGACATCCAAAAATAGAGCCGAAGTGAATGATCCAAGATATACATAATTGATTGTAAAATCTTAGCCCAAAAAATATTAAAAGAGAAATTTTAGAATAAGGGCTTGGAATAAGATGTTTTCTCAAAAAGGGTTCGGAGTGGACTTTATTTCAAATTAAAGCATGAAGTAATCAATTTAGTCTCAAATAAAGGGTTAGCGAGCATGTGCATCTCACTTGCCAATTGTCAAGCCATAATCAAGGGTGTTTTTCTTTCTTCATTCTCTCTTCTTCTCCTCTCTTTCTTCCTCCCAAAAACCCTCCGATTCTTCTTCTTCGTAAGAAAAAATAGAATATCGATGAGGGCGGTCTCGGCTCGGCTCAAGAGCCCGAGCTCTCAAGATCGAGTTCTTGACTGTAGGCCTAGCAAGTGGCGGGTGGTGATGGTTCGTGATGATCTAGTTGTCTTTTCTTAGTTAACTCATTTCGGCTGTGAGCTCGTTTGAGTGCCTTTCTTTGTCGCATCCATGATCGCCTAGCCGACTCCCGGTTTGACTCCATCCTCTTCCTCTTTCTCTGGATATGTAACAACTCCCAAAAGGCATGAGGAAGTTCTATTGGGATACTCAATAAGGCCGAGGATGAGGAAGGCATCAAAAGGATCGCAATCTAATGCATTGCCTCATTCGCGCAATGGAAAAAAACTTAACTAATTGGTATAACCGATTAATATAAACTTTGTGCGGAAATTCATCATGATAGGAATCGTTGATCTTCATGATTTTTACGTACCATAAGAAGATTTTCATTTATACATAGCGAAGCCTTCAATCGAGATCGTTGTTGCAGAAAATCGGGAAACGATGAAGACTAGTTTCTCTCCCTTAACCCTCCGTTATCATTTGCATTTTATCCCTATGGAGAGAACAACTTAATTTTACGTTAAAACAATGTCCGTTCATTTGTACGTAGGGTGGAGAGAAGACCGAGACTTGCTTTTAAATATAGGTCATCGATAGTCGCATCTTCAATAGATGCCATCCATCAAAGCACATGAAGAGTTGCGTCTTTTCATTAATAACCAACATAAATTAATTATAACATGAAATAATTATTAAATCATTATTAATAAAATCATATATGCCACATTTATTTTTACATTCTCCCACTTGGCCAATATGATTTTCATTTCATGGTTTAATAAATATCATAATACGCAAAATAAGGTCATGTTATAACTTTTCTTTGAATTGGCTATCACATAATAATCACAATAAAATAAAGAAGACTAATGCGAGTCATAGTGGTTGTGTGTCATTAATCGACACAATCTCTTTTATGTACCATAACTATAGCTCTCTACTTAACATGATCCATAAATGAGAAGTATAGTGATGGTCCAACTATAATGTCTCTGTTAGATATTATCATGTAAAACATTCATATACTTCCATCATGTATACTAAGTAGAAAATAAGATATATCGAAACACATAAATGAGCTTAGAGTGTTAAATATATAACCTTAATTGAGCCATAATACAATATCATTAATGACACCAATAATGCCCACCATTTCAACATGATCATTAAATGTTTTGGGTGGCGATCCTTTTGTTAAATGGCTTGCAATCGTAATGTTGGTGCTAATATGCTCAATTGATACTATCTGTTTCTAAACTTATTCTTAACAAATAAGTATTTAATCTCCATAAGTTTAGCACCCTTAAAATACTTGTCGTTCTTAGTGAAGAATACTACTATGGGATTATCACAATAAATATTCAGCGGTCTGGTAATAATGTCGACAATCATAAGCCTTAAAATAAAGTTCCATAGCTACAATACATGAATAATGGCCTCAAAGCATGCCACAAACTCAGCCTCCATAATGGATGCATCAATCACCGATCGCATATCCAGCTCGGTATGAATCTGAATATCCAATCACCTCAAGATGATTATATCATTTATAAATATGTATATGATTCTTAATTTCTTGTAAGTATCTAAGAACTTTCTTTGCAGCTTTCCAGTTATCCAATCCTAGATTATTTTGATATCTCGCCTATCATTGCAATAGCAAAATTGATGGCTAATCTGGTGCAAGTGTGAACATACATTAAGCTCCCAACAACAAATACATACGGAATATTTTTCATTTGCCCTTATTCCAATTCATTTTTTGGACATTACATAAGGCTAAATTGTCCCCTTTCGAGTTGGAACTATTCCCGCTGAATATTTGTCCACATTGAATCTCTCTAGAATTTTATTAATACATGCTTTTTTAGACAACCCTAACAATCTTTGTAATCTAACGCGAAATATTTCTATTCCTATCATAAACATCACCTCAACCATATCTTTCATCTCAAAATTCTTAAAGAAAAATTTATTGGTTTCATGTGACAAAGCACGATCATTAGCAACAAGCAAAATGTCATCAAAATACGGAACTTAAAAAATAAACTTCCTCCCACCGACCTTCATGAATATACACTCGATCATCGGCGTTTTCCTCAAAACCAATAGAGTTTATAGTATCATTGAACTTGAGATTCAATTGTCGAGAAGCTTGTTTAAGTCCATATATTGATTTCTTTAATTTAAACACCTTATGTTCCTTTTCTTTAACTAAAAAGCCTTCAGAGTTGATCCATATAAATCTATTCCTTTAAATTCCCATTGAGAAAGACAATTTTCACATCCATTTGATGTAACTCTAAATCGTAATTCCACCAAAGCCATAATAAGTGCGTCTTTCTTGGAGACTGGTAAAAGGTATCGTTATAATCAATGCATTCTTTTTAGTAAAGCCTTTGGCAACAAGTCGGCCTTATACCGTTCGGTATCACCTTTTGAATTGCGCTTGGTCTTAAAGATTCATTTACACTTGACCTTTTTCACATACATGATTCTAATCCACTTTCAACTTTTCTTTCATGGCATCAAACCACTTAGTAGAATCACTACATTATATGGCCTATGAAAATGAACCTGGATCACAACCAATTTATGACTCTTGTAGATGAACCAAATAGTCATTAGAAATAACTGGCTTCTTTCCTCTTTGAGATCTTCTCAATGCTATTTCTTGTGGCTCAACTACTTTAGGTTCATTATCAACATGTTCATTATAGAGTGTTTGATAATTTATTTGTTGTTATTGATTATTATTTGGTTGAACAATAATATCGAAACAACAACTTTAGAAGTTTTGAGTAAAGGAACCTCCACCTTGACTTCTTGAATGCAAGCATCATGCATTCTGTAACTCCCACCGATGTCACCATTCTCAATGAACCTGGCGTTAATAGATTTGACAATTCTCCTATTATGATTAGGATAGTAAAACCTATACCCTTTCAATTTTTCTTCATAACCAATGAAATATCCACTGGTCATTCTAAAATCCTTTTCATGTGGATAGTGAATTCATACTTTTGTTGGACAACCCCAAACATGTAGGTGTCGTAAACTAAGTTTCCTACCCATCCACAGTTCAAAGGGAGTCTTTGGGCGCTTTCTTTCGGGAACCCTGTTTAACAAATACATAAAAGTCTTTAATGCATACATCCATAAAGATAAAGGTAAAGATCTCACCATACTCCTAACCATTTTCATTCGAGTACGATTATGCATTTCTGTTGCACCATTTAGTTGCGGTGTACCTGGCATTGTGTATTGAGCACAAATGCCCTGTCTTTCAAGGAATTTAGTAAATGGACCCGAATTTTGTCCCGATTCATTATACTCTTCATAATATTCACCACCTCTGTACGACCTTACTATTTTTACCTTTTTATCTAAATGTCTCTCAACCTCTTTAATATATATTTCGAGTGCATTCATCGATTGAGTTTTATCATGCAATAGATAAACGTAACCATAACATGAAAAAATATCGGTAAAGGTGATAAAATAACTTTCTTCACCAAAAGATGGAACATCAAAAGGACCACATATATCAGTATGTAATTTCAAGAAGCTCTATGCTTTTTATGACACCTATAGTGTGTTTTCTTTGTTTGCGTTTAATACAATCAATTGCACACACTCCAAGGTCAGTAAATCCAAATTCGAAAGAGTTTCATTCTTCACTAATCTTTGCATTCTTTCTTTGGATATGTGATCCAAACCTTTATGCCACATATAAGCGAATTCGGTGCCAAAATTATAGTGCAACGTCACTAAGGTCTCAAAGCAAAAACATTATCAAGTTTGAACTTGTAGAGATTATCACATAAAATTCCAACACCAAGAAGATTATCATTCTTAAAGAAACTAAAAGATCTAGAACCAAACTTAAGATAAAATCCCGCTACATCAAGTTTTGGCAAAGATATTAGATTGTGGGAAAATATAGGTACATAATGGGTTTGAAACAAATCCAAATAATGCCCAATATCTAATATTAACCGATAAGTGCCAATTCCTTCAACTAGAGCATTGTTTCTTTTCCTCATGAACTTAAAGTTCTCATGTAGTTTTATGGTTTGGATCGTAAGAAATCCATGCATCATATTGGAAATATGAGTAGTAGCATCATAATTAATCAACCAAATGTTATGAGGAACTTCTACATTCAAAACATACTAAAGCATAAGACTTACCTTTCTTTTTAACCAAACTTTACGATTTAGACAATCGTTCTTTTTCTTTTTCTTTTTCTTTTTTTTTTTACGGACAATCTTTCTTCAAGTGTCCAATGTTGTTTCGAAAATGGAACTTAATAAGATTGTGTACCTTCTTGTAGATTAAAGCCTTAGAAGAATGATTTAAGTTGTAGATTAAAGCCTTAGAAGAATGATTTAAGTTGTGTAATCCTTTCTCTTGTGTTTTCCACATTTTCATTTGGAATTCTTTTTAGGAGATGAACAGAATAATCCCTTTGATTATTTATCTTTGTTTCCTCTTGCACCAGCATATTGGCCAATTTATTTACATTCCACTTATCCTTTGTAGTGTTGTAATTCCTCTAAAATGGCTGATATTGCTTATGAGGCAAGGAATTAATGATGAACTGCATGAGAAACGCAAGAGAGACGGGTCCTAAAGAGAGTGATAACTCTGTTCAAGGCCCTCCTAAAATTCCCAATAGTTTCCACACGACAAGGTTGATTTTCCATTACCCTCAATCTTTGTCTTTTTAGATTTGCTTAAATTTCAAATTTTAATTCAATAGTGATCATAATGTAATGGGTATGCGATCACCGTCGAATTAATCAATTTGACAAACATGCGAGCATCAAGTGAAGGTTTATGAGGTAGCTACGAGGACAAACACTATTGTGGTACTGGAAACTAGTTCTGGAAAAGACAATGATAGCATTGATGCTTATTAAGGACATAGCCCAATCAAATGCAGGAAATTTCATTTACAATGTTTATCATGAAAGTTGATTAATTCATGATCCCCTTGAGTGAAAACAATTAAACACTTCAATTTGAGCATACAAGTCAATCGGCGATCAACGAAACAACAACTAAGAAAACAAGAAGTAGCATTTTCCTAACCAATTTCCCAAATTTTATTTTCGAATTTTTTCGATATTTAATATTTTTAATTACATATATATTTTAAAACTTCTTAAGAAATATTTTTATATTCCAAAAATGGGGCTGCCCGGCCCCCACGTCTAATCCATTGAACTAAACCCATTTCACAAAATTCAACTCAGCCCAAACATTCATAAACAATAATGACAAGCCCATAAAACTCAACTTAAATTTATTTTATATAATAACCCGATTAAGCCCATCCTATTTCTTCATCCACTTTTTTTGTCATTCTTTGTCTATTTCGTTTTTCTCTCTATCTCTCTCTCTCTCTTCTTTTGCGCTTGGCTTCCTATTCCCAGAACTCTCGCTTTGACTTTCACTCTGCTACAATAAACCCGGAACATCTATCAACTTACGTATCCAGAAAATAAGTAAACTTCAATGAACTAGAATTTGCAGATGTTATACTGAACTACTATGACTAAAAGTTACTGGGAACTTGCATGATCACTGCGGATCAGTAAGTCCACGAAGGCACCGTAGATGTAGCCGTGGTTGTCTGGGTCGTTGACCCGCAAGTACCAACAGAGGAGCTCTTCGAGGGTGTCCGTGAAGTTGGAGTCGGGCACGGGGAGGTAGCCGAATCGGTTGAAGTACCTCTTGAGATCCGACATGCCGTCCACGTGGCTCCCCTTGCCAGCGTCGAGGAACCTCGAGAAGTCCCGCCACGTGGCGTTACGGGCGTCGACGGTTATTACAGTTACGGAGCCCGGTGCGCTCCTGGCGGAAAAGCACGGCCGACAAAGGAGGAGGACCGACAAGAAGAGCCACCATGCCGGCATGGTTTACTATGATGTTCGGCCTCCCAAAAAAAATCTTTTCTGGATTAGAGACTTGGATTCGCAGGAACCCAAAAGGTGTTTTTGTCTGTTTTTTTTGTTTTGTTTTGTTTTGTTTTGTGGAGATCCAGGGGATTTAATTTTCTAATTTTTTATTTCTCGCAAGAGTAAGGTGAATCAAATCGTTGTTTTGCGATGGAGGAGATTGAAAAGCTAACGAGATTCTGAACTTGTGTTGTGTGGCTATTCATTGGAGATTCTGACTTTGGGAGGGCGTTTACTGTTTATTTGCTTTGGTGGGTTAAACAGGATATTAATTTATTTAATTAATTTGTTAATTCGAATGTCTATGGAAGAGAAGGGGAAAAAAAGAAAAAAACAAATTGGTATGCAAATCGTCAAGTACTCTCTTTCGCTTTTTGTTAAACGAAAAAATCAATGATAATCAACGGCGTAAGATATTATTATTGTTTCGGTATCTTCTCTAACTTGACTAGGATTAGTAATTTCTTGCTATATCACTTTCAATCTCGCATTATTATTACTTGTGGAGATATTCAAACTTTGGCTCTCTCTTGATAAAATATGAAGGTATCAAGCTTCCACTATACTTTAAAATAATCAAGTGTTGTACATGCAGACTTATACATATAATATCACATTCAAAAAAAAAAAATTGCCTCTAATTGAATTGAACACGTGCCGCACGCGATCGCGTATGGATTACGTTTTTATAACTACAGGTAGCCCTAGCCAAGAAATCTCCATAACGTATTTCTCAACGTCGGCCATGACCCCCGACCTTCCAACCTAATGATGTGGGCTCGATCCCCGCTACCCGCTCTATTCACAAGAAAAGGGTTGTTAGGTGTGGTCTTTTGAGTTGAGATTGCAGCCTGCTTTAACATAAGACCATGTCCGATGAGGGAAGCAAATATTCACTTAGGAGATTCTTTTCTCAACTTTGTTTTTCCTACAAAAGTCTTGTGCTAAGGGTACCAAAATTTGTGGCATAGACTAAGATCGGTTTTCTCTATGCTGTGTTGAACAAGAATGATTATGAGTAGGCCCAACTTGGGAAAAAAAAAGAAGACAAGAATGATTGTGGATCCGGCCATAAGACAAAATCAAATCAGTATAATTCAAGGTCACCATGGTTGAGTTCCTCATGGTGGGTGGTATTTCCTGGGAACCAAACAAAACTTCCAATGAAACAAAACAGAGAGAATGTTAGAATTTAAAATTTAGAAGGGCTGGCCCTTGAACAGGTTGAAGAGTCTGGCCTAAGCCCATGAAGTAGTGGGCTGTCTCGGGTTTTCATCCCATTTTCTAAAGCAATGTATGTTTTCCCACCAATTAAAGACATTATCTTGTGCTTAATATATTATGAAAATCGACCTCAAATGTCCAAAAAAGTTCAATCAAAATAAACGTTAAAAAGTGAAAACAATTCAAAGCGAAAGTTCCTCCAAATAGTCGACAATGAATGAGAATTTCCAAAAATAAAAGAAAGATCATCGTTTGCTCTCTTTTTTTAATCATCCTTTCAGGCTCAAAACATGTCATTGTACGCTACTTTGCTAGTTGTTAGTGATGTTCATCCTCGCCAATTTACTCAAATCTTATACTTTTCTCAGTAAAATTTCCCCCTAAAAACAAATAAATCGATAAAGTAAATGGGTATTAAGAGGGATAAAATTAATGAAGGTTGTACAAAGTTGAAAGATTTAATGGTTGACCATTTTAAGTGCTTTTATGGCTTTGGAAGGACGTTAATTACCGGTTTATCATAATCCAGGTATTAAGAGGGAAAACTTAATTTTTATTAGCAAATAATACTATGGGCCTTGTACATTTGCACTATAACAATTAAAAATTCCATATTTTTGGACATGGCAAACTCTCATGATACTAAACCAAGTAAAACCCAACCTTCACATATCGGCCGGTATTTAGCTCGCCAACAAAATAAGGTCAATTACAACATTGGAATTGTCTATTTGCACATGATCATTTAGTTTAGAGAATAATGACACTAATAAATCCCTAAATTCTGGCTCAATGCACAATATCATTTTTGGATATTTAATTTGTTCAATGCAATCCTTAAACTAACGTCGGACATTCAATATAGTCATTTGGTGATCAAACCGGATGGCCATGACGATGGAATTTGGGGCGGAGGATGACAAATCAAATATCATTTGATGACGTGAAATATTATATGCTGAGTTGGATCTATAAAATGATGACTCAGCATGTCCCTTTTTGTATCCATCTAATTACAAAAAAAGAAGAAGAAAAAAGGGGCTTCAAATAAACCTCTTCCTTAGCATCAACATTTCATCTTCTTCCCCAAAATCAAACTTCTGACACGATATGCTTGGAGCCGTAGGTACGAAGATGGTTGATGGGTTCGGGTAGATGCCAACAATTGAAAAGTATCGCGAAAATGGGATGAAATAGAATTAAACTTTGAGGCGTGATAACACTCTCTTTAAGGATCTATTTGCCTCACAATATTGTTAATGGTTTCCGCCATATATCTTTCAGGATACAACAAAGTCTCGGTCAGAATAGCAAATAGCAATTCTGATATTTCTTTGAAAAGACGACATTAACAACCACTTATGAATCTTTTTTTCGGCTGGAATCAATTGGAAGTCAGCACACGGGCTACGCTCTTTGATCTTGGCGAGTTCCTTCTTGTGTTCCTCTCGCGAGACGGGACACCGGCAAGGGGCAAACGAGGAGAGACGTCACGTGATCTTTGAGCAAGGTCCCGGAATGGGTGTAATTATCTCCATCGTTGTACAACACATGAATCACCCGCGAGAGGTTGAGAATCCGCGTCGGGAATCGGCGGTTCGACCTCGATTGGACGAAGAAACGACTCGTTGATGTCCTTCCACGCATCGACCACTTGTTCCCGCAGTTCCTTTTCGGCTTCCTGTTCCGAGACCCCGCGTTCTTTAGCAAATAGCTCCACTGCAGATGCTATGTGCCCCCTCTTTTTCTCAAACTGCATGTCCAACGACCTCGGCATCATTAGATCTAGACATTGTTCTAGACATCGTTCCCCACCAAGAGGAGGGTCGATCTAGAAATCACTAGGTTATTATAGGCGGAAGGACACCAAAAGTTGCCAAAATTTATGTACAGAGGTCGCTTTAGTGCCAAAAAATTTTATCGGCTTACTTAAGTACTATAAAAAAAAATCACTTAAGTGCTAGTGGGAAGAGATTCTGCCTAAAGTAATATGTGGCATTTATTATTAATTTTTTAATATTACGTGGCAAGTTTTCAAAAACTCAGTCCATGTGGCAAGTTTTTTTTTATAAAAAAATTCAATCTACGTGGACTTTTAAACTTAGAAATAAATTGATTTAAAAAAAAATAAATTAAACTAAAAAATAAGCTTAAAAAAGGGTTTGGCAAGCGGCGGCAATGAGGGAGTAGCGGCGAGGTTTGCACAGCCCTCGCCATAGCCACACCATTGCCGAGACCCTCGTCAATAGCGAGGCAAAGTCTCGCCGGGGGTCGCAAACACGGCAATGGTGGGGCGGCCGCGGCGGCGTTCCTTGCATTTTCTTTCTCCATTTTGAAATGTTTAGTTTTTTATTTTTTTTAAATTTAAGCTTTTTTTTATTGCTGATTGAATCCTCCGGTGAGCCACGTAGGATTAGGTTATTAATAAATAAAAATGACATGTAAGATTTCCGGCAAAGCTCAATGGAGTTGGCACTCATATAATTTTTTTTCAAAAAATTGGCACTTTAGTGATTCAAATTTTTTTTTTTGGTGAGGTCATACATAAACTTTCGCACTTCTGGTGTCCTTACACCGGTTATTATTGGAGGATGATGATGTTTTCATCATACCTGGTGAGAGGAAATGTCATCCATGAGCCGACAGATAATTTGAGAAGCCTTCAAGATCTTGCAGTCACCAAGTATCCATTCAAAAGCATGTTCTGTGACCACGTCGCCCATTCCCACAAGCGATGTGATCGCTAACGTTTCGTAGCCGGTCGTTAATAGCGCAAGAGGCATGTACTCCTCCAGCGTTGGTGTGTAGTTGGTGTGGAACCATTTGGCTTCGTCAAAGTACACTCTCGCCTGCTTCTTCATCTGAAAAAATACGCATAAATCAAGAAGGTTAAGGATTCTATGTAAAAACTCGTGTTCGATGAATGCAAGGTGCACCGATTATGCTCACGGCTTCTTTTGCATAGACGAGGCGGTACGGTCTTCCCTTCGAGGCCACTTCATTCTCTACTTCATGATAGACATTGAGAAGCACCTCGTACCAAGCTTGCATATACTCTGGTAGCCCATCCATGGCATCGGCATCCCACCTGAATTCGAGTCCCAGAGAAATGATACACTCAGACTCTTTACAAGACAGATCAAATTCAGAAGTTTGAGCAAGAGAATGTGGATTATGGACTTCTGGATTGCTTCGGTGAGGATTACGAGTTCTTCCAATGTGCCATAGACGTCATAGATATCGTCGAGAATGGAAATAAGGGCGATCACTTTGGTTAGTATGTCTCTGGCCACGGCAAACTCCAGCTCAAAATACACTCCCGATATCCAGAAGAACAGCTCCACAATCCTGTCTCTAGCGAATGGGAACTTCCTCGCGACATCTATGTCCTTCCACCACCTACGAATGTGCAAATAGGAGCGAAACTGAAAGTACTTCAGCTCGATGAATTGATGTAGTTAAAACTCCTTCTGTTCTCTTGTAAAAGACTTTCAGTTGATAATCAAAGTCAAAGAAAAATCGATGGTTTTGGCGCTGCTAAAACTAGAAGCTAATTTTCTGTAGGCTGTCACATGAAGTTGATTAACCTTGTGATCTTGCCGAGTTCCTTCTGGTGTTGCTCCTGCAGAAAGTTGAAATCTAATTCAGCCAAGGCGAGCAAGACTTTGTCGTGTGAAGGCTCCTCACGGTAGAGTGGAATATAATACCTCGCCTCGAGCCTCGGCAGCCCCATGCGAAGCGGCTGCTTTAGGGCACGCTTGACTTGTTTCACGAGACTAGTGCTTTCTTTCCTTTCGTCTATCAATTCAAGGCGAGTCATAGCGAAATGAAGCGCTTCTTCCAAGATAGCATCGCCATGGCACCTTAAATGGCAAGCTTCATATAAGCTCAGCAGTCCGCACGCATCGGCGACGAGCGATTCCCTAAACTTCCCTTTGCCGTCCTTGAATTTGTTAAAAACATCTGCGCGACCAAAACCAACGTGGAAAAAAAGATGTGGACCGTTAGAAATTAGGAAGACGATATGCCTAGTCTTGGTTAACTAATCTAAGACATACCTGATGAAACATTATAACCTTGCTGTCGCAACAATCGAAAGATGAGAGCGATCATATGAAGGTCGTCGGCCTTAAAAACTCCATGCACAAGTCGAGAGTAACTTTTATGGATTTGTTCTAATTGCTCGTCTATTTCACGTTCGAAATGGTAGTAAATTCCCAAGCGTTGGATTTGGTCGATCAAGTGTAGCATTTGCGAGGGCTTTTCCGCGACATCAGTCACCATCTTCCTCACCTCTCCTTTCAATCCCTCAATTTCTTCCTTCACTCTTCCAGGGTATTTGAACTCCTGCACATATGGTAGCCGCTACTTTCGATCAAAGCAAGCACGATACACGTATATTTACACGCTTCATTCACATGACAATGTGAGAAATTACTAACCATGGAGCTGGTGGGAGAAGCATATACGAGGAAGTAATCGCCCCATATGCTCGGATGATAATCCGCCTGCCGGCGTTCGACTGCGTGGCTTGTTCCTTTGTTCGGACAAGAAGATGGAATTCCCGAAACTGGAACCGACATATCTCCCTTTCTCTGTATGTTCCGCCTGTGGATATGTGACCAATACACAAAGTGAAGACCAAGGAGCGGCTTTTGCATTGCAGAACATCACTACTTGGTGGGTATTTATAGACAGTTGTGTTCATTACCACCTTGTTACTTAGACTAGTTTTGAGACAAAAACAATTACATTTGAATGAATATTACCCGAGTGAGATTTTTTCCATGCGAATAGAAGACACTCCTTATAATGTGACTGATCTTATCCATCACATCCTTGATACAATGTTTATATTGGAATTGTTTGTACTAACTTATTGCTTAGGGATCAATGAATTCTGTATTTCTTCCAAGGGTGCGGCCGAGCTGACCGTCCCAACGTTAGTCAAGGGTGGGACGGTCTGCTCACAACTACAAATTTTTGTCACTGATGCAAATTTATCTTCAGCCACATTTTTGTTTTTGCTGTGCATAACATTTTTTTGTGATTGTGTGCGCACCGTCCCACTGTCAGTCAATGCGGGACGGATAGCACAGCATTTCCACCAGACTAGACCAAGGGTCCTCCTTTAGGAAACTTGAATATGTCCATGTATGCCGTGCGAAGATTATCTCTTGGTAGCAAGCAGAGACAAATGAAGCGTACGAAGAATATTATTTTTGACTTAAACATTTGAGTTGCCTACTCGGTGTGGTTGTTTTGCACGAATTTGAATAGAAGACGGAATTGGTTTCGACATATTCAAAGAGGATGTTTCACCCGGGGAATGAATGGATGGTGAATTACAAAAATCTTAAAATAGAGGCATTAAACATAACCACTCATCTTTACCCACAAAAAAAAAAAAAAAAACATGACCACTCATCGAGGGTCGATTATACCCAAAATTTGGTCATTTTTGGGGGTCAACAGTGGTGGAGCTCGATTGGCTCTACCACAATCTTGGATTCATTTGTCAAGTCACGTCATTCTTATGGACAGTATTCTTGTTGAATCCAACCGTCACCACGGAAGATATGGGTTGTTGCTGCTCTAACCCATGACCCAATGTGTAAGGAGAGATTGTTAAAGTTATGTAGTCAGCTCATAAGAGTGAGAGAAAGTTTCATCCTTTTAGCTAATTTTTGATGTGAAAGAAATCCAAGACTACCAAACAGTTCAGGAGTTAGTGGGCCCAGCCCTTCATCTCCAGGAGGAGGAAAGGGCGATCAAGAGATGGAGTAAGAAGTACTGCAAAAGAAGAGTTTCTCTAGATGACTCTTTTTAGTTCTAAACTAGTCATTTGATCGGGATGAAACGTAGACTTGATTATATGAATCATTACAGTCGACGATTAAGATTTATCGAGATACAAAAATAAGTAATATGCTACAATGAGCCACAGTAATCTTCTTAAATCCCAAAGAGGGGAGAATTAGACTTCAAGAGAAAGGGAGATAGTTTGAGCGAAGGACTCTTTGTTATTAAATTGGAGGGAAAATCGATAAGCATTGGCTGGTGATACGTTCTATGAGGACGAGGACAGAGGAGACAAAAAGGTTGAGGAGAGGGAACGTAGGATTTGGTCGTAAAGGAGGAGTTTTTCGGTTCACAAGGTAACCTGCCTAAGGATCAAATCTATCCATTCCATGTTCTTGTTCTGTTTCTAGAACGTCGAGAAAGCCAGAGGGATGCACACATCTTTAAAGGGTGCACACGTAATTAATCGTCCTGAACTCCTTTTTATTTGACAACATTTTTAGCAGTGAGTTAATGTGATTGGAAAAAGTGATGTATTTTCTTTTATTCCTAGTTAGGGAAAACTTTCTCCAATCATAAATATGTGATGCGAATTTAACGTAATTGAAAAACAAGTTATGGACATTACTTACATGCAAATTTAACTGAATATAAATACTTGTGGTCTTTGATCTTTATGACCTCCTAATCAAAATCGTGATTCATTGGAAGAAAATACGCCCTTCCAAAAGTTACTTTTGTCGAGTTCCTATGCTTGTTGTTAAAATTCGACGCACAATCCACAACGAAGTAAAGCGTAGCGAGAAAGAGAAAATCAAGACACAATATTTTTACCCTAGTTCATCTATAAACTAAGGTAACGACCGACGGAGGATTTTACTATAATTAGCATCTCTCGCTCGCTACATCACATAGGTCACTCTAGGGAACCAAACCAAGACGAAGACAAGACAAGAGAAAACAAAACAAAACAAAACAAAATAAAGAGCCTCAATGACTTGTCCCCGTCCTGTCCAATGGTCCTCGAAGCACAGGAAACATTCGATTTGGAGAAAGAGAAATACCGGTGAGCTTTGATCTTTATGACCCCCTAGTTAGGGAAAACTTTCTCAGTCATATATGTGTGATGCGAATTTAACGTAATTGAAAAACAAGTTATGGATATTACATATATGCAAATTCAACTGAATATAAATACCGGTGAGCTTTGATCTTTATGACCCCCTAACCATAATCGTGATTCATTGGAAGAAAATACGCCCTTTGAAAAGTTACTTTTGTCGAGTTCCTATATTTATTGTTAAGATTCGGCGCACAATCACAATGAAGTAAAGCGTAGTGAGAAAGAGAAAATTAAGACACAATATTTTTATCCTAGTTCATCTATAAACTAAGGTAACGATCGGCATAGGATTTTACTATAATTAACATCTCGCATCTCTCTCTCTCTATATCACACAGGTCACTCTAGGGAACCAAACCAAGACAAAGACAAGACAAGAGAAAACAAAACAAAACAAAATAAAGAGCCTCAATGACCTGTCCCTGTCCTGTCCAATGGTCCTCGAAGCACAGGAAACATTCGACTTGGATTTGCAAAACTGGCAAAATCTTGTGAAAATTGCTGAACGTTCGGGTTATTTCGTCTTCTCACAGCCAGCTCAGCACTTTAAGATTTGATCGGGAATCGCTGCTGAACCGGAGAAATTGGAGAAGAAACATTTTCTGCGTCATCTTTTCCGCAAAAGAAGACGAAATTGCCAACTGGCTTCCTCGGGTCCTCGAAACGCGAAAGGAAAGGTTTGAGGTGAAAGTGAACGGGCCATGAGAGAGAAAGAGAACCGAGGGAGAGCGACCTTAATTAGCGCCGAGGGTGATTATAAAACTTATGCAGAACGCGACGACAAGATGGATGCCCGTCTTATCTTATCTCTCTCTCTCCTTCGGTACAAAAATGTTATTTTCATTTTGCAAGTCATCAAGCAAAGACTAGCGGTCGAGGATGGCTCGAGTAAGGAGGTCTACTTCTGAAAACGTGATAAAGATTCCCCCATCACGTTTGCATAATGATATGCCAAATGAAAATCACGTTTTGTGGTCCTGCTTCTTACCATTTCGATGATCATATGACAGACACCCTTCGGACGCCACAAGACTAGTGTTTGTCCGAACGACGAATGAATCCAAGTTCGTGGGAGAGCCAATCGAGCTCCACCACCGGCCGAGTAGGTCACTCAAAATTGTAAGTCAAAAACGATATATTTCACACTTTTTATGTTTAGACTCAGCTTGTCACGAAAGGACAATCATTGTACAATGTGTATAGCAGTTACAAATTTCCTGCCAAAAAAAAAAAAAAACTAACCTCGGTCTAGTTACGGAAGAGACGCAAAACTTATGACTTCATAAGCAATTAGTTTTTTTTTCACGAAAGAAAGTAGCTATATTTAAGTATACGAAAATCTATTGTCGTATCGATGATGGGATGGGATAAAATCAATTATATTATGAGAAGCATATCTTATTTTCACATGAAATAATATGATTTTTGTGTTATCCATTGAAATGCGATTTGTGTACTGGTCTAATATCCAAGAATGAAGCATAAAAAGAAGGGAAATTTTCAAATAAGGACTTGAAATATTTTTATTTTATTAAATAAGCTACTGAAGTGGCATAACAGTTTTAAATAAGAGGCGTGAAGTGGTAATAGAGTCTCAAAAAAGGATATGGCCTAAAAGGATATTTTCGTCAATTCTCCTTTTTGATTTTTTAAACTTTTTTCTCGTTGTTTTTTTCTTTTCCTGTTTTTTAAAAATTGGAAAAGAAATAAGAAAAAAAAGGAAGTAAGCGCTGGCGGGAGGGAAGGAGCCCTCCTGAGGAAGCCGGATCTCATGGCTCATCGCCTCAGGACGTCGGTGATGGTGATGGTGATGGTGATTGCCACTCTGTTGGAACTCAGGCCGATTGCTACTGTGTCTCCAGGCCCCATTGGCGCGACCCAAAACAGCGAAGGGAAAAAAAGGACAGTTCAGTAAAGATCTCAATAAGAACGGAACGAGATTCGCACAAAACAAAAGAAGAGAGTCGTGTGAAAAAGGACCAATTTTTGTTGTTAACGAGTGCAAATATCGGCAAACTAGTGTTTGGTTTTTGGCACAGAAGCGTGGGGAGCCGGCAGGCAGTGGGGGGCTCCTCCCGCCTCTGTGTGTATTTTCATTTTGTTTTAATCCTTAAAAAAAGATAAAGAAAAAATAAAATGATAAAAAAGCACTAAGCCCTTTTTTGAGATTTTATGGCTACTTCGCCCTTATTTGAAATGAAATGAAATTTACTTCATGTCCTTATTTGAGAAAATAATTGCCCTTCAGCCCTTATTTGAAACAAGATTCACTTTAAGCTCTTGTTTGAGAAAATAAAGACATTTCAAGCCCTTATTTGATATTTTTCCCAAAAAGAATAGGGAAAATATGTCGGTCCAGGTTTCGGAAATTCCATCTTCTTCTCCGAAGAAGGGAAACAAGCCACGTGGTTGAACGCCAGCCGACATTTCATCCGAGCGCCTGGGGCAATTACTATCGAAGCAACGGGACAAATAACAAAATATCGAATGGTTATAATACGAAAGCTTCTATAAATCATGATGAAGATAACTTATAGAGTAGATCATTCCTCGAGCTGATCATTTACAAAGATAATTTTTCCCGATTTGTTTTTACTCCTTTTCCATGTAAATAAAATTGTTATATTTATATGGATTACTACCCCGAACAATTTCAAATGAGTACATCCATGATCAATTTATCCCAAATTAATTTTTTGACCACCAAAAAATTTCACATTGATACATTTGTGACAAATTACCCTCCGTTAGTTTCCATTACATTAGGTTAATACCATGAAAAATTCCAAACTGATACACATGTGATAAAAAACAGGATAAAAACCTCAAACTGGTGCACCGGTCAATTGACATGTATCATTTAACTAAGCAATTGGCTGTAAAATTTAACGAAAACTAACATATGATAAATTTATCACAATTGTACCAGTTTTTGGGGTTTTGTAGTAAAAAAAATAGTTTTGGGTAATTTATCATAGGTGTATTGCTTGCGCGGAGCGAGCAATCGAACAATAAATAGATAGAACAAAAAAATAAATCGGACACCGGATGTGCATGGTTCGATCGTCAAGACCTACATCCACGGGAAGAGCACCAACTAATTTCACTATAGAATAAGCAATCCGCGAAAATTACAAACCACACTCTAGTTACTAGAACACTCTCATTGTTTTCAAGCCCTAATTTCATCCAATAACCCATAAGTGTTTAGCCCTCACAATTCCTAATGAAATAATTTTTCAATCTCGTAAAAGAATTACACAAATCTCTCAATTCCTTGCTAATATACAACGCCAAGCACTCATAAAAACGGCGGTTCAATAATAATTTTACGGCCACGACATTGGTTGCTTTATAACGTAAAGCAAAACCCACGAAGAAGTCTTTCGTGCACGTCCACTATTGGATATGAATACCAGTGGAGATAATTATTTCCATTTCGAATTCAACTGGAAGTTCAATTCTGTGAATATCCTCCCTTTTTTCAATTTTATTTGCTTGGCTGGCCAAGTTTATATCAAGACAATATAAGAAAATCAGCAACTTGGAATCCAACGCCCAAAAATAAAGGGAAGTTTCCTTGGCTGGCTTCAACGCATGTATGTCCCTTTATTTTCCTTTCTTTATAATTTCCACAATCAAGAAGCACTTCGCTTTATCTATTTCTGAAATTCATATTTTCTCTTCGAACTCAAACTCGAGACATATTCTAGTAATATCCACCTTGGCTCGACATTTGAGCCAGTGGCAATCGCTTCAAAAAAAAAAAATCAAACTTCACTTGCTACTCTCTCAATAGCCCCAATGGGCTCAACCACCACAAACGTTTTTCAAGTTCAAGCCGCACTTGAACTTCGCTATAACTATGGATTTCATCATAACACCAACCGCATATGTACCTTTAACCTGTTCCACAATGACTCTCCGACATAAGCTCCTTAACTATAGATAAAACAAAACCACCGTTGTATCCATATTCGTCAGGAAACCAAATACGTATCTTGTCAATATCAGCAGTTATAGCAACCGTTAGCTCTACGGGCTCTACATTGCTACAAGCACCATCTCGTGTCGATTACCACGCCTGTACTCACTATCTCGGGAGTTTCTGGTTGCAACTCCACCTCAAGCCGGCACCGTCCGGATCCGTATGAACACCGATAATAACACTTATAGCCGGAAGACCGGAGACTCATCAAATCTAACTTCTCTCGCTAATAACGGGTGAATTTAATTCCAGGCACAATAATGATAACTACATTCATCTTGTGCATAATCCTGGAACATGTGCTTTATTGCCCTTCCATGGAGCTTACCGTCACTAACTCGAACATCACATGGGCAACCAAATATTCCAAGAATAGAATAATTAGCAACGTTACTCGACCACACTTTTTCGGGAGTCCGGCATTCAATTGCAATCGATGGAGATCTATTCACCAAATAGCTTGCCACACTAAGCGTATCCGCTAGGAATCTCGTAGCCATACCAACACTAGGGAGCTTTTTGTGGCCCATCTCTAGTAACGTTCGTTCATCAACTCGCAACATGTTGTGGCTCATTGGTGCTAGTGTGGCGTCTCACTATGCCTTCGTTCATGCAAAATTCATTTAACAGCCTAAGAGCAAAACTCCATGCTTTTGTCAATCCGCACATGCTTGATAGTCTTACTAATCTCCTTTTCGATCAAAGCTCTCAACCGCATGATCCCGACAATAGCATCAAACTAGTGCCTAAGTACAAATACCCAAGTCTTCCTCGAGTAGCCATCAACAACTATTAGCATAAATCTAGTAATCTTTCTCGAAGGAAACCACGATAACCTCGCGAACATCCAAATGAAGTAATTCTGCAATTTTCATGGTTTCTTTGACACTCACACTAAACTGTATTTTTGGCCATTGATCTAAATCATAGCACCTGCATTCATTCAATTCATCAGCAATATAACCGCACAATAAATTTCTTTCACTTAGAACCTTGCAGCTCCTCTCACTCATGTGCCCCAAACATGCGGACAATTCTAACTCTCGAACAAATGCATTTGACGTCTTGTTATTGTGTCATCTTAAAGCTCATACTGAGCCATTATGTTTGATTCCTTTCATTATCACCACGACAACTCGAATAATTTTCAGAACTCCCGCATTTGAAGAATACCGACACCCAAGTGAATCCGGGGCACTCAAGGAAATTAGATTTTTCTTCAACTCTAGAACATGCATCGCTCCAGTCAATGTCCTCACAATACCATCATGCATTATGATTCTAATTTTGCTAATACCTATAACATCACATTTAGCATTATTTCCCAACTACATTTACTACTATCCATACATTGATAAGTAATAAATTAGTTCCTGTTTGGTGTAGCATGAAATGAACAACCATAATCTATAATCCATTCGCCAAATGACGAATCCTCGGTGATGCAGACAAGACAAAATCAATATTATCCGATTCATCGTCGCCTATAGCCGCAACATCATCCGCAAACTCAACTTTAATTCCCTTACCCTTCTCGTTCTTCGTTTACGGCAATCTCTTCTAAGATGCCCTCTCTTGTCACGTTCCAACAAACAGCATCACCGGGTCATAGATCGAGGCGTCTATTCATATTCATACTACTTCACGATACGAGTACCAAGTCTTCCTCTATTTTCACCTATTAAAGCGGTAGATACTGATTTGGCAGATTCTCTTCTACGGATATCTTCACTCGAATTCAATCTCGAATCATATCAAAAGTTAAACTTGTTTTGGAATTACTAACAATAGTAACAGCGAGTATTTCAACTATTAGGCAATGAGGATAATAGAATCAAAGCACATACTTCATCTTGAAATTCAATAACAACCGAGTTCAATTGACTAACGATCACATTGAATTCATTGATATGATTAGCAACCGATGCACATTCGCTCATCTTCAAGTTAAAAGGACGTCGCATTAAATAAACCTTGTTGATCACAAATGGCTTTTCATACATGTCCGAGGGCTTTCATCAAACCCGCGGTAGTCTTCTCTTTAACGATATTAAACGTGACGTAACGAGCCAACGTCGCCCAAATAAAACCCATCGCTCGTCTATCCAGCAATTTTCAATCCACTTGCTTCATCGTATCTGGTTTCTCCTCAAATAGGGGCAAGTGTAGCTTTATCTCGATATAGATATTGCTCAATCTCGCTTCTTCCGTAAATCAAAAGTCCTTCCCCTTAAATCTGTCAATTTTCATTTTAACTTCTTCTGTTGCCATTGATTCGCTTCAACTCTAACCAAGCATTGCTGCGATATCAATTATTACGCAGAAGGTGCGTTCGAACAATAAATAGACAGAACAAGAAAATAAATTGGATACCGGATATACGTGGTTCGTTCGTAGAGATATATATCCACGGAAAGAGCAGCAACGAATTCCACTATAGAACAAACGATCCGACGGAGATTAGAAACTACGCTCAAGTCACTCAAGCACTTTCAGTATTTCCCAGTCCTAATTACATCAAATAATCCACAAGTGTTTAGCCATCAAATTCCTAATGAAATAATCTCTCAATCTCACAAAAGAATTACTCAAATATTAAACTCACAAGATTTTAATCTACTTCGTCACTTGAATGTAGATGTAATTCCATGAGAATGTCCACCGCCAAACACTCATGAAAAACGATTGCTTCAATAATAATTTTACGGCCACGACGTTGGTTGCTTTATAACGTAAAGCAAAACCCATAAAGAAGTCTTTTGTGCATGTCCACTATTGGATATCAATACCGGTGGAGATAATTATTTTCATTTTCGAATCCAACTGGAAGTTCGGTTCTGTGAATATCCTCCCTTTTTTCAATTTTATTTGCTTGGCTAACAAAACTTGTCCACCAAGTTTATATCAAGACAATATAAGAAAATATGCAACTTGGAATCCAACGCCCAAAAATAAAGGGAAGTTTCCTTGGGCGACTTCAACGCATGTATGCCCCTTTCTTTTCCTTTCTTTTTTAATCTCCACGATCGAAGCACTTCACTTTATCTATTTCTGAAATTCATATTTTCTCTTTGAGCTCAAACTCGAGACATATTTTAACATGCACCAATTTGATATTTTTAGTGGTAAAAAACAATCTGGGATAAATTTGTTACAAGTGTACCGGTTTAGGATTTTTCGTAGTATTAAACATATTTATATTTACCTTCCACTATGATTATAGGTGATGATATACCTATTTGATATCTCTATATTATATTGTACAAAGTATCAATGGAATTGGTGAGCTTCATTCATTCAATGATCTGTTTATCTTTAATGATCAAAGCCATGAAGGGGACACTGATATTTTCTTGTTAAAAAAAAGTCAATATAACTACGTCGTCTCCTTCTTCAAACCCGAAATTCTCATTTCCTTCAAATATCAATGTGACAAACTTCGTTACATTGAAGTTCGATAAAAAAACAACTTCTTTGTTTTGGCATATGTAAGTAACGTCTCTTATCGAAGTTAGGACTATTTGGTTTCCTTAGTGAAGAGATAGTTGCACCACCACGAGACTTGGCCATCCAAAAATAGAGCCGAAGTGAATGATCCAAGATATACATAATTGATTGTAAAATCTTAGCCCAAAAATATTAAAAGAGAAATTTTCAAATAAGGGCTTGGAATAAGATATTTTCTCAAAAGGGTTCGGAGTGGACTTTATTTCAAATTAAAGCATGAAGTAATCAATTTGATCTCAAATAAAGGGTTAGCGAGCATGTGCATCTCACATGCCAATTGTCAAGCCATAATCAAGGGTGTTTTTCTTTCTCTCTTCATTTCCTCTCTTTCTTCCTCCCGAAAACTCTCCGATTCATCTTCTTCGTAAGAAAAAATAGAATATCGATGAGGGCGGTCTCGGCTCGGCTCAAGAGCCCGAGCTCTCAAGATCGAGTTCTTGACCTGTAGGCCCAGCAAGTGGCGGGTGGTGATGGTTCATGATGATCTAGTTGTCTTTTCTCGGTTAACTCATTTCGGCCATGAGCTCGTTTGAGTGCCTTTGCTGCCGCATCCATGATCTCCTAGCCGACTCCCGGGTTTGACTCCATCCTCTTCCTCTTTCTCTGGATATGTAACAACCCCCAAAAGGCACGAGGAAGTTCTATTAGGATACTCAATAAGGCCGAGGATGAGGAAGGCATCAAAAGGATCTGCAATCTAATGCATTGCCTTATTCACGCAATGGAAAAAAACTGAACTAATTGGTATAAGCGATTAATATAAACTTTGTGCGGAAATTCATCATGATAGGAATCGTTGATCTTCATGATTTTTACGTACCATAAGAAGATTTTCATTTATACATAGCGAAGCCTTCAATCGAGATCGTTGTTGCAGAAAATCGGGAAACGATGAAGACTAGTTTCTCTCCCTTAACCCTCCGTTATCATTTGCGTTTTATCCTCATGGAGAGAACAACTTAATTTTACGTTAAAACAACGTCTGTTCATTTGTACGTAGGGTGGAGAGAAGACCGGACTTTCTTTTAAATATAGGTCATCAATAGTCGCATCTTCAATAGATGCCATCCGTCAATGCACATGAAGAGTTGCATCTTTTCATTAATAACCAACACAAATTAATTATAACATGAAATAATTATTAAATCATTATTAATAAAATCATATATGCCACATTTATTTTTACATTCTCCGACTTAGCCAATATGATTTTCATTTCATGGTTTAATAAATATCATAATGTGCAAAATAAGGTCATGTTATAACTTTTCCTTAAATTGGCTATCACATAATAATCACAATAAAATAAAGAAGACTAATGCGAGTCATAGTGGTTGTGTGTCATTAATCGACACAATCTCTTTTATGTACCATAACTATAGCTCTCTACTTAATATGATCCATAAATGAGAAGTATAGTGATGGTCCAACTACAATGTCTCCGTTAGATATTATCATGTAAAACATTCATCTACTTCCATCATGTATACTAAGTAGAAAATAAGATATATCGAAACACATAAATGAGCTTCGAGTGTTAAATATATAACCTTAATTGAGCCATAATACAATATCATTAATGACACCAATAATGCCCACCATTTCAACATGATCATTAAATGTTTTGGGTGGCAGTCCTTTTGTTAAAAGGTTTGCAATCATAATGTTGGTGCTAATATGCTCAATTGACACTCTCTGTTTCTAAACTTATTCTTAACAAATAAGTATTTAATCTCCATAAGTTTAGAACCCTTAAAATACTTGTCGTTCTTAGTGAAGAAAACTACTACGGGATTATCACAATAAATTTTCAACCTGCCTGGTAATAATGTCGACAATCACAAGCTTTACAATAAAGTTCCATAGCTACAATACATGAATAATGGCCTCAAAGCATGCCACAAACTCAGCCTCCATAATGGATGCATCAATCATCGATCGCATATCCATTTCAGTATGAATCGAATATCCAATCACCTCAAGATGATTATATCATTTATAAATATGTATATGATTCTTAATTTCTTGTAAGTATCTAAGAACTTTCTTTGCAGCTTTCCAGTTATCCAATCCTGGATTATTTTGATATCTCGCCTATCATTGCAATAGCAAAATTGATGGCTAATCTGGTGCAAGTGTGAACATACATTAAGCTCCCAACAACAAATACATACGGAATATTTTTCATTTGCCCTTGTCCCAATTCATTTTTTGGATATTACATAAGGCTAAATTTGTCCCCTTTACGAATTGGAACTATTCTTGCTGAATATTTGTCCACATTGTATCTCTCTAGAATTTTATTAATATATGCTTTTTGAGACAACCCTAACAATTTTTGTAATCTATCGCAAAATATTTCTATTCCTGTCATAAACATTGCCTCAACCATATCTTTTATCTCAAAATTCTTAAAGAAAAATTTATTAGTTTCATGTAACAAACCACAATCATTAACAACAAGTAAATTGTCATCAAAATACGGAACTTAAAAAAATAAACTTGCTCCCACTCGACTTTCATGAATATACACTCGATCATCGGTGTTTTCCTTAAAGCCAATAGAGTTTAAAGTATCATTGAACTTGAGATTCAATTGTCGGGAAGCTTGCTTAAGTCCATATATTGATTTCTTTAATTTAAACACCTTATGTTCCTTTTCTTTAACTAAAAAGCCTTCAAGTTGATCCATATAAACCTATTCCTTTAAATTCCCATTGAGAAAGACAATTTTCATATCCATTTTATGCAACTCTAAATCGTAATGCCACCAAAGCCATAATAAGTGCATCTTTCTTGGAGACTGGTAAAAAGGTATCGTTATAATCAATACATTCTTTTCGAGTGAAGCCTTTGGCAACAAGTTTGGCCTTATACCGTTCGATATCACCTTTTGAATTGCGCTTGGTCTTAAAGATTCATTTACACTTGACCTGTTTTACACACATGATTCTAATCCACTTTCAACTCTTCTTTCATTGCATCAAATCACTTAGTAGAATCACTACATTATATGGCCTATGAAAATGAACCTGGATCACAATCAATTTCGACTCTTGTAGATGAACCAAATAGTCATTATAAATAACTCGGCTTCTTTCCTCTTTGAGAACTTCTCAATGCTATTTCTTGTAGCTCAACTACTTTGTAGGTTCATTATCAACATGTTCATTATAGAGTGTTTGATAATTTATTTATTGTTATTGATTATTATTTGGTTGAACAATAATATCGAAACAACAACTTTAGAAGTTTTGAGTAAAGGAACCTCCACTGACTTATTGAATGCAAGAATCATGCATTCTCGTAACTCCCATCGATGTCGCCATTCTCAATGAAACTGGCATTAACAAATTCAACAATTCTCCTATTATGATTAGGACAAGTAAAACCTATACCCTTTCAATTTTTCTTCATAACCAATGAAATATCCACTTTGGTCGTTCTAAAATCCTTTTCATGTGGATAGTGAATTCATACTTCGTTGGACAAACCCAAACATGTAGGTGTCATAAACTAAGTTTCCTACCCGTCCACAGTTCAAAGGGAATCTTTGGAACCGCTTTACTAGGAACCATGTTTAACAAATACATAAAAGTCTTTAATGCTTACATCCATAAAGATAAGGGTCAAGATCTCATCATACTCCTAACTATTTTCATTCGAGTACGATTATGCGTTTCTACCGCACCATTTAGTTGCGATGTACCTGGCATTGTGTATTGAGCACAAATGCCCTGTCTTTCAAGAAATTTAGTAAATGGACCTGAATTTTGTCCCGATTCATTGTACTTTTCATAATGTTCACCACCTCTGTATGACCTTACTATTTTTACCTTTTTATCTAATTGTCTCTCAACCTCTTTAATATATATTTTGAGTGCATTCACCGATTGAGTTTTATTATGCAATAGATAAACGTAACCATAACATGAAAAATCATCAATAAAGGTCATAAAATAACTTTCTTCACCAAAAGATGAAACATCAAAAGGACCACATATATCAAGTATGTAATTTCAAGAAGCTTTATGCTTCTTATGGCACCTATAGTGTGTTTTCTTTGTTTGCGTTTAATACAATCAATTGCACACACTCCAAGGTTAGTATATCTAAATTCGAAAGAGTTTCATTCTTCACTAAACTTTGCATTCCTTCTTTGGATATGTGATCCAAAACTTTATGCCACATATAAGCAAAATTCAGTGCCAACATTATAACGCAACGTCACTAAGGTCTAAGCAAAAACATTATCAAGTTTGAACTTGTAGAGATTATCACATAAAATTCCAACACCAAGTAAGATTATCATTCTTAAAGAAATTAAAAGATCTAGAACCAAACTTAAGATAAAATCCCGCTACATCAAGTTTTGCAAAGATATTAGATTGTGGGAAAATATAGGTACATAATGGGTTTGAAACAAATCCAAATAATGCCCAATATCTAAGATTAACCGATAAGTGCCAATTCCTTCAATGGAGCATTGTTTCTATTTCTCATGAACTTAAAGTTCTCATGTAGTTTTATGGTTTGGATCATAAGAAATCCATGCATCGTATTGGAAATGTGAGTAGTAGCACCATAATTAATCCACCAAATGTTATGAGGAACTTCTACATTCAAAACATACTAAAGCACAAGACTTACCTTTCTTTTTGAACCAAACTTTACAATTTAGGCAATCTTTCTTCTTCTTCTTCTTTTTTTACGAGACAATCTTTCTTCAAGTGTCCAATTTTGTTTCGAAAATGGCACTTAATAAGATTGTGTTCCTTCTTGTAGATTAAAGCCTTAGAAGAATGATTTAAGTTGTGTAATCCTTTCTCTTGTGCTCTCCACATTTTCATTTGGAATTCTTTTTAGGAGATGAACAGAATAATCCCTTTGATTATTTATCCTTGTTTCGTCTTGCACCAGCATATTGACCAATTTATTAACATTCCACTTATCCTTTGTAGTGTTGTAATTCCTCTAAAATGGCTGATATTGCTTATGAGGTAAGGAATTAAGGATGAACCGCACGAGAGACGGGTCCTAAAGAGAGTGATAACTCTGTTCAAGGCCCTCCTAAAATTCCCAATAGTTTCCACCCGACAAGGTTGATTTTCCATTGCCCTCAATCTTTGTCTTTTTAGATTGTCTTAAATTTCAAATTTTAAGTCGATAGTGATCATAATGTAATGGGTATGCGATCACCGTCGAATTAATCAATTTGACAAACATGCAGGTATCAAGTGAAGGTTTATGAGGTTGCTTCGTGAGGAAAAACACTATTGCGGTACCGCAACCGGTATTGGAAAGACAATGATAGCACTGATGCTTATTAAGGACATAGCCCAATCAAATGCAGGAAATTTCATTTACAATGTTTATCTTGAAAGTTGATTAATTCTTGATCACCGAGTGAAAACAATTAAACATCTCAATTTGAGCGTACAAGTCAACCAGCGATCAACGAAGCAACCACTAAGAAAACAAGAAGTGGCATTTTCCTAACCAATTTCCCACATTTTATTTTCGATTTTTTTGCTTCATTTTAGTTTTTTTAATTTCATAATTTTTAAACTTCTTAAGAAATATTTTTATATTCCGAAAATGGGCATTGGGGCTACGCCCGGCCCCCTCGGACATAAATTGGGCTCTTGTGTTACGTCTAATCCATTGAACTAAACCCCACTTCACAAAATTCAACTCAGCCCAAACATTCATAAACAAAGCAAAGTCCAGGTCTACCAAAATAAGTCCACGAAGGCACCGTAGATGTAGCCGTGGTTGTCTGGGTCGTTGACCCGCAAGTACCAACAGGGGAGCTCTTCGAGGCACTCCCAGTCGTCGTCGCCGCAGTGAACCTCCGCCATTTCCTCCATCAACTTCCTGAAGTCCTCGTGCGGGTCTCTCAACTCCATCGCCAGCACCGTCACTTTCACCGTCTTAAACGCCATGTTGTTCTCATCATCTTCGTCCTCATTCGCCTTGCAACCATCTTAATTTGCTTTCACATCCCTCCGGAAGCGCTCGTTGACGAGGATGGAGCTGGTGCCACCCCAGCGTAACTCGAAGAAGAGTTGGTGCTGACGGGGGGGATGAAGAACTTGACATCGGCATTGGTGCCGGCGGCAATCAGGAAGGGGTCGAAGGAGTCAAAGGTGGTGTCGCGAAAGGAGAGGGTGCGGGGTTTGTGGTAGTAAGGCCACGGCCAGGTCGACGCGGAGTGGTGGTGGTGGTCGTTTTTTTTTTTGCGCTCTTGGAAGAGAGGGGAGAGGAGTTTCATCTTTCTGGGGGAATTTGGGCGTGAGCGGAAATGCAGATGGAAGATTAGGGGTGGTTATTGCCATGGAGGATTACAGCAAATCCTAATATGGTCTTCATAATGCTTTGGTTATCTTCATTAATTTTTCCTTTCTTAGGTTTTGGTTCTTTTCATTAATTTTTCCTTTTTAATAGGTCACTAAGGTCCAGCATGGGTTCATACACCTGTCGGTAACTTTAACGCTCTCAGGGGGTTCGACATTCCATGCCCTTCTTTTCGTCAGCCAATTTCTGTTACTATACACAAATTTCCAGGATTCAGTGAATCGAATCAAAATGATAGAAACGCCATTGATCAAATCGTAGAGAAAGAGCTTAGAAAAAGAAGCCCGAGGAGAGAATGCTTTGTATAGCTTATTACAACGAGGGGAGCCTTACATTACAACTGTTGATTGTATCTTTATCTAGTGGCTAAGATTACATCTCTTCATTAAACCAATTATCGACATTAAATAAGAAAGTTCTAAAATACTGGACAATCACCGTATCTCCCGCTCCTGAAAATACTTCATAAGAGTTGAGAAAACCTTAGAGAAACACTCAAATTCTTTGTTCTATTTGCTCCAATACCACTTGGTGAGCCTTAAAATAAAATAAAAACGATAGGTCGAATGAAAAATAAAAGAGAAAATAGAAAAGGTACTCACTAGAAACATTATTAATATAAAATATCTTTTACATTCACTGTAAAAATACCAGTTTAAATACCTTTATTACTGACAAACAAATGTAGGAATACCATTAACTAAATCTTCCATATAAAACATTTTTCACACTTGCAATTGTGAAAAAGGAATAATCATTTAGCAAAATGAATACTATTATCAAAATTATAACTCAAATATCTAATTTACACAACTTAGAGCTTGATAAGTTCTGTTCAAGCTATGGCAATCCAACTGAACTCGAAAATCAAAATCACGATAGTCTCATGGACAACCAAAACAAGAATTTATTTCAAAATTTTAAGTATATTGGATTTGTTTGAACAGCTTTTTTTTTTTTTTACCTCAATGTCTTTTTCTTTCATACAACAACCCCACTTTTTCATCATTGTAGTTAGGGGTGAGCAAGACGGACCGATAGAATCGGAAACCGCCCGGACAGGATTGAAACGGCCGGTTGGGTTTGATTTCAAGGCGCACCGGTCCGGTTATCGGTTCCTTAAAATTGGAATTGGGATCCGAGCGGTCCGGTTACCGGTTCTAATGGGAACCAAATCTGTAAATGATTTTCATTTTTATTTTTAAATTTCTTAAATTTAAAGCTAACCTAATATTAATTAAAGCCCCTTCTTTCCCAGGCTTCTTTCCTTCTCCTCTCACGCCATCCTCCTTTTTCTTTCTTTCTTTGGGGTGCTGGAGTTGAAATGGTTTTCCGGAGGGATCCCATCAGTTGGGTCCTTCAATTCGCCAGTTCAGCGCTGTAAATTTTTATTTTTTATTTTTCCAGATTTAAGCTGCTTCGGTTGCAGCATCGGAGTGCAAGATCTGGGGTGGCACCGGCTCGTGATCTCAGCTCTCTCTGTTCGTTTCTCAGCTTGAAATCGGCTGATTCCAGGAGTCCGCCGAAGTGACAACAAGCTCCAATCGGTACGGTCCTGTTCCAGGAACCTCCAGTTCTCGGTTCCTAGGTAGGACCAAACCCGATCGAGAACCGATCACCTCTAATGCTACGCAACTTTCGAAATTTTTTCACTCGGCCAGTGAGACATTGAAATTTCATTAAATTAAGTTAAAATACATATGTGGTTACTAATTTGACTTTCATTGTGTTTATTATTGGTGAAAATGTTTCGCGAGTATACTATTAAAAAACTGAGTTTCAAGTAATTATTCAAATGGTTAGAAAGTTCACAAGCATCGAGTATATTTCCTTCTTGTTAGTTCCAAATTTTTTTCCCGAAAGTAATTAATATAGTTCCAATGTCTTAGAATTTTTGTCAAGACTTTCCAGATTCGCAAGAATAACTGTTACCATAGCATCATCCAAAATTAAACGGGCGAGAGGATTCTTGGACGATGGGGTTTTTACTCCCACAGATGTGAAGGCTAAGCAGATGAAGGGGCAGAAAACGGATTGTGTCACGGTGCAGAAGAAGTAGTCAGTGTGCTTGAGGTGGTGGAGGGTGACGAAGAAGAGGAGGGTCTCGATGGTGTAGAGGTTTGCCTGCTTGGAGCGGTATACGGTCCCGGCGGCCTAGAGGAAGGAGTATCGGAGCGAAACAATTAACTACCTATTTTTTATGAAATAATTTGAGGGAAACTTTATTTCAAAGTTGAACATTAAAATTCAATCTAATTGTCTAGCAAATTTTGACCTTGTGGGTGATTTTCCGAAAAAATTTGTAGGTTTCTAAAGTTAAACATGATTTATTTGTGTTTTCTTTTGAGCTTTACACATTTTGCACTTTCAAACTCTATAAGATTTTCTTAGGGGAAAGTTTTAAGTTTGTTTTAAAGTTTTGATCCACTTGCCATAAGATTAAATTTATAATCGATATTAATTACTTTCTTCATAACATGAGCTTTTTTTTTTTTTTTTTTGGTCAAATCATAGCATGAGTTGAATTGCAAGAAGTTTCACGTTTTTTTCTTTTATGTGCTTATTCTTTGCTAATATTTAAATATGATCTAAATAAAAATATTTTTGAAAAATTAACATTTTCCATATTTTAATCAACTATTCTTTTGTGGATTAGCCTGATAAAAAAAAAGAAACTATAAATTGAAGAGGAAGATGAGGGTATTTTAGTAAGTTACAAGAAAAAAAAGAGTGTCTTAACCAAAATGATGATGAAAATAATGCCACCAAAAAAAAATATGCTAAAAATGAATCCCAAAATGGGTCGGGTATTGGTATGGGTCGAGATTTTTGGATTGCAACTAAATGAGTTAAAACGGATTAAATTGATCATTTTGGGTCGACAATGATGACCTAGGTAAGACTCATGGATAATATCAATATGGAAAGTAACATGATCCATGACTTTGAATAACCCATCCCAAGCCTTATAGGACTTTGGAAATGGAATCCCCAGCCCATTGCATTCAAATCACCAGTTACCAATCGCGTGCTAACGGGATCTTGATATCTGTATGCTTATTATTTTCTCCCGCATACATGATAGTAAAACTTATCTGACTCCAATAAATAAGACTCCATTTTGATCACACATCCACAATCATGAAATCCGAGATTATACAACCACTCCATTGAAGTTCTTTCATGAATTCCTACCAATCATGAAAGGTGAAAATATATTGTAAAAAAATATAAATGAATATAGATGAATTTTATTGTCGACATATAAAACGACGTATACTAATAATATCTTATTATATCCTGTATTTGATTCTTACCCAAGATAGGATAAGGTCGGATATAAGGGGATATATTCTGGATAAATATCCTATGTGGGAGGTGAAATCGTTAATCTTCATGATTTTCACATACAATAAGAAAACTTACATTTATACATTGCGATCATTGTTGCAGAAAATTGGGAGACGGTGAAGACCGATTTCTCTCCCTTAACCGTCTGTTATCACTAACGTTGTTTTTTTATGGAGAGAGAACAACTTAACATTATATTAAAACAACGTCTATTCATTTGTACATAGGGTGAAGAGAGGACTAGACTTCCTTTTAAATATAGGCTATCAATGGACACCCTTTCAACAGGTGGCATCCATCAAAAGTACGTGAAGAGTTGCGTCCTTTTAGTTATGTCTTTAATAACCAACACAAATTTATTATAATATAAAATAATTATTAAATCATTATTAATAACATCATATTGGCCACATTTATTATTACAATCGGGTGATGCGCCTCATTGAAGAACTCATCATATAAACCCAAATGGACGATTTCTTAGAACACCAAAGATATGAAAATGCTCACGTGTTCAAGAAGCAACAAGATGGACCGAAGAGTCGATTGGACTAACAAGGAAGAAGAAGATGAGAGCAGAGAGGAGGAAAGAAAGAACAAGGAAAATAACATAGATGGGCTCTGAACTTTGGTTTATTGCACAATGTGGTCCATAAATTTTTAAATTATTCCATGTGATCCTGAACTTTAGCTTAACATGTAATGTCGTCTCCGAACTTTGCATTTGTTCAACGTAATTCTTAAACTTTTGGTACATATTTATTTTAGTTCCTATATTGTATGAAAATGTCCAATGTTGTCGTTCCATTAGTTCAAGTTTAAGAACGAATTAATGGAATAACAACATTGAGCAAGTTCATATTGTTAAGAGACTAGATTCAATATAAACCAAAAGTTTATGCACCACATTGAATAAATTAAAAGTTCTAGACGACACTGTACATTGGAATAAAGTTCATGAACCACATTACATGTTGGACCAAAGTTCGGGGACCATTCGTGTCATTATTCCCAAGAACAAAGGAAGGAAAAGAAATCTCTAGACGAAAATGCCCTCGACCATAGCTTGGAAAACGGTACATGATATGCACGTGCTCGCCAGGCCTTTATTTGAGATTAAGTTAATTACTTCAAATCATTATTTAGGACAAAGTCCACTCTGATCTATCTTCGGAGAAAATAGCTTCATTTCTGGTCTTTTCCCAAACAAAAATGGTTTTGGATGTGCCCATAAAACCAAAATTAAAGAATTAGAATACAAGGTCGGCATGGCTGAGTTCTTGATGGTGGCTTGTGTTTCCTTGGAACCAAACAACTTTCAATGAAAATAAAATAGAGGAAACATTAGAATTTAAAACCATGGTTAGCGAAAAGAAGATTTTGGCCAATGATTTTCTGGACAGAAGATCGTTCTAAAGATGGGCTGAGAGTACCAGAGTCTGGCTGAGCCCATGAAGTAGTGGGCTGTCTCAAGTTTCATTCCATTTTCCCGCCAAAGTTGGAACAAAATTATTCTATGCCTAAAATATAATGACAAGATTTCGAATGGCTTAAAATGACCTCAAGTGTCCAAAAGTGTCGATTTTACAGATTCGGATTGTCTATAGAACAATAAATGTCAACTTTCAAATGAGAAACAGTGAAAAAAAGTCCCAACTCAACGTTCCTCCAAAAAATCCATATCAAATGGAAACTTCCCCGTTAAAAAAATAACATTTACATTACATTGGTTTTCCCGCTTTTTGAAATTGCAAACCGAGCTAGTGTCGGCTCCAAATCGATTCTAGGATTGACTCGAGAACCGGGCCTAATATTAAGTATTACAATTATTAGTTTAGAAAAATATATCATGTGCACCATCTATAAATGATTTTTCTAACCTTCGATAACGGTGGTCGCTCGCCGCTTATTCCTCCACCACATGATCTTCAAATTGAGCACTTTTGGGTCTTGTCTCCTTTAATGCTTCGCTTTTATCAACCTTTCGGATTAAAAGCTGGGTTTGATTCGGTTTTCCCAATGGGTTTTTTGAGAAATGCAAAGCAATTTTGCCTAAGGGGCACTGGGAAAATGCAAAAACTGTTTGATAAATCGTGCTTTGAAAAGCAACTTTAAGAAAAAGCCGTTTAGTAGAAACACATTTGAAGAAGGCGAGCGGAGCGAGTGAAGTGCAAAGTCAAGCGAGAATCTAAGCGAAGAAGAGGTGGAGGCGAAGTGCAGAGCGGGAGCGGAGCGAGTGAAGGGTGCAGAGCAAACCAAGTGTAGATATAGGATTTTCCTTTTTAAAAGGGGAAAAAGTTGGACTTTTAGTAAGAGCAAAATAGGCAAGTGACTAATTTTCATTAATTGAGGCTTTCCGCATTTCGGAAAATGCCGAAATCTCAAGCTTGGTGGGGATTTGCCTTGAGCTTTCAACTTTCCCAATGTTAGCTTGTGGCATAAAGTCCCTTGAGAATGACTGCCAAATGCCCCAAATTTTCCTCAATGGGTTTTAGGGCCCTAAGGATCTTACCAAATAAACAAATTTAAAGTAGCTAGATAGGAGGAATAAGATAAAGGGAAAATTCCAAATAATGACCCTAATTGCCCTGATTTTATCAAATAAGGGATTGAAGTGAACATTGTTTCAAATAAGAGTCTGAAGTATCCTTTTTATTTCAAATAAGGGCATAAAGTGATCATTATTGTTTCAAGTAAGGGCCGAGCTTGGTTGGCCGGCCAAATTTTCCTGCCGACTAAGGATATTTTAGTCAAAATATAATTTTAACATAATTTTTAGTTAAGTTAAACAAAAAAAAACTAAAAGTGAACAAAAAAAGATCGTGGAATACGGGCAAGAGGGCAACCTCCGCTTTGTGGAAGCCGCCCCTCGCCTATAGGGGCGGCGTTGGTAGCCATTAGGGTTTGTCGGCTCCTTAGTGGGGGTGGTGACCCCGTCGACCGGCCGGCGAGGGCCAGTGAGCCCTTACCGGGCCGCCACCGCCTCCTAAATCCGGGCGAGGGTCGCTAGCCCTCTTCCAAATCCGAGGGACAGCAGTGGCCCTAGAGGTGGTCTGCTGAGGGCCGTAGCCGTAGCCGTAGTCTTTGGTCCCACCTCATGGCCCTCCCTCCAACATGTATGAGGGCCGCCTCGCTTGGTTGGTGGGGTCGCCGGCGACCCTTACGGCCACAACCCCCCCTCATCGGAGGTGAAGCGACTTCCACAACAGAGAGGACGGCCTCCTATCTATTGTTCTTCGTTTATTAATTTTTTAAAAAAATAAATTGAAAAACGAGAAAAGGCAAAAAAAAAAAAAGAAAAAGGGGAAAAATTAATTTAAAAAAGGATAAATGATGAAAATGCCTATAAATAATTAGTGAGAGGCTCTTTTTTTTATACTAATATGATCACTTCGGGATCTTATTTGAAATAATATCCAATTCGGGCCTTTATTTGAATCAATGAGTGCATTTGAGGCCCTTATTTAAAATAAGGTTCACTTTAGACACTAGAGGTGAGCAAAAAAGACCGCCGGACCTAGATCACCTGGATCGGACCGGGACCGATGGTTCGGTCCCGATTTTAGGGGGATGCGCCTGGTTCCCGGTTCCTAAAATTGGAACCGGTGACCGGGCGGTCCGATTTCCGGTTCGGGGCCCGGGATCGGACCGGACCGGACCGGACCGGTCTTTTTGTTTAATATTAATAAACAAACCTAATATTTACTTGTTTAAGTTTAGATCATTTAGGGTTTCTTTTGCTTCACTTCAGAGCAACGCTATATACATTTGTTCTTACCTCTCCATTGTCCGGTTTCTACTTCTCTCACTATACAAACGAGTCTCGAGTCATCCCACCGCTTGTTTCATCTCGGACTTCATTGGTACATGCTCGGCAACCAAGTCATTTGGTAGACGAGTTCGATCCCGAGCTGCCAATTGAAGAGGTCTTGAATCCGCCGTGGTACACCGATCCTTGTTTCCTTGACCTCAAGCTCGATCGTGTCTTCTATCGAGGTGCAGCTGTTGGTCTACCCTCTTGGATTTCATTTCTTCTCCTCAAGCTTCATGCTTTCAACTCAATTTGTTCTTAAGTACGTGAATTGGCTTTGTTCTTTGGTTTTCGTCCTACCCGGTTCGCGACGGTGATTTTCATGACCACTCGGATTTATGTTCTTGTTTTTTTATTTTTGATGTCTCCCTTGATTTTCCTTTTTAATTGTTGGACTGGATTATGGATTTAAGTGTTTCCCTGAGATATATTGTTGTCGCTCGTTCTTGGTTGTCGGGATACACGGATTAGGTTAGATCGCCTTAGGACCATTTCCATTGTTAGGATACTGAGCTTTTGCGTTTGTATGTCTCGATGGCCTGCTTTATTACATATGCAATGTAGTGTTCTTGGCATAAACAAAGCTTTGCAAGAACTTCTTGCAGCTCCTCGGTGTTTGACGGGTTTGAATAAAGATGTGGTTGTTTTTTCCTTTCGTTTTGGGTTAAAATTTCGTTACTAATTATCACCGATAATTGTTCATCAATTGCCTTCACTCCCTTGTTGGATAACAAGCCTAAGAAGAGTTATCTATTAGCTACAAAGGATTGATCTATTAGACCAAGCACATCGGGTAACTAGAAGTGTATTGACGTTAATATAATTTCTATATGTAAAATCTAGTTACCAAGTGCTCAATGCACTCAATCCCGAAACCAAAAAGGGCATTGATATCTCCACTTCATGGTTGCCACGAATTAGATGTATTTTCTCCGAATATTCAACTCTGTAAGACTAATGTAATTTAGCTAATTCTAAACATCGGTCTCCAATGAGATGATCTTGAGTGTCTAAATAATAGATTTCTTAAAATAGCTCAATCGATAGAAGTACCTTCAATGCAAGCGAGAAGAGTAATTGTCTCCAAACCTGTACTTTGTATGTCTCGATGGCCCGCTTTATTACATATGCAATGTAGTGTTCTTGGCAAAAACAAAGCTTTGCAAGAACTTCTTGCAACTCCTCGGTGTTTGTGATTTGAATAAAGATGTAGTTGTTTTTTTTATTTTATTTTTGGGTTAAAATTTTGTTACTAATTATCAGCGATAATTGTTCATCAATCGCCTTCACTCCCTTGTTGGATAACAAGCTTAAGAAGAGTTATCCCGTTAGCTACAAAGGATTGATCACATTACTTTCTCCAATAAGTTTCTTGGTAAATTAAATATTTTGAAGTTTGGTTTCGAGTTTTCTTGCTATATTGTCTTGTTTGGTACTTCCTATACTTTCTCACTTGATGGGGTGTATATTTTGTTCCTCCAGTGGAGGAAGCGCAATCATGAATATGTTTGGATGATGTTGCATGTCTTGATTTGTTGTTTTTCATTTCTCTCAATTTGATGATGTTCTCATTCTTTGAAGGTTCTGCTTGTGGTGTCTTTGAAGCTTTGGAATTAGAAATCGATCTCCCTTGACTTTTATAACTTATAATATGGTTGATTTAGGTGATCTACCTATATGTCAACAATGGTGGACAAATCCATCGATGAGATGACTTCGTCGATGGACTCACTAGAACATGAAGGTGAAGAAGTCTTGAAGAGGAAGTCGACACAAATAACGTATCTCATGGTTGCCCAACCGCTCTTGCTAAACGAAAATCATCACAAGCTTGGCTTCATTTTTGTAAAGGCAACAAAAATAAGAAGGGAAAAAGCTGAGGTGTTTTACAAATATTGTGAGGCCATGTATTGGTATTGTGTAAATAACGGTACTTTCGCTATGTTGAAGCACTTGAGCGGATGTAATAAGTATCCTCGAAATATAGATAAGAAGCAAAAAAATTTTGTCCCACGTAGAATCGATAGGACTAAAATGACTACGGGAAATACCAAGACCGGCAGTGCTAATGACTTATCAACATGGGAGTTTAATCGGGAACTTTATAGGCAAATGCTTGTTTGGATGATTATAGTGGATGAACAACCTTTTTCATTGGTTGAGCATGTGGGATTTTGTGATTTTATAAACCAGCTACAACCTTTTTTCAATCTCATCTCTAGATTTACGGTGGCTAGAGATTGCATGAAAGCTGTATCTTCTTTGAAAGAATAAGTTTGAAGAATTTTTTTCGCAAGCTTAAGTCTAGGGTCGCACTCACGACCGATACATGGAGCTCCACTCAAAACTTGAACTATTTATGTCTCACTTGCTCATTTTATTGATGATGATTGGAAATTGCACAAAAGAATCATCGGTTTTGTGGTAATGTCTAGTCACAAGGGCAAGGAAAATGGAAAAATGATTGAGAAATGCATCTACGAGTGGGGAATAGAGAAACATGTGTCCACGATTCACGTGGATAGTGCCGGTTCGAATGATGTAGCCATTAAGTTTTTGAAAGCTAAATTTCTAAAAGATAAGCTATTGATGCGGGATGGTGAAGCTTTACACATGAGGTGCACGGCTCATATTTTAAACTTGATTGTGAGGGATGGATTGCACGATGTACATGATTACGTTACATGTATTCGAAATATTGTTAGGTATGTAAGAGGTTCTCCCATGAGAGCTAAATCATTCCAAACTTGTATTGAGAATGCAAGGATCGGTTATAAGGGTTCAGGTTGTCTTGATGTTTTCCCTAGGTGGAACTCCACTTATCTCATGTTAGACATTGCCTTAAAGCTAAGAAAAGCTTTTGAGAGGCTTGAAGAAGATGATCATTTTTCTCAATTGAGTTTGAAGATGAAACTCCTAAAAATGAAGATTGGGAAAATGCCGGAGTTCTTATCATATTTTTGAAGAAGTTTTATGATTCCACCAACAAGATGTCGGGACTTTATATATCACTTCAAATGATTATTTTGATGAGATAGCTGGTTTATATAAAACTACGAAATAAGCGGCGAATGCTTGAGATCTTTGGAGTAAAAGCCATGGGGGTGAAGGTGAAGGAAAAATTTGACAAATATTATAGGAGTTTCGAAAAAGTGAACATGATGGTTTTAAGCTGCGGTGATATTGGATCCAAGAAAAAGATGAAGTATGTGCGATATTATTATAAATTAATCTATGATGATGACGAGATAGTAAATGAGAGGTGCGATTATGTGAGGACTTATCGGAACGTTTGTTTAGTTTTTACAAGAAGTTTTGTGGTTCCGGGCCTTACGGGGACAAAAGTTCGTGTAGTCAACTTTTAATTGATGCTGGTGGTAGTTCGGGTGGTCAACATGAGGAAGGTCACAAAGATGAGATTGGTCTCACGGGCGGGTTTCGATGTGAGTTTTGATGGGGACAAGGTATTCGAATACTTTATGGACGAGGAGAAAAAAAGTGGCTAAGGGCAATTTATCCGAGACCGAAAAGTATCTTCAAGCTGCACATGAAGAATGTCGTATTCTTGAAATTTTGATGTGGTGGAATTACTGACCGAATGTTTAAAATCCTCTCTTTGATGGCTCGGGATATCTTGGCTATTCCTGTAACAACCGTTGCTTTGGAGTCCACTTTCAGCACATCCGGTCGTGTGCTTGATGGCTATCGAGTTCTTTGACTCCTAGAGTGGTGCAAGCTTTGATTTGCGCTCAAGATTGGTTGAGAGTGGTTAGCAAGCCGATTAATATTGAGGAGTGCATCGAGAATGCAGAAAAGTTCGAGTCGGGTAAGTCATGTATATATCTTTACTTTTGTATCTTGTATTTCTTTTGTATATCTAATAAGTGAATGCTCTAGTTAATATCTTGTTTTTTCTAGCTATAGATGATGCTTACTCGGAGCTTACCGGTAAATAGAGTTTACAAGTTGGTGGAAGGAATATATGGTGAGATTTTCATTCACTGGTTTTTGCCTCGTTTTTGCATCTTATCGGCTAAAGCCCATGCTTAATAGTCGGTCTGCAACTCTTATGCACTTTGTTGTAAGGGGAAGCATTTGCAACAATTTCTCATGCCATGTGATGCATGTGTATGACAGATTTGAAATCATTGTAGCATAAGTACATTGTCTTAAGTTCTCCAAACCAAAAGTTCATTACTTCCTTGTTAATTTGCTGCTACTTGGAGTTAACTTTGCGAGGAAGACGTGAGCTGTTTTATTGCAAAATCGCAACTTACAAGTCACCTACACCTACAAAGGATGAAGTGTTACTGTCTTCCTAATGAACATCCTCTTTCTCTAAGTATGTTCCCTTAGAGTTCGCTTTCTATTAATTCCATTTCTAATTCAAAACTAATGTACATTACTTATTTATACTTATTGCAGGTTGGCACACTTTTGTTTTATCTATCAAATATCAAGAAAGGACTTGAAGTTTAGAAATCTTCCTATTTTTTCTGTTTCACCGTTATTTTCGTTTATGTTATGTGATCAAGTGTACTTTTTTTTCCTTTGTGTGTGCTTTTAATGAGCTTTTGATGATTATATGGGGATACGTTGATTTGTTGTTAAGTTTTTGAGCTTGGGACTGGTGTGGACGGTGAGCGGCCTCTTTATTGAAATGTTTTTGATGATCAACACAGCTTGCACACGTGAGAAAAGCCCTTTTGAATGGTACAAGTGATGTCAATGTCCTATGCTATAGCTAATAAGAGCTATGCAGCATACCAAAGCAACCATTTTTCTCAATGAATCTAGAAATTAAGTGTGTCTATTGATGTCTGGTTTGCATCCAATGGATGTTTGCATAAAGAGTTCATTGAATAGTAAACGTGAAGGTTGTAAATTTGTAATAGAGTTTACTTGGAGGCTGAATGTTTTTTTGTGTGCGATTGTTTGAAGAATTACGAAGTGTGCATCCACTTTTCGGAACCGCGGACCCAAAACCCTTGGAACCGCCGGGAACCGGACAGTTCCAGGTTCCGAGAGTGACCGGTCCGATCCGCGGTTCCAAAAGTGGGAACCGGGACCACCGGTCCGGTTCCCGATTTTTTATGGGAACCGAACCGGACAGGGAATCGCTCACCCCTATTAGACATTTCTTTGAGAAAATTAGGGCATTTGGGACTCTTATTTGAAATTTTTCCTAAGATAAATGAAGATTGAGCAATTTGTAAAAGACCCATTGGTTACAATGTTTTTTTGTCGAAATTGGTTACAATGTGAAGATAATTGATTTCTTCGCATGGAAATATTAATTATCAGTTTATCATAATCTCGATATTAAGAAGGAAAACTTTTTTATTAACGTTAACGTGAATGCCTTGAACATTGAAAGTTTTATCATTGGCTTTTTATTAATTATAAGCAGTGTGTCCTGCTAATAAGTTTCTATTTTTTAAAGAGAAAATTCGTGTACATTTTTGGGCTGTTTAAATTCATGATGATGGCTTGGGGTGGATGGTAGACAAGCAATCATGAGCGATCAACGTTTAGTCTGCCTATTATTCTAGGATGATATGAATCAAACCACGTGGAGCCCTATTGAACTAAAATAATCTCCAATCAAATCTTACATTTTTGGCTGCTATATGATGGTGAAATCATTCTAAGAAAATTATATTTTCCTGCTATATTGTCCGTCTCCCGTCAAAATGAATTGCAAAAAGTCAAAAAAGAAAATCTATACCCTATATCGAAAAAAAAAAGAATTAAGAACATGCAACCAATCAAAAAAAAAAAAATTAACACTTACCCGATTCGTACATATTACATGATTAGATAGATTATGAGCGATCATATTTACTACACATATAATATTCGGCAAAAGAACGCTAAGAGTGGCAATATTTATGTACGGCGCTCACTTTAGTGTCGATATTTTTTTTTAGATAACTTAAGTGCCAATTATTTTGAAAAATGATTATTCCAAGTGCCAACTCTAGTGAGCTTTCCCGAAAATCTAACGTGACATCTACGTGGCCCTTTGGAGCATCCTAGTCACAAAAAAATTTAAAAATCAATAAAAAAATCCACATAATATTTAAAAAAGTAAAAAATAAACTAAAAAACTAAAAATAAGCTAAAAAAAACACAAACTTGCAATTGCGGCGGTGAGGGTGGCGATGGTGGGTGGCGACGACGAGCTCACACATCTTGCCATTGCAACTGTAAGTTTGTGTTTTTTAAAGTTATTTTTGTTTAATTTTAATTTTTTAAAAAAATTAACTTAATTTTTAGTTCAAAAGTCCACGTGACGTCCATGTGGACTAAATTTTAAAAGAAAAATTGCCACGTGGACAGATTTTGTTTTAAAAAATTTCACATAATATTAATAAATTAAAAAATGTCACGTGTCTTGTTTCGTCGGACTTGACACTTAAGTGATCATTTTTTTCTCCGATTTAGTATTTAAATTATTCAAAAAAATATTAGCACTAAAGTAAGCACCGTACACAAATATTAGCACTCATGTTGTACTTTTGCCTATAATATTCTATGTTGATAAAATTATAAAAAAATTAAATTTATTACAATTGTATCAATCTAATTCTATTTTTTGAACAAAAAAACATAGTCCTATTTTTTTTGCCAATTTAGTTATAAAATTTTTATGTTTGTGTCGGTTACATTGTCGGCAAATGTTATTTGTCCTACGTAACGCGATTGGCGTTGACATGGACATTATATTTTTGAATTTTTATATTTTTTTCTTTTTTATTTTCTTTTTCTTTACTTTTTTTGGGCTAAGGAATTGGCCAGGATCGCCGGCATGTTGGGTAAAAGCGGATTGCCAATGAGGGTCGTCGGCAATCTTGGCCGGCCCTTACTCCCCTCCACCCAAAGAAAGATGTAAAGAGAAGGAAATAAAACAGAAATAAATTGTAAATAATATCAAAAATATCTATGTTCACGCCGACAATGCCACGTAAGACAGCTAGCATTCATGTCAGCGATTTACAGGCCAAAATTGATTAGATGGACTGAATTAGCACAAACGTAAAAGATTTAGGATTAAATTGATGAAAAAAAAAGTTTAGTTCTAAATTAAAACAATTGCAGTAGCTTTAAATTTTTTTGCTAATTTTCCCATTTTGTATCCCGAGCTATAGACGTGCTATCCTCTATAACTTTTATAGCCCTCACACAACTTTGCATTTCGATCCCAATAGGATCGCGACGTGAACGTTCTTAATATGGCACGTGCATATTGCTTTGAGGTGGTAAAATGGGTTTAAGACTCATATTTGAACTCATATTTGATAATATAGTAAAACACGAGTTACATTTAATTTTAAAAATAACCTTAAGTAGGTCGAAATGGGTTATTTAGGACGCACATAATAACAATTTTATTTCGGAATCAATTTATGGTTAGAAATAGATTTTTCTATTTCTAATTTCCGGATGAATTTTTTAGCCGAAAAAGCATTTGACGATGATATAAAATTTTTGTTTTGGAGCAATTTCGTTTGGTAATGGTTGAAAATTTCTACTTCTGAAATATTGTTAATATAAAATCTTCTACAAAAAATTTCTACTTCATTTTTAATTTTTTAAATTTCTTAAAAAATAATTTTTTATTAGAAAATATTATTTACTATTTTAAAATAAAAAATTACTATTTATTTTTTACTCGCGGCAAGCGGTGGTGGGGGCAATGGCCGATGGAGGGTGGCGGCGAGGTTAGCGGTAGGCGGTGGCCGACGGCGAGGCAGCTGTGCGGCGGGGGTGATAATGGCCGACGACATGTGGCAAGCGGTGGTCGGCCGGCGACTAACGGTGGTTGCTATGGGGGACGGTGGGCAATGACAACGGGCGGGGGTAGGCGATAGCGGCCAACAATTGCGGCGACGGCGGTGGTTGCTACGGACGTCGGCGGGGTCGGCGATAGCTAGCGGTGGGCGAGGGCGGCTAGCGAAGGCGGTTGGCGGCAACCGGAACAAAGGAAGGGCGACAAAGAGAGTACGACGAGGACTTGAGTAAAAACGAAGGGTTTTGGTAGGTTATTTCTTATTTATAATATGGAATAGAGAAGCTACAATTTTTAGCTTTTCATTTCTCTTTCAAATTTATTTTTGAAACAAAAATTTTGTTTGAGAAATGTAAAAATAGAATTGTATTTCCAAATGAATTTTGTTCCAAACCTATTTCGAAATAGGTTTGGAACATAAATAGAGAAATAATATGGTTATTATTCGTGCCCTTAATAACTTATTGATCTTAAATGGGTTGTCTAAATTATCTTAAGTGAGTCATATATAAGTTTTATGATTTTTTAATTTTATGATGTTTTATTATTTATTATTTTCTTTGTCTATTTTCTTCTCACGAAATCCGATCGGTCATCCATTGCCGCCTCCGCCGCCTTGACCTTGGACTTTTGACTTGGCGGCCGCCAGGCGGTTATAGACGGTAGAAGAAGGAAATCGGCAATTTCCCAGTAATAAAAAAACAAAATATAAAAAATATAAATTTATAAAAAAAAACATGTTTTTTAAATTAAATTAAATGTAAAAGTATTTTATCGTACGGCTCACCTCGTTATAGGTCGCTAGAATTATATTGCATGAAAATGGGTCAAAATAAATTAAATAGGTCAATATGGATTGCACCATTTTCGACCTGACCCAACCCACTTATTTAGCACGTCTAATATCACTTCATATTCCTAGGTTTAAGCCCCGAAGGTGGCCTACCAATCCTTCCTCTTCAGCATTGCATCGAAGGTGTTCCCAGTCTCACACTTTTTTCCACGTCTTATTCTTCACAATCGCTTCATTTTCATTTGCAAGTTGACACTTTTTAATTCTAAATCGTATATTGTTCATTTTATAAGTTAGGATGATCTGGTCGATACGTGCTACGTGCTATAATATTCCTCGGACATGCTAGTTGACCTGTACATCTGCATGAAGATCACGTAAATCTTTTTATCCAACTTCAGTTTTCTTATGTAATAAATTATAATAAGGTTCCGTTTGTTTCGCGAAAGTTAAATGATTTAGAAAATATTTTCCTAAAAACGATCGCTTGTCTAACTTATAAAAATGAATAAACAAAACACATCTTCGTCGTTCACGAAAATATCGTCCATTAATTTATTATTTCAAGCACTTCAGATTTTTTTTTTTCAAATGGTTTATTTGTGGCCAAATAAACATATCCTAAAAAAGAAAGTCAAACCCTAGCTAGCTTCATCGTCCCATGGTTGCCCTGCCAGGCAAATGTTTCATGTGAAGACGGCCTACGTCTATTCATGGCAGACTTTTCTTCAAGCAAACGGCAAAAGATGCGTATTTTACCTTGGTCAGCACGTCTCCAAGATTCTTGCCCTAATATGGAAGAGTTGACATTACTTATTTTACAGTATATAAGATCTCATAATTAAAAGAAGAAGAAGAAGTTGGAAAAGAATAAAGGGCCCACAAGATGTTAGATGATATAGTATTACGCGATAGGAAAAAATTAATTATAGTAAAATGGTAATTAAAAACAAAAAAATGCGAGACTTTCTTTTTATGTTACAATGGCATGATGACACTTCTTAATCAGCAACAAAGTCTTGTAGATTGCCAAGAAAAACAAAACATCTTGCCCAAATGTCTCTTTCATGCATAACGGAAAAGGTACGTACCTCATGTGCCCAATCGCTCCAATGTAAACACTGGAATATATCACATCAGAAAGTCGTGACTTTACTACAATTTTGAGAATAAGTCAAAGTCGTGACATTTCTGGCACAAGTAAACAAAAATATTCGCCATCTTCTTCTTCTTTTCTCACGAGAATTATATTAATTTCTTAAAACGATGTTGGCACGATCGGTGCATGTATATAAGCTTCACGGCACAAGTTACAACTATAAGGGAGGAGATAAATGGATGTGGGAGTCTCGCGCATGATTAGCTATAAGAAGGTGTCGAGAATCATATTTGGTACATCATCGATTTCAAATAATACCGTCTAGCGCGTGCAAGCCGTTACGTTCAAAAGAAGAAGACAATAACTATGAAAATACCTTTTAAATCAATTATTTTTCGTGAAACAAACGAAATCACACATATGGAGGCATTTAAATGGTGGTTCTTTTCTCATATGCAGGCATTTAGCATGGTGAAAATAGACAAGATATGCAAACAAATAAAGAAAATAATAAAGAGAAAATACGTTAAAATAGAAATAAGAAGCACTTGATCATGTAGACTATGCATGACACCTGCCTTGGTCCACATGATGACATTGACATGGAGACCTCAAATTTATGTTGAAAGGGAAATAAATGTTGGCCCGATTTCCTCACCAACCAAAAAGAACACAGGAGTAAACTCTAGGACCACCTCAAACATACTTTCATTACATAGATTCGCATTGAAAACTCCCTCTTAGTGCCCCTGCTCCCTAGCTGGTTAGCTAAGTTCCGATTTGTTTCCCAAAAAATGAATGATTATGTAAATAATTTTTTTTTTAAAAACGATCGGCTTGTATTGTTTAAAATAATTAGTCAATAAGAAAAAAAATATTTTTACTACCTATAATAATTTATATCCAAATATTTTCATGGCCGGTAAAAATATTTTTTGGTCGTCTATCTTTGTAAGTAATACAATAAATTATTTTTAAGAATATTTTTTAATTATTTATTTTTCGTGAAAGTGATGAAGTCTAGGACATAAAAGAAAAAATCTCAAGTGAAAGCGATCATCGACCACCATGTCGAATCTGTCGCTTGCAAAATCAAATGTTTGATGTCCAAACGCAGGATTTATAAAGACATCAGACAATTGACATGTGAGGAACAGTTTGGGAAACGATGGTTTCTAAAGCCGCATGACTCTGGAAAGGGATCATCTGCATATGCCGTAAAATTACGGTTTTACCCCCTCCATCGATCCGCCCTTCAGGCGGTTTGCTCTTGAAAACGCCGTTCCGCTAAAACCGGAGGAACGCAGTTTGCACCGTCCGCCCCGTCTTCGTCGTCGTCGTCTTCCTCGTCGTTGGCTTTCTCACTCCGACGATTCGAACTCTGCAACCACAGACTTCAACTCTCGCTTTCCCGGATCCCAATGCCGTAATCAGCATCAAAACCAGCATTTTTCTTATTAATCCACTACCGTTCTCTCTCTATACCCATTCACTGTTCAGCTTTAACATTACAATCATTCTCTCTCTCTCTCTCTCTCGAGCTCCCCAGCTCCCCCTGCATTCAAATTCTACACGCACGCACGCAGCACTGATCTCAAAGCCCTAGCTCGGCCACATTCAATTTCCCACCTCAATTCACCTCCCCGGCATTAACTCCCTCCCTCCCTCCCTCCCTCCCTCTCTCTTCCCCTGCACTCGCGCCATCCGTTCTGTTGCTGGAGCTCCAGAGCCGCTCCTTCGGTTACAGGGGAAAAGCCGGCTCCGGTTTGAGCCCAATGTTGCTCGAATTGTTGCTATTTTGAGGACCACCGATGGGCTTGGCGAAGCCGGGCTGGAAGTTGAGCTCCTGGTCCTTGTTACTGCAGCAACAGAGCAACGGCAACGTCGCCGGCGGGAACGGTGGCAAGTGCGGCGACCTCAAGCAGGTGTTTGGGAAGTTGGCGTCGAGGAAGAGGAGGGTTTCGTGGTCGATCGTGTGCGGGTTGATGCTCTTTGGTCTGGGATTGATATCACTATTCACTGGTCATGTGGCCTCTGATCTCGAGTGGTGGAACTCTCAGCGGCTGGTCAAGAAGAGCTTGTACTCCAAGCTGGTAATTGTTTCTTCTTCTTCTTGCTCTATCTTTTGGAATCACAATTGTTTGAAGCTTGAGCTTCTGCTTTTGTACACGCTGAATTAGAAGTGGAGAGGAGTATTAGGTTTGTGGATTTTCGACCAAATTTCCTAAATTGACTGCTTACATTTTTGTGTTTTTCTTCTTTTTGATATGCAATTTTTTCGGCGAACCCTCAGGCGACCTATCAAAGATTAGTGGGGAGATCCTCAGTAGTGGTGACCCTCGGTGTTGCTGATAATGATGCGTAGTCTTCGTATGATGAAAGAGTCCTCCTTTGTACTATGCACATTTTTACCAAATTTAAATTGAGACGCCTTTCTTATATTTGTGTGTTTGCAACTGCATTATCTCTGTAGCTCAATATCCCGATGAGTATTTTCGACCTGCTACGATCCAACATCGTGTGAATGTGCAGGTCAGTGGTCACCGTACTCCCATTGATATATGGAATTCAAAAGATGCAAATTTATACTATGGATGCAGTGAAAGGGGTTCTCATTTCTCGGGTGAGGAGATGAGTTTACATGCTGTTCCTTTTAAAGATGCGTTTTTCCTCCGCTTTCAAATTCAGCTGTTTCTCTCTGTTACTTCCTATTTGATTTTGTTGACGTACTTAATTGATACAATCAATTACTTTTTTGAAGACTAGATGTCCATGGAATGCAGTTACTCATTCTAAAAATCTTGTAATCATCTGTGCTTGATCATTTTTCTCAGGTTCCTTTTAGTTCAGGATTACATAAAATTGATCTTCTTATTATCCTTCCTTTCCTCTTAGGTCTTGCCTAAGCTTCAAGTTTTGGCATTTCTAGTTTAATGCTGCCTGCATTTGAAGTTAAGTCTCTCTTTAATGATTGATTGTCAGCCATAGTTATGCCCTTTGTCTCTGAGGTGCACTTTGTTAGTATTCTGGTAGATCAGCTGTCCTCGAGTTGTTTTCGAGTTCTTTACATTTTGTTAGTTATGTCCATTACGCAAGATATATGGAACGGCTAAAGAAATTGCGCCTTGTGTGAAGAATAAAGTGATCAAGAATTAGTTGTCTTACTCATTTTGGGTGGTCTCAATGTTACGCCGCTGTATAAGTTGGCACTGTTCTCAGAAGGTTGCTGATAGCTAAGCCAATTACATCTGTCTTCTCCTTGATAAATTACAGCTACGATTATCATTTTTCATGAATCTGGAGCAGTGGCTTGATATTATTTTGCTGATCCAAAATTGAAAAATCATTTGGAGGAGCTGATAATCTCGACCACACCCCTTAAAATAGGAAATTATCATTTGGCAAAACTGACAATCCTCAACCGGACCCACTTGATGGGTTTGCTTTCTGCTTCAAGGTTGCCGTCTTTTACTCTGTCTTAAGAAATCATAGAGAACGCGTGACGGGTCTGAGCAATGATAATTTCCTAATATGCAATACTAAAGATTAGTTCCAGTGGTCATATATCCCATTTTTACAATACATCCAAGAAGTTACGCATCTGTTTTGCAACTTTTGCTTTCTAGCTCTGATGATTTGTGATTGCAGCTGCTGTCCGTGAACGACAATCAAATGGTTATCTACTAATTGCAACTAGTGGGGGGCTTAATCAGCAGAGAACAGGAGTAAGTGGATAAAGAAGATATCTCTGGCTATACCGTTCCATTTTTTGCCAATGCATTCAGTGTTTTCTATCATATTTGTCTCGAATGGTATCCTAAATCTCTCAATACAACATCTGTCTCTGTCTCATTCTCTCTCTCTCTCTCTCCGCGACTTGGTGCTGTCTGCTTAGCCATTTCTTTGTAGTCCTGTTGAGTGTTGTATATCTTGTAGTAGGAGGGAACTTCTTTAGTGTGAAAAATGAGAACTGTTTCCTAAAATAACTGCTTCCATCCTCAGATAACAGATGCTGTTGTTGTTGCACGAATTCTTGACGCTGGTAGTGCCGGAGCTGGATCATCATTCCTATTGGAAAGATGATAGGTCTGTTACTTGAACCTCTGTATTAATTTAGACCAGTTGTTACTTTATATCTCACTAAGTTCTAAAAGCTTCTCACTTTGCATGCAGCTGATTTTGTCAGCATCTTCGATGTAGATTGGTTTATCTCCTCCCTCTCGAAAGATGTTACTATTGTCAAAAGAGTGCCTGATAAGTTCATGCGAACAATGGAGAAACCACCATATACCATGCGTGTTCCTAGGAAATCTGCACCTGAATATTATCTAGATCAAGTTCTTCCCATTCTCTTGAGGAGACAAGTAAGAAAAAAATTTTCTGTTACGATCGTACTTCGTTGAGGACTCTTTGGCGCAAATCTTTGGCTTTGATTTACTAGTTACAGAGCATGCACATTGAAGGCAACAGCCTCAGATTGTTTCCATTTAAATTTGACAGCTCTTATTGTGTATCAGATTATTATAGAGTCCTAAACCTAAGTTTCTGCTCTCTCTTGTAATGAGGAATTAAGACTTTGGAAATCCTGCAGGTTGTGCAACTGACAAAATTTGATTACAGACTTGCAAGTAACCTTGATGATGAGCTGCAAAAACTGCGTTGCCGGGTGAACTATCATGCATTGAGATTTACGAAACCGATTAGAGAACTTGGTCAGAGACTTGTAATGACAATGAGAAAGATGGCTAAACGTTACATTGCGATACACTTGAGGTTCAGCCCTATTACTAAATTGTGCCATTTCATCAGTCCTTTCCTGCATATTTTTTGTTTTGCGTATTGCATTTGGTGCTTTTTTAGTGATCACTCCTGATGAAAATTTTTGATGACGTAGATCCACACCATCTGCATGGAAAGCATTGCGAGTAATAATTGTCGGGCCTGCATTAGATGCTGTTGATAATATGCAATTAGGAAGCAGTGACTACTGAATGAAACCAGTTATCCTCCTACATCTCCTTTATAGTAAATAATCGCCTTGCCTCCACAGCTTCCTTGACATCAGATGACGCTGTTGTGATTGTTTATGGAGCAGAGGATGTTGAAAGTGTCTGAGCTGCTGGGTTTTGAAGTGAATTTTTCCTTGTTTTATTGAACCCTTTTGTACATTATTATCATATTGGAAATTTTTCATTTGAATTGTGGGTTCTTTCTGTAGTGGAGATAGTCACACATAATGACTTCAATACCTCGACGTGATGTGAGTGTGAAAGGGATACATGTCTGGAGCTACCTCGGGTTTTGACTCACAGAGCTCCTGATACTTGCTTCTGGTGTAGCGCAACCATACTATTGCATCCTCTTATTAACCGAGAATCACTTCTTTTCTTCCCAAGTTTCTGTTCATGAGCCATTTGCCATTTGGAGATACACCTACATCTCCAACGACCATTATCAGGCCCTAAATGTGGAATATATGTGCATATCTTAAAGTTCTTTGTCAAAAATGTAAAACAGAGAAAAATAAGAAGAAAGGACAAAAAATGGTTTGCAGAACTTAAGTTTTCAAGTGTTGGGAAGTGGCATCTTGACCCTTTTTTTTTCCTTGTTCTTTGGAGATCTATGCTCTGCTTTCTTGGTCACCTGCCTTATTGCACCTTGTTATGCCCATATCACAATACCTGTCATTGGTTCTATATTCAAATACTTCTGTAATACCTTCTCAGAGGTAAGCTTTTTAGTACTTTGCGTTATTCACTTTTCAGTGCGGTGTCCACTTTCATGCTTATTTATAGATGTATCACAGTGATGCAACCCCACACTATGAAAGTCATAACAAAGCTAGACTAACATTATTGTGTGCTTTTAGTATTTTGAGTTTGAAACAAAGCATTCTTACTTCGCCCAAAATTGTTTCCATTACAGGTTTGAACCTGATATGCTAGCATTTTCTGGGTGTTACTATGGGGGTGGAGATAAGGAGAGATATGAGCTTGGTGAAATAAGGAAACGATGGTCAACTTTGCCTGTGAGACTTCAGTCCCTCACAACTAAATTTTCATGTTTTGTTTGTATCTCAACTTAAAAAGTGATTCAATTCTTTATTCCACATTTTATATACAGTCTAGGGTTCCTGCAGCTCATGTCATTTTACTACAAATGCTGGCACGATATCCATATATTAGCAGTCTTATTTCTTATTCTCCGTAGTCATCTATTTCATTGTACAGTTTGACATCTTTTGCAATTTTCCTGTGCAGGATTTGAGCCCCCGAGGGAGAAAGAAAGCGGGGCAAGTGTCCACTTACTCCTCATGAGGTGGGATTGATGCTGCGAGCTCTTGGTTTTCCAAATGATACATACATCTATGTTGCATCTGGAGAAATATATGGGGGCGAAAAGACTCTGCAGCCTCTCAGAGAACTCTTTCCGAATTTTTATACAAAGGAGATGCTTGCAAATGATGATCTGAAACCTTTCCTACCATTTTCTTCCCGATTGGCCGCAATTGACTACATTGCCTGCGATGAGAGTGACGTCTTTGTCACAAATAATAACGGCAATATGGCCAAAATTCTTGCAGGTAGAAGGTGAGCAGTTATGACCCAACTTTAGTAAGATGTTACTAAACTACTCTCTTTGGGTTTAAAGAATTAGTGACTTTAATTTAACGTCCTACCCAGCATATGAAATGTTGGATGTGAGAGTCCAATGATAGAGAAGGATAAGACAGGTGCAGAAACTTCTCTGATATGGGAACCAATGTCAAGTAATTCATTTTTTCTTACCATATCTCCCTGATGGAAGATATTTAGGACCTAATCTTGTCTCCTTAATCTATGAGGTCAAAGTAAAAGAAGCCTATGATATACACCCTGGTTGTGGTAGCAGCCTTTAAATGGAAGCTGTTTGCTAGCATCTTCTATGGCTTTATTGCCCTCTTCTTTGATCTTGTCATTATAAACATGAGTCGGAGCTAAATTTCTTCTTAAAAATCAATTAGATGTTAAGTTCCCAAAAACTTGAGTTTGAGTGAAATTCTGGAAAGACAATCAGATGTTAGATAGCCAAAAAGCAGCGGATAATGAGATCCTGCTAGTACAAATTTGAATAGGTGAATATGATGCTTCTGCTGTAAACCACTCTGGGCATTTGTGGATTCACAGTTTCATGTAGTTTCTTATGGTCTCTCTATTCCTATACCTCTTTATTCCTGTTTTTGAACACTTCTAGAATTCTCAGTCTGAACTTCAGGAATTGTCCAAGAAGTGGAATTTTTGTCTAGGAATAGGGGATTTTAGTTAAATTTATCAATAGCTCAATTACTTGTTCTGGTTTTTATTTGGGCTTACCGTTCCTCAGTTTACCAAAGCTCTTTATAGAACTATAAGCTGTGAAATCTCTCAGAACTTTGATTTTATTGGTTCATAGGAGGTACATGGGACACAAGAGGACGATCCGACCAAATGCAAAGAAGCTCAGTACATTATTCATGGCAAGGAATCAGATGGATTGGGAAACATTTTCTAAAAAGGTGAAGTCATATCAGAGAGGGTTCATGGGTGAGCCCGATGAACTGAGACTAGGGCGAGGTGAATTTCACGAGTTCCCATCCTCTTGTATCTGTGAGAAACGGTCAAGTGAGAATGACTTTGGAAAAGATGAAGATCATAGCTCAAAGCAACAGATCTTCGTCAGGGAGCCAAATTTTCTAGCTCAGTAATGCACAAGAATCATGATGAGGTGAATTTGTCAACCAAAAGGAGTAGCAAGGCTGAATCATGGCTGTCATCTGGAGAATGTGTTATTGCTCGACCAAATTTAAGATGACAGCACTTGAGGAAGCTCGAAATATGGTGTCTGCTTCGCTTTTGCTGCCTCCTGCAAGACTCTGCGGAGCTGAATTATATATGTGAATAGAAGTGAGGGGAGGTTTGATGGTCAAGTGTTCACAGTTTTGTGGTCATGGCTGGTATATACACTGTGGATTCCAGGATGGCTTCTGCACAGGAGTTACGGTTTGGTTGCCATTTTCATTTGCCATTTGACATGTATGTAGGCAACTTTATGTCGCTGCTCAGTTTATGAAGTGGAGGCAATTGAGGCAAAGTCAGTCCACTTCTCGGCATCCTAATGTCTGATTATGGCACTGTACCAAACCATCAACTTTAACAGTATCTTGTAGTGTGGTTATGCCCGATCATCGTCTATTACATACGATGATGTAGAGGTAGGAAGGATTGAAGTGGAAAAGCGGGTGATAATTGATTTGCATCTCATCGCATAGTCAGGCATGCCATGTCATTTCTTTGGAAAAACAGTTGCCGCTATTCGAATTCTGGTTGTATGACAGATTTTTCATGACGATGCACAGAATTAACAATATGTGTTCACAGAGAAGCATGCTTGGCCAGCATCCTGAAGTAATCTCATTGAAAGGGCAGCCCGAGCCGAAGGTCCGAAAATCGGAACAAGGTTGCCTCTTTTCATTTCTTTTTTTTTTTTTCCGGCAAGTCGCCTTGGTTAGAAAGAGTGGCCAAAAAAGTTGCCTCTTACAACATGAACTCATTTTGCCATGGACATTAAACGTACACAAGCCATGTCTACCATCATTGGAAACCACAACGTGGAGTCATTTCTCGATAAGAAAATTTTCAAAAACAGTCTTAAATATATTATAATTATGTTCGATTAATTTTAAATTTTTTTTCTATTTAGTTTTAAATCTTTACAATCTTATGATTCAATCCATCTAATCGGCCGACGTGGATGCTGACTAATCGATCAGGCGATCTAATATTTTAATAATATTTTTGATTTTTTTATATTTTATTTCGTTTTTGGTTTTTTTCCCTCCCCTTCCTCTTCCCCCTCCTGTTCTACCTCTGCCCCAAGCTGCCGCTACGACCCTCCTTGAGCCACCCCCCCACCACGGTCACCACGGTCAGCGGCAAAGCTGTTGAGCTCATCGCTAGCAGCCATGGACGAACTCGCCAAAGCCATTAAGCGGCAGAACAGATCTGGCTGCTGAGAGACCGTCGATCGTCTCGTCCAGACCGAGCTCCGTATCCACCCCTTCATCGTCCCGATGACTGAGCCTTGGCTGCAAGCGCTCGTCACAGATCTGGAGATGCAGACTAGCGGTCGGCCACGGACAGCTTCTCTTCCACAGATATGAGCGCCATTCGCGCCTGCCCCTTAGTGGTCGCAAATGTCCCGTCGTTGCTCGCGGCCAAGACTCTAGATCCGACAGCCGCGAGCGACGATGATTCCAGGTCTAGAAGTTCACCAACCTTCGCGTCCGCCCCTCAGTCCCGTCGTCGCTCGCGGCCAAGACTCCAGATCCGACGGCCATGAGCGACGATTATTCCAGATCTGGAAGTTCACCGACCTCCGCGTCTCCCATCCCTCGTCGTGTGTGAACGAGCCGTCGTCTACATAATTCGTTTTCTGTTTTGGTCACATCTCGTGACAAACAAAACTTCACTCTTTCAATTCATGGATCTTCTGCTGAGCGGTGGAAGCCTGAAAGGAGAGACCAGCTTCCTGCCATGGACGTGTTCCGACCAAATCCAGTCCCTTGGCGGCAGATCAGGAAGGAAAGGGGAAGTGGAAGGAAAATTTTTTTTAAAATAATATTATTAAAATATTAGGTCGCCGACCGATCTGCGTCTATGTCGATCAAAATTTACTGGATAGACTGAATTCGCACAATTACTAAAAAATTTAAGACTGAATTAACAAAAAAAAAATTTAAAAATTGAATTGACGTAATTACAATAAATTTAAAATTTTTTTAGTAATTTTCACTTTCTCGGACAATAATATCCCAGTCAGTCACCTGAAGGGTAACTCAGAACTACGTCGAGCACAGACATTATCCTCGTGATCAGAGAAGATGTACACTGAGCCAAATGAAGAAATAAAGAAGCGCTACGAGTTAGTAATACTCGAGAAAGCAAAGTTCGTACTGGATTTACAATGAAGGGCAAACGGGCCAAACATCGCCGGTGGCTAATTGTACGGAAAGAATGAAAACCCACTTGTTGCTTTTTCGGTCACCACGTTTTTTCGGTCAAATCCTTTGAGAATATGTATTGGAATCTTGAGCTGTAGGGTACCCACTCTATGATCTGAGATGCCTTCCTGCTGGTTTTACGATGGATGCACTTTTGCATCATGTCCTGCAGTTTCTTATCCACGTTTTGAACGACCCAGCTTAGAAGATCATCCGTGCCAATAGAAGATTCCCTTGCGAATTTCTCAAGCACCCTAGGCAGAAACACCTTTGACTTTTCCACAGATACATTTGCTTGAAGAAATTCTCTTGTCGCTACCTCCAGCTCTGCCTTAAGGTTTGATCCCGTGTAGACTTTTAGCTAAATAAGATCAAAGTTTCGGTTAATTGTGGCAATGCAAAGAGGCATGCAAGCTTCACTGGGAACATAAGAATTGAAAACTTCAACATTCAAATTGAAAACTTAAAGATGACAGACCATCTTATACTCCGAAGAGAATCCCAAGGAGGCAGCCAATACCATGATAGTTTGCAAGCACTTAAAACTGAATTAATACATAGCCAACTGATTAGGAGTTACAGGCTAGATATGTCATCATCAACAATTGTTGTTCCAAGGCTCCATGAAATCAAATATTTCCAGGTATCATGATCAAATTTGCTTCATATGAAAGTAAAGCAGCAAAAGGTTTGGTCTCAGAAGTTACCACAGGATCAGAAGCAGCTCCATTGCAGAGGGCAAAGCAGATAAGGGGTTGGGAGTTCGTGCAACCATATTTTGAGCTGAGCATTTGCCTTTCCTCTCCAGATCTTTTCCTCAAGGCAACAGACACCACAGTCTCCAGCCACTATTGTTGATACAACAGAAGATGTAACACTAATTCAGTATGTTCCCTCGAATAGGAGCACGTTAATGTGATTGTGTCCTTCAGGTCTGTTTTCATGAGAGTACGTAATTTACCCGTCCTATCCTAGGAGTGCGAAAGCAAAATATTGATTGCTCCATGGCACTTGCACTTATGATAGTACCGCCAATGTTGTACGCAGCCTGCTCTACAGAAAGATTCAATAAAGAATTCCTAGGATAAGTTAGAACAGAAGAACTTATAACAGAATAAAATCAAAATAACCATTTACTAGGTGCTTTGGATCCATTTTATAGATGTTGCCTTAGCTGAAGTTTCCAGGTTCTGCTTTACATGCCCATAGAGTTTCAAATCTTGGTATAGATCTCAGTTTCCCAATTCCTACTTGTTCTGCTTCAGTACTTGGTTATTCTATTCAACGTACTCTCTGCAGTTTGGGGGTTTTCATCTCCATCATTGATGAAAACCACAGATGATACCTAAATGAAAGATGATATCGAACTGACATCTTATGTGAAGATTTTCCTTCCCAAATGATATCAAACTGTGCAGTAAAAAGCCAGCTTGTTGTCTGGAAATCTTACATTGTTGTCTGGGTCATCTACCAAAGTAATTCATAGGTCAGTGTATAACAGGAGACAAGTGAATTACCTTGTGAAACAAAGCCAATCTCCTCAGAGAACTGCGTGGGATTCCATAGGCTAAGTAGGCCTGCAAAAGCTATTCCTTATTAGAAAATACAACTTAATTTCAAGCTGTTAAGCTACACAGATGGAAAGGACATGATTTTACATGCATGACAAGAGAATTGTACACGTTGATCCAAAATGCAGTTTTTGCATTGTCCTCCATCTGGCCAACATTTACTTTTTCAAGCTGTTCAACTAAGATCCTGAAATTCAAAAGACAAACAAGTGGCATCCTGCATGAAATCAAGCATTCTACAACATATGTTACTGCAAATGCATATTCCAGTCTAATAATGTCTCGCTCAAGTTAGTTCTTGTTGACAAAGTGCGCGGAAAAGGATGCAATTGACTTTTAAACTATAAGCACATGGAGCAGATGAAAATGCTTTTGAATTCAACATTAACTGTCAGTTGGAAGATGCCAAGCAATCATCCGCTTACATGACCAGAGTTGTGCGACCTAATATATTTTATATATAGTTTGCACAGCTCAACGAAACAAGGATCGGCAGGGCACCTGTTGATGGATGAATAAGGAATTTAGCATTAAGTAGCGTAAATTTTGTCCAGCATGCCTCTTAGTCTTGTTTGGGAGTAGAGAGAGGTAAAAGAAAAAATAAGTGGAATTATAACATGATGCGCGCAGAGCTTTATATTTGCATCTGAAATAAAGTAACTCAATATAATTGCCTGAAGAACACCCTCTCACGCAAGTGAAAATATAATTCATTGGTTCCCCTTTTCTGTTCATTTTTCTGTGTTGCCACTTTATGCATTGGCATGGGTATAAGTAACTGACCTATAGTTGGTTATGGCGTAAGCTCCACGGACAACTGCCCCTTATCAGTTGTTATACGAGATATCTCCACTGTGGACTTGGAAGAACAGAGTTGCTGCTCTCTGCCCACATTGAGGAAGTGTAACTTTGGTAGATGACCCTGACAGCATTGGTGACCGGTTTTTCTTAGGATCCACGGACGTAGTTCCTGCGAAGCCAGCAGTATACGGTGGCCATGCACCTGACCATCTCTTCCGACAACTTGCTTGGGCACTCATAAAGATGATCTTTCAGCGTGCAACAACCAAATTTCTCCCCTGCCGGCTGGATCTTTTCATTTATGACAGTGGGATATAATTTAGGAAGACTTATAGAAAGAATTAAATGACAAGCAACAGGCCGACAATAAGAAGAAACATGTGCTCTGCTCATCACCGAACGGGGAAAAGAAACCAAGTTCCTTTTCCATGTGTGTAGACTGTTTTTCCTTTCTAGGCTGAGAAGTTTGCTTGAGTTCGTACTAACATAACCTTGAGAATATCCAAGGAAAACTACAGAATCAATTACTTAGGCAAGAGAAGTCCTCATATGAATAAAATTTTGCCTCATTTTCCAACATCATGCGCTTGTCCTAGTTTGATATTTGTTCACCACAGCAACTACGCAAATAAAAAGCAATTGTAAAAAGAAGTAATATGTGTACAACTTGAGATGACACAAACACTGTCATCATTCAAAAGATTTGTTAACCAAAGCATTTGCGTCTTTGTTTTAATTCCTAAACTGCCTATTATATCACTGATCTCCCATTCACTAACGCCCAAATGCTATGAACTTGCAGAAAATTCATTGATGGACCTCTACCAGAAGCATCAGTCTGAGTTCACCACATTGTTCAAACACAATTGTTTATAGTTCATAACCATTCTCATATTGACAATAACATATTGCAAACAACTGAGTCCCCATGAAAAGAGCAATAGATTACCTTTGTTATGTTGGAAGTAGCCTTTACAAAAATGGGTTTCACTTTTTCCAGTTGGTGGCAGAGCATGACTTCTCCTTGAAGGTTTTCTCACACGATCATCAGTGGAGGTCAGTGCTTGCAAAAAGGTCGAGCGGGAACTTTTTTGAGGAACAAATGCACTTGAGATTATGCTTGGATGCTTTCTAGATGCCTGCTTTGTATGAGCTGGAGAAGCAACGCCTGAACTTTGCTCAGAAGGAGGGTTGACTCCAGCGCTGGTCAAATATGCTCCTGTAGAGAGAGAGAACGTGCTGTTCTCTGCTGGCAACCTCTTGCTCCAGTAGTTCAATTTCGAAACTAGTTCATTAGTCTGAAATAGGTGAATTCTATGGTCAGTTTAAACCAGCCATATTGACAAAGAAACTAGAAATTTTCAGAGCTACAAATAAGGACATATATTATTTCACCCATCCAGCATGGAGTAATTTGACAACTCAATCTGTCTAAACTCAATCCGTCTCTTAATGTAATTACTAAATGGTAGGGTAAGTTCTGCTATCTGATCCAAGAGCTGCTTAAAGGTAACTGGAAAAACCAAATGAAATATTTCACAATGTTCACTTAGCAAACTCATGGTGAATTCACCTTTGAGCTCATTCAATATTGAATTATTTCAAGTGGTTGAACAACTGAGCAAGTCACGAGTAACTCCCCGATGATTGATGAACATGAAATGAGACAGTCTAACGAGCTCACATCCAATGAAAAAGAGAGCTCCCCTACCTATACCAAGAAACCATTTCCAGCTTCTTATTATTAAAGGAGCCTAATAATCAACATTATGTCCTGGAAAGATGAGTATAAAAATTCTCAAGAGAAGAAATACCTCAGTAGTGACATGTATATGTCTAGAAGCATAGTCATTAACATTGTGTTTTGGAGAGATGAATACAAAAGGTTTCAAAAGAGAATTACCTTAGCAGCGACATGTCTATGTCCTGGAGATAACGTACTAGATGCCCTTCCCATTGCCCTCTCAGCGTAAGCCGCATAGATTTCTCTTGCTGCAAGCGTAACTCTGCAGCTGCTCAATCTGCTAGAGATGCAGACATTCTATTATGTTTTATCTGATACTTATTTCAAAAATCCTACCATTTGAGCAGCAAATATGCGGTGAATCCCACAATATTTTATTCACAACCTTTTATTCTGTCGGTACTTTTTCCTTGCAAAATAAATCCTACCATCATATCTAGCTTTATGCTACACATACAAACATTCCATAAAAGGACAGGCAGAACAATTCATGTGATTGTACCTAATCACGCATTAAACTCAAGTTTCGAGATGGCTTACCATCAGCAAATATGCAGACATTCTATAATAGTTTAATGCTTTATCAGACCTAGAATGATTCTCTAGGATTGTGATTCAACCACCTGAGAACTTCTCCACCATACTAGATGGGTATTTTAACAGGCATATATAAAAAAATTAGTCCTGTGCCATTGGCATCCAAATCCTGAATGGCAAATTGACACCATGCTCCTAATCTGATTCATGGGGACATAGCCACAAAAGGAAGGACAAGGAGTTGACAGTTCGGTTGTCAGTGGTTCTTCACTTATGCATCCCATGATAAACGGGTCACTGATCATTGCGGGCTTTTGTTCCCACAAAATACTCCATTTACCAGAAGTTTGGAAACCTTACAATGAAGAACTATTCTAGGCAATTAAACAGAAGCCAAACTGAATGGCGACTTGTTCTTCAGTAGATTAGGTGAATAGGTAAATTGATGGTAAGATGAAATGAACCACCTCAGGATTAAACAGGGAAGACAATGCTGGCCGCTGATCTATAGACATTGTCTTCAGAAATTGTCACAAACCGAAGTTCATGAGGATGTGAGACTTGACTAGAGAATACAAACTTCAAATAATTACCCCTACATCTACCAAGACGTCTATTCCAGTCCTTACATCTTTCTCCAAGGAAGCTCGGTGACTTGGTGTGGTAATTTTGCCGCGATAACTGAAGGGTTCAAATAGGGGACTTCGTACTTCAAGAGCCCTTGTAGAAAGGGGTGACACCTGTTACGCACATGTCAAAATATAGTAAGCTGAAGATAAACATACGAGTAGTTAGGGAAGACTAGATAATTTTATCCAGCATGGGCTATACAGAAAGGTGAGAATTGAATGCACATAAGTAGTGGTTCATACCAGTGTTGTTGCATTCTTGACCCTTTGCGAATGTAGAAGTTCACCTCTTGAAACGTCTAAATTCCTATCAGAAGCACTGATAAGGAAAATGTAATTATCAGAATAAATGCACCTTTGAAGATGAGAAAACTACAAACACTTGCAAAGAACATGCTTCAGCTATCTAGAATCTAACTGCAATCACTAATTATAAACCATTACTCCGTACCACACTGTTCAGTGAGTTATCGGCCCAAGGACACCTGATTCTTTACACAGTCATGGTTAATTCTCACAGCTCAGAGAGGAATTTAACTATCTCTCATTTACAAAAATCATGTGCTGCAGAAGCTGGTGATTGACATATAGCAAATGATTACCTCCACCGTTAGTTAACTGGCAACCCAGGGTCTAAGCTCTTCCTTCCACTATCTCATTTTCTAATGGTTTCTTTCTTCTCAACCTATTCTATAGCTTGAAACTTCCCTCTTTCTCATCTTCACCAGCACTGAAGAATTCTCACTGACAAGACCACATCTATCAGCCAGCAACATACACAAGACCAGGACACAGAAAAAGAAAACTCAAAGAAATCCGTTCTTTTTTAAATGAGCGGACTCAAGCCAAGAGGAAGAGAACCACACCTCTTAGACCGTCTATGTTGAGCATGAACATGTGGATGCGTCCAACTACTTGCACCCTCTTGTCTTCCAACACGCTCTGCACTCTCAACTGCATTCAAACTGTCCATTTCCTATATTATCCTTTCAATCGCTCCTTATAAACTCTAACACATCATTCAAAGCTCAGACGTTCTCGATCAGCCTATCAACATAATGCCATGCACAGACCCTCGAGCATAAACGCAGATGCATGATGAATGACCCACTTCAATGGAAGAAGTGAGAATGATTTTCGGAGGAAGAGCGAGGCATAATAGTATTTCTAGGCAAGTTTTGAATGTTGGGCATGCGCGAGAGAGAATTAATACAATCTCGAAGTGGAAGGAGGCCAAAAAATGCCAAGCGAATAACGCAAGCGCTTGCCACTTACCCCGCAGGCTGGGACCGGCTTCTGGTGCAGAATTCAATGGAGGTTCTTACGAGTCGTTGAGCGCATTCAATGAGCGATTGAATTCAACTTGGAAGAAACTCTCTCTCTCTCTCTCTCTCTCTCTCTCTCTCTCTCTCTAAAAGCTGCATGTGTTGCAGGTACTTGGTTACTCAATTCACCACAGCCATTGATCCATGTCCGTTTCTTGGAATCATTCTTAACGAATGCAGTGCGAAGCGTCATTACCGTGTTTGAATTCGGATACGCCCGATCTCGGACCGCGCGAACCGAGATCGTTCCGTGAATTTTCGCAACGAAAGAGGAAACGAGGAGATGGACTTATGATCAAGCCTCCAGTCAGGCGGCTGATGTTGACGCCTGAGCCGGTACCGGGAATACGTACGACGAAGACGGACACGGTTTCCGACAGTAGCTCGACATTTCATTCGGACCGGGTTCACTGGGCCTGACGGGCTGGTCTAAAAGGGCCGATTTGGAAATTTCGCTATTTGTCGATCAACCATGGGCGGGCCTAAAGATTCTGCAGGCCCGATATTGGACCCGATCCGACTCATCAGTCCGCCCATTGATGTTCTAGTCGCCAGACCAAAGTAAGCTCGTCCTCGTTCGCTTCGATCCCGGAACGGAAGTCCAAATTCTAACCGGTGGACAAAATCTGATCCCATCGCCATCATCGAAGATCCAATCGCCGATCGGCATTTCCTTCCATCGTTCTCCGATTGAAACCCTATCAAACATGCCTGTATCTCTCTCTCTCTCTCTCTCTCTCTCTCTCTCTCTCTCTCGCTCTAGATTTGGATCCCCTTTTTGGAATGATTCGTAGCGGGCTAAACCTTCCCGTGTTGTGATCCGTGATGCAGTTCAGAGGGATGATGGAAGTTCAGCCGCCGAGCCCGATCAGGTACTTGATAGGAGCTGCGATCATGATGGTGGGAGTGGTGTTGCCCGTGGGCTACATGATGTTCCGTAACAAGCGCGCGCCTTCTTCTTCTTCTTCTTCTTCTTCGTCTTACTCCAAGCAGACGTAGGTGTGCCTTCTCTGATCTATTTACTGTACTCGGAAACAGCTGGCTTCTCGATCGCTTCGCGGTTTCGATGGCGATCCCGTGTCGATTTGATGTTTATAGTCGTCTGGGGATATTCATTGACGCTGTGTCTCCTAGTGATTTTGTTAGTGATTAGCCACATATGAAGTCGAGTTCCTTGAGAAAACACTGGTAGGAATGTTCTTTTTATGTTTCTTCTTAGTGCTAATGATCTGATTCTCGGTTATCAGCCGTTGCTGTCGTTGTGTTTTGTAGGAATTCACATTAGCTAAGCCGGGAAATAGGAATTTGGGGTCGTTTCTTCCCCTCCTGTTTCGGCGGGTACAAAAATGGATTTGCATGTGATGGCAATGCTTTGCCTCTTCGCATTTTCACATTACATGTGGAATCCTGAATGTTGGGATGCTTAGTGTTGTTGCTGTTGACTGCTGAGTGATTCTTGATTTGGCATTATAGATTGAGGGAAGCCAGGATCTAAAAGATGTTTTAGAGAGTTTGAATCTTAGGGTCCTCTAGACAAGTCAACTTGTTTTGACCGGGAAGCAAGTTGGAAGCCGAGTATCGCAAATTGAACAAGTCATCGAGGGTTTGATCTAGAAGAAATAACGGCCAATAGGAAGCACCGCTCCACGAGGTTCATGACTCTATATATACGTGGTTGTATTTAACTATAGTGTTAAGGTCGGAGTTACGGTGACAGAAGCTTTCAGAGCAAAGCTTCATGAGAAAGTTTCAAATTGTGATACTGAATGAAATAGCGGGAGGAAAATAGAATGTGTTTGTGAGAGCAATTGGTCAAAGTAGTATGTGTTTGGTGAGAGTAATTTACTCATTTTGTATGGTCAGATGGATCATTATAGTACCTTTGTACTATTCTCAAATATGTTGTGTTTATTCCTCTGATAGTTCTCTTGTAACTCCACCACCACAGTTGCGCCAAGGTAGTACCCAGCAAGTGGTATTCAACGGTTGCGCTGAGGTAGTACCCAGCAAGTGGAGGGAAGAAGTTAGTCCACTACTTTCCTCCTCCTATGTTAGATTACGCACCGCAAGGATTGAAAGAGCATCGAAACTATTCGACATGCATTACTAGGGTTCTTACTCTGCTCCCCCTTTATCTTCATGTAATACCTAACAGTCAGTGCGGATATCGCCAAAGAAAAGAATAGAAGAGGCATCTGACTCCTTCACGCTTGCTTCACTCGGCTCGGGAACATAGCTTAGTGCTCCCGTACTTCAACTAGTCCTGGATGAAATGATTTCCTTTCTTTTGGCTCGCTCTGGTGTGTTTGTGATTAAACACCTCGTTCTATGATCAAGTATTTGGTTGGTAACCCTCCTTTTTGTACATGCCTGAAGTTGCTTTTCTGTATTTGCAGGAGCAAAGTGTTGATTTAGAGACAGTTTAATTCTTTGATTTGACAAGGCTTGCTAGATTCCCAAATAGATTAGAAGGGAAGGCCTTCGGAGGCCTACGATACAGATTGTAATGCTCTGGGGCGCACAAATCATCATATTGTTCTGAGTTTCACTTCAAGTTCACGATAGTGGTGAAGATAGTTTCTGCTGTCTTGTTTCAGTTTTGATCAGTTTGCCATTGATAAGTCCCTTGCCCTTCATGGTGCTTTTGTTTCTTTTGTCTTTATGCTTGCTGTGGAAGCTCTTAGATGTCTTATAGGTTCAGTTTCCACTGTATCTGGGTGATCAATCTTTGCTGAATACCAGCGGCTTTGTCAGCAGAAAGCTTACTTTTGCCCAGGAAGATGTACCATCAAATTGGTCTTTGCTGATAACTAATATTAAGCATTTGAAATGATCAGGGTTGAATGATTTTCAGTTGTCTAAGAAAGTGCATTGTGGTGTTCGAGGAATTAGTCTACCCAACCGGCAGAAGTTTTGAAGCTCGGTGAAAGTGTTTCCAGAGTTCTTCCTTTTCTTTGGGGAAAAAGATGCACCAAGCAGTCAGCAGTGATCATTCTTACATCTTAGGCGTCTCCGGATCA